>OZ012541.1:11177659-13577659 GCA_963935595.1 Schoenobius gigantellus | reverse complement strand
ACTTTTAATAATATCCTCCCTAAGCTCCTTTGGTACAACCTCTTTCCACTGGTAGTCACCACAGAGTTTGTTAGTGCTTTTTGTAAATCTAAAAAGCCTACCATCAATAATTTGAAAATTGGGACACGCGCGCGGCCTATCCGTGCAACGTTTTAATATATTGTTATACCAAGCATCGCTGGATGTAAATGCGTCTACGGCTGCCACTGGTACAGAACGTGATAGTGCATCCGGTACGACGTTTTGAGATCCACTACGATGCTCAATAATGAAATTATAAGGCGACAATCTACACCCCCAACGCGCTAGTCGTCCTGTAGGATTCTTGAGGTTTAAAAACCACTTTAGACTAGCATGATCGGTAATAATTTTAAATGGTCGACCACCTTCAAGGTAAGGGCGGAAGTGTTCAACGACATGTACCACGGCCAATGCCTCTCGCTCTGTAGCGGAATAGTTACGTTCGGCGGGTGTTAGTGAACGGCTACAGTACGCAACAGGATGTTCTTGTCCATCTACAACCTGGGTCAAGGTACCTCCTAACCCGAAATCAGAAGCGTCACAGTGGACAGCAAAATCTTTCGAGAAGTCAGGACATACCAGAACCGGAGAAGTAGACAGTGCGAGTTTTAGGTCGTTGAACGCCTCGTCTGCCTCGGTCGTCCATTTGAAAGGGGGAGCGCTCTTACGGGTAGAAGTAAAAGCATTAAGGGGACCAGCTCTATGACTAAAATTTTTTATGAAACGCCTATAATAAGATGCAGTACCCAAGAAACGTTTGACGTCTTTCCTGCAGGTGGGAATAGGAAAGTCTACTATAGCCTTAATTTTGTCAGGATCCGTGCGCAGACCATATTCGTCAACCACATGACCCAAGAATTTCAGCTGTCTCCTGAAGAACTGGCATTTACCCATGTTGACAGTAAGGTTGGCTAGTTTAAGTCTCTCCTTTACCCTACGTAGGAGCTGGAGGTGATCCTGGAAGGCCGTTGGGCCTTCAGGAGTAAGTAAAATTAAATCATCAACATATACGAACACCTTATTGTCAAACTCGGGCCCAAAGAGGCGGTCCATCAACCGCTGCTGCGTAGCTGGAGCTGCAGTAAGTCCAAAGCACATGACCTTAAAGTGAAACAAGCCTCTGCAGGGAATAGTAAAAGCAGTTTTCTCTCTGGACTCAATAGAGTCCAAAGGAACTTGGTAATATGAAGACTTAAGGTCAATAGAAGATAAGTACTTAGCATTTTTGAGCTGGTCCAGAATATGGCTAATATAAGGCATAGGGTAAGCGTCATGCTTTGATATGGCGTTAAGTTTTCGGCTGTCCAAGCAGAAACGTGATGACCCATCTGATTTAACCGCTAAAGTAACGGGGTTGTTCCATGCACTTCCGCTAGGCTCCACAACATCATCCTTCAGCATTTGGTCTAGGTGTTTATTTAATTCTGCCAGTTTAGCGGGTGAGACTACATAATACCGTTGTTTAATAGGTGGGTGGTCACCGGTATCAATTTTATGACTCACTAAGTGTGTCCTACCTAGGCCTTTCTTTTCTGTGGAAATGTCATCAAATTGCTTTATGACGTCATTGACCAGCCTACGCTCAAGCTTAGATAAAGTTTCAAAATCATGTAAAGCACGGCTGCCTGACATAACTGTGTACACCTGATTATTATTTTTATATAAATGTCCGCTATCCTCTAACAATGATAAAATATCTGGCGCAATATTAAATTCCTTCCAGAAATTTAAGCCAAATAACAACTCTGTAGCAACTCCAGGGACGACGTAAAATTTAATAACACGAGTTTTATTCTCTATCGATACTGGTAAAAATAAATACCCAGTTACTCGTGAAGTAGAACCATTTGCAGTTTTTATAAAGTCTAAGTCCTCAGACTTATGTAAAGTAGCGAAATCTTTAAAATATTTGTATGCTTGCCCTCCCACAATGGAGATCTGTGATCCTGAATCTAGTAATCCTCTGAATTCCAAGCCAAAAATATTAATCTTCAGATAAGCTCTGGTATCATTATAGGTGGCGTTAGTAGTAGCGTGAACCGATGTAACCTTACCTTTATGCATATGTATGTTACTAGCTTTATTTACATTATTATAGAATTTATTGTATTTCTGCCTTGATTGTTCAGAATTACAATGTTTATTATAAAAATATACTGTTTTATGCCATCGGTTCACTGCTTGGCGTTTTTTGGAATCTCTGCGGTTGAAGGTTTTGAAGAAGTGCACTTTGGACAATTATTTGCATTGAAGCCCTTTTCTCCACAACGATAACAAATAAGTACCCAAGGCGCCTTGCAATACCTCAGGCTGTGGCCATTTTTCCGACAGCGGACACAAAAAAGATTATTTTGTGTATTATTCACTGGCTGAATTGAAGAGACTTTTGGTGGAGCCTTGCTACCACTGTTACCACTAGTATTTTTGTAACACAAATCGGGAGCCAGAGAAGAAGTGGTGACCCTAGGAGGTTCACTGAAATGCACCGATCGCTCCTTTGCACCTTCTAATAACCTACATTTTTTCTTTAGATCAGTCCAAGATTCCACTGGGGCTAGAGCAAGCTGAGTAGTATAAAAAGGTCTTATATTAAACATGATAATGTTCAATTTATCATCATCAGAGATTGGTTTTGATAATCGAGAAAAATAATTTTGCATAATGCTGAGATAATTCACAATGCTTTCATCGGGGCCCTGAGTACGACTTCTAATTTCCTGCATCAACCTATGGTCATAATCAGATGGTAAATATTCATCGAGAAGCAAGGTCTTCAGCTCAGTCCAATTGTGAACGTCTGACTTTACTCCTCGATACCAGCATAGCGCTTCATCAGTGAAAAGTTCAGCCGCAGAACAGAAAAGCTTTGAATCTGCAAGGCCACGAGACAAGCATAACTCTTCGAGGCGTTGTAAGAAGGCTTTAATGCATGTCTTGCCATTGAAGCGTAAATTTAGTTTATGCACGGAGCAATCATTAGCTGTATTGTGTGTAGTTGCAGTGGAGTTCTCAATAGGTTGTTCAGGTGCCAAGCTACTTTTAAAATTATGACAAATATTATCTATTTTTACAAGAATGCTATCTAATCTATTATTCAGAGAAGTAATTAAAGAAGTAAGATTATTATCATCATACTCCGATAAAGACAAGCGACCAATTCTGTGGAATAAGTGGTGTGCAAGAGTTTGAATTCTATTTATCATCTTAAGTGATGACGGTTTACTTGAAGTACTTGTGATAAGTTTCTCAAGATCATCTAATTTCTTTTGAATTACCTTTAATTCAATATTGACATCAAGATCACAAGTCAGTATTTCATCAGAAGGCAGATCTTTATTGAGAGTACGGATCTGTGCTCTCAGAGCCATCACCGTGTCAGCTGGTTTCGAACCCCTGATTTTCACCTCATATTCTAGTTCATCTTTGTTAAGTAAATTAAAACTAATTGGTCTTTGTTCCATTTTTGTAAAAATATACTACGCTCTATTCTATATGATAAGTTAATTTTACAATATTATTTATGTTATATACTCAAACTATGAACAAAAAATCTTAAAATATATTCACCTTTGCAAATGTAATTTGTTTTTATTTATACCTATCTGAACCAAACCTGCATAGAATTCTTGTTATTTATCTTATAACTAAAGTGTAGTTAACTAGTGAGACCGGCAGACGTTCTCCTGTCCGATTACAGCGCCACCTACTGGGTCCAGTTGTACTTTTAAACCTTCCCTGGACCTATTCAAATACACATAACATTTCGTAAGAATCGGTCGAGCTGTTTTTGAGTTTTAGCTTAACTAACACACAACGTTAAAAAAGAAAACTATTAAAGATACATACCGAGATGGATCAACATTATCTGAGCATTTGACCAGAATAATGGGCCATATAATGCCACAAAACCTGCTGTATATTCGGGCGCCAAATTGTAGTGCTTTTTCTTGCTAAATTGTAGAAATATAGGGAAATCTTAAAGTTGAAAGAAAAAAAACAAACTTATTCCTTTAGTCCGATACAAAATGAAAAGTTTTATTGTTGTAGGTACATGGTTGTAATTCACTTATGCATAATGTTACTGAAGTTAACAAAATCCCTCAATGCAAAGCACTTAACTAAATTTTTAATTAATACAAGCCAAGGGCAGGATGGTTCAGGTTTGTTTGATCAATCTCGGCAGGTAAAAATCAGGTACAAATTGGGTACAAAACTACAAAATGAGGGGCAATAAAATACACGAACAAATAGTTATAGGTTTCCTTTTTTTTTTTAAATTAGTAGCCTTCCCCGGAGCGGTTGTTAGTGGATCATACCTTCTATGCTAAGTCTTGCAATCACGGGTCAGAGATATAATATTCCTGTTTTATATTAATATATTTAGCTCCACAGAATTCCTCCTTGATAATAGGTTAGTTCATCTGGCTCTAAAGTCAAGCAGCGGAGCCCTACGGCCTCCGGGAACTGCCCTGGAGATTCATAGCACAGTGTTAGGTTAAAAATATAATTAAATATGCCTATGATCTTGAGGTCAGTGGGTCTAACACTGAGTTCTGAAGGAATCCCAGTCAATACATCTGAATTTCAGGTAATAAACATTGCAAGTTAATTCCAAACATAATTTTCAATGAATTGTCAAAGTTTCTTATTGGTTAGTTAATAAAAAAGACATATGGAGGGGAGAGCACCTATCTTGTGTATAATTACTGCTATTAATAAAAGGAAAACAGCTTAATTTGTGAGTTATTTGCCAAAGTATGATGTAAAACTCAATATAGTGAAAATCTAGAATTTAACATGAAATTCACCAGTGTTACTCAATATATGCATTAATCCCACTAAAATGCCGCTTACTATCAGGTTTTTTTAATGAAATAGGGGATGAAAAAGGCGAATTTTGGAAATGTGATATGTTTGATTTAATAATCAATATACCCACTAATAAAAATAAAATTAACAAAATCTGTTTTAAATCATGAAATATAATAAGCTAATTAGATACCTTAATGTGGGCGGAGTATTATCTATTGATAAAATTTATTTCTTTCTATTAATTTAATGAATCGCGCGCCGGCGATTAAAAATATGATTGAGCTTTTACTCTTCAAGCTGAAAACAAAAATAACTGACTTGACTTATGAAGTCTTAATGTACTTTTCAAATTAAATTCGCACGGAAAACGAGAGAAATACCCATGGATTTTCTTCGCAGAACTAAATATATAAAAACTTTATGATCTTCAAATCAATAACAAATTACTTCCATCGATGTCTCACAGACTAATCATAACCTAGACGATAGACTAAACCAACGCTCCACTTGCGCGCAGATTTGCGTTTATGTGGAAGCGACGGAGCCGAGGTCCGTTTGCTGAATGCTAAGCGCCGTATTGGCGACGGAACCTCTCCTAAAACCAAATTCATAACATAACACTCGTAAGACTCTTAACTTGCTTCAAGATGTGTCAAGTCAACATACGGATCTTTCGAAATTCTACAATATGCAACAAGTATTTCCAGCCAAAGTTATAAGTTTGGTTGAAAAACAAAACGTAATGAAAAATTAATCATAAACAAATTGTGAATGCTTTCCAAATTCTATTCGACGAAACTATAATTATATGATCTATAAGTTTAAGTGTATTTTATTAAAATATGTCTATAGAAATGATCAAAACAAACGGTCTAAATGTCAAATTCCGAATTTTGAGAAAATCAACCCACCTAAATGGAAGCACGGGATTTTGGGCGAAAAAAAACTATCTTTGTAAATAAGGCCAGGATAAACGCGAGATTTATTTTGTTTATGCAAAAAGTGAACAATGACCAAAGACAATTGCAAATGTCACTGACGTGACGTGAAACGACGTTGACGTTGACACTTGACATTGATATTGTGAAATTAATTGACAAAGTTATTGTAATTGTGATTTTAGTTGTGAAATTTGTGTTAAAACTACAGTGAAACCAAAGTGTTTTTGCAAAATTAGTGTTTTATGAAATTTTAAGAAAAAACGGTGTTACAATATCGGGTGCTATAATAATAAGATATCCTAATTTTATTTGCTATAAAGTCACATGTCCTAAGTGTTATATTGTATAATATTGTTAGTCCGAATGATGGTTTATAATAAATTTGTTAGTCCTAAAACATGTTTAAAAGTTGATTTATCTTGGTTATGTTATCAATATCATAAAGCTTAGACATACTATCAATAATAACAAATTGAATTAAAATGTTGTCTTATGAACCTTAACAACCGTTACGTTTTCAAATTCAGTGACAGAAATATATCGCTGTAAAACCGACACCACGTAGTCTTGTCTGCCCTACCCCTAGAGTGTTATTTAAGCCCGCGTAGGCGCGGAGGGGCGAGGCGGCCCGCGAGCTGAGGAGCAGGTGGTTTTAACGACCGCCACCGCGGCTGAGGCAGGCCGGCGCAGCCGGCCAGCAAGCCGAAGCTGCGGTGGTGGGCGAAAACCATCTGCGACGATAAGGTCGCGTGGGACCGCCCGCCGGAGCCGTGACAGAAGCCATGCATGCTGCATGCTGCTTGCTTGCATGCTATAAGCTTGCTTGCATGCTGCATGCTTGCTTGCATGCTACTTGCTTGCTTGCATGCTGCATGCTCGCTTGCATGCTGCATGCTTGCTTGCATTACATCAAGTGACTGTTTTTAAACGTATGCATGGATTTGGTAATACATATAATGAAAGAACTTTATATTTGTGGTATTTCGATTTCAGGGCACGTTATATTATGAGATATTACGTTAGGACTTATGACTATTATAGAAAAGGTTTTTGGGAATTTTAAATATTGTTGGGTACAGAATATTTTTATATGTGTGTGTAGTTTTAAGTAATTAATTGTGTCTTTTCGGGTAGATCGATTATAAAAATTGTTCACTCATTTTAAGGGTAAATCAATTATTATATTTATTTTCTTTTCCTTAATTTGGACGGTATATTGTAAATGTTGTTTCTATGATAGCTATAAATAGCGTTATTTTAAAACTGTTGTCGCTTTCGTTTCCTACCGAATGTGCTATACGTGTGTCTCGAAGCAAATAAACTTCATTCGCTTTACTTTCCGCAAATCTCATTTTCATCAGCCGCATCCGTTATAATTGTTGGTCTATCGAGCTCGGATCATGATGAGAACACCGGGACCGGGAGTGAAGACGCGAAGTAAACTTCGGGACGTCGAGAGTGCATCGGCACAGATGGAGCGATCGACGACATTGCCAACCGACCCACCTCGTGATGTTGAAAGTAATATCACGATAATGAGGATGCATTCTGCACCAGCCGTAAGATCTTCAGCGTCATCCATAGCCAAGAAGAAGCAACTTGAGTTGGCTGCAGCGGAAGCTCGAGCTAAGATCGAGCTACAATTGATCAACTTGAGGCTTGAGGCTGATTTGGCAGCAGTGGGCGCTGAAGGTGCAATTGTTCGTTACGGAGGTAGGCAGATCAGTGGAAGTGTTCGTAAGGTGGAACAATTGCTTAAAGATCCGAGCACGAAGAACGAGGTTCGTCCAGTTATATCTTACACAGAGGTGGCACCAGCTGAATTTAATCCAGTGGTGAGTGACTTGGCGCACACATTGGAGGGTCTGTTGAGACAAAACGCGCCGCAACACCACCACGAGGAACGTCTAGCGACGACATTGACAAGACAGCTACCTACATTTGACGGCTGTTATTCTGAGCGGCTTCATTTTAAAAGCACACATGAAGATGAAGAGTATACCAAGCTGTGTAATTTTTCAGACTCGGAAAAATCGTTGGCATCACTTTTAAAACAACAAACGCAAATGCATTGCACTGTTGAGGTACCCCAGTATATACCTGAGCAACGTCGGAACGAAGATGTGTTCAAAGCGCGCCATCGCTACAACGCATGTTTAACTACAGCGATGAGTGCAAGTGACAAGTGCATATTTTGTAAAGAATGTGCTCATTTGTTAGCCGACTGTAGGCTATTACGACGCGCACTGAATGAAGGACGCATGAAACACCGTCCGTCGCCTGCTGCCGTGGACGAGGGGGTCCGCGCCGCCCGTGCTGAGGCGCGCCGACACAGCCACCGGCGACACCGACGAGCGACTGGTCACACTTGTAGCATTATTGTCCCCTGCCCCTGATGATTGAGTGCTGAAAATTCAGCACTGAGGGGTGGAATTGTTGGGTACAGAATATTTTTATATGTGTGTGTAGTTTTAAGTAATTAATTGTGTCTTTTCGGGTAGATCGATTATAAAAATTGTTCACTCATTTTAAGGGTAAATCAATTATTATATTTATTTTCTTTTCCTTAATTTGGACGGTATATTGTAAATGTTGTTTCTATGATAGCTATAAATAGCGTTATTTTAAAACTGTTGTCGCTTTCGTTTCCTACCGACTGTGCTATACGTGTTTCGAAGCAAATAAACTTCATTCGCTTTACTATCGGAAATCTCATTTCATCAGCCGCATCCGTTACAAATATTATAGATTGTGATATTTATAGCAAAAAAAATTTGGTCATATTATATTTAGAGATTTCGGTTTTCGGGCAAATGATATTATGAGAAATTAAGTTAGGGGTGCTTATCATTCGGACATATGATGATTATGTCAAAAAACATTATGACACGTTAGATTATGGATAAAAAAATTATGAGACAAAATAGAGAACCCTTATTGCATAGTAGTTATATGTTAGAAAAATCAGCCTTATACGCAATCTGAGAAAAGAGAAAATCAGTTTTAAAGTTATTGATAACGAATGAGTCGAATAACATGCTGTAATCGATTACATTTTATTTCTCGTGATAATAGTTTTGCATCAGATGAACTATAAATAATATTTTTGCCATACTCTCACGCACATTAAACACCAATAATTATAATCTATCTTGTCCTAAACAATGACAAAGAGTTCCATAAAATGAATATCTATCTGTAATCGATTATACATATGTTAGGGAACTTGCAAATGGCAACTTTTAGTTCTCACCGGCGCCGCGGGTGGCGCTGGCAGTCAGAAACTTAGTCTGCTGCTTGAGATATATTCTCTCTAATCTGTGATTTCGTGATTCGAACGTTTGACGGTTAGGGCATTGAGTTTTGAAAACCAGTGAACTGCTGTGAGTGCTGTGACCATTTGTTTACGTTTAAGTTTCTTCAATTACGGAATCGTATTAAATAATTATTAATTATGGTTAGGCAGAGAGAGGAGCCGGGGTGGTGAAGGTGAATGTTAATGCATTATAAAGTGGCTACTTAAACCTGCACCTGGGTCATAAGCCCCAGGCACCGCTCTTGGCTCTCTTCTCTGCAACGCGATAGACCGAGCACCCGCGTGGAATGCTAAGTTATCGTCTCTCTTTGGGATTAACCTAACAATCAGAAGTGACAAGTGAGTTAATCAACGCCCATCGGTAAGTCAGCAATTGCAAATAATAATGATAAAGTAAAACACTATTATTAGTGTATTTAATCATAATGACATAGCAGAACAATTCCCATACGCCATTTGAATCACATATTGTTTACCTGCCTGTGTACATAGTACATACATAACTTTCGGGACTGATTATACTGACAACTTTTATTACCTACTAGGTATTTATTATTACCTGCCTATTCATTACCTATCAACCCTCATATCACCAACTTTTATGATAAGAACATTTTGTTGTTTGATCATGATCGAACCAGTGGAAATGACAGCTATACCCATGTATGAATTTCTATTCCACTCTTTTAATAATAGGTTTAGGTTACAGTTTGTTTTTGTAGGAACGCATACATATATTTATAATGTACTGATATATGGGCATTGGGCAGCCCATTGCTAGGTATTATGGCTATAAAATATATTATTGATATAATTTGATATTTAAAAAAAATGCAAAGGTGTATTCTATACATAAGAAAATTAAAATATTGGCTTTCTGAGAAATACTCATATGATCTTAATGATTTTTATAATTACAGTTCAAAATAATTTATTATATCCACCCTATTTAAATATAAGAATCAGTAATATCAACTCAACTTTATGTAAACAACTTTATGTAAACTAAGCGTAGTTATAGTGATAGTAATTTAAATTGATATCTTAAACGGAATAATTCGCCGCCTCCATGTTCTAGTGGTTGAGACCACCGGGTGTTGATCGGGAGGTCTGGGGTTCGATTCCTCATAGGGGCAGAATTTTTTGTGCTCTGTTTGGTTGGTGGTAGGGCTTCTTCTGTGCCCGCCTGGCTAGCTACCACCGTCTCACCAAGTTTGCCGCCATAATGGCGATGTTAATAGTATTGCTGTGTTTCGATAACTAGAGGTAAGATAGCCAGTCCCTCAATTGCTGAGGAGTTCAGGTGAAGTTTGCTTCCTCCTTCGGTATTTTCATCACCTACCTTCAGGTGAGATGAAGGCCAAGAGGTTCCATGTTGAATGCAAGAAAAAGTGGTCTTTTCCGTACTACGCAATATCTTATAGAAAACCATTGGGTGAAAAAACTTTGTGATGGTAGTGACTGACTACAGAAACATACAGATAACCATAAACATGCATAATGAATAGATAATTTTTTTAATGCAAGTCTATATTAATAAAATATAATTTATTTTCTATACTTACCTAGTTAATAAATACATACAAATTAAAAGAAGAAGTTAATACATACTACTACAAATTTTCATACAAAAATAACGCATGTTTTGTATGAATTCCACGTATGGTTTATTTTTGGCTCTCTTATGATTACAATATACATGCACTCACACCCATAATCTCCAAAGGGTTGTATGGGGCCTTGGAGTCAGGGTGTTTCCTCGGTTACTTTCAGCAATTATTTTCTTTTACGGTTTACTTATAAAATTTATGCATGATTAGATCTGTAAAATTTAAATAATGTTGTGATATAGATGTTTATATCTACTGTTATGTGAAATTCATGCAAGCCGTGAACTTACTATGTGTGGATCCCCAACAAAGTTTTTAACTAAAGGTAACCTAGTCATGACACCAAATCACTGTTTACCCACTGATGAGAAAAGTATGAAAACTAGATCAAAAGTATCAAGGTCCATTTCAATTTACAACAATCTTGAATAATTACAGATACGAGATTACTAGTATACCAGGTTTCAGAAAACGTACTTATAAAAGCATATATTCAGCTGAGTGATCAGCTCAAACAGTGGATTACATTTAATGAAATTAATGTTGATAGTGAAAGTGATGAAGCCACGGAAAGTAGCAGTGATGAGATTTAGATTAAGACTAATGACAACTGCCCAAAATAACAATTGATTAATTACTTAGCTGATTTGTGTATTGACCCAACCAATTTTGACTTATATTTATAGACAATGACATTCCAAAGAATCTTCCACCAAATTCCTTACCATTACTTGTATTACAGGATAAGTTATATAGAAATGGAAATATATAATAGGAGATTGATAAAACATAAATAATTTGAAATAAGAACTACGCCTCTCCTTAATTATTATTAAGGAAAGGATCATCATAAGTACCTTGTACATGTATGCGATATTAAAGAATAATTAATAGAGGCAAAAGGTATAGCGAAGTGCAAGCGGTGCTCACATAGTCGTGAAAGGGATGCCGAAGCACAAGCGCTTCTCACCTCAATATATCTAGATATGGAAAATATTGTTTGTGTGATCAAAGTAAATGCAGGTGATATACCTAATTATGTATATGTGAAAAGGTATACCGAACCGAAGTGCAAGCGATGCTCACATAATTGTGAAAGGGATGTCGAAACACAAGCGGTTCTCACCTTAATATATCTAGATTTAGCAGATATTGTTTTGTTTGATCAATGCAAATACAGGTGATATAATCATGTATATGTGAAGGATGCCGAAGAGCAAACGGTGCTCAAGCGGTGCTCACAATACATGTGAACTAATTGTGTGGTCAATGTAAATGCAGGTAATGTAATCATGTATATGTGAATGATGCCGAAGAGCAAATGGTGCTCAAGCGGTGCTCACAATACATGTGAACTAACTGTGGTCAATGTAAATGCAAGTAATGTCATCATGTATATGTGAAGGATGCCGAAGAGCAAACGGTGCTCATATTTTATGTGAAAGGTAGGCCGGAGCTCAAGCGGTACTTACAATACATGTGAACTAAACTGTCTTATAATATCCAAATACTCGTTAATAATATAAACTATACAATATATAATTATGTTAAATAATAATAACATATATTCAAACTTTGTATTTTAATAATATTGTCTTTTTGTGTGCAGATAAGTCTGTACAAGTATTCACTCAAAGTTATATTCATTTATCTACGAACTCGGTCGATGTGTGAACTCTGCGAGTTGGATGACAAAATATAAGGAAGCACTTGAGGAGCGACATCAGCTGCAGCACTCAATCACATCACATCACATAATAGATACAATACATATGATGACGCTTGTAAAAGCAAATTGAGACACAGCAGGAGTATGTATGATAGGAACATTGAACACATCAATAATAGCGTAAATAATTTACACCATTCATTCTCAGCTACTTATGAAAACTATCACGCTGCACAAAATGATATTAAAATGCACATCCAGTCTATTGCTATAGGCACACTCTGTTAGCATAACGAGGACCACTATCAATCTTTGCTTGACAAACAATTTTTGGCCTCAAGTGGGAATGATTCAATAGCAGAATGTAGTGTCAGAAAACTGTAACAATGCACCCATCATACATCCTCCGCCCATATTAAAAACAATGTCTGTCAACCACTAGTCAATGACCAATAAAGTTTTAATGTTCAGAGAGGTCACTCTCGAGGCAAAAAAAAAAAGTTAATTTTTTGTGATGATATTGACAAAGGTAAGAGCCAGCTATTGAATAATAAATTGGGATTAAGTAAATTATTTTATGCCTGGCTCACATTTCCATGATATTGCATGTAGAGTGTTTTCCCTTCCGTATCCGTAAAATATTATTAGGTATAAACTTAATTTGATATTAGATTTAATGACAAATTATTCGGAAAAATTTTAATAAACTGACATGTGTCCGAGACAAAGCTTATTTGAAAGAAGATAGATTATATTTATCAATGTTCTTTAAAAAAAACCATGGCTATAAAATATAGCTTAGCCAAGAACTTGGCTATTAAATCTCACGTTGACAATGCTTTTATTGAGCAACATGATGTCTTGAAACAAGTTCCAAGTAATCTAAATTTGATAATCAGACAATAGAGGTAATCTCTGGCCGGGTATTGACCAAAAATAAGCATCGATATTTAGGGATTGTCCATCAAAATATATTTAAAGATTTTCTGGTAAAGACTTACTTTAAAAAGATTTACTTTGTATTACAGAGCATAAAAAAAAACATGAATTGTTGATTAGTTTATATAATAGGATAATAGTTAGTTTTGTTAATGATAGTTTAGATAAGATTGTGAGTTCGTTCACTAAAAAAAATCTGCAATCGGAGATGGATCCCATATAAGTTTTGCAAAATGACATCCAATTAAATAATAATAGCAAAGCACATAATGCATTTATTTGCAAATATTTAATTGCAAAGCACATAATGCATTTAGGTATTTTGAGTACAAATGGTTACTTAGGTACATGGATATGTGACGCCCTTGCAAGGGCATAGCAATTTGTTGAGGATGGCATACATTATTTCATTATTGTACTTTTTAATGATAAGTACCTAATCCTAATTTTAATTTATTTTATAATTATGATAAAAAAAAAGTGTTATATAATTTCATTAAAATATAGAATATTAAAATATAATTACATTTAATATGAATTCTTGTTTAACATAAATTATAAAATTCAAAATAAATTTATCCTAAAAAAATCGTCTTAAGTTGTAATAACATTTGTCACAGAGGTACTTCTTTAAAAGTGCATTAAATTGTTTTGTTTCTTGTATTTCTCAGTAATGGTATGTGGTTATAAATCTTAATGGTCATTGCGTAGGGATTGTCGCACCAATTTTTAAGTTATAATGATCTAATTTAATTTTATTATCGTCACGTCACGGTGTTCTCTTTTTCTTTTAATCTTGACAGGGGAGAATAAGGAAAAGACATAGTTGTAATCTCTGCTGAACGAACTATTGAGTTACCTCGTGTGTACTTGATCATTCCAATATAATTTGTGTGTACAGACCCCCCCTCTGGAAATTATTCAGAGTTGGAGTCCGCTTTGGAAGATGCCTTAAGAATAATATGCAAAAAAAAATGAAAAATCTTGTTTGTGGGGATTTTAATATAAATATTTTAAAGGAATCACAAATATCTAGATCCTTTTTTAAAATTTAATTGTTATAATTTTACTTTATATTTTCCTTCTGCTTTTACTTATTGTTTTTTTCGTCAATTAATAGTTCTATGAAGTACTATCTAGTAGATTCATTTACTTATTCAAATCATTTAACATGAATTATGTAATTCAAAAACCAACCCGAATTACAGAAGCATCTGATACTTGCTTACGCCTCGAATGAGCACCATCATACGAGTATTTGTTCTATACGTGAGATTATTTGTAGACCTATAAAAAAAATAAACGCGGCATAAAGGAATTCACAAGAAATGTTATAAGTTAAACTACAAATTTGGCATTCAGGAAGATGAACGCCAATAATCTGTATAATAAGTTATTTCATGTAGTTAAAGATGAATGCAATGATTTATCAAAAAAAAGTAATCAAAGTCGAAAATGAAAAAAATGTGTGATTGGGCTTCGCCAGGTATAGTATATAAAAGTCGTAGAAAACTATTTGAATTATACTCATTGCAGACTTTTATTTTTATTTAATTTCACCTGTCCCGGTGTCTGTATTAAAATCTTACAAGTTGGATTTGACCCGTTTCCCGGTTTCCGATTGTGCTGAAGTTTTGCACGCGTATTTGTATAACGCGTGACAGTGCAATATTATGATGACATAGGAATTACGCAATAAAACGACACAACCGCATCGAGTTTGGGCTCGTTTGATTCTTATTGATGAGTACTAAAAGCATGTATTAAAAAAAAAGTTTTTTTTAAATAATAATTATTAAAAGTAACCACCAATGAGCCCTTCTTCGTGAATTTTGTCAGAAATTATAAGTGTGCATGTCCACAAAAGCTATTTACATAAGTAAAATATGTATACATAAGTAAGTAAAATCAGTTTATGTAAAACTAAAATAAAAACCACCTGGAACGTCATTATAACCGAGAGACGGGTAGACCCAAAAGCACTATGAATTCTTTCTCATTAGTAATCAATAACAATAAACGATTAAATCAGACAATGCAGTTACCAACGCGTTTCAGGACTTTCTCATATATAAGTACTCATAGAAACTACAAGTAGTCTGAACTCGTGTCCCAATGAGGCTGTAGCTCTTTTGGGACAAAGTGTAGAAGGGGTGAACCAATATTTTCATTTTTGTCACGCTGATGCTTACACTGCTATGAAAATATTTTTTAGAAAAAAAAACTGAAGACCTTAGGGGTATTTCGACCAATATAATTGAATCTGCACTAAAAGAACTTGCCCCGCAACTTGCTTTTATATTCAAAAAAGGGTTTCGATGAAGATGCCTTCCCCGATCTCGTGAAGAATGGCAAGTTAATACCCCTATTTGGGTGAAATGAAAATGATTCTTTAAATTATCGATCGATTTCGATTCTACCAGCTCTTAGGAAAAATAAAAAAAATGTAATCAGTGAATTGATCATTTCTCAAGTAACACACATTTTACATATGAACCAATTTGGCATTGCCGAAGGTCGTTGCACTACAGATGCTGGAGTTGCAGCTCTTGAAAACATTTTTGCTGCTTGGTAGTGTAAACAAGATGTATTAATTGGTATATTTTGTGACCTATTAAAGGGTTTTGACTACGTTGGTCCAACCAAACTTTTATATAAACTCAAGCATTATGGAGTTTCTGAAGAAGCAATTAGATTTATTGAGTCTTATTTATTCAAAAATAGTAGATACTATTGTGTAAACGAATAATCAAAATTGGTGAATGCATCGATTTCACTATATTTTGTACTAGAATCTAGATTGCAGTGGGATCCACATATTGAGTCCTTGGCAAACAGACTTAGATGATGAAACGGCAAGATTGATTTACTTTGGTTGTTTTCACAGTGTCATGTCGTGGAATACCACTATGGGGATCGTCTGCTAGTATAGAGGGTATTTTTATACTTCAAAAAGAGCGGTTCGCGCTATTTATAATTTACGAGCAGGGACAGTGAATTTATGAAAATTTGATTTATGTTTATAAAATATTATAATACATTTGATACCAATTTCCAAAAAAATCCCATTTATGTATAAGGAATAAAGGTAAACTTACCGTTCCAACAATTAAAAAAAAACTATTATAATGGTTACTTATTATGAACTCAACGATTATGTGAGTGATGCTAATGCCTTGTGTTAATATGTAGATATTATTCGTTATAATGTATGTAACTATTTATTTGCCTATACAAATGTTGCTGTGTATGGTATCGACATGGTGTTTTGTATATGCCTGTACATTCCTGCTAGAGCTAATAGGTTTCTTGCGCCCATTTTTTTCTTGTCAGCTAGGGGATGTCCAGATTGGGTGGTTTTCGGATAAATATTGGCAGAGAAACAGTCGACTCTGGTTCATTGGACAGAGGGATTTGTCATGCTATTTTGATAATTATATTCCGCTGATTCGACGATATAAAATAATATTTTAGGATATCAAATAATTTTAATCATGGAGTACCTACCAATGACAATTCTGTAATAATTCATTATTGGCAGTCTTATAATTATGTACCTATGCTCAGTAATGACTAGTATTATCTACCGTATAATAATGTCCAAGAAAGGACAAACTATTTTGTCGTAATCATCTAAAACTAGCTTTACTTTACGCGGCTTCGCCCTCATTGTTTTTGTTTTCCCGTGACAGTTTTGTATTTTCCCGTAGGAAACATGGTTTTGTGGCCTATGTTAATCAGGGTCAATCAATGTAGTATTCTAATGGTGAAAGAGATTTGAAATCGGTCCAGTAGTTTTTGAGTTTGTTCACTACATGCATACATACAAATCTTTCCTCTTTATAATAATAGTGTAGATTAGGATAGGAGAGTTAATCATGCTTAATTAGATTATTAATATCGATTTTTTCTTTAAGTCTAGATTGGGGAATTATTTTGTAGGAGAAAATTAAATAGCCTCTGAGATTTTTCACCTTTTACTTTATTGTCTCATTTTAATTAGATTAGAACGACAGTTACAATTATGTATGTGATAAAAAGATATCGTGTGGACACGTCTAACGTTCGAATGGCCGAGACGGGTCGGAATGGGGTCATTCCGAAATCAGGAAGGCCGTCTGTTAGGGAACTTGCAAATGGCAACTTTTAGTTCTCACCGGTGCCGCGGGTGGCGCTGGCAGTCAGAAACTTAGTCTGCTGCTTGAGATATATTCTCTCTAATCTGTGATTTCGTGATTCGAACGTTTGACGGTTAGGGCATTGAGTTTTGAAAACCAGTGAACTGCTGTGAGTGCTGTGACCATTTGTTTACGTTTAAGTTTCTTCACTTACGGAATCGTATTAAATAATTATTAATTATGGTTAGGCAGAGAGAGGAGCCGGGGTGGTGAAGGTGAATGTTAATGCATTATAAAGTGGCTACTTAAACCTGCACCTGGGTCATAAGCCCCAGGCACCGCTCTTGGCTCTCTTCTCTGCAACGCGATAGACCGAGCACCCGCGTGGAATGCTAAGTTATCGTCTCTCTTTGGGATTAACCTAACACATATCTTTTTTCTTAAATACTTTGGGGGCAGCGCTGTAAAAAAAAGAGAATATCAGATATCACTCGACTCTGCTTCGTTTCGTTCACTAAGTTTTGAGTATGCTCTTATTGTTATTCAATTTTTGCTCAACCCCTCTTGGTACTCTGAGCGTGATGGTATGTGGGTATGTATTATTTTTTCTATGTCCGGTTTACCACAAGCAGCTCAGATCAACTCGAATAGATTTAAAGTCTATTATATTAATCTAAAAAGTTAGTAGGTAGGTACTAGGGTTCCCAACTATAATGTTAAAAACAGTATTATACTGTTTTTTACTGCATTATACCTTTTACTGTTGAACAAAGATAAAGTATACAAAATACTATTTTCAGCATCAAAATACGTAACAGCAATGACTCCTTATTTATTTTAATTTAAGTTTTGATTGTATAGAGCCCTAAGAGGCTTTTAAAAATAATACTAGGTAAATTGATTCGAGAAGTACAAAAAATTGAAATACTGTTATTTTTCTAAAATACTGTTTCTTTTCCTTCTCAAACCTAAATATTATACTTTATTTCTTGTAAAAAAAGTTGGCAACCCTAGTAGGTACCGAACACTAAAGCATTCCGCTGCGTGACGCGGACGTCGGCGGCGAACGTCCGTCGCGGACTTCGTCGCATGCGCTGAGCGGGACGGTGTTCTAAGTTTTCCAAAAAACGGATTCCGCTCCACGCAGCGCAGGCCCTAAATCTCCAGTCTCCAGTACCTAATATAAACTACTACTAATCTTAAGGGGCCACAGTACCTACTACTAGCGCCGCCTTTCGTTTTTTATTAATTATGATGAATTAAAGACGTTTCTCCAAAAAATAGAACAGTCAGGAACTCAATATATATTTTTTTGATTTTTGGGAGCCATTCAGGCATAGATTAAAAGTAAGGAGTAATCATAATTAGAATTATTGCTAAAAGTGGCCACTTTAAGCAATAATTATGATTTCGACAATTCTATACGCTTAATGTGTACAAAATACGTAAATACAAATCTCAAGTATCTATATTGAGTTCCTGACTGTGCTATTTTTTGTAGAAACCTCTTTAATTTATTATCATTAATAAAAAACGAATGGCGGCGCTAGTAGTAGGTACTATGCCCTCTTAAGTAACATAAAAATACTTTAATGTGATAAAAATATATGACTTTATAATGTTATTCCCTGAAAAAGCGCTTTGTTTCAACATCTGATTTTCATAACCCCACTTTTTATAATCTTTAATTTCTCAGATGTGAGATTTCCAATTTTGGCCAAATTTTCAGAAACCGTTTAATGTCCTATTTTCAAATAATACTACTTTCATTGTGTTACACCCTAGGCCAAGGTTCTATGGAGGGTGATCCGTCTCCTTTGTTTTTGATTGGGATTACTTTATATTAACAAAAAAACAAACTCTTAAGTAATAAAATATTGAACACAAACTATTAATCGTTGGCAAATTACGTATAATGTATGTACTTAAAATAATAAGGGACTTAAGTTTTTTTATGACTTTTGAGTTTTGTTTATTAGTCAACAACAATAATGTAAGCTTAAATTAATTACTTATATTAGAAATAACTATAATGGTAAAAAAAGTGTTTGCTTGCTATTTATTTTTACAGGAACTATTACTGTGGCATTTTGAGTTCCATTTTATTTTCTTCGAGCGACACTTGCACTTTTTATCAATACAGCATCTTTTGCAGTGGCACGTTATAAACCCTTGCTTGTTTCCAGATGATAACATTGATGCTGAGCGAAGTGTTAATGACGAAGTTGAGGGTACATCACAAATGTTAATGAAGTTGGTCTCAGAAAGTGTAAACTCATTACGTGCATAAAGTCTGTCGAATATACTATTACCTTCTTTGTTTTCTAACTGATAGAGACCTGATGGATTGATGCTCATAACAACATACAAACACAACAGCAATAGGGCTCCGTGTTTACCCTTTGAGTACGGAACCGTAAAAGAGATATTCAACCTTCAAAAACCTAAAAAATCCACCTAATTATCTGCTGTATTCAAACGTTCAGCAAACAAATTGAACAAGATTATATGAAAAAAGCACAACATAGAAACAGTAAAAGCCTTGCTTTAATTTTTAACCCAAAAAGTAATTAAAACGGTCAATTTTTCGCGGAGAAAACAGGGGACTACGAAATGTATATTTTGTGTACTTTTCATAGGTATTTTCGTTTCGAGCTGCAGTTATCGCGCTCAGTTCAGTTGTTCAGGGGCACAGCGCGACAGCAATACTTTTTACAAATACCTATTTTTGATTTTCTCAACCTTGGTGTTTCATTTTAATGCTCCGAACGCCTCATGTCTCTTCTTCATTGCCACAACGCGTCGTGGTCGAATAGCATGTCGGCCACGACACGAATTTCGCTATGTGGTCTTTCTGTGATTGCCACAACGCGTCGTGGGCGTTTTCATTAGAGCCAAAACACGAATTTCGCCATGTGGATGTTTTACTGTGACCACAACGCGTTGTGAGCTATTTTTTCGCTCAATGAGCGTTATCGGTCTTTGAGCGTAGCATATACATTAGGTTCGAAATAAAACACGACAACAAAAAATGACATGATTTTTTTATAACTTACATTAAAACGTATTTTCGTATAGCTTAAGGAATTAATCGTCTAATTATAAAAAGGATGTGCATCTAAGCACAAGAACATTTTTTTTTCAGGCGGTAGCTAGTGCCTATAAAGAAGCACTACCTGGCACTAACTTCGTGCTTATAGATTGGTCGAACATGGCTCAGGGTAACTACGTCACCAATGCGGCGCCTAACACAAAAGTGGTGAGATAATTACTTTTTTCGTGATATTGATATCGTAATCAACATGTAGAGAATTGCTGTGTTTTACTACTCGACACGGCTCTCTTTTTGGACAGCCTGAACACAGACTTTTGGACGGGATTTTTTTTGAGACTGTACCAGGGTCGTCTGCTTGGGTACCTCCGTCTTACCGATTTCTGCCGCAAAACAACAGTGCTTGCATTGCTGTGTTCCGGTTTAAAGGGTAAGATATGGCAGTGAAATTACTGGGTACCGTGACTTTCCATCTGATGTCACAAGTTGACAAAGTACCTGTGGTTTTTGTGGGAGTTGCAGTTTGCTTATTTGCCAACTTAGTTATATAAAAAAACGGAAAAGTATATGAAAACATTTCCATTTCCCGGAGTAACCAAATATGACATATTATAATTTTATACATTATTTTTAATCACCTCCGTGGCCAAATAGTTGAGATTACCCGGTATTGACCTGGAAGTCTGAATCTGGGCTTCGAATCCTCGTGGGGTCTGAAGTTTTTCAATGGCAATATCGTCACTTATCATCAGGTGATATTCAGACCAAGAGCGTTCCTGTTGTGAGTAAAAAAAAAACATTTTTACAGGAAGCCGAATCATTAGCCTGGCATCGAGCGTTTTGTAGAGCGTCGTCTGCTCTCGATTTCTGACGATTTTCATTTTGTTTTTAACGAAAATCAACATAATATTACAACAAATATCAATATCATTTTGATTTTCATCAAAAACGAAATGAAATACGTAAAAATCGTGACAAATTATGTATTGAAAAATAGAGGCCCTGGGGCTCTATTTTAGAATCATTCGTCTGGCTTCGGGCGCTCGTCATACGTCATCTGCGCTCGATTGTCACTTGTTTCGATTTTGATTATATTGATTTTCGTCGAAAGCGAAACGAAAATTAGTGGATATCGAGCGCAAACGTCGCCCGACGAACGCTCGACGCCAGGCGAATGATTCCAAAAATTCCTTGACCGGGCGAGAAGGGAACTGACATCTCTACATATATGGAGTGGAAACGATAAGCGGATCTAACTCGTTTTTTTTTTCAAAACTTTCTATTGTTTTTTTTAGGTTGGATTAACGGTAGCTAGTCAAATCAATATATTGATCAACAATGGCCTCAGCTTGAACAACCTCCATTTAGTGGGACACTCGCTAGGTGCCCAAGTTATCGGTTACGCTGGCAGAACACTAAAAAATAATTACATGAAAACATTAAAAAGGTAACCTTTATTTTAATGTGTATTTGTGTATTCAATTAAAAAGGAATAATATTAATTTTTATGTTTAACTGTAAAACCTCCTTTTTCAAGCTTTTATTTACTTTCACCTGTCCCGTGTCTGTAATGAAATCTTGCAAGCTAAATTTGATCCACTTCCCGGTTTCCGATTGAGCTGAAATTTTGCATGCATTTGTAAGTATATCGCGTGACAATACAATATTATAATGACATGGAGCTGATCTGATGTTGGAGCTGGAAGGTGGCTATAGGAACTCCACAATAAAATGACACAATCCCATTGAGTTAAAAATAATTAAACAAACTTTTATTAGTGCTTTCATAAAAGCTTGTTTAATTATTTTTTCACTATTAATTATTTGAAGCTAAATAATAAAGGATGCATAAACAGTGTATAACAAAAACCCTGTGAACCCTTTTAGCAGCATGTTCAGAATCGATATACGATAGTTTTTGTCTTTAATTTTCTTAAACTATTCAATGAAAAAGTCAAAATAAATATTTAATGATTTTTTTTTTATCAGTCGGAGCGTCGGTGGCGCTTTGGCCTCGGCACTGGACTGTGCCTCGAGTAGAATCGGAAAACCCGCGATCGATACTGCCATGTACCAATAAATCTCTGGTACCAATGTATTAATTGTTTATTTCACGAATTTCATATGTACATTTATCTGACGCTCCTACGGTGAAGGAAAACATCGTGAGGAAACCTGCATACACCTGCGAAGTAATTCAAAGGTGTATCTAAAAGTCAACCAATCCGCACTCGGCCAGCGTGGTTTGACTAAGGCCTAATCGCCCTAACATAACTAGTTAGGGTAGGCTCGTACCCCTCGGTGGGGACGTATATGAGCTGTGATGATGATGCAGATGATGATGACTTTTTTAAAGTAACACAGATTGCTCAACCTCTTTGTGCAACAGCTCGGCGGCAGCGCCCCCTCATCTATGCCAATAATAATCGATTAGTTGTCAATACTGATGCTAGAATTTTTTTTTCGAATTTATAAATGTTAAAAGCAATCTATAATGGACATTTTTTGGTCAATATTTGTTTCTTTTTTGGTTAGCCTATAAGTAAACATATTCCTTTAAGGGTTCACAGGTTTTTGTTACACACTATATAACCAAATGGTTAGAATAAGCCAACCAGCAACATAAACTTTTGCAGACTAACCGGGTTAGACCCCGCAAATCCAGAGTTCTACCCCGGCGGGCTGATTTTGCAGCACATTAGTGCTACAGACGCCGATTTCGTGGATATCATACACTCCGACGCAGGTGGCTACGGTGCACCAGTACCAACAGGAACTGCAGATTTCTGGCCCAACGGCGGAATTTCCTACCAACCGGGATGCCCGATAGCAGTGCCTCTAACTATGGCGAGTAAGTGGACTTACTTATGTTTCTATACAGCAAAATTGGCAAACAGTTGATTTTTTTCCATTCAACTTTTTTATACAACTAAGTTGGCAAACAAGCACGCTGGCCACGTAATAGTGAGTGGCTCCAATCGCCTATAGTATAGTCAACCAATAAAGTGGTTTACCACAGTAAGATTCAGTTTCAGTTTTCGTCATAAAACAATACAGTCAATTTTCCTTCGCAGTAACATACTGACAGTTACGAAAGTTATCCTAACGATGTTTTGTCAATACGCAAAATACGTTCAAAATTGGGAAACCACTTTCTTGGTCGACTATACAATATGTGAGTCCTGTAAGATTTGCAAATCTACAACACCTACAGTCCTATAAGGACCCTAATGTAGAGTCAGCAACACGTCAAGTTAACATTAGCAATACGGAAGTCGTCCCTATGTAACAAAATGGTGTGACAGAGAGTAAGCACCCTTTAGAGCGACATGAAATCTGAAATCTGACATGATGCTGTGTGTACGTTGCCAACTCGTTACATAAGATTTTAACTCACAGTACCCAGTAATTTCACTACCGGTTTTTCCTTCACACTAGAACACAGCTATTCCAGCACCACTGCCTGGTGGCAGAATTAAATAAAATAGGGTAGGTACTATCGAGGTCTCTCGTACCTTACCACTTTGTAGAAATATTCGTTTGAAAGCGGATCGCATCGGACACGCCCACACGACCCATACCTATCCCTGATTGGCTACGTATTTTTACTACGATTTACTACGGCCAATCATAGACAGACATCAGGTTTCATTGAAATCGCTCTTGGTGTCAGTCTGCTTTACGCTTTACTATTGGTGAATGAATGGAGCGGGGCGTGGTCTAACGCGATTGTCATCGTGCTGTGTGCAAGCGACTTTCGACGTAGGACTGGTAAGGTGCCAGTGTCCTCGATAGTACGTCTATTTTACCTATTTCTGCCACAACTCTGATACTGAGTATCCCCTATGTAAAATTCTCAACTCTACAAGACTACAGTGTACTTTCCCAATTTATGACACAAAATTTCAAGTCACAATTCCCAGTACTTTTCCCTGTCGGGTCCCTCAAACTAGATAATAGCATTGCAAGCATAGCTGCTTGGCGGTAGAGCTACTCATGCAGACGACTCTGGTACAGACTCTCCCTTTGGTAAAAATATAGTATGCATATGCAGCAACATCGTTTAAGGCTTTATTTCTTTTTATTCGGTAGCAAAAAGTATTATCGAGAAGCTACTTATGTGTGCTTATGCTTAAACGTTTTCAGGTTCATGCAGTCACGGAAGATCTTGGATGTACTACGCTGCATCTGTGAAGAACCCAACAGGGTTCCCGGCTGGCTTATTTATATCTTATGCTGAATTCTTGTTGGGATTGGTGCCACTTGACATAGCTTACATGGGATACGCCTGCCCTTCAAGGTACTGTACCTCTTGTAGTAGACATCGCTGAAAATATGTTGGCTGGTGGTAGAGACTGGGAGGCTGACGCATCAGCTGAGATTACATCCTCGCAGAAGGGGGCTCCTCTTCGATTTAAATGGATGTGCAGGTCGTACTTCATGTCCGCCCTAGGCCACACCTGCGCGCTGAACTACGCAGTACTATTGTCTATTTCGTGGCTCAACGCTAAATGGTTCCTGATGTAAGCGATTATAAGCTCTTCGCCCTGTGGCTGACTCCTTTGTACAAGACAATCCACAAACAGGCATTTATTCGCCCCGTAGCTGGAGGGGATGTCATGAAGACAATTACGGAGACAATTCCCCTGACTACAGTTGGTAGTCCGGAGACAATTCTCCTGACAAGAGTAGTCCGGAGACAATTCTCTTGACTACTTCATGACAGCCCATCCAGAACCGAAAACGATCACTCGGACTATGAACTAGATGGATGTTGAGGTGGTTAAGTGGGCATGTCCCGCAGGGAAGATCCAGGGAATGCATCCACTAGCCTGCAGGTGCTCTAGCATTAAATAAAATTTTTTATCTATTTGCTAGTTATACCAATTAAATTATTTTGATTGCTCACTCCGTTTATATATACATATTATAATTCTATACCATTAGATGGAAGAGATAGGGATGCAACGTTTCTAAAAATCGATATCGATATATATCGAATTAAGTCGTTATATATCGATAATAGGTACTTATATATCGGTCTAGTACGCCGATATTTTGATATTGAAGCGATATTTTTCCTTTTTAAAAGTTTATTAATATCCAATGTAGTTTTATACCCCCTCTACACGATGGGCTAGGATGGTAACCATTCGCTGTACATCACTCCGGCTTACTATAGTTTTAGAGATAAATTCAGAACTTTCCTTAGTAAAGTCAATATGATGGATGACCATTCACTGTACACTATTGACTCAACAGTGCATCTCTTTGACACACTACTCACCACAAATTACAACAATAGATTAGCGTCGAGAACAGAATAATTTTTTTAGACTTCAGTGTTGCCAGTAACAGCATTTTTCACGGTTTTGTGAGTATTTTTATTTCATCATCACAGCTCATATACGTCCCCACCGAGGGGCTCGAGCCTACCCTAACGTTAGGGTGATTAGGCCTTAGTCAACCACGCTGACCCAGTGCGGATTGGTCGACTTCACATACACCTTTTGAATTTCTTCGCAGATGTATGCAGGTTGCCTCACGATGTTTTCCTTCACCGTAGGAGCGTCAGACAAATCTACATATGAATATCGAAACGAAAAACACAGTGGTACATGGCGGTCTCGAACCCGGACCTCCCGATTGGAACAAGACAAGTGCCGAGTCCACAGCGCCACCGACGCTTACTTTTATTTGGGTTTTCGATATTTCGTCACAATATCGAGTGTTTTTTTGATACTGATATATCGATATCGACGCCGTCGATATATCGATATTTATGGCTTTTTCGATATATAGTGGCATCCCTAGGAAGAGATCACTTTCAGAGAGTCTGTCTATGTAACTTTTTAATTTACGATATGTTTCAAATGTAGCGAATGGGCATTTAGGCGTTTAGGCTCAGGAAAGGTGTGTTGATTAGCGTTACACCGCGGACAGGCAAGTTTGGCCTGGGTCCTGTGTCCCCTTCTGTAAACTGAGACTTTCTGATACTGAATAGGCCCCATAAAAGGGAACAGAAAGATTCTGGAGGGAATTTATCTGGGTATCAAGAAACCAATGATTTAGACATTAGTGGACTAGAGTCCTACGGTATATCCAACTGGGCAGTCGAGTCAGCTTATTCTTTTTATCGGAATATATTATACCGCCTTTATAGGTCCCCTGTTATTGGAATCCTTTAACACCCAACAAATACGAATGGTAACAGGATACATGGAAAATAATTGTATGTCTGTCAGTTTGATAATAAAAAATATCAGCATCAACACTTGAACCAGCGATTAAAGGTTAACCGTCGATTTTTGACATTTTCTGTATAGAAAAATTGGCACAAAAGACGGTGAACTTTTAATAGACTGTTTTACGTGTTGGTGTACTCCTTACGTGTTGGTGAACTTGGGCTTCGCTACGCCACAATGTGCTAAAAATGAACAGAGGTGTGACGTCACGCCACGTTTCCAATCAATCAATCAAAACAGCCTTAAATCAGAAGTCCCCATTAAAAAAATACTGAAGGTAGAATAATGAGTTTTTCTGCTTCGTTTGGTTGATAGTAAAACTTCGGAGCTAGAGCATGTAGAGCTTCCACCCGACTAACTACCACCTTTTTTTTCTCTTTATTGGGGTTAATAAGCAATATCACAATATGTGTTTATAACAAGTATGAAGTATATTAAGAACTTAGACCAACACCGTTAACCACAGATTAAACCAACACCGTTAACCACAGATTAAACCAACACCGTTAACCACAGATTAAACCAACACCGTTAACCACAGATTAAACCAACACCGTTAACCACAGATTAAACCAACACCGTTAACCTCAGATTAAGGTTTGTAGCCGTAAAAACAATGTTTTAACATTGATGTGTTCCGACAATTAGAGGTAAGATAGCCAGTTCCTCACTTGTTGAAGAGTTCAGGTGAAGCTCACTTCCGTCTTTGGCCTTATCATCACTTACCAATAGGTGAGATAAAGGCAAAGAGCTTTCCTGTTGTATGTCCAAAAAAAATTAAGTGCTTTACCTTTACATATTATGTTTTCAGTGCCAAGGGAAGTTACTACCTTTCAACAAATTCGCAGCCGCCGTTCGCAAGAGGCCGAGCTGGTTTGACTTCGGTTAACCTTCAGATTCAATTAAATCTATGAGCGTATTCTTCGTATTTTTCTTTTCAATCCACACATTCTTGTATCCCAATTCTAACATTATTAAAAATTAAATGGCTCGCTGGAGAAGTTTAATGATGTTGAAAACATCATATTCCAGTCGATAGAATTTAAATATCGTATAAGCCAGTGCAAGTTTTTCGAAATCCGTCCATAAATAAATGAGAAATGGTTTATTTGAATATACGTATTCACTGGGCGGGTCAACGCTCACTGCCCTCGTGAATGAATGAACAGCGAAACACGATATGATAAAACAATAAATCGATATGAACTGTCAATATTGGATATAATGGCTGCCTTGAAATTTTATCGACATTAATATATCAACAATGTCCAAAATAATAATACAAATATCCAAAACGTACTCAAAACTTGAAGATAACTAAAAAAATCCAACTTTTTTAACAGTTTATATCGATATACCGTTTTATCATATCGTGTTTCGGTGGTCATGCTAGGCGGGCTGGCAGTGACGGTCCCATGACGTCACACAACCACTCGAGTGTCGCGTCGTTGTTGCAGCGCAACACAAATTACGCAACTGTCAAGAAATTACTATGATCTGTAGAAATAACCAAAATATGTACTGCAATTCCTTATCGCGCAAATCTATACTAATATTATAAAGCTGAAGAGTTTGTTTGTTTGTTTGGTTGAACGCGCTAATCTCAGGAACTACTGATTCAAATTGAAAAATTCATTTTTTGTTGGATAGTCCTTTTATAGAGGAAGGCTATAGGCTATATAACATCACACTACGACTAATAGGAGCTGAGCATTCATAAAAAATGTTGTAAAATCGGGAAAAATGTATATGGCGAAACGTAGTTCGCGGGCACCACTAGTAACTAAATATCAATGAACTCGAGTCGCGTGACGTTACGCATTGAGCCGTCGTCGCACGGACCGAAATAGATTTTTTATCACACCTTTTGAAAAGAGCTAATTGTTTCCCTGAAAACAGGGACCATAATAGCTTTTTCTTCCAACTACTCAATAATTTTACTCTTAATCACCGGAAAAGGCAACACTAAGTACCTACTACATTACTACCTGGGAAACTCGAGGGCAGTAATGTTGTATGAAATTTCATTAATGCCCTGTTAAGTTTTTAACAGGGCATTAAGGCGCATAGTAGAATCAATAAAAAAATCACTGCAGAAAAAACCGGTTCTTTTCATAAATATTGAATAAAAAACTATTTAAAAAAGATATGTTATTATTCAACGCATTCTTTAGAGGATGGTCTTTTTAATTTTTTGACAAATTAAATAAAACTCGGTTAAAATGTGACCCAATCATGCCTCGATTTTAAAACTTTAAACCTAATCGCGTCGTAAATATTAGGTTAAATCATATACTTTCGATTTCAATGAATAAAGTGAGCAATATTCTAGCGGGTGGTCTTTTTAGATTTTTCTTATTCGCCTTTATTAATTTTTAATTGAAATAATTCATCTTACGCGTAAAGGTTTGCTTAAATATTCCCCTCACTCTCACTCACTCACTCCTATGTAATCAGTGCGGGACGGTCGATCAAGGTCATTAGGACCACTATGCGCTTTAATGAAATTTCATACAACATCAATTTCATAAGAAATTTTATAAGCAACCTCAAATATCTATAAAATTATTTATCTTTAATATTTTTTCTTATATCACAAAACTCGAAACATTATAAAAACTTTAATTATAATAATAATAATAATAGCAAGTAAGAGCTTAGTCCAATCATCGATTGACGACACGATGCGATCAGCTGCTGGACCCTGTCAATGACCTGTCAATGTAGCACACGCGAGTCGCAGGACGAATGTTGGATTGTTGCTAATAAAATGTTATCAAATAAATCTTTTTTATTTCTCAACTTCGTGCCATATTCACTTTTTAACACCAATTTATTAAGTACTTTACACAACTGAAATAACCGATTTACCAAATACATCTCTCAAACCTATTGACCGTAATATAGGTAATTAGCTAAAGTAGTACTTACATTTATTAAGTTTATCAATAATACACTGAATAGTCTTCTAAAAAGACTGCAATAATATCACAAAACATTTCACTAAGCACATAATAATGTAAACAAATGTAAATATCAAAGGACATTGCTCTGCGTCCAGTCCATACATTGTACGCCCCAACGCCAACAGCAGTGAAAAAATGCGAGTGGCGGCCGCGTACCGGGAGACGCAGCATTGGTAGGCCCCCCCACAAGGTGTTATACTATTGTGTATGTCAATGTGTATTGATAACCTGTCATGTAAGAAACCTTATTATATATTTTAAGTAATCGCTTATAATTTATTTTTGTCTGCAGTTTTATTTATTAGCATATTTTTAATAACCATTTTTTTAGAAACAAAGGTTTCCGTAGCGAAATGGCAAAAAACGGAACCCTTATGGATTCGTCATATCTGTCTGTCTGTCTGTCCGTTCGTATGTCACAGCTACTTTTTTCCAACCTATAAGAACTATACTGTTGAAACTTGGTAAGTAGATGTATTCTGTGAACCGCATTAAGATTTTCACACAAAAATAAAAAAAAAACAAAAACAATAAAATTTGGGGGTTACCCAACCCATACTTAGAACTGAAACTCAAAAAATGTTTTTCATCAAATCCATACGTGTGGGGTATCCATGGATAGATCTTCAAAAATGATATTGAGGTTTGTAATATCATTTTTTTTCTAAACTGAATAGTTTGCGCGAGAGACACTTCCAAAGTAGTAAAATGTGTGTCCCCCCCTGTAACTTCTAAAATAAGAGAATGATAAAACTAAAAAAAATATATGATGTACATTACCATGCAAACTTCCACCGAAAATTGGTTTGAACGAGATCTAGTAAGTACATTTTTTTAATACGTCATAAATCGTAAGCCGCAATTTACCTTTCATTCAATCAACTCAAATATAAAAATAAAAATAAACGTTTAATTTCATAAACATAAACCTTATGCATATACCGTAAATCATTATTTTCAAATAATAAAAATCCCATCCTTTAGGTACCTAATTATAATGTTTACTTATCAATAACTTAATTAAAAAATAACACTATTATTAAAATATCGATCAAAGTTACAACGAACTGAAAGAACTTTTATATTATGTTACTTGCTGCTACGGAACCCTTCATGAGCGAGTCCGACTCGCACTTGGCCGGTTTTTTTAGAACTTATGTCTTTGTTTACTAGATCTGGTAACACCTCTTGCAAAAAAGCCAAATCTTTTAGAAGTTTTATATTCTAATTCTAGAACTGGAAAGCTATCTATTGATGTGCTTATTCTGTGTGTATATCTTAAATTTTTTCGGGGCAAATGCGCATACATATCTTGGCCACCTCCTTTATTAGTGACCTATACTTTTTATTAAAGAGATTTTACAAAAATGTTCGTCTTGGTGGTTGTCTTAGACTTTGTTGATTAGTGTATTTAAAAATTCAGCAAACAAATTTGACGAGATTATAAATGAAAAAAAAATTGAACCGCCGAAAAAACTAAAAAGCAAAAACACTGAAAAGTTGAAAATAATATAAGAATAGGTACAGACAACATCACGCTTCTATATTGAAGTCGGTGCCAAACGATGATCTCCTAGAAAGTGTTAAAATTTGTCACCGACTTTAATATAGAAGTGTGATGTTGTCTGTTCTTATATTATTTTTAACTTTTAAGTGTTTTTGCTTTTTAGTTTTTTCGGCGGTTCAATTTTTTGTTAAAAAGTTTTTATTTTATATTTTTTTGTGACTTTCATCTATTAATTTTACAATCAGTGAGTGAATCATTAATCATCCCCCGTTTTTGTACCTATAGGGTTGGAATTGTTTTTTCAAATTTATATGGGACCACCCTCGGAGTATACCCTTTCCAATAAAAGAAGAATCATCAAAATCGGATCACTCTGTACGAAGTAATGCGTGGTCATTGATCACAATTAGTGAGTAAATCAACAATAATTTCCAGTTTTCTTACCCTTAGGGTAGGATTTTTTTTTCAAACTTAAATGGGACCTCGGGGTATATCCTTTCCAATAAAAAATAATCATCAAAATCGGAGTTCTCTGAAAAAGTTATGCGTGATCATACATAAAAAAAATACGCTTCGAATTGAGTACCTCCTCCGTTTTTTCGTCGGTAAAAAAGCCGGCCAAGTGCGTGTCGGGCCACGCGCAGTGTAGGGTTCCGTAATTGCAAATGCCACGTCGCTATTAAATTAGGCATTATTATTATTATTAAAGCTGCAATGATTATATTTCCTAACCTTCAAGTGGTTCGTAAATTTATATTCAATACTAATTTTCAATGAAATTTTACTTTTCCGAGTACATTCTATAAGTTGGTCGTCTATAACTTTTTAGTTTGTACTTAGTACTCAACTCTGATAGTTTTTTTTTAAACTTGGTTATATATACTACTGTTATAATTTTTTTCATGTGTCCATATATAATCGTTTAGCAGATAGAGGGGGGGACATTTACCTCTAACAAAAATTTGCACTTTAAAAACAAATATTTCAGGAAGTCCCTAAATCGAAAAATGGTTTAGTTAATTATGTAGGGTCTAAACGCGCACAATATTAGCATAGTAACTCTCGAAATACTATGTACCTTTACTCGACGTTGCAGTCGCCTTGTTGCGGCCGTGGTCACGAGCAAACTGGTGCCCCGTGCCGTCGCCTGCCAGAAGAGCCGGTGTGATTCTCTTCTACCCGCGCGCATAACGTGCAGTGTGTTGGTTCACTGGGATGAGTCATCGAAGCGACCAACTAACCTCTTACCGCTAAGCGTGCCAACTGCGGTGTGGCTGTGGCCTTAGATTAGGTACTTGCATTTTTGAGTAAAGCACTATACAAGCCTTGGCCCACAATGACTGCTTCGCTGGTCACGCTATGATTGCCTCGAGCTAGCCTAGCTACGCTCTAGGCCTTCCAGCTTGACCATCATTGCAGCCCTTGCTGTCCTCACTGTAAAGGCCTCAACCTACGGTCTCGGCCTTTATCTCAGCTCGTCCATCAAGTGCTGCACGCTGACCGCGCTGTGTCGGCCTGGAGCTGCGCTACGCTGCGCTGTCAGCCATCATAAGCGCGACCAGCAAAGTAGTCATTATAGACCGCGGCAATAATGCACTATTAAGGACTTTCATATTTTCATCACCGATGTTCTTTTTTATGTACTATAATGACGAGAATCGGAAAACAATGAGCCCATTAGTCAGGCACGTGTATGTCCTTATTGTTCTTTTCATTGTTTTTGTACTGGAGCGGTGATCTCAACTATTTGTCAATAATTTACCTAATTAGCAAGAAAAAATAGGCCAATTGTTACAGAACAGCTGAGTAAAGGAGCTCCTTTTCACTACATTTCTTTAAAAAGCTATTACCACTGATCCACTCCTAGTCGCGAAGATAGTTTCTAGTTTAGTAGTTTAATGTCTCCAAAGGACATATCTAAAATGATTCGGATAAAGTTTTTAATCAGTTTTATTGTTCTAAAATTATCAAATAACATATTGTGCCAGGAATATGTCAATGGAGGTAATTTTATTGTTGTTTTTAATAAGTTGCTTGTAATAAGTCTCTGATTATAATTTTTTTATACAACTATTTTATAATTGGCAAACAAGCATACCTACTGCTCACCTTATGGTAAGTGATAACAGTCACCGATAGTATATGTGGTTCTTGTGAGATTCGCAACCTCCACAAGAACCATAGTGTACGTTGCCAATCTGTGACACAAGATGTAAAGACACGGTACCCAGTAATTTCATTGCACTCGCTTACCCTTCCAATCGGAACACAGCAATACAAGCACTGCTGCTTCGTGGCAGAAATAGGTAAGACGGAGGTACCCAAACAGGCGACCTTTTTTTTTTTTTTTTTTACGAGGGGAATGCGTGACGCACCGTACTCGCCGTTGGCTAGACGACGAGCGTGTGTGGGGCTCTCCCGGCAGAGTGCCAGGCCTACCCACTAAACCCCCCGGTGTTCTTCCTGCCCTTATGGACGCGCGTGGTAGGGTCCACACTGCGACTACCACTACCAACGCGCCCGGGCTAGCCCGACCTAGCTGGTCGGGCTATCGCCAAGGGGGGATTGCCCGAGAACACCAGGGCAATCCCCAGACGGAGGGCCTTACGGCGGCGTACACGGGGCCAACCGTGCACGCATGCCTCCACGGCAGGGTCATTAGACGGGCATTGCTTGCGCGAATGCCCGCCTTCGCCTGCCTGTCCGTCTGCGGCGGATGGGAGCGGCTTGAGGATCATTCTCCCGCTCCCTCTCCGCGGCCTCCTTCTGCGAGATGACGTCCTCGCAGAAGGAGGCGACAGCCCCCCATTCCGCCTCGCCGCGGAGCATGGCCACGACCATGCTCGGCAGCGAGAGGTCTCCGCCTCCCAGCGCAGCGTTGAGTTCGCTGCGCTGGCGTCGCCAGGCCGGGCACACCAACAGAGTGTGCTCGGCAGTATCGTCGGGAGTGTCGCAGTGATGACACTGCGGCGTTTCCTCCCGACGCGCGACCCGATGCAGGTAGTGACCGAAACAACCATGTCCGGTCAATACCTGCACCATGCGGAACGAGAGACTGCCCTGCCGGCGCCCTACCCACTCCTCCAACACCGGACGTATCGCTTCGATCGTCCGGTGGCCGGCAGCTGGGAAGGCAAGTGCCTCACCCCATTGACGCAGAGCCTCCCTCTGCGCTTGGGTACGAACCCGCTCCACTTCCTCGGGATCGGATCGTCCCGTTCTCTAACGGCAACCCGATGTCGATACATCTCTGTATGTACGCGTGCATCGACATCCCACGGCGTTTGGTCCGCAAGAACGCAGGCTGCGCCGTGGCTGACCGTGCGATAAGCTCGCACGGCCCGGGTTGCTATGACCCTCTGCGGCCGTCGCAAGAGGGCCACCGTTCGGGGGGAGAGGCACTCCGCCCATACCGGAGCTCCGTAGAGTGCCATCGACCTTATCACCCCGTGATACAGTCGACGGCACGCCGATCCTGGCCCTCCTACATTAGGGAGGACCCGTCCGAGTGCGGCTGCGGCGGCACATAGCCGTGGAGTGAGGAGCTTGAAGTGCTCCTCAAAGCTCCATCGGGGATCCAAAACCAGGCCGAGGTACTTAAGGTGTGCCTCGACCAGTATGCGGACCCCCTCCACTCGAACTCGGAGCCCTGGTGGGATCCTGCGACGAGAGGCGTGGAACATCATGGCCCTCGTTTTATCGAGGGCGACGTCCAGGCCTAGGAGGCGGATGCGTCGAACGACAAGTGAAGCGCCGACCGACGTAAGGTGGGCCGCCTCCTCCCCCGTTTTTGCTCTCGCCGCGACAAGCATGTCGTCGGCGAAGCAGACGACCTCCATTCGTGGAAGGAGGTCGCCTCGCAGGACCCAGTTGTACCCCAGGTTCCATAGTAGAGGACCTAGTACGGAACCCTGGGGCACACCTGCCGCCATTTCCCACGTATGGACGCACCCGTCCGGCCCCTCGTAGAGGATGGACCTGCCTTGCAGATAGTCCTCCACGAGGGCCCAAACAGGCGACCCTGGTGCAGAGCCTCCCTCCGGTAAAATTAGGATTAGGCGAACTAATAGACAACTTCAGAACTGCATCGCACTTGCAGGCGCGAGCATAGAAAGGCAATATCTTCCTAAATAATCCGCGAACATTTATTTTCATCTATACTTACTAATATTATAAAGAGGAAAGATTTGATTGTTTGTTTGTTTGTTTGTATTGAATAGGCTTCGAAACCACTGAACGGATTTTGATTAAAGTTGGTATAGGGATAGTTCGAGACCAGGGAAAGGACATAGGGTAATTTTCCTACGGGAAAAAATTCTCACGGGAAAACAAAAATAACGCGGGTGAAGTCGCGAGCGGAAAGCTAGTAATTTATATAATTCTTGTATAATAAAGAATAAATTGGGGGGGCTGAGTTTTTGCTTTATTTTATTAAGACATTAGGAGCCCTACCATAATCGCTTATAGTAAAGTTAAAACAATATTGAAACAGAGACACGCTCTTGCTGCGTATAGCGCCATCCCGCTCTCAGCGCGGTTTTATTGTTTTGAGCGACCATGGTTAGGGAGCTGTACTGTCGTTGTAACAAACAAAAGGTTACTTTGCCGTCTAAACGTTGTAATTTGCGATTTCCAGATTCATCCCCGCTGTTCAGATTTAATCGTTTAGAAGATGTATTTTTACGAATGTATAATGGGTGAGTGATTTGATTTCAATACGTTTTAGAAAAATAGAAATCTATTTTGAAACAACTATTTGAAAATTTTCGCTGTTTTACAATTTGTCATTATTAATTTGTATAATTTCCACTTAATAAAAGCAATTTAAGGTTTACTCCATATAATGTTTGACCACACACAATACAAGCCCACACACATAATTTTTATCGTTTTCTACCTAAACATGTCATGACATTAAACAGGTAACACCAATGTCTTCGAAACATACTTAAGGGCCCACCATCCGCGCGAGCCCGAGCAAGTTTAGGTAAATTTCTCTAGTCTCTGTTTGTGTGCGTCGCTCACGCACACAAGCGCACTCGGTCGCGCAATCGGTACGGCCGCCTAGCAAAATATCGTAGATGTTAATTTTGAATTTAATAGGTGTTTATTATTTACTGTGTTATACTATAGTAAATACAGGGATGTGTTTGATCAACTTTTATTTTTACAAGCTTTTATTTAGCTTGCACTGTATGTATGTATGTAGATTTGACCACTTCTCGGTTTTCGAATTGGCTGAAATTTTGCACATAATAATATGTATATCGTGACAATGCAATGTTATGATAACATGGAGCTGATCTGATGAAGGAACTGGACGGTGGCCATAGGAACTCCGTAATAAAACGACGCAACCCCATCGAGTTTGGGCTCGTTTGATTCGTAATGACGAGTACTTTGGTCCTATATGGTAACCAGGGTCTGATGCTGGAGCTGGAAGGTGGCCATAGGACCTCCGCAATAAAACGACATAACCCTATCGAGTTTGGGCTCGTTTGTTTCGTAATGACGAGGACTTTGGTCCTATATGGTAACCAGGGTCTGATGCTGGAGCTGGAAGGTGGCCATAGGAACTCCGCAATAAAACGACACAACCCCATCGAGTTTGGGCTCGTTTCATTCGTATTGACGAGTACTTTGATCTTATATGGTAACCAGGGTGTGATGCTGGAACTGGAAGGTGGCCATGAGAACTCCGCAATAAAACGACACAAGCCCATCGAGTTTTGGGCTCGTTTGTTTCGTAATGACGAGTACTTTGGTCGAGTTTCGTAATGGCGGCCATGCGATTACAAAATGATAAAATATAAAATAATAGTAAAAATATTTAAAAAAAAAGTCGCCCCACACTAGGATTTTATTTTAAAACCCTAATAAGACGAAAATAAATTTTAATTTATTACATGATACATCTAATATATAAAATTCTCGTGTCACAGTGTTTGTTACAGAACTCCTCCGAAACGGCTTGACCGATCTTTATGAAATGTTTTGTGTATATTCAGTGGGTCTAAGAATAGGTCGTAGGCTATTTTTTATTACGGCGAAACGTTAGTTCGCCGTTATTATGGCGAAACGTAGTTCGCCGGCACAGCTAGTTTTTAATAAAATATAAAAGCTTGTCGCAAGATTTACCCATTTTATAAAAAACAAATATATTTTTCTTAGAATTACCAATATTTATTTATTTAAGGCTTACCAAGTAAATACATACGGGCAAGGTACTTAAACAGTTTTTTTTATGGAGGGCCTGGCAAATGACCTCCTCCCGCCTGATGTTAAGCGATGAAAGAGGCCCAAATGAGTTGACAGATAGAGGTGGGAGGACATCCACTATCCAACCTGCCCGCCCCTTGCCGGCCTAAAAGATGTTTTTCACACCTCTTTTGAAGGAACCCATGTTGTAGGATGGAGGAAACACGTGCGCAGGTAGAGAATTCCAAGTGTGGGATGACCGACAGAAGACTTACCGGAGGGAGACTCTGTACCAAGGTCGTGTGCTTGGGTACCTCCGTCTTACCTATTTCTGCCGCAAAGCAGCAGTGCTTGCATTGCTGTGTTCCGGTCTGAAGGGTAAGATATGGCACTGAAATTACTGGGTACCGTGACTTTACATCTTAAGTCACAAGTTGGCAACGTACACTGTGGCCCTTGTGGGGGTTGCAGTTTTACTGCGAATGTCACACGAGACACATGTATTATAGGTGACTGTTACCACTTACCATCAGGTGGGCAGTTTGCTTTTTTGCCAACTTAGTAGCAATAAAAAAAAGAAGAAGGAATCTTGGAATTTCTTGGTACGGTGTGAAAAGGAGGATATAGTGTAAGGATGACTCCGTAGACCCTTACGCGTGTTTCTGTGAAGGAATGGAGAGGGAGGGATTGCCTCTACATCGCCAATTATTCGAAAAACGCGACGCTGCAATCTGTCCAGAGCATCAAGGAGGTACTGAGCGGAGCCGGAGTGCGAGCAATATTCCACGCAAGACCTAACCTGAGTTTTATACAACAGGCATAGTTGGTCCGGCGCAAAATACGCACCTTGTTCAGGACACCGAGTTTCCGTGAGGCAGCAGTTATAACGGATTCGAGTTTTTCAAAAAAGGGATCCTATATGCATTTAAATTTCAGGACTGCACAGCATTGTCATGTGTGTATGACAATGCTGTACAAAACGTTATTTATTACAAAAAAAAATAATAATAATCAAGTTAAATTGTTTTATTGTTTATCCTAATTCTCGCACAAGCTTTTATATTTTTATAAGAAAATATATCTTGTAATAAATTAAAGTTTATTTTCTTCTTTTAAGGCATTATAATATAAGCTTGTTTTTAAAAAAACTTTTTTTAAACTAATTACTCAAATAATACGAAATATTTTAATGACTACCGAGTTCTTTATTGTTAGTTGTATCTACAAATTATTTTATATAATATACATATAATAATTTGTAACACTTTTTTTTAATACTAGCTAGAAAGCACAAATTCTTAATTTCACTTTAATAATTTTCTATAATTCTGAAATAAAAACATTTAATTATGTACTCAAATAGCATTCATCATTAATAAGACAGATCTAACATCTGATGTAGCTTTTTCTAGAAACTTTTTAATTCTATGAGCGTGCAAAGGGAGCTCCATTCAGCCTTCCCCTTGTTTCGTCGTGATATGAACATTTTAGGAACTAAGATAATTGCAACTGAATTATATCCGATTTTATGTTAATATTTACTTACTTACTTAGTTAATAATAATTATATTCTCAAATGGACAAAACATCCAATTTGATTTCTTTGAGTGAACATCTGCTTTGGCTAATGTTGAGTCTATGGATAGGATATTGTTGTGTTCTGTTCATCTGTGGAGTTAGTTAGCGGTATTGATTTAGAAGAAATATCGTCTTATCGAGTAGGTGTATATCGATACCGCCTTCTTATACTTAATAATGTTAATTTATTAATCTCTTTCATTTTACTTAATTAACTCGAGTTACCTATGCTTGTTTTGGAATGGTTTAAATTTCAAATTATTTTAGTATACTTCTTAGAGGATTAATTTAGTCTCTAGGCTTGTAGAAACCCCGCGGCGTCGCAGGGTGAATGCTGTTGGGCTTTGTGCTGGCATTAATTATAGCAGAGTAGGTCACCTTGCGGCCACCCTTCCGGGTTTAGTTCCGTGCCTCCCTTAAGGAGGTACCTTCAAAATTCTCCTCAGAAGCAGGAGATCATACTGATTTGATATCTGTTATTCGGATCGGATGAGGTAGTAGTATTTTTGTTCTGTGTATCGATAGTATTAACGGTGCATGAATTGCGGCCCGATTCCTTGGTTGATTCGCTTTGACGTTGTCACTTGTCAATGTCAGGATGAGGTCGATTAAATCCGGCCCTTTCCCGTTTGGAAGCGTGGAAGAGCAGTCGCTCGATATGAGCTGACCTTAATATTTTTATCCAAACCCATCATGGGATGGACTACTTTAACTCTTAATTTCCTTTTATAAAACCCATGGAGAACATGGTAAGTTGTGGTTTTCAATGTAATTTTGTCATGGCGTAAATCCGCCATTACCTGACCATGTTCTAACCATTGTGTTATTTTGTTTTAGGGTTTTAGGTTTTTGCCTTAGACATTCTTTTTCGTACCATTTAATATTTTACTCTAATAATAAACAAACGGGGTACTGATGCAATTCAAGGAACCTGCTTGTACTTATCCAGAACTTGGGTTGGAGTGAACCCCACTATCGCGAAGAACTTACTCACTGACGTGTCTAGGTAACGTGCCCTGATTTTTCTTACCATTTACATAATCCCCGAGGGAAGGAGCAGTCACCAGCTCTCTAATTTCTACCCAGCGTGAGCAAGGAAGATGGTTCGCTTGTAATGTTATATCAACCCGCTTCTATCTTTACCTATATTTAGTTTATGATAGTGTGTCGTGAGGAGTAAAGCCCCCACCTAATTGTATCCTACTCATATTTAAATAAGCCTTAAGATATTTTTCTTACACTTAAGTACCTACTTATGAGGATGTAAAAAAAAAAGAAAAAAAGAACAATAATAATAAATTGCATGAACTAATTAAATTGTGTATACTTTATTGGATCCTTCCCACATCTGAAGTCTGCTTGCATCTGTATGGAGGCGCCCTTTAAAAATATATCCATACACTTCTCCAGGTAGGCTCTTGTCAATATTATGAAATATCAACCCACGACATGATGGTAGTTACAATTTTCTCTCATGCTCACCGAAAAAGGTTACAGTGGCGCCCAACGTGGGGCCTGGAAGACTTCAGTGGGAATGATTTAATAATTTCATCTGTTAATTTAGCATAGTACTTGAAGCCAAATGTTAATTTGTGTCTTTACACTTGTTGTCACTTTTGTCTTTAAAGGCATTTTATATTACTTAATGTTAATTTTGCTATAAAAAGCATTTATATTTTGTTTTAAAATATACATATCTTGCATATAATTGTAAATTAATATAACCTAAAAAAATTTATATTATATTTAAAAGATTTATACCTACATAAAATTTAAATGTATGTTTACATAACTAAACTACTTAATCAATAAGCAATATCTAGCTTACCTAATTGTACTCTTGAAGGCAAATTAAATAGGACTTACTACTTGTTTTATATCATACTTGTACTGTATAATTTACTAATATGGATTTTGTTACTGCAGTTTGTTCTGTTGAATACTTGTTGAAAGATGAATTGTTACATGAACTTGACATAAGACATTTGCCAGCTGAACCATCTTCTTCAACCGACGAACTGAGGAAACTGCTCAGGCATACAATAAAATTAGCCCGTCGTGGCAGTTTAAAGACCATCGATAGGTTTGGTGACTGCGACCAGCCAGCAGAGTTGTCAATATGTACCCCGAAAGTAACCGACATCGAACAAGGTATTCAGGAGGATATATTTTCTAACAAATGTCTATTAAAGAGGTTAGTGTCTCGCAGTAATTATTTGTTATGTCGTCTCTCAAGAATATCTGACCCTAACTCAGGTATTGTTGCACTTAAGTCTACTTTGATTTTGCTGTTGATGCGACTTGAAGGCGAACAGGAGGATGTGTTTGAGGAGGCTGCATCTAAGGAGTCCGCTGATGAACCAAAAGGAAACATCGGCACACTTCTCCATATTCCAAAAACATATAACCTCAACTCTTTGAATTTAAAGTTTACTGGTAATTCTTGTGTTAGAGTTTTTATCACTCGCTTGGAAGAACTTCGTGTAGCTAGGAAAATACCGAAGGAGATTATTTTTGATGGTTTTCCTGATATTTTAGAGGGACCTGCTTTATATTGGTATAGGGCCAATAAACTCAATTTTAAAACTTACTCTGATGTAATTAAATCTCTTAGTGATGATTTTGACATTCCTGATTTGGACCACTTATTATTGCAAGAGATTCGCCAAAGAACTCAGGCGAAATCTGAAACTATTATAGTGTTCTTGTCAACAATCTTAGGTATGTTTTCACGCTTAAATAAACAGGTTTCTAATGAAGAGCAATTAGACATCATTTTGAGAAATATCAGACCTGAATATAGCACAAAATTAGCTTTATATAATATCACCTCAATAACTGAACTTAAATCTTTATGCAAGAAAATTGAATTAGCTAAAGTAAAAGCAGATCAATTTTGTGAACCTAAATTAAATAACAATTCACATGCACCTGACTTTGTATATCCCAAAGAGAACAAAACTTTGAAATTTAGTAAACCTGTAGTAAATTCTCAATCTCAACAAGTAGCTTCTATAAGTCCTAATCCAAAATGTTCAATTATTAATAATGATAAAATTAATTCTAATACAACTTACTTAAAAAATTGTTATAGATGTGGTATGAATAATCACCATACTCGTTACTGTCGTAAGTCTAGGGACATTGTTTGTTATAAATGTGGAAATAAAGGTGTCCGTAGATCTGACTGTTCTACTTGTACTAAGTCAGCAAAACTGGTTGACTCACTCTCTCTTAAACTTGACAAGACTACCTTGTCATCACTCATCAATACTAAAAATACTTACTTTGAACCTTCATCAAAAGATGTTAGGCCTTACTTAACTGTGAACATTAAGGGACTAAGGGTGAAAGGTTTACTTGACTGTGGCGCTTCTTGTTCGGTACTGGGCAATAATTGTCACATGTTGTTTCAAAATTTGGGCATTCCTACTTATAGACTCAGAAAACCAAAATGTTTAGGTGTAGCTAGTGGTCATGAGTTTCTTTGCACAGAATATATGATGTTGCCCATCACTTACAAAAATAAATTAAGATTTTTGCAATTCTTCATACAACCTAATATTCAAGTACCACTGCACTTTGGCATAAATTTTTGGAAATCTTTTAATTTGTTACCTGAAATATTTAATAATAAATCTAAAATCGAAAACATTAGTAGTATAAACATTTCACCTAGTAATACTAATTCATTTAAAAATCCCTTAATTTCATCTCAAAAGAAACTTAATTTGCTTAACAATTTATGCTTTACACATGATAAATGGTATAAAAATCTTTTTCAAAATTGTCTTAAGAAACCTACCTTATACCAAAATTATAAAATAGAAAATAATAAACTCTTTCGCTTAACTAAAAATAAATACAAATCAGTTTCTCAATTTAATTGGAAACTAGTACTTCCTTTTGAACTGCGTTCTGAAATCTTAATTAATTGTCATGCTGGTCACATTGGTGTAGCAAAAACTCACCAAAATATTTGTAATTCTTATTATTGGCCAGGAATTTATTCTGATGTCAAAAAGTACATCAATGAGTGTGACAAATGTAACAGGAGTAAGCCCCTTAAAATAAAACCTTCTCCTGCAAATGTTACTCACTCCTCTTTTAAATCATCGAAAGATTTAAAATTGACCTTTGAAAAAGAAAAATTAACCTTAAAAAATCACATGACAAGAATGCTTATCATTACAATATGTGTAAGCGTCATGTTGAACTTAAAGTAGGGCAATTTGTCTTTAAAAGATGTTTTTCATTATCTAATAAATTAGACCACAAACTTGAAAAGTGTGTCATTTCTGAAAAACATTCACCTTTACTGTTTTCTTTGGAATCTTTAGATGGTAAACCCCTAGGTCGCTGGCATATAAAAGATATTGTCAGACCAGGTGATTCTCTTAATAAATAATTAGTGAAATTAAACTACACTTCATTATGCCAGGAGTGTCGAATGTGCTAACGGTTTGTCTTTGCATAAATTTCATATTGCATAACAACACACCTTGGTCAAGAATGTTTATACCCTTAGTTAACTATAACATTTCTTTAATGGTTAAGCACATTTTGCATAACAAGTAATTATCTCACTGCCAGTGGAAACTTCACATACTTATATAAATGCTTGGCGCTGCCTGCGAGGAGTTTTTCACTAGATGTACAAATAAAATAAAACTAAACGCATAACTAATACTTATTTATTTCACTAAACAGTTGACATAATGTTTATCTCTGTTAGCTAATATTTCTTGAGTTGACATTCACTTTAATCTCTAGTTCAATTTCATATCTTGATAAACTCATCATCACAGTACTTGTAGAAGACTTAACCTGGGTACACACTCAGCATTACTTTATATGAGTTTTCACTTGAATAACCAATAATGGAATTTAAAATATAGATAATAACTTGTGTATCTCACTCAATTATTCATTGGTTCTTGTGTTGATGTTCTGTCATTTACTTTGTTGAGTTCAATGACCCATTGAATCACTTATTTCAAGTTGTAATATCTGAGCCTTCTTTAGCTGATGAGTGTTATTGTTCTAGTTGAATATTGTTAGACAAGAAAATGTTTTAACCAGTCAGTTACTCATTAGATAACCTAATGCATTCTTTAAGTTTCTTGACCTTGACTTTTGTGAACTCAAGGGGTTTGTTTTCTTGTTCATCTTGTCTTAACAAGATTGACGAATGGATGCATCCCCACTTATTGTGATAATCTATTACATTCAACATAGTTCGATTTTTCTTTACGAATTATTTTATTTCAAAATCTTCAATTTTGAAATAAAATAATTCTTTCCCAACTAAAGCGATACTGTAACACTTTTTTTTAATACTAGCTAGAAAGCACAAATTCTTAATTTCACTTTAATAATTTTCTATAATTCTGAAATAAAAACATTTAATTATGTACTCAAATAGCATTCATCATTAATAAGACAGATCTAACATCTGATCACAGAACACATATACCCAAGGGAAGAATGACAACTACATAGAAAAACACGTTGGACAAATTTTGACTGTGCTGCCATCTTACTGTGGCCCCACGCACTATCTACGCTACGCGGTAAAATTCAAAAGCACTGTAATATTATTTTTTTATTGTAATCGTAATTTATGGAAACTAGATAATATGCAATGATTTTAATTATAAATCATTGCATATTATTTTCTAGTTTCCATAAATCACGTCAGAAGTCGCAGAATAGTAAAGGTAAAAATTAAATAAAAGTATGATAGTTTTATTTATGTTTTATTGTGTTCATCTTCTTTTTTATTGCTAGTTTTGAAGCAGATTCTACATATTCTCAGTTGTATAATGTACAATACCTTTTAATAGTTATGTGAAAAACACTATTTATAATAATTTTTACATTTATTGAGACATATTTCTCACACTGTTTCTAAAAGGTGAAATTTATATTCTCACAGAGGTTTTTTAATAACAATGTTTTTAAATCCAATATTGATGATGACATTAAAGAGAAATTATCGCATAGAGTAGCACAATCTTCAACACATTTAATTAAATTTCTTGATGCATAAATTAATTTCTTCTTAATGTCGACATACTCTTTACATTCTATGAATGAATGTACATTTTCTGTCAACTAATATCTTCTCAAACACACCACAAGTCACATTCAGTTTTTTTTTATAATAAACCCACATAATAAGCACAAGCTTGCATTTCAGCTGAGTCAGTCATGCTTGCTTCAAAAGTGTGGTCCGCTGAAGCTAGCATATTGATCACAATATCAGGGGCTTCTAGGGGTTTTACTTGTTGGCTTGTGTGTGGTGTAGAAAACATGTCCTTGAAATTATTTATTATTGTATAATTTTTATTTTTTTTTTTATTTAATTTATTTCGACATAAAAATCAGATATAAGCATTGTTTTAAAGTGACTGAAACCCGATCAGGTTTGTCTAGTCACCATTCATTCGTCTTAATTACAAAAAAAAAAAAAACCAGCAAACGAACACAAATAAGCGGCCAAAGCCGAAAAACATAGCTACACAAACTAGAATATAAACTGCACACGTACGCTGCACGCGCATAAGCTGAATGAGTGCATGCGCATCGCTCGTGCTCGGGTACAAGTGAACACAAAAAGCATTATAGAAATAAAGTTATTATATCGCAGTAAATTCTTTGGACGTAAAATAATATTTTAGCTTCCGCTTAGCGTTATCAACACCCAAAATCATTTGTATTTCTTTCGGTAAATCGTTTATTATTGTTGGAAGAATACAAGATAGCCTTCTTTTTCCATAAAAATTAGTTGAGCCCAACTTGAAGAGTTTCTTCTGCGTAACCTGTCTCGTCTGCTTTCTATGACTAACTGTCGGCAAAGTCGGTACTGTGTGAAGTTGTTCACTAAGTATTGCATAATTTGTCTTATCATAGACTGACATGACCTTGCAATATCTAAAAAGCTCACTATAGTTGTCCCTAAATTTTTCTTTTATTTTTTTATTGACCATTAATTTTAGAAATCGCACCTGTAGATTATAAATTTTATTTAAGTACGTTTTGAATGTGCGACCATAACTAGAAATTCCATATGCAACAATAGGATCAACCAATGTCCTGTACAATATCATCAGTATGTGAAATGGTATTTTGCTCTTAATTATGGTAAATCTTGACAGCAGAGCACGCAGTTTTTCACATACGGTTTCCACATGAGGCCCCCAGTTGAGGCGATTGTCTATTATCAGACCTAAATATTTTTGTTGTTCTACTAGGTCAACTGACGGGCATTGACAAGGTGTTATTTTTTTGTGCATACATTCGTGACTGTGAATAGCTATTGCAATATCGTGATTTGTGTGATTATGACTTGAATGTATGTGCAAAAGCTTAGTTTTTTGCCCATTCAGCACAAGCCCCATGTCATGGGACCACTCGTTTAGCAGTGACAAATCGTACTGGAGGTTATTTTGGACAGCTCGGATATCGCGATCCGCCGCTATTAAGCAAGTGTCATCCGCGAACTGGTACACTTTGCATTTTTTAACTATATTGTTAACATCGTTAACATACGCTAAATAGTGCAAAGGACCGAGCACTGATCCTTGAGCTGTGCCCTCAGATACTTTCCTTTTGTCACTGTAGGTATCGGCAACTTTAACCTGGTACGTGCGGTTTTTAAGGTAATCTGTGCTCCAGTTGAGTAGCGGACCCCTAATCCCTGTCAATTCGAGTTTTTCCAACAATGTGCTATGTTGAAGTGTATCAAATGCCTTACTATAATCTATGAAAGCAATAAGCACGTGTTTTTTTTCGTTTAAGTAGGTATTTATGTCATCAGTAAATTTTGATAAAAGTAAGGAAGTGCTTTTTTTGGGTTGAAATCCGAATTGGTTCGAACTCAAAATACTATTTACTTGATAAAATTCTTGAATTTGATCACCAATAAACTTTTCGGTTATTTTGTCTATTATAGGCAATATTGAAATCGGTCTATAATTGGAGTAGTCATCATAGCAACCTTGCTTGTGTATGGGGCGGATCACACTTTTTTTAAGATCGTCGGGGTACGTACCACCTTTTACACTACTATTGATTAATTTAACTAATGGATGCACTATATTTTTTGAGAGCCGTATTATATCAATGGGCCTAATACCATCTATACCAGGTGACTTTTTACTACTACATGACTTTAGAATTTTGGTAATTTTTTCAACTGTGGCAGGCTTAAAACGGATAGACACGTCAGCCGGCTTTTTATAAGAATTTGAATCTAATACAGGTTGACCACAGTTTGGCAGTATATTTTTAACATTCTTCTGAAACGTGTTTGCGAAGTTGTCGGCAACTTGTTTATCAGATATCGTATTTTTTTGAAATGCTTTTGCAAGCATTTCGTCAACCGATTTCGATATTCTACCCGTCAAAGAATTAAGTAACTTCCACAGTTTTCTCATGTCACCTTTGCATTCGTATATGCAACGCTTCAAATATTTAGTTCTAGTACTATTTATGATTTTATTAATTTTATTACGCATTTTTTTGTATTCTAAAGCCATGACCTTATCACTGGGGTCTTTTAGCCATTTTAAATACATCTTATCTCGTTTTGTGCATAAATTATTAATATATTCGTTAACCCACGGTTGCCTATACCTTTTCTCTTTTTCTGCGGAGATATTACACCTTGATGCTTCATAACATTCCTTAAAATTTTTCTGTAAGCTTTCGTATATCTTAAGCGGACAGTCCAACTCGCCAAGCTGAGCCCAATCAACTCGTTCTAAATAGGAATATAGTTTTTTATTATTAATTTTTGTATATAATAAATGTCTGTTTCACAGTTTCCTGACTCTATGTGGTTTAGAAATTATAGATGTTTTCAATCCACCTATAAAATTGTTGCACAATTTGCCTGGATTGAGCCAAATAAATTTTCCACTGCATCCTGCTGTACCCGACGCGTTGACAGATATTTAATCCTGTTTTTCTTTAAGATTTTTAAATATTTGCAAAATACCTCTTAAAGTCCAGACCCACCCATCTTTCGAAGGTGGTGGGTGGTGGGCTCCGTCATCCAACAAACTCTATACTTCCTCAAAAAATTTTTCATTAATTCAAAATGTTTGAAATGCGGCGAGTTCATGGTTATGTTTGTTGAGTTTGGTTTGCCTCTCCTCAAAACAGCAGAGTCACTATTTACGGCGACAATTTCCGCCGTTGTAATTGTACCTGCAGGCAGTTCCCCTGAAAATGTAATAAAAACTAAATAATGAAAATTGTCAAAACTATAGAAATATATAAACTAGGAATTCAGGCAATATTTTTCCTAGGAGCTATCCGACAGTCCAACACCACAACTCAATCGACTTATTTCTTCTAGCTGTTTTCCTTATTTTGCATTGTTATTCACCCTCACAATGACAAATCTTACATTCCAACATCTGGATGAAATATTTTTATGAATAATACTTTCAGTTAAAATCAGCTGCTGTTTGTTAATTTTTTATGAACTTTGTAAGAAATGTTTAAGTATGTCAAGGTATTAAACTTAACTAGAAAAAATTAATCAAGCCTGCCCCATAGCATGATCAACAAAACACACTATGATCAAACAGTTTAGTGCTTTATCATTCATATTGATTTATTGTTTTATCATAATTATTGTGATTCAGTGTTCATGCTATGGGGGCTGGGGTGGGAATCGAACCCATGGCTTTTCTTAATCAGAACTCTTTGCTCTGAGCTATAAATTTTAGTTTAGACATTTTTAGGTATTCATATCAAATCTTTATAAATTTTCAGGTTCAGATTAATTGATATAACAATATAAATTATTACATAGGTAAGTTTACCTTGAGATATTTTTGCAAACATGCCTGCAGTCACCGAATGACTCAAAACCTGAGCTGCCTGAGCTGACTAACTTTCATCTTTTCTTTGCAATTAGGGTTAAGGTGAACCTTCCTCAGTGATGGAGCAAACACGAAATTTGGATTTACATTATCTCAGTCATAAAAGTCTTGAATGTGACTCCACTTGGCAATGCCTGTAAAGAAATAGAACTATTTTTAGAAACCAAGGATTTTTTTCCTATATTATTTATTTATTTAACAATTTTTGTACACATAAAACTAGACAGCACAAACAACACATAAGACACAATGTACAAAGGATCTGCTTATTTCATAAATGAAATTTCTTCCAGCAGACCCGCAATTTTCTATTAATTGATATCTTCTAGACAAGTTTTTATTGTATATTGTTTAAATAATATCTAACTGGCTTATTCATATCTAACTGGAGTTCCCAATTTTTAATTTATAGTACAGTAAGGAGTAGAGTATGGATGCATTGGTGGTGCTGTGGACTCGGCACTGTCCTTCTTATCGGGACGTCCGTAGTTCGATCCTGCCATGTACCAATGTGTCTTTCGTTTTTCGAATTTCATATGTACATTTGTCGATGCTCCTATGGTGAAGGAAAACATCATGAGGCAACCTGCATTCATCTATAAAGAAATTCAAAGGTGTATGTGAAGTCAACCAATCCGCACGAGGCCGGCATGGCTGACTTAGGCCTTACTACCCTAACCCTTGGGTAGCCTCGAGCCCCTCAGTGGGGACATATATTATGAGCTGTGATGATGATGATGATGATTGTAAGGAGTTGTAGTTCATAGTACAGCTTGCATAGCAATTGAAATTGATAATACAGACTTTATCCATAGTGCTCAGACTCGGACATTTGGATGGAGTGCAAGCACTATTGATAAAGTATGCTGTCTCAATTTTAAATGTAAAAAATTTGGCATTATCAATCAATAAATGAACCATAGTCACACCACTGAACTGTCTAAATAATCATTATTAATATGCAACAAGAGCACTCTACAGGCGGCATATAACTATCACAAGTCTTAGGATGGAGTCCACTCTCAGGACTCAGCATCCACACATTGAATGCATAAAATGCTAGAAATATTTATTTTAATACAGATATAAACAGGTAGGATATATACAAAAGCTATTTTTATTCACCTTGTCAAAACCAATCATATCTGGAACAGCATGTTTAGATAATCTCTTCTCTTCAACATTAATAAAGTCAATAGTATATATAATCTTATAATCCTTTGCTCAGCATATAATTTATGTTGGAAGTCCACAGATGACCAACTGTCATTTGGAAAACAATACTTGGCCCACATTTCACATCTGAAAAAGAAAATATTATGAGCGAAAGTTCATTTATCATTATGATATTTAATCTACGGAATTTAGAGACTATTATAATTTTATGTTCTTGCAGTAACGCTAATAGAACTCAAAGAAGTGTTATCGCTTTTATTGTGAACATAACCGCTACCGCTTTAACCGGGGTTTTATGTCTTTTTTTTTATTGTAGCATTTGGTCGTTAGAGAGGATAACAACCATTACTGCTAGTGTCAAGTGCCAGGATAGACAGTTTCTTAAAATAATTTCTCGGATATTTGAGAGAAGTTTTCAACATCGTTGTTTGACAACTGCGAGGAAGGCTTGTTGAATAACAAAAAAAGGACGTGGCAATGTCAGAAGTATTTAAACTGGTCAATTTCAACACTTACCGTCGAATATTTGTTGTTCCTGGCTTTGGAAAGCGATATAGTATAATGTTTGCATCATCTTGTGGTGAGATTCCACACTTGAGACATTTTCTCTTCAGGTTATCAGGCATGTTCCCTGACAAACTATTGTTCAAATTGACACGTTTTAGAGTCACTGTCTCAGGAAAAGCAATTAATAAATCTAAGTAACAACACCAAAAAGAAGTCAAGTTTAACACAAAAATCAAAACAAGTCACTGTCTCCAAACGAGTCTATTTCTCACGTAAAAACACAAAAAGACACTATCAAGAAAAGTCGTTATCTCAAAAGCAAGCACACTTCGATATTATTGCGTAAATTCGCAATGGAGAAACAAAAGGAAAATAATTCATGCGCCAGAAATATAAATTCGGCCATATTTTTTGTGAATGTATGTTGCCAGTTTTAACATTGACTTTACATCCATTATCCATTTAATAAATAATCTTCAAACTCAAGTCTTTCTGGATAATTTTAAACAAAATATACTTAAAAATATTAACTTTAGTTAAATAACGCAAATTTATGTTTTAAAAGATGTTTATCATCAGAAAATATGGTTAACATCTATGAATCTTTTGTTATTATTTACTACCATTTTAGGATTTTTAGAAACATGTTTTTTGAGGTAACACTCGATGTATCCCTAGTAGGTATGTCTCATTGCGCCAATAGAAAAGTCGACCGCCCCTGCATCTGATGTAGCTTTTTCTAGAAACTTTTTAATTCTATGAGCGTGCAAAGGGAGCTCCATTCAGCCTTCCCCTTGTTTCGTCGTGATATGAACATTTTAGGAACTAAGATAATTGCAACTGAATTATATCCGATTTTATGTTAATATTTACTTACTTACTTAGTTAATAATAATTATATTCTCAAATGGACAAAACATCCAATTTGATTTCTTTGAGTGAACATCTGCTTTGGCTAATGTTGAGTCTATGGATAGGATATTGTTGTGTTCTGTTCATCTGTGGAGTTAGTTAGCGGTATTGATTTAGAAGAAATATCGTCTTATCGAGTAGGTGTATATCGATACCGCCTTCTTATACTTAATAATGTTAATTTATTAATCTCTTTCATTTTACTTAATTAACTCGAGTTACCTATGCTTGTTTTGGAATGGTTTAAATTTCAAATTATTTTAGTATACTTCTTAGAGGATTAATTTAGTCTCTAGGCTTGTAGAAACCCCGCGGCGTCGCAGGGTGAATGCTGTTGGGCTTTGTGCTGGCATTAATTATAGCAGAGTAGGTCACCTTGCGGCCACCCTTCCGGGTTTAGTTCCGTGCCTCCCTTAAGGAGGTACCTTCAAAATTCTCCTCAGAAGCAGGAGATCATACTGATTTGATATCTGTTATTCGGATCGGATGAGGTAGTAGTATTTTTGTTCTGTGTATCGATAGTATTAACGGTGCATGAATTGCGGCCCGATTCCTTGGTTGATTCGCTTTGACGTTGTCACTTGTCAATGTCAGGATGAGGTCGATTAAATCCGGCCCTTTCCCGTTTGGAAGCGTGGAAGAGCAGTCGCTCGATATGAGCTCACCTTAATATTTTTATCCAAACCCATCATGGGATGGACTACTTTAACTCTTAATTTCCTTTTATAAAACCCATGGAGAACATGGTAAGTTGTGGTTTTCAATGTAATTTTGTCATGGCGTAAATCCGCCATTACCTGACCATGTTCTAACCATTGTGTTATTTTGTTTTAGGGTTTTAGGTTTTTGCCTTAGACATTCTTTTTCGTACCATTTAATATTTTACTCTAATAATAAACAAACGGGGTACTGATGCAATTCAAGGAACCTGCTTGTACTTATCCAGAACTTGGGTTGGAGTGAACCCCACTATCGCGAAGAACTTACTCACTGACGTGTCTAGGTAACGTGCCCTGATTTTTCTTACCATTTACATAATCCCCGAGGGAAGGAGCAGTCACCAGCTCTCTAATTTCCACCCAGCGTGAGCAAGGAAGATGGTTCGCTTGTAATGTTATATCAACCCGCTTCTATCTTTACCTATATTTAGTTTATGATAGTGTGTCGTGAGGAGTAAAGCCCCCACCTAATTGTATCCTACTCATATTTAAATAAGCCTTAAGATATTTTTCTTACACTTAAGTACCTACTTATGAGGATGTAAAAAAAAAAGAAAAAAAGAACAATAATAATAAATTGCATGAACTAATTAAATTGTGTATACTTTATTGGATCCTTCCCACATCTGAAGTCTGCTTGCATCTGTATGGAGGCGCCCTTTAAAAATATATCCATACACTTCTCCAGGTAGGCTCTTGTCAATATTATGAAATATCAACCCACGACCTGATGGTAGTTACAATTTTCTCTCATGCTCACCGAAAAAGGTTACAAATTTAGTAATAAACAAATATGAATTGAATATTTTCTTGTGCTCAACGCACTTTTTAGTGCATTGAAGCCATTCGCTAGATTGTAATAAAAAATAAATTAAAGTTTATTTTCTTTTTTTAGGACATTAAAATAAAAGCTTGTTTTTAAAAATCTTTTGTGATAGCGGCCATCTTGTTTTAGTTTTTTTCATGGTGTACTGTATTTTACGAACTTTCATTTGATACCCCATATACAGACCCATATTGTGGGGATTGTACATAAAAATAATCTGTCAATTTGTGACGGCGGCCATCTTGTATTAGATTGTCTTTCAGAATATACTATATTCTACAATTCATTCTACAATTCAAGCTCTTTCATTTGACACCTAAATTGGGGAAGGTCGCACAAAAGAAATTGATGGGGTTGCGTATGGATATTATCTAGGCTAGGCTCAAAGTACTCATCAGGAAAAATCATATAGGATCGAAGTACTCGTCAATACGAATCAAACGAGCCCAAACTCGATGGGGTTGCGTTGTTTGATTGCGGAGTTCCTATGGCCACCTTCCAGTTCCAGGATCAGACCCTGGTTACCATATAGGACCAAAGCGCTCGTCAATACAATTGAAACGAGCCCAAACTAAATGGGGTTGCGTTGTTTGATTGCGGAGTTCCTTTGGCTACCTTCCAGCTCCAGCATCAGACCCTGGTTACCACATAGGACCAAAGTACTCGTCAATACGAATCAAACGAGCCCAAACTCGATGGGATTGTGTCGTTTTATTGCGGAGTTCCTTTGGCTATCTTCCAGCTCCAGCATCAGACCCTGGTTACCATGTAGGACCAAAGTACTCGTCAATACGAATCAAACAAACCCAAACTCGATGGGGTTGCGTTGTTTGATTGCGGAGTTCCTATGGCCAGCTTCCAGTTCCAGTATCAGACCCTGGTTACCACATAGGACCAAAGTACTCGTCAATACGAATCAAACAAGCCCAAACTAGATGGGATTGTGTTGTTTTATTGCGGAGTTCCTTTGGCTATCTTCCAGCTCCAGCATCAGACCCTGGTTACCATGTAGGACCAAAGTACTCGTCAATACGAATCAAACAAACCCAAACTCGATGGGGTTGCGTTGTTTGATTGCGGAGTTCCTATGGCCACCTTCCAGTTCCAGGATCAGACCCTGGTTACCACATAGGACCAAAGTACTCGTCAATACGAATCAAACGAGCCCAAACTCGATGGGATTGTGTCGTTTTATTGCGGAGTTCCTATGGCTACCTTCCAGCTCCAGCATCAGACCCTGGTTACCATGTGGGACCAAAGTACTCGTCAATACGAATCAAACAAACCCAAACTTGATGGGGTTGTGTCGTTTTATTGCGGAGTTCCTATGGCCAGCTTCCAGTTCCAGTATCAGACCCTGGTTACCACATAGGACCAAAGTACTCGTCAATACGAATCAAACAAGCCCAAACTAGATGGGATTGTGTTGTTTTATTGCGGAGTTCCTTTGGCTATCTTCCAGCTCCAGCATCAGACCCTGGTTACCATGTAGGACCAAAGTACTCGTCAATACGAATCAAACAAGCCCAAACTCGATGGGGTTGCGTTGTTTGATTGCGGAGTTCCTATGGCCACCTTCCAGTTCCAGGATCAGACCCTGGTTACCATATAGGACCAAAGTGCTCGTCAATACAATTGAAACGAGCCCAAACTCAATAGGGTTGCGTTGTTTGATTGCGGAGTTCCTTTGGCTACCTTCCAGCTCCAGCATCAGACCCTGGTTACCACATAGGACCAAAGTACTCGTCAATACGAATCAAACGAGCCCAAACTCGATGGGATTGTGTCGTTTTATTGCGGAGTTCCTATGGCTACCTTCCAGCTCCAGCATCAGACCCTGGTTACCATGTGGGACCAAAGTACTCGTCAATACGAATCAAACAAACCCAAACTTGATGGGGTTGTGTCGTTTTATTGCGGAGTTCCTATGGCTAGCTTCCAGTTCCAGTATCAGACCCTGGTTACCACATAGGACCAAAGTACTCGTCAATACGAATCAAACAAGCCCAAACTCGATGGGATTGTGTTGTTTTATTGCGGAGTTCCTTTGGCTACCTTCCAGCTCCAGCATCAGACCCTGGTTACCACATAGGACCAAAGTACTCGTCAATACGAATCAAACGAGCCCAAACTCGATGGGATTGTGTCGTTTTATTGCGGAGTTCCTATGGCTACCTTCCAGCTCCAGCATCAGACCCTGGTTACCATGTGGGACCAAAGTACTCGTCAATACGAATCAAACAAACCCAAACTTGATGGGGTTGTGTCGTTTTATTGCGGAGTTCCTTTGGCTATCTTCCAGCTCCAGCATCAACAAACAACAAACAAGCCCAAACTCGATGGGGTTGCGTTGTTTGATTGCGGAGTTCCTATGGCCACCTTCCAGTTCCAGGATCAGACCCTGGTTACCATATAGGACCAAAGTGCTCGTCAATACAATTGAAACGAGCCCAAACTCAATGGGATTGTGTCGTTTTATTGCGGAGTTCCTATGGCTACCTTCCAGCTCCAGCATCAGACCCTGGTTACCACATAGGTCCAAAGTACTCGTCAATACGAATCAAACGAGCCCAAACTCGATGGGATTGTGTCGTTTTATTGCGGAGTTCCTATGGCTACCTTCCAGCTCCAGCATCAGACCCTGGTTACCATGTGGGACCAAAGTACTCGTCAATACGAATCAAACAAACCCAAACTTGATGGGGTTGTGTCGTTTTATTGCGGAGTTCCTATGGCTAGCTTCCAGTTCCAGTATCAGACCCTGGTTACCACATAGGACCAAAGTACTCGTCAATACGAATCAAACGAGCCCAAACTCGATGGGATTGTGTCGTTTTATTGCGGAGTTCCTATGGCTACCTTCCAGCTCCAGCATCAGACCCTGGTTACCATGTGGGACCAAAGTACTCGTCAATACGAATCAAACGAGCCTAAACTCGATGGGGTTGCATTGTTTGATTGCGGAGTTCCTATGGCAACCTTCCAGATTCAGCATCAGACCCTGGTTACCATATAGGATCAAAGTTCTCGTCAATACGAATCAAACGAGCTCAAACTCGATGGGGCTATGTCGTTTTATTGCGGAGTTCCTATGGCCACCTTTCAGCTCCAACATCAGATCAGCTCCATGTCGTCATCATAATATATTTATACATGCAAAATATTTATGCATGCAAAATTTCAGCTTAATCGGAAACCGGGAAGTGAGTCAAATTTAACTCGCAAGATTAGACCCGAACATGCAAAAGATAAATAAAAGCTTGTAAAAAGGTTGAAGGCTTTTCGTACGGCAGCCACAAATAACAAAATTGTTAGTTATCAACTTCTCCGATTACTCCGTAGGACTTCACGTCGTATACATACACAAATAATTACGTAACCGGGAGCTAGCTCAAAGCGACGTGCTCTCACTTCGAGTCTTGATTGCACACTGAATTTCGAATTTTCGACGCGCCCGAGCCAAGTATTTGTAAGAAAATCGATAAATGTATGTAAAAAATTTCATATAAAAATCAATATACGATAATTAAAAAAAATACCACGGTGTCAGTGTTTTGCTTACCCTTGTTCTATATATTTGTTAAATGAAAATACAATAGGGTTAATTAATGAAGCTAAAAATCACGAACGGTATATGTGTGTAACCCAAATTTTAAGTAAAATTGATGCTATTTTTTAACGAAATGGTATGTAAATTTGAAAAATGGTGACGGTGATTGTGTAAACACATAATTTAAGAATTTAAATTTATTTTTTCCCGGTCAGTTAACTGGAACGTTAACGTAAAATATCAAAAACGCCAACGGCCTTTTTGCTATTTTTCGCGCCATGGGCCCTTAATTGTTAAAATATTTTTTTTCCGAAAACCGTAACTAAGAGGTTTTTAATATGTACTAGATTTAGTTTTGATTTTTTTTAAGACACAAAATCACTAATTATACAAATGTTTAATTTTCCATACAAATAACACGAATAATATTTATTTTTTTCTTTGTCAGATGTTTTGTTTTCAATTATTTTGATATTGATAAGTGCTACAGATCGATGTTAATATTTCTCTATAATACTAAGGCCGTGTTATGTTTCCATTTTATGTATGTTTATATGACACTAGCTTCCCCGCCCAGCTTCGCACGGATGTACTAAAAAGTTACTCAACCATCTCACTTTTCATATGGAAATTTTGTTTTTTTTTTACTTTTTGTTAAATATTACAAACATTTTTTTAATACAAACCTTGTACTAACAATGACGAACACAACGAAAAGAGAATTATCCAATTCGGTGCAGTCGTTCTGAAGTTATGCGCGTACATACATTTCAGCGATTCATTTTTATTTATATAATAAAGATAAAGAATCATTGATAAATTATGGACTAAGTGTGTACGGTCGAACATTTGTTACATATCTCAAGGAAATCAAAAATTTACAAAGAAGATTGATTAAATGTTTAGTTAGTAAAAAAACCAAAGACCAGTTTAAGGAGGATTATGATAAGCTATTTTTGAAATGCAAAATTATGCCTATAGAATTAAAAACTAAGTATCTTATAGCCATGCAAAATTACTATGGTGAAGAATTTAAAGTCAAAGTAAAAAATAAGTACAACACTAGAAGTGTAGTCCAGGGAAAGATGATCCAGGCAAGGGCATGTAATTACTATGGAAAAAGGTGTAGTAAATATATTGTTCCAAAAATATACAATGAGATAGATTGGTTAAGAGAAGATAGAAAAGTTAGTAAGTACATGTTAAAAAGGAAATTGAAAAGTTGTCTATTGCACTAGGTTTTAGATAGCATCTTAATATTTTCATATAATAGATATATAAATGAGAATATAGTAATATGATATAATATAATAGTATGAATATAGGCTACACTATGCAGTACTTGGTAGTGATGGTGTTTGTTTTATGCTTAATGATTGATATGTAAAGAATGATTAATAATTACAAATAAAATAAAAATATTGTTTACACGGATTAGGCAGTTTATGGGAACAAATGTATTAACTGGTAAATAATGTAATTTTTTGCTAGGAGGTATACAGATTTTGTTACGTGTTTCTCAAGTTCATAGAGCAGTATAAAGATTTATTGTAAGAGTGCATGCTAACGCCAACAAACTGCACTGCAGTTTGGCGTTGTATTATTAATGTCAAATTAATTTGTAAAAAATTTTGTATACTTAAATAAAAAAAAAATCATAATGAAAAAGTGATATACTTTGCTGTAAAGAAAGACTGTATTTTTATTACAAGCTTTTATTTAACTTGCAATGTAAGTATGTATGTAAGTATGTATGTTCGGGTGGAATCTTGCAACTCAATTTTGAAGCAGATATCTTTAACCGATTGAGCTGAAATTTTGTATACACGTTCAGTTTGGATGACAATGCATGGTTGACTGTATGACGTCATTTTAAATCCAAGATGGCGACATACCCAAGATGGCGGATCAATTATTTTTAATGCACCCCTACAATATGGGTATCAAATAAAAGGTCTTGCTAAGAATAACTTGAAAAATTAAGTGATGTCACTATTAATTCAATATGTCGTACTTCTAAAGCTAAAAATCAATTTTGAAGTAGATATCTTAAACCGATTGAGCTGAAATTCTGTATAGACGTTCCGGCAAACGACCTTGCAACAATGATGCGTTGAATGAGATGAACAGACTGAGAAACGTGTCCAGTGATAACTAAAAAGTAAAAAATAAATTAAACGTAAAAAGCTTTTATGTCATATAAATTGTGTCAAATGTGAAATGACGTTATAAGTAAAAGTTTTAGTGTAAAAGTTTATTAATTCTTTTTAGCGCATTTAAATAAAATCTTGTTTTTAAAAAGGTTTTTTTACATTTAATTTTTACTCCTTAGTATTTCTTCCGAAATCCGAATCAGGGCACTCACATTGCCGTAGTTCAATTTCAGTGGACGTGGAATACAGAGTGCGTTAAGCGCAATTAGAAGCTCACGAAAGAAGCCCTGAGAGGTCATGCACGCGGGAGGTCAGCGCTCGAGCGAGAAAGCCGCTGACTTCCCGAGCGGAGCGTTGCGTTGGTGGAGTGTGTAGTGGAGCGGAAGTCTGATGAAGCAAGTCTTCTGGCGGAGCAGCAATTTAACAAATTTGTCTGCATACCTCCACACATGCTCGCTTATTTGCATAAATGCATACTTACTTGCGCCATGTATGTTTTCAATGCATGCATCCATGTATTTGTTTGACGAGAAAATGATAATTATGAAATACGACGCTTATGATTTAATTCTTCTTTTTTGCGGGTTTTCCTGTTTACTTACATTTTTTATTTCAAATCATCTAAACGTAAAAAAATTGAATTTTACATTTACGCACACACTGTGACTAGCTATTTTTCGTGAGCACTGTTTGCACCGCTTCATGAGGTCACATTGTTTTCGTTGGCTGGCACGCATCCGTACGCTTTCGGTACCAATAGTGCTGAATAGCTCAAAGTGGACAATGGTCAATGATGTCGGAGTTTTGCCAACATACCGTAACGTAACGCGCTCCGATTGGCGTTTGCAATCACGTAATACTGGGCATTTTCTAAGATATTTTTAATTAATTTATATTATAACGCATATATTTACACTTGCAAAATATGATTTTCAGCATTTTAATATTCCCTTCTTCTATGGTACGATATAAACATAACTTTTTATATATTTGCGATTCATGTCAACATCACTATTATGTATCTGGAAACTAAGTCAAGTATCAGAATAAAGTTGGCCAAACGTTGAGATTGATTTTACCACATAATAATATATTTTTCATCCCCCCATCTCGGAAAGAGTATTTTTGCTATTCGATATCTGACCGCCAAAGCCGTTTTTATTAGCCGCTCGAGGTTAATGTAAATTTGAATTTAGAACATCGCGTGCACTAGGTATGTGATTTCAAAACATCATTAAACCTATTTACTTCCATCTCCATGGCACGGTAATAGTATACACTATTACCGTGTCCATGGTGCCGAATTTATCATACAACTTTTTTAAATTTGGTAAAAACTCAGACTCTGATCTGAACCTCCTTGGTGTACTTTTGTTTTTAATTTGCTTTATTTAATTTCCTCGCTGAGGGGGAATGAAAAGTTACGTGTTGCACTCGAGTGCAAAGATTTTTCATCTTGTGCTCTTTTGATTCCCTCGCTCAGGATTCTAATTTTTGAATCACTCGCTGCGCTCGTGATTCAATTTTAGAGTCCTTCGCTTGCTCGGTCACCAAAGGTGAGCACGCGGTTAAAAAGCAACTTTGCACTCACGTATAACAAATAACTATTACTAGCTGCGTCCGCGAACTACGTTTCGCCATAATAAAAAATAGTTTTCTACTTATTCTCAGACCGAATTATACCCAAAAAATTTCATAAAGACCGGTCAAGCCGTTTAGGAATTTGGTAACAAACACTGTGATACGAGAATTTTATATATTAGATAAAATATGAAAAAGATTTCAAACGATAATTATGTATATCTCATAGGTAATAGAAATATGGGAAATAATATATTCGGCAAAACAATTTGTAATTCGTGCAAAAAACTAATTTCGAACCAATAAAAACAAAATAAATACACGAAAAGACCTGAAAGCATTTATTAATTTTATTTTTTATTTACTATTAAGATAATATCTTATACAATTGTCTCATACTGTGCATAATGTTCCATTTCTTCTATTTCAGATCATCTACGAAGTACTATGTGGAGTTTCGTTTATCCCAAGCTCATAGGCTGTTAAATGTGGCCGGTTTCAAAATTAACAATCCAACTGTATTCTATGCTCACGGTTACACGGCGTCAGCTAACAGCGAAAGCGTTCAGGTATTGCAGGGTTGAACTGTTGAAGGATACATATTGACATCTGTCTACTCTACAAAATTGTCTGGTTTCGTGATTTTCATTTTCATGATCATGATATTTTCAATGCATGTACTTTTAAATATCCATAAATATTTTAAAAGCGGCTTCAGCTTATTTATGTGTTTATTTTCAGAATTATAGCTTATATCTACGAGTTCTGTTTTCGGCAGTGCATTTATAACAATTAATTTTCCGCCCGCAAGTTTGCCCGCATTATTTTGTTAATTCCCATGGACATTTTTTTTCTATGCAAATTCTATAGCGTCCGTAGTAAAAACAATTTAAACTATAAATCAGCTTTTACAAAGAGCCCTGTTAAAAATGCGTTACGCAGTTGTTAGTGTAAATATTATTTTACCGGGTTCGATTCTCGGTTCAGACAGGTGGTAATTTAATAATTAAGTATTTTTCGATATCTGTAATAGTTTCAGATTTGACCATCACACACACTTGGATATGTATATCTATATATTGATATTTTGACACAAACTTGATTTTTGAACTCGTAGGTAATGGCGACAGCTTACATAGAAGCAAGACCAGAGACTAACTTCGTGCTTATAGACTGGTCCAATATGGCTCTGGGGGACTACACTACCAACGCGGCTTTGAATACCAAAAAGGTACATTTTTTAATATTCTACAAACATTTTATCAAAAGGAAATTTGGTTAGATCATGGTCAAGACTCTATAGGTTGCAAAAACATTAGTAAAAGTAATGCCTTATTTTATGTTCAGGTTGGAATAGCAGCGGCAGCGCAGATTCAGTCATTGGTGAACGCCGGTCTCCCGTTAAACAACATACATTTGATGGGCCATTCATTGGGCATCCAACTGGTCGGTTACACAGCTCGACAACTAAAAAATACGTACAATATGCAAATCAAAAGGTAAGTAAAGCATATTTAAGAATAAATGAGCCAGTATAACGTTTAATACGAAAATATAAGCAAATATGGATTTTTTTTCTATTTTACAATAAATAATGCATGTTTATTATGTATCTTCTGCCATTAATCAACTAATCGAATCGTCACCTTTTATAAAAGTATAGGTGGTGTTATACTACACGATCATTTACTTCCATGTTACTTTTATTTATAATAGTGACAAAATTAAATAATAACAATATTTTTATATTCGACCAATATAACTAATTATCAAATAAAGAAATATAAAACAAGCAGACACTCGATGGGTCATCATTACATTATTATTCTGGCGTTGGTGGCGCCCCCGCCGATAGTGTGTTTATTGCTTACAATTGATTGGTACTTCTTTGTTCTTTCTTTTGTATAATTGTCACTTAATGAATGTAAGTAAATAAATAAACGTGATTCTTTTTAATACGTTTCACTTACTTTCTCATTGTGGGTGATAAAAAATAGAGTGTTCACCTCGGGAGCAACACTATTTTAAGCTCGAGTGACGTACTTTAATTCCCTCGCTGCGCTCAGGATTCTACTTTAGAATCCCTCACTAAGCTCGTGATTCCACTTTAGAATCTTTCGCTCCGCTCTGGGTTCAAAAAATACTTTCGCCTTAAAAATAGTTCTTTGCTCCCTTGGTAAACAATCTACTATTATTGTGTTGCCAAGCCGTATTTTTAATATTTTATTCGGTATTTGTAATGCTTTGATTATTTTTCAATCTAGAGTAATCTTTAACCGACTTCAAAAAAGGAGGTTATCAATTCGATCCGTATGTTATTTTTTTTTGTGACTACTCCCCCAATTGTAATTGATTACTCCCCCAATTGTAGACCGATTTTCAAAATTCTTTTCGTATTCGATAGAGTATACTCAAAGTCAGGATCTGATAATGGAATCTCATGAAAATCGAGGGAAACCCTTAAATTTTATAGGACGTTGGATGTAACGTGTTTCATGTTTTTTCTGAAGCTATTCACGTATTTGCGTCTGTTAGTCATGAACCGAGCTGATGATGGAAGGATCCTTCACTTTTGAACTTAACCTGACCTGACCTGATTCTGGACCTGAAAAGATTTCATTTACTAAACAGTTAAAAAATATATTTTACAAAAAATAAAAACCGACTTCAAAAACATTGAAAAGTTAAAAATAATATGAGAATAGGTACAACATCACACTTCTATATTGAAGTCGGTGCCAAACGATGATCTCCTAGAAAGTCTTAAAATTTGTCAACGACTTCAATATAGAAGTGTGATGTTGTCATACATGTGTATGTACCATCATTTCTGACACAAAAAGCTCCCACAATCTTTTTGTCAGACTGTGAACTGACCTGGCCAAGTCTCGATAATTGTATGTTATACTATCACAGTGTGCGAGTTGCGACTGTATGAACAATAAATTGAACTCATGTCGATGATAAAATGTACTTAAGAAGTGACATTGGCTTATATTAATATTATGACTGATGACAATTTTAGGACTAACCACAACCCATGACTACTCCATGCTTCCATCCATCATAAAGGCTTAATGACTATGTGGTAATAAATGTATCGATTTCAGAGTCACTGGCCTCGACCCTGCATTCCCTGCGTTTTACCCCGAAGTACTCTTGAAGCACATCCGGGCCACGGACGCAGAGTTTGTGGACATTATCCACACAGACGCGGGAGGGTACGGCACACCGGTGTCGACCGGCACAGTAGACTTCTGGCCTAACGGTGGAGCATCCCTGCAGCCTGGCTGTCTCCTCACGCAGATATCTTTGACCAGCGAAAGTAAGAAATGATAGAGTATGAAAAATGTACATAGTTATTGCTTGTCGAAATAACAAAAAACTCTGTGAAATTGACGATTCATTTTCTATGTCACTAATAGTTATTGAGCTTAGTACTAATGTTTTTAGTTAGTGGTAGTTTAAATGTTTTGTAGCTAACTGTGCAAATTACGTTATAAAGGTACTCGTAGTTAATATTTGTTCACCATTTATTGGTGCATTGTTAATAATTATTCAATTCACTGTTACTATATTCATAGTAATAGTCATATCATTTATTGCCTCATGTTGGAATAACAGATGTTACATAAAAGAAATGTCCCATAAACATTACTCTTTAAGGGTATCGCAATTGAAACAAAAAAAAAATTATGTATACAGGTGTAACTGAACACCCCAATAACACTTAATGGTATGTATCCATCAGAAGTAGAGATTCTGTAGGAAAAATATTAGGGCTAACAAACCTACTTTTTTCCCATACAAACTAAATAAACTATTTTTTGGTATTAAGCGCCGACAGCCCTACGTAAGCGTACGAGGGATACTACGCTCACGTCATCAAACTAAATAAATTATTTTTTGGTATTAAGTGCCGACAGCCCTACGTAAGCGTACGAGGAATACTACGCTCACGTCTGTCACGTGACTCATGTGTCATTTTGTGTTTAAATTTCCTGTGTGTTATGAGGTGATTATGGTTGTCACTTCAAAGTTTTTGCTTTCAGTTTAAAATTAAATAACTCTGAAAGTATTGAGGGTTCAGGTCTCAGACAAGCATCGAAGGTCCATTTATATGCCCCTTAAATGTTATTGGGGTGCTCAGTTACACCCGGTATATTATATGATTAATTAAATTTTATTTTACATCATCTCCAAACATTATTAACACAAAATTTTAGAATAAAGTAAATGTTTTTATATACTTACATAAAATACATTTTTCTTGTCATAGATGAACCGAGTACTTAATCAATAATTTCACTTTATTTAATTACTTTATTATCTAAACAGTTCGCCGAAAATCGTAATCCTGGAATATCATTACTTATGGAGATTCCATGTAATTTTTTTTTACCTACTGCAATCTTGTGCAATCGTACCACCTAATTCTATTACTGGTGAAACTGATGTTTACCTACACAACTGTCTGTTTTCGCTGCAGCTTCCTGCAGTCACACACGCTCTTGGCGGTACTTCGCCGAGTCTGTGAGGAACCCTACGGCGTTTCCTGCAGCAGCAGCCGATTCCTACTCAAAGTTCCTGAGTTCTTCAAACAACGCTGTTGCCGCTTACATGGGATATAACTGTGACACCAGGTACATTAGGAAATACATAGTACTTTCTTCCTTTAAATTTCTCTGAGTAAGCTTCACAATTAGGTTATTACCGGCTTTTAACCTTAACGCCTTTTAGTGTAACTGAAAAACTATAACGGACAATGTAGAAAATCGCCCCATGACCAACAAAGATTTGATTGGCGTCATAATTATATACACATTTTATAACACTGATAACAAATATATGAATTCGACGGACAAATCAAAAATATATAAAAGTAAAAAAAACAAAACCAAATGAAGTAAAATAAACGAATGGTTAAAACCTTTGCTTGACTGAATAGAATAGCTAGAGTCGATTTTATGTAGGTATGGACATTTATTTATTTGTATGAATTATGTTTTTCGTGATTTGTTTCACAATTTACAACGAAGATTAAATTAAAACATACGTCAATTGACTACTCGCGCGCTGTCGCTTGTTAATTCGTTGTGTTTTTGACTTGCTTTATAATTTCGAGATTTCTTGTAGTTTACTACGTGGCTATAATAACGTTCTTAAATAATTTCAATAATTATTATTTTAATAATTATATAGGTATGGACTATGTGTATTGCTCTAACGAAACAAAATGTAACTTCAACTAACCTCAAAATATGATTCATTTTGATAAGAAATTCGATTACGAAGCTTGTCCGTAGTAATTGATGTGGACGTACAGTATTTACTAATGTCTTATTATACGAAAAGCATTTTTTCCCTGCTGTTGGTTTTGGGGCGAACAATGTATGGACGCAGAGCAATGTCCTTTGACTGTCAATGTACACCTATCGGTATTTGCTAGGTATAATGATCGGTCGATAAAAGGCTTTGGGACTTCGTGTCGTTTCTCAGCATGCTAACTCAGTGCGGGCGAGCAAACGAGGTTGGCTGGGGTTCCATATTCGCAAGTCAGAACCTTTTGCAACATCACTCACAGCAATCGTAGATAACTTCAACCGCATCCGTGATCTAGTGGTTGATACTATCGGGTGCTGATCGAGAGGTTCAGGGCTCGATTCCCCATGGGGTCACAAGTTTTTTTGCTCGGTTTAGTTGGCAGTAGGGCTTCTGAACCTGCCTGGCTAGCTACCGCCTTCTTACCTTAGTTTGTCGCCATAATAACAATGTTAATTTAATTGTTGTGTTCCGACAATTAAAGCTAAGATAGCCAATTACTCAGTTATTGAGGAGTTCAGATGAAGCTCGTTTCCACCTTCTGCTTTATCGTCACTTTCCATCAGATATGATGAAGGCCAAGAGCTTTCCCACCGTGTATAAAGAAAATATTACGAATAGGTCCTTACATTATACTACTCTCTGTGCTCCAAATTTCTTCGTACATTCAAATATCATAGAAAATTAAACTTATTAAATAAGTCGATTTAGGGCTTTGAAATCGCTTTTTCTATATTAACTTAATAATTGGAAAATGGGAATGATAATGGGAAATCAATACAGTGCTTACCCGTGGCATTGCATATCCCGTGCAGTAGACAAGATATCCAACTATAAAATTTCATTCTGCCTATAACAGAACGGAATACATAACAAATACAATACAATCTTACAGAAGATAGACGCACGTAAAAACTGAGCACAATATTTATTTAAATTTTTGAATGCTGGGCTGAGAGGGCAAAAGAGAAGCTCTTGCTCCGAGAAATCGTGTAATGTAATAAGGCCTTTAGGCATTTGACAGGGTCTGGCATAAAGCGCTTTTAGTGAAGCTAACGTCCTATGGAATTCCCGGGAGACTCTGCAGATGGATTGCCAGCTTTCTGGATGGTCGGAGCATTAAAGTCGTCTCATGGCTCATCCTCCGAGACCAAAACCATTAATGCTGGTGTTCCACAGGGTTCGATGCTCTAACGTTGTTCATTTTGCTTATCAGTGACTTGTTTGCTATAGAGAACATTCATTGCTATGCGGATGACAGCACGGGTAATGCGCGATATACCAGCTATCAGAAGATCTCCCGGAGCTCCGTATTGGAGAGAAGATTACAACTTGTGTCTAAAGTTGAGGACTTTTTGGGGCGGACCTCAGAATTGAATTATGTTTGATTCAATCCTACAAAGGCTCGAGCCCCTCGGTGGGGACGTATACCGTACCGTATACGACATACGCCCGTCTGCAGTCAACACAATAATTTAAAAAATACCTATCTTCAAATTCATAATCTACCCTTCAATAATTTTTATGTACTTATTTCAATTTTAAATTTAAACAGTAACAATTTTATTCTTGTACATTTCCGGTCACAATTCGGCATTGTCCTTTATTAATATTTAATATGTATATGTAAATAAAAAAATATTTACACAAGCTGATTCTAGGCGAGGCGATGTAAAAAAAGTTTCACTTTAAAAAATGTGTTTTATAGATAAGGTGACGTAAGTAATTTACAATTCACATAAACTTTCTTTGTTATCATCCTAACAAAAATAATTTTGCCTTTTCAGTGCACGAGGTAATCTATACCTGAAAACAAACAGAAAGTCTCCATTCGCCAAATATAACGATGGCATACGAGCATAGAACAGCATCACAATTTTCAAGATTAATATCAGTGTTTATTACTTCGTAAGCTTTGTAAATTGATTATGTTTTAATCAATAAAGATTGTTATATTGTACATTGTCGTTTTTTAACCGACTTCTAAAAAAGGAGACATGCTTTTTTTGTATTTTTTTAATGTTTGTTTTTGGATAACTTCGTCGCTTATGAACCGACTAGCTTTCCGCTCGCGGCTTCGCTCGTGTTATTATTGTTTCTCCGTGGGAATTTTAAATATGTTCCACAGAAACTTTCTACCCCTATTCTGCACCCTAAGTAGGTGAATTCCAATAAACCATGAAACACGTGTTCAATGAAATATTTTTAAGTGCATGAATCTCAAGTTTTATCAAAATCCTTCATCCCTTTAGGGTATTTTTTTTAAATCCCTTCTTAGTGTGCGTCCGCATTTTGAATTAAAACAACTGTCCAAATTTCACGTTTCTACCATTAGCGGTTACGGCTGTGCATGCGTCTATAGATGGGAACATCTCCTTTTATATATATAGATTTTGATAATTCTTTTTGTATTCGTTAGAGGATACTCCGAGGGTGGTCACATGGTCACCAAAGTTAGAATCTGATGATTAGATCCCATAAAAATCGAGGGAAGCCCTTAAAGTTTTAGGTGTGTCCAACGAACGTGTTTTGTATGTATTACGCGATTACTCCGCCCATTGCATTGTGGACCGATTTTTAAAATTCCTTTTGTATATATAGAGTATACTCCTGGGGTGGTCCCAAAATCACTAAAGTCAGGATCTGATGATAGGATCTCATGAAAATTGTGGGAGACTAATAATCTAAGAATATGTACAGACAACATCACACTTCTATATTGAAGTCAGTGACAAATTTCAAGACTTTCTAGAGGATCATCGTTTGGCACCGACTTCAATTTTAAGCTTTTCAGTGTTTTTGAAGTCGGTTTTTATTTTTTGTTATCAGTCTTTAAGCAACAGATGCATTATACGTCACCATTGTTAAAAATTGATCTTTTTATTTATTTATTTTATTGTAATGAATCTTTGCTAGGGTGTTCTGGGGACGCCCATAGGGGTTCCTAGCAAAAAAATGACATTTACGTGGCATTGCAACGCATGCTGGGTACAGGCTAGTCTATATAAATAAAAATTAATGTATGTACTAGTACTTATGTATGTTTGTCCTCTATGCGTTCCGAAACCATTCATCAAATTGTAATGAAATTTTGGTAGGGTGTTCTGGAGATGCCCCTGAAGATTCCTAGCGAAAAAAAATTTACATTTACGTGGCACTGCAACGCATGCCGGGTACAGTTAGTTATTAATAATTCTGAAAATAGTTATTTTCACTACAAGTGCGGGAAGCCTGTCATTGCAACGAGTTCCGACAAATGTTGTCCCGAGCCGAAGGTGAGGGTTGACAGTTGGAACGAGTGGAAATGACAGTCCTGCACGTGTATTAAACAACTATTTTTAATACAGTTGCGAAAAAATGAAACAATAAATACATAGCAACCATATGTAGCAATGTACCTGCTTTTGGACTTTAAGGTAAAATACTCACACTCGCATTTTTAGCGATTAAACATAATTCCGGTGGTGTTAAATCAATTAATATGTTATCAGAGTCACTTATTTTATAGAATTATTAAACTTTTAAGCAAATAACAACAATCAATAATCACGCAGAGAAAATTTTAGAAAAATGGCGCCAAATATGTGGTCGTAGGTACACAGCAGTGACAAAGCAAATGCGTGCTATGCTTTGCTTGCCGTGTTTTTAAAAGCAAGGTCCGGCCGTGCGTGCCGTGGAACAGGCCGCGGCCCTTCAGTGCACTGCTAGATTTTCGTACGGCAACCAGATTTCTCATATTTCATCACACACGTGGTTACTAGCAATTATTTAAGCTCAATACCTTATTCCCATAAAACCATGCCGGAAGCCAAAAAGAAGAGACAGCAATGCAGTGCGGAATATATTAAATACGGATTTATAGAAAACCCCACAAATCCATCGTCGCCTATGTGCCTTCTTTGTCAAAAAACATTTTTAAATGATGCTATGACGCCTACTTTGCTAACAAAAAAAATGCATTGACATAGGAAAGACAAAATGTGGCCTATTTTCAAGGCCTGACGAAGAAGTACTCAGTCAACTGCGTACCAAAACTTTTTGGCGGCTGCAAGCATGACCATGACAGACTTCGAGCTTCGTACAATATCTTTTTGATGATTGCTCAAACAGCCTACAAGGGAAATGTACGTATCTCTATTTAAGTAGAGTACCTATTCTTTTAAATAAAGATGCCCCGGCATCTGTACAAGGCAATGCACACAGCATTGAAGAAGAGTTAATTTTACCAGAAATGAAAGAAATTGTCACTACTGTTGTCCACAAACCAGCGGCAGATAATAATATAATCAAAAATTTCTTTGCGCAATAGTCATTGAAGAGTCATTGTGTAATCATCTGAAGACTACTCAGTTCTAAATTCAGTTGGATGAGTCCACTTTCCAACTAATGAAGCACAGCACCCGTATTGTTGTTGTCGTATGTAAGGTTTATTGTTAAGTAAGTTAAGAAAATATGCCGAGAGCTATTTATTTTCTAGAAATTCAGAGACGGCTACAAAAGGAAAAACAAACTTATAAAGCATTATTGTTGTCGTATTCGAGGTTTATTAAAGATGAGAAAATTAAAGGTATTTGCTAGAAATTTTGAGAGGTATTTGCTAAGAACTATTAGGTATTTGCTAGAAATTTTGAGACAGATACAAAAGTTGAAACTATATTCAATATAAGTACTGAAAAAAAATTGTAATGAGATATAAATCCCCTCAAATAATATTATATCAGATGTTGCGGCTGGCATTCTGGTAATGACTGGTACTCTGGTAATGGCGTGGTATCACGAGGGCTTCATAGCGTAATTAAAGAATAAATTCCTTTACTCGTTGTAGTACATTGCGTCACTCATCGTTTGCTAGATGTTGCTAAGTGAACGGCTGTTTTAATCACTGACATGTCATCAAAAGCTGTCAATAAAACAGCTCTTATTTCAATTCAACAGCTTTTTGCTAATGAAAAAGATTTCAACCGATTGCACAGAAGTACGTTAGCTATCAAACTTGTACTTGGGGTAGGTACTTGTGAAACTCTGTTTTACAATCTGTTTGACTCTCTGATAGAGTACTTGAAAAACAAAAGACACAGAATCGTGCGACAACCTCATTGGGACAAATAATGATATTGCATACTTGACGGGCCTGTAATTGTTTAATTATATAAACCCACAACGTCAAGGTGTGTGAAGGTGATGACTTGAAATTTATTCAAACAAAAAATGTTATTGCTGCTTTCGTAGCCAAACTGCTCTTATACAAGAAGAATATCGGCAAACGTAAGTTTCATGATTTTCCTTATTTATAAATCGTTTGTTAAGAGGCTAATGGCCATTTTCGCCAACCTCTTCTTAGCTTAGGACACTCTTAGGTGGCATGCTGTCACATTCTTTTCATTAAAGACAAAAAGTGACAGCATACGTCTTAGGGGCTTCCTAAGCTAAGTTATGGTTGGTGAAATCGGCCATAAGTAACGCCAACAACCTTGATACATGATTTGTACTGGATTACGGCCGCGGTACGTTATTGAAATTGAGCGAAAAAATCAAAAAATATATTTTTTCAAAGAAACTAGTAGGTAACTTATTTGAAGATATGAAACATCAATATCATCAAATTATATGTAACGAGGTAATTCCCTGAAAATCATTAAATAACCTTTGTTAAATAACACTCATTTTCTTTTGGAAGCTGTTTTTGATGGGTGTTTTGGCATTTTTTTAACGAGAATTTTTGATTAATATTTGTTTTGGGGACATGAATATTCTGAGAAATATTTCCAAGAGTAACATATATATTTTTTTACTTAGGTATATTAAACAGGTTTTGCTAAAAAAAAGTTTTAAGTGGGGCTCGATGAGCTCAGCTCAGAGTTGTCAGCCTCTTACTGCCAACATTTGGAAAACTCCAATGATTTCAAATAACGATTCCAGGACATTATAAAATTGGAAATACAAGACTGGATGCTGGATCTTTTTTCAAATGTCAACACAGCAGTGTCATCTCAATTTGAAGAAGAACTGATAGGACCATCAACGAACAAGGAAATAAAAATCCAATTAAAAAATTATTATCAAAAATGTTGTCTAGAAGGACCAATCCTGCAATTATATCCTGGGTTGTGGACTTGTGGTCGATCTTTTAAAGATTTTTGATAGCATTCCCATCGTTATATCTGTGTGAACGTGGATTTAGTGGTGTGGTAATAATGATAATGCAATTTGCATGTTACCGAACGCTAATTACGTGTTTTAGTAAATTCGAATCTGAAATATGAAAAAACCTGTCAAAATCACCAGATCCATCCTTCACATTAGTTTGTTTTTATATGATTTTTTTTCTATATATTTTAAGTAGCGTTCAAGTCTCGTTTCAAGTGTAATTTACAGCTCAAAAATAAGATAAGACCACCATTAAAGTAACATAGTGATTTTTAAGATGTCATTAAATTAAATACTTTGGGGCTGCTGAAAAACTAATTGATTCTCAAAATGGGCGAGAGATGTAGGTAATAAGTTTCAGAACCTCCAATGTAATATTAATACCATGATAAGGCCATGATGGGATTGTGCTGCACAGCGCTCTTATTATTTTCGGTTAGCATACGAACTAAAACATCTGTTTCAACATCACGGAACAACGTCAAGATTGAAATGTTAAAATTAAATCGGGATTCGCCACACCAGAAAACCATACAATACTTCGATTTACATACCTACAATACAGTATTATTATATGCTTCGGATTATCTATTCTACTAATAAAACTGATACAATTTTAGATATTTTCTACATTTCAACGTGTCTGTATATTAAAAAAAAAATTACTTTTTTTATTGTCAAGATAGACACAACAAAAATTGCAAGGTGCACTTTTCAGTCATTTCAAAATGATATTTGCATACCAAATTTAGTGAATATAATGAACATTTGTGATATTATTTACTTAATTTGCATTAGTATAAAAATTGGAAAAGACTGTGTAAATTAACTTATGATGAGAAATGTTCTGTTTTCACATCAATTTTAAAGAATTTGCTTGTAGCTAAATACTGTGAATGTCCATTTCAGATATTCAAGATAACGAAGTCGAAAAAAAATTGGTAACTATAGATTCATAATGATTAAATATTTAATGACACAGTCATGCTTAGAGTGAGCCTCTCCAAGCAAACATGAAAAAAGGGGACACAAGTTTTCTGCTTGGTTTCTCTGATAGCAGTACTTATTTATTTATTATTAGTACAATACTTATAAATATTACAATTATACATGGCCAATTACAAAGTTTGACATATTGCATTTTTTATATTAGGTCGAACACTCGATAGGCTACTAGGTGAAACTAAAAGTAAAACTAAAAACAAGAAAAATGTTTGCCCTGATATATCTAATGGGTTATGTAATGTGTGTGTGTGTGTGTGTGTGTGTGTGTGTGTGTGTGTGTGTGTGTGTGTGAGTGAGTGAGAAAGTTGTGGGTGTGTTGGGTGTTTGGATGTGTTGTGATTTGACAGATATTCCTAGGGAGTGAAAAGGCCAGATGCTTTTGTCGGTCGATATGTCGATCGACAAGTCCATGCTCGCAGGGCAGGTACCCCACTTCCTTGGCCAACCGTACTATACAGTAATACTCACTTACCATCAGGTAAGCAGCCCGCTTGCTAGCCAACTTTGCCAGGACCCTTATACAAAATTAAAAAGTAGTTTTCAATTAATTTCGACGTTTTCAAGTGTTCCATGTCTACTAAATAAAAATATTTCATTTCATACGCTAATTTTTCCGGTGTAGCAATTGCGGGAAAAATGTATGGATCTAACATAACATTGTGACAGCCTCGCGTAATTTTTTCGACAAAATATTTAAATATTCATACAAGGGTCAATATTTGCTATTTGGGCAAAACGAGTTTTATTTTTTTCGATTTTTTTTTAAATATTTTTAAGTTTATTAGTAGTTGTAAAATTGTAATCTACTTTATTATATTGAATAAACGTGCGTTCCGTTAACTTTAGCCTATTTTAACAATAATATAAAGATATTTTCAAACTGCCAGGACAGGAAAATGACACGATGACAGGATAATGACAACCTAAATACGAAAACAAAATATTTATTGTGAAATAAGACCTAAGCGTAACTTAAATATACCTTTTAGTGGAAAATTAAAATAATACTGAGGTTTCGACACGAGTATTACAAATTATTAATCACAAACTAATGACATGATGACAGTATAATGAACTTTGACACTACTGTAAGTATTTGTAAAGTAAGGTATTTTAGTGAGCTGGCTAGAATAAGTCTAACTACATAGATATTTTTTATATTTGCTGACACTTTCATATTTTTGTATTAATTCACTACGGACAACTAATCTCTCAAAATACTAATTAAAAAACTTCTAAACATTTCGGAGTTGATGACTGTGATAAAAAACAGTTTTTACTCACAGTAATCATTACTAAATGTAATAACGTAAGTCTTAAACTCTTAATAGACAAAACTCTAAAAACTTAATAGACACTAGGTAGGAAAATACCAGTCGCAGTGTGGACCTTACCTAGCGCGCCCATAAGGGCACGCAGAACACCGGGGGGGTTTTAGTAGGGTAGGCCTGGCACTCTACCGGGAGAGCCCCACACATGCTCGCCGTCTAGTCAACGGCGGATACTGTGCGGTTACGTATCTCCCCCCGAGAAAAAAAACAAGGGTAGGAAAATAATAAAATCTTTAAAAATTAAACAGAATGTTTCAAAAGGGTAGAAATGTTTTTATCACAGTCAAACGTTGCAATTATGTCATGAAAGCGCAAAACACTTAACTTAAAATCTTAAATTCAATGGCACAAAAGACTACTTAAACTTAAGATCTTAGGAGAGTATTCTTTCTTACGCTGTTTAAGCAGTTCCACCATGCTTGGTATTTGTGGACTATAAGAAAGCCTTTGATTCTGTCAAGACCTGGGCTGTGCTAAGTTTAGAGGTGCCAAATAGACTACCGGTACATCCAAGTGTTGCAGTCATTGTACGAAAACGCCACTATGTCAGTCCGCCTTCAGGACCAAAACTCGAAACCAGGACGACTTCAGCGAGGTGTGGGATAGGGTGACGTAATATTCCCGAAACTGTTTACAGCTGCGTTGGAGGATGTATTTAAGCTTTTGGACTGGAGATGACACGACATCAACATAAACAACATGACTCACCTTCGTTTTGCCGATGATATCGTAGTCATGGCTAAGACCACGGAAGATCTAGGCACAATGCTCGAAGACCTCTGTAGAGTTTCCCAACAAGTTGGTCTTAAAATGAACATGGACAACACCAAACTCGTGGTGAATTTCCATGTACCCACCCTGTGAAGGTTGGAGGCTCTACACTGGAAGTTGTTGACGAATATATTTACCTGGGGCAAATAGACCAGCTCGGTAAATCCAACTTCCAGAAAGAGGTAAATCGACGAATCCAACTCGCCTGGGCAGCGTTCGCGAAGCTACGCAGCAAATACTCGGCCAATCTACCACAGTATCTTAAGACGAAAGTCTTCAATTCGTGCGTGTTGCCAGTGATGTCGTACGGAACTGAGACGTGGCCGTTTACAATGGGTCTCAATGTCGCTTAAAGGGCAATGGAGAGGCCTATGCCCGGAGTTTCTCTACGCGATCGCATCAGAAATGAAGAGATCCATAGAAGAACTAGAGTCACCACTATAGCTCAAACAATTGCAAACATTAAGTGGCAGTGGGCAGGACACAGCTCGCAGGACTGACGGCTGTTGGGGCGGAAAGAACCTCGAGCGGCGGCCGCGTACCGAGAGACGCAGCGTTGATAGACCCCCCACAAGGTGGACTGACGATCTGGTGAATGTCACGGGAAGCCGCTGGATACGGGAGGCGCAGGACCGATCGGTTTGGAAATCCCTGGGGGAGGCCTATGTCCAACAGTGGGCGTCTCTTGGCAGAAGTGATGATGATGATCTTAGTTTTTCCAATTCTCTCTTTCACTTTAAAACTTCCTCCTGTGTCTTTCTTTTCGGTGGCATAGCTTTTTTCAACCCTATTATTCTGAATCACATTACATACATACTTACATATACATCCATCCAATAATCATTGCTCCGTTCTTATTGCAAATGGGTAAAAATATACAAAATCAACGTAGATATAACACACTAGTCATTATCCTGTGTAGTTGTCATTATCCTGTCATCGATATGACAGACTAATGACGGCAGGAAAATGACGGAATGGGACATTTTCTTCCGTATTTATATTTTAATATTTAAATAAAGTAAGATCAATGAACATCTCAACACGTAATCACATAAGTCATGTATTTGCATAAATATTTTGAAGATTGACTCATGTTTTAGTAATGTTTTGATGCACAGGAAATATGACCACAGTTAGAGACACTCACTGAATAACGTGCTTCAATGACGCCGGTAACCAATGTTCTGATTAAATGGCATCTTTCGACCCACCAATCACAACGAGTGTCGCCGCGTCTATCTTAACGTTTTTGATTGGTTATGCTACCGCTTCTATTTGGCAAGATTTTTTAAAATGAAATTTCGGCAGACTAATGACCCAATAGGCATTCTCCAAAATATAAGTATGAATTTGGACTTGATTATTTAAATAAAATAGTATAACTAGGCTTTAGAAATGAAATATCACTAAGTAACAAATATATTTAATACACATTTAAACTAACATTACTATAACAGTTTTGTTATGAAAAAATATGTTCAGCAATCGGGATTTTTCCCCGACAGGAAATATGACTTTTTTGGCTAAAATATTTTATTTTGGTAGTTATTTTTTAAAATACTTTCCTGAAAGTTAAATGCCACAGAAATATGATATTGAAGTATTAAATAAAAATAGTTAGAAAATAAAGTAGCGTTTAATTTCTATAAAATATGCAAAAACTCGTTTTGCCCAAATAGCAAATATTGACCCACAAATAAGCTTGTGGCTTTTGTTTAAATGGTCAAGGGCTCTACCATGATCGCTCATAGCAAGGTTAAAACAAAACTGAAACAGAGATAGAGCTCTTGCTGTGTATAGCGCCATCCTGCTGAGCGCGATTTTAATATTGTTCTGAGTGGTCATAGTTAGGGCGCTGTTCTCATAAATGTTGAGGGTTCTGGACAGCTTTCATGTTAAACATCATCTTCACTTACCATATGTTTTGTTTTTGCTGAGAGATCAATATTTTCATTATGAACAACACTAGGACTTAGAAATAAGCAGACAAATTTTTTAGGATTTCGAACCTCAAAAAGGAAAAACGGAAACCTTATAGAGTTACTTCGTTGTCTGTCCGTCCGTCTGTCAAAACTCTTTTTCTGGGGAATGCGTCGCATGTCCAAAATTGATATTAAATACTCGGGTCTACGATTTCTTTCAGCTTCTACTATACCGCTTTCACCGGAGGGAGACTCTTATCAGGGTCGCCTGCTTGGGTACCTCCTCCGTCTTACTTATATCTGCCTCAAAGCAGCAATGCCTGCATTGCTGTGTTCCGGTTTGAAGGGTAAGATATTAGTGAGGCGAGAGTGGCCTACGACTGACACTAAAAGTAAAGTCGATGAGATTTAAAAGTATTAAATCGCATCACTTTCCACCATCTGATATTCAATAATTATATCGAACAAGTCACAGGCCACACACACACGCATTACACACGCAAACATACACACACACACAGACACAAACAAACACGCACACAAATAAAACCTGCACATATGCCAACTACATTGCAATCATAAAATTGAATTTTATGTTGTTGTTGTACAGGCCGAAGGTGGGAGCTATATATTTGAATCAAAAGCTCTAAGGTACTTCCCGTTGATCTGGAAGCGTGAAAAGCAAAAAAAATTATGTATAGTAATAAAACTATAGTAGAAATAACACATGGCAATAGACACCAAAATACCTGGACGCAGGAACATAGTAAATAGGAACCTTAACTAGCATCGAATAGACAGGAGAAAATCGAAATGAAATAATGTAATTTCATAATATAATGTAAAACAAAATACAGGGTAGAATATAGCCGAAACATAAATGTAAAATATCAATAAACTAAGTGATATTGTATACATGTAAAATGAACAAACAAAAATTGTGAACTTAAGCTAAGTATTAAGAATTAAGAAATTGTATAAAGATAGTAAATTGTATACACGAATACGAAACGTAAATTGTAAACATGAAAAGTAAATTGTAATGGAATTATGTAAAATGTATATGTAAACTAACGTTGTCTAAATGTAAGGTAAAAACCACTGCCACTGTAATTGTAAAATACCGTTATAAACCAAATGTAAGAAAATAAATAAAAGAAACCCAACCCCGCTCCCATCAAAGTAGACAAGTAGAGTAAGTAAGAAAGAAAGGTGAAGGATTAAAGAAAGAAAAAGTATGTGGAACGAAAAGTGCGAGAAGCATTAATGCGAGAACTGGTGTGAAAGGATCAAGTAATAAAAAAGTCTCTGATTAAGTCAGAGGAGTAGTGAATAGGAGAAAAAAAAGATATTAGTGAAGTCACTGGGTACCGTGACTTTACATCAGATATCACAAATTGGCAACGTACACAGTGGTTCTTGTTGGGGTTGCAGTTTTGCTGTGAATCTCACTGTTACCACTTACCGTCTAGGAGGCAATATGCTTGTTTACTAAATTAGTTGTGTAAAAAAACTGTAAATATAAAAATAGTTAGGTACGGAATCCTCGGCGCGCTAGACCGACTCACACTAAAAAATGTTTCGCAAACAACATATATGTACAAACGAATTAATGGAATCATGACCCGCCCTAAGCCTATTTTCTAAAACATGTGCAGAAATACGAATATAATATTACGAGTGTAATATCATTAGTTATTCATTACTTAAACTTACAGCTAAGATGCATGCGCATGCTAGTAAGAATAAATCTGGAGTTAAAAGCCTGTTTTTTTATTTTATTAATTAAAAAAAATATTTGGCATTTAAAAAAATGCAAATTTCAAAGTATATAAAATTGATAAGTTTGCTTTATTCTCAACCAATTTTCTAGAAATGTGTAAAGATTTCTAAATGGAATATTGATACGTAGTTATTATTAGTGAATAAAGACTATTTTTGCTTAACAAAGTTCAAAAAGAAATCAATAGAAAAAATTTTGAAAATAAATAAAATACAAGAAATATAATTGTCTCGGGCGGGACTCAAACCCTCGTCTCCAAAATACCGTGTAAATTGGATGTTGATACGTAGTTATTAACAGTGAATAAAAACTACATTTACTTAACAAAGTTCAATAGAAAAAAAATATAAAATAAAAGAAATACAAAAAAAATAAGACATTAATTTTTAAAGAAAATGCAAAATCACAAATATAAAATTCGCAAGTTTCTTTATTCTTATCCAATTTTCAAGAAATCTGAAAGTAAAGATTTCTATATTGGACGTGTTTGAAACGTAGTATAAGTACTACTTTGGCTTAACAAAGTTCTTAAAGAGATCTTAAAGGTTAAAAATATCATCAGGCCTGCGGTCTGAGCATGGAACTCTCGATAAACAAAATTTGACAGCTAAGATCGACATACTCGACAAAGATCGATAAATTTGACAGATATTCCTAAGGGGTGAAAAGGACAGATGCTTTTGTCGATCGATATATGTCAATCGACAAGTCCATGCTCGTCATGCTGGTATGTTGGAGACGCGGCTTCAAATCCCACCCGAGACGAATTTTCTTCATTGTCGATTTTATTCCTTTTCCAACTTTAGCATTTTTAAAGAAAATGCAAAGATCTATATAAAAATATGATGATAGTAAGATTGAATAACATTTTCAAACAAAAGGCCTAGCAGAACCACCTGAGCCACCTGAATAAACTCGCCTACGCAAAGCAAAATCGTCGAAAGCAGGAAATGTCAATTGAAATATTCAGTGCTAAAGCTATTGAGTTAGATCACGCACTCTCCTTGAAGTTATTACAAAAATTATTTCACCATGGAGCACATCGTTAAAACGGCTATTGTTTTGATATTATCGCTTTCAAATGCAGTCTGCCAAGAATATGTGAATGCAGGTAGGTGTGAAGTCTCTCCGTCTAAACTTTGTTCTTAATATTTTCAAATTCTTTTGATTGATTTTCTTTTAAGTCAAATTCGTATTGAATACGGTAGGAAAGTGTAAGAATACTTTTTATTATTATGTATTAAAACTTACAAGTAAGGCCTTACATGTGTACAAAGTCCCACAAAACTGTATATACAGTTTGACTGTAGGATAGGTTCAGTCTCACATTTTATGTAAATACATGAAGTACCACAATAAAAAGAAAAAAGAAGTCTTGAAAGAAGTAGAACATCTATTGGACACAACTGCATGATAATTCATACAATTTTGTCCAGCAGATGATCCCTTAGCTTATTTTTAAATTTATGTTTATGTATCTCCTGTCTAATGTCCACCGGCATGGTATTCAGCACGTAGGCACGTACCACTCACTACGAATATTAGTTGCTTTTGTTTTTTTTTATATCACTTAGGTGGCAAACAAGCATACGGACCACCTGATGGTAAGCGGTTACCGTAGCCTATGGACGCTTGCGACACTTGTTACAATAATAATGAAATTTATAAAAACTACAGAGCAAAATATTTCTGTAGGACTTAGAATCTATGTGTAATCCATAATTACATAATTACATTACATTACACGGTTAGCGCAAAGGTTGAGTAATCGCCTACTGCGCGATGGGTCGCGGGTTCGATTCCCGTACGGGACAAATATTTTGTATGACCTATAGAAATTTGTTCCAGTCTGGACGAATGTGCATGTGATATACTATGTTTGTAACTGCACCCACGACACAAGAGGAAATCCTAGTGTAGGGCGACGTTTTTTTAAAAAATAATTCAGTAATAAACGAAATTAGGATATAATAAAATTATATCAAGTTAATTTAGAGGAGCGTGGGTGGCGATGTGGACTCGGCACTTGCCTTAAATCGGGAGGTCCGGGGTTTAAGGCCGCCATGTACCAATATGTTTTTCGATTTTCGAATTTCATTATGTACATTTGTCTGAAGCTCCTACGGTGAAGGAAAATATCGTGGGGCAACCTGCATACATATGCGAAGAAACTCAATGGTATATGTGAAGTCGACCAATCCGCACTGGGCCCAGCGTGGTTGATAAGGCTAACCAATGGGCTAACCCCACTAACATGGGGTAGGCTCGAGCCCCTCGGTGGGGACGTATATGAGCTGTGATGATGATGATGAATTTAGAGAAGTCAGATTATGATTAATATAATATAACATTAAAGTATATTTTGTATGTCTGTGTTTGAACTTGCGATGTACACTCGTGTTTCATTTAAAATAAAAAATAAATAAAATTAAAATAGCTTTATTTCTAAAACCATTTTAACAATAACTACAGCGCGACTTCTCAGTAAGTTAATAAAGATACTTGTGTTGGGAATGAGTCGTAACTTCTCTTTTGGGTTACAAAAATATCACTAAATATCAAGCACAAGCTTATTATAATAAAAAATAAAGAAATAAAAAATATATATAAAGAAATGTGTTTTTTTAACTAAGTATTTGTGGGTAAAGGTATGTGTGTGTATGAGTGTGTGTGTGTGTGTATGAGTGTGTGTGTATGTGTATGCGGATGTGTGGCTGCCTATTTGGGGCTATATGTGTATATGCAAAGAAACTCTTTTACTGTTCACTTTTACTCTTTTATTATTCCATTCATGTTACTCGAATGAGTAGATTTTCAACCTCCTCATATGTTTTAGATTTTAACCACCCAGTCACAGCCTTTTTAGGGTTCCGTAGTAAACAAGGAACCCTTATAGTTTCGCCATATCTGTCTGTCTGTCTGTCTGTCCGCTGGTTTACTCAGAAACTATTAGTATTAGAAAGCTGTAATTTGGTATGAGTATTAATATTAATCATGCCAAAAAAGTGGTAGAAAAAAATATTGAAAAAAAATTTAAAGAAATATAAAATCATTGCAGCTTTAATAATAATAATAATGCCTAATTTAATAGCAACGTGTTGTGAGTGTGGACTCAAAGTTGGCATTTGCAACTACGGAACCCTACACTGTGCGTGGCCCGACACGCACTTGGCCGGTTTTTACATTTATTAAATTTCATAGGATAGATATTAAGCACACGATTAATTTTATTGTAAAAAGCAGTTTGTCGTCAAAAGTCGAACTGACGTCTTGCGAAAGCAGTAGGTACGAATAGGGTATTGATGTAGCAACAATGTCCCTTCTTCGCTTGTTCATTTGTTTGGTCGTCGTATATTGTAAGTGTTAGTTTTTTGTGTGAAAAGTTTCGTCTCGGGTGGGAATCGAACACGCGTCTTCAACCTACCGTGTTGACGCGCCTTGACCACTCGGCCACCGAGCTCTTACCAACCCCGACGAATTTTTACTGTATTCGTCTCTTTGGTACTTTGTTAAACCAAAGTAGTCTTTTTTCACTGTTAATAACTACGTATCAACAACCAATTTAGAAACCTTTACATATTTTTTGAACATTGGTTGAGGTAAAGAAAATAAAAATAATTAGTAACACATTTATTGACATAACGCAAAAATATTAATTTAATGATATTAGAAAATAATTTAACAATATAAACAAGTAAAGTGAATCAAGTAAGTTATTATAACACTAGCTGTGCCCGCGAACTACGTTTCGCCATCAAAATACTTAACACAGTATTTAGTTTTTTCCTCCATTTTATTCCATAATGATTCAACTTTATTCTGCCTTTCTTGAGCATCGGCCATTTCGAAATTAGGACAATTTTCGTAGGTTCGTAATGCTCTTTTTCTAACAGTCCACAAAATTAAATACATTACATATTACTATAAACACTAAGTATTATTATTGTTTTAGAGACATTGATATTAATAAATTCTTCTTCAGTAGAAAGAACTACACAGTTGCAAGAATAATCTTTATCGTATTCATGTTTCGAATTAAAATAAACAATTGTTAATAAATTAGAACTCTAAACGAATAAAGTTTAGATTTTATAATGGGTGTTGGTAACACCAACAAAATATATTTTTTGGATATAACAACTTGGCCAATTTTGACTGGTCGTACAGTAAGCTCCTTGTCAAGCTATACTGTTTGACCTTTGAACCGTTCTTATGTCGCTCGTAATACTGGCGGTTTTCGTAGAGTTAATGTATAGCATGAATGGGGGGGTTACTGTACAAATACGTTTTCCGTATTCGATATCCGATCACGGAATACAGACACGGAGTTTCGTGAACGTAGCGCAGACGTTCGTTTCTTCTCATTCGGGATTTCTACCATTCTACCTAAACGTACGTACAGAACGTGTTCCGTTCGTAATAAAAACGAACGTGTGCGGCAGTCAATGAGTATTTTGTATAGATTTGATGCATTCGGATGCCCGCATTCAGAAAACGAATGCGAAAAAACGTATTTATGCGGTTAGCCTTAAAATGTTTTGTAACGTGTACTGTGCGATATAGTGTTGCTGGCATAGTTCGGTTAGCAAACTCGCCGTGATACTATCATCCAACACACAAACTTGGAGTTATCGTTAGTTAGTTCACGATCGTTGCATTATCACGGTCTCGAAGGACACTAAACACAGGTAACATCTAACATCGAACATCCAATAGGCCCCGAAGCGGTTCTCAAACTTTTTTGGTGACGGAACCCTTTTGGAAAGCGAAAAACTTGACGGAACCCTAAAATAAAACAATAGTTTTTAAAAGTGTATTCTTTATTAATAAGCATACGACCAGAGAGGGTGTTTTGATTTTTCTAAATATTGCGGAACCATTAAAGGGGTATTGTGAAGCCCTAGGGTTCCGCGGAACACACTTAGAGCATGGCTGCTCTAGGTACCCTTCAGGGCCTACTTTCATTTCATACCCCTATTGCTGGGTTTGAAAAGCAACTGTTATCCGTCTTTTTTGAGCGGCGGCCATGTTGAATTTACGTCAATGTTGCTACGTTCATAGTGCTCTACTGATCAAGGCCTTTCATTTGATACCCATATTGCTGGGCTTAGAAACGAACTTTTATCAGTTTTTTTTTGAGCAGCGGCCATATTGAATTTTGTGCTATTTTCCTAGGTTAATAGTACTCTATTCTTCAAGGCCTTTCATTTGATACCTATATTGCTAGGTTTGGAAACGAACTTTTATCCACCTTTTTTGAGCGGTGGCCATGTCGAATTTACTTATGTGTTGCTAGGTTCATAGTGCTCTACTCTTGAAGACCTTTCATTTGATACCTTTATTGCTAGATTAGAATACTAACTTTTATCCACCTTTATTGAGCGGCGGCCATGTTGAATTTATTTATGTGTTGCTAGGTCCATAATGCTCTACTCATCAAGGCCTTTCATTTGAGACCCATATTGCTGGGTTTGGAAACGAACTATTATCCATTTTTTGAGCGGCGGCCATGTTGAATTTATAGCAATTTTCCTAAGTTCATAATGCTCTACTCTTTTAGGCTTTTCATTAAAAAAAAAAAAAAATCATGTCAATTATATTAAATTAAATTTCACAAGTTACCTAACTACCATAAAATAAATATTAGTACAATTTGTTTGCCAGTACATGAATCATGTGACAATGATTCATGTACCGACAATCAAATCGGTTTGAGAATGTTCTGAGGATGCTGTTGGGACTGGTCCGGACCCTGCGCGCCAGGGATGTGCACCGCTTGCGGATGGTCGTATAAAAGCAGTCGACGCGACCTTCCGCGAACATCCCCGACGCGCTACATCTCTGAGGCAGCCCCATCAGCACCCTGAAGGCATTATTGAACTGGACGCGGAGAGCATTGTACTGTTTATGCGTATATGACACCCACAGGCCGCAAGTGTAGAGGGACGTACAAAATGCCCTAAAAAGAGTAATTTTGACAGCCCCCGAACACCGAGCAAACCTACGGGCTATCATATTTGCTCTCACAGACAATGACCTCCGCTCCCTCTCGATGTCCACATCATCTTTCAGGCTAGAAGTCACATAGTGCCCCAGATATTTAAATTGTTCTACTCTGCTTATTTCGATGCCATTTAGTCGGATCGGAGGAACAGTATCCGGTGATTTATTTCCTCTAGCCTGAAAGACCATGTACTCTGTCTTTTTTGCGTTATAAATTAGACCATGTTTTCTCGCATAACTTTCACAAATAGATAAAAGCTTGTTCAAGCCACAGACCGAAGCACTCAGCAGCACCATGTCGTCTGCGTAACTGATGTTGTTGACACAGACGTCATCAATATGGCAGCCGACACGAGTGCTGCTGAGCTTCTCTATCAGGCCGTTGACGTACAGATTGAAGAGCCTCGGCGAGGTCAACCCTCCCTGCCTCACCCCGCACCCCAACCTGTACGGCTCCGAATGCTCCTCTGACCACTGGACAATATTGACCTGATTCAGATACCAATATTTGAATATTTTTATAACTCCTTTAGGCACAGAAACATCATTTAGCTTTTGCCATAAAATGTCATAACACACAAGGTCAAACGCCTTCGAAAGGTCAAGAAAGACTGCGTAAATCGGGGTGCACCGGTCCGTGTCGTACTTGACAATTTGCTTTAGACACAAGATAGCTGTTTCCGTCGAGAGGCCAGGTTTAAAACCGAACTGGTTATCATGTATTTTTAGATAGCTATCAAGATGAGTATTAAGCAATCCGTCAAGCACTTTAGCCAACACAGTAGCTAGAGATATTGGTCTATAGTTATTGTGATCAGACTTGCCGCGCGACATTGATGTAATAATTTTCTTGACATCCTCCGCCTTAAATATAAGGCAAGTCTCCTGCTCACAACAACCATCCACACTAAACGACTGCGACGGGTCCAACGATGAAGTTACAGCAAAATGATCCCTGAACATATTGGCAATATCTTTCGAGTCACTTAGTCCACTGACACTCACAGGAAGGCTCGGCTTGTGATTTAATTTATTCGTGGATTTCCAAAAACTACTGAAATCACGCTTAGAGTGTTGCGAGGCAAGAATGTCCATTTTTATTTGCTCAGCGTTATTCAGGCACCACTTTAAACGAGCTTTAAAGTCTCTGCGAGATTCACGCATTTCTTCCCACATTAGGCCCTGCCTAGGTTTCCCACTCATCACCCACATTTGAAACTGACACCTAGCCAACCTATGAGCTTCATTTAATGCCCATATTTCTAGGTTTGGAAACGAACTTTTATCCTTTTTTTTGAGCGGCGGCAATGTTGAATTTAGGTCGATTTTGCTAGGTTCCTAATGCTCTACTCTTGAAGGCCTTTCATTTGATACCCATATTGCTAGGTTTGGAAACGAACTTTTATCTATCTTTTTTGAGCGGCGGCCATGTTGAATTTATGTCAATGTTGCTAGGTTCATAGTGCTCTACTTATCAAAGCCTTTTATTTGATACCCATATTGCTGGGTTTGAAAACGAACTTTTATCCATTTTTTGAGCGGCGGCCATGTTTAATTTAGGGCAATTTTCCTTAGTTCATAATGCTCTACTCTTTTAGGCCTTTCAGTTGATACCCATATTGCTAGGTTTGGAAACGAACTATTCTTCTTCTTTTTAGAGCGGCGGCTATGTTGAATTTATGTCAATGTTGCTAGGTTCATAGTGCTCTACTCATCAGGGCCTTTCATTTGATACCCATATTGCTGGGTTTGAAAACGAACTTTTATCCTTTTTTTGAGCGGCGGCCATGTTGAATTTAGGTCGATTTTCCTAGGTACCTAATGCTCTACTCTTCAAGGCCTTTCATTTGATACCCATATTGCTAGGCTTGGAAACTAACTTTTATCCACCTTTTTTGAGCGGCGGCCATGTAAAATTTATGTCAATGTTGCTAGGTTCATAGTGCTCTACTCTTCAAGGCCTTTCATTTGATACCCATATTGCTAGGTTTGAAAACTAACTTTATTCCACCTTTTTTGAGCGGCGGCCATGTTGAATTTATGTCAATGTTGCTAGGTTCATAGTGCTCTACTCATCAATGCCTTTCATTTGATACCCATATTGCTGGGTTTGGAAACGAACTTTTATCCGTTTTATTTGAGCGGCGGCCATGTTGAATTTACATAGGGCGATTTTCCTATGTTCATAGTGCTGTACTCATCAAGGCCTTTCATTTGATACCCATATTGCTAGGTTTGGAAACTAACTTTTATCCACCTTTTTTGAGCGGCGGCCATGTTGAATTTATGTCAATGTAGCTAGGTACATAGTGCTCTACTCATCAATGCCTTTCATTTGATACCCATATTGCTGGGTTTGGAAACGAACTTTTATCCGTTTTATTTGAGCGGCGGCCATGTTGAATTTACATAGGGCGATTTTCCTATGTTCATAGTGCTGTACTCATCAAGGCCTTTCATTTGATATGCATATCGCTGGGTTTGGAAACGAACTTTATCGACAGTCATGTCAAATTAAGTAAACGTGGCTAGGTTCAATGTGTTCTACTCTTTAGGTTCTTCGTTCAATATCCATGTTCCTTTGGTAGATCCAAAAAAATGTGATCCGTCATTTTAGACATTAGGATCAAGAGTCCCGTCCCGTTCCTCTACGCGTAACCCAGAACATTGCAGTCAGATATTTTTTTAATTATCAATATTAATCTATTACTTTTAATAGTTTTAAATGGATGAAAGAGTTTGATTCCTTAGTCCTAATGTAAAAACATATAACACCTTTCAAAATACCTTGAAAAGAGTATCTTCATTTTTCAACATTTCAAATATTTCAAAAATTGTACCGATTTTGTGAAAATTAGTCAAGAAATACCAATCTACAAATTTTATGGTCACTCGATAAGTATTATCATAAAAAATGCTTTATAAATTGGTTGTATGGCTTGATCTTTTTGCCTTACCACCACGGTACGACATAAGAAAAAGACAATTTGGTTGGCGAAATCCAGTTGGGCACAGCCATTAACAGAAAATATTAAATTTTATTTGTACTATGTGAAACACTTCATTCCTGCCTTTCAATTTTCGAAATCCAATTACTTAAGATCAGGCTGTATGGCGTAGTTCCATTGCCTTTTATTTATTTATTTATTTATTTAAACTTCCAGTACAATTTGTGTACAGAGGTGGACTTAATGCCAAAGGCATTATCTGCCAGTCAACCTTTGGGTGGTGCAGAGAAAAGGAAGTAGATGTAGTACTTTAATGGTAAAAACAACTGGATAATGGTATATATATAATGCTATATACATAATATACTAATACATAAATATTATAAATAAAATAAACTAATATATATGTGCCTACTATTAATTAACAAAACTATAAAACGAAAATGACATTCGAAATGATATTTCGAAGATAATATGCATATCCTTAATCAACAGGAGTAAAAAGATTCTCATGGTACAGCTTTCGTAATTTCTTTTTAAAACTTAGTTTGCTTGATGACTTTCTGACGTCAAGTGGGAGAACATTCCATAACAAGATTGACTGGATTAAGAAAGAAGAGTGTATGATATCAGATTTGTGGGCGGGGCATTTGAGGAGACCATTAAAGGTAGAACGAAGGGATCTATCATGTGAGGAACATAGGAACTCAAAACTATTGTTAAGATAACTGGGCTTGTTGGGACTATTAAGTAATGAATGGAGTGTAGTCAAAGTTCTCATGTGCCGACGTTGCCGTATAGACAACCATTTCAAACGCAGCCGATGTTCAGAAACATGATCAAACTTTTTTAAATTATAAACGAATCGAATGCAGTTATTTAGAAGTCGGTCAAGTTTATTGAGTAGATCTGCATTCAGGTCGAGATAGCACACATCACCATAGTCAATTATGGGAAATATCAAAGTCTGTACAAGCATTTTCTTAGTCTCTGAAGGTAGAAAGTTCTTCAGGCGATAAAGAGTCCGTAAAATCCCTGTAATTTTTTGGCAAATGTTGGCCTTTTGTGGTCGCCAACTAAAACTGGAATCCAGGTATAAACCTAAATTCTTCACGGTATTACTGAAGGGGATGGTCTTGTCATCGAAAACAACAGCGCTAAGGTTATCGGGATCCATCCTTGACATAATTCTTGAACCACCCATAATTATTGCTTGGCATTTGGTTGGATTGATAAGGATCCCAAACTGCTCAGACCAGCTCTTGATAGATTTAAGATCCTCATTGATTGTATCAATAGCATCATTTACATTATCAATATCGGCCTGGGTATAAAGCTGCAAGTCATCGGCATATAAATGGTACGAGCAGCGAAGATGATAAGTAAGAAAGTTTATGAAGATAGAAAACAGAAGACGGGATAAAATGCCGCCTTGAGGAACTCCAGCTACAAGGTCACTCCATGAGGACGATGACTCATTCGAGATAACCGATTGCTGGCGTCCCTGAAGATATGAAGAGAACCACTCCAGAACCTCCCGGGAGACCGAAAAATGAGAAAGAATAGCTAACAGAATTTCATGATTAACGGTATTAAATGCATTTGAAAAATCGACAAGAACCAGAATAGTAACCTTCCTGTCTTCAATTCCAGCTCTAATATCACTAGTTACCTTAGCCTTTCCTTCGTGGAAGAAAATACCTTCTCTCTGTACTATGTGACAGACTTGTCAAAATAATTTCACGTGCGCCATGTTGTTTTTCTACCTAAAGCCAATTCGAAAATTTTATATGGTATTTTTTCACTAAAAATAAAAAGTGAATTTAAACAAACGAAATTATGCCTAAATGTTCTTCCGGAAAATTCTAAGCATTGTGGTATAAGCCATATCAAATTCTGTCCAGTAGTTTCGGAGATCTTTCCGGACAAACAGAAAAACTAACAAACAAACAAACAAACCAACAAACAAAAATTTTTTTTTAAAACTATTCTATCGTGTTCTGCTAATGATTTTAAGGCGACCTGTGTATTTATTTTCTTAATATTTCGCAAAAACAGATTTTTGTACCCCTACGATTTTATTATACACGGTTATTTTTTTATCACCCTGGTTATTTTAAGGGTAGCTTCAGGACACGGTAGAAGAATTATTTAACCATTAATAATAAAATTTACTCACCTGTTTAATTAGATATTTATTATCTAAAATATCCAAAAAATACTGCACTGGTATGGACACTGAGTGAAGTTGTAGGCAAAACATTGAATGAACGCGAACTGGCAACAACGTCGCCGATTCAAAGTCATCACTGATTTGATCACAATTTCACCTTCCTACTTTACGGGCTTACTTAGGACCGGCAAAACAAAGTTTTTAAAGAAAACAAACAGTACTAGGTAGGTATTACGGTTATGGTAGGTTGTTTTGGCGTAGTTAAAAAATTGGAATCAACTTTAAATACTTACCTACCTAGGAAACAATTTAAATCAACTTTAGTTCTAATAACAAAAGAGTTCTAAATTTAAAGGAAGTCCTCTAACTCATACATAGTCGTGCACGTTTAAAACTATACATGACCACAACAACATATCACTTTGGTTAGTGTTTAACGTCTCGAAATGCAGTTTTCGCTTCCAAGTCTTACGTTTGTGGGTTCACTTTCTTACACCAAACACTTAATTTCACTTCACAAGTAAAAATCTACGGTCTACCGGAGTAAGGTCTGTGTATTCGCGAGATGTGTTAACTTGAAACTAAAATTCCGAATGCGCCCGATTGCCGCGCGTCAGGCGCGAGCGCAACATCGTGATACGTTCACACGCGCCGGGGTCAAAAGGCGAACTAAAGCCGGCCGGCTCGTGCCGACAAGCGACAGCAAACAATAAAACGCCGCCGCCGGCGCTCGACGCCGGCGCCGACTGTCTCTGTCTTTCACTATTGTAGTGTCTAGTGCAATAATAACTCTTATTTCAAACGAGTTGTAGATTGATCTTGCTTGAATTAATAATGCGACGTTGCCGCATTTTCCTAAGCCCGTAGTAGTAAATGCTTTATTCATTCATAATCTTACCTTATCTTGTAGTAAACAAGAACAATGTCTATAATTTAATATTATTGGCGGATAAAATTTAAAAAATATAACCACATGTTTTTTTTTATTGATATGAGTCGTCTAGCGTCTACCGAGCTGCCTGTAAAATTTTCCAGTATGATAAAAAAATAACCGTGTATATGTATAGAGATAAAGAGATCGATACTTTGAGATTTAATAGTTTTTTTTAAATTTATACTAATACTAGCTGTGCCCGCGAACTACGTTTCGCCATCAAAATACTTAACACAGTGTTTAGTTTTTTCCTCCATTTTATTCCATAATGATTTAACTTTATTCTGCCTTTCTTGAGCATCGGCCATTTCGAAATTAGGACAATTTTCGTAGGTTCGTAATGCTCTTTTTCTAACAGTCCACAAAATTAAATACATTACATATTACTATAAACACTAAGTATTATTATTGTTTTAGAGACATTGATATTAATAAATTCTTCTTCAGTAGAAAGAACTACACAGTTGCAAGAATAATCTTTATCGTATTCATGTTTCGAATTAAAATAAACAATTGTTAATAAATTAGAACTATATACGAATAAAGTTTAGATTTTATAATGGGTGTTGGTAACACCAATAAAATATATTTTTTGGATATGACAACTTGGCCAATTTTGACTGGTCGTACAGTAAGCTCCTTGTCAAGCTATACTGTTTGACCTTTGAACCGTTCTTATGTCGCTCGTAATACTGGCGGTTTTTGTAGAGTTAATGTATAGCATGAATGGGGGGGTTACTGTACAAATACGTTTTCCGTATTCGATATCCGATCACGGAATACAGACACAGAGTTTCGTGAACGTACCGCAGACGTTCGTTTCTTCTCATTTGGGATTTCTACCATTCTACCTAAACGTACGTACGGAACGTGTTCCGTTCGTAATAAAAATGGACGTGTGCGGCAGCTAATGAGTATTTTGTATAGATTTGATGCCATCGGATGCCCGCATTCAGAAAACGAATGCGAAAAAACGTATTTATGCGGTTAGCCTTAAAATGTATTGAGACTTCCGTTTTTGTAACGTGTACTGTGCGATATAGTGTTGCTGGCATAGTTCGGTTAGCAAACTCGCCGTGATGACTATCATCCAACTATTGAGCGGCGGCCATGTTGAATTTACGTCAATGTTGCTATGTTCATAGTGCTTTACTGATCAAGGCCTTTCATATGATACCCATATTGCTGGGCTTAGAAACGAACTTTTATCTGTTTTTTTTGAGCAGCGGCCATATTGAAATTTGTGCTATTTTCCTAAGTTCATAATGCTCTACTCTTCAAGGCCTTTCATTTGATACCCATATTGCTAGGTTTGGAAACGAACTTTTATCTATCTTTTTTGAGCGGCGGCCATGTTGAATTTATGTCAATGTTGCTAGGTTCATAGTGCTCTACTCATCAGGGCCTTTCATTTGATACCCATATTTCTGGGCTTGAAAACGAACTTTTATCCTTTTTTTTTGAGCGGCGGCCATTTTGAATTTATCTCGATTTTCCTAGGTACCTAATGCTCTACTCTTCAAGGTCTTTCATTTGATACCCATATTGCTAAGTTTGGAAACTAACTTTTATCCACCTTTTTTGAGCGGCGGCCATGTTGAATTTATGTCAATGTTGCTAGGTTCATAGTGCTCTACTCATCAATGCCTTTCATTTGATATCCATATAGCTGGGTTTGGAAACGAACTTCTATCCGTTTTATTTGAGCGGCGGCCATGTTGAATTTAGGGCGATTTTCCTATGTTCATAGTGCTCTACTCATCAAGGCCTTTCATTTGATATGCATATCGCAGGGTTTGGAAACGAACTTTATCGGCAGACATGTCAAATTAAGTCAACGTGGCAAGGTTCAATGTGTTCTACTCTTTAGGTTCTTCGTTCGATATCCATGTTCCTTGGGTGGATCCAAAAAAATGTGATCCGTCATTTTAGACATTAGGATCAAGAGTCCCGTCCCGTCCCTCTACGCGTAACCCAGATCATTGCAGTCAGATAGTTTTTTTAATTATCAATATTAATCTATTACTTTTAATAGTTTTAAATGGATGAAAGAATTTGATTCCTTAGTCCTAATGTAAAAACATATAACACCTTTCAAAATACCTTGAAAAGAGTATCTTCATTTTTCAACGTTTCAAATATTTCAAAAATTGTACCGATTTTGTAAAAATTAGTCAAGAATTAAACCAATCTACAAATTTTATGGTCACTCGATAAGTATTATCATAAAAAATGCTTTATACATTGGTTGTATGGCTTGATCTTTTTGCCTGACCACCACGGTACGACATAAGAAAAAGACAATTTGGTTGGCGAAATCCAGTTAGGCACAGCCATTAACAGAAAATATTAAATTTTATTTGTACTATGTGAAACACTTCATTCCTGCCTTAATTTTCGAAATCCAATTACTTAAGATCAGGCTGTATGGCGTAGTTCCATTGCCTTTGCTTCGTAGAAGAAAATACCTTCTCTCTGTACTATGTGACAGACTTGTCATGGCAAATGGCAACACCAGCCTGCACGCCAAAATTAAAAGGAGAAGAAGACAGACTTGTCAAAATAATTTCACGTGTGCCATGTTGTTTTTCTACCTAAAGCCAATTCGAAAATTTTATATGGTATTTTTTCACTAAAAATAAAAAGTGAATTTAAACAAACGAAATTATGCCTAAATGTTCTTCCGGAAAATTCTAAGCATTGTAGTGTAAGCCATATCAAATTCTGTCCCGTAGTTTCGGAGATCTTTCCGGACAAACAGACAAACAAACAAACAAACAAACCAACAAACAAACAATTTTTTTTTAACTATTCTATCGTGTTCTGCTAATGATTTTAAGGCGACCTGTGTATTTTTTTTCTTAATATTTCGCAATTACAGATTTTTGTACCCCTACGATTTTATTATATATAGAGATAGAGATATAGAGATTATAAAGAGGAAAGATTTGATTGTTTGTTTGTTTGTATTGAATAGGCTTTGATACTACTGAACCGATTTTGATGAAAGTTGGTATAGGGATAGACCAGGGGAAGGACATAGGGTAATTTTCCTACGGGAATTCCTACGGGAAAAAAAATCCCACGGGAAAACAAAAATAACGCGAGCGAAGCCGCGAGCGGAAAGCTAGTTGTTAATACAGAAATATTTTTAGCCATGGTTGACTGGAAATTTCGCGGAAAAATACCAAATCCACCAAGCTACGGCGAGAAGCCATCCTGTTTTAATTTATAATAACAATGTAGAATATACATATAACTAACTTAAAATAACTATACTATGGGTGTATTATGCATATTAAATATGAACAATCCAGTACTTAAAACAATCAGGAAAAGTCTCTATCATAAACGTATTTGCTAAAAGTTCAAACTAAAATATGGGGACATTCATCAACTATATAATTTCTATACTTACGAAGCCATTTGGTAATAACAGTACAAACTTCCAAAGTATAAAAGCAACAAAAAATATTAAATCTAATAATATTATTGTTTAAAAATAATAATATATTGTTTAAAATGGCATATTCAGTCATATCAATGGAGTGGAATAAAGTGATCATCCTTGATTTCTTATTGCAGCAACTTCGGAACCGTTAAACAGGGCTAGAACTGTGGAGGATATATATTTACGTTTTTACAATGGGTAAGTAGATATGTGGTTATTTAGTTACGAAAGTGTATTCCGGCTATATGTAGGCACTGGGGTAGCACGTCCACCTCTAAAATACCACAGAAAACAACGTAATGGTTTATACTGCGCATGAGTGAGTTCTCCAAAACTTTGGGATGGTGTTTGTTTGATTTACTCACTGCATGGGGTTTTAGGTCGGTGACCACTCTTGTACGAAATAGTCACTTCAACGAAGTACTAGGGCCCATTTCTAAGCGGGGATCTCTTCTAGGACGAAGAGTAGTTGGCCTTCTACATCACACTGGTCTAACGGATTGGTGGAGAGTTTTATTCCGAGTTTTTCAGCTCTGCAGAGAATTAATAAAGGAAGTTCCTCTTGTGACATCCACAGGAAGAGAGAAAGAGTTACAAATCCGGCATCATGCGGACAAACGCTTATAGGCTAAAAGTTGACACCTAATATCAGTTAAGCGGTGTGTACATAATCAGCAGGTAGCAATTCTCGTCTATATCACGTGTCCTGTGTCTCGGTCTATGCAAAACCACAGACACACCGACTTATTTTTATTACAAAAGAGTTATATGAATTATCATGTGTGAGAATGAAAACAAATTATTGCTTATTATTTACGAAGAATTTTCCGTTGTTTTTTTCGTTGCCAATCTTGCAAGTTTAACTTAATAGTCGTACGCATGCGCGTATACGATGTTGCCGCTTAGCCGTCGCGCCGCCGATAAAGGCGCCTCCAGACTCTCACCAAGAACCCCCTAGAGCAGCCGAGAAGCGCATGGAAAATCCTGAAAACTGGGATCGGTTTCTCGCCTTCTCGTTCTCGGGCTCACCTGTTTTCCGATCGGTGTGTGTTTCTTTACACGCTTCAAAGGGTTTCTCGGGCGAGAAAAGAGAACGCTATCACATTCTCGTTTGTTCCCAGTGCGGCTCGTGGCGTAGATTGCATGTTATCTCGTGCCAGTCTTTTTGTAAAATAGTACTTTGTAGAAAACCACCTTCATCTGGACCTATTTTTAAATACTCGTATTATTTTTAATTTTGGTGTTAAGATTATATTGTGCTAACGCACACAATACCAAGGCAGTAGCACTGTCGTCCATTCTGGATAACGACCGAGAATGTAAATGAGAAGATCGCTAGTGTGATACCTTCTCTGTTCTAGCGCAATTTCCCAGTAAAAGTGAATTTAAAAAGCAGCGTGGTTAAAAAAAATACAATATAAACCGTATTTTTTATAGTGTAATCGATACTTCTCTCTATTGTGAACAAACTAATTTCAGGATTAGCGCAAATTTTTTAACACGTTGTATAAATAATCGTGTATTACCAGTCACGAAAGCCTAATAACATATATTTTTATGATACTTCGGTAAGACTATAGTATGATGGTTCTCTAATGTAGTTTATGATAAAAATACTTACTTTACGACAAACATTAATTTAACATCAAAATAATGGCTCATTACAGAACAACAATGGATGAGTTTGTGGAATTCCCTTTGCCTCAGTGTTTGAGACTATTTAACGTCGTTGGCTTCAGGCGAAACAATCCCACCGTATTTTACGTCCATGGATATACTGAAAACCCATATAGAGAGAGTATCAAGGTAAATAACATACCCAAACTTCACCAATAATCAGTTGCATGTAATAGGGAGTTAGCAATTAGTACTCGGTGCTCCAGCTAAGATTGGGCCGTCCCTAGAGTTTATAGTAGTACAACTTGATACCTGATAAATTGACTCTGATTTACCTACTAAAACTTTGCAATATGAATGCTCGATTCAATAATTCTAATTCAACATACACCCTTACATCTTCGAGTACACTTCAATGCACTCAATATATAACAACACGTAATTCAATTTTGTACTAGAACTGAAACTGGTCGATTGTTCGGTCACGAGAATCACCAACCTAAACATAATTATTATGCAGGTAATTCAAAATTTAAAAAAATCTACACTAAAAATGTGCTGATTCTTGTGACCGTGTATTTCGATTATACCATATTTTTTATGTGTGTGTGAGCGCGTATGTGTGTGTGTGTGTGTGTGTATCTTTTTGAGGTGTTGTAATAGATTATTTTTGACAATAATTTTTCATCTTAATTTATTTTCTATATACATACTACAAATGGCTGTTTGTTGCCAGAATAAAAAATAAAACGATGTCTTAATAACTATTTATCATTTTATGTGCATACGTCTCAATCATTACACCGGTTAATGCCTGACGATAAGCGATCTAATCTCTCTTGAAAATGCGAATGATTGTATGTCCAAATATTTAATTTTCTTTTGTCTTTATTCCAGACAATGGCGACTGCTTACTTGGAAACCAAACCTGGCACAAACTTTGTGCTCGTGGACTGGTCCAATATGAATGAGAAGCCTTACCTCACAAACGGCTCAGTTAATACTCAACCGGTAAGGAATAACAAAAAATACTGATTCCTTAAATACTTTGCTTTAAAAAAATTGACTTTGTAAAATATGACTTGCCAAATAAAATATTCTGGTTATGATATCGTAAAAAAAAATAAATGAAATGAAAGTATTGTGTAAACAAGTTCCATAATTCTAAAAAAATAATCCTTTATTATATGCTGTGATTATTGTATCAAATATAAACAAAAAAACATTAATTAAATGCGGGAAAGTTAATAAAATCTTCAAATATTGTATTAAAACAATTTAAATAAAACCACAAGCTGCGCTAAAGTTAAACATCAAACATTAAATTAAATTTGTTCTTTACACTGCACTTTCTACAATGCACTTAAAGAAACATTCATTTCTGATCAAGAAGTAGACAATAAACTTAGTAAAATCAGTCTAAATCTGATATTTTATTTAATATTGTGATAATTCTTTTTACAGGTGGGTTTGGCGCTTGCATCTAATTTGAATATTCTGATAAATAACGGACTTCCACTGGAAAACATTCATTTGATAGGACATTCCCTCGGCGGTCAAGTAGTTGGATATACTGGAAGAGAATTAATAAACTCATTCCAGAAGACTATAAAAAGGTAGCTTTATATTTATTTTGAAATAAGAAAGTTAAGATGAAAAGGACGAAGGACGACCAATATAATTTATAACTCGCAACTCTATGTTTCCAAATGTATATTTAACAATAGGATGTGTCTGATATCTTTCCAATTTGTTCTGTTTTTCACCCTTGGCAGTCTATACGAGACAAGATGTACCTTATGTTCCTTTAATCGCATTCTCACATTTGCACAAATGAGCAGTCATTTTGAATTCACGTAATTTAAAATAATTTTATTCCGATGTGGAACGCAGAGTGAGTGATTAATCACGAAACAATAAGATCAGTTGTGTATGAAACGTAAAACTTTTTTACCACAAACCAACGAGAAAAGTGTGAAAACAAAAACATTCGATGGTGAAGCCTCTTTTGATAACATTTTTAAATGAGAATAATCATTTATCCACCCACTGTTGGACATAGGCTTTCCCCAGAGATCTCCAAATCGATCGTTCCTGTGCCTCCTGCATTCATCGGCTTCCCGCGATCTTCACCAGATCATCGCTCCAACTTGTGGGGGGCCTACCAACGCTGCGTCTCCCGGTTCGCAATCGCTACTCGAGGGACTTTCTGCTCCAACGTCCTGCGAGCTATGTAGCTCGTTGGGGCACATGCCCGGCCCACTGCTACTTAAATTTTGCAATTCTTTGGGTTATATCAGCTACTCTAGTTCTTCTATGGATCTCATCATTTCCGATATAATAATCCGATATATAAATAATCCGTCTAATAATAAATCCGTCTAATAATAATCATAAATAATCTCATCATATCCGATATATAAATAACTGAAAATAACTTTGTTATTAATTTGCTTTAGAATCACCGGTTTGGATCCAGCCTTCCCTAACTTCTACCCAGACGGAATTTTCCTAAGGCACATCCGGGCAACAGATGCAGAATTCGTGGATATAATCCACACCGATGGTGGAGGCTACGGCGCGCCAGTGCCGACCGGCACTGTCGACTTCTGGCCAAACGGCGGAAGATCTGTACAACCAGGATGCCCGATTGTGTTACCTCTTACTGATAGTAGTAAGTTTGTTTCTTCGTACCTAATCGTAAATAACTCTTCGCTTAAAATATAAATTAACTATAGCCCATTTATTTTGTGGCCCAACGTTGCATCATATTTTTGTTTTGATACTCACTGCCTCTTGCTTCATAAGTAAATCCGTTTTTGTTTAAAATGAAAACGATACTCGAAAGACCAAAAGATAAACAAACAGGAAGTTTTTGGTTAATCAAACATTTTGGTTGATAATGAGTACTAGTAGTTATTGAACTTCTCAATCAAAAATAGCATAATAATTAAGCGCTTTTTAATGCTGTAGTGAGCTCACTAGCAGACAAGAAAATAACATGACATTATTTGACTGTGGTGTGGTCTTTTGCGAGATGGTGTATAGTTACCTTCACAATCGGGCTTCCCATTGTGGCCTACGTCATGTTATTTAATCATATAGTTCATTATTATATTCCCATTTTCAGGCTACTGCAGTCACTGGCGATCTTGGCGGTACTTCGCCGAGTCAGTGCGGAACCCAACCGGATTCCCCGCTGCTCCTTCTACCTCATACTTAGCGTTCCTCGCCAGTCCTACCGCAACAACTGGCATCGTGTACATGGGATACGGCGTCGACCCTAGGTAGTGTAAATCTTCATGCATCATAATACTATGTATAATTTTACACAAGTATTTGGTGATGTTTCTTACCGCTATTCGCCATAATATAACATGTAAGGTTAATCTCATATTAAAACATTATTCTGAGGCTTGAACTTGGACAGAGGTTCCCGAACGGGAGGCGCGTTCTCCGGGAGGGAGGGCGTGAGCACGAGACTAGTTAAAAATAAAAATATCTGTAAATAAAATCCATACATTCCTTGAACTAATTTTATGTTGTAGATTTTTAAAATGTACCTTCTAGATAATCCACTTGCATTAAACATGTTCTTTTATTACAAAAAAAAATATCGGAGAACAGACGTATCTGCTATATATCAAACGTTTTGAGTTCAACGTGGCAACAGTAGATACCGGGAAACAGGAGCTGCAAGTGCGCCCATTTCACTAGCATATGTTTTTTTGTGGATGTTTTTCTCTTAACAATATTGAATTGAAACTTAATTGAGACTTTACTGCATTTTTGATTAAAAAAAATTATTGGCCCACAAAATGCATGTTTTGTTTTTAGGTAATATTTGTTTTTTTTTCTCATGCTCAAAAAAATCGCTCTTTCGCCACCACTTCGTGCGTCAGGGAAATAGAGGTCATCCCAACCACCCGCACAATAGACGCCTGGCACCATATACCTTGCCTTGTTCATTTTTCCCGCGAGCTTGCAAAATGTAGAATGAACTCCCTCCGAAGGTGTTTCCAACACGCTACACTATGGCATTCTTCAAGCAGAAAGTAAATGATGTCCTTAAACTCGAGGCAGGCGACGCATAAGCGGCGCCCATCGTGTCGCAGATGTCCATCAGATGGATCAGCTCGTTAACCGCTTTTGATACCATAATAAAAATATTATGAAGGGGGGAGGGCGTGGAAGGTTTCCATTTTTATTGGAGGGGGCATAGTACAAAAATGTTTGCGAACCCCTGGCTCAGAGCAAGGTTGAAACATTACTGAAACAGGTATACTGCAATTGCAACGTATAGCTCCACCTCGCTATCAATGTTTTTGCCACAGAACACAATGAAAGAGGTTAGAATGTTGATACAACACGATGTGCACGAAAACCCGCTGTCGCCGGCACGCCACAACATCTCCATCGTTTCTTAAACTAAACTGTCCACTTCTTACACTGCAAGTACATAATAATTGCGCAATAAGGCATTTTTTTTATCTGGAACAATTGACAATATGGCGTTCGACGTTGGTGAAACTAACTTCTTTCATTGTGTTCAGTGGTTTATAGATCATGTTAAAGAGGCTGTTCGTACAATAAAAACATCCAGCTTCTCTATTATTGAGGAGACATGCTTCCATTAATAAATATCCAGCGAGATGAGAAACAAGAGCTTCTTTCAAATCAAGACCAAGATACTATTTTATTATAATTAAAATGGCTATTGATATGCAAATAGATAATACTATATTTTATTTTGTTCTAGTTCAAAAGGAAACTATTTTCTAAAAACGAACTCGGCTTCACCATTCGCTAAAGGACTCGATGGATTGGACACGTGAGAAATGACTCCGATGTGAAGCTTTAACCCCAAATAAATAGATATAATTGTTTGTTATTTGTTGTATTAATTGTCACCTATCCAGTACTCAAACAGATTTTTTATCACCTCCGTGGTCATAGGTTAATATTGCAAAGTTAATATTGCAGTGGTTAATATTGCAAAGGTTTGATTCCACTACCAACGTCTTACCTAAGTTTGTAGCTATAATAACAATGTTAATAGTTTTGTTATGTTGCTTGCTTTCACCTTTGATCTTATCGTCATTTACCCTACAATAATATCATTATCGTCATCATCATCACAGCTCATACTCGTATATGTCCCCACCGAGGGGCACGAGCCTACCCCAAGAAGTTATGTTAGGGCCCTAAGAGCATCAGATAAATGTACATATAAATTTCCTGAAATGAAAAACACATTGGTATGTACATGGCAGGATCGATCGCGGGCCTCCCGATTCTACTCGTGGCACAGTCCAGTGCCGAGGCCACAGCGCCACTGAGCGCAATCAAGACCATGAATTCTTTTGTGTGTAAAAAAATAAAATATTATACTAGCTTACCCGATGACCTTCATTTATCACCTTTACAGATGACAGAAATTCGCGAGGTGTACCTACCGTCATTTTCAGTATAACACCTACTACTTATTTGATATTATTTCTTAGGATTTTTCATGTTATTTTTCCTTTTTAAACCACCCCTGTATTAAAGCAGACAAAAGAAAAAATAAATATTAAAATCAGTCAAGCTGTTTTTGAGTTGACTGAAAAAAAGTTTGTGTGCTTGTTAAGACAAGCGAACTGAACAACTTTTACTTTGGGACCAACTTTGAAGTCGCAAAATAAATCAGCAGCCCCCCTAGACAAATGCCACACGCTAACTTTTCCGCAATTGTATGGAAATGACATTAGCTTACGACAACCCTACGCTATTTTTTCCGCAGCTAATGTCATCTGCATACATTTTTTCTGAGGAACGACTGCGAAAACTTAGCGTGTGGCATTTGTCTAGGGGGGCTGTTCCATACAAATGTTCAACATTCACTGAACCTAGATGTGGAACAGCTGATTTTTTCACGATTTCAAAGTTGGTCCCATAATGAAAGCTGTTCACTTTGCTTGTCTAAACAAGCACACAATTTTTTTTAGTAACTAAAAACAACCTTGTTGTAGTTTTAAAAACGTTTTATAGCCCGACGTTTCGAACACTTTACAGCATTTGTGGTCACGGGATGACACGAGATGATTAGGATAATTCATCCCAATGATGCTACTAGTCAGTCAATTTGTTTTAATCAGGTGCGGCAACACTATGAATGGAAAACTTTTTTGGATGCGTTCCGTTAAGCCTCGTATTCATGGTAGCAATGGTAGGTAAACATTTGTTTAGCAACAAAGTTGAATCAACATGTTGCGGAGTTGCTGGCAACATGTTGCTGACAACACTGTGTTGCAGAGTTAAAAACGGCATGTAGACAAGTTCTCGCCCGACGAGCGACAACATCTGTTTATCAACAATTGGTGACGTGTGTGGACGTGTTTGCAACCGTTTATTAGCATGGCAGATTATTTATTAAAATAATGCGATTTCTCCCTCGGGCAACATTTTTACGCAGACTGGCGTGTGGACAACCTATATTGATTTTAACCGAATTTTCCCGCAACGTTCTCGCCGCTCATCAACAATGTTGATCAACTGTTGCTAAACAAATGTTTACCATGAATACGAGGCTTCACACTATTGTTTTTTTAATTTTTTTTTTCTTTATTATAAACATTAAATTTTACAATCTTTTTTTTTACAATTGTAAGCGTAACATAAACCAATATAGGTTTTTCTGTACACTACATTTATCGGAATAGTAAGTGCCTACTTCACAGAACAATATTAGTCTACGAGATATCTTATATCTATTAAAACACATTACAATGGCCAGATAGAAGAAGGTACTTAATAACTAAAGAAGGTAAGTACCCACATTTACATAAAGTGACTATATCACTAGCGACACAGAACCACAGAATAGATAATAGTACTAAAGTACAGAAGGATCACTCTCGAAGAAAAGCTAAGTTTAGGTATGAAAATGTACCTACTCTTGCGACCTTCAACTGACTTCACGGGAAATTGAAATTTATTGCAGGACACGAGCGTTCTAATTCCGTTACGAGTCGCTGACCCGATACCGAGTTGGCGACAAGAGCGCAGGGTTCCCACTCACCGATATATTTACGAAAATATTAATTAATTAATAAAGATAAAAGTGTGTATTAATTAATTCAACAAAATATATTTCTTGTCTATTTAATAAGTTCTTAGTTTCCGATTTTTGTATTGTCAAAAGAATAACATGTTTGTCAGTTCAGAAAATTGTTTTTGATGAACCAATTAAAGAATTTTATCGCAGGTAGAAAATTAGAGGAGCAAAGAAAACCACCGGTCGCCGTAGTTGCCGTTGAACGAGCTTCGACGCACCATAATTATAGACTAAGAGCTTATTTATTTAAATTTAAATAAATAAGCTCTTAGTTTATTTAAATTTAAATTATGAAATTTGAGGGTTGAAAGTATTCGAATCCTTACAATCTTATTAAATAGTCCACAGGAAAACACGAACATGGCAATGTAGGTAATTGGATTTCTTGTAGTAACTGAAACAATTCACTTCCAAGATTTCCTTGTAAATGGTGCTCAAAATTATGTGTAAATACTGTCTCTAATTTCTGAATATACTCATTCATTTCTTGAGATCTTTAAACTTCCATAGAATGATTTTCTTTTATTATAAGTTTTATAGTGAGTAATAAAATAAAACAAGTATTGTATATCATCTACCTACTTGACTGCGTAATCATAATAAGCATAATTTATCAAGTATAAAAACTATTGTAATTTTTTTTAAGTAGGTATTTTTACTATTATACTTATTTCGCATTCATTCATTTTAACGCCCTATAACACTTACCTATTTTTAATAATTTTATCCTTATCATGTGGGTAGGTACCTACTATAATAACAAATTAGTTAGGATGTGATGTGAAAAATAGTCAAATAGCTTTCCTTTCAATATCTTTTGGTATATTAAAAAACGATAATTTTGCATCCTTTTTCTTCTGTTTAGTTATACACCCATAAACACAACAGTACCTATCATACAGATGACGTGATTATTTCGAATTCATTGTTCGTTACAAAAATCACCGAGAAAATCTTAACTATTACCACGTAATAACGTGCGACGCGGCTAGCGTGCGAGCCGAGTGGCAACCACGTGGCAACCCTCTGCCATATAGCGGCTGGCCGGGGCGCCCGGCCAAATGTACCTAAACTGCGGAGTGAGACCCCCCTGACAGAACACAGAAAGAGTTGTGTTTTGTGACCAGTGATTAAAAGCAAGTTTTGGAGACACACGGGAAGATTTCCTACCATTTATTTGAATAATAGTATTATATTAAATTTTGTTCTTTTTATATATATTTATGTATAGGTAGGTATAATTATTTTAAAACCTTATTTACAAGGTAATTATACCTAATATGTATATTATAAGGGGTATTGATCACCTTATACACCATCCACCAATCCGCATCGGGTAAGCGTGGTGGGCTACTGCCTAGAACTCCTTGCTTGATAAGGAGAGGCCTTGTGTCCCTGCAGTGGGTCTAATTAAAAAGGCTGTTATGATGATGATAATGATACCTAATATGTAATCACCTGTAACATCAAAGCATTTAGATAATAATTTTTAAGTCTACTTTTAATATTTAATTTATTTAATTGTTTTTTGAGAGACATTGTATTTACTAATTACTACTGTAGATTATTAACTAATAAATACGACAGGGAAGCTCTTGGCCTTTATCTTACCTGATGGTAACTGAAGATGTGGCCGAAGGTGGAAGCGAGCTTCACCTGGACTCCTCAACAACTGAGGAACTGGCTTTCTTACCTCTAATAGACGGAACACAACAATGCTATTAACATTGTTTTTATGGCGAAAAACTTAGACAAAACGGCGCTTTTTGTTTTTCAGTGGGAATTTTATATTTTTCCATGGTAAAAATAATTTTTCCCCTATGTCCATGAGGACATAGACAAAAAATGTGATGTAGGATTCTAAATGTGGATTTTTTTAAACTGGTCCAGTTAGTTTCGGAGCCTTTTCAATACAAAAAACAATCAAATCTTTCCTCTTTATAATATTAGTATAGACAACTTGCATTATTGTTTACGATGTAATTAAAAATAACCTGACAACAAAAATGTTAGTACAGAAAGTGTTTTGAGAATCTCCTCCTTTTTTAAAGTCGTTTAAAAATAAAACAAAATAGATACAGTCGAAGATGAACTCCCTCCTTTTTCGAAGTCGGTTGAAAATAGGCTCCTTTTTCGAAGTCGGTTAAAAATTATAAACTACTGAACCTATTTTGATGAAAGTTGGTTGGATAGTTCTAGACCAGGGGAAAGACGTAGATAATTTTCCTACGGGAAAACAAAAATAACGCGGGCGGAGTCGCGAGCGGAAAGCTAGTTATGTGTACAGAGCGTCCCACGGCGATGTCACATGGAGGGCAAGTATCTTAAATTAGGAAATTTTACTCAAAGAAGACTACATTATTTTAAAATCAAGCCGACCTTCATTCCAATGTTTTAATAATCGTCTGTTTGAACCGGAAAAATTAAAACTTGAACTCGAACCCGGTAAAATTTAAAAATATATAGATAGACAGAAAATTTTATAGAAAGAAGGACTCCATTTTGATTTTAAAATCAATCCAAACTGCATTTATAGATTTTTCAATAATCGTCTCTCTGAACTGAGAATCGAACCTGCTCATTATGTGATATGTCCCTAGTGTGGGGCGACGTTTCTAAAAAACAAATAAAAAAATAACATACTGTATTTTATAATACCGATCGATGAAGTCGATCACGGGAACAAATCTCTCTTATGAACATTATCTTTAAAACTTGAGGATGACAACAAATCGAACAGAACTTCATGCATAGTAGGATAAGGCAAAGTACTTAGAAATGTTTTTATTTATTTAATACGTTGTATTTAATTAATCGAAATAATCGCCTGCCTGGATTAGGAACGAGACCATTCTGAAACAATAACATCCTGCATTTTTCTGATAGCTTTCACTAGAGCCATTATCTCTAAAATGTGTCGAAAACCTTTAAACATTACGTAAGACCATTAAACCAAAAACGAAAAAAAATACATTTACATTTTCAGAATTATTCTTATAAAATGAGTAAACAAATGACGTTAGAGGTAATTGACACAAATTCATCAAAAACCTACGTATTTCACATTACCTACATTGACCTAGTTTTTTTTTAACAATAGAACATTTTTCACAATATATCATGTGTATTCCTATTACTTACACTGTGATATGTTATGCTATTGCTTAAATTATAATATGTTACCTGTCCTACAATTAATTTTTACAGTTGAATAAACTCCAAAGACTAGCCTGCATGGCTATAACGGGGGCCTTCAAAACAACTCCTTCGGCGGCCCTGGAGAGATTTTTGAATCTTGAGCCACTGCATAGCGCTATACGAAGACAGGCTATGAGAGCACTCTATAGGCTCAGAACTTTGGGCCTGTGGAGTGTAAACAGGCCTTTATCAAGACACACGACATTCAAGGCTGAAGAAGAGCTTCTGCTGCTGGACATGACCAGCGACAGAATGATACCTAAATATGTTTTTAGGCGACTCTTTCAAGTACACATTCCAACACGGGAGGAATGGGATAAGGGGCTGGCTCCCCCACAGGGAAACAGCATGATTTGGTACACAGATGGATCAAAGATGAAATCCGGTACAGGAACAGGAATATACTGCAATAAAACTGAGATCTCAATTGGCATGGGCAAGCTGGCTACTGTGTTTCAAGCTGAAACATACGCCATCCTTGTCTGTGCACAGGAGAATCTAGACAAAGGTCGCAAAGGCCTTAACATCTACATTCTCAGCGACAGCCAAGCGACTCTCAAAGCGCTTCTGTCACACAAGGTGGAATCCAAACTAGTAATGAACACAATTGAAGCATTAAACAATCTAGGTAAAGACAACACCATACGTCTAGTCTGGATTCCAGGCCATAAGGGTTTCGATGGTAACGAAAAGGCTGACTGTCTGGCAAGAAAGGGATCGGAAACACAATTTGTGGGGCCGGAACCGTTTGTCGGAATTACCGCAAAAACAGTTAGTACAGGCCTAAGAGCTCAATCACAAAGGAGGCACCAGGAAGAATGGGCCAAACAGAATGGAATGAAACACGCCAAGCTCTTTATGGGCATGGACAACTGGCTCAAATTTACATTGAGCTCTAGCAGATCCCAGACCCGCCTAATGCTCGGTGCTCTCACCGGACATTTTGGCACTAGGATCATGCTAACCAGGATGGGACTAGCCAGGTCCAAAATCTGTAGGGCCTGCAAGGGTAAAGAGGAAGCATGGAACATTTGCTGTGCCATTGCGATGCTCTTGCCTGCAGGAGGCTAATGCTGACGGGAATTGGTTATCCAAAACCGGAAGATTACAGGGCCATGCCACCAAAGGACATCATCAAGGTCATGGGCATGGTGAACTGGACCGAAGGTGGTGATGGCTTTAGGGACTAACACCTGGGGATGCACAATAGACCCAGAGTGGGTCGAAGTGCAAAGGCTCACTACTTGGGCCACCCCACTTCTAAGATAAGATAAGATACAGTTGATTGTCTGCTGGCTAGCACACATACATTTGTAATAGGCTTCCACAGAATATCAGCGTTGCAGTTGCAGGTGTTATGCATTCTGCAACATAATTCTGAGTGGCGGCCTTTTTAGTTTCACTTTATTTGATTTACCTGTATTACGTGTTTATTCATAATGTTTATTTGTGAAACTAAATAAATTTATTAGATTTGATTTGATGTAATTTTAGTTCTTCTTTGTGAATTAAACTAACAACTTATTACTTTGTTAATTATTAGGTACTATACTGTTAAATTTTGTGGTCGTTCTTAAATTTTTGAGGTAATGTTTTAAATATATTTATTGCGTGTGATTGACTCTATCAATCGGTATCATTAAAACACAGGATGTAATTTTTTTTAATTTTATTGGGTTCGATTCCCGGTTCAGATAGACGATTATTGAAAAATCTGTGAATGCAGTTTGGATTGTTTGTAAAATCAAAATGAAGTCTTCATTCAGTAAAATGTTCTAGCTTAGGTACTTTTCCTCCATGTGGTATCGCCGTGGGACTCTCACTTGCCTCTCCAGGTCAACTAAATAATACATCCGTGTGGGTGATTTTGTAACGCATTGGTAATCGGCCATCGTATAGATTTGATAATTCTGTTTAAATAAACAAAATTTTAATATGTTTAACATTCTGTAACCTCGTCTTGATATATTTGTTTAATAAATAAACTAATTCTTATAACTAATGAACATAATTCCGCTTTTTTTTCATTAAGTTATCCAGTTTGATAAGTAACTTCATACTCAAGACTTGTATACTTTTCTTACTTTCATAGTGTGATGTCGTATGGTATTTTGTTGTAAGGAAATGCTGCCGACATTCAGATAGTTTTTGTACTGCAGAAAAGGGCTATTCGAGCAATCTATAACCTTAAAATGAGAGATTCTTTGCGAGAAAAGTTCAAAGAAATTTGTATTATGACAGTAGCGTCGCAATATATTTATGAGAATCTAATATATGTTCGTAAGAATATTCATTTGTTTTGTAAAAATAGTGATATTCATTCAGTTAATACTAGACAAAAGAATATGTTATCTTTACCAAATACCAGGCTCCAAAAAATTAATAATTCTTTTAGAGGCCTATGTATACGTTTCTACAATAAAATCCCAGGTTGTATACAAGAACTTAGCTTAAACAAATTTAAAGATGCAATCAAAGATGTACTTATTAAAAAAGCATATTATAAAGTGTCTGATTACATGACGGACAAAAAAGCTTGGGTTTGAACTCTCAATTCTAATATTTAACAATGTACTGCGTTTTGTTTCAAAGAAACGTTCAGTGAGAGCAATTTATAATCTGAGTTCACGCACTTCTCTCAGAGACTGCTTATATAATGTGAATTAACACATCTGTTCTTGTAATGGAAGTTGAGCTCAAACTTTTGCTTTGAGGTCAGCTTCCAATTGACGACTCTGTAACAAACCAAATTGTAAATGGCGATTTAAAAGAAGAGATAAAAAATTTTGACCTTTCGAGTTTCTTGCCTGTTCTCGAGAAGGCTCTCCCAATTTCCGAACAGGTGTAGAGTCAACTTTTTTTTTTTCATTCCTACTTGTATTTGCAGGCATCTTGAGTATATTCAGGATGTATGCACATACAAGGTTAATATGATTTCTTTAAATTAGATTGTTTTGCTTTGTTTTGATGTTAATAAGTGCCTGTAAAGGCCTATGTTGAATAAAGATTTTTGGATTTGAATTTGAATTTGAACTGCTTTCTACCTAATCAGAAAAAATCTAAAACACGTGTATGGCATCGTGACAAAAAATATTATGATAGTAAGATTGATAAAAATTTTCAAACAAAAGGCCTGCCCCACCTGAATAAACTTATTACCTACGCAAAACTAAATCATCGGAACCAGGAAATGTCAATTGAAATATTCAGTGCTAAAGCTATTGAGTTAGATCACGCACTCTCTTTGAAGTTATTACAATAAATTATTTCACCATGGAACACATCGTTAAAACGGCTATTGTTTTAATATTATCGCTTTCAAATGCAATCTGCCAAGAATATGTGAATGCAGGTAGGTTTGAAGTCTTTCCGCTTAAACTTAGTTCTGAATATTTTCAAATTATATTTATTGGTTTTCTTTTTAGAATAATTAGTATTGAATACTTACTACGACTCACTACGAATATTAATTGATTTTGTTACAAAATCAATGAACATTTGTGAAAACTATAACAAAATATATCTCTAGGACTCAGAATCCATGTGAAATCCATATTTCATTAATAAACGAAATAAGATTACCATAATATCGAGGTATTTTGGAGAAGTCAGATTCTAATTATTATTATATTGTAAGATTATGTTTCTTTTATATTCTTCACAGCTAGTTATTGTTTAAAATGGCATATTCAGTCATATTAATGCAGTGTAATAAAATAAATCTTCTTTGATTTCATCGCAGTAACTCCGGAACCATTACACAGGGCTAGAACTGTGGAGGATGTATATTTGCGTTTCTACAATGGGTAAGTACATAACTGTGATTATTTATTTACTAAGGTGTGTGTCGACTATAAGAAGTCGATAGATCACTGGAGCAATACGTCCACCTCAATTTTTTATATCTATTTATACAACTAAGTTGGTAAACAAGCATACTACCCACTTGAGGCCCAATTCTACTAATAAGTTACTACCGAATCGGAACTGAACCGTTGCGATCGACCAATCAGAGGCCCAATTCAGCCGATAAGCTACAGCCGAATCGAAACTGAACCGTTGCGGTCGACCAATCGGAGCGCTTATATTGCCTTTCCACTACTCGATGACGTGATAATGTGGCGTTCTGATTGGTCGATCGCAACGGTTCAGTTTCGATTCAGCTGTAGCCTATTAGCTGAATTGGGCCTTTGATCGCCACATTATCATGTCATCGAACAGTTGTATGGCAATATAAGCGCACCAATTGGTCGACCGGAACGGTTCAGTTTCGATTCGGCTGTAACCTAACAGTAGAATTGGGCCTCTGATGGTGAGAGATAATAGTCACCAATAGTATAAGTGGCTCTTGTGAGATTCCCAGCAAATCTGCAACCACCACAAGAACCATAGTGTACATTGCTAACTTGTAACATAAGATGTAAAGTCACGGTACCCAGTAATTTTATTGCCATATCTTACCCTTCCCACCGGAACACAGCAATGCAAGCACTGCTGTTTTGCAGCAGGAATAGGTAAGACGGAGTTACCCAAGCAGGCGACCCTAGTACAGAGTCTTCCTCCGGTAATACCGCGAAATAACGGTTTAATTCTTGCTCATGAGTGAATTCTCCAAAACTCAGTGTGGAGATGATGTCTGTTCCTTTACTCACTGCATGAAGTTTTAGGTCGGTGACCCATTTTGTAAGTGTTCATCACTACAACGATGTGCGAAGGCTCATTTATGGGCAGGGAACTCGACGACGAGTAATTGGCCTTCCACATCACACTAGCCAGATGGGTTGGTGACTAGAGTATTTTTCTCCGGGCTTTCCATCTCTGTAGAGGATTAATTGAAAGAGAATTAATGAAGGGAGTTTCTCTTAGTCGGTGACATCCACAGGAAGAAAGGAAGAGGAGTCACAACTATCGGACAAACGCCCATAGGCTACAGTAAACTACTTTACATCAGCTAAGCGGTGTGTAATTGACACCTACGCGCAAATATACTGATGGCAAATTCTAGTCTATACGAAGTGTTAATAAAATAACTGAAACTCTTAAAGACCCCACCTTTTTTTTATTACAAAAAGATTACTTACTTAAATAAATGGCTATAGCCGGTGCGGGGAGGGTGGGTCGCGCGTTTGCCAGTACGATGTTGCCGTGGACGTCGCGCCGCCGATAAGAGATAAAGACGATTATAAGAACGGCGGGTTGAAATTATTTTTCTTCTCTGACTCATATTTTTTATTAGTAGAATTGATTCTAGTCTTGATTCTAATCAAATTAATTTCAAGTTTGCGCAATTTAATTAACAGGTTATATCAATTATCGTGTATTTACAGTCATGAAGTCCTAAAACATTTTTTTTGATAGTTCAGTAAGACTATTCGATATACTTTAGTGTAGTTTATGACAAATATAAATCCTATCGCATGTGCTTAACTTATCCTTAGTTTACGACAAACATTAATTAATTATCAAAATAATGGCTCATTACAGATCAACAATGGACGAGTTTGTGGAATTCCCTATGCCTCAGTGTTTGAGACTTTTCAACGTCGTTGGCTTCAGGATAAACAATCCCACCGTATTTTACGTCTTCGGATACACTGAAAATCCATATAGGGAGAGTGTTAAGGTAAATAACATACACAAACTTCAATCATAAGTTCTATGTAATAAGGAGTGAGCAATTAGGATGATGACTGAATTCTAATTTTTATCGTCTCGTCATTAAATATTAAAATACCGTGGAAAAAGATGCAGGCCTGTGAAATTAGAATTAAAATCGACTTAGAAATACATTAGATACAAGCATTTTAAGTTGTTAATTTGAAGGCGATTAGACAGAGAGATCCGACATCAACCGTGACGTCATTGTTGAGTACGGTCATATAAACTCCTTGTAAATTGCCGTTTTGCTAGAAAGAGATGGAGAAAAATCTTTAATATCTTATATCTTGGTTGTTTTTATAGTTATTCGAAAACTGTTTCTTTCTGTTTATTATATGAATGAGCTTCTATTAAAGCAAAAAAATTTTTTTAGTCATCTAGCCTATTCCTGCCACTCGCTGCTCCTTCTAAGATAAAGCCGTTCCTAGAGTTTAGCAGTGCGCCTTGATGCCTGACAAATTGAACCTAATTCAATATAATTACTAAACATATCGACTGACTACAAACTACACAACCCGACTCTCAAAAACATGTCGGTAGTTTTGGTAACGAGAAGGATGATATCGGGAGAGCGACACACCACGACGTGCTACCCAGTTGACTCATGGCAACATGAATGCTCAGTTCGAAAATCTTTATTCCGCAAACACTCTTACATAAATCATACATTATTTTATGAGTGTGATTTTCGGTACATAATAAGGTCTTAACTAGACATTGGATTCTCAAAAATCTACCACATGGGTCTACGTACACTATATAAAACCACATATGTAGCACGGACCTGAAAAAAAGAAACGTATTTTTTGTAGGTCTATGATAGGTAGTCACAAATTAAAAAGCTAATAAAAAGTCAATTTTCTTTCTAATAAACAATCCCAAGTGGAAGTAAAAAAAATTAATAACAAAATAATTTTAACAACAAAGAGAAAATATAAATTAAATCAAAAATGTCAAATAAAATTCAAATTGTCATTGCGTCATGTCATGTCAAATAATTAGTTTTATCAATAAAATTATCACACCTTGTCCTCTATATATTGCTTTACACTATAATAGACTTTATTAATCAGGAAATTCTTTAATTTATTTTTAAAACTATGTAAATTAGTACTGTGGGGTATATCCTATGGTAGATGATTATACATAATATGCGTGGCGCCATGCAAAATACACTGTTACTAAATTGGCCAGTGTGATTTGCTAATAAACATATTTTTTATTATGCCGCTTACTTCTTAGGGATTGGAATAAATTTAGATTTGCCACAACAAACACAGATAATGTGTATATGCGTGAAGATAGGGTCAAAAGTTTAAGGCATATGAAAAAAGTTTGGCAGCTTTCAGTAGTTTTTAGTTTACAAAATGCTCTTTCTATCTACATGTAGGACTAGTACACTTTACTGGACTCAATATATGTATAACTAGCTGTGCCCGCGAACTACGTTTCGCCATCGAAATGCTTAACACAGTGTTTAATTTTTTCCTCTATTTTATTCCATAACCTCCCGCACGCGCACCCCCGCCTTGGTGACGCTCACTTCGCAACGGGCCGTGCAGCAGAAATCGTAATATTTTAATTTCGCCATAACTTCAAAACCAAACGTCCAATTTTAATCATTCAAAGACCAAATATTATCTACATACTTACTACATTACCTGTACTTAGTGATGAAATAATTTATTTTGATAAGGATTAATAGCATGAGAAAATAAATGCGTTTAAATGTAGTCCAAAAAATTCAAGATTTTTAAATAAAAAAATGGTTGTTGTGCCACTCGACATAGATAGGTATAGTGTGTCGCGGATTTTTTTGTAGATATGAATAAGATCTACAATTAATTAGAACATTCTATGGTTCTATCTTTTATAGTTTAGGCAGCGTACGCAAAATAATTTACTTTTCTGGTTGATTTTTTACACCTTGTGTCCGAAAAACCCAAATATCTTACGGAACCCTATTTTTTTCCAAAATAAAATTTAGCCTATGTTACTCGTGGATAATGTAGCTTTCGAATGGTGAAAGAATTTTTAAAAACGGCCTAGTAGTTTTTGAGCCTATTCATTACAACCAAACAAACAAAGTTTTCCTCGTGAATATTAGTGTAGACAACACGCAGGCATGACAGCACGTAATTTAATTGTGTACCAGGAGACGCATTTTTGAAACAATGGAATTCAAATTCGCATTCGAAATCGTAAGATTCGCATACGAATTTCCAAATTCACTATTTTTGAATATCCACTCCGTGGATTCTGCAGCGAGTGGTCCTAATCATCCGTTTTTGATTTCTACTAGTAGAATATACGCTACCTATATACGAGCGTTCCGTTTTACGAGCGATTCATCGATGTTTTTTTTTAAATTAATGAGTTTTTGCCATATTGTTGCGTACCGGCTTTTATTTTTTCTGCATTAACGGTTTCTAATATGGAATTACTTTTAAATGACAACACGGAATGCGAGTGATTCAAAAATCTTTAAAATTGGAAGCAGTAGAAAATAATTTCGCACGTGATTTGTATTCGTGTTCGAATTCAAGATTCATTTCTAATGATTCAAAAATACGTCTCCTGAACTGAAGCTGGTCGATTGTTCTGGCACGAGAATCATTAGCTTACATAAAATGTGTGGTGATTCTTGTGACCGTACATTTCGATTATGCCATATTTATGCCATATGTTTGTTTGTATGTGTGTGCGTGCGTGTGTATATGCGTGGGTGGTTGTATGTGTGTATTTATGTGTGTAGGAGCGATTTGAGTGTTGATAGTTTGAGAATATGGGTGTATTGACTTGTTGTGGTGTTGTTTTAGGTTAAACTTTGACTATAATAAGTGTATTATTAAATGCCTTTATTTTAATTTAATGAAAAAGGTATAACTATTACTACAAATGACTATTTGTTGTCAAAATAATAAATGAATAAAACAAAGTATACCTATTTATCCTTTTATGTGCATACGTACCTATCATAGTTAATATGTTTACAAATATAAGTTAAAAAAAATTATTTTTTTTATTTATTTATTTATTACAATCACAGAACACAACACCGCGTGGACGCACACAAACACCGCGCTGAAGTCCTCGTGGACGCACACAAACACCGTACCGAAGTCCTCGTGGACGCACACAACCACCGTGCCGAAGTCCTCGTAGACGCACACAAACACCGTGCCGAAGTCCTCGTGGACGCACACAAACACCGTGCCGAAGTCCTCGTGGACGCACACAAACACCGTGCCGAAGTCCTCGTGGACGCACACAACCATCGTGCCGAAGTCCTCGTGGACGCACACAAACACCGTGCCGAAGTCCTCGTGGACGCACACAAACACCGTGCCGAAGTCCTCGTGGACGCACACAAACACCGTGCCGAAGTCCTCGTGGACGCACACAACCACCGTGCTGAAGTCCTCGTGGACGCACACAAACACCGTGCCGAAGTCCTCGTGGACGCACACAAACACCGTGCCGAAGTCCTCGTGGACGCACACAAACACCGTGCCGAAGTCCTCGTGGACGCACACAAACACCGTGCCGAAGTCCTCGTGGACTCACACAAACATCGTGCCGAAGTCCTCGTGGACGCACACAAACACCGTGCCGAAGTCTGCCGAACTGAAACGACGTTAGACGATGCACGGCTTTCAACGCCGCACCGCTGTGCCGGTCGGAGTGCGGGGTGTTAGGTTTTTTTCGTTACGGAATTTTTTGATTCGGTCGCCGCCATTGATATACTACCAAACGTAGATAGAGCGCTTCATACAAAAACGCGCTTGAAATCTGTCTGTCACCTAATCGACTATACATTTGTACTCGCTGATATATACTTGAATATGCACGCCCGAATGAAAATTACCATAATGAAAGTACCGTATTTATCGAATTCAACCTTATTCTGCATTATTACGGCAACTATTTTAAGTACAACCGTGGGAAGTTACATCATTTCATACCTAGCCACAGATCAAACGACGTTTTAGTAATTGCAACAAGAAAATATCAACTTTATACTCTCAAACATAATGCTTGAAATTGCTTATCGCGTTGTCGCTCCAACGCATGAATGAGATAACACATCGTGATACGACGCCCGTGCGAGCGAGACGATTGTGTTGTACTGACACTGACGCGAAGCGACATGTTTATGATTAAAATAATTGTTTTTGATTGGTTTTTACGTATAGAGTCTGACACACGAAACATGAGCTTGGAAAAAAGCGGCAAATTCAAAAATTCTAGCTCTGGTAATACTGTCTACAGAAGGTAAAATACATTTTGATACTTGAAATATTCTAATATTTTTTTATTTATGTAGTAATTTAGAATGTTAAATTTGTGAAAGAATTGTCTTTTTTTCCTTGAATATAGTAGGAAAAAAAGGAGTTTATACTTTTTTTAAATTAAATATTAGGTAATGTTTAGTTTCAATGAACTTCCAACAATGAACCTTTTATAAGAAATCGCTGTATTTGGATTTCATGAATGTTAAAATTACTTAATATCTGTAATATTTCGACAGAAATTAAGAGAAAAATATTATGAAATTGTTTATTACAAAGTATCAAAATCACCATGTTGAACTAAACTACATGGGGACATTGTATCAGTGTTGCTACTTGAAAAAATGCCAGGTTCATGTTTCGTAATTCGTCCGGTGTTGGAGGAGTGGGTTGGGCGCCGGCAGGGCAGCCTAACATTCCGCATGGTGCAGGTACTTACCGGGCATGGCTGCTTCGGTCACTACCTGCACCGAGTCGCCCATCGGGAGGAAACGCCGCAGTGTCATCACTGCGACGCTCCCGATGACACTGCCGAGCACACACTATTGGTGTGCCCGGCTTGGCGATGCCAGCGCAGCGAACTCAACGCTGCGCTGGGAGACGGAAACCTCTCACTGCCGAGCATGGTCGTGGCCATGCTCCGCGGCGAGGCGGAATGGGGGGCTGTCGCCTACTTCTGCGAGGACGTAATATCGCAGAAGGAGGCCGCGGAGAGGGAGCGGGAGACAGATCCTCAAGCCGCTCCCATCCGTCGCAGACGGATAGGCAGGAGAAGGCGGGCATTCGCACAAGCGATGCCCGTCTAATGACCCTGCCGTGGAGGCCTACGTGCACGGTTGGCCCCGTGCACGCCGCCGTAAGGCCCTCCGTCTGGGGATTGCCTTGGTGTTCTCGGGCAATCCCCCCTTGGCGATAGCCCGACCAGGTGGTCGGGCTTGCCCGTGCGCGTGGGTAGTGGAGTCGCAGTGTGGACCTTACCTAGCGCGCTCATAAGGGCAGGGAGAACACCGGGGGGTTTTAGTGGGTAGGCCTGGCACTCCGCCGGGAGAGCCCCACACACGCTCGTCGTCTAGCCAACGGCGGGTACGGTGCGGTTACGCATTTCCCCCTGAGAAAAAAAAAAAGGTTCATGTTTCGTGTGTCAGACTCTACATCGAATATTTGAATACATAATAAGATGTGTAATGAGTTTACTCACGCAAAATATGAAATCTCGTTTTTCTGCCGTTTCTGGATATTGTTACCACAACTTTTGAATGCGTACTTCGGCATGTTTACGTGCCGACAGCTAATCACTCACTATGGAAAGGAACTGCACGAGTCGCGATTGAGCAGTTCTTCACCGGCCCACTTTTCGATCGTTCATGCGTTATCTACGTTTGGTAGTAAATCAATGGTCGCCGCGTTCAAAGCCCGCGATAAAAGCTATGCAATAGCTTAACAATCGACTCTACACTTACATAATTCGGAGAGCCTACGCGAGAAGAGCAGGCAAGAATCTTCCAAACTTACTAGTGGTCAAATGTTTCTGCGACTTGTACTTGCTTGTGCTTGGCCACTAAGTATCAAAAAGAGGCTGATTTTGTACCAACACCGGTTAATGCCCGACAGTTAGCGGTCTGATCTCTCTTGAATAAATGTCTAAATAGTTAATTGACTTTATTCCAGACAATGGTGACTGCTTATTTGGAAACTAAACCTAACACCAACTTTGTGCTTGTGGACTGGTCCAATATGAACGAGGAGCCTTACTTCACAGACGGCTCCGTGAATACTCAACCGGTAAGGTATAATCTCCACAGCTCATTATGAGTTATGATGATGATTAAATTTTTTTATAATAAAAATAAGTTCGGTTGTTTGAGATTTGACGTTATTTCATTAACACAATGTAAAACATGATACGTTTTACATTTTTGGTCACCCATCTTGGATTCGACTACGGCAAATATAAAGTTTGGGGTACAACTCGGTCCTGCGAGGCGACCTTCTGCTATGAACGATGGTAGTCTGCTTCGCCGACGACACGCTCGTCGCGACGGACAATATACTTTATTTTTTCTTCATTTTGGGTAGCTTAATTAATTCAATTTCCATACCAAATTTCAACTAAATCGGCTCAGCGGTTACTGATTCCACATACTAACTTCCACCTTCCTTTTCACCCCCTTAAAGGGTGATTTCTGCAATAAAAACTATTCTATGTCCTTTCCCTGGACGCGAACTATCTCTATACTTACCTTTGATCTAAATCGATTCAGCGGTCTCAGCGTGAAGAGGTAACAACCAGATAGACATATACACTTTCGCATTTATGATATTAAGTAAGGATCGTGATAATTCTTTTTACAGGTTGGAGATGCACTTGGAACTAATTTGAATATTCTGATAAATAACGGACTTCCACTGGAAAATATTCATTTGATAGGACATTCCCTCGGCGGTCAAATAGTTGGATATACTGGAAGAGAATTAAAAAACACATATCACAAGACTCTTAAAAGGTAACTTTATATTTTTTAAAAAAAAGAAAGTTCGCTCAATTACGAAGGACGGCCAATATATAAAGCTACTCGACTCTATCGGTCTTTACAGCACATTGTTCAAGTATAGTTTAAACCCGGTCAAAGCAAAAACTCGGTTTTTTTGTTAGTTCTAAGAAAAATTGTTATTACAAAACGTGTTCTTTCTCTGGTTTAAGCAAAAATCGAGGTTTAACTCAGGTCTAATGTTAAACTAGGTATACCCCTAGTTTATTGCTGGTTTATCTTGGATTTTTCATCGATTCTAATGTCATCTTTGACAAGTAACCTTCTATTTATTACACAAATTGTCACTTGGCTTTTTAAATGGATTTGCATATTATAATGCTTGCTGAAATGGATTTCGATGATTTGGAAGCAGGTCGTCGTCTACTAGGCAACTATTAGGAATCTTAATTATATTTTGTTCTTGATTCCAATTAACATTCCTTTTTATGTTATATTTTAAATATGAAAATGCAATATTGCAAACTTGTAAAACATTGGCGCGTCTTTGCTCAAATTGATATATTTTGTTATACAATTCTAAGTGAAAGCAAAAGGATCTAAGGCCATAAACCCATATTTAACAGCAAAAATAAAAAACAATAATGCAATCTCCTGTAATATAATGTGATTCTCTTTATATAATGTGATGTATTTTAAAATCTCCTTATCAATTTATCTATATATTTTGCGTTATATCAAGGACTTCTTCAAATTTACAGCATTTTGTAAAAAATGTATGTAACATGTGGCTAAAAATCATATCGCCAGGCTATTAAAAATATTGATTGAATGAATGATTTACTTCGAACTTGAGTCGAACTCAGGTTTTTTAAAACCTGAAATAAAACGTGTTTCGTAATAAAGTCGGGAATAAGTGTAAGGCCGAGGTTCAACTTCGGACTTCTTAGATCTGGTTCGAACCATGGTCTAACGATTTTTTCGTAATAAGACCGTCTATGTTTGGAAAGGAATATTTAACAAGGATGTCTGATATCTTGCCAATTGTTCTGTTTTCCACCTTTAGTGTCTGTACGAGACAAGGTATACCTCGTATTCATGGTAAACATTTGTTTTGCAACAAAGTTGAATCAACGTGTTGCGGAGTTGCTGGCAACACTGTGTGTTGCAGAGTTGAGAATGGCATGTTGACAAGTTCTCGCGCGACGAGCGACAACATCGTTTATCAACAATTGTTGACGTGTGTGGACGTGTTTGCGATCGTTTATAAACATGGCAGTAGTGTGGAGCTATGATAAAATAATGCAATTTCTCACTCAGACAACATTTTAATGAAACATGGAAATCAGTTGTATGAAACGTTAAATTTTTTTATTGCAAACCAACTAGAAAAGTGTGAAAACAAAAACTTTCGTTGGCGAGAGCCCAGTTTTCAATAGATGTTTCAAATCGGAAAGATGAAACATATTTGTCTATTTGATTATTATCATTTTTAAATAAGAATAACCATCATTTTTATTATTTCAACCAAGAGACGCCCACTGTTGGACACAGGGTTCCCCAGGGATCTCCAAACCGATCGGTCCTGTACCTTCCACATCCAGCGGCTTCCCGCAATCTTCATCAGATCGTCAGTGCACCTTGTGAGGGCCCACCAATGCTGCATCTCCCGGTACAAGGCCGCCACTCGATGGCCTTTTCGCCCCAACGACTGTCAGTCCTGCGAGCTGTGTCCGGTCACTACCATTTAAGTCATTAACAATACTTTGGGCTATGTCACTTACTCTAGTTCTTCTACGGATATCATCATTTCTGATGCGATCGCGTAGAGAAACCTCGAGCATAGCCATCTTCTTTGCCCTAGATTTAGAAATGAGAGCAATAACTTTTGTTTTTTTAATTTGCTTTAGAATCACCGGCTTGGATCCAGCCTTCCCTAACTTTTATCCAGACGGATTCTTCCTGCAGCACATCCGGGCAACAGATGCAGAGTTCGTAGATATAATCCACACTGACGCTGGAGGCTACGGCGCGCCAGTGCCGACCGGCACTGTCGACTTCTGGCCAAACGGCGGAAGACCTATACAACCAGGATGCCCGCTTGTGTTACCTCTTTCTCATCTTAGTAAGTGTATTTCTTCGAACCTAATTGTTACTTAGTAAATTAGCTATTGCCCCGGGTTACGTCATATCATATTTTAATTTTGATACTTACCTGCTTTTACTTTATAGGTTCGTTTCGCTTTTGTTTAAAATGAAATCGATACTGGAGAGACCAAAAACATTACAAACAGCAAGTATTTGAGTTTTTGGTCAAGCAAACATTTTGGTTCATAAGTAGTACTAGTAGTTATTTAACTCCTAATTTAAAATTTTAAATATAATTTAACGCTATTTAAATCTACTCGACTAGAGGAAACTAGTACTTTTTTCGACTGATCCATTGTCCGATACTCGAACAGACCTAGCAGCACTATGAGCTATAGTGCGGTCACTAGCATACAGGAAAATAACACGACATTATTTGACTGTGGTCTTTTTCGAGATGGAGCTGCTTTCACAGTCAAGCTTCACACTATTGCCTGCGTTATGCTATCCAGTCGTAATTTCATCGGTATATTTCCATTTTCAGGTTACTGCAGTCACTGGCGATCTTGGCGGTATTACGCCGAATCAGTGCGGAACCCAACAGGATTCCCGGCTGCGCCTTTTGCCTCATACTTAGACTTCCTTTTCAGTCCCACCGCAACAACTGGTATTGTGTATATGGGGTACAGCGCTGATCCTAGGTAGGTTAAATCTTCGTACATTATTTATTGTATAATCAATGACTGACTTTTCGCAATAATGTTGATATAACTAAATAATGTGAATATCACCTTGAAAGTTTGTTTTGGGACTAACCATGATCGTTAGAGCAGGGCTTCCCAAAGTGGGAGGCGCGTACCCCCAGGGGGGCGAGAAGACATTATGTCAGAGAGGCGTGAGCGCGAGACCAATCTATACTAATATTATAAAGGGGAAAGATTTGATTGTTTGTTTGTTTGTATTGAATAGGCTTCGAAACTACTGAACCGATTTTGATGAAAGTTGGCATAGGGATAGCTCGAGACCAGGGGAAGGACATAGGGTAATTTCCCTATGGGAAAAAAAATCCCACTGAAAAATAAAAATAACGCGGGCGAAGTAGCGAGCGGAGAGCTAGTTTAAAATAAAAATCTCTAAGTAAATAAAATTCATAAATTTATTTAACTAATTTTATTTTGTTGTTTTTGTAATCAACCTTGATATTTAAGAAACTTAAAAATCAACTTATATTTGTATATGTTCTTTTATTGCAAAAAGATGTAACTGTCTAGCTGTGACATATCAACTATTTGGCGTTCAGTATGACAACAGTGTAGGTATAACGAGACCCGGGAGATGAAAGCCCACCCATCTCACTAGCTATGTTCTTTTTGTGAGATGTTTTTTTCCTAACTGTATTTCTTTATTTGAAATTTATAGTGTTGTATTTTGTGATACAAAGAAATCATGTTTTGTATCGCAAAATGCATGGTTCAATTTCAATGTAATACGTCTTGTATTTTTTTCACATGCCCACAATTTTATTGTGAAGGGGGAGGTTGAAGTTTTTCATTTTAACGGGAAGTAGCGTAGAACAAAAATGTTTGTGAACCCTTGGCTTAAAGCGCAGAGCACACCAATTGCGTGCGCGTGACGTGGGCGTGCACGCACTAGTTGTATTGTATGAAGTTCTATGCGCGATGTCAGATCGGCTGCGTGTCGTGTGCGTGGCGTAACATTTGCTGCCACGCGCACGCAGAGCTGCATCTCGTTGACAAACTGACTGCGTGCACGCGCGGAGCGGAGCGTCATCAGAGCTCACGTAAGAGCTCTGATGACGTTGTATTTTATGATATTTCCTGTTGGATGTCACACCGGGCACTCACGCGCATGCAAGCGTCAGTGCTGCGAGTATGCACGCGCGTGCTTAGTTGTATTTATTTACAAATAATGCCATTGAAATTAGTTTTCTTCGCCATGGATACCGAATTAAAATAAAAATTTATTGAAATTGTGAGAAAAAAATGAGTTCCTGTATAATCTTAAGCACAAGGAATATAAAAACAAACGAGCTCAAACGAGCTTCTTGGCATATGAAAATACCAATAAAAACGATCTTCATAAGACTCAAACTCTAAACATAGTGCATGATATTCACTGCCTTCCTCTCTTCTTTTGTTTTTTTTAAATAATTATATCGTGGACCCAGTCTTTATGCACTAGGTGACGATTCTTGGCAAAGAAGCAACAATAACGCTTCTTTATCAGATGAACTGCCGTCTTCGGACATTTTTTGTCGCTCTGCTATAAAATAATAATAATTATGGAAAACGTTAATATGGCTTTTCTGGCGAGCACACGCTACGTCGCATATTAACTAATTTGTAACGTCGCGCACGCAGCCGATACCTACTCTGCGTGACTTGTGCGGCACCGTTTCAACCAGTGTGACAGTGCTGGTACGCACACGTCACACGCACGCGCACGTCACGTCACGCGCACGCAGTTGGTTGGACCCAGCCTTAAAGCAAGGTTAACATAATATTGAAACAGAGACCGTAATTGCAACGTAAAGCTCCATCTCGCTCTCAATGCGGCTTCGAGACTTATAGCCACAGAACACAATGAAAGAGGTTAAAACGTTGATACAACGCGATATACACCACAACATCTCCATATTTTCTTAAACTAAACTGTCCACTTCTTACTCTGCAAGTAATAATTGCTGAAGAGTGCTTTTTCAACAATATCGCCATCGACGTTGGTAAAACATTAATCGACGTATGGTTAAGTCGAACATTTGAGCATACTTAAAGATACCCTCGGCGCCCCCCCTTTCTTTGTATTCTGTGGTTTTAGCGATCATGTTGGGTCATAAAGACATCCAGTTGCTCTATTGCTGAGAAAACCTGCTTCCATTACTAAACATCTGGTGGGATGAAAAAAAATAGCTTCACAACATATAAGCATGTAGTTCAATAAAGACTACAATATTATTTTATTGGAATTAAAATGACTATTGATATGCAAATAGATAACACTGTATTTTATTCTGTTTTAGTTCAAGAGGAAACTATTTTCTGCAAACGAACTCAGCTTCACCATTCGCGAAAGGACTCGATGGATTGATTCCCGAATTGATGCTTTAACCCCAAATAAACAGATGCTTGTTTTTATTTGTTTTATTAACTGTCACCTACCTTGTACTCTAAAACATTTTATATTGTATTTTATTGCATTTTAGGAGTACGTTCAATCTCTTCTACTAAATAAGGCAATCTAAAAAAGTTGACTGGGGCGAGATTTCAACCCTGACCAAATTGGCCACCGAGCACTTACCACCCCAGACGAAATTTAAACTCTAACGGCGAAGGTTGCACCAAATTTACGTTTTATGAGTTCGTAAAAGTAACAATATAAAAACGTAAGAATTACACGTATAATCTAGCTTCAATTGTAGTTTTATTTTATCCTTTACGTCTGAAAAGGTTAAATGTACGGCGCGAATCATTATATTTAATAGTGAAACGACCCATTTTTAGGTATTAGGTTGTTAATTTCTACGAAATCGTATTACGTAAAACTTGGTGCAACCGGCTGTAAGTGTACCAATATTGAAATTTGCCAATCAGTATTATTCTCATACTTAGATATCTATCTTTGTTTACCAAATTTTCAAACACTAAATGAATAATGTAAAAAGGAATAACCTGGTTTAGGATTTGGGTCTGTGGCAGGTTGTACCTTCGTCATTTTTTGACTTCGATATATAAAAGTAGTTTGTAAAGGCAAATCGTAATTTCGAAATTGTAGAATAACATCTGTGAGTTAGTGATTAAGCTTTAAATTACACAGAAATATACTTACCTACAGTGTGTAACAAAAATACCAAAAAAGCAGTTACAATTAAAAAAACAATTATAGACGAACTAATGCCCATTAATAGATTGTTTATAACATTATTTAATAAAAAAAAATAGACTTTAAAAACATTTTTTTCGGCATAATTTTCCCCTTATCTAGTATGCCGAAACAAAAAATAAAAGAAGTGAGCAATCGGCGTTATGTACTTTAAAAATATTAGTAATATAAATTTTGATAATATTAATTTTGCTTTTTTTGAAGAGTTTAAAAAATTACATACATTAAAACTATCGTATATCGATTCTAAACATGCTCCTAAAAGGGTTCACATGGTTTTTGATACACACTGTATAAATTAGTGGTGTTTTGGGTGTAAAAGGGGAGAAATTCGTTATATTGGACCTAGATAGGTACTCATAGAAAGACCATTCAATTATTTTGTTATTTTTCAAAAAATATGCCAATTTTTACAACAAAGTTGGCAAACAAGCAAACTGCCCACCTGATGGTAAGTGGTAACAGTCACCTATAATACATGTGGCTCCTGTAAAATTAGCAGCAAATCTGCAACCCCCACAAAAACCACAGTCATTACCACAGCTCATCCGCCGAGAGGCTGGAGCCTATTGTATTTCGTATTCATTGTTATGGATTGCAGTTGATGAACTCACAAGTTCACGTGGATCCCTTAGGGGATCGGGCTAGGGGATTCTGGTGGACCTACTCGATATGCCTCATTTTGTTATTACATTTTGAGCACTGTAGGTCTCTCAGAACATAATAAGTACCTTTTTTGGGGCGTGTGTGGGGCTGGCCCGGCTTTTTGACCTCTTGTCCGGCCAAATTCGATTGCGTCCGGCCCGTCCGACTTTTGTTAGGCTTTTTAAGCTATCGTTCAATCAATTCAATCAATCTCTTCAGTCAGTAGCAAACGAGCGAGAGAGACGAGATTGACTGACTCGCAACTGTTTCATTATTTTTCTTTATCAATAATCCCTTTTTTGCGTCCGGTTTTGGTATTCAAAAGTTCGACATTTAAATATGTGATTTATTCGATATTTTTGTCATTTTTTTAAAATTGTTCTTAATGTCCGACTTTGCGACCCAAAAGTCCACATTTTTGACGGGTAAGTCCGGCTTTTTGATTTTTAGACATGGCAACGCTATGAGCGCGCATGGTAAGGTCCAAACTGTGAAGCTACCACTACCAGCGCGCCCGGAATATAATAAGTACCTATCCGTCACATCCAGTATTATTTCTACATGACTGTTTTATGCCAAAATAAATGGAAATAAATAATAAGTAAGTATTTTATTTTACTTAAACGGTTATATTGAAAGTGAAGATAATAATAATTATACATAATTGCATTGTCATCGGAACTAAAGTCAGCTGAATCGGACACTGGCAAGTGGGTCAAATTTAAGTTGCAAGATTTGACCCAAACAAACAGAGCAAACTAAACAAAACCGCTTAAAAACACGTGTATTCACAAAAACAACTGACGCATGCTTAAAATATTTATATTTTACAATTAACGGTCTTTTTGGGGCCCATGTTAAAAATTTGTTGTACTATTATCTAGTGGCCAATGGTCGGAGTAGTCGAAGTGGGCGATTTCGTACTCATCGCTGGCTAGAAGATTAAGTTTGCTCAGTATTTTCTGACGGATGCCCTGCGTAGCCCAGTAAAACCCAAACAAAGCCACGCCGGTTATTAATACCCTGAAACACAAAAAAATAAACTTCTAAAAGTACCTAAGGAATTTTCTTACAACGTTTATATTCCAAAAAATATATATTAGTTTAATCTACACAAATGTAATTTAATATAATGCTTTTAAACAATTTATAAATAATTGCAAATGAATGAATAAATTTTATTTAATTTAATTAACGTCTGCTTACTCCGGATTGCTGTAAGTACACCAACCAAATCTTTGGTTCCCTCGCTAACTGATTTGTGAAATCTCTCCATGGACATTTCTTATCTCCAATTAGACAAAGATAATACTAATGTTAAATCTAAATCAAATATAAGTACTCGTATAACGTGTTTATAAAATAATGCAAAACCTCAAAAATCTCCATTATTTATATTCTGAAAGAATTATATAAATTATGGAAATAAAATTTCGTGGATTATTTACGAAGATATTTCCTTAGTTTTGTAAAGCTCTGTGCCAGTCCGATGTTACCTCTACTGTAATAACACAGTTTTAAAATGCATTGTTAAACTGGTAATAGTATACAATTACCGTGGTAATAGTACATGTTGTATTTATGACTAAAACTGTTTTACTAATACCTACACAAAATGTTCAACACTTGAAAATTATTACCTAAATGTTTACACATAAGCGGATTTTCACTTTCATTTATAAGCATTAAGTAGTTAATAGTTTTTCAAAAATGAAACCGATACTTTTGTGCCACAATTTTATATAATGTACTCATCCATCTATACCTGAGACTCACTATTCTGTATATTCAATATATTCGCCAGGTACGGCAAGATATGTCTGATTATACGCCACTGTTTTATTTGATCTTTCATGATATACTTGTTGTATGAACTTTGATGTCCAAAATAATGTAAAAGCGAATGCTCCTAAGAGAAGTACACTGAAAGTGAAAATAACGATATCGTAACCATATTGCGTAAATAGAAATATATTGTCATAAGAATACATCAGTATACGTTTTCACAAAATAATATGATTTCTTTTTACTTTTTAAATTAAAAGAGAGTAGCGTTTTGTTTTTTCTGCAAGAAAAGTTTTACGATAGCAATAAAAAGAATATGCGACCATATACCAAACTGCATTCAACTTTTTTTCACTTGAATAACTTCAGTCGAACTTAAAAAAAAACTTTTCGAAGTGTGTCTTGCTTGAATTTTAGGTGTATGCGTAAATAACAAGTTTTAAGAAATCCGATAGGTCCGATTTTAATATTATTCATTCAGTAAATAATGAAAACAATCCAAGTTTACGTATAATAAATTCTACTCAATGAGAAAAAGCATATAAATAAATGTATAATTCAATTTCAAATATGATACTTACAATCCAACTCCCGGAGCCATTCTACAGAGTAAGATACCTTTGAAATCTTATTCAAAACTCACTGCATCATGCTCAATACTAAATTGGAACTGACGCACAAGTAACTGACAATTTAAACATACTCTCATTCACCAACTTCCATAACAAAAGAAGAATAGTATTTTGTACTTACACAAATATTGTGAATCATTTATTTTATTCCCATACGGTGGTCAAAATATTCAATTGTGTCAAAGCTTAAACAAAGTCGGATCTACCACTTCAATATAAACATGTGAAGATGGAATATTCTTACATGGTATTCATTTTTTGTAAAATATTGTTACCACAAAACATTGCCAGAAAAGTCAAATAAAACAATTTTGTTTGAGAGTCATACATGTTAATATAATTATTATACATTTAATGTCGTTACAATAGTGTATGTTTTAATAAAATATAATTCCATACCTACTCATATAATAATTTAAACCCAGTAGATTTACCTAATTAATAACCCAGTAGGTGTAATCCTCCGTTGTTGATATAAAATACATTTTCATTTCCCATAAAACTTTCCTTGCATCATCTTTAAAATTCTGTCTTCCCCTACAAATAAAAAGTAAACAAAGTCACTATGATTAATAAATATTTAGATAAAAATATTGTCTTTTGTCCTAATTATCCTCACATAAACTAGTTACACTAAAAGCTATTCGTAAAATTATTTATTCAACATTTTCTATTTATTTTGTTAAATATAAGTAATTAACACAGTAGAGTGTCGATTATCCAAACTAATTGGGGTGTTCGGAAAACCGAATGTTTCGGATAATAAGTTGTATTACTGTAGTATTATATTATGCGTGTTGCTAGTGGCCTGAAGCTACTAAGGCCTTCTATGAAATGATTCTGGAGGGTCCCGACGTGAATCCACGCAAAACACTGGCGTCGTCGTCGGCGGCGAACTTATACCGGCATTCTTCATGCCGCGGTAAGGAAAGGTGACAGAGGAGTGCAACTATCGCCCATATGATAGCCTGTGACCACAAAGTAGGAGATACTTCATATGCCTGTGACGAAATAAAATATTTTGTTTATGGACCATAGAATCAGTAAGCGATTTCATTGTGAAGCAGGGCTAATTTTGGGGAGGAGAAGATGTTATGAATCAACATAAATGAAAAAGCTACAAATTTTTGACAACTGTCTATTAATCGCCAATGTTAACTAAAACTGACCGGCAATAATAGCAAGATCTATTAATGACTTTCCATTACAGGTAAATTCTCTATTCATTATCAAGTAGCACTAGCGTGGGTTCCTAGCCACTCTGGTATTGTAGGCAATGAAACTGTGGATAGCTTTGCCAAGGATGCGGCTCTATCGGGCTGCACCGACCACTTTAAAATCTATTTATATGATTTTTAAGCACTAGCAAGGGTAGACTTTATAACAGAATGGTCTAAATGCTGGGATAAGTCGAAGTCAATAAAAGGCAAATGTTACAGCGAGAAACAACCCTCTATTCCACCAGAACCCTGGTTTCCCAATACAAATTTGCTGACAAGCTCACCACCTCTGTTATATGCAGACTGAGACTAGGACATGCTTGTACTCCTCTCCACCTTTACAAGATACATGATCGAAACACTCCAATATGTGATTGTGGCACTGAGGAAGGATCCACAGACCACATCTTATTCAATTGTCCTAGTAATCCCGTGTCCTTATATGAAATTTTACCTCCCTATATTCCTAGACTTATAAATGTTAAAATCCTACTATGAATCATAAGTTTTCCTAAGTTAAAATTACTGTGTAAATATATTTCCACATATAATATTAAACTGTTACTGTACAAAGTCTATATTCTGTGTGCTTCTTTAATATTACATTATTGTGACGTCGTATTTTGTCCTTTTTCAGGTAACCCAAAACACTATTATATTGACACTTTTGGCCATATATCAAAAAGTAAACCCATAAACAGTGTTTTATCCAAAACTTGAGTTTGGCAGTAATGGTTGTGTTTACGACCGGTTGCCATATACGAGTATAGCTAAAGAAGTAAAGTGAAGTGAAGTGAAGTTCTTACACCAGCTTATTAGTTTTATTCTTATGACTATTATTTAGTAAAATAAAATAATCCTTTTCGAATACTTATTAGATTTAGCTGTGAATATAGATACTGATTAATGAAAACTTTTAACCTATTCCTGTCAGGTTCGTAATTGGCACTGCATTATTGTGCTTGTCCATTTCCAAAAGGAATCTCCCTCCGAGGTATAAGGATACCATTATAGCACCTGTCAGCAGAGCACTGAAACATTTAATTAATTATAGTTATATGCAAAGTTGCAAAGCTGTTTTTAGCGGTAGTCATCATCACAGCTCATATACGTCCCCCACCGAGGGGTTCGAGCCTACCCTATGTTAGGGTGATTAGGCCTTAGTCAACCACGCTGGCCCAGTGCGGATTGGTCGACTTCACATACATCATTGAATTTCTTCGCAGATGTATGCAGGTTGCCTCACGATGTTTTCCTTCACCGTAGGAGCGTCAGACAAATGTACATATGAAATTCGAAACGAAAAACACATTGGTACATGGCGGGTCTCGAACCCCGACCCCCCGATTGGAAGGCAAGTGCCGAGTCCACAGCGCCACCGACGCTCTTAGCGGTAGTACTTGTATTGAATCCTGAGCGTAGATAGGGCACAGATGAGATAAGTTACTACGTAAGATAGGGGTTTCAAAGTACGAGACGCGAAAATCATGACTGTATATTTGCTTTCAAGCGAAACTTTTAACTCACTACAGAAAGAAAAATTCTAGGTGCACACTACAGGAAGAAAAATTCTAGGTGCAAAATACAGCTATCATAATATAACTACCTACATAGGTATTAAAACGGTGTTCTTATTTTAAAAATTAAAATAAAATTGAAAAAAATCAGTATTGAAATATTTTTTTTATTAAAAATACCTTTTTTATTAATTTGAATAAACTAGAATAATTTGCAATGAAAGAAGATATAAGTACAAGTAGGTAAAGTGTAAAATTTCCGTTTTATACAAAAAAATTCTAACATTATTTTCTAGGTGAAAATATATTTATTTCATCAAAGTATTTAGCCGAATGTCTGTTATATCATGGGAAGGTTATTTGTTAGTTTGCGGTGAAACTCTGGGGACCTAGACTTAACAAACTCTGTGAAGGCATTTTGTATTCCAACTTGGACGAAAATATTTGTAACCATGTAAAGCATAACCTTAATCGCGTCTAAAATGTTAGTTGGTTAGAGTCAAGTCTAGTGAGTCCAGAAAGAAGATGATGGATGGTATCTGACGGATACCATTATTATAAGATACTGTAGTCTTAGAACAGTTTTTCGAGCAGCCTGCGTTATCATCATGATCATCATTTCAGCCAAGAAACGCCCACTATTGGACATAGACCTACCTCTCTTCCTCCAGTCTGCTGCGAGTTTCACCGTCATTGTTTGAAGTTTTGTAGAGTAGACATATTTTTTATTCGATGGAATTTTGACATTTCAGAAGTGTTGCCAATATTGAAATATTTTCACTAAAAATGGATCAAGCATTTTGGCGAAATAAAAAATAAACCTTTGTTGAAATCAAAGTTTCAATTAGGAAAACTAAGACTATAATTCACTGATAATTTTAAAATGGTAATAACATTTTTTATTATCATATTATTGAAGTTACAATAATTATTGATAGATGGCGTTAACAATTATTAAGGATTTTTTTTCTACAGGAATCCTTGACCAATATTCCATTGGTTGCCAACCTTTCCTTAGGAAAACCTCTTTGTTTGTAAAATCTTCTCTTCTTGTAACGCTTGAAACAAACTATTGTGTCGTGTTGTGTTATGACGCGTCAGAAACGTATCGGTTTCATACATTTTATATGGCTAGAAACACACTAGCGCAACGACACAACACACTGTAATAATGTGTTTCTAGCCATATTAAATGTATGCAACCGATACGCTTCTGACGCGTCACAACACACCACGACACAATAGGTTGTTTCTGCCTTAAGGGCCAATATAACAAGATGCGAAACCTAAAATTAACAAAAGTATTGACGCCGAGTCATGCAACGTGGACCGAGCTGCACAAACATTATTAACATTACGATCAATGCAAACGACGTAGACCGAATGAGGTTCTGTAACGATTTTAACTATAATGGTAGCTTTGTAGACAATTAAAAAACAATATAAATGATACCAACATTTTTTTTCTACGATGAAAATTGACGAAATTATAACGAAAAAACAGATCGCTCCATCAAGCGGCCGCCTGGCAGGCGTGAGACGTCACACGACACGTTCTAGGCAGACTCCGCATCCGTGCTATCACTCCCGACTTTTCGACTAGTAGCCGCGCGCAGCGTTTCATGCGAAATCGTATTACATACCTATATTGTTTTTTTTTATGTAATAGTAGTAGTAGTATTCAAGAGGTTCAGTAGCGTTTGAGTAATGAGAAATAAACTAGAAATCGGTTTTGTGTAAGGTCAATCGGATAAACTTCCTATTTTTGACATTTTTATGGAATCTGGTTATCTGATTACTTACCCATTTAAAGTACACCAGTGCCCGAAATCCGTGGTTGGAAACTTCAAAGATAAGTGAATAAAGCTACATATTTTAAAATTAGAATAATAATATGTAGGTTATTGACCTCTAAAGTTATGTCACTAAGTTATAAACTAGTATTTACCTTTGAGTATTTCTTTGGTTCTTATCTATGTTTAAAACATTCAAATAGATATTTTTTGATGTAGGTAGGTATAGGTTGGTATTCTGAGCACAAAATGAGTAGGTAGGTCTATTTCGTAAAATGTACGAACGAATGAACACGGTTGTCTTCAGGATCGCAACGTGACAGTTTTTTGCGGTCTGGATTTCATAGTATGGTGGTGATGTTATGATCGAAACACACAATGAGGGTGCAGCGTAGCGCGGAATATATTCTTTATTTACACTATAAGCGTGCGCTCCCTTTTGATTTTCTCTTTTAAAACACACATTTTTTATTATTCCTGATACCTAAACCTATCCTATCCGTACCCGTGGCCGTACCGCCTAAAAGCGAACACTCGCTATCGTTATCGTGACATTACAACAATAGTTTTTATGTCACAGGTGACATTTAAACTGTTGTTCTAATGTCACGAAAGCGATAGCGAGTGATCGCTATGAGTTAGGCAGTAGCCCCCCTGGACTGCTGAGATGATTTTGAGTGTAACATATATCCTGGGGCCTTATTCTGCTAGCGTTAAAGCATTTGTGGCGTGTCAATAACGCTTCAATAGCATCGCTTTTTGAGACAGTTATTGTTGGTTAACCGAATACTAACTAAAACATTTGTAACTATTGACTTATCAAGAAATTGTAGCACAAATAAATTGTAGCAGAAAATGCGCATAAAAGCAACAAAAGCAGTGTTATTGAAACGCTATCACGACGCGACAACGACGTTAAGATTAGCGGAATTAGAGCCCTGGTCGTTGGTTTTAGTTGATTTGTTTACTGAAAAATTGATAACACTTGGCTTTGGTGCCCGTTTTGTGTAGGCGACAGGCTGGAGTACTGTATGGCCCATACTGCCAGATGTGGCTTTGAGTGTAAAACCTAGTTTTAACAGAGTGTTAGCTACAGCTCTGCTAGACCCCTTTTGGGATTATAAGCGTGATTTTATGCATATATGTATGTATGTAAACCTATCTATGAATGTTACCGTCACAAAGAATGTTTCCATTCTTCAATCTGGGCGTGCAGCTTATGGAGATGAAGCCGTAGGTTAGGTGCAAGTAAAGAGAACTGGCCACATTGTGTACTGTTAAAGCCAGAATAACGTCAGAACACAAATAGATTCACTATATCATTATACGGTCTAATATTGCATGGACTCCTACAACGGTTAGTCTCTCTCTACTCGTTTACTGTAGGTAGGATACAAGTCTCCCTGCCTGCCACAAAGAGAGTTTTTTTTTCATTGATTGTAGCACTAAACAAGAAAACATTCAACCTTACTTAAAAGAATAATAATAATAAATGATTTATTGCACACAAAGCATACAAAGATATAGAAACAGAAATTTTTCAAAAACAACACAGATGTTCAGCACAGGCGGCCTTATCTATACTAATACTAATATACTAATCTATACTAATATTATAAAGAGGAAAGATTTAATTGTTTGTTTGTTTGTATTAAATAGGCTTCGAAACTACTGAACCGATTTGGATGAAAGTTGGTATAGGAATAGTTCGAGACCAGGGGAAGGACATAGGGTAATTTTCCTACGGGAAAATATGAAATTCCCACGGGAAAACAAAAATAACGCGGACGAAGTCGCGAGCGGAAAGCTAGTAATATTATAAAGTGGAAAGATTTGATTGTTTGTTTGTTTGTATTGAATAGGCTTCGAAAGTACTGAACCGATTGTGATGTAAGTTGGTATAGGGATAGTTCGAGACCAGGGGAAGGGCATAGGGTAATATTCCTACGGGAAAATATAAAATTCCCACGGGAAAACAAAAATAACGCGGGCAAAGCTATGAGCGGAAAGCTATTGCTAATAAGCAATATCTTCCAGGCAACATAATCTATTATGTAAGTAAAGGAAACAAAAACAACTTGTCGAAATTTCAAGATCGCGTTAACAAAACAAGCCGAACGTTTTGTAACTAAAAATTCAACATAGCTGAACGGTGCATTAGGTTCGAATAACGCATATGTGCAAGAATTGAGAGACGAAGGCGGGTCGGAAAAAGCTTCGATTGTTGCCATAATGCGAAGCTCTAATACAAACGAGAAAAAGGTGACGAAAAAATATTTCATGCAACCATCAATATGAAAAGTTTCTCTGCAGATGAAGCTTTGGCCCTCTACGGGGATTTGGATCTGTCAAAAGCTAGTACACATTTTTAAGATTTGGATTTCAAAAGCTAGTACACATTTTTAACATTTAAAATTTATAGAAAAGAACTCAGTCATGTTTCCGTCATTATTATAACATATCGAGTATCTGACGCAAAAAAAAACGTACTATTTGCCTGCTTCGAGTATTGAAGTAACATACACAAGTGCTAAAGTAAAGCTACAAGATTTGCTGGATCATACTATTAGCCGTGTTTTGATGATAAAAGGTGTTTACAGACCTTCTCAAATACGTCTCAGGTTTAGCAAATGGGGATGTGTTGGTTCATCGGGGCAAAGTGAATACAAACAACGATAAACTTTAAGTTAATATTATATTTAACTTTATACATTTTGAGGGAAACATGTCTCCTGAATAAACAGACCTGAATAAAAGATTCTTGTAGATCGATGCCCTTGATAGTGTATTTTAGTCAACTAATCACGTCATTTAGTGATATAATATAATAGTGATATAATAACAATATTATATCATTATTTCCTTTATAATCACCTTCATATTCTCGTAATAAGCAAACAATGAAACGGAAAAAGTAATTTTGTATGGAAAAGTAGCGATTTTTTATTTTGTATGTTTTTATGTGTTAAATTAAATTTATAAAGATTCTAGTATCATTTCATAGCTTATATATTGGAGATCCTGTATGCAAAATTTTGTATCCGTAGGTGTATTAGAAAAAAAGTTGCAAATTTTTGAAACGCAACTCACGCTTTCATCTCATAGTGCGGCGCGCGGCGGCGGCGGATAGTGTCGACTGACGTCACAGCCTGTCCGTAGGCAGCGGCAGATTTAATAAAATCAGTTGATGCAAATTGGTTTATAACTTTACATCGGATGGATCGATTTTGGTGATTTAAAAAACATATTTATTATAATACAATAAGGAATGTTTACGGGACCTCATACGGGCATATTTGTACTGTTTGCACGCAATCTTAAGCACTCCTGTAAATTGTATATTAAACAATAAAAAACATTAATATTAACAAATAATTGTAGATGAGATGGCTGCCGCGTAAGATATTACTGTGCTCCGACTGCCCCCATACCATTGTGAGCTCAACCCCATATAGTTGATTTGAACTCAAGCAAAGAAGCATATGGTTTAAAAATAATACAACCTTTAAGATGGCGGAAATGAATCAATTAATATTAGAACACGACTGAAAAATGGCAAGAATGCATGAACTATTATTATTATTATTGAAGAAGAAGAAGATAAAATGTGGTCTCTTAATGATCTGATGGATAACGTGAGTGGTTCCTTTATAATCCGAGTCGATGATGATGACGACAATAATATGTGATAATTATTAATTGATTGAACACTTTATTGCACACGAAACATACATAAACAGGACACAACAATACAAGAGACACAGTAACAATAGGCGACCTTATTGCTAAGGTAGCAATTTCTACCAGGCAACCTTGGGGTCAAGGAAAGCTCTTGCTAAGGTAAGTGACGGGAATAGTGCTAAACAGTTCTAAGAAATAGTTAATATACGTTACGATTATAATTAACATCTAACAACAACAAAAAATTAATATCAAAATACTATATATATATAAAGTCACAAAATATACATAAATGTAAATATATACATACATAATACCTATACATATATCTATACATATATAAATATATATATATATATATATATATAAAAACGGATAAGGACATGACTCATTAGTTGTTCTCCAGCTTGAGGAAATGGCTCTTAATTTTTGCCCTGAATGAATTCTGAGTTGTCGCTCGTCTGATTACTTCCGGCAGTGAATTCCATAGACGAATAGCTTGCTTAGTGAATGACTTGGATGAAAAGGAGGAGCGGAAAGGGACATACAGGGATAAATTATGATCAGAACGCAAGTTACGAACGTTACTGTCCGAGCAGTATGTAAACCTTTCTTTAAGATAGGGTGGAGTATCGGGGTTAGACAGGATAGTGTATAAGAGGGAAAGGATGTGACAGTCCCTCCTACGACAGATAGGTAACCATTGAAGTTGGGAACAGTATTGGGAAATATGGTCGAACTTACGCAAACCAAAGATGAATCTAATGGCAACATTCTGCAGTCGTTGCAGTTTATTTAAAAGAGTTACACCTAAGTCGTGATAACAAGCATCGGCATAGTCTAGGATTGGAAGAAGAATAGATTGCGCCAGTGCAATTTTTGTTTTAGTCGGCAAGAGATTTTTTAGGCGTCTTAATGAGCTATATGCACGAAAAACCTTTTTGCGTATCTCAGATACCTGTATCTCCCAAGAGAAGCAGCGATCTATATAGATTCCAAGATTTTTTACCACATCCTAAATTGGAATACGCACATTGTCAAAATAAACTGGTGGCAAGGAGTTAAAGTCAATCCTGTTAATAAACCAGTCACTGCCTATTATTATTGTTTGCGTTTTATTTGGATTGACTTGTAATCCGTGTCGATTACTCCAATCGGAAATGTACTCAAGATCGTTATTTGTTCGTGCTATCGCTATTGGTAAATCATCAATAGATGCCTGAGTGTAAATTTGAAGATCGTCTGCATACAAGTGATAGGAAGAAGAAAGTGGAATAGAAATGGAGTTAATGAAGATTGAAAAAATAGTAGTTAGTAAATAATACCTATGTTGTTTTACTCTGTTTTTCCATTTAGCCATTAAAAATTTACATTCTAGTTAGTATACATTGAATGCAAAAAAAAGCACTGTTTACAATGTCATACATAATATAGTTTACTTGATCTAATTCTGTTTCATATTTGTTGATATTTTATATTAAAAAAATTCAAAGCAGAAAAGGTTATTGATAAGTATCTGAATTGTCAAAGAATGACATCTGTCATAATTCCATCTAATTAAAAATCAGACTAACAGCCCTAATAGGAAAATAAAAGTTTTATAAAAATAAAAACAGACTTCAAAAATTCAAAAATGTCAAAAATTTAATAATATTTAACACAACATCATATTTTATTATTTTGATATTCGAAAATCTAGAGTTAAAATTTTACAAAAATACTTAAAAATATTATTTTTATTCATATTTTAATAATTACTTACACTCCAGCCATCACCATCGTTATTTACTTAAGACAAGGAAAATTAATGTAAAATTGTAGGGAATAATATTTTTTTTTCTGCCTTAGAGCAAAATCAATACTGTACATACCTTCGTTCAAATCACACCAGAGTAATGTTTGCAAACAAATTTTTGTAAACATGAGAGTGTTTCTCAATAATATAAGAGGATGTTTAAGCAATGGCCACAACCACAATCACAAATGATTCACACTTTATTAAATATTTATTAAAGTGTGACTCATTTATAAATATTATATATTTCAATATTATTCACTGCTTTATTCCATTATTAAATTAAGGATCTTGACTTTTATTTGTTCGTACGAGTACAAACTACACGTTAAAATAGACAGCACTTTTGGGATTTACTTTTTCTTTTTTCATCCCTGGTTTACTTTAGTGTACTTTTACAGAATAAGTAATAGTATACTAAAGTACCGTATAAACACGAATGCTAAGCGTTCGGAACGTTGAGCAAAATAATTAGTATTTGTTTATTTAAGTATTTATATTTTGAAAATAAACAGCATTTAGATTACATCGAATAGTCTAAGAAATGTAGAATACAAATGCTCTAAAAAGTTTTCGCTTATAGAAAGATTACTATAACTAACATATTATAATAATATAATTAAAAATATATTTAAAACCAAATATACACGATCTGTAAAGTTTTGTTTTATAGGATATTATGTTAAATTAAGAACTTTTTTAGCAATTTTATGATAATACACATAACATAAGGTATTCCAGAAATTGTGATAATATTGTTAGAGTTTCTTCAGACCATCAGACTCAACAACTTTCACTAGAGCACTGCAACTCTGAAAACCTGCCAAGTGCGAGTTTGACTCTCATACTGAGGGTTCCGTATATAAGTTCCTTACTACATATTTACGCTTTTCCGATACGGTTGCCAAATTTCATGATTCTAGGTAAGTAAGTAATAGGTTTTGATTCCTTCATGAAATCGCAAAATATGGGACATAAACTCTCATATCTTACATGTTTGATTTTTTCACAACTGAAAGAAAGAGGCCATCGACCCGAGTAGGTATTTAATATATTTGAAACTACTGTACTGTAAAAGCCAGAACTACGGTAAATCTTAAGAGGACTGTGAAGTGCGTCATGGCTCGAGTATGCACTTTCAATAATGCACACCGCTTAGAGTTGAAAGTCCGACGCAAGTGCCTACATTTCTTATTGAAATATTGTTTCGGGCGATAATAGTACCCCCCTAAACCTTTAGGAAATTAGACACTTTTCTTTCAATTAGATATCATTAGATTCAGTTTACCTTAATCGATGTTTGAACGTTTTGCTTTTTTGTAATTCCGTATAATTTTGTCAAAAAAAGATAAAAAATTTCGAGGTAGTTTTTAAGTCTAAAATATAGATATTAAGGTGCTATTAATTTATATTCTGAGCAATATTACTTCAAAATCTAAACGTACAAACCTAGATCTTTATTATACCTACAACATTTCCAAAAATTAGGAAAATTGGACTATGTAAAGAGGGAGAACAGCATTATCGCTTTTTGTATGAAAATATACAGGTTCATAATCCTCTTAATATTTACCGGTAAAACTTTAGAGTTACCAAATCAACGAAAACAAATCTAATAGTAAATCAACAAAATAGCAAAATACTTTTAATTATTTTTAATATCTTTCAAATATACGTGAAGTATGTCTCCACATTACATATAACCAATAGATACTCATAAATATCAAAAGCTAGGAAGTTCATAGTCCATTGATGCGGAGGTCGGTGGAGCTGGTGTGGTGTCTGCGGTCGTCGTTGAAGTCGTTGACGTTGTCGTCGCAGTGGATGTCGTATTTGTCGTCGGTGATGCAACAATTGTCTCGGCAGTGCCAGTTTCCGTTGTCATCATGTATTTTGTTGTCCAATATGCGCCGAACGCTAACATTAGCGTCGCCAGTAAACTAAAATGCGTTAAAGGATAATTTCAGTATCATCATCATCATCATTATTATAACAGCTCATACACGTCCCCACCGAAGGGTTCGAGCCTACCCTAAGTTAGAGTGTTTAGGCCTTAGTCAACCACGCTGGCTCAGTGTGGATTGGTTGACTTCGCATACACCTTTGATTTTTTTCTCAGATGTATACAGGTTGCCTCATTATGTTTGCCTTCACCGTAGGGGAGCCGGAAAAATCGCTCTCGGGGAATGGCTAACGCCGATCCCGATTGTGTCCCAGCGGAGGTAGAAGTTGCTGGAGGGGGTTTAGCCAGGTATGGGGTTTATACCCGAATACAATGGCATATCCTCGAGGCGGCCTTATCAGCCTACCCCTTGTCGAATCGTAAAAAGATTCCCCCGCCTAAAAAAAGGGGGAGTCGGAAAAATGAACAAATGAAATTCGAAAAACACATTGATACATGGCATAATTGAACCCCAGACCTCCCGATTAGAAAGCCAGTGCCGAGTCACAGCGCCATAATGCTCCCCGTCAGTATACATTTTCACTATACAGTTTCTCAAACCATCGAGTGGTCTCGTTGATGAGTTAAGATTACCTGCAATTTTCTGGAGGACCGACTGGGTTCGATTTTCCGTGGGAGTGGACGTTTTTGTGTTTGGTTGATGTGAGCCCGGCGGTTAGCTACCATCGTCTTACATACGTTTGTCCCCATAATAGCAATGTTCATAACATCGTTGCGCTGTGTACCACGGTCGTCTGCTTGTTACTTCCGTCTTACCTATTTCTGCCGCAAAACAGTATTGCTTAATAAATATTAAATGCTTGCATTGCTGTGTTCCAGTTAGGAGGGTGAGATATGGCAGTGAAATTAGTGGATACAGTGACTTTTACATCTGATGTCACAAGTTGGCAACGTACACTGTGGTTCTTGTGGGGGTTGCAGTTTTGCTGCGTATCTCACAGGAGCTACTAGTATTGGTGACTATATCACTTAGCATTAGGTGGGCAGTTTGCTTGTTTGCCAACTGAATTGCAATAAAAAAAAGATTGCCAGTTTGACCGCTGTTTAGGAATGTTATGGAAGCAAGTTGCACCCGGTCTCCTAAGACCGGGTGCAACTTGATCTTCGGATTTATCGTCACTTACCACGAAGGCAAACATCATTCCTCTTATATACTTATATAAAAAACCGTTCGTGGTTTTATAGTTGAGAACACCCAGTATTGATCTGGAGATCCGGGGCTCGACTCCTCGAGGGGAAAGAAGTTTATCTGATTAGGTGATAGAGTTTCTGAGTCCACCTGTCAAGCTACCATTACTTTACCTAAGTTTGGCCCTCAATAATAATGCTGATAATATTTTTTATTATGACAACTGAGGAAATATAGCTAGTTCCTCAGTCGTTGAGGAGTCCACATGAAGCTTCCTTCCAACTTCGACCTTATCATCACTGATCATTACATGAGATCAAGACCCGGGGGCTCCATATTGTGTGTAAACGAAAAAATATTAAGAGAGCAAGTACAAAATTATTGCTACTCGTATAATCTGAACCTTGATAAGTCAAATATTTGCTTTAAAACATAACGTAGTATTGATACTTTTAAACAACATCACATTACTAAATTTCAAGATAAAACAAGGGAAGATTTAGTATCAAGAAAGCTTAATAGACCCCTGCCATACTGCGTTTTCATGCAGCGACACGGTTGCGAGGCATACGCGATATAGCTTTATGCAGCGATGCACACCTGCAGCCATCACGTTTGCAGCGTGACTGGGTGCATTGCGTTGCGCCTGCATCGCGATTACATCACAGCTGTTTCATTATAGCTAGACGGCTAGCTACTTCAGCTAGATGGCTAGCTACTTTCAGATAGACAGCTAGCTATTTTCGGCTATTAAAGTTGCGACTGTATAGCAGTGTAAAAAATATTTTATAAAAATTAAAAACCGACTTTAAAAACACTGAAAAGTTAAAAATAATATAATACTAGGTACGGACAACATCACACTTCTCTATTGAAGTCGGTGCCAAACGATGATCTCCTAGAAAGTCTTAAAATTTGTCACCGACTTCAATATAGAAGTGTGATGTTGTCCGTACCTAGTATTATATTATTTTTAACTTTTCAGTGTTTTTAAAGTCGGTTTTTAATTTTTATAAAATATTTTTTACACTGCTATACCACTGCCACTACCCACTAAACCCCTCGATATGCCCTCTTTGGCGCCTAGCGCAGCCACGTCCAAAGGACGCGCCGCTGCCGAACGAGGTCATGGGAACCCTTACAGACCGACCGTAACCCCGTCCGCGGTACCTGCCCACCAAAGGCGGGCCCCTCACGCCCTCTCCAAGATGGAGATGGAGAGGAGTTCCCGGGGCATACTCCGGGTGGTAATTTTTTACTGTGGTTTTCTTCCACGCGGCCCGACGCTCAGTGCGCCAGGCCCCCGGCCCGATGCTCAGTGCGCCAGGCCCCCGGCCCCGCTCAGTGCGGGGTAACGGGCTTGCCCGACAGCAGACCCCACTGGATCCATCGCCGCGCACACGAGCCGAAGCTCAGCGGCGCCAAAGCGCCGACCCACCGCAAAAAGCGGTCACGGTGGCCACACGAGGTGGCCCGCCGAGTAGCACTCGGCCATCCCACGCCCCCCTCATGGGGGCCACACAAGTGTGCCGAAGCCACACGTTGATCGGGTCAGCTTCCGTCCTTGGAACAACGACACGCCGGAGCTCTACGAGTCTCCGAGCCTCGGAACAACGACATGCCGAAGCTCAACAAGGACCCGCACCAACCCGATCAAAGGGGCAACGGCACAAGGCGCAACGCGCCATGACCCGCGAGCGGGTCCCCAGGCGACACACAACCCCATCTTCAAAAAGAAGGGGAGGTGACGCCGCACATGGCCACGTGAAGTGGCCCGCCGGGTTAAACCCGGCCACACCACGCCCCCTCCACGGGGCAGCTGTCACACTCTTAGCCCGCGGCAGAAAATCTGCCGGGTTGCCCAGGGTGCACCACGAGGAGGTGTTCTGACATCGCACCCCAGTGTAAGAAACCCTAATTTAATACCAGATCACCTCCGGTGAGCTAGTATTAAATTAGGGTTTCCTTCAATTTTCATGGGATCCCATTATCTGCTATTTTTGTTATTCAATAATTGTTTGACATACGATTTATAATTAAAGGAATTGCTAAAGTATTTGCATGCTATATCTCAATAGCTAAATAGGCATTAAGCTCATCAACTTTTTACAACACCCACAAAATTGTGATATGTAACCCTATTTATAGCAAATAAATAATTTGAATTTGAATCAGATCCTGACTTTGGTGACCTTGGGACCACCCCAGGAGTATACTCTATAAAATACAAAAAGTTGGAAATCGGTCCACAATTGGCGGAGTAATCGCGTAACATACACACAAAACACGTTGGACACACCTAAAAATTTAAGGTTTTTCCTCGACTTTTATGGGATTCCATTATCAGATCCTAACTTTGGTGATCATGGGACTACCTTTGGAGTATACTCTATCAAATACAAAGAGAATTTTGAAAATCGGTCCACAATTCGCGTCGTAATCGCGTAACATACACACAAAAAACATACGCAGCGAATTGAGAACCTCCTCCTTTTCTGAACTCGGTTAAAAAGTATTCGATTTTAAGGTTACTTTAAAGACAGTAAGCCAAATTCACGTATGTGTACTAAAATAAAAAGATACATAATATTTATTACATACTTCAAGAACAATAATCAAAATATGTGGAGTGTGGGTTGTAAGGTCAGCAACAGGTACGATTATTTGACTCTCTGGTGGCTAGCGACCATTTAACAGCGTTGCATGGTGCTTATTATGCCACACATACTGTACAAAAATATTATTTTTACGAAATTCAATTTACTTACAAAGTAAAAGACATATCGGCAATAGCGTCCTAACTGTTAGCATGTAGGTAATTAATTTGTGTTTGAATTCCGTGAGTCATAACGTGTACATACATCGTCTTATCGTTTATGTATAATGTGATGTTTTGAGTTTCGTTATAACCCCGCGTCTACAGTACTCACTTCGATCAAACGACTATATTTGAAACAACCGTCAGCGACAGCCGCAGTTAATACTTTTCAAGAACGGGAAGATCTCAAGTTTTTTTTTGTTTTTATTGCAACTAAGTTATCAAACGGATGGTAAGTGGTAACAGTCAGTAATACACGTGGCTCCTGTGAGATTTGCAGCAAAACTGCAACCCCCACAAGAACCACAGTGTACATTGCCAACTTGTGACGTAGAATGTAAAGTCGCGGTACCCAGTAATTTCAGTACCATATCTTACCCTTCAAACCGGAACACAGCATTGCAAGCACTGCTGCTTTGCGGCAGAAATAGGTAAGACGGAGGTACCCAAGCACACGACCCTGGTACAGAGTCTCCCTCCGGTAAAGTAGTCCTGGTGTAAGTAAACAATTTTAACTCCGTCATACTCCGTTGTGGTACTGTTCTTCAAAAAATTTATACAAAAAATAGAACCGAATTCAAAAACACTGAAACTTAAAAATAATCTTCTTCTATATTGAAGTCGGCGCCAAACGATGATGATCTAGAAAGTGTTAAAATTTGTCACCGACTTCAATATAGAAGAAGATTATTTTTAAGTTTTCAGTGTTTTTGAAGTCGGTTCTATTTTTTGTAAATAACTTTTTAGTGAATTAAATCTTTTTAGTGAAAGAAACCCTGTGAAAGAAACCCGAAATTAGTGTTTTCCTGGATTTTCTATGGGATCCCATCATCCGATCCTGACTTTGGTGACCATGGGACCACCCTTGCAGTATACTCTATCAAATACAAAGAGAATTTTGGAAATCGGTTTAAAAATGACGGAGTTATGAGGTAACAAACATAAAAAAAAATACAACCGAATTGATAACCTCCTCCTTTTTTGAAGTCGGTTAAAAAGGCGACAGGGCCTAGTTGAACTACAGACCCATCACGCTCATGAGTCATGTATACAAGCTGTTTTCGAGAGTCATAACGAATCGTCTCACACGCAGGTTTGGCGACTTACAGCCTCTCAAACAAGCCGGGTTCCGAAAAGGCTACAGTACCATAGACAGCATTCATACGCTGCGGCAGGTTATACAGAAGACCGAGGAGTAATCTGCCACATGCTTGGTGTTTGTGGACTATCATGTCAGTCCGCCTTCGGGACCAAAACTCGAAACCGATACGACTCCAACGTGGTGTGAGTCAGGGCGACAACTTTATATCGCCGAAACTGTTGACAGCTGCGTTGGAAGATATATTTAAGCTTTTGGACTGCAGAGGACTAGGCATCAATATAAACGGCGAATACATAACTTACCTACCTTCGTTTTGCTGATGATATCGTAGTTATGGTTGAGACCGTGGAAGATCTAGGTTCTAGGCACAATGCTCGAAGACCTATGTAGAATTTACTAACAAGTGAGTCTAAAAATTAACACGGACAAGATTAAAATTATGTTTGAAGTTGTTGACGAATAGGTTTACCTAGTTCAAATAGTCCATCTGGGTAAGTCTAATTTCCAGAAAGAGGTAAATCAAGGAATCCGACTCGGCTAGGCAGCGTTCAGGAAGCTACGCAGCATATTTTCGCCCCATCTACCGCAGTGTCTCAAGACGTACGGAACAGAGACATGGCCGCTTACAATGGGTCTCATAAGAAGGCTCAAGGTAACTCAAAGGGCAATGAAGAGGGTTATGCTCGGGGTGTCTCTAAGTAATCGCATCAGAAATTATGAAACCCGTAGAACTAAAGTCACCGGCATAGCCCAAAGAATTGCAAACCTTAAGTGGCAGTGGGCAAGGCAAGCTCGTAGTCGTAGGGCGGATGGCTGTTGGGGTGGAAAAGTCCTTGAGTGGCGGCCACGTTCCAAGAGACGCAGCGTTGGTAGGCCTCCCACAAAGTGAACCGACCATCTGGTCAAGGTCGCAGGAAGCCGCTGAAATGATGAAAAGAGTATATTATATAAAATTTGCATTGATGATTCTGTAGATTTTAACTAAATAGTCATACTGCTAAGTAAGCCAGAACGTATGTATAGTTTTTCACTTAGTAAAGCAAGCTTCTTTCTCCCATTCATGCACATAAAAAAATGCTAATTCAGGTATATCATCACATCAGCGATACTGCAAAACCGAGTGACCGCGAGTAGCATATAAACCGAAGGTATTTTGTCAACGTAAGTTGTAAACATTCATGCGGTAATGGACTTATGACACATGTAGTCTAAATCCGCTACCGCACGAATCCGTCTTCCCGTCGATGTCATGATAGCTTTAACCAGTATTAAAACCGTAATGAGAGTGAGATGGCGCTATACGCTAGAATAGTGGTGTCTCATTTTCAATATTATTTTAACCTTGCTCTAAGCCAAGCGATCTCAGTATGACCCCTGATTATGGGATTTACCGTAATTGCACCTCTACGAAGAGATAAAACCCCGTCTGGCCAGCGTGATGTAGTGGGCCCATTTTTTCTCGTCTGAGGACCCCTGTAACGTATACAGGTTGAAATGATGATGATTACGGTTCTTAACGACCAATGACATCGTTACCTATCAACTAAAATAGACTTAAACAAATTTATTGTAGACATGGGCTGGATTAGCTAATTTCCGTACCTAATCCACCTGTTCCTAATATTTCCAAACACCTAATCCAAATACCTGTTCCTAATATTTATTCAGTTCCAGGAAAAATATTCGGATTAGGGAATGTATTAGTATAGTAATAGGTCCTAATATTTATTCAGTATTTGCATAAATATTCGGAATATGGAATGTATTGGAATAGTAATAGGTCCTAATATTTATTCAGTATTCGCATAAATATTTGGAATAGGGAATGTATTGGAATAGTAATGTAATAGGGTCCTAATATTTAATTTCATTCTTGATTCAAGTTTAATGTTTTTAACCGTTTTTTTTGTAAGTAGGTATGTTACGCGATTACTCCGCCCATTGTGAACCGATTTTCAAAATTATTTTTGTGTTCGATAGAGTATAGTCCTGGGGTGGTTCCATTGTCACCAAAGTCAGGATCTGATGATGGGATCCCAGGAAAATCAAGGGAAACCCTTAAATTTCATAGGTACGACCAACGTGTTTCACGTTTTTTCCGAAGCTATTCAGGTATTTGCGTCTGGTAGTCATGAAATGCGTCAATTGGCGAAGATTGATACAAGTTTAATCGATCCTGTCCAATTCAATAGCATAGTAATCCCATTCGAGGCCATTGTTAAGAACTTGGGTTTGCTTATTGACAATTCGTTGTCCTGGAACGCGCATATCAATAGCGTATGTAATAGGGTAAGAGGTTCTCTGCGTTCATTTTACAGGCTCAAGAATTTCCTTCCTCCCAGTACCAAGGCTCTCCTCGTCCAAACCCTAGTACTCCCTATCATCGACTATGCTGATGTGTGTTGTACCAACGTTAACCAAGACCTTCTCGACAAATTGGATCGTATGCTTAATAATTGCATTCGTTTTATTTTCAGTCTTCGTAAATGTGACCACATTTCCATGTTTCGCAATAAGCTCAAATGGTTGCCTATTCGTCAGCGTAGGGACCTGAGAGTCATTTCCCAGCTTTTTAGCATTGTTAACGATCCGAATGCTCCCAATTATTTAAAGATAAAGTTTCAGACGCTTGGTGGTGCCCATGCGTTTAGCCTACGCTCTGCTGTCAGACGTGCTCTTGAAATCCCAGCCCATCGATCCGGGTTTGTCTCGGACTCATTTACCCTTTCCGCCACTCGTCTATGGAATAAACTGCCTCAAGCTTTGAGGTTGGTTCGTAGTAAGGCATCATTTAAACGTCTAGTACGGACACATTTTCTGGAATCTGTCTAAATAGGTATGACAACAAGATGATATGATTATCAGTTTGTTATATATTTATATATCTATATTTATGTTTATAATATTTATATATTTTTGTACTTAGTATTTATCTTTATTTAGTATGTTGTTACTTGTTGTGTCAAGTTTTTTTAGTTATTATTTTTTTCCAATTCGTACACCGTCAACAAAATTTTTCTCACATTTTACGGGTTGACTGGTAGAGAATGCCTCAGGCATTAAGTCCACCCCTGTACACTTTATTTATGCTTTACGAAAGTTTAAATAAATAAATAAATAAATAAATAAACGAGCTGATGATGGAAGGATCCTTGACTTTTAGGAGTTAGAGGTTAGTTTTTTAAACACAATAGGCACGTTTTGATGCTAAGTTGCATTCTTTCAAGTTACTGCGGTGAGCTGGTATTAAGTTAACAAAAAAATTTAAAATATTTTTTTGTTACCTACAAAAAAAAATTTACCGACTTCAAAAATACTTAAATTTGGCAGCGATTTCATAATGAAAAGGTGATGATGTGTATTCTTAAATAATTGTTGACTTTTAAGTGTTTTTGAAGTCGGTTTTTATTTTTTGTATTTTTTAAAAAGATTTTATGATTTTGTTGAACTTAGTTTAACAAGAGATTCGCTGTATTTCAAAAAATAGTTATGGTATTTTATTCTAAATGACGTTTGAGGAATTTTAAATGGAATTGAAACTTAATTATTAAACGTTAAGTGTAGTTTTGTTTACAGTATAGTTTGACAGATTGATACTTCACGATTAACAAACATGGTATACGAATACCTAATCCTAGGTGGCGTGGATTAGGTACGTACTGGTAACGAAAAATACCTAATCCACGTACCTAATCACATATTTATGTCTCAAGTCTAATTTATTGTATTTTCATACTATATCGCAATGTCAACTAATTGTATTTAATGTTCCGTTAGCAAATCTAAAACAACTTCAAAATCATTAAATAAGGCCAAACCTCCTTTTGATTTCACCCTTAGGAAAGGACAATGAACTTTATTTTCAAACAATATGTTCGAGTCTACACGAACGTCAACATAATGGCCGGTACACACATTGTTTAGTGTTTAGTGCGAGTGGCTTGTTTAGTGTTAAGTGTTTAGTAAAAACACGTTCGGACAGCTTCTGTTTAGTGTTAAGTGTTTAGTGTTTAGTGTTAAGTGTTTAGCGAATAGGAACGCGTTCTATTTTTTCTGCGAGTCGCCCCTCCCGCTCTCCCGCCTTCACCCCTCACTTAACACTAAACACTCACTAAACACGTCTGGACAGATCTGTTTAGTGTTTAGTCCATATAATGAACAAATAAACTAAACACCGTTTACTAAACAGTGTATGGACAGCACCTACTAATCACTTAACACTAAACAGTCTACTAAACACTAAACACTAAACACTAAGCACTTAACTAAACAAAGTGTATACCGGCCATTAAACTTACACCACAGAACACAATCCATATCCTAACTGTATTGCCAGATCCACTTTATCGTGTGTGCGCCTCATGGAGGGGTCCATTGAAAAAATCCCTTTTTTTTCGTGCTGACTTGTGCTACATCTTCCAAAGTTTTAAAGCCCTTGCTACAACCACAACAATCGGAGCACAGGCACGCCAAGAAATTTGTGATAAGACTCAGTCACGCGTGTCCCTTGACGAGCGTCAATAAATTTTTATCACGTCATTTACACTAAATACGCGCCGCCGTGCTACTCTTTAAGACATAGAGATTATGTCACGGAAATTGTGAGATAATGCGTGACTCAAATCCCGTCTTTGCAGCCCGTGCTCCGCCTGCTGGCAATCACTATCGCACTCGTATCGCCTCGTCTCGCTTCTAGCACCCTTTAAAACTCTATAAACCAAAGATGTGCCAAGTTTCTTTATGAATTAATTATCTGTGGCCTGTAGAGCAACTCGTTGCATTTTTATTTTTTTATGTTTCTCATAATTTAATTCTTTTCTTCCCTCCACTCTATTGCCGACATCGAGACCCTGTGAGTCTCGACGCCACAATATAAAAAATATTATTTTTACGTAACTCATTATAGTAGCATTTATAATAGTAGCCCTTGTGTAAAAATACAGTGTAATGCAGTCGACGTATGGGAAATCATTAAAAAACAATTTCAGTAAAGAAAAAAATTATTTAATACGGACCTGAAAAAAATATTTTCTTGTTGTAGGTCCATGTTTCTTGTAGAAACATTAATAACATTCTATACATTTTACGTGGGTAATAAATTATGGGTTCAATATTAACTCATCGGATATTTGCTCCCCTTAAGTAGAATCAACAAAAACGTTAAAACACAAATTTTTCCCTAGTTTTTTAAATTTTAAAAACATCGTTACATAATGTACTTTAAAGAAAGTGCGTAATTATTGATTAATAAACATATAAATCCATAGCTCATTGAAGGTCTTAATAACGTCGCAATTGAAATCATTATTTCATTTATGACAACAATAAAATTGGTCAAGAAATTGAACTTTGTCTAATGAACAGATTTTTGATACAACTAAGTCTTGTTATTTGTAATAGTAACACGACTACAAAGTTTGTAATCATGTAATGTAATATGGTCTAAATAGCTATTTTTAATTTGATATATTTTTTAACAAGTTGTCACATAAATTAACCATTTGTCAAAGTTGTAAGTTACCAATTAACCATCATGTAAGTACTACCTATCGAAAAATCTGGTCTCATATAACAGTCTTAGAAATATCGAAATACAACCATTACGTCTATGTATCAGAAGCATTGATTTACTACCAAACGTTTGGTAGTAAATCAATGATCAGAAGCCTTAGCTTAGGAAACACCTAAGAAGTAAGCTGTCACTTTTTGTCTTTAATGAAAAGAATATGACAGCAAGAGTATCTTAAGATAAGACGAGGTTGGTAAAATCGGCCATAAGTATATGTATCATTAAATATATGTATTATTTCTATTACAGTTGCTTATCTATAACAGCGTATCCTTCGCTTACTTTTTACTTTTTTTGGTTGTTTGCATTTCTTGTACCATTGTAATAGATATTTCATTTTCGAGCCCCTCGGCGGGGACGTATATTATGAGCTGTTATGATGATGATGATAATACGAATGCATCAAGTATTATATTGACAGCGGTGTTGTAGTTGTTAATATAGTCGATGTAACCGATATCGAATCCTGGGGCATTGTCATTAGGTACTTTGTTGTCCAGTATGCTCCAAAAGCAAGAAGTCCAGTTATGAGCAAGCTGAAATCATAATTATCATTATGTAGTACATCAGTAAAATCATAACTAAAAGCCAAAAGCAAAAACTAAAACGCACTATTAAGTTACAATTAGGCATTTGCAAAGTTTAATCAGAAAATGCACAGCATTTGCAACTAAAGTTTATCATTTAACTTAGAACAAAGAGAAAATTTAAATCTATGTTCAAGAGAATATGAACTAAACTGTCCAACTAGAAACTAGTAGTTAAGTTTATTAAGGTGGAAACTTGAACTTAAACGTTCTCAAATTTAGTATATTTGGAACACAAATTAAAATGTTAACACTATTAACACTGAGAACAAAAATATATCTTAAGTAGGTACTTTTGAACATTCATCACTGTGTAATGAATACTATAATAGGCAGCCATAAACGCAATTTAATAATCTATACATACAAAAATTTAGCGATGCTATGTTAAAAATTATAAAAACACTAGCTTCTGCCCGCGACTTCGCCTGCGTGGACTTCAATTTTGAACAATTTTCAATTTTCCCTCGGGAACTACTTAAGGAATCGGGATAAAAGGTAGCCTATGTTCTTTTCCATGTCAAAGGCTACATGCATGCCAAATTTCATCCAAATCCGTTAAGCTGTGAGTAACAAACATCCAAACATCCACACTTTCACATTTATATATATTAGTAGGAAGTAGGATAGTAGGATTAAAATATCGACTTACAAAACAAACGCCATAACTTTTCTTTAAAGTGTATCGACTGTTATCGACTACAGTTCTCTTCGCTAGTAAATATGAAACTATTGAAAATAAGAAACAACAATGGAACTATTTATGAAGAGTTCAATCATTAAGCTGGGTGTATAAGATGAAGCTGCTAAATGAACTGGTCTTATTCCACCATCTCTCTTTTATCACTGAAACACCCGGAGAACGGCAAACAGCGAACCTTACGTTGTAGAGGTTTTACCTCTCCGCAGAAGCCTTTCGCTTCTACATTTATAATGGGTACAGCAAAAGAATGAAATTCCTTGCTGCCCCAGCTGTGTTCCCATCGTACTATAACCCTAGTCCCCCGACGTTATAGTAAAAGTTCTATGATGATTGTGTAACTTTGACTACACTTCACCCCATCATTAACAATTTTGTAAATACGACTTAGGTCTCTTGTTCTCCTGATGGGTACCCCTAGTATGAAGTAAGTATTATCTTATTTGTGCCCTAGGGGAAACGTCACAGCTTAGAGTCCGTTTCATGAAAGAAGTCCCGCGGAAGTTCCATTTCTTTCCGCGGGACTTCTTTCATGATAAAAAAGGAATTGTAAAAAGGGATAGAATACTACTGAATGCTGCTGTTGATAAGGTTAGCATCAATCCGTCCCGCGCCTGTCTTGACATATAGCGCCGCGTCTGGGGAACTTTTTTCGTGAAACGGACTCTGCATAAATAGTATTTTGAAACCATTTAACAGTTGTAGTTGTTTAATCAAGCAACGCAAAGCGACATATTTAAGCAGACTAAAACGATTTTCGGCCACACACTGCGAATTTATGCATTGCAAACTACTACCTCAACGGTTGAAATAAAAACCATGTTCTAGTTTTACCATGATTCATTGTACCAGTGAATTTTTATACGTTTATAATGCTATAAATTAAAAGGAGATTAGCAAAACACAAAGAGTGTATACTAAGCTTTGTACACTTGAAATATGCAAACTATGATGTGGCAAAAACAATGGATAAAATGTATGTGTAATCAATAATAGCGAACCGCTTGGATAATTGTGCTCTGCAATTATTCATTTAAAAGAATATTGTTAGTGAAAAGACGTGTGAGCGGTGGTCGGATAGTAGATACCCTTTGGCCTAAATAAGCATTCGCGTTGTTTTAAAACGGTTTTATTTAGCTGTTAGCTTGCCCTGATTGTTGTTTAGTGTCTTTAATGATTAAAATTTAAATTCAGAAGACAATACAATTATGCAAGATTAAATCCAAAATGGTCGCTATGCGTATCAAATGAAAGGGCTTAAATAGTAGACAAGACATAATTCATAAAAAGCAAAACTAAAAAACTTGAAAATAAAAAATAGGCATTTTTTTATTTAGCTTTAAATACATTACCTAAACCATCATTATGCTTCTTTTCAATCAATCCGTTTAACTTAAAAAATGATTACAAATTAACTGTGGATCCGATGAATAGGTAATTTATTTTCTCACAGTCCAAAAAATTTAATATGTTCGTTTTATAGTTTTGTATATTAATAATAGGCAAGTATATATTAAGTACTTTATTTTATTTATAATTTTAATGTATTAGTATTTTATGTATATACCACTATCCCATTATTATTAAAATAACCATTAAAGTACTACATCTACTTTTCTTACTTTCTAAAATAATTGTCAAAAGCATTTTTTTAGCATATATTATCGGAAATCAGCCTTTTAGCTATAATCAGATGAGGTGATTTAATATTATCAGTTTGGGATTTCGCACATCCTGTGATATGACATCCCTCATTTTTATACTATCCACTGTAATGGATGTATCAAATCAATGATATAAATTATATTCTTGCTAGTGGAATTCTTTTCAGTCGATTAACATTGTGTCTATTATCATGTAGATTTGCTGCTAATAGATTTTTATGTTTCCAAAGACGCTGGATATAGTTGTCACATAATATTTTGGCAACATCCTTTATGTATGGTATCTCCAAATACTCATGTATTTCAGCATTTCTTGTATACCATGGTGCATTGCCTAGTACTTTCAGAGCTGCATTTTGAAATCGTTGTAATATCTCTATTTGAATGACTTGCCGTACCCCAGAGCTGTATTCCATAAGTCCATATGGGTTTAATGATAGTCTTGTAAATCAAAACTTTATTTTCTAAGCTCAGTGCAGATTGTGTCAAAAACATAATACAGATATACAACACAGGCGGCCTAATTAATAATACATAAAGGGAATTCAAGTCGGGGATGAGTGCAGTAGTTGATGATTATGAACAATGAATAAGTGATTAAGGTTTTATGGATAGGAAGTGATTTCGAACTTGATTCTTAAAGGACTCCAGCGTGCGAGCTCTCTAAATACTCTCAGGGAGAGTTCCATAGCCAAACGGCATATGCGGGAAAAGGGTATGAAAGGAAATCATTGCTGTGGGGTGGGATATCAAGAAAGTTAAAGTTCTTTCGTAAAATACCACTCGAAGAAGAGTACGAAAAAGAGAACTGCGACTTAAGATAATTGATGGAAAAGTTGATAGAAACAAAACACTAAAAGTAGGGATCCCCACCGAGCCCCTCGGTGGGTACGTAAATGAGTTGCTAATATAATAGTCAAATTGTGTGTTACCGAATTAGGTACTGTAGCGCCCTACGCGCGCTCCGGGATCGTTGGGAACTTGGGACGTTAACTTAAACCATTTAGATATATTTCAATCTGTTCTATTTCTCAACTCTTTTTACGATCTCTCAAGTTACAATGTTACGATGTGCAATGTGTAATGTCGCAATGTGTCAGCTACTCCTGGTGATCGTCTTTTATACGTCAATACTTCTAGAATGTTCTCATTCTATATTTAAAAGGGTGACATTCCTTGCCACTGTGCACATTTATGCAATGAGGTGGAATGCGGTGTCATAGACGCAAAGTCACCACAGTACCTTCACTAATCGTGTTAGACAAAGCACTCTTCCTGGCGCAAGGTGGAGGGAAGGAGGAACTTTTGTATTAGACTAGACAAATTGAAGTCTTCAATTTGGATACCCCACGCAGAACTTGTATCTACACCAATATGTCTGTGTTTTGTTAGGATTAATAACAAGACCGTAATCAGACTTACTCCAGTTATTAAAATATTGGTGTCGATTAACCTATGAAAAATCAGATAGTGAGGCTTACGTTTACATCTGCAAGTCATCGGCATACAAGTGATAGATTCATGAATGTGATTGCTTAATGGAATTTATGAATATTTTATTTTAATTGCAATCCCCACAAGAACCACAGTGTATGTTCCCAACTTGTGACATCAGATGTAAAGTCACGGTACCCAGAAATTTCACTGCTATATCTTACCCTTCAAACCGGAACACAGCAATGCAAGCACTGCTGTTTTGCGGCAGAAATACAACCAGCAAAAGCGCTATAGGTATAACGAATGATTTATAAGGTAATAACTCTTGTACATGTTTTATAACAGCATTCGTTTAACATATCTCTTTATAAAAGCATGTGTTTTTGCCAATATGGTATATTGGTCTTATCACCTTATCTTACATACGTTTATATAACTAATGTTAATGTCCATTGTAAAGCATTGAACTTATAGAAGCATATAATATGCCTTTTCAGACTAAAAATAATTTTGCCTTGTAGTCGCATTGGCCTCATACTGATTGTGAAATTAATAGGGCTATTATAAAACCTAATCTCTTATAATGTTTATTTGAATGCAGCTTAAAAGTTAATGCAAAAAGGCAAGTTACATAGTTTCTATAAATAAATAAAGTGTACCTCTATGTAACAGGTACAAGAACTTTATTCTTATAGTATGCTTGCCTTTACATAAGTTTTTCGTCAGCGATGACATGTTAAAATTGGTAACTATAATAGTGACTCGGTATTGTGAAAATGGATTTAAATGATTAAAAAAAAGCAAAGCGGTACTTATTAGAATGGTGAAGAAAAGGCATGAGGCTATGATGTCAACAAATTTGTTATTGACAGCAGCGACTCCGTCCAGAGGTTCTAGACAAAATTGTCACACGCTAACTTTTCCGCAGTCGTTCCACAGAAAAAATGTATGGAAATGACATTAGCTTACGACAACCTCACGCTATTTTTTCCGCAACTAATGTCATCTCCATACATTTTTTTCTGAGGAACGACTGCGGAGAAGTTATTGTGTGGCATTTGTCTAGGGGGTCAGGGCAGGAATATCGGTGGCCCGAGCGCAAACGTCCGGCGATTATACGCAGGCATAGTAAGGAGCATGGCCTTATATGGGGCTCCAGTGTGGGCTGACGCCCTTGGCCTCCGCGCGATTACGTCCCTGCATAGGGCGCAGCGTGCCATGGCATTAAGGGCGATCAAGGCTTATTGCACCGTGTCCCACACGGCGGCATGAGTCCTGGCTGGCACTCCCCCTTGGGAGCTAACGTCCCACGTCTTGGCGGCCGCCTATCGCGTCCGCATGAATGCAAGAGACGACGACCAGCGCTTGGCGCCGAGAGAGAGGGCCTCCGTCTTGGAGGAGGCCACAGTGGAGGCGTTTCGCCTGTGGTTTGAGGAGCTCCAGGAGCTAATGGGTTCGGCCTCCGTCTCGAACACTCTGTCCAGGACCGTCGAGGCCATGCACCCGTTCCTCACCACATGGGCGAACCGGCACCACGGGTCGCTCTCGGACCACTTGGTGCAGATTCTTAGCAACCATGGTTGCTTTGGACGCTATCTGCACCGCATCGGACGGGAAGCGACCCCCGAGTGCCACCATTGTGGCGCCGAAGAGGATACCGTGCAGCACACCTTAGCGGTATGCCCCGCCTTCTCCTCGGAGCGCCGTAAGCTGACCGCCTTCATCGGCGACGACCTCTCCCTCCAGAACTTGGTCTGTGCCATGCTGGAGGGAGAGAGGACGCGGGACGCGGTAAACTCCTTCTGCGTGGATGTGATGAAGCAGAAGAAGTTGGCGGAGAGGGCCAGGGAGGAGGATCCCTCGGCCGATCCGTGCCGCCGTAGAAGGACGGGGCGGAGGAGGCGGAATTTCGCCCGCCTTCTTCCTCCTGACGGCAACCAGCGGGGCCCTGGGTTGGGAAGCCCGGGTCCTGCATTGCATCTGTTGCCGCCAGTCGCTGATCCCCTGGATGCCCCGGGGGATCACCGGCCTCCCCCTTTTGGGGGAGTGAGAGGGACTCGCCATAGGCGAGCAGGCGCCGACGAGGTCGTGGATGTGTTCATTCGAGTTCCCATGACCTTGTCCGGCAGTGACGCGGCCTTCCTCGGCGTGTCTTCTTCTGATGAAGAGGACACGGCGATAATGGACGTGGACGGTGGGTTTTAGTCGGTAGGCCGCGGTTCCTGGCTGGCACTCTGCCCCCAGGGGTCGCGGAGAGTTCGACATAACCCCGCGCCTTCCCAAGCGCGGGGTATGAGTAAAGCATTTCCCACCGAAAAAAAAGGAGGGTCAGGGCAGAGATGACAGAAAATGTTATGGGTTCCGTAGAAATATTTTCACAACATTTTGACAATGACACTTTCGATGAAGATTACCTAAATTTCGCACTCATCACTTAAATAATGGTCGTAAATTGCAAATCTACAATGCTGACACCAAAAAATGTTTTCATAGAATAAATATTTTATTTTCTGTTTAGTGATAATAAAATAGGACAGAAGATTCAAATCAGTTTGATTGTGACATCCAAAGCATTCTTCTCTTATTATAAAATGTGTGATTTGCCAAGGCCACATCACTCCAGTAAACAATTCGTGGAAATCGTCCTGTGTCAAGAAACGGTCAGATCCATATTAGGTAATGGCTGGGTTCTGAAGAATAAAAAAGAGTACAAAGCAAAGTAGGTATTCACAAAATGTTATTATGAAGAATTTATTAAGAATTAAATAAAAATATTATAGAGATTGAACCCTAAAATCGTTCAATATGGTTGAGTATATTTGCAGTAGCCTAAGCTGCTACAATAAGGGTACACGACTTTTAAATGATTTATAAAAACATTTGATTTACTAATCCTTCTTATAGTAGCAATTAACAGAAACTTACCTATGTAAAATAGTTTTTTTAAATAAAAAAAAAGATGGAATTAACGAGGCGCATTAATAATTTGCTATAAAACTTACCCACAATTTTCACAAATCTGCTTTTTCAAGTAAGTAAACTTTCAGTTTGTACAATACGAAAAAAGAGTACGATGTGCTCAATGTCTAATAATGCAGGTAATTAATATAAATGTCGTATTGAGTCAAATGACGCGTGAATAAATCATGAACTTCTCATATTAGTATTGCATTTGCTACAACACGAGAAAATGCCCATATAGCCGAATTGTGTTAGCGGTTATAAGGGCAATCAGCTAAATAAAAGCAAATGTCTTGCCTATTTACAGTTAATTAGCCATACAATATGTCTTTATATGGCGAGGTTAAGGCGCTATATGGAAAATATTGGTTATTTTTAATGTAATGTCATAGGTAACTGAGAAAGTCAAATATTTGTTTCTTTATATCTTTAACTAGTCACGAGAAGAGCCGGAAAGGCCATTTAAAGATTTTGCCTCGATACTTTTTATTTTTGAAATTACCTCTTAAAAATAAGAATATTCAGGATTACTAGTAAACGGTGTTAGGTATTCATTAAAAAGTTCCTTAAATAAATAGTCATCATCAGTATCCAGAATCGTACAGAAGCATTTTTTTCTAATCATTATAGTTATTTTTTTAATAAAATAATTTGTATTTTGTCGCTTACGTCGATAATTTCTAAACGATCTGATTGCATGCGGGCGCAACGCATTCACGACTTTGTTGACATAGATATAAAGACTAGCTACTTGAGTACGGGGGGCGCCCCGCGTTTACGTATAGACCACGCCTCCCATTGTTTGATTCATTTTCGATATAGCGCCTTAAGGGGGATTAGCTTATTATATGGTAACTATTAAATCTCTACAAGGTTTTATTCCTTATAATTTGTGCCCATACGCAGTCTTATTAACATTTATATGGCCTTTATAAAAAATATATTTTTTGGCTTTAACGCCATTTATAAATCAACTTTTTGCTACTTAGGTAAGACGGATATACCTATGCAGACGACCCTGATATAGAGTCTCCCTCCGGTAAAAGAAGCGGATATGATACCGACAACGAAAAATGGTATCTAATTATCATAGCGTCATTCAATTTAATTTCATTTACTTTACTTAATATATTTTCTTTTCGGTAACGTTCATATTGTATAATAAACGCTTTACATAACAACTCGTGATATACATTTTTTTAACATAACGATTATTTAATACATTAATTATTTTGTGTAATAGCATTTTTAGCATTATATTCAAAATACCTAAAATCGATTTAAATAAAATTCAAGAAGTATAACAGTCATTTGATTTAATTTCATTTTATATAGGTAATCGTCATTATTGCTATACTTACCATTTAATATACACGGACCTGCAATGAAATTGACCCACCTTATAGGTGTCGATTTGGAAATATCGGTATATAAAAAATAAGATTAGACAAACAAAAACAGTTAATACAATTTGATAGCATCCATACTAATATTATAAATGGGAAAGTGTGTGTGTGTGTTTGTTTGTCCGTCTTTCACGGCAAACGGAGCGACGGATTGAAGTGATTTTTTAAGTGGAGATAGTTGAACGGATGTAGAGTGACATAGGCTACTTTTTGTCTCTTTCTAGCCCCCCACTTCCCTAAAATGGGGGGTGGAAGTTTGTATGGAGCATTCCGCAATTTTCAAGATAGAAAGCTAAAAATTGGTATGCGAACTATTTGTGACTCACAAAAAAATCGTGCATAATTTTTTTTGGAAATCTGCCCCCAACCCCTTAAAAGAGGGGGTGAAATTTTATATGGGACTTTTTGCAGTTTTCAAGGTAGGAAGCTAAAAATCGGTACACAGACTCTTTGTTACCAACGAAAAATACCTGCTTTATTTTTTTTTTCAAATCTTCGGTGTTACCCCGAATTTAACGCGAGCGAAGCCGCGGGCAAAAGCTAGTACTTCATAAGCTTTATTTTAACATACTCTAAACGTGGATAAAAGAAGTATTGCTGACAATAGACTTATTTCTTCGGAAAACCCTGTTCCTCATTTTTCAGTTATACGCAATCTCTGTGACTGTATAGAGTGTTAAAAGTTAATTGAATCAATGTTTATTCAAAAATTAATTATTCCTACAGATTTATTGAGCAGATTTTCCCAAAAAAAAATTGTTCGGAGCAGGGGGCGCTGCCCTCGAGGGAGTCGGGAGACGGAAGCATGAAGATAACTTATAGAATAAAAGTGAAAACTATTGGTTAGGTTAGACATTGTGACCACACATCAAACTGCATGTTGTATGCTCGCTTGCACGGTGCAGGCTTGCTTGCATGCTTACTTGCATGCTTGCTTATGTGCTGCATGTTGCTTACGTGTTGCATTCAAATTGCTATGCGTGTTGCAAAAATAAAATTATTAGTAAAAATAAATTATTAAGTAAAATCCATCCCAGCGCCACTTTCGAATGGGGAACGGTCTAACTAAACCGAATTGAACGTTATTATTAATTATTATAAACAAAGATTAATGACTTTCGGTTAAATGAATGTTATATAAAGAAAATTTAAAAAGTAATTGTTATATTAAACAATTTTATTTTTTTTAAATAATAACCTTTATTTGTGGGTCATAGGTAGGTCATCAATTAAGAGATGGAAGCATGCAAAAACAGTTCAGCTATGACTTACTGCGAAGTATACAAATTAAGAAAATAATTTACAATTAATTGATTAATATATCAGTTCATTATATAAAATTATAGTCATATTATTACAGAAAAATGTCATAAATTATTAATCCATATACATTCTAATCCAACAATATTCTATTCTTATAATTATGGTCAATGAAATAATAAATGGTCAATGAAATATTAAATGTTAAATGCAATTATAATGTCAACGTTATACAATTAAAAAAATATATCAAGTCATAATTGAAGAATTCAAGGGCAGCAGTAATAACATTTTAAATAAATGCACATTTCAATTTGGTCAACTATACTACAGTATCTATGCAATAAAACGGGTCACTATTTTTTTTTTGTCATCAAGATATTCTGTTACGCTATAATATGCTTTCTTTAACAGGAAGTTTTTAAGTTTATATTTAAAATTATCACTCTCTTTAATATCAGTGGGTAAAGCATTAAATATTCTAGGTGCAATATTGATGACATTTTTATTAAATGTAGCGGTCTTTGCTGGAAACAAGCGTTGACAACAATTGTATATGACTATTATATTCGAGGTTCGAGTCCCGCCCGAGACGATTTTTTTTTCTTATATTTGATTTATTTTCATCATTTTTCAAATTATTAAGAATTTTTAAAGAAAATTCAAAGTCACTAATATAAATGTTTGTTAGGCGTTATAAATTTATATAATTTGAAATTATATCATCTGAAGATTAAATAAAATCATTGATATATTAAACTAAATAATATTATTAAGTCATTATACTCCTATAATATGACTATTATACTACTGGTTGTTATGTTATCTATTACACATCCATCTATTTATCTATGCAAGTGCTTCTTAGAAATTGTAACCAAAAATAAAACGACATAATACTGGGTTTTTTAAAAATAAACCATTAAAAGAACTAACATCACCTTTCTCTCTATTCGCTTTATACACTTATTTATAAATTATTACAAAGGCTGCAAATTTACATTTGAAACAACGCTCAAAAAATTACAGTTTTTTCCGGTCAATGTAGTATAATACTGAAGGTTGCCATAAAAAAACATTCCGCCGTAATATTTTGTCAGAATTTTTTTAATGTCCATACGCCCGTGAAAAGTTCCCTGTAAGTAAAAAAGAGCATACATTCAAGGAATCCACAATGACAAATTGTTATTATTGTATTTCTCCTATCACATGCTAAAAACTTATTCGCCTATATTATACCTAATACATATAACTTCAAAGCTCACAAAGGTTTTAAAGCGCAAATAGTTATACAGAAGATAAAGTAGTAATTAATAGTGGTGGGTCGGTACGCGTTTTTGCAATACCGAAACTATGTATTGGTTTAGTTTGTAATAACGGTTTTTGAAACTATTTATTTTAATAACTAGTTATTGAATGGGTATCGCAAGTGTCGACTGAGGGCTCGGTTTCGGTTCGAAGGAAAATCATGTTTTAATGAATAAATGATTTTATTCGGCAACTATCTATTGACGTGACTGAGTATTGGGTGTTCGATAGTAACCATCAGTATTATTTTGATAAATGAAAATGAACTTTCCTTCATACTTTGACCAGGCTTAGGACTGGCTGCCAGGTGGCAGGCGTATTTAAATTAAAAGTTCATTTGATTTTATGTACATTGTTATTCTGTACATATCCGCAATATTTACCCTTTACTATAAACCTATTTTATATTTTACACGTTTTTATTTACACTATGTTACGAAGTTTTGTATTTACAATTCCTATTTTACAATTTGGCGCGAATCGTTTGCCGTCGGTTACGTCAGCCTGGCGCCTAGTATCGGCTCTCGCTCGGGTACCACGTTGCGAGCGACAGCAAGTGAACCGTCCGTTCCACACAATAAATAGTTACTCCCGATAAATAGTTTCTGAAGAAGTCAATACATAGTTTTCGGTATTGCTGCTAATAAATAGTTTCAATAACTGTTTACGGTTTATAACGCCCATAACTAGTAATTAACTTCTACCATCAGTAATAGCTACCTCACTATTTTTAGGTAAGATTGGTGAAGCTTATAACTTACTGGATTTAGATGACAGTTTTCGGTCATGTTAAAAATTGCTATTAACAATGGTCTTAAGAAAATATGATGACAGGGGTTCCGTAACTGTAGCCGGAAGGGCTCCTTTTGTCCATCTGTTGTTACTATTATTTTACCCTGAAAAGAAGAAGATTTTTAATACAAATAATGTGGCAAAAATATATGTGAAGATTTTCGTTACGGTTTTCGTTACTTGTGAAACCGCGACAAGCGGTCATATTTTGTATGTAAAAATAAAACCGACTTCAAAAACTCATAAATAATATAAAAAACATACGACATCACAGTTTTAGGTATATTGAAGTTGGTGCCAAATTTTAAGTAACTGTATTAGTTGTTCTTACATTATTTAAGACTTTCAAGGTGATAATTGCTTGGCACCGATTAAAATTTAAAACAGTGATGTTGTTTTTTTTTTATTGTTAACAGTGGCAGGCGAGCAAGTGGCCCACCTGATGGTAAGTGGTAACCACCGCTCATGGATATCTGCAATACCAAGGGCAAAGCTCAGCTACTGTCTACCTGGAGAGAAGTGCTCTTTTTAAACCTCGTTTGTTATATGTTTTCTTATATTATTTATGAGTTTTTGGTGTTTCCGAAGACGGTTTAATTTTTTTGTAAAAAAATTTTTTTTCAACCTTTATGGTTAAGTTAATATATGCGTATTGGAAATTGGGCCAAGGCAAACACCAGAATAACATAAATAAAAAGGTCTTTCGCTCTAAATACTTTCGAAAGAATTATTCCCGAACTCCTAATCTACCAGAAACCTTCCATCATCAGCTCAGTAACATGACATAATGACTACTAGACGCAAATACCCTGAATATCTTAAGGAAAATCATGAAACACGTTGGACGTGCCTGTGAAATTTAAGGGTATCCCTCGATTCGCCTGAGATCCCATCATCAGATCATGACATGGTGACAATGGAACCACTTCGGAAGTTTTCTCTATCAATAACATAAAGAATTTTGAAAATCGGCCCACAAGTGTCGGAGTAATCGGTGAACATACATAAAAAAATAGATACAGTCGAACAAACCTCCTCCTTTTTCGAAGTCGGTTAAAAAATCTATTACGAGCTCTTTCGCCAGCGTCAAAGCAGCCTGCTTACCAGATCGCTCAAAACAATATAAAACTAAGAACGGAATGGCGCTATACGCAGCAAGAGCGATGTATCTTTTTAACCGACTTCAAAAAAGGAGGAGGTTCTCAATTCGATGCGTATGTTTTTTTGTGTGTATGCCGCCACGAGATAACGCCGCCAATTGTGGACATATTTTTTAAAAATTATTTTTGTATTAGATAGAGTATACTTCAAGGGTGGTCCCATGGTCACCAAAGTTAGGATCAATTAGGATTAGGATCAAAGTTAGGATCTGCCAATTGTAGACCGATTTTCAAAATTATTTTTTATTCGATAGAGTATACTCCTGGGGTAGTCCCAAGTCACCAAAGTCAGGATCTGATAATGGGATTCCAAAAAGTTAAAAATCAAAAATATTTAACAAAAAAAAAAAAAAAAACCGATATCAAAAACACTGAAAAGTAAAAGTAATATAAGAATATGTACAGACAACATCACACTTCTATACTGAAGTCGGTGCCAAACGATGATCTCTTAGAAAGTCTTAAAATTTGTGACCGACTTCAATATAGAAGTGTGATATTGTCTGTACCTATTTTTATATTATTTTCAACTTTTCAGTGTTTTTGAAGTCGGTTTTTATTTTTTATAAAATATTTTTAACTTTTTAGTGAATGAAATCTTTTACGAAAGTAAAAGAAACCCTAATTAAATAACAGCTCACCTAGCGTTTCCCTCGAATTTCATGGGATCCCATCATCAGATCCTGACTTTGGCGACCTTGGAACCACCAAGTAGGTTAGGGGTATACTCTATCGAATACAAAAATAATTTTGAAATCACGTAACATACACACAAAACACGTTGGACACACTTTAAAATTTAAGGGTTTTCCTCGATTTTCATGGGATCCCATCATCAGATCCTGACTGTGGTGACCATGGGACCACCCTTGGAGTATACTCTATCGAATACAAAAATAATTTTAAAAATCGGTCCACAATTAGCGGCGTAATCGCGTAACATACACACAAAAATAAACATACGCATAGAATTGAGAACCTCATCCTTTTTTGAAGTCGGTTAAAAAGACAAATTTTAAGACTTTCTAGGAGATCATCGTTTGGCCTTCAATATAGATGCGTGATGTTGTCTGTTCCTATTCTTATACGGTTTTAATTTTTTCTAAAATATTTTTTATTTTTGCAATACCGTTTTAACCTTGCTATAAGCGATCATGGTAGGGCCCCAGGATGTCTTGGCTGGCTGACTGAGGCGTCATCGCCAAGCCTAAATTATTAAAGCTAAACATATGAAATTTGGCCAATTGATTCCTTTGATAACGCTTAAATTTACTTTTTTTGGAAGTTCAATCCCTAAGGGGGTAAAATAAGGGTTGAAATTTGTATTTCTTGATACTCAAAGTATAAACGTTTGTATTTGGGCTAATGAATAGAAACGAGTAAAATCATGTGTTAGCTGTTTTGAATGTTCCACCCTCAAGGGATGAAATAGGGGTTAAAAGTTTGCATTACGTTTGTGTATTACGTTAAAACTGTAACTAAATAAAATGGGCCCGAGCACCGATCCCTGAGGGACACCACTGTAGACATCATATTCATCTGATAAAGTTTCACCAATTCTTAACTTAAACCTTCTATTGGTCAGAAAATCATTAATCCATTTATAAAGTTGTCCACGAATTCCAAAATGCTAGAGTTTAGTTAATAATCTCCTGATGGGGACACGGTCAAATGCTTTTTCATAATCTAAGTAAATTATATCTGTCGGATGCCATTGTTACAATTGTTTGTTAATTTATAGGCACATAAGTAGATTTGTGACCGTGGATCGCTTAGGTACGAAGCCATGTTGCTCCTCAATAATGATATTTTCTAGACCAATAAAAGTTTTAAGCTCAGTTGCTATTATCTTTTCCTTGGTTTTACATACAATGCTAGTGAGGTTTATAAGACTATAGTTGGATGCTATTTGCTTGTCTCCTTTTTTATAAATAGGTGTGACATGGGCTTCTTTCCAATCTTGTGGTAGTCGAGCATTCATTGAATTACAAAGTCATTATATCTGCTAACTGTTGCCTTAGAACGTTACTGCATTGTTTGAGTAATACTGAAGGTAAAGAATCTGGTCCCATAGAAGTCAAATCAGAGAAAGTATTTAAAGCTTTATCTACTTTTGCTCGGGTAAAAGTCACTGTTTGTATTGAATTGTATTCGTGGTTGTTTCATTGCACTGGTGGTTCAGTTACAAAAGTTTTTTGGAATTGTTGAGCAAATATATTAGCAACCTCTTTTTGATCATATTATTACCATTATAATTCGTTAATGAAGGAGGTACTGAGATTGTGGAGGATAGTTGTTGACGCACATACGAGTAAAAAGATTTAGGACCATATTTTACTACACCTTTTTCATATTCCATTCTGAGACTTCTGAATAAGCTAACAAGTTGATTATTAATTTTTCTATAAGCTTTGTATAATTCATCTGAGCCCTGAAGCACATATTGTCTCCACAGACTCTTTTTGTTTTCCATCATGTCTAATACTTTTTGATTAATCCAAGGTTTATTGAGATTTTGATTTTTTTTTTATTGTTTTGTAAGGTATATGAGTTTCAATAACGTTTGTTGTTGTAGTTCTGAAGTATGACCAAGATGTTGCGACATCAGTCTTATCCATGTAAATTGTTTCCTTATCAATAAGTTTCTTACCAATTTCCTCATAGTTAGCTGTGAAAAAGTTTCTTCTTTGATATTTTAATACTTTTCTAGCAGATTGACACTGAATTTGAATTATAGCCAAAAGAACTTTGGTTCATCTGACTACATCTACGATATGGTCTTAGCAATGCCTACTTACGTTGGTTATTACAAAAGACTTAGTCACTGTTATGTTGTAGAATATGGATGTGTGATTCAATAACATGAATTCCACCGTGGAGCAGTTGACAGACTTGGGCCCTTTCATTGCATAGAACTTTACAATTTTCATGTCAAACTTTCCCTGAAATATTAAAAAAATAATTGTCAGTCATCTATTTTCAAACATGTTTGAATATAAGACGTCTATTATAGATAATTAGGTGTGAGCCAGCCAGACAAAATGATATAACAGCATCTTTTCGTTAAGACCTCTTGTAAGAACAAGAGGTCTTAACGAAAAGATTTCAATTAAATTTTCTTTCAAAGAGATATGAGTAATAATTTTTACTATGTCACCATTTTTTTTCTTATCTAGTAAATAAAATATTATTAGGGTGCTTTTACTCTACGCAAGAAAGTAGCTTGCGTATGTTAGACTCTCGAGCAATGTCTCGAGTCAACGGGTGAGCTGTTCCTGCGACCTCGCCGCGATACTGCCGCCAGCAGTCGTCCGTCACCCACGAACTACACAAGCTGGAGGCGAATTTTTGAATTATGAAAAATCTTGAATACAAATACGAACACAAATCATGTGTGAATTTCTTTTCTACAGCTCCCAATTTCAAAGAATTTTGAATCACTCGAGTCCAGTGTTGTCATTAAAAACAAATTCTATATTAGATACCGTTTCACGCAGATAAAATAAAAACCAGTACGCAGTAATATATACTATATAGCAATAATAACTCATTAATTAAAAAAACCGCGATGAATCGCACGTATAAGGGAACGAAGACACGTTGCCAGTGGAAATCAAAAACGAGTGGATAGGACTACTCGCCGCAGAATTCGCGGAATGGATATTCAAAAATTAAAAATTTAAATAACCCCCGACAAAAAAAAACTCCAAAAAGTAAAAAATAAAATGTGTTGGTTGGCCCTTTAATAACTTTCATATAGCTAGTAATATTTTGAAAGCGTCGTCACATCGGGGACCGCAATTAATTTATCTATTTATTTAATTATTTACCGACCGAATACGTAGAGCGTTACTAGCTAGATAAATATTAATTGCGGTCCCCCGACGTGACGACGCTTAAATCGAAATAATATTAGTTATATCAAAGTTAAAGGCCAACCAACACATTTTTATTTTTTTGGAGGCTTTTTTGTCGGGGTTATTTAAACTTTTAATAAAATTTTTATTTCATATTTTTAAACTCTAGGCCTAAGCACCCTAACTAAGTTAGTATAGGCTCAAGCCCCTCTGTCGGTGGGGAAGGAGGTATATAAGCTGTGATGATGAGTTCTTAAACTAGACACACTACATAATATTATAATAATAATGATTTGTTCTAGTGCATAGTATTCTACTAGTCGAGCCCTTTCATTTGATAGGTACCCATATTGAGGGAGTTGTAAAAAAATATGTAATTCGACATTTTATGGCAGCGGCCATCTTGGTCCCATAGTCATCAAACATAGCTAAGAACACTCCCGACTAATTCACCTTACAAAAAAAAAACAAAATCAAAATCGGTTCATCCGTTCGTTCGGGATCTACGATGCCACAAACAGATACACACACACACACACACACACACACACACATACATACCTCGTCGTTTTTGCGTCGGGGGTTGAATATAGTGAATTTTTAAATTGTATTCGATTTCGATTCTTACGACTTCGAATGAGAATTCAAATTCTATTGTTTCAAAAATGCATCACCTGCTTGCTTGCGCCGTGTACTGCACACCCATTATAGTGCTACTTACATATTTTATATTAGTATTATCAAATCCGGAAACTACTACAAGTAATCCAAAAAACAATATTGTAAATTTTCCCATATTTAAGAAGGGACACATTCATATGCCAAACTCAATATGCAGACAATAATAATGTAACAAAATGACTTTATTCATTAGGTAGAACTGGTTTGAATTTCAATGACGAATATCATAATTTTACGGCTCGGTAAATATATAAATTGCTTTGTTTATTAAGAGTCTTATCATGAGTTCATAAGTACCAAAACCGCTATGGACACTTGGACAGGCCCGCTTTGACACGAGAGCCGTGTATTAAGTTTAATTTATTACATCAGTCCATAAAAAGATTGCTACAACGTAGTCTCAATCTGAAGCAGTGGATCTACGGGGAGAAAAAATTACCCGTGGACTCACTGTGGGTCGTAGCAGCGGGACCACGGTTAAAAGGTGATCTAAACTAGCAACTACTAAAACAGCTGCAACAAGGCAAAACAGTCCAATAATTAAGTATTTTCTATCAAATTGAAAGTCGCGACTAATGACATTGGTGTTCAAATGTATATTTTCGACTCCCACGTCGATGACGGGGAAACAACACCACATATTCGCGACAAATCTGTGAATAAAAAAAATGTTATTTCAGTTTTTTTATACAACGATGTAAAGTCACGGTATCCAGTAATTTCACTGCCATATTATTATTTTTCATTACTCATACTCGGAAAGTAGGTCTGAAGTTGCCTGAGGAGCGGGTTGAAAGTAATACTTTTCAGCCCTAGGGAGAATCACTTTCAACTGACAGCTGCTGTCAAATTTTAAAAAACAAACTAGTTCTATTTTCATACTTCTATTGAACCATTTTCGGACTTTCTATACAGCCACTCAATCACAGCAAGATGTAAAATTGAAAATAACATAATGTAAAGTATTTAAAGAATTTATTTTTTTAATGACTTTATTATAATTTACTTTCAACTATTTTTTTAAAATAACATAGATTTGGGCAAAATATTTACAGTTTTTTCAATGATTAAAATGAAAAATAATGGCTGAATAGCTGGCCTGCCACAGAAAAAAAAACAAAATAAGGGGGTAAGCGGCAATCCGATCTTCATTTGTTTTTTCGAGTTTAGAATTTTGTTTATTATTCCGTATAGCAGTGATTTCATATATAAGAGAAGAGGCAAAAGCAGAAGTTGTTGATTTATTTTAAAAAATCACTCTTTTGATCTAGCTGATTCATGTTTTTATTTTTACTTTCCTTGTATTCGTAATGAAAAGCACAGTGTTTACCTCGGGTTAAATACTTATTTAGTCCCTCGAACTATTGGCGCCCTCTCTACGTTCGGGCACCAAACCCCGTCTCGGGACTAAATAAGTTACTTTCACCCCTAGGGTAACAATGTACTATTACCTTTCAAACCGGGACACAGCAATGCAAGCACTGCTGCTTTGCTGCAGAAATAGGTGAGACGGAGGTACCCAAGCAGACCACGTGATCACAGGGCAGTTTTTTAGCATAACATTATCATTTCGCAAATATCACATGCTCTTGCTCTCTCTATCTGAATTTCGAGAGGGGACTGAGCGCGACAGAGGGGCGTCCCCCAGCGGGCGACTGCGATCTGTACAGATCTATTGTGGCTTACCCCTCTATTTTAAAGGTCTCCAAATAGGCCCGCAGCGTTTAAATAGCCAGTTACATTTTTTGGAGACAGAGCCTTCGCATCGTATGGTGGTAGACTAGGTCCACCCAGACATCGGCTACTTGTGTAGATGAGAGCATGACATTCACAAAGGATGTGAAATGGTATCTCATCATCCTCACCACAGAATCTGCACGTGGGAACATTAGTCAGGCCCATTCTGTGTAGATTTTTGTTGAGTTTGCAGTGACCAGTTAGGGCTCTATTGAGGGCCCTTAATTGGCCCCTGCTCAGTTGGAGGCTTCACATTGCGACCCTGGGTGAAAATTCCCTAATGAGCAATTTCGAGTCCAGTAGTCCCGGGGACTGTGTTTGTACTCACTCCCTGGGGACCCTTTTTTAATCCCCCTCGAAATGCTACAAGCTGGTTCTGGTCCGATGAGAGCTCTCGGAACCAGCCCTCGCCAGTTCCAGGCTACTCCAATATCCGAAGATTTCATTGCTTATTGGAGCTATTGCGATATTGGAGTAGCCTGGAACCAGCCAATCGTTACCGATTTCCTAGTCCCCAATTCATTCAAGGCCTTCGTGCATTCTAATGTGATCTTGGACTTGATTTCTACAGCGGCAAGCGCTTTTAGAGCAGCTTGGCTGACTTACAGGATGAGAATATTCCTTCCCTCATTCGACCTGTTTGCATAAACACAGCCGATGATGACATACATTTCTGCCTGGAATACGGTGGTATATGTGCCCACAATCGTGGTTCTCCTGGATTTCGCACTACCTTCGAAGGCACCTGCACCTGACCGGCCCTCTTTTCTGGAGCCATCAGCGTAGGTACCATATCTGGTTAGCTTTCTTAAAGGGCTCAAGGATTTGCTTGTCCCATTCATCTTTTTTTATTTTTATTGAGAATAGGTTTGCGCTTGACCCAGAATCACCTGATGGTAAGCGAGACTGGGTCTATGATGGAGCGCGCTTACCTAGCAAATGCCCATTTACCCTTTTTTTAAAAAGATCCAGGTTATAATGGTCTGGGAACACCGATAAAGGTAAAGAGTTCCATTCCTTGGCGACACGAATAAGGAAAGAATTGCCGAATCGTTAAGTTCGGCAAAATGGAATGTCTACAGTGTAGGGATGAATCCCCGACGTGCGTGTTAGATCTAAATCGTGACTATCTGTTAGGAATCGTGACTTTGTAGTTCTTATTGAACTCCAAAGTTTCAAGCATGGCATCGGCTGGCATTGTCATGACAGGATTAACCATTAGGCTGCTCTGTAGCTTCCTCATGGTTCACACATGCTCATACGAATAGTTACATAATGCTTATCCCATCCCTTTATATAAGCCTAAAAGTGTATCTTGATGCCAAATATCAAGTTTTTAGGTCATCTGGAAGTGGGTTAGGTTTTTGATCTATAAAGTCAGCAAATCAGTCATAAAAGTGCCGGCTTTTAAACGTTAACATACCAATAACTGAAACTGTTTGAGACACATTTATAACATTTTGGATTCTTGCTAAAGACCTTTAATAAATGTGCCGAATTTCCTGTACGTAGTTTAAATCGATTTTGAGTTGTGAAGGGGTCGAAAGTAGCTGTATATGGTTCGTGTAATATTACACATGACTGCTACGTCGTCGCCAGTTCCTTTTTCTTTGAACTTGGCTTGACACGCTGGCGCGTATAGATATGCGTAGGAAGATAATACATATTTTTCAATTTCTTTTTGGGACGCATTGTTTTGATTGTGGGGTACATTGATTTACTACCAAACGTAGATAACGCATGAACGATCGAAAAGTGGGCCGGTGAAGAACTGCTCAATCGCGACTCGTGCAGTTCCTTTCCATAGTGAGTGATTAGCTGTCGGCACGTAAACATTGAAAAGTTGTGGTTTCATATTTTGCGTAAGTAAATAATAATAATAATAATAATTAACTCTTTATTGCACAAATAATACAAGTAACAAAAGAAACAAACTTAAAAAAGAAGAAATGTACAAGTAGGCGGCCTTATTGCTATAAAGCAATCTCTTCCAGGCAACCTTAAGACTGGAAAATGGGAAAGGGATAATCAAGGGGAAAGGTGCAGAAATAGGAATAAAAAAAAACCGATTGTGTCATAGGGAAGGAAATTACATAACAATAAGCGGCTAAGGATTTATAGATAGGAAGTGACTACGAACTTGGGATTTGAAAGAGTCTAGCGTACGCGCTCCTTGAATACTCTCAGGGAGAGAATTCCATAGCCGGACGGCTTGAGAAGAAAACGAGTATGTCAAAAACTGAGTTGAACGAGGCGGGATGTCAAGGGATAAAATGTAATTAAATCGTAAAGTACGATTCGAAGTATTGGACCGAAAAGAGAAATGAGACTTAAGATAAGGTGGAGATATTGGATGGAACAAAATATTGTAAAGGAGTGACAAGACATGTAAGTCTCTACGCTGTCGAATTCGTAGCCATTTGAGTTGAGAGCGGTAATAAGAAACATGGTCAAATTTTCTTAAATTAAAAATAAATCGAATGGCCACATTTTGTAGACGCTCCAGCTTGTCGAGAAGTTCCTCAGACAGATCCACCCTCTTAGCAATTACAAGCATTATGTTTGAGAATATAAAGTTGATATTTTCTTGTAGCAATTACTAAAACGTCGTTTGATCTGTGGCTAGGTATGAAATGATGTAACTTCCCACGGTTGTACTTAAAATAGTTGCCGTAATAATGCAGAATAAGGTTGAATTCGATAAATACGGTACTTTCTTTATGGTAATTTTCATTCGGGCGTGCATATTTAAGTATATATCAACGAGTACAAATGTATAGTCGATTAGGTGACAGATTTCAAGCGTGCTCGTATCACCAGTGTAGGCGTTTCCAAAAGAGATAATGATGTGGTAGAAAAACCCTTTCTGACCCATGGTTACACTTTACACTGTTTTATTACACTGGTGTAAAAACTAAGTACACATAAGATCAGAAAGTTGAAAGTTAAAAAGTTCCTATTGGGCTAGTAAAAAAGTTCTCAACCACCCTCACACCCTTAGTAGCTACGAATAATTCTGATATCAAAGTCTACTATAAGTACTGACCATCAGTTTGGCAATTAAGGCAAGGCACTTTCTAGGAAAGCGTACTTCAATTTTAAAACACATTTTCGTTTAGCATAAGGGGTGATTGTATCTAATCTCAAAAGAGCCACATGTATTATAGGTGACTGTTACCACTTACCATCAGGTGGGCAGTTTGTTGTTTACCAACTTATAGCAATAATAATAAGAAATAATCGTTTTGGCAGAAGAAATCTTGTGACGTCAAAGTTGCGTCAAGCAGTGTAAGTGCACACCCCGGACACTCCATACAACGTTAGCAAATCAATTAGCTATTACTACTACATAAACAAATGACGTTCGTACACGCGCAAATGTGTACGTGGAATCTAGTAGGGCTGAGTGCGCGGTTATCAATCGAAATGACGCGGGAAGTGCAGCGACTGCTTCCTCTTTCACCCGCATAGCGCTGTCTCTGTTATCGCCGGGCGCTCGCGTCTACTCGTCCGAGCAATCGCGCGCGCCCTTGTTTATGTGTCAGCTTAGATAAAGAATGAATAGATAGGACGTGACCGTATATCCGTAAGGGACAGACATAGATGACGTCATACCTGCCTAAAGTAGATGGGTATACCAATGTTGCTTTAAGTTTTACCCTACTTTATGTTTATAGTGGCTTTTACCACTATAAACATAAAGTAGGGTTGATTGATCTACGTATTTTTTTTGAGACATTTTAATGAGCGCCCCTCGCTCAATAATATGTCTCAAAAAATAAAAAGTGGGAGGAAGTTGCGATTTTTTTTATTGAATTCTTCATTCAGCCTTCGCCGCAGTCTAAAGTTATTTACACTTTTAAATAAAACTACACTTTTCGGATTTACTCGAGTATATTTCGTTTTAAAACATTTTACTATTATTTATTTAAGCTATTATGTAAACATCTTTACAAATATAAGAAAAAATATAACCCAGCATTTGAAGCCGCATTTTCTCTTTCGGGGCGTATTCAAATTTGAACCGAAATCCAACACCGATGCGTCCTGAAACAATATGTATACAGGTTAAAAATAAAAGGAGGTTCCCCGAAGGAAATCTGTTAAATACAGACAAACAAGCAAATGGAAAGTCTCACTTCAAAAGAATTACCTTTGTTATCTAAAATGCTCAAAATTTTATACTTAAATATGTCAATATTAACGTAACACAGAAACTAATATGTGAGTTCCCTTTCACGTAACAAATTACCTACGAATCAAGGAAAAATAGTCGTAGCGTAACTGGTATCATTATAACCCGGCAAAATGTTATACGCGTTGGCTGTATACGTGGCCATATTGTATGGCGACATTCCTAGCTTGTTAGGTTAACAATAACCTTACTACTTAGTTTGAAATTTCATGTTTAATCCCATAATATGATTGAGAACCATAGTAGAAGGATAAAATATTGCAATATAACTTGTATTTATAATTTAAAAAATAGTTTTGGCGCTTTTTATTGACACAATTTAGGTCTTACCTGTAAAAGGTTATATTTTCCTGTTTTCTAGCACTATCACTATTACAAACTAAAACGGAGCAGTGCACCATGATTTAAATGTTCAAATAGTTCACAATTACACTAATTAAAGTGTTAAATAATTACACAGTAAGCTATAATTCACAGAACAAATTTCTTCCACGTATTTGTTTAGCACCAGACGCTGGTGATAAACAATCCCCACTACCAGTTTCACCTATATACGGTAACAAGGACAAAAAAAAATGATGCCATCTTCTTCTTTCCTTTGGCAATGTGTATAAGTTTATCTCTTTTCCTCATGTTTGACGGCTTTTATAGCCCATCTATTCATTCTTTATCTAAGTGTGTCAGTGATGTCTACAACGAAGTGCCGGGTAGGACGAGGTATTTGAAATGAGTGCGGGGAGGTGAGTGGCCGTTCTGTACGTAGTACTATTATCTATTCTGTGGTAAGTGTCAACAACATAGTGACACCGAATAGTACTGCACGCACGCGTTTCCAGCGTTTATCGATAAATAAGTAATCATTTTTATTGATAAAAATCCAAAAATAAAACAAACATGTATCTTTCTTTATGATTTATTAAAAAATAAGTATTTATGTTTCAATTTTCACAGGAGACATTTGAAACTTCTTGCATATCCTTTCACAGAACAAACGATTCATTATAATATTTTTAGGAATCAGAAGTAGAATCCGTTTAATGAAAAAGACTATTTAATCAAACTGTAAATTAAAGTACAACTGTTTAACATGTTATGCAAACACTAACAACAACCCTTTAATACTCAACACGAAAACGATGGTTACGAGAGATCCTTCCTTTGTAACAGCTGCCGTAGAAAAGAAAACGGGTCACGTTTGAGTCGCCTTATATAGCCACGTCCGACATTATTTCCTCCACTACCCACTTTAAACCTAATACAGCCTCCCTGACATCCTGACGTCCCCGTCAGGTTTCTTTATGCATCTTCTTCATCATGTTTCTTTTGCTTTAGTCCTGACAGACCCGGTTGCAACTGCAGGTCTAGCAGAGGCATGTCTAAGCAAGAACTCGTTATTTTTACAATGTCCAAATAAATTATTTTTCATTTCATTTCATTTCAACTTGAATTTCGTTCTTCAGAAATGGGAAAGCTGGCATTGGTGCTTCCGTCAGACTGTTAAGAGGAGCCGACTCGGACGACTCACTCAATGACGTCACTTTCATCATTTTCGCTTGCTGTAAATAGGAATAAAATAAAAACCAACTCCAAAAACACTGAAAAGTTAAAAAAAATATAAGAACAGGTAATGACAACATTACACTTCTATATTGAAGTCGGTGCCAAATTTTGAGACTTTCTAGGAGATCATCGTTCTGTTCTTATATTATTTTTAGCTTTCCAGTGTTTTTGGAGTCGGTTTTTATTTTTGTAAACTATTTTTATTTTTTAGCGAATGAAATCTCTTTAGTAAATTTACCACCTCAATGCTATTAAACTCACTTGATAGGACGTGCCTATTCTATTTTTAAAAAATACAAAAAATAATCAGTTTTCTATGACCTAAGTGGAAGCTTCGGTCTATATCTTCGAAGTTCTTCATCAGATCTTAATAATATTTATATGGGACCAACTTGTAAGCATACCCTATCAAATTAAAAAAATAATTTTCGAAATCAGTTCATAAATGCCGGAGTTATGAGGTAACAAACATACACATGGCAATTATTTAATAACAGTTTTCTATGATCCAATGAGTAGTTTCGGTCTATATCTTTAAAGTTCTTCATCAGATCTTTATTATCCTGTCTTCGCCTCCGAGATTTATTCCTTAACCATGTAGTAGCCCTGCTACGCGCTAACCCTATCGCACAAGTTTTAAAGTCAGAGAAAGAAAACCACTATATCTTCCTCTGTCTAATCACACCTGACAAGCCTCCGCAGTACCGACCTTATTCTTGTCCGTGCGCGCGCGGCGTTCGCACGAGTGTACCTAACAGTAATATAATTTGTGCATGAGTGTAGGTAACCTACGTAAAAAAAAAAGTATAAATTTACGGTTATTTCCTTTTTTGTTAAGTATGCCTAAACGAAAACACTGTGAATCCGAAGAAGATAAATGGCTAAGGAAGATGAAGAGATACGAAGAAAAAAAAAACGTAGGGGCAAGCCGGAGGCACATTTTGTACTCAGATGATGGCGAAAATGATGTGCAACCAGAAGAATACTTTTTTACATTCCCGTTGCATTCATCGGGAATCATTTTTATGTCCGTTGTATTCTTCGGATAATATTTTATTATATTCTCGTTGTATTGAACGAGGAATCATTTTTATGTCCGTTGTATTCTTCGGATAATATTTTATTATGTTCTCGTTGTATTGAACGAGTAAGCGGGTGGACACCGCTCGCCTGGGCCGCCGAGTACGCGCGCGGCGCGACCATGTGCAGTAATACTCGTAATGGAAAATGTGGGTATCCTTTTTTCCCCGCTGCCTAAAAATTTCCGTTGCATTCATCGGAAATCACTTTTATGTCCGTTGTATTCTTCGGATCATATTGTTATTATGTTCTCGTTGCATTCAACGAGTAATACTCGTAATATGTACTTAATGGAAAATATAGGGGCTGTCCTTTTTTCCCCGCTGTTTTAAAAATTACCGTTGCATTCATCGGAATTATTTAAAAATATTTTTTGTGCTGCCTAAATTCTCATTAAATATTTATTAGTATCTTTCACATACAAACCAATGTGGTGTTAACTGATGACTTACAAACCGATGTAGCGGCCAGGTTTCAAGTCCTATTGCAAAACGGTTTCCAAAAGTGACCAAAGACGAGCATTTAAAAAAAAAAAACAATGTACTATAGTACCTATGGCGAAAGGCCGAACTCTAATTCGGAAGTAAGTGCTATGTTGGTAGACAACAGAATCAACTCGGTAAAGCACTTTCAGCACTGGGAAGGGCACAATCGTGTCTTTTAAAGAAAAATCTTAATATTCCAGATGTAGTTACGTTGAACGATGCAGACACCAATTTCATCTAAGAGTCATTTAAACTTGAAAGGCTCATCGTCCCGAACGCGACAGCAAAGCAGCGGCCAATCCTACCCTCATCGAGCCGGTGGGCCGGGACAGTCAAAGACGTCGTACTAACAAGCGAATCGACGGCGAGCAGCCGCGTTCGCACCGCTGCCAGCTTGTCGCCAGCCAGCCCCGCCGCCGCCGCCGCTGCCGCTGGCACCGCCGAGGCACCAGCCAGTCGCGTCGCATCACAACGGTCATCGAACAATCGCGCTACCTGAGCGCGCAGCCGCAAGTACATGCCGGCCGCTTAAAATATTAATTTAGTCAATGAGTGGTGAACTATCACTAGCGATAGGTTTATATTAGACAATGTGTCAAGGATTTCATTTATTGAGGAACCTTATCAAAATCCATACAGCCGTGCGCGGCGTTCTTTTTCAAAAAGTGAGTGAATAGCAATTTCTCTCGAATTAAATCATTTATTAGAAATAAAAGCTATTAGGAGATGTAACCCGACAGCAAAACAATTCGTTTATGATATCTTCGTTATTCCTAAAAGCGTGTGCTCTATATATTAAATCTAAAAAGCTGAATTCGAAGTCGAAGTAGGTATCTCATTTCAAAATGGAATATATCAGAACGGCTACTCGATTTATGACCGAAGACTGATACGTGATTAATATTGATATTAAGGAAGCTTAATTTTTGCTGCCGATTCACAAATCAAAAAAAAAAAACATGTTTACGCTTTTATTTTCATGATATTTTGTACGAGTTTCTAGCACTCCCGTTTAGCCTATGTTCCGCGCGATATATTTCACAAAAATATTACAGCCAGCTCTTACTCATTTACCTTCTGGTGACCTGTATTACAGGTATTTATCATACCTATCACAGGCATCAGACTCTCACATTAAGGTATTATAAACTCTAGATGGAAGAATAGCTAGTGATATTTACATTGTACCCTTTTGTGATGAGTAATAAAAGCATTATTATTATTTAAGATCTTATGGTCTGCTATCAGTGAGATATCTATGATATGTTGTGTTAAGCAAACTCTGCTGGAGAGTGCCTAGAGAACGCAAAAAGGACTATTTAATGTCTGACACGATTAGGGTTAGTTATTAATTAAAAATAAAAAAAACCTGGTCTAATACCAGAAAAGCTTTGTAAATTTTTAGGTTTTATTTTAAACTCTAATAAAATAACATACAATTACCAGATTCAAGCCACAAAAATTTATTATACACATAAAAAATATATTTAAATCTAACAGAATTCGAATAAGGTTCTTTGAACGTTTTCTACGGCAGCATGTCGGCTGTAGTATATGGGTAGTATATACACACAAAATCACTAAAAGGTGCTCTTCTTAGAAATACTAACAATTACGACATTTTTATTACAATTACAGATATTTTATAATAATATTATGATCTCCATTGGTGGCAGATCAATATTCCATTGGCAGTTAATTGAATAAAAAGTCATAGGTACAATTTCGGAATTTTTACGGACGCTTCGACAGCAGGCTAGGGTGCAGCTTGTGCCAACGAAAAGACTGGTGGTTTCTGGACCAACATCGAGCGAACCAATCATATAAACTGACTGGAACTACTCGCTGTATATTGTGGGCTAATTTCATTTGCTAAAAATGTCGCTAATTGTGGTAGTCTTTTAAGTGTCGATAACACCACTGCCATATTCTATATAAATAGAATGGGGAGAGTGTAATACCAACACTTAAGTCAAGTTACTAAAATGATTTGGGACTGGTGTGAGAAAAGTAGGTATATTTATTTTCGCGTCTTATATTCGTTACTCGTTAAATATAGAAGCTGACAGTGAATCGAGAAAAATAAACTTCGACACAGAGTGGCAGTTGGGTATCCGACAACTTTTGAAAATTAAAACATTTTTTTGGTGAACCATCTATTGACTTATTTGCATCTCGTAGTAATGCAAAATGTCCCGCGTATATTTCATGGAAAAGGGATCCCTTTGCCTATGATATTGACGCGTTTAAACAGTAGATTAGTCGCAATTTTATTTTTACGCTTTAACACCGTTTGCACTAATTTTTAAAACGATAAACAAAATAGTTAGGTACTGATTAAGCCACCGGAATTATCGTTGTTCAACTATAGCCCTCTTAACCATGGTATCCCCTTTTCATATCCCTGGGTGTCACAGAGATTGTGATATTTCCTCCAAGAAAGATCTACTTACTTCCTTTCAGGATGGTACACCATCTGCGCCGTCACCTTTCCCTGCCAGCGTGTGTATTTTCCGGGAAAGCTTTCATGACGTGCCAGAAACAGCCTTAGATGTTGTTATCTTCGATATCACATAACACCGGGTCATAATATAATTCTAGTCTAAAGATATGGTGGGAATTTTGTAAAAAGAATACAACAGATTTTTTTAAATGTAAATACTACATTTTTGTTGGAATTTCTGTTAATGTGTTTTGAAATTTTGAAGTTTAGGTAGAACTATTATTCTAATGTCACGATAGCAAGTGATCGTTATTAGTTAGGCAGTAGCCCCCTGATATTATAGTATTAGACTATTAAACGATTTGAGAATGATACAATTAATCTTGAAAAAATGAGTAAGAAGTTAGTCATGTTTATTAGCTGGACCAAGGACGCATACGATTTCTCTAACAAAAATACGAAATATTAATAAAGCATATGAAGATCGAGTAATTATAACACTTATAAATTTAATTAAAACATAAGCAATTGGCAAAGCTCAACCGGTTTTAAACTTACTTTTTTTTTATCCCTTTAATATCCCGGTATTTGTCCAGCATCAGTGGTATTATTAAGATATATTGCTGTATCATCTTCAATTCGCTCAGATTCAGAACAAACCTGATCCTCACACATAAGAAACCACGTAGACCTGCTTCATCTCAACCCATTGGGCGTTGGATAAAGCAGATCATGTGCGATAGTGGCATTGACATCTCAATATTCGCAGCGAGCGAGACACGCATCAACATCAGGCGGCGTCTCGTGCTGGCCTTAACGTCGATGTAATTAGAAAGACCGCAGGATGTTCGGAAAGATCAGCTGTATTTGCTGATTTTTATAACAGACCGGTATATTAGTTCTGAAACCAATTTTATTGAATCTTTGTCACAATTATAATTATTATTAAGTACTTAAAATAATACTGTCGGTTGATTAGTTTTTTGTTCACAATATTTTGTTGTTTTGAAATTTTTTCTAGCGGCGCAAAAAAAAAAAAAAAAATGGAAATACGTAATAATTATGTTTTGATGTTTTACTGTAATGTTGTTTATTTTTTATTGTCGCAACATTGATTTTATACTCTCTGAACATCTACATGGTTAAGGAATAAATCTCGGAGGCGAAGACAGGATAATTAAATGATCAAACGAACTTACCTGAAGTGAAGTTCGATCTTAATTATCCTGTCTTCGCCGAAGAGATTTAAGGTCCCTCCCTCCCTGAATCTTATCCCCCTATATATCAATGTTGCTCTATTTCTCTAAAAAGAATGAGGTCGGTACTGCGGAGGCTTGTCAGGTGTGATTAGACAGAGGAAGATATAGTGGTTTTCTTTCTCTGACTTTAAAACTTGTGCGATAGGGTTAGCGCGTAGCAGGGCTACTACATGGTTAAGGAATAAATCTCTTCGGCGAAGACAGGATAATTAAGATCGAACTTCACTTCAGGTAAGTTCGTTTGATCATTTAATAATATTTATATGGGACCAATCAGGGCGCACACTCTTTCGAATAAAAAAATAATTTTCGAAGTCGGTTCATAAATGTCGGAGTTAATCATCAACATCATCATCACAGCTCATATACATCCCCACCGAAGGGCACAAGCCTACCCTAACTAGTTATGTTATGTTAGGGTGATTAGGCCTTAGTCAAACCACGCTGGCCCAGTGCGGATTGATTGTCGGAGTTATGAGGTAACAAACATTTAAAAAAACAACCGAACTGATAACTTCCTCCTTTTTTTTTGAATCGGTTAAAAAGCATTATACGGAGACATACAACGATGTTTCTCCGTATAATCACTAACCGCAGCTCATAACGAGCGATTAGCATGACTTTGATGACTCCGTATGGTCCGCGCATGCCATGATCTAACTTGACATACACCATTCAGCCAACCGTTCGGCCGTCTTCTGCCAACCCCTGGTGCACCCACAACCACGGACGAAGACAAATTATTTTCGAAACAGCTTCCGCGCTTATTAATTAATGCATCTTGGAACCAATTGGTGCCTCGACTGTAGTCGCCGACTATCGTCGATTCAGCAATTGGTTACGACTGCTCAGAGCCACTGCTCGAGTGCACCAATCCGGTAAATTCATTTTATTTTATTTTATTTTATTTTATTTTATTTTATTTTATTTTATTTTATTTTATTTTATTTTATTTTATTTTATTTTATTTTATTTTATTTTATTTTATTTTATTTTATTTTATTTTATTTTATTTTATTTTATTTTATTTTATTTTATTTTATTTTATTTTATTTTATTTTATTTTATTTCATTGCCATCGTAACTAACCGCTCTTATCCGTAGACGAATTAAATTCGGCAGAGCTTCATTTATTCATGCTTATACAGCGTGATTCATTTTCAGGAGAGCTTTATTGCGTTCGCACAGGACGCCCCGTTTCTCTTAGTAGTAAGCTTAAGAATGTATCTCTGCTTCTCGATGAAGACGGTCTACCACGTCTGTCCGGTCGCGCGTTTGCCTCTGACGCTATTGAGTCCCAATCAATTGTTCTAGATGGAAAGCATCCAATAACTAGACTGATTACTCACTCGTACCATACTCGATATGCACACGCAAATAATGAGCTCGTTGTAAATGAGTTACGTCAGAGATTTTATATCGTCGGCTTAAGACCTGCCGTCAAACAAGTTGCATCGAGATGTCACAGCTGCAGAGTTAGAAAGATCAAGCCTATAACACCACCTATCGGTGACCTGCCCGAAGTTCGGATGGCTTATAATGAACGCCCCTTTACCTACGTCGGGCTTGATTATTTCGGTCCCCTTACTGTCACAATCAGCCGAAGACATGCGAAGCGGTGGTTCGCTCTATTTACCTGCCTAACAATTAGAGCTGTTCATCTCGAAGTCGTCGAAAATCTTTCTTCCGACTCCGCCATAATGGCCTTGCGCAGATTTATTGCCCGTCGTGGATACCCGTCTTGCATATATTCAGACAACGGGTCTGTATTCGTTGGGGACGCCAAAATGATCGCCGATGTCTACGAGTTTGCGTTCACCCAATAGATCAGATGAAAGTTTATCCCGTCATCGGCTCCATTTATTGTATTCTTTATTGTACACAAATTTACATAAAAAGGTGTTACAAAGAAGAAAAATGTACAAGGGTGAGCTTATCTCTATAAGAGATTTCTACCAGCCAACCCTAACGGGTGTACTAAAACTCTGATTGCGGGAACTAAATAAAATATAATTTGTGCACCAAAACCAAATAAAACATAAAAAATAAATTAATTTTACACATACACACACACACGCCCATCCACCCACACACGTACACACACACACACACTCGCTCACACACACACACACACACTCGCGCGCAAACACACACACACTCACACACACACATACTATTAACAGTTAGTTAATAAGTTCTCTTTCAGTTTCTGTTTGAAAATACCAACTGACGTGCTTTCCCGGACAGCAGCTGGCAATCTATTCCACATCTGAGCTGCACGGACGGTGAACGAGTTAAAAAAGAATTTTGTATTGGATGGAGGTAGGACAAGAGTGTTTGTTACACAGGAAAGTATAGGGCGGGAAGAAGGAGGTAATAAGCGGGATTTATGGGAGGTTGCTGGGAGAGATTGGTGAGGAACATCAAAACAGCGCTTCTTATTACGTTAAAAGAAAAGTCGCCGCGTGAAGAGGTTCTCCTCACACTCCTGTACGAGGCGGAGGCCATCGTAAACTCAAGGCCCCTAACTCATGTCTCCGTGGATCATGACGCCCAAGAAGCACTGACGCCGTTTTTGTTCCTAATCGGTTCTACCTCTAACGACCTTCAAACACGACGGTTCAACGACACCGATCTATCCAGCAGAGCTCAGTGGAGGAAGGCGCAATTTCTAGCCGAACATTTCTGGCAGCGTTTTGTGCCCACATTGGTACCACGTCGATCTTCATCAGCGTCGGAAAACCTGAAGGAGGGAGATTTGGTGTGCATAGTGGATGGGATTCTACCTAGGAGTTGCTGGCCCCGCGGTCGCGTAACAGCTACATATACAGATAAAGACAATATTGTTAGAGAAGTAGATGTCATAACAAAAGGGGGTGTCCTGCGTCGTCCTGTAAGAAAACTTGCACTGTTGCCGTTGGTCGTTCCCTAATTTACTTGGTGCCTACACCGCCGGGGGCTATGTTCACGACCGACATATACAGCCTTTTTTATGGTGTCCAATCATTTGACAAATAACAAATTTTCATTTGAAAAATAACGTTTGACAAAACTATAATTCATTATGCCAATTATTTCACAAATTGATTATTATTGAAACATGTTAGTTGGCAAAACAACGTAAAGTATAAATAACATTTGACAAAATGCCTTGCTTGGTAAATATCGGAATTAGTCAACCCTGACAGCTACGAGCAAGGGGTGCAGGGGGGGTCAGGAAAAAAAAGAACGAATAGGATAAAACTGTAGGTTAGGTTAGGTCAGATATTGTGACATGTGATATGCATCAAAGTTATTGAAAAAGCAACTTATTGGCTAAAACTGTAGGTTAGGTTAGATTAGGTTCTTACCCTTTGGGGCCGCGAGGAAGCTGGTGACGGAGAGGAAGGCAGCGATGATCCTTCATTCGAAGATGTTCCGCTGTCTTCCCGTAGAACCCCGAAGCCTAAAGGAAAGAGAGGAAGAGGCCGTCCACCAACCACCGGCGAGCACGTGGGGCTGGCCAAGGCAAAGGCGGAGTACTTACGGCAGGAGCGCCTGGAACTCCAACTACAGGCGGAGAGAGAGCTCCTGGAAATGCCTTTGGAGCGTAGGAGCACACGACGTACAACTCCTGCACTAACACCAGCGTCGGAGGTGCTATCACCCCTGGAGGAGAGCGGAAGCGACGACCCTACGCTCACTGTCACCCAGCGTATGGGTCGCGCACTTGAAGTTATTAATTACGTGGCGGAAAGGTCCTCGAACCTCAAGGGGACCTTTGTCAACAAATTGAAGACGGCGGCGGCGAGCCTACGGGAGGACGCGAAAACTCTGGCGGCGCGTACTGTCTCTGACGAAACAGCGCGCTTACAGCAGGCGAACTCCCGCCTTGAATCTGAACTTAAAGCTCAGAAACAGCAGATAGCAGAGCTGGAGGCAAAAGTAAAAGACCTTCAAAGGAGGAGCACACCACCTCCCCCTCCAGCTATAAACACGGAACAGACTCTAGCTCCTCCTAACATCGAGGAGCTAGAAAATCGGTTGATGGGGCGCATGGTTGCGCGACTCAACGCCAGAATCGAGGGGTTGGAGCCTAGGCTGAATCCTGAGCCACGCCTGCGCCCTACCCTTAACCATGACAGAAGAGTTGAAGTGAACGCCTCCCTCTCGGTCATCCAACAGACGAAGACACCCGCTGCGCCCGCAGCTCGGAAACCCGCGCAAAGCGCTCCCTCTGCGCTCGAGAACCCGGCTCCCCCGAGAAGGCGCAAACCACCTCGAAGGAGGGAACCCGCTGCGGAAAAATCCGCAGCGAGGGAGCCACACCCACTTCCGGTGGCCCCACCCAACATAGAGGAGGGCTGGACCACGGTGGTGAAGCGAAGCCAACGAAGAAGAGAAAAAAGGGATGGCATACCGGCAACCACCACCTTGCCGAAGCAGCCTCCTCCACCCCCGAAAAAGAAGGCCCTTCCTCGGCAACCTAAACTGCACGCGCCGAAGACGGCAGCAGTGGTGCTGACACTGCAGCCAGGTGCCGAGGAGAAGGGCCACTCATACGCCAAGGTGATTGCGGCCGCCAGAGCCAAGGTGAGCCTCGCGGAGCTGGCCATTGAGGGTGTCCAGTTCCGTAGGTCTTTGACTGGGGCGGCCGTTATCCTCGTCACGGGCGATAAAAAGGAGACGAGCGCGGTTGACCTAGCCGTCGCACTCAAAAGGGTAGTCGACCCAAACGTTACGCGGGTTACCGTTCCAACCAAGAAGGTTGAGATGTTGGTCTCCGGTCTGGACGAATCCGTCCAGCCGGAAGAGTTAAAAGTGGCACTCGCAAAAACCGGCGAGTGTCAGGTCGAGGAGGTCCGGGTGGGGGAGATTCGCCAGGGCCGCTACACCATGGGTACGGCATGGGTGTGCTGCCCAGTGGAAGCGGCAAAGAGGATTGCCTCCGCCAAAAGGGTGCTGGTGGGTTGGTCCGCCGCGAAGACGAAAATCCTCCAGCCCCGTGAAATGAGATGCTTCAGGTGCCTCGAGTCGGGGCACCTGAGGGTAGATTGCAGGGCGACGGTGGACCGGAGCACGCTGTGCTATCGGTGCGGGGAAGCTAGGCACAGGGCATCAACGTGCTCGTCAATGCCCAAATGCCCATTGTGCGCGGAGGCTGGGAAACCGGCGGACCATCGCCTTGGGGGTAAGACTTGCTCTGCCCCTAAAGCACCCATTAGCAGAAGAAGGAGGAGGGTAGCGCTAAGCCGGGCACCCGAGGCCTCAGGCGGGACGGAGATGGAGGTTACCGAGGACGTCATCGGGACCCCCATCATCCAGGAGGAGGCGGTAGCGGGAGGGGATGTACCCCGCTCAAGAAATAGTCCCAAGCCCCAGGGCACCTAGTGCCGGGACGTGTCGGGGTGTAGGGCGGCGCACAAAATCTGCGCCGCCGATAATGCAGCAGAGCCACGCGTCTCTTTGGCGTTACGCGAGTCCGGCAACGGATCACTCACGGACAGGGGGTCAGTGGGAACAAGGCCTCACTGTTGTCCCCTTCCCCCTATCTCGTGATGGACGGAGGAGCTGTTGGGGGTTTTAGTGGGTAGGCCTGGACCGATATGGCCCAGGGAGTCGCACATACCCTCGTGGTTTGGCTCGATCACGAGGGATGCGTAAAAGCATTTTCCCCCTACCAAAAAAAAAAAAAAAAGGTTCTTACCCTTTAAATGTCACCTGACTAATAATTTATTTACAAACTTTTGTAAAATCACCAATTTGGCAAACGAATTATTTAGCCAAATGAACATTTTTAAAATAATATTTTATAGGTTGAAATATTTTCTAAGTAAAACATTAGCGATACCTGTATTATGTCAAATGATTCTTTTTAAAGTAATAATGTATTCGAAATTTAAGTTTGTCAAATGATTAGTTTTTCATACGTTGTTTGTAAAACGATCTTTTGTCATACGTTTTTTGGTAAACAATAGTAAACCCTTTTTTATACCTCTTTTATACTCAGTATTGTCATCTTTTTATAAATTGAGTATATATCATTAGATAAGAAGTAAAAAAAGAATAAAGTGTCAAAAAACCAAATTGGTGTTATCATTTACAACCATATAGGATCAAAGTACTCGCCAATACGAATCAAAGAGCCCAAACTCGATGGGGTTGCGTCGTTTTATTGCAGAGTTCCTATGGCCACCTTCCAGCTCCGGCATCAGATCAGCTCTATGTCATCATAATATTGCATTGTCACGCGATATACCTTTTTCTTCACCGTAAGAGCGTCAGACAAATGTCCATATGAAATTATGAAATTCGAAAACGAAAAACACATTGGTACATGGCGGTCGTCTCGAACCCCGGACCTCCCGATTGAAAGGCAAGTACCGAATCCACAGCGGCAGCGCCCCTGATGCCGCAGTGCATGATGCGGCGTAAATACTCATATTATTTTACGTTTTGGCATCTTGTTATATTGGCCCCTACAAAATGCGAAGATTTTACAAGCAAAGATGTTTTCCTAAAGAAAGATTGGCAATCGATGGATTATTGGTTTGGGATTCCTGTTGAAGAAAAATAATTTCCTTAATAATTATTGTGACTTCAATAATATGAAAATTAAAAAAATAATTACCATTTTAAATTTTTTAGTCTTAATTTTCTAATTTAAACCTTGAATTCATGAAATCCTTACTTTTAATTTTGCTAAAAAGCTTTCCATTTTTAGTGAGAATATTTCAATATTGGCAACACTTCTAAAATGTCAAAATTCTGTCGAATTAAAAATCAGTAGGTCGTTGACATAAATACGTAAGAAGTCAATGTTTTAGGTCGTCCTCCATGTCCACCACCTTGGATTTCCGATACACTAATACACTATACTTCGCCTATATATTGCTCGTAATTAAAACTATATATTAAATTTTACATTGACACGACAAAGTTTGCACGTGAACACAACATCAAAGCGAACGAACGGACGACACACACACGGCAAACAAAATGGTGGGGGAAACGCACAGGCGAAGCGACTCTTTCTTTAGCTGGGGTCCCACGGTACGCGATACTGCGGACGGACGCGCACCAGCCCGCACCGACGACGCACCGTGGAACTGGTATCGTCCGTGGTAGCGCAGACACGTCCGTCGCGGTGGCGGCCGATCCGCGGCGAGTCGGTAACTTTAAAGGTGCGGTGCGTGCACGTGCGGGGTCGTCCGCATAAACACAGACGTGCATGTTAATCTGTTCATTTTACTAGTAACTATTATTAACTCTGTGATTTTACTGAGAGCCGCGGCGCGCTCGCTTATTAATGTGACGTTTTTTGTTTTGACTAGCAATGATTTGCGATAATGGAGTGGATAAATAACTTGATTCTAGCAAAAAAAAAAATGTTGTTTTTGGAGCACGTATGATTACTTATAACAAAACACCACGAGCGCCGCAGCTGCAGCGATACGTTCTCTTTCACTATACATTTTGAAATGACACAAAATAGCTTTGGGCCGCGGACGGACACGCACCGTTGGAAGGGCCCTGTGCGCGCTGGTGCGCGGTGCGTGGCCGTCCGTAGTTGTCGGCTGTGCGTGATCAAATCCGCAAGATGGCGCACCGTGGGACCCCGGCTTAACGAATACGCACCGTTGGAATGGCCCAAGATCGCGCACTGTGGGACCCCGGCTTTTCTTGTCTCTTGCGATGGCGCGTGATGAACGTGGTTTACGTTGCCCATTATCAACCGGATGCGATGCGTTCCTTCTCGCTCGCACGGCATCGATATTGCGCGTATCTCCGTCTCGTCGAGTCACGCGCTTGTTTGTTGTAGGTTGCGTGTACTGTCAGCTTGATATGCTGTCTCTGTTGCACTTACGCCCACTTGTATAGTTAATCCTTCTTTTTGTGCTGTCGTCAGCTGCTCACTCGTGAACTGGCGGGGTGTGTCGGGAATGTAGCAATCACGCGTTTCAAGAATATACGATAAACTGACAAAATGGCTTTGTATTGAAATATCGGAATAGTGTTGAAAATCTTGAAGTCGTTTGTTGTTGCAAAGCCAGCGGGATCTTTTTTAATCGGTGAAGGACTATATAATGTTGTGGACTGTATGTTTTAGTGATGCTGGAGTGCACCTGGCTTTGGATTATTAAATAAAATAGCGAGCTTCATGAAACACGTTTACTTCCCAGTAAAATGACGCAGAGAGAGAGAGAGAGCGATTCAGTGTTGCACTTTTAATAAATATAATTTACTGCTGCTATTCCAACTAAAATGTTGCCATTCCAACACCGTGGGCGTGACAATGTTCAGAAAGTTCTTCAAACGACACGGAAACTCTTCTCTTGCCCGAAGTTTTTTCTCAGCATGTTCAGCTTTTGTTGTAATGTTGCATGAGATAACATTAAATATTACGGGTAAACGACCATTTGAACCAACCATATTTCTAAGCAAAGAATCTGAGAACTTATTCTTAAGCTTTTAAATAATAATATTGGGGACATGTGCTAACATAATGTATCATCTTTATCTATCTGTGCGGGTGCTTCTTTAAAATTGTAACGAAAAATGAAATGACGATTCCATAAAACTGGGTATTTTAAACATTAGCCATTAAAAGAACTAACATTACCTTTTTCTCTATTCGCTTTACACTTATTTTAGATATTACTACAAAGGCTGCAAAGTTACATTTAAAATAACGTTCAAAAAATTGCAATTCTTTCCGGTCAATATAGTTTGATACTGAATGTTGCCATAAAAAAACATTCCGCCGTGATATCTTAACAGAAAACTTTTCATATCCAAACGCCCGCGAAACGATCCCTGTAAGTAAAAAAGAGCGATATACATTTAAAGAATCCACAATGACAAATGTTAATTATTGTATTTCTCCTATCAAGTGCTGAAAAGTTATTCGCCTAAACAAACACATATAACTTCAAAACTCAAAAAGGTTCACTTTTAGAACGCAAATAGTCACATAGAAGGTTAATTTAACTGTAATCAACTTCTAACCAACTTTACCATTTTTAGGGCGGGAAAATCTCTTTACGAGTCACAAGAGTCTGAAGCTGACAAGGCCGTCCCTTGGATATGCCGTAATACTCGAGATAAAACCTTATGCCTGTTGCCTCCTTCTGCGAAGAAGAAATCTCGCAGAAGGAGGCTGCGGAGGGGGAGCTGGAGGTAGATCCCCAAGCCGCTCCCCTCCGCCATAAGAATAGGCAGGCAAAGGCAGGCATTCGCACAAGCGATGCCCGTCTAGTGATCCTGCCGTGGAGGCCTGTGTGCACATTTGGCCCCGTGCACGCCGCCGTAAGGCCCTCCGTCTGGGGATTGCCCTGGTGTTCTCGGGCAATCCCCCCTTGGAAAAAGCCCGATCAGTCAGATCAGTGTCGCAGTGGCGCGCCGATAAGGGCAAGGAGAACACCGGGGGGTTTTAGTGATTCGGTCTGGCACTCTGCCGGGTTAGCCCCACATACGCCCGCCGTATAGCCAACGGCGGGTACGGTGCGGTCACGCATTTTCCCCTGAAAAAAAAGGTGCAAAAGGGTAACGCTAGAAGGCAGGATACTCGCAAGGGTGAAAACTGGGGCGGGAGACCGGCTCGATGGAGGGGGCCCTGTGCGCTGCGCGAAACCAACTATTGAAAAACCACGTTGCGATACGATCACATTAACAACCACCACCGAAGCTGCAAAGGACCTGAAGGGAAAGCTGGAAGTCAAATTGGGCAATAGCGCTAAAACAACACCGTGGTATCACTGCTGGCAAATGGACTTCATGTGAGAGAAACATACACGCCTTATGGTAAACGAGGCCTTTATGAACCAATGCTTGAACAAGGAATATTTCCTGATAAACTCAAAGCATCATTAATCAAACCGCCACATAAAAAGGGTGATATGTTAGATATGGGCAACTATAGGCCGATAACACTGGTCCCTGTAATTTCAAAAATATTCGAAAAGGTTATGCTGACTAAATTGACTATTTTCTTTAATTATCATGATGTAATCACAGAGGAGCAATTTGGTTTTATTAAAGCAAAGTCCACCACGCTCGCAATGTTCCACATGGTAAAAAATGTTTTGTTAAGTCTACAAGCAAAAAACCTTACGACCTGTCTATTTTTTGACATGTCGAAAGCGTTCGACTTTGTTCACCATGATTTGCTGCTTCAAAAGATGGAGCATTACGGGATTAGGGGTATAGCACTTAAGTGGATTGAATCCTATTTGTCAGATAGATGCCAATCCATTGAACTTGAAAGTCTAAGCGATCAAGTAATTGAAACAAACAGGTCTCAATTTAAAACTAATAAATTTGGGGTACCCCAGGGCAGTATTCTTGGGCCTCCTTTATTTCTCGTATACATCAACGACCTGCCATCAGTTTCTAGAAATAAATGCACACTATTTGCTGATGATATTTCTGTGGTTATTACTACTAATGATAAGACTGACACAAAATATGAAATACATGAACATGACATAAATGAAGCTGTGACATCAATAATTAAATGGTTAGACAATAATAATTTAAAACCTAATCTAGATAAAACACAATTTATTCATTTCAATAATTATAAAACTGATAGGACATTTAATGTAACATATAACGGACAAATCTTAAAAGAGGCTAATATGGTGACATTTCTTGGAATTCATTTAGATAAGGATTTAAAATGGACATCTCAAATAATCCACATATGCAATAGAATTAATAGATTCGTTTTCCCCCTGTATAAGCTGCAATTAACTGCAACTAGAGAGGCAGCCATTGCAGCATACTATGCCTATGTTGAATCTATTTTGCGATATGGTCTTATTATGTGGGGAAATGGTGTAGGTATTTTGAAAGCTTTTATCTGCCAAAAGAAATGCATCCGTGCTATTTGTGGCGTAGCTCTTTACGAGCCATGTAGGCCACTGTTCAAGAAGCTACAGATACTACCTCTCCCTTGCCTATACATTTTCGAAATTGCAGTGTTTGTAAAAAAAAATTATTTATTTACAATGCTTAAAGACTTACCTGTAATCAGGAGTCGCAGGTATCCCGACAGGCTGGTGTATAATGTAGAGGGCTCATTTCTGGTGCAAAAAAACTCTTTATGTATGTGTATTAGAATCTATAATAAAGTACCGTCTGAGATAAAAGAGCTTCCGATTGCCAGATTCAAAGAACATTTAAAAAAGTGGTTACTTTCAAAACTGTATTATAAGGTTGACGATATGTTTTACTAGTCCACTTATTTCTGTTTGCATGTTGCGGTGTTGCGACTATAAATGATGAGACTTATATATAAACAAAAGACCTGTAAACTACCATTTTTAATGCAATAAATGATTTTGATGTTGATTGCGGATCCATAGTGATGGTCATCCAAATTGCCAAAGCCAGCGAAAATTTTTGAAGTCGGTTTTTATATTAACCGACTTCAAAAAAGGAGGAGGTTCTCAATTCGTCGGAGTCTTTTTTTTATGTATGTTCCCCGATTACTCGATGACGCCTGAACCGATTTGGAAAATTATTTTTTGTCTGAAAGGTGGACCACCTGTGAAGTATTGTCACCATGTCATAATCTGATCATGGGATCCCATGAAAATCGAGGCAAACCCTTGAATTTCATAGGCACGTCACCGTATGTTCACCGATTACTGCGCCATTTGTGGACCGATTTTCTAAATTATTTTTGTAACCGAAATAGTATACTCCCGAGGTAGTCCCATTGTCACCATGTCATGATCTTATGATGGGATCCATGAAAATCGAGGGAAATCCTTGAATTTCATAGACACCTCCAACGTATTTCATGTTTTTGCTGAAGTTAGGTAGGAGGGTTCTGGTAGGTTAGGAGTTCAGAAATAATTCTTTCAGTACTGTTTAGAGCGAAAGACGTTTTATTTTAAGTTATTCTGGTGTTTGCAAGGCAAACGCCAGAATTTGGCAATTTTGCAAGGCAAAGGCAAACGCTTAAATTCTGAAACGCATGTATTATAAACTAAAAAGCATGAAAAAAAAAATTACAAATAAATAAAACCGACTTCAAAAACACCAAAAACTCATAAATAATATAAGAATATTAGAACACATATAAAATCACAGTTTTATATTGAAGTCGGTGCCAAGCAATGATCACCTGGAAAGACTTAAAAAATGAATAAAATTTGGCACCAACTTCAATATAAAACTGTGAATTTGTATGTATTCTTATATTATTTATGACTTTTTGGTGTTTTTGAAGTCTTTTTTTTATTTTTTTGTAATGTTTTTAGAAACATAAAATCATGGATTATTCTCTATGGTGCTTTGATTGGAAGTGTTTTAGAATTCTGTTCTGATATGGTGTCCTATATATAACATTCACATTCATTCACAAGAACATTAAGTGCCAAATGTAAGATACGTAAAAAAATACCTGATTACGCAACTCGTCTAAAGCACTTCAATACGAATAGCCTCGAAAAACGTCGGTGGATTGTCGATTTGTGCACACTTCATCGGATTGTCAATGAACTATCTGACGGCAATTTATCAAACTTATTATACTTTCGAATTCCTGCTCGGTCAGTGCGTAAGCCGCAATTGTTTTTTATACCTACAACTGACAATAATGTCTCAAAAAATAATCCGATAGAATGTGTAGGTTGTATAATGAAGTCTGTACGAACGTAGATATTTTTAATGGCAGTGTTCACTCTTTTAGAAACTTACTCTATATGTTATAAGTTATTCAATTTGAGACATTACTTGTTAATATTGTCAAATTCTATTTTCTTTTTTAATTCTATTTTTCTGTTATGTAATTAATTTGGTTACCTTTTTCCATTATTTAATATGAGATGAGATGTGTCACTAATTGATTTCTTCATAAAATGTTGTGGGTAAATGGGCACAGACATGCTTTTTGTGTTTGTTAATTTATTTCTTGTATATATTATTTTGTCTGTTGTCTGTAATTGTGCCATTAAAATAAAATAAAATAAAATTATATTTTCCTCCTGATTATGATTCCTCCTTTCCATCTCCTATTAATGAATCTGTATCTAACAAGATCTTATTTATGGATTCCTTGAAAAATGAATCATCTACTCACAATATTTTTGTTGGCAGGTGACCATATTTTTTGTCACCGCCCTTTTTGCACCCAATGATCTTGTTCACTTAATTCAGCCATTACAAATTAAGTTAACTACAAGAAAAATATTTTTATGCTAATGTTACCTGTATGAAAAACGTGGAAACGTGGTCTAATTCAAATTCAAATTCAATATCCTTTATTCAATTGGGATTTTACAATCACTTTTGAACGTCAAAGAAGCTACGCCATTGGTTCACAAGTCTACGGCGGGAGACCTTGTACTGGAAAGAACCAGCAAGAAAACCAGCAAGGGCTATTTTTTTCTCCCTGTATTATTACAGAGTCGTCAATTGGAAGCAGAACTCAAAAGTAAAGATTGTGTTCAACTTCCATTACAAGATTAGATGTGTCAGTGTACATTATACATTTAAATCTATAAATTAAGTCTACAATTAAAACCAAGCATTGACATCATTCAGATAATCATTGACTTTATAATATCCTTTACTCATTAGAGCCTTTTTTACATGCGCTTTAAACTTATGAAAAGGTAAGTCAGTAACACTCTGTGGAACTTTGTTGTAAAAAGATATACATTTCCTCATAAATGAGCCTCTAGTTTTTTGGAGCCTGTACGTTGGAACGGCAAATTTATTTTTATTTCTTGTATTTAAGTTATGAAATTTAAAATTGGTATCGAACGTGTTATAATTTTTATAAACATAAATCAAATTTTCATAAATATACTGTCCTGCTAAAGTCAATATATTAATTTCTTTAAATAAATCACGTAGAGAATCCCTTGTTCGTAAATTATAAATAGCCCGCACGGCTCTTTTTTGAAGTAAAAAAATACTTTTTATACTAGCGGCTGATCCCCACAGTCCACACAGCCCATATGACATGACACTGTGAAAATAACTAAAGTAAATCAGTCTTGCCGTTTCAACATCAGTAAGTTGTCTCATTTTTTTTACAGCATATGCCGCAGAACTGAGTCTGTTTGCTAAAGACGCAATATGTGGATCCCACTGCAAAGTCGAATCTAGTGTTATACCCAAAAATTTAGTAAAATCGACGAATTCAACAGTATGATTATTCATTTCCACAATATTGTCCACTTTCCTAACATTTGGCAATGAAAACTTAATACATTTAGTTTTACTCGAGTTTAATGATAAATTATTCATAGTGAACCAATGCAATACTTTAGAAAGAGTACTATTAACAACGTCAGTATTTCCGTTTCCTCTGTCAATCTTAAATATTAAAGAAGTGTCATCTGCAAATAGTACTGTATCGCACAGATTATTGGTGAAGTGTGGGAGGTCATTAATATAAATTAAGAAGAGCAGAGGTCCCAGTATTGATCCTTGAGGCACGCCCATAATGATAGGTGCACCAGAAGACTCAGTTCTGTTAATTACAACTTTTTGGGCCCTATTGGACACATAAGAATCAATAAGCTTAATTGCCTCTTCAGACACACCATAATGCTTGAGCTTATTTAGAAGAGTCTGATAATCAACGCGGTCAAAAGCCTTTGACAGGTCACAAAATATACCGATCACATCCTGTTTACACTCCCAGGCAGCAAAAATGTGTTTGAGAAGTGCAACTCCAGCCTCTGTAGTGCAACGACCCTTAGTAAAGCCAAATTGGTTCATATGTAGGTTTTTATTGATTGTGAAATAATCTGACAGCTGATTAGAAATAATTTTTTCAAATATTTTGCTAAGTGCTGGTAGAATCGAAATTGGTCTATAATTTGCAGGATCATTTTTATTTCCAGATTTTAATAAAGGTATTAACTTGCTATACAAAGACATTATAAGAGTAGACCAACAATGCAAACGAAATGTATGAAGTCCCCTTCAACCAATTTTGATATGATAATAGCTAAATAAATAAGCATAATTAAGACTCATCGGTAATAAATAATGTTACAATGTGATTTAGTTTTTATTACTGTTCGTTTTTTACACTACAAAACGAAGTTATTTGGGCATGTTTAAGTATTTTTATAACTTGACGCGCGCTCGACAGTCGAATGCAGTACAAATACAGTATGGTAGCGGCCGCATGACCGCTGTTGTGGTTGAAGGGGGTTTCTTAGAGGCCGCGCGTATTGTCGGTCTATCTCTTATAATGTCTTTGTTGCTATATTTCATTAGATCAGGAAAGATACCTTCATCAATACATTTGTTGAAAATGAACGCTAGTTGCGGAGCAAGTTCTTTTATTGTAGATTTGATTAAGTGGGTCGAAATACCCCAAAGATCTTCACTTTTTTTGGTACTGATCATGCGGAATGTTTTTAGAATAGTGTCGGCGTCAATGTGACCAAAGTTGAAGCCTATGCTGCACTTCTCTACACTTTGTTCTAAGAGGGCTACAGCCGCATTGGGGCACGAGTTGAGACTACTTGTAGTTTTTATAGGTATGTGGTAGAAGAAATCTTCAAACACATTTGCAACTGCAATATCCGATTTTATTGCTTTATTATTAACTTCTAGTGAGAAAGAATTTACACGGCTTTTGGGTTTCCCTGTTTCCTGGTTAATGATGTTCCAGGTGGTCTTTACTTTGTTTTTAGATAAGCTAATTTTATTACTTATGTACATCGCTTTTGCAGACATGCACACTTTTTTAAATGTTTTAGAATAATTTCTTACATAATCTATGAAAGCGGGATCACTGGAGTTTACTTTTAAAGCATAAAGTTCAAATAATTTCCTACGGCTTTTGTATATGCCTGGCGTCGCCCAATCACTAAATTTCTTTCTCTCATGTTTGATTTTAATTACTTTTTTTTTAAATATATTGTTACATTCATCTTTAACTACATTAAATAAATTATTATAAAGATTATTCGCGTTGCTCCTCTCGGTTGATGAATCTGCAATTTGATTAACAACATTTCTTTTAAATTTTTCTATACCGCGTTTTGTTATGGGTCTACAAGTAATCTCACGTTCAGAATAAACATGATGGTGTTCAAACGAAGCTAATTGCCCACTATGGTCAGAGTTTATACAATTAATAATTTATCTTGTACATCACAGTTGCAGAAAATGTTGTCTAAACAAGTAGCGGATGTAGCTGTAATTCGGGTTGGCTCTTGAAAAACATGATTCAGATTAAATGATTTAAATAAGTTAATAAATCTACTACATAATTGTGATTCCACTAAAATATTTATATTAAAATCACCACAGACAACAATTTTTTTAGTTTTCCTAGATACTATTCTTAGTGCGTCTTCCATAGCAGACTCAAACTCTGAATAGCCTGTATACACATATTACAATGAAATTATCAAGTTCCACGCATGATAACTCAATTATTCGTTCGACTGAAAGAGAAACTATGTCTTTTCGTTCCTTAAACTGTATGTCATTATGTAAAATTATAAGGGATCCGCCTCTAATAGCACTTTTCCTAGTGAATGAACTCGCAATTTTATAGTTATCTAAACTTGTTGACAATTCATAATTTTTGAGCCAATGCTCAGTGACACAAAATACATCAATCTTTTCATAATCTAAATATAGGCTAATTTCTAAATCTTTCCCAGAAAAGCCTTGAATATTTTGATGAACAATCCGCAAATACTTAGGCTTTCCTTTGGTCAATACCCGGCAAGAGGCTACCTCTATTGTCTTATTATTTAATTTAAATTACTTGAAAGTTGTTCCAAAACATTACATTGAGTATATTGCTCAATAGAAGCATTCTCATGCAAGTCTCACACACTCCGTCAGAACTTTGAACACGCATAACTCACCTAATACTCTAATACACACTGAACGATGCTACTGCCTTTCACGTCGGCCGTGTAGCAACTCAAGAAGCTCGGGCGAGTGCGGGGAGGGAATATTATGAATGTCGGAAAATAAAACCGACAAAAGGTATATAGTATTCTGTGTAACTAGCCTAATTTAATATACCTTCATGTAACAGCTTTAATGACAACTTTAATTAAATTTGAACGTTTATTGGATGTCACTATATAAACAACTCAATAAAAATATGAGATCAATAAATATGCTTTTATTGAAACAATTTGGCGACGAGGATGGGAACTTGAACAATCAGAAGTACAGAGCCACGGTAATTACCGTGACAGAGCCAACGTTTAGCAAACAACTACCAGATGACAATCGAACAACAAACCATTAACAAAATAATTTTCAAGCGTCTGCATAACCAGTGGCAGGCTCAAGTTAAAACAAGCTAACACAACAAGACAAGTAACCAGACAAACTAACAACGACAATGAAGATTCCGATGAACAAAGCATACTATTGCACACCTTCGCCGTAAAAAGACAACCCTACAAACAAAATTATGGTACCAACTCAACTCAATGCAAAAAGTGTCGAAATACTGTATGATCCGGCAGCAGTTCACTCTGTAATTGGAAAAGACCTGTGGAAGTCTATTGGACGGCCTACACTGAAGAAATGCAAAAACCTTATCGCCTACACGGACGCACAAATTAAAACATTAGGGACGTGTGAGATAACCGTAACCTATAAACCCGGTGACGAAGTTGTGGAAACAGACCGATCGGAACGGGTTCTGACCCCGGAACAATTACTAAATGCAACAGACCGTACTCTTATGAAGTAGAGTTCACGAACGGAGTGTATAAACGTAAGCTACGCCCAAGATATGAACAGTTATCGAGGGCGATCATTGAAATAAGACAACAGACATATAATGATCTGCCTTAAAAAAATTTAATGTAATCCGAACAAACTCCGAGGGGAACGACTATGATCAACAATTTCACGTACTTCAAACGAGATCTTAACACACATGAACAGAGCGGCGACCATGGTGAACCGACGGCTCCCATGGCGTCCACCAGTAGAGGTCATCCAGAGGGTCTATTGCCTCTGCCGGTACCAGTGGCCTCTACAAGCAGGGATTACCAACATGGCGATGAGACTGATCCGTCAACACCATCCCCTGCTTAACCACATCCACCATCACCGCGCCGGTCGGGAAAAAAAACCACAGGTACGATTCAGAATTTTAAAACAATAAACAAACAAGCTTCTTGTGGAAGGGGGAGTAATGTAGTATTGTGTATTACTAGCTTTTTTTTCTCGAGGGAAAATGCGTAACCGTATTGCGTACCAGGCCTACCCACTAAAATCCCCCGGTGTTCTCCCTGCCCTTATGGGCGCGCTAGGTAAGGTCCACACTACGACTTCACTACTCACGTTCCCGTGTGTATTACTAACCTAATTTAATATATGCACTTTCATGCAACAGCCTTAATGACAATGTCAGTTTAATTTGAACGTTTATTGCATGTCACTAAACAACTCAATAAAAATATTAGATTTTTAAACATGCTTTTATTATAACAAGGTATGTGAGATCTCTTGTCCACAGTTAAAGGTTAAGAGTGGCGTAGAAGCTTTGGGACGTATGTGGAAAAAATGTATAGCGCTAGATGGAGATAACGTGGAAAAATAAAAATATTTAAGTTCATTTTTTATTTTGTTTTCTTGACTGGGCCGCGAATTTTTCAATCCACCCTCGTGTGAGTAAAAAGTAGTCGTAAGTTTTAATATAATTTATTAATTATATAGAATTGATCAAAAAGAAATACTTATAAATAAAAAAGGCTGGACCACGAGTCTGTGGAGAGTTAATTTAGTAAATAAAAATAATAATTATTAGACATATCATGTCGAGTATTTCACCATAATATGATAAGAAAATCAAGAGGCAGTGAACTTGTTAAAAGATTGACGATTTGCATAAGACAAGAAGGATCACATTTTGAGCATTTAATTAATTAATTGACAAAAAATAGGTACTCAATTGACTTCGGCGGTTTCAAGTACGTTTTTAATTTGATTAAAATGAATAATAAAACATTATTCCTTTCTTTTAAGATACTATGTTACTTAAGAGGACTTATTGTTTTTTGTCCATTCTTTCAATTGGCATCATAAAAATACGGCTGATTTTTTTACACATTTAAGCCGGTTCGATTCCCAGTTGAAGCAAGTAACTTTTAGAAAATCTTTGAATGCAGTATTACTAACTTTTAAAAATAACAAAGTCTTCTTTCAGTAAAATATCCTATCCACGATATTTAAGGTACTTTCCCTTCATGTCCCATAGTCTTGGGACGCCCTGTATAGGTACATAATAATTATGTAAACAAACAAAATAGCATCTACATAACCAAGAAATGTATAACAAGTATTCAACAATTCAGACACGATAATTTTTAACAAACAAAAACAACTACCAATAGTACCCAAGGCAAAAATATGATACCCGTAGGCGTACGGTAATGTATCCCATATAGAAATTAACAATAGGATGTTAAGAAGCCAATGTAATAGCAGTACATAAAAAAGTAGTACCTACATAATTAGTAGAAAATTAACACAGAATGCATTTAATACATTAACGATAATTATTATTAATAATAATATTATTTAAAATAAAACATAATCATATAAAAAAATAATGAAAAAATATGTAAGTACAAAACATATACAATACACAAATATACAAAAAAACAATAGTAAAGAAGAGAAATACTAACAAAAAAAAAATAACAGATATATTAATGAACCTAAATATAAAATAGAAATTGATAAATACTAAATAATTCTGCGGTTAAGAAAAGGCTGTGAAATCATTTTCACGCACATATGGAATGTTCAAAACGGGGAGCACATAAAAAATAACAAACAAAAAATTTGCGGACCACAGGGTCTGCAGGCTGAACTTTCAATTATAAAAAAGGTTTCACTTTAAAAACCTAACCATTTTTAGTACAACTTACTGGATGTAGATGACAGTTATCGGTCATATTGAATGTTTCTTTTAGCAATGGTTTTATGAAAATGTGATGGCAGGGGTTTCGTATCTGTAGTCGGAAGGCCTCCTTTTGTCCATCAGTTTTTATTATTGTTTTACCCTAAAAAGAAGTGGATTTTTAATACAATACAAATAATAATAATCTTGCATAAAATATAGATGTGAAAATTTTCGTTACCCGCGATATAATTATGGCCTCATTTTGTATGTAAAAATCAATGGCTCGTTTACACAAGGCGAGTTGGCATGCGAGTCAGCCTGCCGAGTAGCTGCAGTGCAGTAACTCGCACCGTGTGGATGCAACGTACGAGTTACTCGCACGTGCGAGTTGGATAGTAGCTCGCATCCGAGTAAGCCTCTGGTTACACCATCAGTATTTCATCAGTTTGATCCATCAGTCTGGTATCAGTATTTCATCAGTCTCCTCTCCGCTTGTCTGGCGAAAATTCATCAGTATTTCGCCAGTCACTGGGTTACACGATCAGTCTGGCGTCAATCATACCAGACTGATGGATCAAACTGATGAAATACTGATAGTGAAACCTTAGTCAACTTCAACATTTCTTGTTTTCACTCCCCTAATCCCGTGCCAGTAGCTCGCACGTGATAGCAACTCGGTCGTCAAACGCACCGTTTGGACGCGTTCAGCGCAGTAGCTTGCCTGTGTCACCAGGCAGTTGCAATCGAATACTTGTATTTTGTGTGCTGCGCCTGTCTACGCGCGTTTACAGGATGAATGGTCTTCCGAGAATAATATTATATAAATTTAATGTCAGGGGTTTTCAATGAAAACTTAATATGATAAAGCTTCTTAAAAATGGTACTTACATGTTGCTCCGAAAGATCTTCATGCTATCCAATCTCTAATCCAAACCTATTACCTACTTTTTCCCTTTATTCTCCTTTGTCTCCTTTTTTTTAAAAAAACATCGCCCCTCACTAGCATTTTCTCCTGTGTCGTGGGTGCAGTTACAAACATAGAATATCTCATGCACATACCCCCAGACCGGAACAAATTTCTGTAGGCCATACAAAATATTTGTCCCGTAAGGGAATCGAACCCGCGACCCGTTGCGCAGTAGAAGATCAATCGACCCCTGCGCTAACCGTGTCGTTTTTGCCTCCATAGTCTTGTGGTAGACCATCCCATGTTGATCTGGAGGGCCGGGGTTTGATTCCCCAAGGGGGCAGAAATTTGTCTGCTTGGTTTAGTTGGTGGTTGGGCTTCTAACCCAAACCCTTTTCTTACTCCCTTTATATAAGCTTTCATTTAGCATGCATTCTAAGTATGTATATTCGGGTCTAATCTTGCGAGTTAAATTTGACCCACTTCCCGGTTTCCGGTTAAGCTGAAATTTTGCATGCATTTATATCACGTGACAATTGTGTCATTATGATGACATGGAGCTGATCTAATGCTTGAGCTGGAAGATGGCTATAGGCATTCCGAAATAAAACAACACAACCCCATCGAATTTGGGCTCGTTTGATACGTATTGACGAGTTTTTTGATAATGTATTGACAAGTACTTTTGTAATAAGGTGCTATACTCTAGATATAGCAACATGTTGCATTCCCGCCTAACCTCACTGCATTCTGAATTTTATGTTTTCCCGTCACTCAATTGCAGGCATCAAGGCGCATGAAAGTCGCGATGCCACGATTAAATTTAACATAAATATTATCAAAATAATACTTAAAAATTGATAATCAAACTAAATAATGCAGTCGACATATTCTATTCAGTAAAATTTCAGGCACTTAATATGTGTATGTTTTTACAATACATATCTGTTTCAGAATGCCTTTTTATCCCAGTGTGACGTTAAACGTGGTTAGGAGCAGTAGTGACGTAGTGGTAAGGGAAGTAGGCCATAAATAAAGAATCAATGTTCTGCCACTGATTTATATTTTCCCACCGTTACAAATATTGGGATAAAAAGGCACTACATTACAATTAATTGAGACAAAAACATAAAATTCAGAATGCAGTGAGGTTAGGCGAGAATGCAACGAGTTGCTATATCTAGAGTATAGCACCTCGTTACACTTTGATCCTATATAGTAACCAGGGTCTGATGCTGGAGCTAGAAGGTGGCCATAGCAACTCCGCAATAAAATGACACAACCCCATCGAGCTTGGGCTCGTTTGATACGTATTGACGAGTACTTTGACTCTATATGGTAACCAGGGTCTGATGCTGGAGCTAGGAGGTGGCCATAAGAACTCCGCAATAAAACGACACATCCCCAACTAGTTTAAGATCGGACAACCTTCCCAATATGGGTATAAAATAAAAGAGCTTGAACCATGAAAAAAAAATAAACCGATGATGGCCGCAATCACAAAAAGAAAAAAATTAAAATAAATTAATTTTAAAAAAAGATTTTTAAAAACAAGCTTTTTAATGCCCTTAAAAGAGGAAAAAAAGCTTTAATTTATTACATTATACACTTATTTATGAAAATATAAAAAGTTGTCGCAAGATTTACCTATTTTATAAAAACAAATATTTATTCTTGGATTAATTAATTAATAATGGAAGTATTGTATTATTCTTTATCTACATTCTCGCGACAAGCTTTTATATTTTCATAAAAAAATGTATCATGTAATAAATTAAAGTGGATTTTCCTCTTTTTAGGGCATTAAGATAAAAGCTTGTTTTTAAATATATTTTTTAATATAATTTTTTTCTAAGTTTTTCAGAGACATTTTGCAATTCTTCACATAATAATAGACATAGACCTTATTATAGTTGTTTTTATTAAATCCCATTGCCTCGAAAACTTGCAAGAGACTGGGCAGCTACTGTTCTCGTGTAAACAGCCATGCGAGTTCAAAGGCGAGCCGAGCTACTGGCATGCGAGTCGCCGACCGAGTAGCTCGCATGCCAACTCGCACTGTGTAAACCAGCCATTCGAACGCTTTCGCTTTGACAATCATTGCAGCGAGAACATGATCACTCAATGTGAGCAGAATGGCGCTATACGCAGCAAGATTGGGCGATGTCTCTGTTGCAATATTGTTTTAGCCTTGCTATAAGCGATCATGGTAGGGCCCCAGGCCCTGACTGACTGACTGACTGATGCGTCATCGCCAAGCCTAAATTATTAAAGTAGGCATATAAATAGGCCAGCTGGTTTCTCTGATAACGCTAACGGTTTTGAAACTCGACCCCTAAGGGGGTAAAATTAAGGTTGAACGTTTGTATTTCTTGATACTAAAAGTATGAACGTTTGTATTTGGGCTAAGATATAGAAAAAAGTTTACATATTTTTTAGCTTTTTTGAAAATTCCACCCTTAAAAGGATGAAATTTAGGAGTTCGAAGTTTGGATTACGTTTGTGAATTACACTAAAACTACTGGACATAATACACTCAGGGGCAAATTTAGAGGAACACTACACCTTTTACATACATTCAAGCTACTTTTACAACATCATATCGATGTGTTATTGACCTTTAATGCGTTTGTTTGATTGTTATCCAGGATTCATGACCAAGGTCATAACGGATAATGACAAAATTTCCCTATTCGTGACCTGGAGAAGAATGGCGACTTTTAATGGTGGTCTTTTTTATCACAATCGTACAACTGATTTCCGCGGTAAATATTTTTTTTTTGTAGCGAATCCGATGCCTAGAAAGCTGGTAAAACTGAATATGGTTTCGTATGCTGAAATACACAGAGTTATCAAAACTAGGAGTGAATTTTTATTGTTCCTCTAAATTTGCCCCTGAGTGTATTTCACCGGGACTTGTTTTGAATGCTTCTGCTTTATGGTTTGTACTACGGGTAAATATAAAGTTCCTACTAAAAAAAAGCTATTCCTTTATATTTTATAACATTACCTATCAAAAATTTAAGTGATTTTAAGGGTCGGTGGCGCTGTGGACTCGGCACTTGCCTTCCAATCGGGAGGTCCGGGGTTCGTGACCGTCATGTACCAATGTGTTTTTCGTTCTTGGAATTTCAGATGTACATAATTTTGTCCGACGCTCCTACGGTGAAAGAAAACATCGTGAGGCAATCTGCGAAGAAATTCAATGGTGTACTATGTGAAGTCGACCAATCTGCACTGGGCCAGTGTGGTTGACTAAGGCCTAATCACCCTAACATAGGGTAGGCTCGAGCCCCTCGGTGAGAACGTGTATAAGCTGTGATGATGAAGAGCGGACTGAAGGTCAATATGTAAAGTCTAGCGCGTTAATGTTTGTACATACACCCCAACTTTAATTAAGCAGTACTTATACAAATATAAATAAATGAGAGACAACGTTGATCCAGCTGTAGAGTTCGAAAATGGGAGAGCCTTCTCGAGAAGAACAAGCAAGAAATTTTCTCTTTCAAGTCGCCAAAATTCCAATAAAGAATACAACATTCAATATAATAATATATTAGAATATACACGGTGTTTCATAATAACCAATAAATAATCAATACGTTATCTAAAACTAATTATTAAAATGTGTTTACAGATAATGTCATTCAACCCAAAATTTTCATGTATATTATAGTATCATCATCATGTCTATGATTTACATGAAAATTTTGGGTTGAATGACATTACTGACTTATCAGTCCAGGACAGAACATTCGCACCGACGACGACGCCGGTCGGTCGAGTACTGTAACCAGCGCGTTCAGAGGGATTGACATTTTATTATAGAGCAATATAGATTACAGACTAAATAATAAGAAATAGGAATAAGTTTTATAAGAATCAAGGATGATTTTAAAAATCTACAACATAAAATTACTTAAAGAATTTAGTTAATGTATGGATTTTATGGATGCCGCTCACGCTCCTTTGGGAAGGGGGGCTTCTGGCAGAGTTTCAGGCATACCCATGAAATCCCCCCGCTGCTCTCCCTGCCCTTGTGGGTGCGCGTCGCAGGATCATTATAAGATAGTTCGGAGATAAAGACTTGATTCATCGGACTTCATCTACGATATGATATAAGCAATACCTACTTACGTTACTTATAACAAAAGACTTAGTCACTGTTATGTTGTAGGATACGGAGGTGTCATTCAATAACATGAATTTCGCCGTGGTGCAGTTGGTAGCCTTGGGCCCTTTCATTGCGTAGAACCTAACAATTTTCGTATCAAACTTTCCCTGGAAAATTGAAAAAAAAATTCAGTTTATTCAAACATGTTTTAATATAAGACGTCTATTAATAGTACAAACTTTTTTGAGAATCCTATATAAAATTCAACACGCGGTACAATAGGCTAGAGGAATAAAAAAAATTATTGCTTTAATAGAAGGTCATTCATATAATAAATAGAAAGAAAAAATCTGTTTTCGAATAACTATAAAAACAACCAAGATATGAGGTATCAATAATATTTTTTCATTCATCTAGCCTAAAGATTAACTTTATTCTAATGCCAAACTTCTTGTAAAAATGTCGGCTAATCAAATCTCGGGGGAGTTATTTGCACAAGGAGTTTGTATCGTATATTTTTTGCGCAAGAAGGTTATATAGCATTGAGATGGAGGTCGAATATATTGACATGTACTAAATTCAAACACCAAAATGTTGATTAAAAGATCTTTTTATAACGGTTTTCAGTGAATAAAATAAGCTTTCTAAAGGGGGAATGGTATAATAGTATATTATGCAACTAATGAATAAAGGATGGATTAAAAGCGAGGGCATAGATGAATCACGAGCAAGTAGAATCCTGAGCGACGCGAGTCATTCATGGCCCTCGGTATAAATCCGTTTTATTCAAGAGTTGCATACTATACTTTATACCATGACTATATACGAGAAAAAGAAAGATTTAAGCAAAAATAGACATTTAATAGCGAGTTTTTTTTGTGCAAGTAGGTTGTACAGCATTGAGATGGAGGTTGAACATATCAGCATGTTCTTAATTCAAACACCAAAATAGTGATTAAAAGTGCTTTTATTCACTGTTTTAAGTCAATAAAATAAGCTTTTTAGAGGGGGAATGGTATAAAAATTATAACGGCAATTTTTACAATAGGTCTAATGAAAAAATTTCAATTAAATTTTCTTTCAAAGAGCCGTGAGTAATAATGTACTCATCTAGTGAATCAAATATTAATAATATGCTTTTTCATTACTCTGAAAGTAGGTCTGAAGTTGCCTGAGGAGCGGGTTGAAAGTAATACTTTTCAGCCCTAGGGAGAATCACTTTCAACTGACAGCTGCTGTCAAATTATAAACAGAAACTTGTTCTTTTTTCACATTTTTATTGAACCATGTTCCGACTTTCTATACAGCCACTCAATTACAGCGCGGTGTAAAATTGAAATAACATAATGTTAAGTATTTAAAGAATATATTTTCTAAATGACTTTATTATAATTTATTTTCAACTATTTCTTAAAAATAACATAGATTTGGGCAAAATATTTACCATTTTTTAAATTATGAAAATAAAAAATAATGGATGAATATAGCTGGCTGGCCACAGAAAAAAAAACAAAATAAGCGGGAAAGCGGCAATGCGCTCTTCATTTGTTTTTTCCATTTGTAGAGTTTACTTCCGTATAGCAGAGATTTGTATTAACTGTTAATTATATTTGTATAACACTGTGTTAATAATTACCACAATGAGTTCATCTGATTCAGGTATGGAGTTAACGCCTGATTTTATAAGAGAAAGCGTGCTAAAGCAGAAGTTATTGATTTATGCAACGTTTTTTCTTTAGCTAATTCATTGTTTTATTTTTACTTTCCTTGTATTCGTAATGAAAAGCACAGTGTTTACCTCGGGTTAAAGACTTATTTACTCCCTCGAACTATTGGTGCCCTCGCTACGCTCGGGCGTCAAACACCGTCTCGGGACTAAATAAGTTACTTTCACCCCTGGGGTAACAATGTACTATTACTCTATGCAAGTAGCTTGCGTATGTTAGACTCTTGAGCAATGTAATGAGTCAACGGATGAACTGATCTAGCAGGATCAGTTCACCCGTTGACAGATACCGCTTGGCAGATACCGCTGCCAGTCATTCACGTAGTCACGTCTTTCTTATAAGCTGGAGACGCATTTTTGAATTACTTATTACAAAACATGAATTCGAACACGAATACTTCAAATCATGTGCAAAATTATTTTCTTCTGTTCAAAATTAAAGATTTTTGAATCAGTTCACTCGAGTTCAGAATTGTCGTTAAAACAAAATTCAATATTAGATACCGTTTCACGCAGAAAAAATAAAAACCGGTACGCAATAACATAGCAAAAACTCATTAATTTAAACACCTGCGATGAATCGCACGTATAACGGTACGGATATTCGCTGGGTGCGAAATACTAGGGGGGGGTAATATAATCTATCGCAGCGCTCATAGTGGCCAAAAGTAGAAGTAATGTAGGCTCTGTCATTTGTCATCTGTATCTAAAAATAATATGACTGAATGGGTGATAATATCAACGTACCTACAGCCCAAACCGATCTAGAGACTTAAAATTTTGCACATAGATACCATATACACGGTTATTTTTTTATCACCCTGGAAAATTTTAGGGACGCTTCAGGACACATTCATTATTATTTAAAAAATAAATAAAAATTTAAAAAAAAAATTACAAAAAAACCTCAGAAAATGCTGCTCTCAACTAGTGCAGCATTTTTTGAATTTTTTAGAAAATTAATATAAAATAAAGTGAGTGAGCTATTTTGTTTTATTCATATATAAATCATTCTAATACCATGTCGTGAACCCTCCCTTAAATTTTCCAGGGTGATAAAAAAATAACCGTGTATAGTGTTGGCATCGTCTAAAAAAGGGTTTTTGGTAATTCTGCCCCTAAGGGGGTAAAATAGGGGATGAAAGTTTTTATGAAAGTCCGTCAATTTTGAAGTTAGGATCGTCAAACTTTGCGTTTAGGCTGTAGATTGAAAAATAATGTATACGTATCTCGGCAATTTGGATGATTCCACCCCCATAAGGATGGAAGGGGGATGAAGTCGTAGGAATAATTAAATCATCTAGAGACTTGAAATTTTGCACATAGATAGGTACCTTATATAGTGTCGGCATCCACTAAGAAAGAATATTTGGAAATTCCACATCTAAGGGGGTAAAATAGGGGATGAAAGTTTGTGTGAAAGTCCGTCAGTTTTTAAGTTAAGATCCTCAAACTTTGTGCTTAAGCTGATGATTGAAAAATAATTTTGACTTGTATCAGGGATTTTGAATATTCAATTTTTGACGTGACGTGTATTAGGGATCTTGAATATTCTTACAACTTCATCCCCCCTTTCACCCCTTTGAAGGATTTCGTCCTATATGTCAATGTCCTATATTTTTAGCATTGGAAAATAAACATGTTAGGCTTTATGTCAAATTCTAACGCAAAATAAGTTTTTTTTTTGGGAATTCCATTCTTAGGGACAGGATCATGGGGATGAAACTTTGTATGCAAAAGTACTTCTTTAACAAAGGAAAAAATATTAAAAATATTTTCATGTCTATAAAGTTGGATGGTAACTATAAAATGGCGCAACGCATATATACATATAGGACTAAGAACGGTACAGGGATAGAAATGAGACGGTATAGACACAGGATAGAGACGCGATAGAACGAACGGTTAAGTACGGGACAGGGACGGGATAGGGATGGGATAGGGTGTTATGAAGCAGTAAGGAGAATCATGTTGTCTACGCGTGTAAAGCTATTTATCCTTTACCCTTACTTATTTCGTTGGTGGAGGTAGGACCGACCAACCAACCAACCAATGCAACGCATAACACACAAGCATCCCAACTCATTATTATAGGTACTTGACAGTTAAACAGTCAAATTATAGGGTTACTGGTGTTTCTCCCATGGCCAGTTTTACGTGGCTTGCTGAAATACTGCAAAGGATATGAATGGAATCCACCTGAATTTTGGTTCAGGTTTTTATTATGCAAAGACGAAATATTAACTACCTACGTTGTTTCTGAACAGGGTGTTACGGAACAGGAAGGCGAAGTCTACGCGTGCGAAGCTGTGGGCAAAAGCTAGTGATCTATAAAAATTTCATGCATTTCACCCTTGTGATTTCTCGTGCTGGGTGCTGTATTCACTTGCAACCAAATATTTCAATATTACGTCTATTGAAACTCAAACTGATTATGGGTTCAAACGGAGATTAATTGCTTACCTTTAAAAACGTTTTGTAAGGTGTCAAAGTAATAGATGTTTATCTTATGATGCGAGCTTGAATTGTTGAACTCTGTCCTTGTTTTCTTAATTGATCTACATCCCGGGCATGTTTTTTTACATACTTACGACAGGGAAGCTCTTGGCCTTCATACCACCTGATGGTAAGTGACGATAAGGCCGAAGGTAGAAGCGAGTTTCACCTGGACTCCTCAACAACTGAGGAACCGGCTATCTTACCTCTAATTATCGGAACACAACAATGCTACTAACATTGTTATTATGGCGACAAACTTAGGTAAGACGGTGGTAGCTAGCCAGGCGGGCTCAGAAGCCCTACCACCAACCAAACCGAGATGAAAAATTTCTGCCCCCATGGGGAATCGAACCCCACACCTGTCCTACCGATCAACACCCGGTAGTCTCAACCTCTAGGCCACGGAGGCGGTTAAAACATTTCCAGCAGATACCAACAATTTTCCTTTAGGTATACTCACAAACCTGGTCTTTAGAATAATACTCATTTCGATCTACAAACGATATTTAATTTATTACTAGCGATACGGGAACCTTTAAATATGTTTACTATTATTTACCATTAAAGTAGCTTTATCTTCTTGATTTACAGTAAAACTAAAACTAAAAATAAAGTAAAAAAACCCTGACAATATAACTAAAATGAAACACACTTATCTCAATAATAATTGGAATGATCAAAGACGATTTCACAACCCTGCTTTGTCCACCCAAATCAAGGCATCACAGTAATTTTGTAATATAAATAAAAAAAGTAGTTTTTGATTACAATATTTTGTCGCGATTTAAATATCAAAGCATCAGAGCCAACAAAGTTGCTTACGCTAGGTAGCGCTGAAGTCGTGCACAGAGCCAATACGTTGCGTATATTTAGTGATTAAACGAACTTACCTGAAGTGAAGTTCTATCATAATTATACGAGTTGCTTCGTCCGAAGAGATTAGGTAATAATTGTAGTAACACGTATCATGTCGCCTTTCATCCACTAAGTTAAAAGTAGGTATTCACACTTTTTTTTTTTTGATGGTGGTACACAAACCTTCCTAGAGACACCAACCATATAGTCGCTCATTTTGTTGAAAGTCCCGCAAAACCTATATATTTCACTTTAAAGGGGGCATATTGTGAGGGAGGGACCTAATCTCTTCGGACGAAGCAACTCGTATAATTATGATAGAACTTCACTTCAGGTAAGTTCGTTTAATCACTAATTATACATTCGTTGCTTCGTCCTTTGAGATTAGGTAATAATTGTAGATTTTGAAAGCAAGTGAAATATTAAAACCAAATAATAATTAAAATATATTATGATATTCATTCTGTAACCAAAAAAATCAAATCTATAAAAGAATCAAGGCAACAACAAATAATATCAATTATTTATTGGCATAATGTTAGCTATTAAGGATAGCCAATGCAAAACTATTAGATTCATCTGGTTGAATATTTCTATAGTAATAATTAGCAAACACATTGGCTGCCACTCCCCCCTACAGTCCTGCGCATTGCTGCCTATGCGCCGTTGAGGTAGCTGCATGTCTGACGGAGTGGGCAGAAAATATTGAAATATAAATTCCACTAGTTAATAAGGTGTCCTTAATCCACTTGCTGATTGTATTGGAAGATACTACCTAATGAGGTCTTTTGAAACTTATCAAAATGTCTTTTTTTTTTTTTTACTTTCCGCTCGGTTGACTGGTAAAGAATGTCTTGTTGCATTAAGTCCACCCTTTATACTGTTTTTAAGTGCAATACAGATTAAATAAATAAATAAATCTGTGGGCGGTCTTTGTAAAATGGAATACACAAATTTGGTTGATTTGATCATGGACGTGATGTTTTAATCAAATCTTTAATTTTAATAATAATTACTTGATCTCTAATAATTATGTTATCTAATTTTATTTTTGCAATCGTCTGTACTCTGTGTGCTGTTACGAGTACAAGAAGTGTTGCAATCTTCTTTGACAATTGCTCTAAACTCAACGTGGTATTTAGATAAGCTTTTGACAGGTAATCTAAAACTAGAGAAGGATTCCAGGTAATGTAACATATTTAGGGGCTGGAGGACGAAGTCTGAAAAACCCTTAAACAGTCTTGTAATGCGGTCATTCGACCTTACTCTCGATCCCAAAATCAAAGATAGAGCAGAGCGATGACTATTATTTTAATCATCCATATTGTAAACCCGAATAAAATATTTGTGTAAGAAAATAAATAACCTGCGGAGAAAGTTGATGCTTCATACACGTCAAATTTTTTTTTTTTTTGTACAATAATTTACCCAGCGATGTATTGCGAATAATATTCTTTGATGGAATTTTTTGACAGGGAAACCATCATGATGTCTAAGGATGACGGTGGTACGCTCCTCTTCAGAAGTGCCTTTCGGATAAGTTCCCTGCTATCAATGTGAGCTTGGGCAGGCTGTTAGAAACAGACAACAAAACGTTATCTGAAGGGCTGTAATTGTACAGTCTTTGAACAAAGAAGCTCTTGGAATAAAGGAAACCAGGGTTGTGTAGGCCAGAAGGGAACAACGATACTATTCCCTCAGCTTGATCGGTTATTATTTTTCGTAAAACTTTTAGTATTACACACGCAGAGAAATATCTGGCTACCTTTACGAGAAAAAACGCTACTGTAACTAGAACTTCTGTTTGCAACCGTGATAGCAAGACTCGCGAGTTGACTTTACAAAAACCATTGTGTTATTATTTTTACCTATCGGTTTATTAATGACAACTAGATGTTTAGTGTAACTGACCAAACAATATAATACTCGCTACAAGGTAAATATCGCGCCTGTTACAATACCAATGTAATTGTAACTATACGTCAAGTAGACATTACTAGATCTATTGTAAGGACTACTATGCAATCTGGTAAACATACACACTTGTTTTTTTGGGTTTACTAAATACTTTGCTGTATCTACTAATAAATTTGTGTAACATAACGACGTGAACTTTAATAATAACTATTCGTATTGCAACGCTAGCTTTATGATTTTTGTAACAAGTACAATACACATTGTAATGCTAGCATCCTAGGTATTGTTACAGCTACTATTTCGTATGCAGTACCTACTGGTTTAGATGAAGCCTGCAATCTAGTGCACTTACAGTACTAACGGGTACTCTCAGGCTTTTAGTAGACAAAAATACAATTTTATTTGTCTTAGTATAAGTAAATAAAAGTATATTTTCTCCATTAAAAGCCTAAAAGGGATCCGTTGTTGTAGCTGTCAGTCCACTGGATTGCAGGCGCTCCATCTAAACACAGTCCATAGAGCCATCAGTAAGTGTGACGTCTTTAAAAATTTATAAAATAATGCCTTTTTCATAACAATATCCAAAGACTCCGATTATCTAGTATCATAATAAAAATAAGTCGAACATAGAGTTAATAAACTTAATACGAAGTTTAACAGGTGTGAGAATCATGGAAATTGAGATTATCGGCATTTTTGTTAAGACGTCACACGCGCAACGGCTCCATAGGTTAGGTTTAGGTTTCCTGGAATCAAAAATAAAAATATCAAGAACATAGAAAAATGACATTTATTTATAATCATCACATTACATTACTTACATAGGTACATAGTTACAGGTGAATAAAATTCTGTTAAAAATAGGAGATACTTACAGGGCTGCTGCTGGTAATTGGTATTTCTGGGCATTCTGAGTTAGTTAATTTGTTCCAATTGTCCAAGTTTTTTAAAAATTTGGCCCGATCTCCAATTGGAGGGATTAGTTCTCTAACTAGACTACTGTCGAGCATCGACAGTGTCGATATTGTTTTATTATTTACTGAAAAATCATAAAAAATATATAAAAATTATTATCACGCATGCAAGAAAGTCCCAGCGCAAAAAGCATAATTTTTGACCTAGTCCATCAGTAACATGGTACATCATTAACCGGAACTAGATCATTTAAGTAACTGCGAATCCATGTTTCTTAGTACATACAATAAATTAAATACATATTAACATAATTATTGTTAAAGATGCTATAATTATTGATGTTTTGGTTCAATACTTGGTGACCTAGGTTTTATAAAACAAGCCTATTGACTAGTTATCCATTTCGCCTATTTTGGAGCTGAGCTGACACATTCGGTGTCAGCACACCTGTGTGTGCCAAACTGATTCAGATATGAATATGACTGTGTCAGTCAAAGAAAGTATCTACCTACTAGCTAATAATTTATCGCGTTTCCTTATTAAAATGAAATTCCACGAATAACTTCAAAACTTTGACTGTAAACTTATAAAGTCATTAATGTACCCACTTACCTACTTAATTAAATTGAATAATAGCTATGAATACCACAAAACAAGAAGATTGTTATACCAAGGTACCAACTTACCTTCAAAAGTATCAATATATTGAGGTAAACCCCACTGCTGCAATCACTGTAGGATATCTCCATCTATGTCATCAGACATCACACAAATTTAATAAGCAAACTCTCAAATAATTAGCAATACTACGTTGAGTTGAGTGAGCGCTCAGCGCGGTCGAAAACACAATCCACAATGGCGGGCGGCAGCTCCGCTAGGAGTAATACGAGAATACTGATCGTTTTGTCATGCAAGTTTTTCGATTGTTTACAAAAACACAGTTTAAATAAACAGAACAAGATACTTAGCTATGAATACCACCTCGATTGTTATTGTAACATTAATATTTTAAACATTTTGAAACACGCTAACAGAATAGCACGGATTAATACATACATTGTACCATTTACTGTTTCCGGGGTGGTTTTTACTATAATATTCTTGTTAAGCCATAACACTATTTCAAAAGTAAACCAAACTAAACGAACATTATACGACACTTAGAACGACACGTACTGCAAACAATAATGTAGTTGTAATAAAAAGATTATTGTTTTGATTACAGACACACTCGTAGTCCATCAGTAACATGGTACATCATTAACCGGAACTAGATCATTTAGTAACTGCGAATCCCTGTTTCTTAGTACATACAATACATTAAATACATATTAACATAATTATTGTTAAGGATGCAATAATTATTGATGTTTTAGTTCAATAATATTTTTTTGTGAGCTACATTAATCAAATAATATAATGAAACATACGATTAGTAAAAGTGAATATTAAGTCGTAGAGATAACAAGGACCAAGTATTTCACACTAGAAAAGTTGTAACCTAATTTAACAATTCGATTCAGTAGTTCTGTTTGTCACCAATTTCTCTGCGTGCAGCAAAAGGCGGAAATGCATAAAATAAAAGATGTTTCCAATTCAAGGTAAAAGCGTTTACCGCCATAGCCCGTGAACACGTTAATCTGGATCCTTATTTATTACAAGAAACATACAAGTTGCATTTTTATTGACTCTAGAGGCAAAAAGATCAATGTCAGGCTTGCAAAACGCCATTAGAATTTGATTAAATGCATGATTTTTTAGCTCCCATTCAGTATCAGGGTGAGATTTTCTTGACTCCACATCTGCTATTTAATTATATTATCTTTAGAGCTTATGTAAGAAGCAAACACAAATGTACCTCTAGGTTCGCACCACTGCCACAGTTACCTGGTTATATCAGTAAGGTGTGGAAATCGAACTCCACCCATGCGGTTGATATACGAAATAGCAGTTGTGTTGTCAATGCGCAATAATATTAGACAATTTCTTCTTTTGCGAATATTTGAAAGCCTAGACAAGCGGCCAAAAGTTCTAAATAATTTATGTGTTTGGATTATTCCTCTATACTCCATTGTCCACTAGCGGTCTCCTCACCGCATGCTACCCCCCAACCTTTTTTGCTCGCATCCGAAAAAAATTCGATATTGTAATAGTCTTGTCTAATAGGATTAAATGTTTTATCAATGGAATTTTTCCACCAAGAAAAATCTGTTTGCAATTGTTGTAGCTATTGTTATTGCATAAAGCAAGGTATTTGCATCTCTCCATTTGTTTGGTATACAACCAACCATACTTACTGCTGGGCAGGATGAGGTGAGGAGTCCCAGCAGTCGAGCGAAACGTAGAATTTTACAATTTGTCTTATGTTGAAAATAAAGCAATTCCTTTTTAATAATATTTCTTTTATCCTATGTAGGTACTATAAACATAATATGAAATTTTTTCGTGTCTATTATAAAACCAATAAACCTACAACTAGTGTTAGGAATCATACAGCTTTTTTTTTTTTTAATCGTCGCCCCACACTAGGATTTTCTCCTGGGTCGTGGGTGCAGTTACAAACATAGTATATCACATGCACATACGGATACGCCCAGTCCGGAACAAATTTCTGTAGGCCATACAAAATATTTGTCCCGTACGGGAATCGAACCCGCGACCCGTTGCGCAGTAGGCGATCACTCGACCTCAGCGCTAACCATGTCGTTCAATGTTGATAATAAATCCAAAGGACTCTAAAATATTTTTAGTTTCAGCAATATTTGCTAGACATTTTTGGTAATCCCTAGCAATGACACAAATATAGTCTAAGAAAATGGTACACATATATATGGCCTAAGGATCGAAGTAAGTACATCACCGTCTTAAGCAACTTTGTTACTACAAATGGTGCGGTGTTAAGGCCAAAGGGAAGAACGTTAAATTCGTATAGTTTTTCTTCGATATAAACCCAAAATATTTTTTATGAGGGTGGATTGAAATTAAAAAATATGCATCTTTTAAATCTATGGTGGCCATGACACTGTTTTTTGAAACTAATTTCATTGTAGTTCTGTAATCTGTTTTTACGTATTGGTTGTTTAATAATAAATTAGCTGGACAAGAACTGTTTATTTCACTTGGTTGACAAGGTGAAATAGCTCCTGAATCAATCAATTCATTAATGGCCACTCTATATTGTAAAGATTCAGAAGTTGACAGGGTCGGCAGTTTAGGTTCCCATAATTTATGAATAGGTCTGGAAAAAGGGATCTTATCCATCATAATATAACCGGGTCATCAGTTAAGAGTAGCCAATTATCGTAAAAATTACTTAAACGACCTGCTGAACATACCGAATCCAGCAACGTGGCCCTAGGTGCTGCTGCGAGCGAGGGGGCGGTCGCGGCAGCTGCTGTTGTCGCGGCGGGCGCGGTGCCTGCGGCGGGGCCAGCTCCGTCCTCCGCGGTGCTCCCACCTGCCTGGACCTCGGTAGCGGAGGCTTCTGGTTTAAATGACGATTTAAAGGTTGCTTTGGTTTTGTCGCTGCAAGCGTTTTCTTGGTTGATGAAGTAATCTTTATCTCAGCACCAGACTTCGATGTCGCCTTTGCGGCTTTGAGATTGTCGGCTAATTTTCCCCCAAATAGAAAACTGTCAATTTCAGCATTGTACAGTTGCTCCTTTATGTCATTTTTTAGTGCTGAGCAAATAAAAAAGCGTCTTGTTTTTTGACTCGGTATGTTGTGCATCGCACATTAAACGGCTGGCCTCGATTAACAGTTTTTAGACTCACTGGTCTTTATGTTCTAAAGAAAATAATGTGGTCCGAGCGTCACCAATGCAAGATATAGCAACTGCCTGCTGTATTTGTTTATTTTCTAATGCTTTATCTTTCTTAACAGGCATTTCCGATAAGGCTGCCTTCATCTAGGGGTTCATCTTTGGTGTGTTTATTTTTGATTTTTGAGGGCACAGTTTTTTTTTTTTTTTTGGGAGTGTGTTTCACCCAAAAGACTTAAAATCTCTTCATCCAATTCACTGCTTACATGTGCAGGTAGTTCGGTAGAATATAAAGGCTGTAAAGCTGTTGTTGCGCAGTTGCAGCCATAGAAGTGGATGGATCTGAATTGATCTCTTCTACAATCGAGACTGTCGACCTCTGATTGCACTTCACTTTCACCTGCAATACGTTTGTGTCGCATACAGGTAACTGTGTGTCCAAAAATACATATGACACAGAAGAATACACCTTTGTCAGATATCCATAACAGCTGCTTAATTTTTTAAATGCGGTTGTATATCAACGACCAATGTTTGTGAGAATAAACCCTTTAGTGCCGTATGAAACTTTAAAAGGCAACATTCCATTAAAATGTGCACATACTTTATTAGTCATGAAGTTAACATAACATATAAAATGTACACAGTACATAAAAAATATTGTGACGGTAACATCCCGCATAGATGTACACTACATACAAGATACCAGTGGTAATTATTTGTGACGGTAGGTAATATCCCATATAGATATACACATCACTAAAGATTATCTGTTATAGATAACAGGCAGATACTTTAATATTATCAGGTATAATATTTTGTGCCGGTAACATCCCCGTATAGATGTACACTACACAATATTAAAAACCAGTGGTGGTCTTTCGTTATGAAATAATCCCATATAAATATAGGAACACATTACATCACATTAAGTGATACAAATGTTAACCACTTTTAATAAATAAGTATAATATTATTTAACAACTGAGTACCTTCGTTTCCTGATAGCGTCAGAAGTGCCACCACCCCGGTGAGGCTGGGCACGACGAGCTACTATTGTTTGAAATTATTCGATTGCGCGTACGCTTTTCGCGCTTTTTTAACATCATTTCTATCTTTCTTATTTTCTTGCGTAAGTAATCACTATCTTCCTCCTTATGACTTCGTTTCGGCAGAGTAACGTTTTCTAAGAAATTAAGTAGGATACGTGGTGATCGGCGAAGCACTAAAACGCGAATGAGCGATTATATGGTTGGTGTCTCTAGGAAGGTTTGTGTACCACCATCAAAAAAAAAAAGTGTGAATACCTACTTTTAACTTAGTGGATGAAAGGCGACATGATATGTGTTACTACAATTATTACCTAATATCAAAGGACGAAGCAACGAATGTATAATTACTAGTAGAAATACGGTAGAAATCAAAAACGAGTGGGTAGGACCTAGGACCACACGTCGCCGAATTCGACGAATGAATATTCAAAAACAGTGAATTTGTAAATTTCAATTTCGAATGCGAATTTGAATTCTATTGTTTCAAAAATGAATCACCTGCTTGCTTGCACCGTGTACCGTACACCCATTATAAAGTTTTACTTACATATTTTACATTAGTATTAACAAATCTGGAAACCACAACAAGTAATAGAAAAAATAATACTACAAAATTTCCCATATTTAAGACAGGACACATTCATATGCCAAACTCAATATGCAGATAATAATAATGTAACAAAATAACTTTACCTATTCATTAGGTACAACTGGTTCGAGTTTCAATGACGAACCATAATTTCACGGCTCGGTAAATGTATAAATTGCTTTATTTATTAATGGTTAAACAAACTTACCTTTGTGATGTTTGACCATAATTATACGAGACGTTGCATCTGAAGAGATTTATATATTAACCAGGTAGTCCACTTTCCAATGTACCGGGCACCAAGCACAATTTTAGAGCGAAGACATAAAAATAAAAAGATAGTAGGTAGTTTTAGTATTATTCACCCGCTTGCGCGATGTTACGCCGTTTGACTCATTCCTTTAGAGTAAAATTTCTCAAAAACATTGGGTATTTATTTGCAACACAGCAAATAATGGGTAGGGAGGGAGTATAAATCTCTTCGGATGCAACGTCTCGTATAATTATGGTCAAACATCACAAAGGTAAGTTTGTTTAACCATTAATTATACTACGACGTTGCATCCTCGAGATTTATATATTAACCAGGTAGGATGTTTAGAGTATTTTGAGAAATGTTCAATTAGAAGAAAAAAAAGAAAGTTTGTCGTTAATTCGGTATAAGTTGACTTTTTTTAAATAATTTATAACAAAATCTAAATCAGAAAACTAAAGAGTTTTATTATGCATGATAGACTCTTGATAGAATCTTGATAAGAATTTCCAAGGCACAGAAAATCATCTAGATAATTTATAATAGTAAACTACTTCTAAGATGAGATAATATGGGTTTAAAAAGCTTAGTGAAAATGTATGAAGCTGAAGCAATTGCAAAGGGAAGACATTAAAAATCATAAGTTATTTGCTTAAATTTAAATCTAAGATAATGTTTCGACGATTGATGCGTATAGTGACTAAAAAAAAGACATCTTATAAATCGATGAACGCCATATAACAGAATTTAAAAAGTCTTCCATTTTAAAAGGCAACTCTGAACAAATTCATTAAAAGGTTTGACATTGAGAATAAATCTATTCTAACCATCAGTTTTACGAATTGTAACACCGTTTGTTCTTAAATTTAATTAAACATAAATTTTGCAAAAAAACTTTTTCGTTTACTGTTGTTTTTACATACAAAATCACAACTTTTTTTTTTACTACAATAATTCTTTGTCAATTAGTTTCACAATATCTATTTCAACGTCATTTTTGCACGTGACAATTGCAAGTACTTTTGATCATTGTGTAATTTGTACATAGACAATATTAAAGAAAATAAATTTCGGGTTTATCTTGGTATAGTCTACAAAGATAGATGTTTTTTTCCAAATTCAAAATGATTAAATTTGACATTAAATCCGTTTGTTTTGATAACTTTTAGAGACATTTAACAAAACATATTTTAAATTAATAGATCAAATTAAATGAAGACATTTAACACGAGACATATAAATTGATAGTTTATAACAAGAGTTTCGTCGAGTAGAGTTTTTAAAAGCTTTTATATTTTTGTTTATTGTTAATCCATACTTTCACTAAAACTAAACCAAACATTCATTACTTTCACTTAGAACACTGATTATATATTATAGAACTTCAAAAATTTCATATGTTTACTGGTTTACTGGTGATAAGCGATAAGTCCGTCTTTAACACTTCTTGAATCACAATGAGAATTTCATAGGTTGTGCAACTGGTTGGGGTATTATGGGTGTGATTCCTTTACCAATACCTTGACCTTAGAAAAATCAATCCCTAGTTATAATCGAAGTATATGATATTTTCTGCTTTTCATTTTATTCAACAAAAAATACGAAATAGTTTCGTAGAAATATATCAAGTGCACGCGACCTTCAAGGTTTTGTTTCCAGTTCGAGATCAAGGCTCAGGACACGCAATACATACTTAGCTATAAATAATAAGGATTCTCCGAATGATTCATCAATTTGTTATAATAATTTAAGTACTTACGCTAATTACCAAGGTACCTTAGGTATTTCTAAATCACTTGAATTTTCTTTTTGATTTAGAACAGATAAATTTATTAACTTTTTTGTTAGGTAGGGTTTTTCAAACACATTAGATTCCCAAAAATCCGTCTTTTACATGATATGCTCTTGATATGAACCTGATAGTAAGCGGCTTAATGAACAACATTTACACATTTCAGGTTATAAATATTGTAAATTTTTACCATAGAAAGTTTCAGATCACTCCTTGGCAAATAACTCACAAAGGCTATTTTCTTTGAATTAATGGTAGTAGTTGTACACAAAATAGGTGCTCTCTCTCCTCCATATGTTATTTTTATAATCCAACAAATAACAAAATTTTACAATTTAATAAAAATTATGTTTGTAAAACCCAGTGTGAGAGCCCCAGACCATATGATCATAGGCATGTTACTATATACTTATTAATCCAACAGTGTACTATGAATCTCCAGGGCAGTTCCCATAAGGCTTGGCTGTCTGGTCTGTCTTAGAAACAACTAGTATAACAAGGAAGAATTCTGTGGAATTACATATCTAAAACATAAAATCTAAGAAATTGGAGTACAGTATCATTGACCCGTGATCGCAAGAATTTAAAGTCGAAGGTACGATCCACTAACCATCGTTACGGGGCAGGCTAATCTTAAAAAAAAGAAACTAAACATTTTCATTTGGTGTATTCCACTAGCCAGGGTATCCAGCTGTGTACCCAATTTTAGCTGTATTAGTTTGATACCGAGATTGATAAAAAAATCCGAACCATTCTGCCCTTTGTATAGATTTCTGTATCTATTATAATATAGGTATGTACCTGATTCTCTTTAATTTAACTTACAAATCTAAGGATATGATTGTATCTGACTATTATTATGATGGCTGGCTTGATTGTATTGTTCTCTTATGCTTATGCATAAAAGAACTGTATATAGCTTATTGTTTCAATAAGTCAAGGATTAAATTTGTTTTCTTTTCCCAAATTTAAATTTACAACCAAATTTTGACAATTAGCAAGAAAAGAGCATTACAGGTAGAAAATATTATGTTAGATCTAAATTGATCTAATTCGTCATTGCATCATCTTACTGCTCTCATTTGGTATAACTTCTTAATTTCATAACATAATATCACAATATTTGACTGTGAAAAACGTAAACTTATAGGTAAACATCTTTGAGATTCGGTTTCTTAAAAAGAAATTTGTAATCCGTTATACCCGTTACAACTCATAAGAGAACTGAATCGATTTAAATTTTTTTTCAGGTGTGAATAAAATATGTTCATTTACCAGAATAATTATTAAATTTTTCCTCTATTATGTTTTGATCTGCGCCTTTGGTCGAGACTTCGTTGTCTGATATCGATCTACTACAGGCGCTTTCCTCGCAGACTAATGGTACGAGTGACTCCTCGTCCAACCACGTCTCTGCGTGCGTGGCATTTGACGCGGTGGGGCTTTCCAGTTTCCCTGCTGGCTGACTGAAGACCTATTAGAAGAAGAAGTACTCGCGCAGCTGGAACTTTCTTGATTTGGAGTCCCGATATTTTGCCGACTTCGATGCTTTAATTTTATTAGTGAGATTCTCGCCAAAGAGAAATGCATCACTTCGTACACGTGCAATATCTATTTAAACTTTTAATCTAATGAATACATTTATTAATTTCCTTCGTTTAAGTGTGTTTTCATAATGAAGGTCCAATATAAGCTGATTTCTTTGAGTAACACAGCAATGATTTCTGGATTCTATTTGGGTGTTTTAACCAATTGAAAGATTTCAGGTATAAAGATCTTGCCCTCTAACTCTTTCTTTTAATCCTTATTTAAACCTCCGCACAATATATGACCTCAACGTTTAGAGATTTTATCCTGGATTTTTGTTCCGAAAAACTCGTGTTTCCCTTTTGAGGTCCCTAAGACCTCTAAAATATTCTCATGTAAATTGGTTGCTGGAGGGTAAACATCATTTACAAGTACCTGAGAGCTAGTGAATGGTATGGGACACTCGGCTGGTGGTTCTGATGTCATCACCTGTACATTACTAGGTTGTTGCTCATTACAAGTTTCAGTCACATGAACCACTGACTGAACATATGGGATGTATGTGAACACACTGAAGCCAATTCATCCTCTCCATAGTTTTTATTTTATTTTATTTTATTTAACAAAATGTACCATTATAAACATAAACACCAAACTACGAAGTAGTTTCTCGGCGAGTATCATTAGTAATATTATGCGAGGCGAGTCATATTCTGCGAGGCTATCCACAGCCTGTGTACTAATATATGTATATGACCAAAAAACATGACTACAATCGCATCGTAGTACTGTGCGTGACTATAATCGCATCATAGTTCCAAGGCACACTGTTCTATAAAATATAAAGAAATAATGACATTCTGTTCATAAAATAAGCTAGGTTATGATCGCATTATGACAGGAAGTGCTGTGATCGAGACCGTAATCGCGTCACGGTACTAATAAATATGACCAAAAAACATGACTACAATCGCATCGTAGTACTGTGCGTGACTATAATCGCATCATAGTTCCAAGGCACACTGTTCTATAAAATATAAAGAAATAATGACATTTTGTTCATAAAATAAGCTAGGTCATGATCGCATCATGACAGGAAGTGCTGTGATCGAGACCGTAATCGCGTCACGGTACTAATAAATCTGACCAAAAAACATGACTACAATCGCATCGTAGTACTGTGCGTAACTATAATCGCATCATAGTTCCAAGGCATACTGTTCTATAAATATAAAGAAATAATAACACTTAAACACGTGTACAAGGCGTGTTTCAAAGTGCCGATTCACGGTTCTTTAGTAATTATGAATTATTTCTTGAATAGATGTTTATTTGGTACAAAAAATACAACACACAATGTAACAAAAAAATATAAATATTATATATTCAGATAGATTTTTGGGCCAAATAGGCCCCGCATGCAGAGCTACAGAGTGCTTTGACGCTGGTATTCTGCGGATACCATTTTATTTAACACTGTATACAGAATATTCTCAAATTAAACAGTAACGTTAGGCAATGCGCAAACAGCAAGGCTCTTTTTATTGCTCAATAAATTTCAAAATGAAATTAATTAGTGAGCTAAATATACTTTAAATGAACGAAATGCAAAGATGAGAACGTGTCGATAAATAGTACAATATAATACACAATAAACACTTATAATTTAAACTTACATACTTCCAGCCAGCACCATCAAAATGCTTGCAGCGGCGGCGGCAAAAAGAAGATTCCAAATTCGATTGTATGTTTTTTCATACCCCGAAAATATTATGAACCGTTTTTCAAATTCCTTTTTGTATTCGAAAGAGTAAACTCGTGAGAATGTCCTTGTCATCAAGTCAGGATCTAATGACGGGATTCCTAAAGCAAATCTAGGGAAACCTCAATGACGGGATTCCTAAAGCAAATCTAGGGAAACCTCTTTAAATTTATAGGCACGTCCAACATGTTTCATGTTTTTTTTATTTAATCAGGTATTTACGTTTGGTAGTCATCTCAAATATTTTTCCATCATACTGAGCTGACAAGGAAATGATCGTTTATGAGATATGCGCTTATTGACCATTAGTTTGATTCTTTCAAGTTGCAAATCGAGACTTTTAACAAAGTGACTGATTTCTCCGATCTCGACTTATTTAACACCAAACCAGCCCTGCGAGCATGGACTTGTCGATCGACATATATCGATCGACAAAAGCATCTGTCCTTTTCACTCCTTAGGAATATCTGTCAAATTTATCGATTTTTGTCGGGTATGCGATCTTAGCTGTCAAATTTTGTTTATCGTGAGTTCCATGCTCGCAGAGCATGTTCTGTTAAAACGATGCTCTCAGAAAACTGACGTGGTTCCCTAGGCTGTTCCCATTTTGCTGTTCTATTTTTTTTTCTTAAATTTTTTATCACTTTATTCTTATGATTGTTAAAACTATTTTAAAAGCAAACACTTACATAGAAAACATGCGAAAACTGTTTAATTGTAGGTACATAGACAATTCTTGTTACAACAAAGCATAGATATTATGTGGTACTGTAAGTTTTCTAAAGAAATAAAAATAAAATATAATTACGTTTTATGAATTCGTAAACTATGTAATAAATAGATTTGACGTATAATTGAAATATATAGTATTTAAGTGTACCTAATTAATGTAATTTATACAACTATTTCGGTAAGACATTGATACTAAAATTTGTATAAGACCACGATCAAATAAACAAATCTTTTCTTTCTTTCTCATATTACAAGTGATGTCAATATAAGCCTATAGAAGTATTGTTGATTAAGTTGTTGATTTTTGAGTTTATGAGGTTGATTGCTGAAATTCTTACACATGATGGGTGATATAATGGAACACCGAAATTATATTTAAGGGTATGTCTGTATCTATCGGAAGTAGAAATTTTGTAAGAAAAATATTGGGGCTGACCAAGCTGCTTTTTTCATACAAACTAAATAAACTATTTTTTGATTCTACGTATCGATATACCTTATTTCTTCATTCGGTATAAAATATAATTATGCCCCTTAAGGCGCATAGTGGTCCCAATGACCTTGCGTCGATCGTCCCGCACTGATTACATAGGAGTGAGTGAGTGAGAGCGAGGGAAATATTTAAGCAAACCTTTACGCGTAAGATGAATTATTTCAATAAAAAATTAATAAAGGCGAATAATAAAAATCTAAAAAGACCATCCCCTAGAATATTGTTCACTTTATTTATTGAAATCGAAAGTATATGATTTAACCTAATATTTACGAAGCGATTAGGTTTACAGTTTTAAAATCGAGGCATGTTTGGGTCAAATTTTAACCAAGTTTTAATTAATTTATCAAAAAATTAAGAAGACCATCCTCTAAAGAATGCGTTGAATAATAACATATCTTTTTTAAAGATTTTTTTATTCAATATTTATGAAGAGAATCGGTTTTTTCTGCAGTGATTTTTTATGATTCACGTTACTATGCGCCTTAAGATGAAACACTTAGGTCGAGACAGTTCAATAATAGAGTATTTTTAAAATGTATTGCTGCCGCGCTGTGCCCCCGAGCAAGCGAGCTGGGTGCGATGAAGATAACTGCAGCTCAGACCGAAGATATCTATAAAAATTACACAAAACAGACATTTTGTAGTCCCCTGTTTTCTCCTCAAAAAACAAGACCGATTTAATTACTTTTTGCATTATAAATTTAAAAAATCTTTGGCTGTGTTTCTATGTTTTGCTTCATGTACGAGTATGTAATCTCGTCAAATTTGTAAGCTGCAAGTTGGAATACAGCAGAAATTGAAATTTTCAAGGTTTTTGAAGGTTTAAATTTCCTTTAATAATTAGCTTAATAAAAAAAGGAAAACATAAGAACATAACTACTATACTAATGGTGGGCAATTTTTTTTTAATTAGAGTAACTATTGTCGTTATCCAGGAAGGAAACAGAGGACTAGGTACGATCGTATGGAAATACGACCCGTACGATATCCTCTTAGATATTATTTCGGCGTCCAGTTACACCTGATATGGTCTAGGTGTTCTGTTCTGTTCCAGCCTAAGTTTGTGGCTGAAGAGTTACATTTATCATGGCATTCGCAAAGTTACAGTTGGCCCCCAGTAGTATAGTGTGGAACGTCAAAGTTCCATATACGAATGACCCGCCATAATATTGCCTGGCTAATTTGTCGATGTCGAACTCCGAATAAAAATGACCCTGCAAACAAAAAATGGATGTGATCTCACCAAGCAAAATTAACACATTAAGGGCTAAGCAATTTAATAGCGGCATGCAGCACGCCGGCGAATTTTGCTCTATTTCATAACTTATTTTTTCTAAGATATATTAAAACATATTAAAACATGAAAATATAATACAAACAGTATGAAAGTGGCGTCACGTATATACGCGTGATCGGCGCGTGGAAGAAAACCTTACATCACGTGTATACACGTAATCAGCCCTTGACGTGTTATGAACTTATCCGAAACACATACACCAACTGTTGGGCATGGTCTTCCACTAAAAAGGGGATCTGGGTCATCTCTTGGCTGAATTAAAAAAATAAGCAGTTGAAATTTCGTTCGGGTTGGAATGTCCTAAGTAGTCAACATGATAGTTTTGAAGATGCAGGTTCGAACCCTGCTCGAGGTGAAATATTTTTCTTGTATTGAAAAATATTTAAATTCATATAAATGTTATATAACATTTTAAAAGAAGATGAAAAGTTACAAATATAAAACAATCTTAATGGTAATTAACAATATTTTAAATATCTTTGAATAGCTGCTAACAATGTGAGATAATTTGGTAGTACTTAAACATCTACGGGCTCACTGATGGTGTCTCTACCTATCCTTTAAAAACAAATGTTTAAATAGTGTTTAACATTAGACAGCGTTTAAAAACTTTTAGTAGAAACACCGCTAATTTTGACAAAGACGTAGACGTCAAGTTCATTGGCAAGGTTGCGGATTAACAGGGGCGTAGCTACCGCCGTATCAGCCGTGTCAATTAAACGGGGCCCCGTACTTTAAGTTAAGGCAGAGCAAAAATTTGTCAAACTATATCCGAAATTTGGAAAATCATAAAGAGCTTTATTTCTTTTCGCTGAATTTTGTATTTTGATAAGATAATCACTTTTACTTTCAACTCTATTTTTTTCATATTCAAATAATATATGAATAGTTATAATATATTATTACTATACATATATTATTTGAATATGAAAAATCCAAAATAAATAATAGTAAAAAATAAAAAGCTTTTAAAATATGACCAGCCTCAAAATTGCTGACCTCAAAATACGGAACTCGTTGGCCACTTTATTCATCAGTCATATTTAAAAGTCTTTTTACTATTATTTATTAAGTGAATTAACCTTGGAAGGGCCTTCGCTGCTAAGGAATCTATTCAAAATTATTTATTTATCTAGGAAAAATAAAGATTATATTTTGCAAATGTTTCATATTTTTATCTAAAACGAAACGTCGGAATGTAGACTTTGCTGTAATCGTATAGATGGGCCCCAGAAAAACGTTTGATATAGGGACCCCTCAGGGGTAGCTACGCCACTGCGGATTAACTAATCTTACAACAACCAAGTGTACTTTCACGTGATTGTACCCACATACTATCAGGCATAAAATCGGCTCGTTTGCCAACATAGTTGTAAAAATTGAAAACATACCGCCTTTACAACGCAGCTTTTACTCATATTAAATGTTGACACAAATATATTCCTAAGGAACAGGTGCTGGCAAGGGTTCTTCATCTGCATTCTCAATAAATCTTTTCCATGCGATTTCACTTCGATCTTCCCCTGAGAAATTATTTACACGATTACTTATAACAATTTACGAGGGTGGATTGAAAAATTCGCGGCCTCACACATAAATACTATTTTTTTTTTACTGTCTTGATATTCACTTACTATCTGATTGTCAACGTGCAAAATTGTATTTCAGTAGCATTTGTGGTTTTAAAATTTTTAAGTAAACTCACTTATCTTATTATAGTGTAGCATTTTTAGAAAATGGAAAAAATTAAGCAATGTGCTGTCATTAAATACTTGCTCAAAAGAAGTTAACATCGAAAGAGATTCACGATGACATTCACGGAAACAACATTAAAATCATTTGCTCCGTCGTATACTATGGTGAAAAAGTGGGTTGCAGAATTCAAACGAGGACGAGACAACATCGAAAATGACCCTCGCTCTGGAAGGCCTACAACTTGTACGACTAAAGAAAACATCGATAATGTGTGTGATCTTGTAATGGCAGACCGAAGATTGACTATCAGGGATATTGATGACATTACAGGCATCTCGTATGAACGAATACAAAACATCATAGTCAATGAACAAGGATTTTCTGAGGTTTCTGCATTTCTGATGATATCATCATGATAAACTATCTTGAAAAAGGAAAAGCCACTGTCTGAACTCTGAGTATCATTTCACCCTTCTACGTTGTTTACGTGAAAAAATTCAAGAAAAACGCCCAGGATTACTGAGAATAAAAGCGTTGTTTCACCAAGACAATATTCGCGTTTACACGTCTGTCGAATCCATGTCTCAAATTCGTGATTGTAGTTGTAAATTACTGCCTCATCCCGCTTATTCACCAGATTTGGCACCTTCGGACTTCCACCCATTTCCAACCTTAAAAAACACCTTGGCGGGCAAAAATTTCAATCGAATGAAGAGGTGGAAAGTGCTGTAAATAATTTTTTGAAGATCTTGAAGAATCTTTTTTAAGAGTGGCATAGAAGCTTTGGAACGTAGGTGGACAAATGCATAGAGCTAGACTAGACGAAGATTACGTCGAAAAATGACAATAGTTTTGTTCATTTTTTATTTCGCTTTCTTGACTAGACCGCGAACTTTTCAATCCACCCTCGTATTAAAGTTCTTTCAGAAGAAGACAAAGTTAAGGCGGGTAGGTATTTCCTCTTTCTGGCAGTCTTATCGGAGCCGGATTATGTCCCCCATTCTTTAAGTGGGCCAGGGCAATAGGCTATTATAATGCCGGCCCCCTCTTTAGTCTTGAAAGAAAAAGGGGCCGAACTATGTAGTGGTGAAGTTGAAGAAATCGTGATAATATCCATATATTTCCCCACAGATGGATATTAGGGGGGGTGTAGTAGATTCCTGACTTTTCAACATAGGACTCTACATCAGTAAGCGAGCATCACCTGCCACCGTACAAAAGATTTTGTGCTGTAGTAAGGGTACATCTATGGACGTAGCATTTGCCACGCCAAATCCTTCCGCCGAAATTAGGAATTGCAACATAGAAACGGGCGTGAAGTCGATGTCTCATTACAGATACATCAGATATTCGATCTCCATGATGACTGTAATCAGGCCCCCGGATCAGGGCTCTTTCATATTCATGGCGCAATAAGGGAAAGGTTCCTCTGCTGGATATTAACAGCCCGGGGCCTATGAAGATGCATTTATGATCGAAGATATTAAGGAGTATTGCAGAAGTATGTCGCATGAAATGATAACTTTGCATATTCTTACTTTGCTCAATACGAGAGGTTTTATCACAGTCGCATTGTAGTACACTGATGTATAATTTAAGACTCCAAGTGATCTGGTAGTGCAGTCGGTGCTTTTGGGTCCATTCAATCCGTAGAAATCGTTAACAATCAACCTAAATTTCCCCTGAAATAATTTATAAAGTGTAAATATCTGAAATCTTTTGACAAATTTTATTATTCTTACAGTCCAAATTTCTATCAATATTACCTAATACCTTTTTATTGCCGTAAAAAGATATGCTGTCATTGAAAATTCTACATTGTAAAATTATGTTGAAATTCGCCATACCAATAGTTGGATCTGTCAAAGAAATATATGGGGAAATAGAAAATTAATTTTCATCACACTTGTTTGTTACATAGAGCAGTTATAGCCGATTTACCTCCCGCGAGAGTTATGGATTTTTGTAACTCCCTAGGAAGTTATGAGCTTAGTTTTAAAAGTATAGAACCCACTCGTACATCATTTCAGACTGAGGTTCAAGGTTTATTTCCTATCTTGAAAACTTGACTACAGACCAATTTTACTGTATATGTATATAGCTTATACGGCATTATAATACTTAACTACATTATATCTATATTTTACTATTAAGAGCCATTAGTAATTATTTTATTAAATTAAATTCCGAAATTCGGTACAATCTCGCGGTAAGGCCTGTCAAGTTTAAAAACTAAATGCAGTTCTAAGCATTATCTGTGCAATTCTATATTGAAAAAAGTTGACAATACGTTTTTCGCACGTGAGTCAAGTGCCATTAATTTTTTAGATTATTGTTTTCGAGGCGTATTTTGTTTAGTTTAGGTACGAAAACACAGACTAAATGTGACTTCGTCATCGGAATAATCCGAGTTAGAATAATCTTAGTGACATAAACACCACCGGAGTTGTTAAATACGACTCAACTACTCAATAACGATTTGCTGCCAGCAAAGTCTAAAGAGGAATAATTTATGTTTATGTCAATCTTTTTTAATTCCTCGCAAATGTGATGTAAAAAATTGTGTGTATCACGGGCAGTAAGAGGATTACAAACTCTAATCCCCTTCTTACGGCCCTTGGTGCACAATGTACTATTTACAATTTTGTTTTATCAAGGACGCCATAACTTTTATATAACTATGATAACATGGGTAGCTTTCGGCTTGGTGGGGTATGTACCTTCTCAAGGCCCAAAGGCTTAATTTAGTTCATGCAGATATCTGTGGACCTATGTCTGAAACTTCGTATGGAGGTTCCCGGTACATGTTTATCATTGTAGATGATTAAACTAGGAAATTGTTTGCACATTTTTTGAAATCTAATAGTCAATTTTAGTACTTGAGTATTTCATACGATTTGTGCATCATGTGGAAACCGAGACAGATATGGAGGTTAAATGTTTTTGCACAGACAATGGTACAGAATTTTGCAGTAAGTCTTTCAAAAAAATTTTACAGAGTAAAGGCATAAAACATCAATTGACAGTTCCCTATACCTCGGAGCAAAATGGTGTTGTGGAACGTGCTATAAGGACCATCACTGAGATGGCTAGAACTATATATATGTTGCTAGATGCTAATTTTTCTAAGAAATAGAGCTTGCAATACCGCAGTTCACATTAAAAATAGGTTACCGCACAGCTCCAACAATAAGTTGATTCGGAAAATACACTGACGAGCAAAAATTCCGGGTCACTTGCAAAATCTTCGATATCTCCTAAGCTATGAAACATATTGGTACTAAATAAGTTATATGTGAAATAGTAATAGGCTAGTTGACCCTTTTTTAAAGTAGGGCTTAAAATGTTCATAATTGTTGTATTAGACCATAGCACATGAATATTATTTTTTTCGATGGCTAAAAAGTGCAAAAAATCTATTTTAAATTAAGATTTTCAATTTTGGACCGAAAACACGGTCAGCCATGATAGTCTGTTCATTATCTGTGGCAATGACGTCAGTCTTATAGTAAACAAAGCACGGGGGCGAAATAACCTCACAAAAACAATGCTTTCTATTAAATATCACAAAATATAGTAAAACTGTATATGGAACGGGACAATAGAACAGTAATATAGAAATACCTCTTCAAAGACTCCAGGAAATCTGTGGATTAGACGTACCCAGTGATATAGACATGCGAAATATTTGGTTAACACTTGCTTAAAGAAATCCTGTAACTAAGTATCTACTGAAACTCAAATGTATTTTTGCGAAAATCACATTAATGTAAGTACTATAACTGAATAACTCAATCTGTGTAGGTACTTCAACTTAAACAAAATAGAAGTTTTTAGGTTGTATGTAAAATCAAATCTGTATGTAAATTAATTAAATTTTTATCTTTCAGTTAGAATGAAAACTGACTGCAGCCGACCAACCAAATTTTAACTTGACCAGAAAACTGAGAGAAAACTTGACCATTTACGCCTTTTTGATTTAATCTAAGTTAAGTATACACTGACACTAGATGATGTTTCAAAGAAAAGAATATGTACTTATGTCCAATTGAATAATGATGTAATTGAATATTAATTAAAAAGTATGTAATACAAACAAAAATCAAAGTTTCATAATTAATATATTTATCTAAACAACTTTTACTTGAATTTACTGAGTACCTAATTAAAATTTGTTGCTTTCAGTGGTTACTTAATGAGAACTATTGTGTACTAACCTGTTCTCCTCTTGACAACGAGATTGATAAGGCAGTAAAAGTTGTGCAACATAATACAAAGCAGTGCATGCTCAGCCACAACATCAAAATGTGACCCGTCAACTAGAACAACATTATGTCAACAAAATAACTCGAGTATTCATATACCAAAGCACCATAGAAGTAAATAGGTCCAGTTTGGTAAAACTGAAAGATGTTATATCTTCACTGATTAAACCTGCTGGCCACCATGGCTGGTAAATTTCAGAACAGCTTACGCAAGAATATGCAAGTTATCCATTTTAAAGCCGTATACAAATATATTAAATGTGATTGCTGTGTTGTCAGCCTGTGCTCTTCTTAATTTACAAGACCCTTCTTATTAAATAAATAATATAAAGATTTTTTTTCTTTACTTTATACATAACTAACATCTAAAGATGACATAATAAATTTTTGTACTACATTAGTCATTATGTTCTTCACAAAAAAAAATGTTCTATGTTTATTTGACAATAATGACTTGTAAAGGTTTAAGTTGAATCAAAATATTTTAATTTGAAATGCATGTGTTTTATTTTTCTGTTACACCTTAAAAGATTTATAGTATTTTATAGGTTTGTTGCTCATTTTTATCATTGTTACTCAAATATAGTATATGTTCTAAAAGTTCAAATAGGTTGAATAGAGTTAGATCAAATTTATTAATTTGTATATATTGCCTTAAATTCAAATTCAAATTCAAATTCAAAAATCTTTATTCAACATAGGCCTTTACAGGCACTTATTGACGTCAAAACAAAGCAAAACAATCTAATTTAAAGAAATTATATTAACCTTGTATGTGCATACATCCTAAATATACTCAAGATGTCTGCAAATACAAGTAGGAATGAAAAAAAAAAAAGTTGATTCTACACCTGTTCGGAAATTGGGAGAGCCGTCTCGAGAAGAACAGGCAAGAAACTCGAAAGGTCTAAATTTTTTATCTCCTCTTTTAAATCGCCATTTACAATTTTGGTTTGTTACAGAGTCGTCAATTGGAAGCTGACCTCAAAGCAAAAGTTTGAGCTCAACTTCCATTACAAGAATAGATGTGTTAATTCACATTATATAAGCTATCTCTGAGAGAAGTGCGTGAACTTAGATTATAAATAAATTGCTCTCACTGAACGTTTCTTTGAAACAAAACGCAATACATTGTTAAATATTAGAATTGAGAGTTCAAACCCAAGCTTTTTTGTCCGTCATGTAATCAGACACTTTATAATATGCTTTTTTAATAAGTACATCTTTGATTGCAACTTTAAATTTGTTTAAGCTAAGTTCTTGTATACAACTTGGGATTTTATTGTAGAAACGTATACACAGGCCTCTAAAAGAATTATTAATTTTTTGGAGCCTGGTATTTGGTAAAGCTAACATATTCTTTTGTCTAGTATTAACTGAATGAATATCACTATTTTTACAAAACACATGAATATTCTTACGAACATATATTAGATTCTCATAAATATATTGCGACGCTACTGTCATAATACCAATTTCTTTGAACTTTTCTCGCAAAGAATCTCTCATTTTAAGGTTATAGATTGCTCGAATAGCCCTTTTCTGCAGTACAAAAACAATCTGAATGTCGGCAGCATTTCCCCACAACAAAATACCATACGACATCACACTATGAAAGTAAGAAAAGTATACAAGTCTTGCTGTATCAACATCAGTCAGTTGACGTATTTTCCATACAGCGTGAGCTGCAGAACTAAGTCTCTTTGACAATTTATCGATATGTGGGCCCCATTGCAGCTTAGAATCAAGTGTGATCCCAAGAAATACTGTGGTGTCCACAGGGTCAACACCTATATCCTTTATTTTTACAGTGGTGTGAACCTCTTTGACATTGGGTAAAACAAATTTTATACATTTTGTTTTCCCTTCATTAAGTGACAGGTTGTTCACATTAAACCAGTGAACAATTCTTGAGATAGAATTATTTACATCGTCATTAATTTGCACACCTCTTTTAATTTTAAATAAAAGTGAAGTATCATCTGCAAATAATACCATCTCATGTCTATCCTGTACAAAATCAGGGAGGTCATTGACATATATAAGAAATAGAAAAGGACCAAGAATCGAACCTTGCGGAACTCCCATTTTAACTGCAGAATTTAAGGTCGCAGGTAATAAAAGTCAAAATAATAGTAAAGTGATTTATTATGAAGTAATACTTTCATATAATTTAGGAAAAATGTAGTATAGTTTCCAAAATGACACTATTTGATCAATAAGTTTTTTGACATTCAGATTGTTAGAACAAATACCTATTATAGCTAATATTGTCACCTTTTGAGTGTTTTCAAAATGACATACTGCTAGCAACACAATAGTATATAAGTTTTGTTTGCTTTAGCACAAAACATCTGCATCTATACTTGAGTTAAGCATACTGTTCACAGTTTTCCGTCTTTGATAATTAACATTATCTTCAGTAAAAGAGCATGACAATTTTGTATTAATCTAATTTTATGGATACCGTTTGTTGAATAGACTATTACAGGGTATTAATCAGAAATGAGGTCACATTTTGCAAATTTCAACCCAAATCTTCATCTTTCAACTTTTATCCACATTTCATTATACTCATAGGTGTCTGCAAGATTTCCCACCAAAAATATTCCCAACAAAAGAACCATCATGTGTTATGCACTGGCTGACTTTATAGCACATGGAAGCTGTTATTGTTTATAACGAAGCTCGAACTAAAGACCACTTCTGTATTGATGATTCGTGGTTTAGTTTTCTATGCACTTTATTCTTTCTTCATTGAAGAGGTCTTTTATTTTTTAAGAAATATGTCACAATCTGTGTCTGTGAATGTATATATATTTTTCCTCCCAGTAATTTTCTTCATGCTTGACAAATGAACAACTGCCAATCTTTCTCTTTTTATGTTCATTTACAAATTCTTGCAGTACTACACTGGTATTTGACACATGATCCTGATGTTATCTTTTCAACATTTCTCTTGAAGTAAATATTTTTAGTGTTTATTTGACTTTTGAGAGATAGAATTCTATCCAATAGCATTCAACTGCTGTACAAAATAGCTCCTCACTGTGATGGTGCAACCACACCAAAAATGCATGTTTGCAACTCTCTTCTGCCGCGTGACAATCTTGACAAGTACACTTGTAACCGTTCTTCATTATAACAGTATTGAAACTGTACTTATATTGTTTAGAGCGATACACAAAGAATCTCCTGACCATCAATCTGTCTATTTTCGGAAGATTTGTACTATCTGCTCTCACAAATCCAACATCAATGGTTGATTTTGCTATTAATACAAATAATTTACGATATTTACAAATATAATAACGGAGACTTGGACGATTTTTTGCCAGTTTTAGGAAAGAATATTGCAAATCGACGAGTTGTTGAATCAAATTTGACATTTCTTTGTTTACTTTATGAGTGACGTCACGGCCCTGACCACAGGATATCAAAGCGTTTACGGCGTGAGATAAAAAAGATTATTTCTAGCATTTTCAAATTAAAATTTTACAGCAATCATTCATTGTTATTTATTAAAATCGGTATATTGGGGAACCTTATGCCAAATACTGTTAGAAATAAACAATATTTTAATAAATTTTGATATGAGTCAACTACCCTATTATAATAAAAAAGCACTTAATGCTCAAGAAAGAAAACCGGTTCATATATTTTGTATTTCAAATCTATTCCTTATATGTATACTCTAAGAGAAATCGAAGTAATTCCAAGTGACCCGGAATTTTTGCTCGTCAGTGTATGTGGACGGGGAAAATTCAATCTGTAGATCATTTCAGAATATTTGGATCGATTGCGTATGTTCATGTTTATAAAGAAAAGAGGAAAAAGTGGGACGCAAAAGCCAAGAAATATTATTAAAGTGAAACGATTTTTCATTGGATATTGTGAAGCAACCAAAGGTTATCGTTTCGCGAATACGAATAATCCTCGTGATCTTATTACAGATAGAGATTCATCCAAAACAAATAATCAAGATTCAACAGAATCTCAGTAAAGTTATGATGATAGAGAAAATGAGATTATTGAAGAAATAATAGGACTTGGTGTTAGACAGGATTCGTCGGTAATCATGGAAATGGTTTGACAGAGAGTAGAGTCGATGAAGATGTTCATGAACAAGTAGAAAATGTGAATGATGATGAAGTTCCTAGCACAAGTACAGGATGCCATTATCCACTAAGAAATAGGTTACACCAAAGAAACTCAACGTTAATGTGTATCGACAAAGAACCAGAACCTACCACAGTTCATGATGTTCTAAGTCGAGATTATAGAAACTGTTGGCAGGAAGCCATGAATAAAGAACTGATGTCGATATATTATCATAATGTATGGGAGTTGGTGGATAAACCTAAAGATGCGAAAATTGTTGGAAATAAATGGATATTTAAATAAAAATATGACGCTGATGGAAATGTTCAATATAAGGCAAGACTTGTTGCAAAAGGATTTACACAATCTCATGGAATCGATTAGGTACTTCGAAACATTTTCTCCCGTGGTTCGAAGATCTACCATAAGATTATTAGTGTCATTAGCTGTTCAAAAGAAAATGCTCATACATCACTTTGAACACAGATCAATATATGTAGCAAGACTTTGAACACCGCCTTTTTAAACGGCTACATCAATGAAATTGTTTATATGCGTCAACCTGAAGGATGCATTGAAAAAGGTTCCGAAGAAAAAGTTTGTGTATTGAAAAGAGTAATATATGGTCCTAAACCACAGACTTTATATGTCTGTGTCCTAGGCATCATTATGGCTGTCATTATGCTTTCATCATTTTGCCACCATTTTACTTTGGATAATTATGTTTATTTTAAAAAAGATTTATTCATATCAGTGAATGTTGATGATTTTTACGTGTTTTATCGAAATATTAAGAGCATTGTGAAGCTGTAAATTTTCATACAAAAAGCGACAACGCTTTTTTCCCTGTTAGCATAGTCCAATTTTCGTAACTTTTGAAAATGTTGTAGATATAATAAAGATCTAGGTTTGTACGTTTTGATTTTGAAGTAATATTGCTCAGAATATAAATTATTAGCAACTAAATATCTATATTTTAGACATTAAAACTACCTCGAGCATTTTTATCTTTTTTGACTAAATTATACTAAATTACAAAAAAGCAAAACGTACAAACATAGATTGAGGTATACTGAATCTATTGAAAAGTGTCTAATTTCGTAAAGGTTTAGGGGACTAAAACCGTTATCGCCCGAAACAATATTTCAATATGAAATGTAGGCACTTGCCTCGGACTTTCAACTCTAAGCGGTGTGCAACAAACTGCATTTTTAAAAGTGCATACTCGAGCCATGAATTGGCACTTCACAGTCCTCTTAAGGAGAAAGATGTATTGTTGAGCGAATTGCAAAAATGTTTCAGTATAAAGGACTTGGGAGATGCCCCACAATGTCTGGGTATGAAAATGAAACGAAAATCAGATGGGACAATTTTATGAAATCAAAAAAAGTATATCAACGATATACTAAATAAGTTCGGTATGCCTGACTGTAAAGCAGCATCTACACCCATAAAAGTTAATATTCACAAGGTATTGTCGGAAAATGGGGGAGGAAATTTGCAAAAGCTCGTGGCACAATTAACGAAATGGACAGAAGGTACGGTTAATGTTTATTCAGATAACCAAAGTGCTATTAAAATCCCATAGCACATAGACGTTAGACATTATTTCGTTCGTCAGTGTTTATCTAATAATTCAGTGAAAGTCAGTTGGGTTCCTACTAGTGACATGTTAGCAGATTTCTTGACAAAACCTTTAGGAAAAATTAAGTTTTCTAGATGTATGTCGAGATTGAGTTCGCAGCATGGACTGAGGAATGACTGATGAATGTTTGGTTGAAGGGGAGTGCTCAAATATTCAAATTTTTCTGTTCCTTTTGACTGACAACCAAACTTGTCACGTAAATAAAATATATCTGTACAACTAAAAACCTGCGTTTTGCTGAATATTTAAAAATTTTCCATTGAAATATGTGAGTAAATTATGTAACAGATTGCACAGAAAAATTTTACGCCCGCCATGTTCTTTTACTTTTTCGATTGGTTTCGACGGTTTTTCCTTATTTTTGGATAGAGGTTTCTCAGCTTCTTGTGAGAATTTTGAAAAATCCTTCCTCATTTGGCGCCTTCATAAAACATCCAACCCCTTAACCGAATTTCATTTATCTAGCTCCAGTAGTTTGGACTCTACGTTGATACTTCAGTCAGTCAGTCTGCCAGTCTGTCACCAAAGCCTTTTATAAAAACAGATAATATAGATATAATCTTATTTTATCTAATTGTAATTTTATTGAATTTAATTTTTTTATGAACTTACATATTTTTCATCGCATATGCAGGAGTAATATAAAATTGAAACTAAAATATAAATAAAATAATACTTGAAATTTCCACTAGACATGATCGAAATGTTTCAAAGACCAAAGTGGACGTCAAATTTCAATATTTCTGGATCATATAAAAGAACATTTGAATTTATCTCATAATTGGCTTGCTCTTCGATATTACACGGCTTGTTACATGGATAAATGATCAGATTGGTATTACTTTGTGGCATAATCATGGTATAATTATACATAATATCAACGCGCAGATACAATTATTTTAATAATGCAAATAAATCGCATTCATATATGAAACGTGAATGAAATTATAAGGTGAATTTATTAGAATATTTTGGTTCTTTTACAAAAAAGTATATTTTCTCAACCAAAGACAATGTTTATGTGTAGGCTCCAGTGTTGCCTTAGTCATCATCAGCATCATCATTTCAATCAAGGGACGCCTAATGTTGTAAATAGGCCTACCCTAAGGATCTTCAAACCAATCGGTCATGCGCTTCTCGCATCCAGCAGTTTCCCACAACCTTCATCAGCAGGCCTATTCGCTAACTACGGTTGGTAACTAGAACTGTCATTTTTGAAAGACACTTTATATTCATTACTGGTTTAGTGATGTTATGTGTTACGGCGGCGTTCATGATAGCAGTAATGGATGCCCCCCCCCCCCCCCCCCCCCCACCTACGCCAATTCTTAGCTATCACCCTCTTACCGAATTTTGTGGCCTTATATTTATAGAGTCACTAGCTATAAAAGTTAGTTTTGGCTCTGCTGGTGGATTCAAATAGACGTAGGGAACCATCCCCTTGATTGTGTAACAAAAATCTATCGCGATCGCTTTGAATTTTGACAGTCGAAGTGCATCCATTACTATTTTTTACCGACGAAAAAACGGAGGAGGTACTCAATTCGACGCGTATATTTTTTTTTATGTATGATCAAGCATAACTTTTTACAGAGAACTCCGATTTTGATGATTCTTTTTTTATTGGAAAGGGTATACCCCGAGGGTAGGAAAACAGGAAATTATTGTTGATTTACTCACTAATTGTGATTAATGACCACGCATTACTTTTTACAGAGTGATTCGATTTTGATGATTCTTTTTTATTGGAAAGGATATACCCCGAGGGTGGTCCCATATAAATTTGAAAAAACAATTCCAAACCTAAAGGTACAAAAACGGGGGATAATTGATGATTCACTCACTGATTGTAAAATTAATAGACGAAAGTCACAAAAAAATATAGAATAAAAACTTTTTAACAAAAAATTGAACCGCCGAAAAACCTAAAAAGCTAAATCACTGAAATGTTAAAAATAATATAAGAATAGGTACAGACAACATCACACTTCTATATTGAAGTCGGTGCCAAACGATGATCTCCTAGGAAGTGTTAAAATTTGTCACCGACTTCAATATAGAAGTGTGATGTTGTCTGTACCTATTCTTATATTATTTCTAACTTTTCAGTGTTTTTGCTTTTTAGGTTTTTTGGCGGTTCAATTCAATTTTTATATCAGATAGTCGACACAGAATCTTGTATTGACGCCGCAACGCTTAATCGATTGCGGGCGATCGCGAGACGCTAATTTTGCGTAAAATATACATCTTTAAACTTTTGTGTGACAATTGAAAACATTGTTGTTGTGTACGTCTGAATATTGGTTTTGTATTAAAGGTGTGTATTACCGAGTAATCTATACTAATTTTATAAAGAGGAAAGATTTGATTGTTTGTGTATTGAATAGGCTTTGAAACTACTAAGCCGATTTTGATGAAAGTTGGTATAGGGATAGTTCGAGACTAGGGGAAGGACATAGGGTAGTTTTCCTACGGGAAACATCTGTCAGGAAAAGTTTTCCTACGGAAAAAATTAGTAATAATGCAAACAAAGTTGCATACGGTCAGCTTGTTATATCTATATCTTTATAAAAACCAACGAACATGGTTTCCAAACTGTGTCCTACGCTCGACCGCCACTTTATGGCCTTAGTATTGCTGTTTTTTACTCTAATGGAAACACATTTTTTCTTCGCAACAGCTTGTCTAGGTTACTTATACGTCAATGCTTGCTTCTATCTTCGGTCTTGACATCACTTACCATCAGGTGTAAGCAAGAGCTTCCTTGGTGGGTGTAAAAAAATGGTCAACAAAGAACCTTTCATCCTCAGCTCTACAACTTGCGATAATCAAGTTTTTTTATTTAATTATTTATCAATACAAAAACACTTAAACATGCATGACATGAACATTACCTAAGCATCGAGGAGTTTGTATGTGGTAATAATACTTTCCGTCCGTACAACTTTTAATAATAATTTTACCTTATACTACTTATACCACCCTTATAGTTGTCATCGCAATTTTCTAGCTATGCAGGTTTTAAACACACTTTGCAGATGTACAACACAGGCGGCCTTATTCCTAATGAGCAATCTCTTCCAGGCAACCTTGGACTAGGGAAATACATAATGGAAATTTAAACGGGGGATTGGTTTTCGTTGGGTTACTTATAAAAAGTAGGTAAAATTTTAGTACACATGCTAAAAGAAGATCGGCGAGATTCCTTAGGAACTTGGGCCTAAGCCGTACACTGATGATTTGTAGTCAGTTATATCAATCAAAATATACAGCTTCTAGGGGCACTAATTATAAACTTGTTCTATGGGAGACCGGAGATATTCGAAATCATTGAACTAAAAGTTAGGTTATGTCTACTTGTTTTCTCCTATCAAAGGGGATCTAAAAACGTCTAAAGTGAGGTTTCTTATATTTTTAACTCTGTCGGTAATCAACCATAAAACATCTTAATATCTAGTTATTTTGTGGGTAGTATAATATGACAACAATACCCGCAGTCTAGACAGATTCTTGAAAGGGACTTCATATATTATTTTTATAAGATGTGTTACTACTAGCTAGTTTATATTAAATTTCATCTAGCCGATCTAAATATTATCGTTTCAAAAAAAAACAGTAATCGATCAATCTTATCGATGATACATTTTTGCGACTGGCAATAATTTCTTGTGTCGGCTGTTTTGCCCACAGTCATATAAAGGGAAGCAGATTCAACGTATCGTTCAAAAAGCGTGTAATTTCTGGAGTTTTATTACATGATGCGTTAGAACACTTCGGGGCACAGCACTTTACCATTTTCATTCATTTGCCAAAGCTAAACATGGCGTCCACGTGGCGTCTGCCACGGTTTCGAAAATGTTTATGTGTGCGTTAGTATCGCCATAGACGAAAAACAGAAATTGCGGATATCATGTCACTTTGGAGTGAAAGTAAAAACGATATACATTACTTATGACAAATGTGTGAGTAAAGTCATGTTAAGTCTGCTTCTCTTTATACGTCTGTGGTTTTGCCCTTGTTTTCTATGGAAAGACATCGGTATTCTTTATTATAATATTTAAAAAAATATTGTTTCTCCGAAGAACCAGTGACTGGTAATTTTGGCATAAACATTAAAAAATAAGTTATTAATTTTGGACAAATTCTGATTCCTGTACCTGCTGGGCCCAATTTCGCCAATCTCCTTTACTAAAAAGTTTGTAAAAAGTAAAACATTTTCTTTAACAAAACTTTGACTGCAAACAGGAATCACGACAAACAAGAATCAGCTAATTTTATTGGAACGAAGACGTATGTTATGGGACGTTGTAGAGACAAAGGCTCGCCGGAAAAACTGTACGTTACAAAATACATTAATGTTATTAACGTTACAAAGCGTTAATAAATAGGTCTAAAACAGTGCATCGAAGATCGACAACGTTTAAAAGCGTTATATAACTCAAAAACAACGCATCGGAGATCGAGACACGATGCGTATGGTTTTTAGAGAATTTTCTAGAGAATCGATTGAAATTTTTAGGTGAAGGTCGCGAGAAGCCGCTGGATGCGGGAGGCGCAGGACCGATCGGTATAGAGATCCTTGGGGGATGGGATGGGAGGCCTATGTCCAACAGTGGGCGTCTCTTGGCTGATATGATGATGAAGATGATTGAAATTTTTAAATCAAAGCCATAATAGTAGTTTATGAAATAGTCACATAATAGGGGGTCTTAAAACACTAGTGTGTGTTTAAAATTCGAGACTTGCCGAGAATTTTAATAGTACCACACGAGTGTTTTAAGACCTAATTATGTGCAATTTCATACACTACTTTATCTACACTCATGCAATAAGTGGTTACCTAAATTAAATAAAAGACACAAAATTAAAACAAAATCAAACTCATTTATTCTAATAATTATTTAATTTTGATCAGTGCAATTGTGAAACTAATACAGAAATCTAAAACTACATACATTTATATTATTTATTATTTTCTTTAACCAATAACAGCAAAATAATGAATGAAAAATTCAGAGAAATGGCGCCAACACCAACATTCTACCGCGCATGCGCTGTTGCACGCGCCGCCATAGACAATGTACTGGCACAAAAGAAAATTGTGACAAAACCTCCTTGGTCGGGCTTCGTCAATTGAACTGTATTTTATTTGAATTCGAGTTACATTAAAGTACTGGTTTTGTATGGCGAACCTGTATTATAATGTAATTTGTAAAATGCCAAGGGCTTTAAGTTATGCCTTTAAAATATTAGTGTTGAGTTCTTAATATTAGAATTAGAACATGAGTGTAGATAAAATTGTTTAATTGATTGATTGATTAATTGTTTAAATATAATAAAGTTAATAATTTTTTTCTCGAATAGCATAAAGAACATCGTTCCTTACAGGTGTCCCACGATTCCACGTGGCTTTTTACATACGACAGGAAAGCTCTCGGCCTTCATGTCACCTGATGGTAAATGATGATAAGGCCGATTTGGAAGCGAGCTTCAACTGGACTCCTCAATAACTGAGGAACCGGCTATCTCACCGCTAACCATCGGAACACAATCGTTATTGTGGCGACAAACTTAGGTAAGACGGCGGTAGCAGCAGTAGCAGTCAGGCGGGCTCAAAAGCCCTACCATCAACCAAACTGAGCCGAAAAATGTCTGCCCCACCACCGTATAGAACCCTGGACTTCCTCATCGACACCCGGTGGTCTCAACCACTAGAGCACGGAGGCGGTTAAATGAGCGGTGAGCTTAATCGGAGTGAGTTTAAAAACATCGAACTGAAAAAAGCCTTCATATAGAGACTGTCGTCATAAAGTCATCGGTCAAGACTTATATTAAATTATCGGTAAAATGTTGTGGATGAAGATTGCGCAGTAAAATTTAGAACTCACGTAGGGAGCCCTTTCTACTTCCGTGTAATACCAGAAGTATGTATGTGAGTCTGTTATGTACCTTGTTTGTGTCTTATTTATTTGATCGTTAGCCAATAAACTGATATAGATGAATTAAGCATGATAACAAATTCCATCCAACGGAAATGGCATGCCACGATCCATGGTAGGTAGTGCTAGGGGAATGGCTAGCGCCGATCCCGATTGTGCCTCTATGGAGGTAGAAGTTGCTTGGAGGGTGGTTGAGCCAGGTATGGGGTGTTCACCCGAGTCCAATGGCATGTCCTTGGGGCGGCCTTGTCAGCTTTCAGTCCCTTGTTGAATAGTAACGACATTCTCCCGCCTTAAAAAAGGTACTTAATTATGACGTAAATCAAATCTTTGTTGGTCATGGGGCGATTTTCGACATTGTCCTTTCAATTTTACATCACGCTTGAGTGGCCTTTTTAATTGAGTGGCTGTATACATAGAAAGTTGGAACACGGTTCAATAGAAATGTGAGAACTTAGTTTTTTTAATAATTTGACAGCTGTCAGTTTGAATCGAAAAATCAAGGTAAGTTACATTTATTATTTAAAGTCAAGACGGTTTTTGAACCGTGTCAGATCCTTACATAAAATTGTGTCAATTCGCATTTAATTTCTTTTCTTTTCAGTTTCATTCATTTTTAGGGTTCCGTATCTCAAAAGAAATAGCGGAACCCTTATAGGACCACTTTGTTGTCCGTTTGTCCGTCTGTCTGTCAATACTCAATACCTATTTCCCGAAAACGTGAAGAGTTGTCAATCTGAAATTTATATCAAATATATACTCGGTTCTGCGGTCTCTTTCATCTGTGAAGGAATCATACTTGTAATGAGTGAGTTGGCTTTTTGAGTTTCTTACAAAGAAGTACACTTTGATTGCTCTACCTGTGAATTTAATTGAAAAAATGTTTACAAGTGGTGTGCGCCAGCATTGCTAACAAAAAATTTTATACCGAAAGTGCTAAGCTTATGTTGGTTAATTTTATTTACGTGTCACCAATTGTAGTCTCGCTTAGTTAGAATGGAGCATGAACAATTTGGTTCGACAAGTTCATAAGTGTTTGAGAGGTACCATGATTGTTTGTGCTTTCATAGTCGTTAAGTACTTAATTATTTATACATATAACTTAACTAACTTTTCCCCGCGACTTCGTCCGCGTAAAAATCCTTAGTTAAAATTCCCTTTACAAATCCCCCCTCCCCCCTTTTTTACACCCTTAAGGAATGATTTCGGGGATAAAAACTATTCTTTATCCTCCCCCACAACTCAAACTATCTCTATACCAAATTTCATCTAAATCGTTTCAGTGATTATTGATTTCCCATACAAACTTCCATCCCCCTTTTCTCCCCCTTAAGAGGTGATTTCTGCGAAAAAAGCTATCCTATGTCCTTTCCTGGGACTCGAACTATGTCTATACCAAATTTCATCTAAATCGGTTCAGCGGTTATTGAGTCCCCATACAAACTTTCACCCCCCTTTTCTCCCCCTTAAGAGGTGATTTCTGCAATAAAATATGTCCTTTCCCGGGACTCAAAATATGTCTATACCAAATTTCATCTCAATCGATTCAGTAGTTTTGGCGTGAAAGCGCGACAGACAGACAGACATAGTTACTTTCGCATTTATAATATAGTATTTATTATTTAAATAACCTGCTCTGAATTAATCATATGTAGGATAACAGGAGTGACATTACGCATTACTTTGTATGATTACTGCGACTCCATCATTTTGTTCTTTCATAGTAAAAACGAAATAAATTATTATAGATTACGTTCAATAAAGCACATAATTGATTTATTAGAAATAAATCAATTATGTGCTTTATTGAACCATTTCCAACTCTGAAGACTGTTTGCATCTAGAGGCGGCCATTATAAATATATCCATACACTACTTCAGGTAGGTTCAATAACTTTAAAAATAATCCATGACCTGAGCTACTATCCAATAAAGTCTCCCACGCTCACCGGAAAAGGTTACAACACTCCATAACTCAGTTCGGTGCTAATACATTTTTGATGTCATCATAATAAAGAACCAAAGGATAAGTATTATTTGCAAAATTTATGGTCGTATTAGGTGTAATCATTATTACATCAAACGAAAATAATCTGCTATTAATATAACTCATTCGAAATTGTGGTTTGCCATCAAAAACAATGAATACAGTTCTATTTTGTTGCCTCTTGGTGCTTAGTATATTTAAAATTAGTTATGCTATGGAAACTAATGCTGTAAGATTTTTTAACTTATCTAGTTTGTTTTTTTAGAACACATAATTGAAATACTACTCCTTGCAGTCATCATCATTATCATCATCATCAACATCATCATAACTCATAAATACGTTTTCACCGAGGAGCTCGAGCCTACCCTAACCACGCAAGTCTAGTGCGGATTGGTCGACTTCACAAACACCTTTGAGCTTCTTCGCAGGTGTATGCAGGTTTCCTCCCGATGTTTTCCTTCACCGTAGGAGCGTTGGATAAAGTACATGTGAAATTCGAAAAACACATTGATACATGGCAGGATCGAACCGCAGAACAGTGCCAAGCCATCGACGCTCCTTGCAATAGAATAATAAAAAAATTACCCTAATTATACATATCTAGGCCTAATCGCCCTAGTTTAGGGTAGGCTGGAGCCCCTCGGTGGGGACGTATATGAGCTGTTGATGATACATATCTTAATAAAAGGAATATTATTATAAGTAATGCATGCCATCGAGATAAAAAATATTTGTCTTCTTTGAAAAATCATTGACAATGTGCATATTGAGCTTCCAGTTAGCTATACAATGATTGAAATCAAGGGCTATTGTGTAATAAATTTATTAAGATAGGTACATGCAGTAAAAATGAAAAACATTATTTATACTAGCTGCCCGCCCCGGTCCCGCACGGGTATACTAAAAAACCTATTGACAATACAACAGTGTAAGAAACTATAGATTTGGAGTAGCCTGAATGTCAATCTGTCAAGTTCGTCACTTTTACGTCAACATATATAAATTCTTTTTTTTTCCTGTAATAATTTTTCAAATATTTTCTGTTATACAAACCTTGTCCTAACAATAACGAATACATAAAACCAAGAATCATCCAATTTGGTGCAGTCGTTCGAAAGTTATGGGCGTCCATACATTTCGAAGATCCATTTTTATTTATATAGATTAGGACCAAATAAAAAACAAAACAACTATTCTAAACTAAACTATCTAAATATTAAACTTATTTGAACTCCTTAGGTACTTAATACTTTTAGGACTTTTGTGTAGTCTGTAAGTAGGTACATAAATTAGAATTAACCCGTTTTTTTTTCACTTTTCAGGGAAAATTCTTGTTTTATGTTAACAACACCGCTAAATGTAAAGGTCCCAAGCGAAACGATTGTTCTACTTTTACTATGAAATTAATCAACAGTACTCATGCGAGCTATGACATTCGCGTGGAACACAAACTAAAACTTACAAAGGTGAATGTAACGCTAACACTATTATATGAGTTCCCAATGCTTTGGGCTATGTCGGCGACTCCAGTTATTCTACGGATCTAAATCATTTTTATGCGATCACGTAAAGAAACCCCGAGTATAGCCGTCTCCATTGCCCTTTAAGTGTCCTTGAGCCTTCTTAAAAGACCCAGTGAAGCCGCGTCTCGGTTCAGTACGTCATCATCACTGGCAACACACATAAACTGAAGACTTTCGTCTTTAGACACTGCAGTAGATAGGCTGAGAATATGCTGAGTACCTTGCCGAACGCTGCCCAGCCGAGTTCGATTCGTCGATTTACCTCTTTCTGGAAGTTGGCCTTACAGAACTGGACTATTTGCTCCAGGTAAACGTTCATCAACAACTTTCAGAGTAGAGCTTCCAACCATCACAAGAATACTACATGAAAATTCGACATGACTTTTCTCTTGTCCATGTTCATTTTAAGACCTACTTGTTGGAAAACTCTGCAGAGGTCTCGAGAGAGGTCGAGCATTCTGCCTAGACCTTTCACAGTCTCAGCAATGATTACGAATCATTAACAAAATGGAGGTGATTTATATTCTCGCTGATTATATTGATACTGAATCCTCTCCATTTCAAAAGCTTAACTTTACTACATCCTCCAACGCAGCTATGAACATTTTCGGTGATATGAAGTCGTTGTGATTCACACCTCACTAAAGTCGTATTGGTTTCGAGTTCTGATCCTGAAGACGGACTGACATAAGACCGTACTTCCTGGTTTAGTTCGGTTGGGTTTGGAGAAATTTAAGCCCACCGTAAGGACAGTTGTCACCACCCTGTCATTACATATCCATATCCGTGCAGATCTCCAATACTTTCAACTAGAATTTAAAAATTGCTTTAAATGTAAAGCAATTTTTAAATTCTAGTTGAAAGTATTCGGGGTTTTGGATCTGGATGACTTCGGAATGGAGTGGCTTTTATGTTAAGATTCAATATTCAATGCACCTCTTATCATTCGATCATTGCTTTCCATGTTGACAGAATTGATCACGAAGACTTTATTAAATATTCCAATCTTAGTCGACACGATGAAGTCAGTCTCATTTTTTGTTACACCATCCAGACTTTTCGAGGTTCATTTTCGATGTAGCCGTTTTCTGAAGAAAGAGTTCATCATATACATTATATCTCTTCTCTCTTCATATAATCTGCTAGCATTGCACAATAGTAATTCTGTATTCCAACTCCGAATTGCCCCACTTTCAACCCATTATCGCCACGCTCGCCTAGCTTTGCTTTGAAAAGTCCCGTGACAGGGGTTTAGGTAATGAGTTCTGGAAGCATATATTGTCTGGGAAATGCCCTCATACAAAGCTTTCACTTCCTTGCCGGGGTGCGTCGAGGTCGGGGCGTATACCTTCAGCAAATACCGTTTCGTGATTCTGAGTATATGGTACGCAACCCTATACGACACACTTCCGATCAAAACGTACGTACTACGTTGTTCACGAGAGACTTAAAGACGATAACTATGACGTATGACGATAAATCCAACACCACCTTGGGACAGGTCTTTGCCCTCCCGGAAATAGAGCTGGTTGCTGGATTCAAGGACCATTGTGTCCTTGCCTTCTATTCGGACTTCGGTAAGTCCTACAATACTCCACCGAATCCTGATCGATTCTTTCTCCAGATCCAGAAGCTTCTCCTCGGTCCGCAGTGTGGGCGTATAAGTTACCAAGACCAAGGTCGTTTGACGGGGGTTCTTCGACGCCCGAGGATTCTTCGCATCCCTGGTCCCGGCACTTAATTGACGTCCGTCACCACCGACACGGCCTCCGGGACTGCCGGATACAGGCGTCTTTGATTCGTTTGAATCATTATTGGGGGGAACTGGGTTGTCTCCCACCACTCTAGCCCAGTGCAGGTTGGTGGGGAACGCCAGAGCCTCGTCCGTTGAACAGCATGGTGCACCGCATGCAGATGAGGTTGGCTTGGGTCCCGTCCGGTGATATTGGGAAACCCTTACACCCCTTGTCACTCTAATTTGAATCAAACTAAAACTTTATCAGATGTATTCAGCACATAAATAAAATAATAAAATTGCGTATTCTAAATTGTATATTAGCTATAAATTCATTTTGTCGGCTCTTAAAAATATACAACATAGCCATCACATTCTTTTTCAGTATCACGGCGAAATTATTAAGGAGAGTCGTAATGTGCTTCGCCTCCAAACAAACAAGCCATGCGATCATTTATTATTGGGACCTGTTTTAAAATTTGTTATAAAAATTGGCGATGGGTGCTGGATTCAGCCGGTACATAATATTTTTATAATACTTTTTAGCATTGGGAAATGCATTACGTATACGAGGTTATGTTGGATTCCCCTCTACGTCCAGTGGCCGAGGTAGAGTGCTATCCAGCGACGGCGCCCTGCTACTTTGGCGTGAGCGCTGCCGTCATCGCCTTGTCCTCCTCATCGGATGATAAAAACGCGCAAATAAGGCGGAGTCGCTGCCTGACAAGGTGACATGGGAACTCGAATAAACACTTCCACTCCCTCGTTGGCGTCTGCTCGACTAGGACGAGTCCCTCTCACCACTCCAAAATATACTAAACTGACGGAAGATACCCGAATGCATCCGCGGGTTCCACGACTGGTAGAAGCCAGTGCAATACCTTCGGCCTCCCAGGCCTGGACTCTGGCCCAGAATTGACTCTGCTTCTATATATATACGAGTATACAACGTGTCTCATAACTCCCCATAAAAATTATAATATTATAGTTTTTACAGTTACTAATTTTAGAACAGTTTTAGGTTGGTACTTTTGATAGTTTAAATAAAATTAAATATTATAATTTTTATGGGGAGATATGACACACGTACAAAATTAAGCAATCGACGAAACAGGGCCGCACAGTGATCAATTTTTAAGATTTAGGGGGACAAAATTATTAATTACTGAAATCGTAAATTAAAGGTATGGTTAAATTAAATTAAATTAAAAAATTATCATTAAATGGTATCGAAAAATCGTTTTCATGTAATTTTCATAATTTGGTGATTTATATTTTATGCATGTAACTTCTGGTTCTTGTAAAAGATTAAGTATTTCAATTAGCATTATATTTTTTGTTTTTCAGGTAGTACTCTTATGTTAGATATTACAGGATCTGAAGATATGAGCAAAATTATTATTATTAATATTAAATAAATCAATATTTCGTATTGAGGCACCATTACCTAAAAAAACACTTCACTATAGAAACCGGTAATCACCGGTAAAAAAACAAATTTATATAAAGCTATATATATATATATATAATGTAATCAAAATGATGGTGTACTAAATTTTTACTTTTAAACGTAATGGAGTTCAAACGTTCAAAAGTTAGTAAATATCAGTTCATTAAAATATATTTTTTTTTAATAATATAAATCTATGAATTGAATGAATTTATTTTTTTATTTATATACCAATAAAAAGTGCAGACGATCCTTAAGGTACAACATTTTTTTCAATTCACAAGTAATAGTAATAGCGTAAACTAACTAACTTGAATACGAACGAAAAACAACGAAAATTTAGTCTTGTTATAATAATGTTACGTTTGTGGGGTGGGTGTTCTATAGAAAATTCGCGAAACACCGACAATTAGAGATAAGATTTAATTAAGTACCAATTAAGCAACTTTACTTAACACTGAAAACTACTTTACAAACACTAAAAACTTTACAGTAACACTATGGACACAAATCACTTCACTGTAAGTCGTTACTAAGCACTGAACACACAGAATTCTTCACTATGAAGCGCTTCCAAGTCACTTTGTATCGCTTGATCCGCTCGGTTCGCTCTCTTGAAATGAACTGTCCGGCTGCATTCGCCTACGCGCTTATATAGTAGGGCCGACGAACATTCGGGGCATTCGAGAATGTTCCATTCTCGAATATTCCGTACCCAATCGATTATTTATCTTCTTTTCTCGAAAGTTCCGTGGTATCCTTCGCGCTTATGTAGTAGGACCGGTGAACTTTCGAGACATTCGAGAAGGTTCTATTCTAGAACATTCCATACCCGATCGATCGTTAGTCTTCTAGAAAGTTCCGTGTATGCCTTCGCGCTTCTACAGTAGAACCGGTGAACTTCCGAGACATTCGAGAATGTTCTATTCTAGAACATTCCATACCCGATCGATTGTTTGCCTTTCTAGAAAGTTCCATCGCATTCCCGATTATGTTTGTCTTTATGAGCATGTTCTATCTCTGTCTGTCAGCACGTTTAGAAGTTTCTAGATGCATCTCGATCTATCTTTTATCTCTGGAAGGTGCCCACTATTGTTGTCTCTTTCTTATCGTGCTATCTCACTCACTCCTATTGAAAATTTAGTCATATATCGAAGTGTGGTTCAAAGGCCCATAAGAGGTCCTGAAAACGCCTGAAAACGGGTTTTTAGGTTATGATGTGGTTCGATAGAGGGTAGCCTGAAACGGACTGAAAACATGTTTCAGGCGCCTGAAAACAACGGCAACTTGGGTAAAATTTCGATATTCTAGTATGTGATAGAGCACCTCCTGAAACGCGCTGAACTGCGTTTTCAGGCCGCTGAAAACGCTTCTAAGGCCAAGAAAACCACGCCGGAAGTTTCTTATACCATCGGCGCAACAATAATTTAGCTTTCGAGATAACTTTGAAATGGTATATGTATATGTTACCGGCAATGTGTATAATCCGGTATTGTATACAATACCTAGGCAATGTATAGAATACCTAAAACGGGCAGGTAAAGTATGAAATAGAATTTATTTTACACTTTACCTAGGTATTCTATACAATGCCAAACTTGCAGCAGGTAATGTAACACTCGAACGCAATTGTGGTTATTACAAACAAATAAGTACGGTAAGCTTCATAGAACCCTGACACCCTTCCTAGAGGCGCCATTTCAAGCATTAATGGAAGTGAATCGTTTTAGCATGACCGTTCACTCGCGAGTGTACGCCGCACGCGGGTATCCTTTGCAAATAAAATTAAATCCTTTGACAAGAGACGGCACGGCGCCAAGGCGGCGCGATCAAAGTAAGTTCGCTTAGATAATGTCGGTACACCCGAACGCAATTGTGTTTAATAAAACAAAATACGAATAAAAATTATCGGGACACACAAGCTAGGTGCAAAGATAATTTTAATCAAAAATATGCGAAAGTAGGTAAATTCAAAGTAAAATTACACCACAATTCTTCATCACTCGAACTGTCAGAGTTACTACCACCCGTATTTTTAATAAGAGAGCCATTATCACGCTCTGAATCCAAAACAAAATATTTAGGTACTTATTTTCTTCTGTAATTGCGTGAACTACGTATACTTATGTTCCACATAAATGTAGAATTACCTTTTTTATTAATACTTCCTTTTAGTTTGACTTACGGCTGGAGCGTCTGTAGGTTGCTACGGAGGTAAGTACATAGGTGTAATTTATCCAGAATCTTATCAAATGTCGGATTTTTTGAGGATAAATTCAATTCGTAGTACAACAGTTCACAAACACAATCTTTCACTACGGAGGCGCTTCGATATAAAACTGTCAATTTCACTTTCGGGTACGCCGCACGCGGTAGCCTTTGTAAATAAAATTAAATCCTTTGACAAGAGGCGGCGCGGCGCGGGTGGCGTCAATGCGGGGTGCGCTAAAGAGCGGCATTATCTAAGCTAGCGGACTCTTAAGGCGCATATAGCCGATTTACAGGAAATGCGAAAGATTTGAAATGGAAACTGTATGAACAAAAAAAACTTATAAATCTAAATTTCAATATTAAACTGTACAATCAATTTATTATTGTTGTTTTTTACGACTCATTGTAGTAAAAAAGTAGTTAGTAATAATTTTATTAAAATTAAATACGTCAAGCTGTTTTTTATTAGGGTTCCGTAGCCGAATTACAAAAACGGAGCCCTTATAAATTCTTCATGTCTGTCTGTCTGTCCGTTCATGCGCCCGTCCGTCCGTACGTCACTGCCAATTTATTCCCAACCTATTAATAATTGGGCCTTGTGTAGGCCATTGAATCTTAGTAGTTTGATGTATTCTGTTAACCGCTTTACAATTTTTATACAAAAAAAATAATAGAGGGGGCTCCCCATACATATACGGCCACAGATATACACAATCTGTGTCACCTTTCATGAGGTAAACAGCTCTGTGACATACGGACGGACGGACAGACAGACAGACCGACAGCAAAGTCTTAGTAATCGAGTCCCGTTTTACCTTTTGGTACGGAACCCTAAAAACTGTCATTTTTGTGTGCGGTGGGTAGCCAACGTAGTTAGTACTTTGCGCCGCGGCAAGTAGTAAGCCAAAACATACCTACTTGCCGTAACACTAGGAGCTAGAATAAGTTTTCCTGATTACAGTACTTATCTAGCCAATAAACCGTGTGTGTCCGCCTTAAGAGCGGCGCGCGGGCGCGGCGGGCGGGCGGCCGGTCAGGTCAAAGGAGCCGCCGCCGCCGATTGAGAAAAAGCATCCCGCGAGCGGGCGGCCTTTCAGGTCAAAGGAGCCGCCGCCGCCGCTTGAGAAAAAGGATACCGCGACACTATTTAAGCAAACAGCCGCATTTCTCCATTTCATTTCGCGACGTGCGATGATACTGTTAACACGTGTATTGAGCTATTTGCGTCATAGTTATTATTTTTGCTAATTTTCGTCAGGTAGGAAAGTAATTTAATTTATTAAAAAATGGCGGCCGAACAACGAATAGCTGAGATGAAAGAAAGATTTTATTCACAATTACAAATAAAAAGAGAAGCAGCAAATACAAAAAATCGCACGTTTATTGAAAAAAATCGTTATGAACAATTGATAGAAGAAACAAAAAATGCAAAAACGGCTGAAAAAAAGGCTTCTCGGGATTACTGGTTATTGAAGCATTATGATGTTATAACTGTTGGTCAGAAAGATAAGTTGATTTTTCCTGTGGATGCTTCTACAAATAACAATATTATATACTACGTTGCTGATACTGAATTATTTCAAGTACTTCACGACGCACATCAGGGTATCGGCCATGGAGGACGAGACAGAATGCTGAAGGAGCTTTCTTCAAGATATAAGAATATAACTCGCCACGATGTTGAACTATTTTTGCAACTTTGCGAACCCTGCCAGCAAAAACAAAAAGGAATAAAAAAAGGGATTGTCGTGAAGCCCATACTTTCAACAGAATTTAATTCTCGCTGTCAAGTAGATTTGATAGACTATCAATCTCAATCAGACCGGGATTATAAATTCATAATGGTCTATCAGGATCATCTCACAAAGTTTGTCATATTAAGAGCCCTGAAAACAAAACGCGCTGAGGAAGTAGCGTACAATTTACTGGATATTTTTACACTGATTGGTGCACCAGCCATCTTACAATCGGACAACGGTCGAGAATTCGCAAACCGAGTGGTCAGTAATCTTAAAATATACTGGCCGAACTTAAAAATTGTGCATGGCAAGCCTAGACATTCCCAAAGTCAAGGGAGTGTCGAACGAGCTAACCAGGACATTGAAAACATGCTTACAACTTGGATGCAAGATAACGATAGCGAACGTTGGAGTGATGGTCTGCGATTTGTACAACTCATGAAGAATAGGGCGTTTCACTCAGGAATCAAAAGAACACCTTATGAAGCTCTTTTTGGGTCGAAAATAAAAGTTGGCATATATTTGCCTTTTGAGGATACTCACAACCTGGAGAGCGAAGAAGATTTAGAAAAAGTGATGAAGTCATCTTCAGAATCTGTAATAGATGCGGCTGAGACATCAGAAACTGAAACAGCTGACACTCAACCTCTACAGGCACCAGATCAACAAAACGCTGCACTCGATAGTTTTAACATCGGTAAGGAAGCTTCAAATGTCCAAAGTGCGCATGATGAACACATGGCTATCCCAAATACTAAGAATGTTGTTGAGCCTACGAATGTCGAAAATCTTCCTTGTGAGGTAAATGATCAAGCGTTACATGATCCGAATTTGGTATCAGTACGAGAGGAGTCATTGAGTTGTGCACTTATATGCTGTGTTTGTTCCGAGGAGACAACAGGTGGTCATTCGTGCAGAATGTGCAATAATTCATACTATTTGTGCTGCTCCGGAAGAAAATATTGCAGAAGGTTTTGGATCCAAAGTTGCTTGTCCTTTATGCGCAAAAAACGCCTTTTCGATAGAAAACCGCATCAGAGCCAAAGAGAATTTGATAGTACAAGCTCAGAAAATGCTTAAAACTTCTGAAAAAAAATTCCCTCCCGTATCGTTAGGTACCACTGTACGCATTCCTGTTCCAGAAATCGATAGAGGTCGTGGTGATGCTCGCAATATACTGGCTGTAGTATTACACAAAACTGATGACGATCTATATCAACTAGGCACAAAGCAAGGCGTTGTCAAGACATTGTATTCAAGACAACAGTTCACTGTTTGCCATCAGAAATTACTGCAAGAAGAAGACGTCCCCAATCTGGAAACGACACTCGGTACAGTTGCGACTTTGCAATCTACGGGGACAGGACAGGGCTTTATGAAATGTAGCTGCAAAAAAAACTGTGACTCTAAAAAGTGTTCCTGTGTCAAAAGTAAGGCTCTGTGCTCTTCAAAGTGCCATAATAGTTTGTCGCGTAAGAATAAATAAAACCTACTTTTACTTAAAATTGTGAATGCCTATTAGACCTACTTTTTGTTTTAAAGAGAATTGTTTTGTTTGTGAAGTTCAATTACAAAATTACTTATATTATGTTAAAAGATACTTGTAATGTTATGTTACAAACAAGAAGAATTTTAAGTTTCCTGTTATTTTTTTGTGATTTTAAAGTTGATAATAAAGTTTATTTCAAGTAAATACAACATGTTTTATTTGTCCGCTATTTGATAAGTAAGTCTGTTAAGATTTATTGATATTAACCGGCTTACCTAACATTAGTTTAGTCTTAAGATTTATTTATTTTACACATTACCGGTGAACCAGCAGGTATTCTATACAATCCCTAGGAATTGTATACAATACCTAGGTAAAGTATGAAATGGACAATGATATTCATGATATTTCATACATTGCCTGGACGCCCCAGGGATTGTATACATTACCTAGGGATTGTATACAATACCTGAATTATACACATTGCCGGTAACATATACATTAAACTACTGACTATATAATGTTGATTTTTTAGTATTATGTAAAGAACTTACCTTCAATTCTTAATAAAGTGATTTTACGAACTATCGACACACTGACTAAAAATAATTTTGAGGCGCTAACTTTTAATAATTGATGAGTGTGCGCCGGCGGCGTGCAGATCTTAACTTTATTTATAATAATTCAGTATGCATTTTTTACAGGGTCAATACAGTAAAATTATATCATTGGATGAACATTTTCAAAAGTTCACAGGAGGTCGATTTTTCTATGGCAATTTCACCGCAAAGCAAATGCTACTATCCAAGAAATGTAATTTCGTGTGTATACATATAAATTTTTCAATATTGCCTAAATATTTGCTATAAATTATAAATTAAAATGCTTTTGTTTCATTTAAATTATAAAATTCTTTATCGATCTTTCGCCCACTTTCAGGAGATCTACTCTGTTTCGCCGAAACGAACTTTCGTCAACGAACAACTATCAAAAGAAATTTCATGTGTCTCTATTTCATTTTCAAATACATACAATAATTCCGTTTCCATTGACAACTTTTGTGAACGAATGAGGAAGGAATGGCGTGGGACTATTGCCGTAAAATGGGGTGGATAGATACAGCCGGCTTCAAAAGTAGATAAACACTTTTGTACCATGTCACACCAACTATTAACAATGCAATATAGGTGTAACCATACTAACTAAAGGGAATAGTTGGTGTGACATGGTACTAAATCTGCTAAAAATGCTTATCTACTTTTGAAGCCGGCTGTACATGGTACTCATCAGCACTAAAAAGAGCTATTAAGGAGAAGTATAAATGCTTTCGGAAATTCAAGATTTACGGCAATCGCTCAGACAAAGAATCGTTTAATTTACTACGAGATCGATTTCTCTACCTGCGCACGTGTTTCCTCCATCCTACAACATGGGTTCCTTCAAAAGAGGCGTGAAAAAGCATCTTTTGGGCCGGCAAGGGGCGGGCAGGTAGGAGAGTGGATGTCGTCCCTACTCTTATCTGTCAACTCATTTGGGCCTCTTTCACCGCTTAACATCAGGCGGGAGGAGGTCATCAGCCGGGCCATCCATAAAAAAAAAAAAAAAAAAAAAAATTATCATTCGGACATGTAATTATTAGTAACTACAAATGTCCGAATGAGGATAACTTCAAGGATCCCTACTTGGACCAATTTTATTTACAATTTTTGTAAACGATATTGAAAATTGTTTTCACTCGTCGCGATCGCTTTACTTTGCTGAAGATATGAAAATAATTTGCAACATTAGTTCGTTTAGTGATACAACTTTAACTACAAGAAGACCTTTTAAGATTAAGTAATTTCTGTGTTCTGAACCAGTTGGACTTAAATCCATCCAAAATGTAATACTGTTACATTTTCCAGAATAACTAATTAAGTTCGTTTCAATTATGTGTTGAACGGGGTGATACTCCCGCGAAGTGAATGCATTCGTGATTTGGGCGTATACCACGACCATATTATTACGTGTGCGTTCCCCCAGCAGGAAATTGTGTCCTAGGCCAAATTAAGTTTCATGAATAATTAGAGCGTAATTTGCTATAAATGTGCGCGAAATAAAAAATTTGTGCGCGTTTCCGTTTTGGAAAAAAATGAGAAAAACGAATCCTGCTGGGGTAACGTTTTTCCAGCAGGAAGATTTTAAACGAATAATCTGAGAGATAAATAATTTATATGAGCGGATAGCTTATATTTGTGCATAAATGTGCGCCAAAAATGAAATTTGTGGGCCATCGGGTTTTACAGATATTTCGTTTCCTGCTGGGGTAACGTTTTGCTGAAACTTTTTCTCCAAAACCATCGAATGTGCACCCATTGAATAAAAATACATGAGTAGCTTTTAATTTGTGCCTATTTGTGACATAATTTGTTTTTCAAAAATATTTACAGTTTAGGAATAATCACGTAATGAAGGAAATTCGAAAAAAAATTCTAGCGCATAAATGAGAAAGCATAGAAGCTCACTGAAAACGACTTTTGAATGGTCTTATTATTACTAACAAACATAAAAAGTTTCAAGAATCTGGGAATACGCGTTTTTAAATAATATAACTTTAACTTTAATTGGTTATAACGTCACTTTACACTCAAAATGCACGAAACTGATTAAAGCCAAGTTAAATGGGTATGAATAAAAAATTAGTGCATGTTCCAAAATATATGTCATGAAAATTTCAGCTTCATACATTTATTAATAAAGTAGACATAAACAAAAAACCAAAATATGGGCTAAGTTTATGGTTATCCGACTAAATCCGAATGACCACCAAAAAGCGACGATTTCATACTTGTTGATGACATTCTATTCTTGACAGTATTAAACAACAGTTGTTGTCGATACAGTCGCGTTCATAACGGCAATTGAGTTTTTGAGTTTATTGTCATTAATGTATCATTCATAGCAATTTTAGTACAAAATAAACTGCCGTGCTATTGTTAGATAAGTTATCCAACGGACCAAGTAAAGAGCTTTGCGGCACACTAGACATAGACTTTACTGGAGGGAGACTCTGTACTTGGGTCGTCTGCTTAGGTACCTCCGTCTTATATATTTCTGCCGCAAAGCAGCAGTGCTTGCATTGCTGTGTTCCGGTTTGAAGGGTAAGATATGGCAGTGAAATTACTGGGTACTGTGACTTTACATCTGGTGTCACAAATTGGCAACGTACACTGTGGTTCTTGTGGGGGTTGTAGTTTTGCTGCGAATCTCACAGGAGCTACATGTATTATAGGCGACTGTTACCACTTACCATCAGGTGGGCAGTTTGCTTGTTTGCCAACTTTCTGCAATTAAAAAAAATAAAAAATAAAGTCGGAGTCCGCATATCAATTTTTAGCTTTCTACCTTGAAAATTGCGGAATACTCCATGCAAACTTCCACCCCCATTTTAGGGAAGTGGGGGTTAGAAAGAGACAAAAAGTAGCCTATTTCACTCTCCATCCCTTCAACTATCTCCACTTAAAAAATCAGGTCAATTCGTCGCTCCGTTTTGCCGTGAAAGACGGACAAACAAACACACACATACACTTTCCCATTTATAATATTAGTATGGATTACATAATATATAATATATTTACATAATATATAATATTACATTATTAATTATCAATAGACGCACATTAAATAAGTAGGTATTTAAGTGGAAGTGTTTATTTTTAATAATATAGACAATAAACTCAAAAAAAGTAAATAAATTCATTTTTCCAAAACAGTTTTATAGCCGAGTGTACACAGACGTGACGTATTAAAACATGTTAATGGGTAAAATTAAGAATGTCATCAACAAGTATGAAACCGTCGCTTTTTGGTGGCCTTTCGAATTTAGTCGGATAACCAAAGAATTAGCCGATTTTTAGGTTTTTGTTTATATCTCCTTTAATACAAAATATATGATGCTGAAATTTTCATGATAAATAGTTCTGAATACGCTCTAATTTTTGGTCTATACCTATGTAATTTGGGTTTAGTCACTTTCTTGCATTGTGAGTTTACAGTGACGTTATCACCGATTAAAGTTAAAGTTTAATTATTCAAAAACGCGTACATGTAGATTCTTGAAACTTTTTATGTTTGTTAGTAATAATAAGACCATTCAAAAGTCGTTTTCAGTGAGCTTCTATGCTTTCTCATTTATGCGCTAGAATTTTTTTTCGAATTTCCTTCATTACGTGATTATTCCTAAACTGTAAATATTTTTGAAAATCAAATTATGTCACAAATAGGCACAAATTAAAAGCTACTTATGTATCTTTATTCAATGGGTGCACATTCGATGGTTTTGGAGAAACAAGTTTCAGCAAAACGTTACCCCAGCAGGAAACGAAATATCTGTAAAACCCGATGGCCCACAAATTTCATTTTTGGCGCACATTTATGCACAAATATAAGCTATCCGCTCATATAAATTATTTATCTCTCGGATTATTCGTTTAAAATCTTCCTGCTGGAAAAACGTTACCCCAGCAGGATTCGTTTTTCTCATTTTTTTTCCAAAACGGAAACGCGCACAAATTTTTTATTTCGCGCACATTTATAGCAAATTACGCTCTAATTATTCATGAAACTTAATTTGGCCTAGGACACAATTTCCTGCTGGGGGAACGCACACTATTATTACTGTTCGATACACATATTGATAATATTGTATCTAAGACCAGTAAAACTCTATGCTTTATTATGCGTGACACTCAAGATTTTAGCCTAATTAAAACATTGAAAATCCAATATTGTTCATTAGTACGTTCCCATTTGGAATATGCAAGTCAGATTTGGAATCCAAGGTATAAAATATATATTTCGCGAATCGAAAATGTCGAAAAGAAATTTATTAGATTATTTTTATTTATTATTTATTTATTAAAACTTACAAGGAAGGCCTTACATGTGTACAAAGTCCCACAAAACTGTATATACAGTTTGACTGTGGGACCTGGGTGTATATACAGTTTGACTGTGGATACTTATGTTTTCGTATCAAAGATCAGTATGATTCGAAATACTATCTTGATTTATGTAAAAAACGCCATCTTCTTCCCTAGAGCTACTTCGCGAAATACTTATCTGCCCCCTTAGACAAGATGTCTTTCGATAATCGCTAACGCAATCGCTAAATGGACAATGTATGAGATTAGACAATTGCGCTCGAAAGCTAAGCGAGGGCTTATGTCAAATCGCATACATTTTCCTTTCAGCGATTTGCGGTAGCGATTATCGAAATGCGTCTTGTATAGGGGGGCTGATATTGTTTCTTAGGTACTTAAAATTACCTCTGGAACCATTCACTGTCCAGAGATTTTGTCACATATCTCTCTAAAAGTTCCTGTCAAACCTCTCCGATTTCAGCCTCCCCTTTTTCCTTCCCAATACTAATTCAAATTACAGGCAGAATCCATATGTTTGGCGTGTGGCTAGTGATTTTGATGCGGTGTCCAAAAATCTTAACCTTCATTTATTTGCAACGAAATGTGCAGCTGCGAAACGTCTCATAAGCCAAAGCTTTTTTAATTATTAAGCTGTTTCTTGGTTTATGACTGTAATTTTCTGTGTGCGTTTATTATTTCAGTGCCAAACTAGATAAATAATCGTTTCTATATGTGAGGACCTGTAATTAGCCTTATGTTATCTATACTAATATCTATCTATATATATTTTTTTTTTATTAGTATGAGCGGCTATGTTTTGTCACTGCGACCTACGAGATCTATTGTGACCGCCACTATTACAGTTCTCCCACAAGCCCAGCATCTTCTAAAAAGTGCAGTATTTTCTTGGGGGAGAGGTGCTTGACCTCATCTGGTAACAGTATGTGTTTGCCCAGGTGTAGGCTGCGTTTACGCATCAGTGGTCCACAGTTTGTGAGCAAGTGCATAGGCGTCTCTTCTGCCTCGTGGCAGACCCTGCACTCTCTGCACTCACTGTGCTTATTAAGGCGACAGTGTCCAGTGAGGGCTCTGACCAAAGTGCGTATGTTGTCCTGCTTAATCCTCGGATCTGTTTGCAGGTACTACGGTCATAGGCTTTTATGAGTGCCTTAGAGTGTTTAAGTCCTGGCATATGCAGCCACGCCTTGTAGGACTTGTTGTCGTAATGGGTTTCAAGCGTTAGACGGGCGAGGCTTTTGGGTATACCACAGAATGGTTCAGGACCATATTGCGTTCCTTCGGCCCCAGCCCTGGCGAGCTCATCGGCACATTCGTTGCCAGTGATTCCCGCATGCCCTGAAACCCATCTAAGTATTACTCTGTTACTGTGTCCCAGAGTGTTTAGGCGGTTCATACAGTCATCCACTAGCTTTGAGGTCACGAGGTTACTGCTCAACGCCAGTAAAGCTGCTTGACTGTCTGAGTTTATGTATATTGTGCGGTTGGCTTGGTTGATTACAAGGTTGGTTTCCGCACATTCTGAAATGGCATAAACCTCCACTTGGAAGATGGAGGCGAAGCTGCCCAAGCTTTGTGAGAACTTGTGCAGTGGCTGCTCTCTATATATACCAAAGCCCACTTTGGACCCCATCTTGGATCCATCGGTAAACCATACGGTGCTTCCTGTCTCATAGATAACTTGCTTGTTTAGCCAGTCATCCCTAGAGAGAAGTTCCACTTTGTAGTTCCTATTGAAATTGCAACGTGGAGGCATGATATCAGAGTTCATGCTTAGTATTGGTGTCTCATTGACTAGGTCTAATAGAGACCTTTGTCGAAGGGACAGACATTTGAACCCGCCTTGGGCATTCATCCTGTACGCACACGCTATCGCCTCCTTGACAATAAACATGTCCAGGGGTGTGAGTCGCAGTAGCGCATTCAGGGCTGCCCCAGGCGTGGTGGAAATTACGCCTGTAGCCATGAGACAGGCAGTTCTTTGTAGACTGCCTAACCTGTTTGCAGCGGTTTTTTTTTTGGCTTTGTTGTACCACACTACTGAGCCGTACGTAATTATCGGGCGTACAATGGTTAAGTACAGCCATAGGACCGATCTAGGGCTTAGACCCCAGTTGGTCCCAACCATTCGACTGCAAGCCCCTAAGGCAATTTTTGCCTTATCTATTATGTTGGTAAGATGTGAGTTCCAAGTCAGTTTCTGGTCGAGAGTGACGCCTAGGTGTTTGACCTCTGTAGAGAACTGCACATCCTTCCCGTTTAGCCGAGGCTTAACAAGCTTTTCAAGCCGTCTTCGCCTGGTAAATGGTATTATAACAGTTTTATCAGCATTCACTGAGAGGTTGTTTTCCCTACACCAGTTGTTTATGGTATTGAGGGCTTTCTGCATAATGTCAGATATTGTACTTTGGCAGAAGCCTCGTACCGTCACCACAAGGTCATCTGCGTATCCTTGGGTGTCGAAATTGAGGTCAGCCATGTTGTACAATAATTTGTCTACCGCAAGAGTCCACAGGAGGGGAGACAAGACACCTCCCTGCGGACAGCCTCTTGTGGACAGAAGTTCAATTGATGATTTGTGTAGAGATATTTTAACTCCCCTGTTGGAGAACATTGCCTCTACCCACCTGGTTGTAGTCGGGTCTACATTTTTGTTTTCCAATCCCCTGACTAACATTGTTATAGGTGCGTTGTCAAATGCGCCCTCTATATCAAAAAATGCACATAGTGCAATTTCCTTGTCCTCCAGCGCTTTTTCTATCCTGTCAGTCAAGCTGATCAGGGCCGTTTCGGTTGATTTGCCTCTACGGTAAGCGTGCTGGGTAGGATGAATAGGGTTTACACTCAATACTGTTTCCCTAATGTGTATATCTATAACCTTTTCCATGACCTTCATAAGGAAGGATGAGAGGCTTATGGGCCTGTAGGACTTCGGTTGTGATCGGTCCTTCTTGCCCGCCTTAGGTATAAATATGATTTTAACTGTGGTCCACCTCTCTGGAATATATCCCCAGGCCAAACTTGCCCTGAAGATTTTGACCAGATGGGGAGTGAGGACGTTTGCTCCTTCTTTAAGTTGTGCGGGAAAGATGCCGTCCTCTCCACAAGATTTGTATGGTTTAAAGGAGTCAATAGCCCACCGTACCTGATTCGGTCTTATTATTATGGCCGCTCTACGCCAGTCCTCGTTATTTGGCCTGCGGAGGTTGCCAATTGTTCCCTGCGAGCAGGATTTGCTCACAGAGCCAGGAAAGTGGGTGGCCGCTAGTAACTCCAGTGTGTCGGTTTCACTTGACGTGAAGGTTCCATCGGGCTTCCTTAGTAGCGCGATTGGATTAGGCACAGCTTTTGAGAGCATTTTTTGGAGTCTTGCCGTGCGAGGCAGGCTTTGTACTTCCTCGCACAGCTTCCTCCAGGATGCTCTCTTTGCTTTCCTAATTTCAATATTATAACTGGTTAGGGCTTTTCGGTAGGTGTCCCATTCATTAGATTGTTTAGCCCTATTAAACAACCTTCTGGTTTCTGCCCTAAGCTTCTGCAGCTTAGTGTTCCACCATGGGACTCTGGTTGTAGAGGTTTTGTTTTTCGCAGGGCAACTACTTTCATAGGTTTTCTTGATTCCTATGGTAACAGTCTCCACTGCTAGCTCAATACCGTCTACTGTTCTAATATATTTAGGCATTACTTCAAGGTTTGACTTAAGCTGGTCCCTATATTCGTCCCAGTTGGTCTTCCTTGGGTCCCTAAATATTTCAGTTTGACAAGAAATCGCAGCTTCTATGTCAAACCGGATATGTCTGTGGTCAGACATGGAGTTTTCGTCACTAACCTGCCAGTCAGCGATATGTCTAGCGAGATTCTTTGTGGCAAAGGTAATGTCCAGTACTTCCTGCCTGGTACGTGTAACAAAGGTCGGGATACATCCTAAGTTAAGTGTGATGAGTCCATTAGCGACAAGAAAGTCAAACAATAACTCACCTCTAGCGTTCACGCCTGTGCTTCCCCACGCAGTATGGTGGGCGTTGGCGTCGCATCCCACTAGGAGCTCTGCCCTATGCAGACGCGCATACTCCACCGCCCGTTCCAGGTCCTCCGTGGGGTTAGGTTTCTCGCCCGGTAGATAGGCCGAGCACAAAATTACTCTGGGCCCGGTCCACCCGGCGAGATTTACATATCCTGCAACCAGATCATCACTGCAAAGCTCTGTAACAGGCAAAAGGTTAATATCTCTCCGAAATATTATACAGGCTCTGGGTCTATGGCCACCGGTATGTACTAATATCTTACCTGCAGACGACAGCCCCAGAATATTGCCATTGGCTACCCATGGCTCTTGGATTAGAGCGAGATCCACCTTGTTGCCGGCGAAGCAACACTCCACCACCGCAGACGCAGCTGCAGCATGGTGGAGGTTGGCCTGTAGGATTCTCGCTCTGTCTACCATTGGGGTAGCCATTGCATTATTGTTTGGGGGGACGTGGCACATTGGCTGGAGGACGTGGTCGTCCAGCTGCACTGTTTGTGCCCCTCCCCGCAGTTTTCCCGCCTCTTGTACCGCTCCCTCCGCCCTTGGTAGACTTCAGCGGAGGCCGCAGGTTGGAAGGTGGTGGGGGTTTCCCAACCAGTCCTCTCCATGACCCCGGCACTCTCGCTGCCGTCTGTCCACTAGAAGTGGAAGGCGTGGGAGGCGGCACACTCGCGGCCCCCGTGCTGGCACCAGAAGACTTGGGTGGAGGCGGTTCACTCAGGTGCCCTTGGGGGGCTCCCTGAGTCCTCCCCTCTGCCACTTCGGTCTCCTGCTGCCGCACGGGCGCCCGGTTAGGCGTGTCTGTGTCAGAGCCACCTCGGATTCTGAAAACCACCGTTTTGAACCCGAGGGTAGCCCGACCATCGTTAGCCCGGAGGGCCTCCACAGAAGGGTCGTCGAGTGAGAAAGTCACAAGTGACCCTCCCACCCCGTCCCTCCTGTGGAGGACCTTCCAGAGCTCTGTGTTGAGGCCTTCATTTTGTGCTCTCAGCAACACCAGCGCTTCGTCGGTAGTCTCCGCCTCGCTGGAGGGCACAAAAGTGGTCCCAACATGAGGCTTAGGCAGCTCCGACTCAGGAATGGTCCTGAGATCTGCCTCAGGCCACGGCTTTAAGTCTGGGATTACACCCACAAGCCAGTCCAGGGTCGCCTGTCCCTCGTAACTGACTAGGACCCAGCCTGGCTTGTGTGTGAAGCCCATAAATTTTGGTCCCGAACCCTTTTTGTCCATCCCCGCAAAATTACTGGTGATGGACTTAAGGAGAGCACGATGTACAAGCCGCATCTGCTCCTCACTCATGGGTTCCGAATTTCGGATCCCCACGCGTGAGGAGCCCGCTACGGCACTGTACCTCGGCCTCGGTTCGGCGCCCTGGTCCGTCCGGGATGTTTTTTTCGGTTGGACCTGAGGGGATTCTTCTTCAGAGCGAGCACGTTTTTGCGGCTTCGGTCTCTGAAGTTGAGGTTGTTCGGCCTCGATTTGGTTCCAGGGCTTCCGGCATAGGTCAAAGGCATCCTGTTTGCCCAGGTCCGATGCCCGGAGCTTCCTGAACCTTTTTTGGGCTGCACCACTAAGCGATTTCCACTTAGACTTCTGAGAGGTCTTTGACAGAGTCCATGTATCAGCTGCCGAAGCGCCGGCCACGGGCTGTGTGTCTGAGCCCTCCTCAGTGGGTTTGCTTGGGGCTTCTACCAACTTCATCTGTGTCCCTGCTGCCGAAGCGCTGTCCACAGATAAGGTTGTGAAGTCCTCCGCAATTTTGGTGAAGGGCGAACTAGCCGACCCAGCGCCAAACGGTTCTCCTTTCGGAGAGGAAACTGGAGTTCTCAAAAGGTCATTTTCATTGTCCATTCAAGTCCCACGAGTAGCTAGGGAAATATACGGTCATCCCCGGCAGAGCCCCGCTTGCCGGGGAAAGGGCTAATTACTGCTCCGGATCGCCCTGGTCCCGTGCAGGCTCCGTTCACGACTGGGCTCCCTCCCAGCCACGCATTCATCGGCACGGATCGCATAACACCTTGAATTAGGGGAAGCGGATATTATGAAAGGTGAAGGAGAAGGGAGAGGGTAAAGATTGGAAGTGGTGGAAGGAGTGATAGTTGGGGTGGACGGGAGAAAGGTATAGGTTATACCCCTGGCCTTGGGTTGGGCTTCAGGGCAGCCTTCTTTGTCCGGGATCACAAGTGTGACACCTCAGCCTCGTCTCGGCTTGCCCAAGTAGCATTTATCCTTTATGATAGTTATTTAAAATACCTTTTTGTCATAAAAAAGTTATAATAAGGAATTTGTATATCTTGTAAGTTCTATGTTAGTTAATTTTAGAGCTCCTTGGTCTTAGAACTATATGGTTTTTGCTTTAACCTAAAAGCCTTTTTCAAGAGGTTAATATAACGCAATCATAGATTGTTTTCCAGAGCTATAAGTCCTAAGTCTTCTAAGTTCGGAAAAGGTTATAATTGGGTTGTTTTTAGGATAATCAAATGCCTAAATATGACGTGAAACGCATTGTTATATCTCAAATGTGACTCTTTCATAACCTACTTTACTAATACCTTATTAGCTATCTCAAAAACTGTTTATTAACTTAATAGCATTTTGTGGCTACATATAGTTAGGAAAATCACTTTAAGGCGTAAAAGATAGCTTTATAGCATAATTTATAAGCTTTTATTAATTATTATAACCTTTAAATACATAAAGAAACTACTCAATCATTACCGTAACTTCAAAGTTATATGGAATGCCCACTTACAAATATACAGGATGTCTTAACAAAAAATTGTGAAAAGTGAACATTATAAAAGAAATTCGAAAAACATAGTACAGCGAATCATCACAAAATAGGTAGTTTTACGTTAGTTAAGTACGTATACGAATATATCTAGGTCCTGTTATTTATGTTCCATTCTTTCCTTATGAGTTTTTTCCAATTGTATCACAAAATAGTTCATTCTTTTTAGCCGATACAAATAATGAAGAAATAGAAAGTACAATCAGAAGCCTCAAGGCAAGCCCATCCACGGGCTCTGATGGTATCCCAGCCCAGGTTTTTAAGCATTTGAGTACCTACTTTAATTACTTCGACCTTAAGAAATCTATTTAACAGTTGCTTAAGACTTGCAAAATTTCCTGATGTACTGAAAAAGTCTGTTCTCATACCGATTCATAAGGCTGAGAGGAGAGATTGTGTCGATAACTAAAGGGGAGTATTTAAACGAGTGACTGTTAATTAAAATTTTAAGAGACGCCTGCGACCACGGCTGGTGCAACCTAGCCGAAACGTCAGGCAATAAAATAGGTATGTAAATACCTCGTGTTTATCGTGTTAATTCCCGTTTATATATTTATTTGATTAATTTGGGTTATTGTACTAAGCGAGTGACTGACTGCGAGTGACGTTAAATCAACATAACAGTAACTTATATTATAAACATTCATTCGAGTTAGGTCAAATATAAAATGAGAAGCTTCATAATATTTGAGCGACCTACCTAATAATATTAATTTGTTTGAGTGTCAACGTTACGTCCTGTATTTTTTTCAATATTTTCCAAATGATTTATTTATGGTGGTGTTGTGTGTGTCTGTCTGTGGCATCATAACTCCCGAACCGATAAACCGATTTTGATTTTTTTTGTTTGAAAGGTAAATTAGTCGGAAGTGTTCTTAGCTATGTTAAATGACCATCGGTCCAAGATGGCCGCCGCCACAAAATGGCAGAATACATATTTGTACATAGCTCCCTCACTATATATTTATATATCTATATTTATGTATATAATATTTATATATTTGTGTACTTAGTATTTATCTTTATTTAGTATGTTGTTACTTAGTTGTGTCAAGGTTTGTTTAGTTCTTATTTTTTTCCAATTCGAACACCGTCAACAAAGATTTTCTCACATTTTACGGGTTGACTGGTAGAGAATGCCTGGCATTAAGTCCGCCCCTGTATACTTTATTTATGCTCTACGAAAGTTTAAATAAATAAATATGGGTATCAAATGAAAGGGCTTGACTAGTAAAATACTACACACTATGATAAATTTAAAATCCAAGATGGCCGCCACCACAGAATGGCGAACTACATATTTTTTTACAACTCCCTCAATATGGGTATCAAATGAAAGAGCTCGACTAGAAGAATACTATACACTATGATGACAATCTCAAATCCAAGATGGCCGCCACCACAAAATGGTGAATTACATTTTTGAGTTAGGGTGTTCAAAAAAAACCTCCAAAAAGTAAAAAATAAAATGCGTTGGTTGGCCCATTAACTTAGATATATCTAGTAGGCCAGGGGGTGCGAAGAATCCCCGGGTAAGTTCCGGCTACCATCTACGACGACTCGACCTGGCAACCTACAACACGCGTACACTGGGGACGGACGCGAAGTTAACGGAGTTGGAAGAAGCTATCAGTAAGCTACGCTGGGATATCATTGGTTTGTCTGAAGTCCGAAGAGAGGGGAAGGACTCGATAATCCTCAATTCCGGCAACTTGCTGTACTACCGGGAGGGCGATCAACAGTCCCAAGGTGGTGTCGGGTTCATCGTCCACAAGTCCCTCGTCAACAACGTAATAACCATCGTGAGTGTGACGACCAGGGTAGCGTATCTGATACTCAGAATATCGAAACGATATTCGTTGAATGTCTTACAGGCTTACACTCTGACCTCGACACACCCAGATGACGAAGTGGAGGCTTTGTATCAGGAGATCTTTGAAGCCATATGTAGCCACAATACTCACTACACGGTTGTGATGGAGGACTTTAACGCTAGGTTGGGGAAACGTTGCGGTGATGAGTTGAGAATGGGGCAATTTGGATTTGGACACCGGAACACCAGAGGCCAGATGCTAGCGGACTTCATGGAGAAGGAGAACTTCTATATGATGAACTCCTTCTTCAGGAAGTCCGAAAGCCGAAAATGGACCTGGATGAGTCCGGACGGTAATGTCAAAAACGAGATAGATTTTATCATGTCGACGAAAAGGCACATATTCAGCTGTAAAGATCTCGACGCTCCGACCAATACCTGGGCAAATCCAAAACCCCGAAAGGTTTCAACTCGAGCTCCAGAACCGCTTCGGAGCCCTTGAGAACAGCTTAAATGTGGACGATCTAAACAACATGGTGGTGGATACTGTCCGTACGGTAGGGTCTAAGTTCTTTAAAACCCGCCATCCCAGAACAAAGAAACTCTCCGACAAAACGCTCCAACTTATGGATCGGAGACACGAAATGAGGCTGCAGAGCTCAACGGATGCTAGTCGTTACCGGGAGCTTAATAGGCAGATATCAAAGTCATTGGCATGCGACCTTCGCCGATTCAATACGGTTCGTATTGAAGAGGCTATCGAGCGAAATAAAGGCTCCAAAGTATTTGCGAGATATCTGTCTATTGGGCAAAGTCAACTGACGCAGCTGAAGATTGACGACGGTAGCCTCATTTTGTCGAAGCCTGAGATCCTAAGGGATATTGAGAGTATCTATGGACACTTATACTCCACGCAAGCACCTGTTGAAAGCGAGGCTAGAGACCCCAGAGCTAAGCTTACCCGTCACTATACTGAAGATATCCCGGACGTCAGCCTGTACGAGATTAGTATGGCTCTCAAACAAATAAAAAACAATAAGGCGACGGGTGATGACGGAATCACTACAGAGCTTCTGAGAGCGGGCGGTAAGCCGATACTTACAAGTCCTCCAGAGGCTCTTTAATCCCGTTATTCTCGAGGGCAGAACGCCTAAAGCATGGAGTGAGAGTGAGGTCATCCTGTTCTTCAAAAAGGGTGATAAAACACTCTTGAAGAACTATAGGCCAATCTCACTCCTGAGTCATGTTTACAAGTTGTTTTTGAGAGTCATTACGAATCGTCTCTCTCGCCGGTTTGACGACTTCCAACCTCCCGAACAAGCCGGTTTCCGAAAAGGATATAGTACCATAGACCACATCCATACGCTGCGGCAGGTTATACAGAAGACCGAGGAGTATAATCTGCCACTTTGCTTGGCGTTTGTGGACTATGAGAAAGCCTTCGATTTGATCGAGACATGGGCGGGGCTGCAGTCTCTCCAAAGGTGCCAAGTGGACTACAGGTACATAGAGGTGCTAAGGTACCTATACGGAAATGCCACTATGTCGGTTCGACTCCAGAACCAGAGCTCTAATCCCATCCAATTGCAGCGAGGTGTAAGGCAGAGAGACGTTATCTCTCCAAAACTCTTTACCGCTGCATTGGAGGATATTTTCAAGCTACTGGATTGGAAAGGATACGGCATTAACATTAATGGCGAGTACCTAACACACCTCCGTTTTGCCGATGATGTGGTTCTAATGGCTGAGACCTTGGAAGACCTGAACACCATGCTCGGAGATCTCAGTAGTGCTTTCCAAAGAGTGGGTCTTAAAATGAACATGGATAAGACAAAAATCATGTCGAATGCCCATGTTGTACCCACTCCAGTTAATATTGGGAACACTACACTTGAAGTTGTAGTCAGCTATGTATACCTAGGACATATAGTCCAGCTAGGTAAGTCCAACTTCGAGAAAGAGATCTCTCGTCGAATCCAGCTCGGATAGGCAGCTTTCGGGAAGTTACGAAAAATCTTCGCGTCCAAATTACCTCAAAGTGTGTGTTGCCAGTGATGATCTACGGAAGCGAAACGTAGCCATTCACTATGGGTCTCGTCCGAAGGCTCAAGGTCGCTCAGCGGGCAATAGGGAGAGCAATGCTTGGGGTCTCTCTGCGTGATTGGATCCGAAATGAGGAGATCCGCAGGAGAACTAAAGTAACCGACATTGCTCGAAGGATTGCTCAGCTGAAGTGGCAGTGCGCGAGACACATAGCTAGAAGAACCGATGGCCGTTGGGGCCGAACGGTTCTTGAGTGGCGACCACGATCCGGGCGACACTCAGTGGGTAGGCCCCCGACCAGCTGGACCGACGATCTGGCGAAGGTCGCGGGAAGCCGCTAGATGCGGGCAGCACAGGACCGATCGTTGTGGAGATCCACGGGGGAGGCCTATGCCCAGCAGTGGGCGTCGTGCGGCTGAGATGATGATGATGATGATGATGATCTAGTAATATTTTGATTTTAGCATCGTCATGTCGGGGAACCGCAATTGATATCTATAATGTAAATAATTAAATAAATAGATATTATTATATTAATTGCATTGCAAATTGAATATAAAACTTAAGTAGGTAGATGCCTATTTAACTAGCAGTAGGTGCAAATAGAATCTGAAAAATAATAGAAGAATAATAATAAACATATCCTTTGGTTTTGTAAACACTCTGTAGGTAAACCACGCGAAATGTTGTTTTTTAATAAAATGTAATCTAAGCTCTCTTGGCATCTGAAATTACTACTTAGTCCGTCCGGGGTGATATAGAAGTACTATCAAATCTTACGAGAAAATTTAATGCGTAAAGGGTTGCAAAAATAACTAACAGTTTGTGATAAGGTTATTTAAATTACCTAGAGGTTATTTTTAAGTAAATTTCGTGCGTTAATAGTAACTCAGGCTATTTAAAAGTTATTTGTAAAGCTAGTAAGCCTTTCATTGAAGGCAGCCATTTTTAAGAGGTTTATTGTGGCAAGAATTTTCAAAAATATCAATTTATTTATTTTATTTGTTAGTGATAATAAATTGAATAGACATTTTGACGTTTATAAATAATTGTGTGCTAGATTGGAGGTTAAAAATGTATTTAATGTATTTTTTTTACACTACGTATGACCATTAAATATTTTAAATATGCCTGATAATTAGGGCGCGTGTATTTTATAAGCATATTATCCCATAATTTATCAGGAAACTGGTATTCGCAATAGAATTTATAAGCACGTGTGAATTTTACAGATATTTTGCTTCGTATATGAATACCCAAGTCATAATAAAAAAATAGTATTACAAATGGAAGCCATTTGTCTGATATGAAATAAGTTTTAACTAATATATAACCAGTTTCTTATAAAATATTTTGAAAACTTACTAATAAGCTTTTGCTGGTACTTGACAATAACCTAATTCTGGAAAATGACTGCTGCGTAAAAAACTGATTATGACTAGTCCATGACTAAGCTGAGACTTCATAAAGGTTATAATTAGGTAATACTGAATTTAACCAGGTTATAAAATGGTTAATTTATAGTTACATCTAGGATATCAAGCATGCCTTTTGGTAATTTGTCTAGTCAGTAAGGAGTAAAAATAAGGTCTGCACTAGGTTGTTATGGAGGGCCTTTTTGGTTATTAAGAGTTTATGCGGAGTTTATTATGAACATATTAGGACCTATCGTATTTCTTTGAGGAAATCCATAAAAAGGTTATATAACCTATTTGTGACCTTTCCATAACTTAAATTGTTACTTGGGTGGTAACCTCGACGTGACCAAGGTTAGGCTATCCGCAACCCGCCCACCCGCTCGGTAGCATAGAAGGAATGCTTCCTACTGATGCAGAGCTGACAGGGCCATGACCCAATCATCTCTGAATCCAGGCCGAGATCTATCCGATAAAGCTGGATTATCTATCTATATTATATAAAGCTGGATTACCACTCACTGAATGATCAGGGGTATTTTTGGGTAATTTGTTAGAGTGAGATGCACTACCGATTAAAAGACACAGGATTGTCTATATCTATATAGCTCTAGACATACCTAGAGGATCACGTTGTTGTTTTTAACCGACTTCAAAAAAGGAGGAGGTTCTCAATTCGATGGGTATGTTTTTTTATGTGTGTGTTACGCGATTAGGCCGCCAACAGTGGATCGATTTTCAAAATTCTTTTTGTATTCGAGAGAGTATACTCCAAGGGTGATCTCAAGGTCACCAAAATTAGGATCTGGTGATGGATCCCATAAAAATCGAGGAAATCCCTTAAATTTTTAGATGTGTCCAACGTGTTTTGTGTGTATGTTACGCCATTACTACGCTAACTCTCGACCGATTTTCAAAATTCTTTTTTTTTTATTCAATAAAGTATAGTCCTGGGATGGTCCCAAGATCACAAAGTCATGATCTGATGATGGGATCCCATGAAAATTGAGCAAAACCTTAATTTAATGATTTCCTAGAAAGTCTTAAAATTTGGCACCGACTTCAATATAGAAGTGTGATGTTGTCTGTACCTATTCTTATGTTATTTTTAACATTTCAGTGTTTTTGAAGTCGGTTTTTATTTTTTATAAAATAATTTTTTGCTGCATATTGTTAGGATGTGAACGCAAATATTTTCATTGTATGGCAATCTGTAATATAAAAAAAAACTCTCTTGGTCATTGTGTCTTGCTTGCCAGTGTGTGTTAATGTAAAATAATTATTAGAAATAAAACGCCGTCAATTTTCAGTATATACATTGTTTATTTCTCAAATTAGTATAAACAGCAGACCGTGGTTGCTCAAATAAACATTTAGGAAGAGAAACTGGAACAATAAAAATCCGTGCAGCGACACGTGTCATACCAAGTATAACCTTACGTAACCGGTGTTTTTACCTCGATTTAATTGTATAGTGAAGAAAAATGTCTAACATAGGCCATAATCCATTCCACATAGACAGACTTACCGGGCGAGATAATTATGCAAGTTGGAAATTTGCGGTACAAGCCTATTTCGAACTTGAAGAGCTATGGGATTGTGTATGTGGTAAAAATCAAGACCAACAAAAAGAGGTAAAAGCAAAATCAAAATTCATTTTACTATTGGATCCAATTATATATGTACATGTCCAAAGTGCAACTACATGTAAGGAAGTCTGGGATAACTTGGAACAAGCTTTTGAAGACAGTGGATTGTATAGACGAGTTGCCTTGTTAAGAGATCTCATTACCACTACACTGGATTCGTCACGCGGTGTTGAAGATTACGTAAACAAAATAATGTCCACTGCGCATAAGCTCAGAAACATAAAGTTTAATATAAATGATGAATGGCTCGGAACACTAATGCTGGCTGGTCTGCCAGAAATATATAAGCCAATGATCATGGAAATTGAAAATTCAGGTATAACAATAAGTGCTGACTTAATCAAGACAAAACTCCTGCAGGAAGTTAAGAGCTCAGAGGAAAGTACAGAGTTCTTCACAGGAGGAAAAAGAAATGTTGATGTGAAACAGTCAACTAAATTCAGCAAGGGACCCCGATGCTTTAACTGCAATAAGCATGGCCATTTTGCAAAGTTTTGTCGTGCTCCGAAGAAAAAGGTCCATGTTTAAACAGAGGATACTAAAGGTTTTGTTGCAGCATCTTCACAGTTAAATGAAGACTTGTGGTATGTGGACTCTGGTGCGTCAATGCATATGACTAATAGATGTGATTGGATGTATAACATAAAAAGTCCACCTATACCTACTATTACTGATGCCAGTAAGACACCGCTTCCTGTGGAAAGTATGGGAAATGTCAATTTAATTTTAAATGGTAACAAAGAAGTGAAAATACAGGTAAGAGATGTTTTATACATACCGAAACTTGCTGCTAATCTCTTATCCGTCAGAGCCATGGTAAAAAATGGCTGCAATGTTAGTTTCAGAACAGATGGCTGTGATATTTTTAACAAAGATGGTAAAATATTGTGCTCAGCTACACTAGTAAACAGTTTGTACCAATTAAATATTCATAGAGAAATATCATGTAATTTCACAAATGGAGGAAAATGTAACGATGTTGTCCTATGGCATAGGCGTATGGGTCATTTAAATTTTTCAGATGTTAAGAAATTACCAGACTGTGCATATGGGTTGAGCATATCTAAAGAAGAAAAGGCAACCATCACATGTACTACATGCTTGGAAGGCAAGCAGACCAGACTACCATTCAGCAATGAGGGTTCCCGAGCATCGCAATGTCTACAGTTGATACACAGTGACCTATGTGGGCCCATGGAAAATGTCTCCCTCGGTGGTATGAAATATTTCATCACTTTTATAGATGACTATACAAGAAAGGTACATGTTTATTTTTTAAAAGATAAAATTAGTATTTTAGAAGTTTTTACACATTATAAAAATAAAGTTGAGAATGAATTGGACAGAAAAATTAAAGCCATACGTTCAGATAACGGCAAGGAGTATTGTAATAGAATGTTTGAAAGCTTCTTAATTAAGCATGGTATTGAGCAGCAAACAACTACTCCATATTCACCCCAACAAAACGGGTTGGCAGAGAGGATGAATAGAACCCTAATAGAAAGAGCTAAATGTATGTTGTTTGATGCAAGCTTACCTAAGCATTTTTGGGCAGAAGCTGTAGCTACTGCAGCATATATAGTCAATAGATCCCTCGCTAAAGGAATTGATGGTATGACACCTTTTGAAAAGTGGTTTGGGAAGAAACCTGACTTATCACACCTTAAAATTTTTGGTTCTGAAGTGATGACTCAGATACCTAAAAAAACGACATAAGTGGGACTGAAAATCGAGAAAATTATTATTTGTGGGGTATTGTGAGTCAACAAAAGGATATCGTTTATATGATTCTAAAAATAACAAAATTATTAAGAGCAGAGATGTTACATTTTTAAAAAATATACAGAAGTCTGATAAAATATACTTACTTTCCGATTACAGTAATGAACCGGTAGAGCAACCACTTGATGAGACCTGCAAAGAAGAGCTTGAAAAATTAAGCAAGTCAAGTGAAGACTATCATACAGATGATAATGATGACTTAACCTACATACCTGAAAGAACTCTCACACCTGAAATACATGAAGAGATAGATATTCTGCTAGATACGCCTGTAAAGAAAAAGAACTTGCGCCCAAGAACAGTATTTAATTATGCAGAAAAAGATGACCATCTTAGTTTCTTCTGTTCGATGCCCAATCTAAATGATCCAGAGACTGTAGAGGAAGCACTCTCATCTCCTAACACAGAAAATTGGAGGCAGGCTATGAATGAAGAATATGAATCTTTGATGCGAAACAATACCTGGTCTTTAGTAGATGCACCACAAGGTAAAAGGATCATGCCCTGCAAATGGGTATTTAAAACAAAAACAAATGAGAAAGGAGACATAATTAGATACAAAGCAAGATTAGTATTAAAAGGATATGTTCAAAGACAGGGAAGTGATTACAATGAAGTATATGCCCCCGTAGTAAGATACACTTCTGTAAGATATTTGATAGCACTGGCTGCCAAATACAATCTTGAAATGGATCAAATGGATGCTATAGGTGCTTTTCTGCAGGGTGATATAGATACAGAAATTTACATGGCGCAACCAGAGAATTATATAACAGGTTCAAAAGTGTGTTTATTGAATAAGTCAATATATGGCCTCAAACAGGCAAGTAGACAATGGAACTTAAAATTAAATAATATATTATTGGAGATTGGATTGAACAGATAATGATAAAATAATGTTATTTATGAAAAGATAATGTTATTAATCGCAGTTTGGGTCGACAATTTGATGATTTTCACAAACGATTCGGATACGAAAATAAATATCATTATAGATATCATTATCACTTAAAGAAAAATTTTACATGAAGGACTTGGGAGAGTTAAAGCAATGTATTGGAATGAATTTAACTAGATATCACAACAAAAGAATAATCATATTAGATCAAGAGAAATATATAACTATGATATTGGATAGATTTACTGGAGGGAGACTCTGTACCAGGGTCGTCTGCTTAGGTACCTCCGTCTTACCTATTTCTGCCGCAAAGCAGCAGTGCTTGCATTGCTGTGTTCCGGTTTGAAGGGTAAGATATGGCAGTGAAATTACTGGGTACTGTGACTTTACATCTTGTGTCACAAGTTGGCAACGTACAGTGTGGTTCTTGTGGGGGTTGCAGTTTTGCTGTGAATCTCACAAGAGCCACATGTATTATAGGTGACTGTTACCACTTACCATCAGGTGGGCAGTTTGCTTGTTTGCCAACTTTCAGCAATAAAAAAATTAAAAAAATTTAACACTATCGATACCTTTATAGTGATCCCACAAGAATTGAAAATGGACGACGAAAAACTAATCGAGTGTACGTTCATATCCAGCTTTGTATAATTTTGCAGACGCAAAGTATTTAGACACGAAGCATAAAATTTTTCAGTGGCGTATAATCGCAGTCGAATTATCACTCACTGAAAACGTAGTTTCATTTAATTTTTTTACTGCATTCATAACTTTATTGATTGATTGATTGATTGACCTACTCAAGATTGATAAATAATTCTAGGTTTTTTTTATATAGAACTAGCTTTTGCCCGCGGCTTCGCTCGCGCTAAATTCGGGGTAACACCGAAGATTTAAAAAAATAAGGCAGGTATTTTTCGTTGGTAACAAAGAGTCTGTGTACCCATTTTTAGCTTCCTACCTTGAAAACTGCAAAAAGTCCCATATAAAATTTCACCCCCTCTTTTAAAGGGTTGGGGGCAGATTTTCAAAAAAAAAATGATGCACAATTTTTTTGTTAGTCACAAATAGTTCGCATACCAATTTTTATCTTTCTACCTTGAAAATTGCGGAATGCTCCATACAAACTTCCACCCCCCATTTTAGGGAAGTGAGTTAGAAAAAGACAAAAAGTAGCCTATGTCACTCTCCATCCGTTCAACTATCCCCACTTAAAAGATCACTTCAATCCGTCGCTTTGTTTTGCCGTGAAAGACGGACAAACAAACACACACACATACACTTGCCCATTTATAATATTAGTATGGATAGACTTACGCTTGACCGCAATCTCGCCTGATGTTAAGCGATGATGCAGTCTACGGTGGAACGCGCTTGTCTAGTAAAAACCGATTCACTCTCGATTTGAAGACACCCAGGTCATGCAAACTCAATGTGAAGTAACTCATTTTGAGCCTCTAAAAAACAGGAATATAATATTATACTGAATTTCATTATTTCCCTAGTAATTAAATTAATTTTTATTCGGAACACAAAATATACTTAAATTTTGATAGAGACCCGTCTTATATTGTTAAGCGAAAAAAAAATGATTCAGCCTTTCGAACATGGAACTTTCGATAAACAAAATTTGACAGATATTCCTAAGGAGTGAAAAGGACAGATGCTTTTGTCGATCAATAGGTATATGTCGATCGACAAGTCCATGCTCGCAGGGCTGATTCGACAACAATTAAGAATGCTCAAAAATTTGTTAAATTCTTCTTGTTCTCTTGTTTGCCATGTAAGATGTACAGAAAATCTTTTGGCTTTTTCGTAATTTAAAGCAATAGCAATTATAGCAAATTTTTCAAATGAAAAGTTCATCTTTCCTATTCACAACACAAGCACGTTAGTTACGAGTCACTGTCACGTTGCGTATGCATTAAACTCCTCGTCAGGGTTTTCTAAACTATCGTCCCGTCTCCGTGTCGTCCTCGCTCCGTCCACGTTCTAAGCACGTTACGTATGCAGAGACCTTTACAGTCCATCAACGGAATTCACTCCACAGTTCCTTAACACACCTCTCAAAATATCGAACAGCATTGGGATCCTTGGTGTTGACATCTCCAATGACGTTCAGTTCCGCGGTCATCTAGAAAATAAGGTCCAACTGGCTTCCAAAAAGCTTGGTGTGCTCAAAGAGGTACTTTACACCGGCTCAAAGACTCATACTCTATAAGTCCCAAGTACAAGCCAGTGTCGGGTAGACTTTTTTAATTCTCTAAAATAACAAATGTTCCTTAGCAAATCATGCTACTTATTACGTCCCAATGCCTTATTTAGTTAGGTACCTTGTTTAATTAAGGCCTATCAAAATATATTTCATTTTCAATATTTAATAATATTTTTGAGAAAATATGTTATTTTGCTAATTTTTGTTTATATGGATTCGATTCTTTTTATATTATTCTTTATTTCTTGTTAATATGCGATTTCAAGTCTGACTAGAAATTTAGGCAAAATATTTAGTAAAATAACTTAGAAAGCTGTTCAAGGATATCATAGAAACACGCTTAAAAATACATATTTTTATGATTGTCCAACTTAGTCCCGAATTACGAATGACCGAATAACTATTGCTCGAATTTTTTTTAGATCGAATAATCTTTCATCGAATCTATTGTAAGTCCGAATAACGTTAGCACGAAGTTACTCATGGTCATAATATGACTGATGTACTTTCTCTGTTACGCCAGGTTTCTAGGGAGTTCTGGAATCTTGGTACACAATTTCCGTATATCGCCCGTGGTGGAGTCCCGAACATTTTAGTGATAAACGGAAAATGTGATCAACTACCTGACTTAAAAAAACGGTTTCTACTGGGTTGTACTAGGAGTACATGACACCAGAAGAGTTCTCAACTGAAATTTTATTCCATGTAGGTAGATTTTATTTCATATTTTGGAAAGAGGCATTTCTAGCAACATCTTTATGGAAATCTGTTTTACTGTTACTTGTCCCTGATTATATCTCTCTATTTATAAAAAAAATTCTACCTCTATAAAAAATCTAACAAATTTAATTGATAAAACAATATACAACGGTCTTCTTCTTTTTTTAGGACAAGGAATCCTCTATAGTGAGGTTTTTTTTCTGCCAGTATCAAGTGTTGGACTATTGTATTTGTTCTATATATATGTTATCTATGGTGGGCGGCAGCATTCCCGCCACTGTATTTTGACATAAGCTGTGATTAATGATTAATGTCAGATAATTCATGTTGTTTGCAATGGTATATAATAAACGATAATAACGATATTCTAAATAGTTTCCTTCATTGTATGTTATATCAAACATGGTGTCAGAAGAAACTACGCTTAAAGGATAATATAATAAAACAAAACGGTAACAAGAAATAACAATTATAAAACTAAATACCACTGGAATAATGGAGGGTCTAAAACCTAATATTATCGGGAGAGAATATCAATTGGGCAAACTTTCGTCAACAATTTGTCTTTTATATAGAAGCCAATGGGTTAGCTGAAGCCAACGAAAGCAGAAAAATTGCTATATTCTTAAACTTAGCAGAAGACGAAACATTAAGTTTACTACTATTTCATAAAATTAAATATGTTATCTTAAAGATTTATTTATACAAATATTATAGATAATTACATAATATAACATATTAAATATATACATATATCTAAAACAATAAATAATTTATTATTATCACGTATTTTCAAATAATTTAATAAGAGACATAGTTAATAATAAAAATAAAACAAAATTGAATTGCATGATTAATTTTGCTTGTTTCCTATAGATTTAAATATTATTTAATATACTATTTACATATATATTTATCTACGAAAATAACCTATTGACTTACACAATCGGTCTTTAATCAATTTTATTTTTATGTCACGTAGACGTCTTTTGCTTTATTATGCTATTTGTTTACCAACGATGTTGTATCTGTACAGTTTGCTTATACTGCGCACAATTGTTTACATCTTCGATCTTTTGTTCGGTGGCACACGCCTATCGCAGAAATCTGCAATTACCCTCTAAATGTAACTTTCTCATAGGTCGATGTTAATTTATTACTTTGCCGTGACACAGTTTTTTAACTAGTACGGAAAGTAAAGGACTCAGGCCCGTATTACAAAACGATTCTCAGTAATGAATCTAGTTTCAAAACTAGTTTTAAGATGAGATTTAATTTTTGAATGTTTCTTGAAACGAGTTTCATTGATCGTTGTTCATCTGAGTAATTGCTTATTATAGAAGTGCGTTATACGCTCAAGTAAAGATTTGATCTTTGATTACGTAAGTATGGTCGAAACCACTCTTGAGAAAAGAAATTCATATTATGTTATCAAATAAAGTTGATATTTACGCCACAATCTGATGCTGGGCGAGTGTCCAGCTGTAGGCTGGTGCTGGATGAGTATGTCCATCAATGGGGCTGGTGCTGGGAAAGATTTCCAGCAGTGGGATGGTGCTGGACAAGATTGTCCAGCAGTGGGATGGTGGACAAGATTCCCAGCAGTGGACTTGTGCTGGGCAAAATTTGTTCAGCTGTGGGCTGCTGCTCGGCATGATACCCAGCAGTAGGATGGTACTGGACAAGTTTGTCCAGCGGTAGGCTTATGCTGGGCATGATTCCCAGCAGTGGGATGGCGCTGGACAAGATGGTCATGCGGTGGATTCGTACTGGGCATGATTCCCATCAGTGGGATTGTGCTGGATAAGATTGTCCAGCAGTGGACTTGTGCTGTGCAAGATTGTTCAGCAGTGGACTTGTGCTGGACAAGATTGTCCAGCACAAGTTAATACGGTGGAACGCTATAACCGCACAATAATCACTGCAGTTTCCTCGTTTGTTGAGAACGATCATAGAACGTGGGATATTAACATACATAAAATACAATTTGCCATGAACACCTCAGTAAATGAGTCTACTTCTTATACTCCTTTCATGCTAGTACACGGTAGGGAAGCTGTCACAGATGGTAGTATTTACCGTGATTTCGAAGATCTCCAAGAGTTGGTTGTGGTACCACGCGATACTCATGCGTCTAATATTGGCCACCTCGGTGATATTTTCATCAAAGTCCGAGAGTCATTGCGTAAGGCCCATGAAAGGAATATAAAATACTATAACAACAAACGCAGAGATATCTCTTTTAATGCTGGTGATTTTGTGTGGAAGCGTACGTACAAGCAGAGTTCTGCTAATAAATATTTTACTGCTAAACTTGCCCCTAAATATGAACGTTGTAAAATTATACGTAAGCTTTCTCGCCTCGTCTATGAGATCGAAGACGAGAACGGGAAATACATAGGAAAGTGGCACATAAAAGATTTTAAAAATTTAGACACCTCGAGTGACTAATTTCCATGGTTCCATTACCTACTTTATATATTCACTCTTAGAAGAATAACTGTTTTTATAAGCATTTAACACTTAGGCACCGCGGGTGCGGCGGTCACAGAATACCCACCCCGCCATTCTTCCTGGCGTCTCGTAGAACCCGAGTGTAGGATAACGCGCCATATAACATCTGGCGGCGTTTTTGCATGTGTCTGTTCCTGTCGTTTTTTATTGATTTGCCTTGATACTTAAGTTTCCATATACCTAACATCTTCAAAATTGATATTACCATTACATAAGTACATAAAGATCTAAAACACAAATATTATACGTGTCTTAGTTCATACCATTATAAATATATTATTACTACCATTATATAAAATGGATATTACTTCTTTAGTATCTGATACCAGAATTAAAGAACAAGTATGTACTTATTATAACTGTTATGTGGTTAGATAGATGCATTGAGCACAAGATCACAAATATAAACGTGTCTTGTTCATTATTTTTACATGTATTCTACTCTAATCAACAAAATTAATTTTGAATTCCTCACAGGAGCGGTTTGCAACTCTAGAAATAAGCCTTTGCTATATTCTTATAATGGAGGAAGTTACATCTAGCTGGAAACGTAGGAAAATCAATATCGACGATCAGGGGCAACGACACATGCAACTCATTTTTTTATTATTCCCTTTTTATTGTTTTTTTTACTTATTATTTGACGATTAGAGTCAAAATGTCTGTAATAACGACATCTACCGGTGGTTGTTGACATTACATGCTATACTCTGTTAGTGTCAAGATATACTTATTTAACAACGCCATCTCGGCGTCAGTCCTGACACTACAGTTTTTTCTTTATTACTTACTTATATTTGATGGGCATAGGATATAATGCCTTTTACCTATTTATCACGGCCATATAGGTGCTAGCAGAAGTGGTTTCGCTAGATTTTGCCACCTTATGGGTGAATATTTTTTTTACAACCATGTAGGTGCTAGCAGCAGTAGTTTCGCGCTAGATTTTGTCACCTTATTGGTGAATGTTGTTTTTTTTATTTCAATCTTTAACATACCATATTAATGGATTTACGTAGATTTAAGGTGCATGCATGTTAAATACTTATTCTTTATTTACACACGTTTATATTGAAAGCTTTATTTTTTATCTTATACAAATAAATAAACTTATAAAAAAAAAATAACGTTAGGCGTAATTGGGTACAGAGTTTATCACGAATGAATAGTTTTTAAGTACCTAATTGATTCTATTTATGATAATTCTGTTTGGTTGGTTAGGAGGTTTTGAGGCTGACGGGGCGTCAGACGAATTCCCTACGTGAATTCTATCGTGGTTGGGGGGATACTGTAACACCGTTTTTTCTTAAAATTTCATAAAACACTAATTTTGCAAAAACACTTTGTTTTCACTGTAGTTTTAACACAAATTTCACAACTAAAATCGTAATTACAATAACTTTGTCAATGAATTTCACAATGTCAATGTCAAGTGTCAACGTCAACGTCGTTTCACGTCACGTCATTGACATTTGCAATTATCTTTGGTCATTATTCGATTTTGGCATAAACAAAATAAATCTCGCGTTTATCCTGGCCTTATTTACAAAGATAGTTTTTTTTCGCCCAAAATCCCGTGCTCCCCTTTAGGTGGGTTGATTTTCTCAAAATTCGGAATTTGACATTTAGACCGTTTATTTTGATCATTTTTTGAGACATATCATAATAAAGTACACTTAAAGCTACAGATCATATAATTATGGTTTCGTCGAATAGAATTCGGAAAGCATTCACAGTTTGTTTATGGTTAATTTACATTACGTTTTGTTTTCCAACCAAACTTATAACTTTGGCTGGAAATACTTATTGTATATTGTAGAATTTCGAAAGATCCGTATGTTGACTTGACACATCATGACACACATGTTGTGAAATGAATTTGGTTTTAGGGAAGGTTCCGTCGCCAATACGACGCTTAACATTCGGTGAACGGACCTCGATTCTAGTATGTGCGTAAATAGAACGCGCCCATTTTTCACCCTAGTCTTTGAACGCGTCTTTCGTCTATGTTATGATCTCCGAACTGGTTAGTCTGTGAGACATCGACCGAAGAAATTTGTTATTGATTCGAAGATCATAAAGTATTTAAATTCATTTCTGCGAATAAAATCCATAGGTATTTCTCTCGTTTTCCGTGTGAATTTAATTTGAAAAGCTATTTCCAAAGTCAGTTATTTTTGTTTTCAGCTTGAAGAGTAAAAGCTCAATCATATTTATAATCGCCGGCGCGCGATTCATTGAATTAGTTGAATAAATAAATTATATCGATAGATAATACTCCGCCCACACTAAGGTATCTAATTAACTTATTATATTTCATGATTTGAAACAGATTTTGTTAATTTTATTTTTATTAGTGGGTATATTGATTATTAAATCAAACATATTACATTTCCAAAATTCGCCTTTTTCATCCCCTATTTCATTAAAAAAACCTGATAGTAAGCGGCATTTTAGTGGGATTAATGCATATATTGAGTAACACTTGTGAATTTCATGTTAAATTCTAGATTTTCACTATATTGAGTTTCACATCATACTTTGGCAAATAACTCACAAATTAAGCTGTTTTCTTTTTCTTAATAGCAGTAATTATACACAAAATAGGTGCTCTCCCCTCCATATGTCCTTTTTATTAACTAACCAATAAGAAACTTTGACAATTCATTGAAAATTATGTTTGGAATTAACTTGCAATGTTTATTACATGAAATTCAAATGTATTGACTGGGATTCCTTCAGAACTCAGTGTTAGACCCACTCACCCTAAGATTATAGGCATATTTAATTATATTTTTAACATAACACTGTGCTATGAATCTCCAGGGCAGTTCCCGGAGGCCGTAGGGCTCCGCTGCAACTAACCTACCTAATAACCTAACACAAGGAGGAATTCTGTGGAGTTGTACATATATAGAGAGAATAATCTAAGGAACTGGAATTTTATATCTCTGACCCGTGATCGCGGAAACTTAGCATCGAAGGTACGCTCTACTAACAACCGCTCCGGGGAAAGCTACTAATTTAAAAAAAATGAAACCTATAACAATTTGTTCGTGTACTTTATTGCCCCTCATTTTGTAGTTTTGTACCCAATTTGTACCTGATTTTTACCTGCCGAGATTGATCAAACAAACCTGAACCATCCTGCCCTTGGCTTGTATTAATTAAACATTTAGTTAAATGCTTTGCATTGAGGGATTTTGTTAACTTCAGTAACATTATGCATAAGTGAATTACAACCATGTACCTACCAGAATAAAGCTTTTCATTTTGTATCGGACTAAAGGAATAAGTTTGTTTTTTTTTCTTTCAACTTTAAGATTTCCCTATATTTCTACAATTTAGCAAGAAAAAGCACGACAATTTGGCGCCCGAATATACAGCAGGTTTTGTGGCATTATATGGCCCATTATTCTGGTCAAATGCTCAGATAGTGTTGATCCATCTCGGTATGTATCTTTAATAATTTTCTTTTTTAACGTTGTGTGTTAGTTGAGCTAAAACTCAAAAACGGCTCGACCGATTCTTACGAAATGTTATGTGTATTTGAATAGGTCCAGGGAAGGCTTAAAAGTACAACTGGACCCAGTAGGTGGCGCCGTAATCGGACAGGAGAACGTCTGCCGGTCTCACTAGTTAACTACACTTTAGTTATAAGATAAATAACAAGAATTCTATGCAGGTTTGGTTCAGATAGGTATAAATAAAAACAAATTTTAGTTACATTTGCAAAGGTGAATATATTTTAAGATTTTTTGTTCATAGTTTGAGTATATAACATAAATAATATTGTAAAATTAACTTATCATATAGAATAGAGCGTAGTATATTTTTACAAAAATGGAGCAAAGACCAATTAGTTTTAATTTACTTAACAAAGATGAACTAGAATATGAGGTGAAAATCAGGGGTTCGAAACCAGCTGACACGGTGATGGCTCTGAGAGCACAGATCCGTACTCTCAATAAAGATCTGCCTTCTGATGAAATACTGACTTGTGATCTTGATGTCAATATTGAATTAAAAGTAATTCAAAAGAAATTGGATGATCTTGAGAAACTCATCACAAGTACTTCAAGTAAGCTGTCATCACTTAAGATGTTAAATAGAATTCAAACTCTTGCACACCACTTATTCCACAGAATTGGTCGCTTGTCTTCATCGGAGTATGATGATAATCTTACTTCTTTAATTACTTCTCTGAATAATAAATTAGATAGCATTCTTGTAAAAATAGATAATATTTTTCATAATTTTAAAAGTAGCTTGGCACCTGAACAACCTATTGAGCACTCCACTGCAACTACACACAATACAGCTAATGATTGCTCCGTGCATAAACTGAATATACGCTTCAATGGCAAGACATGCATTAAAGCTTTCTTACAACGCCTCGAGGAATTATGCTTGTCTCGTGGCCTTTCAGATTCAAAGCTTTTTTGTTCTGCGGCTGAACTTTTTACTGATGAAGCGCTGTGCTGGTATCGAGGAGTAAAGTCGGATGTTCACAATTGGTCTGAGCTGAAGACCTTGCTTCTCGAGGAATATCTTCCATCTGATTATGACCATCGCTTGATGCAGGAAATTAGGAGTCGTACTCAGGGCCCCGATGAAAGCATTGTGAATTATCTCAGCATTATGCAAAATTATTTTTCTCGATTATCAAAACCAATCTCTGATGATGATAAATTGAACATTGTCATGTTTAATATTAGACCATTTTATACTACTCAGCTTGCTCTAGCCCCAGTGGAATCTTGGACTGATCTAAAGAAAAAATGTAGGTTGTTAGAAGGTGCAAAGGAGCGATCGGTGCATTTTAGTGAACCTCCTAGGGTCACCACATCTTCTCTGGCTCCCGATTTGTGTTATAAAAGTAGTAATAGTAGTAGCAGCACTAGCAAGGCGTCACCAAAAGTCTCTTCAATACAGCCAGCAAATAATACACAAAATAATCTTTTTTGTGTCCGCTGTCGGAAAAATGGTCACAGCTTGAGGTATTGCAAGGCGCCTTGGGTACTTATTTGTTATCGTTGTGGAGAAAAGGGGTTCAATGCAAATAATTGTCCAAAGTGCACTTCTTCAAAACCTTCAACCGTAGAGATTCCAAAAAACGCCAAGTAGTGAACCGATGGCATAAAACAGTATATTTTTATAATAAACATTGTAATTCTGAACAGTCAAGGCAGAAATACAATGAATTCTATAATAATGTAAATAAGCGATGCTTGGTATAACAATATATTAAAACGTTGCACGGATAGGCCGCGCGCGTGTCCCAATTTTCAAATTATTGATGGTAGGCTTTTTAGATTTACAAAAAGCACTAACAAACTCTGTGGTGACTACCAGTGGAAAGAGGTTGTACCAAAGGAGCTTAGGGAGGATATTATTAAAAGTAACCATTCTGAACCAATTGCTGCGCACTTAGGCGTTGCAAAAACATATAAAAGATTAAAATTACGGTATTTTTGGCCCGGTATGCATAAAGATACCGAGGAATTTATAAAAAATTGTGCCATTTGCAACTCATATAAACATAGCTCACTAGCGCCAGCTGGCTTTATGGGGGTCTGCTGTCGACCATTTTTTTTTTTTTTTTTTTTTATTAATATAATTATATCACCACAGACTCGTGGTCCGTGCCCTTTTAAGGCTGTATTTTCGTTTTGATCTTTTTCTTTTTTAAACTTAATAAGTCCGACTACTCTACTCTATATCTAGGGTGAGTTGCGCATCACCTAAAGTGTAACTATCCTACATGTTTATATATAATACACACACGCTTATACATCATATATATATATTTATGCTCATACATACCTATTATATTCTTACCATTCCAGTGCATCAGCATTGATCTAGTTGGTCCACTGCCGATGTCTCGACAGCAAAACACCTTTTTACTAGTAGTTGTGTGTTGTTTTACAAAATATTGTTTATTATTTCCTTTACGGCGTGCAACGGGCAAAGTTATAGCGCAAAGGTTAGAAGACCATGTATTTCTGGTTCACGGAATACCACAGACTGTGATGTCTGATAATGGCTCGCAATTTATAAGTCATGAGGTTCAGGCATTATATGAAAAATACAATATTCCGCAAGTACATTTGGGTCCAGTATATTGTCCACAAGTTAATACGGTGGAACGCTATAACCGCACAATAATCACTGCAGTTTCCTCGTTTGTTGAGAACGATCATAGAACGTGGGATATTAACATACATAAAATACAATTTGCCATGAACACCTCAGTAAATGAGTCTACTTCTTATACTCCTTTCATGCTAGTACACGGTAGGGAAGCTGTCACAGATGGTAGTATTTACCGTGATTTCGAAGATCTCCAAGAGTTGGTTGTGGTACCACGCGATACTCATGCGTCTAATATTGGCCACCTCGGTGATATTTTCATCAAAGTCCGAGAGTCATTGCGTAAGGCCCATGAAAGGAATATAAAATACTATAACAACAAACGCAGAGATATCTCTTTTAATGCTGGTGATTTTGTGTGGAAGCGTACGTACAAGCAGAGTTCTGCTAATAAATATTTTACTGCTAAACTTGCCCCTAAATATGAACGTTGTAAAATTATACGTAAGCTTTCTCGCCTCGTCTATGAGCTCGAAGACGAGAACGGGAAATACATAGGAAAGTGGCACATAAAAGATTTTAAAAATTTAGACACCTCGAGTGACTAATTTCCATGGTTCCATTACCTACTTTATATATTCACTCTTAGAAGAATAACTGTTTTTATAAGCATTTAACACTTAGGCACCGCGGGTGCGGCGGTCACAGAATACCCACCCCGCCATTCTTCCTGGCGTCTCGTAGAACCCGAGTGTAGGATAACGCGCCATATAACATCTGGCGGCGTTTTTGCATGTGTCTGTTCCTGTCGTTTTTTATTGATTTGCCTTGATACTTAAGTTTCCATATACCTAACATCTTCAAAATTGATATTACCATTACATAAGTACATAAAGATCTAAAACACAAATATTATACGTGTCTTAGTTCATACCATTATAAATATATTATTACTACCATTATATAAAATGGATATTACTTCTTTAGTATCTGATACCAGAATTAAAGAACAAGTATGTACTTATTATAACTGTTATGTGGTTAGATAGATGCATTGAGCACAAGATCACAAATATAAACGTGTCTTGTTCATTATTTTTACATGTATTCTACTCTAATCAACAAAATTAATTTTGAATTCCTCACAGGAGCGGTTTGCAACTCTAGAAATAAGCCTTTGCTATATTCTTATAATGGAGGAAGTTACATCTAGCTGGAAACGTAGGAAAATCAATATCGACGATCAGGGGCAACGACACATGCAACTCATTTTTTTATTATTCCCTTTTTATTGTTTTTTTTACTTATTATTTGACGATTAGAGTCAAAATGTCTGTAATAACGACATCTACCGGTGGTTGTTGACATTACATGCTATACTCTGTTAGTGTCAAGATATACTTATTTAACAACGCCATCTCGGCGTCAGTCCTGACACTACAGTTTTTTCTTTATTACTTACTTATATTTGATGGGCATAGGATATAATGCCTTTTACCTATTTATCACGGCCATATAGGTGCTAGCAGAAGTGGTTTCGCTAGATTTTGCCACCTTATGGGTGAATATTTTTTTTACAACCATGTAGGTGCTAGCAGCAGTAGTTTCGCGCTAGATTTTGTCACCTTATTGGTGAATGTTGTTTTTTTTATTTCAATCTTTAACATACCATATTAATGGATTTACGTAGATTTAAGGTGCATGCATGTTAAATACTTATTCTTTATTTACACACGTTTATATTGAAAGCTTTATTTTTTATCTTATACAAATAAATAAACTTATAAAAAAAAAATAACGTTAGGCGTAATTGGGTACAGAGTTTATCACGAATGAATAGTTTTTAAGTACCTAATTGATTCTATTTATGATAATTCTGTTTGGTTGGTTAGGAGGTTTTGAGGCTGACGGGGCGTCAGACGAATTCCCTACGTGAATTCTATCGTGGTTGGGGGGATACTGTAGCACCGTTTTTTCTTAAAATTTCATAAAACACTAATTTTGCAAAAACACTTTGTTTTCACTGTAGTTTTAACACAAATTTCACAACTAAAATCGTAATTACAATAACTTTGTCAATGAATTTCACAATGTCAATGTCAAGTGTCAACGTCAACGTCGTTTCACGTCACGTCATTGACATTTGCAATTATCTTTGGTCATTATTCGATTTTGGCATAAACAAAATAAATCTCGCGTTTATCCTGGCCTTATTTACAAAGATAGTTTTTTTTCGCCCAAAATCCCGTGCTCCCCTTTAGGTGGGTTGATTTTCTCAAAATTCGGAATTTGACATTTAGACCGTTTATTTTGATCATTTTTTGAGACATATCATAATAAAGTACACTTAAAGCTACAGATCATATAATTATGGTTTCGTCGAATAGAATTCGGAAAGCATTCACAGTTTGTTTATGGTTAATTTACATTACGTTTTGTTTTCCAACCAAACTTATAACTTTGGCTGGAAATACTTATTGTATATTGTAGAATTTCGAAAGATCCGTATGTTGACTTGACACATCATGACACACATGTTGTGAAATGAATTTGGTTTTAGGGAAGGTTCCGTCGCCAATACGACGCTTAACATTCGGTGAACGGACCTCGATTCTAGTATGTGCGTAAATAGAACGCGCCCATTTTTCACCCTAGTCTTTGAACGCGTCTTTCGTCTATGTTATGATCTCCGAACTGGTTAGTCTGTGAGACATCGACCGAAGAAATTTGTTATTGATTCGAAGATCATAAAGTATTTAAATTCATTTCTGCGAATAAAATCCATAGGTATTTCTCTCGTTTTCCGTGTGAATTTAATTTGAAAAGCTATTTCCAAAGTCAGTTATTTTTGTTTTCAGCTTGAAGAGTAAAAGCTCAATCATATTTATAATCGCCGGCGCGCGATTCATTGAATTAGTTGAATAAATAAATTATATCGATAGATAATACTCCGCCCACACTAAGGTATCTAATTAACTTATTATATTTCATGATTTAAAACAGATTTTGTTAATTTTATTTTTATTAGTGGGTATATTGATTATTAAATCAAACATATTACATTTCCAAAATTCGCCTTTTTCATCCCCTATTTCATTAAAAAAACCTGATAGTAAGCGGCATTTTAGTGGGATTAATGCATATATTGAGTAACACTTGTGAATTTCATGTTAAATTCTAGATTTTCACTATATTGAGTTTCACATCATACTTTGGCAAATAACTCACAAATTAAGCTGTTTTCTTTTTCTTAATAGCAGTAATTATACACAAAATAGGTGCTCTCCCCTCCATATGTCCTTTTTATTAACTAACCAATAAGAAACTTTGACAATTCATTGAAAATTATGTTTGGAATTAACTTGCAATGTTTATTACATGAAATTCAAATGTATTGACTGGGATTCCTTCAGAACTCAGTGTTAGACCCACTCACCCTAAGATTATAGGCATATTTAATTATATTTTTAACATAACACTGTGCTATGAATCTCCAGGGCAGTTCCCGGAGGCCGTAGGGCTCCGCTGCAACTAACCTACCTAATAACCTAACACAAGGAGGAATTCTGTGGAATTGTACATATATAGAGAGAATAATCTAAGGAACTGGAATTTTATATCTCTGACCCGTGATCGCGGAAACTTAGCATCGAAGGTACGCTCTACTAACAACCGCTCCGGGGAAAGCTACTAATTTAAAAAAAAATGAAACCTATAACTATTTGTTCGTGTACTTTATTGCCCCTCATTTTGTAGTTTTGTACCCAATTTGTACCTGATTTTTACCTGCCGAGATTGATCAAACAAACCTGAACCATCCTGCCCTTGGCTTGTATTAATTAAACATTTAGTTAAGTGCTTTGCATTGAGGGATTTTGTTAACTTCAGTAACATTATGCATAAGTGAATTACAACCATGTACCTACCAGAATAAAGCTTTTCATTTTGTATCGGACTAAAGGAATAAGTTTGTTTTTTTTTCTTTCAACTTTAAGATTTCCCTATATTTCTACAATTTAGCAAGAAAAAGCACTACACTGGGCAAGATTGTTCAGCTGTGGGCTGGTGCTGGGCATGATTCCCAACACTAGGATGGTGCTTGGACAAGATTGTCCAGCAGTGGGCTGGTGCTGGGCAAGATGGTTCAGCAGTGGGCTGGTGCTGGGCATGATTCCCAACAGTGGGATTGTGCTGGACAAGATTGTCCAGCAGTGGACTGATGCTGGGCAAGATGGTCCAGCAGTGGACTTATGCTGGGCAAGATTGTTCAGCAGTGGGCTGGTGCTGGGCAAGATGGTTCAGCAGTGGGCTGGTGCTGGGCATGATTCCCAACAGTTGGATTCTGCTGGACCAGATTGTCCAGCAGTGGACTGATGCTGGGCAAGATTGTTCAGCAGTGGGTTGGTGCTGGACAAGATTGTCCAGCAGTGGGATTGTGCTGGACAAGATTGTCCAGCAGTGGACTGATGCTGGGCAAGATTGTTCAGCAGTGGGCTGGTGCTGGGCAAGATGGTTCAGCAGTGGGCTGGTGCTGGGCAAGATTCCCAACAGTGGGATTCTGCTGGACCAGATTGTCCAGCAGTGGACTGATGCTGGGCAAGATTGTTCAGCAGTGGGTTGGTGCTGGACAAGATTGTCCAGCAGTGGTCTGGTGCTGGGCAAGATTGTTCAGCAGTGGGCTGGTGCTGGGCAAGATTGTTCAGCAGTGGGCTGGTGCTGGGAAAAATTGTTCAGCAGTGGGCTGTTGCTGGGCATTATTCCCAGCAGTGGGCTTGTGCTGGAAAAGATTGTCCAGCAGTGGACTAGTGCTGGGCAAGATTGTTCATCAATGGGCTGGTGTTGGACATTGGATTGTGCTGGACAAGATTGTCCAGCAGTGACCTGGTGCTGGGCAAAATTCCCAGCAGTGGGCTGGCGCTAGTTGGCAAGATAGTTCAGCAGTATGTTGGTGCTGGGAAAGATTGTCCAGCAGTGGCCTGGTGCTGAGTAAAAGTGCTAGCTAGCAGCTATGTTAGCCGACGAATATGCCGAGGCCGCACAAACGACGTTATAAAATAAAATACCAAACGTAATCGAAATCTTGAATCTAGTTTCAGTTGATCGTCACCTAAAACGCCACTTATAATCAGATGAACACTCAAGTAGTGATCTCCACTCAAAACTAGCTTTGCGTGATTGGAGTTCAAACGCTGCTTGAGTTGCGTTCTGTAATACGGGCCTCAATCTTTGTACCTACATGTAGTCAATCGTTAAAATGTAGATAACTGTAATTTGTGTACAATTTGTAACAGTTTTATGCACAATAAAGATTATTATTATTATTATTATTAATGCTAGTAAGAAGCCAATAAAAACCTTAGACGAATTATCTGTCGAGCCAAGGGAAAGCGTTATAGTAAACAGTTTTAATTTTTTTCAAGTTTTTAGTTCGTCTTAAGCAAAAGGCTAAGAAATGTAAGTTTGAAAATCAAGAAAATAGACTTATAAGAGATATGGTTGTAATTGGAAATTATGACAAAAACCTACAAGAACGTTTATTAAGAGAGGGAGACATGAACTTAGAGCAGGTTGTTACATTATGCAGAGCAGCAGAAGCCGGGAGAAATAGAGCAAATAGAATAAATAAAGAAAAAGTAGAAATAGAGGAGATTATTGCTATGAAAATAAATGAAAAAAAATGAAGTTCAAGCGAAAAAAGCAAATAAGCAATATAAAACAGGAAGCTCTAGTTATATACAAAATTGTGATAGGTGTGGTAAAAACCATCCCATAAGAAAGTGTCCAGCATATGGAAAGAAATGTGGTGTGTGTGGATATCATAACCATTTTGTTGTGAAGTGTAAGAATGCAAAATTTCACAATAAAAAAGTAAATGGAGTGGAAGAAAGGGACAATGATTCAATAAATTCATCGGTACGTTCTGATAGCATAAGATATTGTAACATAAATCATATAACAGTTTCACAATGGAAAGAAAAAATAACAATACTAGGCCAGGAAATAATATTTAAGTTGGATACTGGTGCAGAATGTAACACACTGCCATTACACGTTTTTTAAAAATTAAATTCTTGCAATAATTTAAATTTGCAACATTGTATTACTTCCCTTATTGTTTACAATGATGATAGAATTAAGACTGTAGGAAGTATAGAAATAAATTGCAGTGTTAAAAACAAGTGTCACCTATTAAAGTTCAATGTCGTAAACTTACATGTACGTACACCCATTTTTAGGGCTCAGTGACTGTATCAAGCTTAATTTAATACAAAGAATTCATGAAATCTCTAATGAGAAACAAAAGTTCATAAATGATAATATAGATATTTTTACTGATTTTTTTTTTGATTGGGAGATATAGGTACATATAAAATTAAAGTACAAAATAATGCTGAACCAGTTATAAAGCCTATAAGAAGAGTGCCTCAAGCTATTACAGAAAGATTAAAATCTACTTTAGATAAATATGAGAAAAAACAAATAATTGAAAAAGTAAATAAACCGACAAAGTGGTGTAATAACTTAGTGATTGTTGAAAAACCAGATAAAAGTTTAAGGCTATGTTTGGATCCTAAAGAATTAAACAAAATATAATAAGAGAAAGATATTTGATACCGTCTCCAGAAGAAATATATAATAATTTATCAGGTAAAAAAGTATTTAGTGTGTTTGATATGAAAGATGGGTTTTTTCAATTGAAACTCGATGATAAAGGTAATGTTTGTACTTTTGGAACGCCTTATGGCAGATATAAATTTAAAAGAATGCCTTTTGGCATATGCTCTGCGCCAGAAGTCTTTCAAATAATTAACAATAATATTTTTAGTGATATAGAAGGTGTGTATATACAGGATGTAACTGAATACCCCAATAACATTTAAGAGTATGTATCCATCAGAAGTAGAGATTCTGTAGGAAAAATATTAGGGCTAACAAACCTACTTTTTTTCCCCATACAAACTAAATAAATTATTTTTTGGTATTAAGTGCCGACAGCCCTACGTAAGCGTACGAGGAATACTACGCTCACGTCTGTCACGTGTCATTTTGTGTTAAAAAAAAATTTGTGTTAAGAGCTGATTATGGTTGTCACTTGAAAGTTTTTGCTTTCAGTTTAAAATCAAATAACCCTGAAAGTATTGGGGTTCTAGGTCTCAGACAAGCACCGAAGGTCCATTTAGTATCTAACTTATATGCCCCTTAAATGTTATTGGGGTGTTCAGTTACACCCGGTATACTACGATGATATAATTTTGGCTGCGGATAGTGAAAAAAAACATGATATTATCTACATATATATATTATTTTACATATAATAAAAGTGTAGAGGTCGAATGTCTGTACATAGAAAAAAAAATGCTTAAAACCAAGTCAGGGGGATGTAAAAAGAGGGAAAATACCAAAAATAGTTTTTTTATTTTTTTTTGTTTCTCTGTCTGTTTATCTGTTTGTCTGTTTGTACGGGCTAATCTCCGAAATGGACCGATTTCAATGAAATTTTGCATGGTGATACCTTATATCCCTGGTCAACATCTTAAATACTTTTTATTCCCAAAAATTAAAGGGTTCCCGTGGGATAGTTAAAAAACCATAGTAACTTGGACATCTTAGTACACACAACTTATGTACTTATTATCTTATGCTTATACTTTATATTGCCGCTCGAATTAAGTATAAATCCTATAAAAGTGACGGGATTCAGCGGGAAAGAAAATTGCTACGGATCACTATTCAATACGTGGCCTGACACATACTTGGCCGGCTGAACTTGAACAGGTTTAGTAACCTGTGAAAATCTCAAACCGACCTTCTGGCTTTCCCAAATCGATTATAAAACGAGATATTATGTTAATAATAAGTATTTTTAGTTCCATTCTACACTACAGAATCGTTCTCAAAATATGATAGATGATGCTGTTCGTTGTTACAACGCGCTAACGGAATTTTTCTGCGAGTTCTAAAGTAGGTGACTCTTTACCTTTTACTTTACGGCAAATTTTCAAAAGATGGCGCTGTTAGGTTTTAGGACGGGCTGTTGAAATTTATCAAAAGTTATGAAGTTATCATACGCTAGCACTACTTAGAAATTTCGGAATACAGTATTTTTATGGGAAAATAACATTGATCCAATTATTAAATTGCCTTGGCTTAGGCAATACGGATACTGACATAGCCTTGCGATTTGGTGAATGAAAATTGTTTTCTTCATAATTGGCTTAGCAAATACGGATTTTGATAAAGCTTTACGATTTGGTCAATAAAAATTGTTTTCTTTGTAACTTGACTTTGGCAATACGGATTCTGATATATAGCTCTGCGATTTGGTCAGTAAAAATTGTTTTTTTTTCGTAACATGGCTTTGAAAAAACGAGCTCAAGCCAAAATAGCTCTTGCTGTGGCGTCGTCTGGTATAGCAGCCACTTTGTTACCCGGCGGTAAAACTGCTCATACGATGTTTAAAATCAACATAGATTTGGACCTAAGCGATCATTCTGTATGTGGTATCTCTAGAAACAGTGATAAAGCGAAGGTTTTACGCGATTGTTGCTTAATTATGTGGGACGAGTGCACTATGGCACACCGAAAAGCAGTAGCAGTTCATAGAACTCTCAGAGCTATCCGTCAAAATGACCAACCTATAGGTGGCGTAACGATGCTGTTTTGTAGGGATTTTAGACAAAGGTTGCCAGTAGTAACCACGGGGAACAAAAACCGACGAGATAAGAGCATGCTTAAAGAGCTCAAGCTTATGGCGACACGTCACAAGGATGCACTTAACAGTGAACATGAGGGCGCGAACAGGAGGCAACACAAATGCGCAGGAATTTTCTGATTTATTGCTAAAAATTGGCGAAGGAACATATCCGGAAGAAGAAGGGCAAATTGTTTTATCTGAAAATCTCTGCCACACTGTTAATTCAATTGAAGAACTTATCTCTTCCGTGTATGTTGAACAAAATCAAATAACAAATCATGACCATCATCATCATCATCATCATCATCATCATCATGGCTTTGCGAAAGAGAAATTTTGAGTCCGCGAAATGACCAAGCCGCAAGAATCAACTTGGATATACTCAACAATGTTGAAGGAGAAGTAGTTGAGTATACTTCTATCAACAGAGTAATGGAGCAAGATGACGCTACCAATTATACCCTTGAATTTCTTAATTCTCTGAGCGTTCCTGGACTTCCAGCACACGATTAATTTAAAAACTGGCGTCCCAATTATTTTGTTGAGAAATTTAAGTCCCCCAAAATTATGCAACGAGATAAGACTGAAAGTTACTTCTCTGCAGCGTAACATAATAGAAGCGGAGATTTTGGCGGTTTGTGGCGTCGGTGAATGAGTTTTTATACCACGAATTCCACTGATTCTCAATAATTACCCATTTTATTTCAAACGTGTACAGTTCCCGATGAGTTTGTGTTATGCAATGACTATAAACAAAGCCCAGGGGCAGACGCTACGTGTTGCCGGCGTGGACCTCAGCGTCGGCTGTTTCTCACACGGACAGCTCGATGTGGCTCTCTCCCGTGTATGTCAACCAAACAAACTGTTTGTTTATGTTCCGAACCAAACCACGTCGAACGTTGTCTATAAAGAGGCATTATAAGGTACTAGCTAGATATGGTACGGAACCCTTCGTGCGCGAGTCCGACTCACACTTGGCCGGTTTTATTTTTGCTGATCGTGTCGATCAAACGACCTCTGTGGCACAGTGGTCGTTTATGGTACCGCAAGTGCCTTTGGCCTGCAGGGATCCGGGTTCAATCACCGGCCTGGTTAAGTTGGAAAATAATCTGTGTCCAATTGTTTACATTTTATTTTTATCTACGATTTACGTATTAATCCAAACTTTGTATTTTTGTTTTTTTTTTTTTTGCTGTATTACAGTTAACCGCGTGATAATATAAAATACACGTGGACGAAGTCGCGGGCAACAGCTAGTATTAAATAAATTCATTAGAGAGCATCACCAGTTTCAGGCACTGAGTACAGTCCTTCAGAGCTTCTCATGTCTAGAATGTTGAGAACTGAATTACCATGTACACATAAAATATTAGAACCTAAAGTTATAAAAAAGGCTAAACAAATTTTTCTTGAAAAGAATGTTAGAATAAAAAATAATTATGATAAAACTTCTAGATATAAAAAACCACTATCAATAGGAGACAATATAGTGTTTCAAAACAGACCAAATAGATTATGGGTTCCAGGCAAAATTATTAATTATGCGGGGCCTAGATCATACAACATTAAAAGTGAGGATGGGAGTATTGTTAGGAGAAATGAAAAACATGTGAACTTTAGTTATAATAAATTTAATACAAAACATGACTATGATTATAATGACTAGTAAAGGTGGAGATCTGATTCAAAATAACTATGATGAGAACAACTGTGTAAATACTAATTCTGAATCAAGCTCAAAGATGACTAGGAGTGGTAGACAAATCAGAACTCCATCTCGTTTTAAGGATTTTGTTACATAATGCATAGTAATTAGTTATATTGTTATATAATACGGTTTACGGATGTTTGATTTGTTGAATGACTTCATATTTATATATATAATGGATAAGAATTTCATATTTAATTATCTTTGTTTAAATTAGTAGTACATTCTTAACAATGGGGGATGTTCTATATATATGTTATCTATGGTGGGCGGCAGCATTCCCGCCACTGTATTTTGACATAAGCTGTGATTAATGATTAATGTCAGATAATTCATGTTGTTTGCAATGGTATATAATAAACGATAATAACGATATTCTAAATAGTTTCCTTCATTATATGTTATATCAAACATTATTATTGCAATAAAACGCGGGTATTTTAGTTTATAAGGAGGTTTAAAGACGTCATCGGGTCCAAAGCGAGTTGTCCACATCGCAGGAGCACGGAAGCGGTCAAGTTTCACAAACTAAGGCATGAAGGCCAACAGATGGATCTCCATTAAGATGTGTGTTTAGTGCTCCGGCGAATATAGGTGCGTGAATAAACCAAATTGTACCAGGGGTGCAGTTATTCGGTCATTCGTAATTCGGGACTAAGTTGGACAATCGGAGTAGAGGTATAACCAATTCAGGGGTCGTCGATCGCAGGCAGGTCGAATTACATTTTTTAGATTTTTTATAGAGGTAGATTTTTTTTTACATACCTACTTATGACATTTTTTTAATAAATAAAGAGATATAATCAGGGAAAAATACCAAAACTGCATAACAGTAAAACAGATTTCCATAAAGATATGCCTTTTCCAAAATATGAAACAAAATCTACTACCTAGATGGAATAAAATTTCAGTTGAGAACTCTTCTGGTGTCATGTACTCCTAGTAAATCCCATTAGAAACTGTTTTTCATTCAGGAAGTTGATCACATTTTCTTGAGAGAGATTTTTTTCATAGTGACTGCACTATCCGATCAGTAGGTCCAATGCCCATATACCTAATGTAAATTGTTTCTTGTTATAGTCCTACTGATAGGCCCACGGGCGAAATGAAATACCCGTGGTACTACCAGTAGGACTACCGCAATAGGACCATGGCCGATAAACTGAAACGGTTATGTACCAAGATCCCAGCACTCCCTAGAAACCTGGCGTAATAGAAAGAGTATATTAGTCATTTTATGACCATGAGTAACTTCGTGCTAACTTTATTCGGTCTTACGATAGATTCGATCAAAGATTATTCGATCTAAAAAAAATTCGAGCAATAGTTATTCGGTCATTCGTAATTCGGGACTAAGTTGGACAATCTATTTTTATATAATTAATGCTCTAATTACAATATTCCTATAATTTAAGTGCATAGGCTTTGTTAAGTCACTATGTTTTAAAAAGGCCTAAGGCTAAGGTTCCAGATTTACCTCTTTTTAAGTGATTTTTTATAAATGTATGTTTTCTTAATTGCTCCAGCCTATACTCATTTGAGAAAGTTGGCTCTTTCTCAAATGAGTATAAGCTGGAGTGCGGGATTAGGCAAGGGGGGGCTGACGTCTCCCACGCTCTTCAACCTGTACGTCAACGCGCTCATCGAGGAGCTCGGCAGCACTGGCATCGGCTGCCATAATACGTAAATAATATCAGTTAGGCAGACGACATGGTGCTGCTGTGCTTCTCGAGTGGTGCCCTAAAAAGGTTGCTCAACATTTGTGAGTCCTACACCACAGTAAACCATGAACTCAAATACAATTCTCAAAAGAGCGAGTCTATGATATTTCGACCAGATAACAAACGTTATATTGATACTCCACACTTCACACTTAATGGTGTAAAACTACAAAAAATTTATAAATTTAAGTAGGTATTTGGGTCACTGGATCACCGATGATCAGAAGGACAATTAATATATTGGGAGGGAGCGCAGGGCGCTGTCTGTTAGATGCAACATGTTGGCTCGTAGGTTTGCGAAATGCACTGAGCCAATGAAAGTCACACTGTTAGCATACTTTCAGTCTTTTTATTCGTGTAGTCTATGGGTCAACTATACGCAGAAATCATACGGCGACCTGTGAGTCCAATATAATCGCGCGCGCTGCGCTTCCATGTTGCGACGCAAGCGCGACAGCCCCAGCACGCTCTTGCGCGCGGCTATAGATAAATGAGGCTCACAAGTTCTAGCGCAGTGGATAGGGCTTCATGCTCTGAAGTAATTGAGAGCAAGTGTTAGTAAACATAAGCTTTATGTTTACTAACACTTGTTTTAAGCCTTTACGAACTGTTCCTAACAAAAATATGGGTCTGATCTGATTGAGCACACCACCTGCTGTCTCAACGTCTGCGACTCTAAAAGTTATTATCATCTTTGCCACAATAAACAAGGATGATCTTACCAAGAGACCACAGCCCTTTTAGTTCATTATTATTGCTTTCATATATTAGCACAACGCCCCTAACGGAGATCTGGTTTGACAAATGATTCCTACTAGTACTAACAGCACAACGTCCAGGCATTTAGTGCCTGGACATTGTGCTGTTACCAGCGTACAGCAACTATTCACAGACTCATCGAGTCCAAAAATAGTCTGCATGTCGACATGCTTTCTTCCAGTCTGATCTTCGTAATAAAGTTTGGATAAGTTGGAGTTCTCTGGAGCATAGATAAGAAATCAATATGAAAATGATTGACCATATGGTCTGCTTGGTATACAACAACGTTACAAGGACTTTCTCTAGAGGTGATCTGGATTTTAATGTGACCGACAATGCTAATTTCACACTCTTCACAAAGCGCTCCCACGTCTCACCCATAAAAGAAGTCGCAAGCTGAGTAAAATAACGTTTTGCTTTAGTATTCCTCGTGACTTCTACTGAACTAAAATGTCGAGTCTCACGATTGAGAAAAGTCGAACATGGTATTTCAAGCGTATTGTAACGAAACCAAACCTAGGTCTATGGTCGAATTTGTCTCCAATGATTTTATCTTCATGGTTTCATCGGGTGAATTATTTGATCAAAAATATTGTTGTTTTAAAATATATTTTTTATTGTTATATTTCACAATAAAAAAATATATTTTAAAATGGGAATAATTTGGTTTTGACATTATTTGAACATATTGAAATTTTGTCCAAGCCGGTTGGTCTTCGACGCGCTCTTTGATTTTGCATATTTAATTTGAATTAATTTGTGTTTGCAAAGATTTGTGCATTTCATATTAGTATTACAAGTCCGAATTGTGATGATCTATACACAGACATGGTTCGGTGGACTACAGTCGAATCACCTAACGGAGACGATGACAAACTGTGGTTTCAATTCTCTTTGGAGAGGACGTTGTTTGGAGCATATCAACGCAGTCACTCTTTGCCAACATAGTGACTCAAGTTGCCTGGTTTTATTGGGAAGTGTTTAGCGGCGGTGAGACCGTCGAAGTGGACCCATGCAGTTGCACCCGTTTAGCTACGCATGGACTAAAGAAGTCGGCTAAAGAAGGCGCTCCCAACCCAGTTAATCTGTGCTCGAAACATACACGAGTATAGGGAAATAGGCACACAGAGCTCTACTCACCTCGCTTTCTTATTCTTTTAAAGCTTTCTTATTCTTTAGTCGGTGGCGCTGTGGCCTCGGCACTGGACTGTGCCCCGAGTAGAATCGGGAGGCCCGCGATCGATCCTGCCATGTACCAATGTGTTTTTCGTTTCACGAATTTCATATGTACATTTATCTGACGCTCCTACGGTGAAGGAAAACCTGCATACACCTGCGAAGTAATTCAAAGGTGTATGTGAAGTCAACCGATCCGCACTGGGCCAGCGTGGTTTGACTAAGGCCTAATCGCCCTAACATAACTAGTTAGGATAGGCTTGTGCCCCTCGGTGGGGACGTATATGAGCTGTGATGATGATGATGATAGTTAGGTCTCTTAAATTGCACTTCGTAAGCCAACACAACACACCACACATTTAACAATTAAAATTGGGTTGATTCGATCTTATTAATCAAAGACATTATAAGAGATAGACCGACAATACGCGCGGCCTCTAAGAAACCCCCTTCAACCACAACAGCGGTCAGGCGGCCGCTACTCATACTGTATTTGTACTGCATTCGACTGTCGAGCGCGCGTCAAGTTATAAAAATACTTAAACATGCCCAAATAACTTCGTTTTGTAGTGTAAAAAACGAACAGTAATAAAAACTAAATCACATTGTAACATTATTTATTACCGATGAGTCTTAATTATGCTTATTTATTTAGCTATTATCATATCAAAATTGGTTGAAGGGGACTTCATACATTTCGTGTGCATTGTTGGTCTACTCTTATAATGTCTTTGTTATTAATCTACACAAATAGATGCTTAGGGATTCTGTTAGACACGACACATCAGGGACCTTTAAACTAAGATCATTATCATCATCATCTTTATCAATGAAATTAACTTGAATTTTACTGAAATTATTCAGGTCACTCCGAAGGAAACCCGTGCCGTTATCACGTCCGTCTTTGAGAAAACTGCTCCGCTATTCAGGTTCCTCTATATGAAACCTGCACCGATTATTCAGGTCACACCGTAGGGAACCTGCAACGATTATAATTATTTCTTAGTCTCTCGCAGAGATTCTAGAGGTTTATTCCAATTTCTGAGAATATTGGGTGGATTTTTGAGCATATTTTCCATTGAGCTCAGTTATGAAATACGCTTTAATAAGAGCTGCATTACTCGTATTTGTCTCGTGAGTGAATTATTTTGGCACTGTGAAGTGGTTGGTGTAAAGGGATAATATTTTATTAAGAAGAGACCGGAACGGCTACGTGTCAGAAGATTAGGCACGTGAGTTGATTCTTACAAACAAGTCCAGTATTTAAAAAACCTTTTTAAAATAAAAGTTTTTATATCATCATAATATTGCATTGTCACGCGATATACATATGCATGCAAGATTTCAGCTCCATCGGAGACGAATTTAACATGCAAGATTTCATTACAGACACCGCACAGGTGAAAGTAAGTAAAAGCTTGTAAAAAATATTGATTGCTTCAGTGTCAGACAAAAGATAAGCGATTATTAAATACCGCAGTAATTGCTTCGGGTCGGTTCTGTTGTTCGACAAATATAGCACCGTTAATGCCGGCCCGCTTATGTACGAGTATGTGGCAGCCCTTAGAATTTTCTCATACAGTCCCAGTAAAACTATCACTTCATAAATCAGCTCGGAGCTAATACATTTTTAATGTCATAATAGAGATACAGAAAATTATGCGTATTATTTGTAAAATTTATGGCCCAATTAGCTGTAATCATTATTATTACATCAGATGAAAACAAATTACTATTAATAATTCATTCGAAATTGTGATCTGCCATCAAAAACTATGAATACAGTTCTATTTTGTTGCCTCTTGGTGTTCTTTATATTTAAAATCAGTTATGCTAAGGAAACTGATGCTGTAAGATTTTTTACTATTTCTAATTAATCTTTTTTTTTAAATTAAGCACATAGTTCAAATACTCTTCAACCAGTAGAATAAAACGAAAAAACCTAATAATATATTGATGGAATAAAATATTATCAATTCAAAGAAGTAATGTAATGCATAAATAAATAAAAAATTAGTTTTCATTTTGTAATCATTCACAAAGTGTTAAACTTCTAAAAAGCTGTACATTTATTGCAATCACTAGTTACTGTGTGTGTAAAAAATATGAAAAAAATAAATTTATTACGAAACATGTAATAACTAATAAATAACAAATACAAAACAATATACTAGGAACAAATAAAAAATAAATTAAAACAACTCAGCGCTCACCCGTGGTACTACCGTTGCTTGGTTCTACGCAACAAAACAAAACAACTATTAAAATATTCATCATCATCATCTTATACTTATTTGAAAAAAATAAATCCAGGATGGCCGCCCGCGCCGTCACAAAGTGGCGAGTTACATATTTTTGTACAACAAATTAAAGAGCTTGACGTGTAGAATGAAAACAAAATTTGAATCCAACATGAAAAAATACAAAATAAATTAATAGTAAAAAAGATTTAACTAGGTAGCTATTAAATCTATAAATTTAATGCACTAAAAAAATCATCACAGCTCATATACTTCCCCACCGAGGGGTTCGAGCCTACCCTATGTTAGGGTGATCAGGCCTTAGTCAGCCACGCTGGCCCAGTGCGGATTGTTCGACTTCACATACACCTTTGAATTTCTTCGCAGATGTATGCAGGTTGCCTCACGATGTTTTCCTTCACCGTAGGAGCGTCAGACAAATATACATATGAAATTCGAAACAGAAAACACATTGGTACATGGCGGGTCTCGAACCCCGACCTCCCGATTGGAAGGCAAGTGCCGAGTCCACAGCGCCACTGACGCTGGCGCCACTAAAAAAAATTTAACAAAAAATAAAAACCGACTTCAAAAATCTGATCTGATGGTGGGATCCTATGAAAAGCGAGAGAAACCCGTATTATTTTTAACTTTTCAATGTTTTTGATGTCTGTTTTTATTTTTTGTAAAAATTTTTTTTTAACTTTTTAGTGAATGAAGTTTTTTATTAGTGAAAGAAACCCTAATTTATTTAATTAAATTAGGGTTTCCCTCGCTTTTCATAGGATCCCATCATCAGATCCTGACTTTGGTGACCTTGAGACCATCCCAGGAGTACCTATACTCTATCGAATACAAAAAGAATTTTGAAAATCGATCAACAATTGGCGGAGTAATCGCGTAACATATACACAAAACACGTTGGACACACGTAAAAATTTAATGGTTTTCCTCGATTTTTATGGGATGCCATGATCAGATCCTAACTTTGGTGACCATGGGACAACCCTTAGAGTATCCTCTATCGAATACAAAAAGAATAATCAAAATCAGTTCATAAACGACGAATTTATCCGCGAACAAACATAAAAAGCATATATACGGTCGAATTGAGTAAACTCCTTTTTTCGAAGTCGGGTAAAAAGTGGGAAATAAACTTTAATTTATTACATGACACAATTTTTTTTTATTGCAGAAAGTTGGCAAACAAGCAAACTGCCCACCTGATGGTAAGTGGTAACAGTCACCTATAATACATGTGGCTCTTGTGAGATTCGCAGCAAAACTGCAACCCCCAAAAGAACCACAGTGTACGTTGCCAACTTGTGACACAAGATGTAAAGTCACAGTACCCAGTAATTTCACTGCCATATCTTACCCTTCAAACCGGAACACAGCAATGCAAGCACTGCTGCTTTGCGGCTGAAATAGGTAAAACGGAGGTACCTAAGCAGACGACCCTGGTACAGAGTCTCCCGCCAGTAAATATGTATATATATATATATACACAGGCTGACAGGAAAAGTCGACGTATTCCTTGAAAGGGGTTATAGTACAGGTCATAAAAGCCCAAAAAAAGTACAGCAACAAAAAAAGCCCAATTAACCAGGGGTCAAAAACAGTTATCTAGCTACGACGGGAGATTTTTTCGGACTTGTTACCAAAAAATAAAAAAAAACTACACCATTTACAATGACAAATTGATTAATTGCGGAAAGCTGAAAAATGGACAGTTAATTTAAATTAAAATTATTGTCAATAACTTACATAATTTTAGAAATAAGAGGTCTTTATTGACAATTAAGTCGAATAATTTTTTATCTTTCTGAAAATCGACGTCAATTATTGAAAAAAAATGTATGACAGTTGGCGTAAAAACTGCTAAAATAACTTTCTGGTTTCATAAGCTTTTAAAAGAGGGGAAAATTTTCCCAGCGGACTAGTGGCCCCACTGCGATGACCCACTGGTGGGCCCACGAGTAATTTTAACTTTACTCATGGACCCACCGCTTCGCTCTTGACCATAAATATTTTAGGTTAGACATTATTCACTTTTATTAGTAGTCTTTACAGAAATTAGCAAAAAGTTGCGCTGTAGGTCAAAATTCATAATTTCATCTTTGAATAAACATTGTCTGGAAAAGACAAAAGTACGACGTAGAAATAAAGAAAATTGCTTCTAATACATAAAAGAATGAAAAATACTAAATTACAAAATAATACTACAAGTTCTGTTCAAAATTGTCTAGAGCTATGGTTTATTTAGATAATTTCCATGCAACTTAAAAGAAATCATGGCAGTACGTCATTATCCAGCCTTTTTGGTTGTACTTATTGAAGCAGAACGAAGTTTGCAATCCTTTTTGGATAGCAAACCTCTTTGCTATCCAAAAAGCTGTAACCTCTTTGGGTTGACCTAACCACAGAGGTTGCATAGGTTTTGGATGTTTTGGAACATGATTGATTAGGATTACGAATGTTTCGACGACATCATTCATTTGTTTTCCTTATTGAAATTGTTTGTTAAGTTTGAAACTTTTTTTGAGATTACGGACAAACTTTTGATAATAAATAAACCGATACGCTATTTTGAAATGGCTGCTTTCAAAAACGAAGAATACGCAGATATTTTGTTTTATTATAGTTTTTGTAATGGTAACGCCGCTGAAGCACAAAGAGGGTACCAAATCAGATTTCCTGATCGCCGTTTGCCTCACGTGAGCGTGTTTGGAGGATGCACCAATCGCATTCGAGAAACGGGCTCAGTTCAACGACGACAACGCGATCTTGGTAGACCGCTCGTTGGTAATGTTGGTGTTGACGAGGACGATGATGAAATTATTCGGAGTTTCAGAGCAGATCCTACTGTGTCCACAAGGCAAGTGGCAAGAATACATGGCATATCACAATGGAGAGCCTGGTTTGCCGCATCGCGTACAGCAACTGTATCCATTCCATTACACACCAGTTCAAGCCATTGAAGAAGGTGATCCGGTGAGAAGAATTGATTTTTGCAGATTTAATCAATGCTGAGATTATCTAAAGAAAATCCTGTGGACCGACGAATCTACGTTCGATCGCGATGGCATCACAAACTACCACAATATTCACTTTTGGGCCCCTAAAGGTCAAAACCCAAGAAAAAGTAAAGAAAGGGCTCACCAGAGAAGATTCTCACTAAATGTGTGGATGGGGGATTGTACACGATAATTTAATTGTTCTCTCTTAAAAAAGTTTCGTATGTTGATTGTACACAACATACGAAACTTTTTTAAGAGAGGAAGTGAACACGCTTTTGGAAGATGTTCCGCTAGCTACAACAAGAAATATGGTATACCAACATGATGGGTGCCCAGCTCACTTTTACCGCGTACAGTGGCTGGATGAAAATTATCCACTAAGATGGATCGGTAGAGGTAGCTCGACTCCATGGCCGGCGAGAAGTCCTGATTTGACACCCTGTGACTATTATCTTTGGGGTCACATGAAAGATCTAGTCTACCCCACACCTGCGACTTCCATTGAAGATTTGAGGGCGAGGATCGTATCAGCTACTGAAGTCATTAAGATATCACTTAAAACGCGTGTGACAGTGAGTGAGGTACGCCGTAGGCTGCGTGCGTGCATACGTAACAATGGCAGACAATTTGAACAGGACTTATAAATGTTTTTATTTATGTTGGTTTGTTGTTTAGTATTTTTCAGCCTTTTGTGTATTAAAATGCAATTTCCTTTATTTCTACTTCGTACTTTTGCCTTTTCCACACAATTTTTATTCAAAGAGGAAATTATGAATTTTGACCTACAGCGCAACCTTTTGCCAATTTCTGTAAAAACTACTAATAAAAGTAAATAATATTTTTACCATTTTTAAAAGCTTATGAAACCAACAAGTTATTTTAGTAGTTTTTACGCCAACTGCCATACATTTTTTTTTCAATAATTGACGTCGATTTTCAGAAAGATAAAAAGTTAATCGACTTAATTGTCAATAAAGACCTCTTATTTCCAAAATTATGTAAATTTTTGCATTGTAAATGGTGTAGTTTTTAAAAAAAAATTTTTTGGTAACAAGGAAAAATCTCAAAAATTTTAAAACCGTCGTAGCTCGATAACCAACTGTTTATTGACCCCTGGTTAATTGGGCTTTTTTTGTTGCTTATGACCTGTACTATAACCCCTTTGAAGGAATACGTCGACTTTTTCTGTCACCCTGTATATCCAGTTATGATAGGTAATATAAATGCTTGGTGCGAAATTTAACTATTATAAAACAACATATTTTTTTTTCTTAAAATTACCAATATCAAGATTAGGTTAAGTACGAGTAAGTACTGTCATGACCTCCTTGGGTAAGTCGCGCGTCTTTAAGCTCCATGACATAGTCTCATGTTTGAATGTATTAAAATATCGATCATTCATTCGCTGTGCAGGCCACTCACCTCTGGAACTTGCTCCCTGTCAATGTCAGGTGCGCGGAGTCTGTGTCGCCCTTTAAAGTACGTCCTAAAAGGCATTGGGGTTTTGAAGCTGTTGGTTAATGTGATATTACTATTCCATCCCAACAGCTCTATGTCCCTACCAAGGGGCTCCAGCCTACCCTAAGTTAGGGTGTTTACGCCTTAGACAACCACGCTGGCCCATTGGTCGACTTCACATACACCTTTTAATTTCTTCGCAGATGTATGCAGGTTGCCTCACGATGTTTTCCTTCACCGTAGGAGCGTCAGACAAATGTACATATGAAATTCGAAAAACACATTGGTACATGGCGGTCTCGAACCACGGCCCTCCCGATTGAAAGGCAAGTGCGGAGTCCACAGCGCCACCGATGCCCCATTTAAATATTACACTAACGTTAACTACTTAACTTCTTAATACTTTTAAGACTTTTGTCTGTACTTAAATTAAATTTAACCCAATTTTTTATACTTTTCAGGGAAAATTCTTGGTTTATTTCAACAACATCGTAACATGTAAAGGTCCCAAGCGAAACAACTGTTCTATTTTTAATATAAAATTAATCAACAGCACTCATGCAAGTTATTACATACGCGTGGAACACAAACTAAAACTTACAAAGGTAAGTGTTACGCTAACACTATGTATGAGCTATGTGTGTATGAGCTATATGAAACCCCAAGCACAGCTCTCTCCATTGCCCTTTAAGTGACCTTATTAAGAGGTCTAGTCCATGTCGCGGTTCCGTACGCCGTCACTGGCAATACACACGAACTGAAGACTTTCTTGAGAGATGCGCTGAGATTATGCTGCGTAGCTTCCCGGATGCTGCCCAGCCGAGTTGGATTCGTCGAGCTACCTCTTTCTGGAAGTGGGACTTACCAAGCTCGACTATTTACTAGGTTAACATATTCGTCAATAACTTCCAGTTTAGTGCCCCCAACCTTCACATGGTAATCTGACATAATTGTTGTCTTATCCATGTTCATTTTAAGGCCCAGTTGTTGGGAAACTCTACAGCCGATGTCTTTGAGCATTGTGCCTGGATCATCCATGGTCACAGCCATGACTACGATATCAACAGCAAAACGAAGGTGATTCATATACTCGCCGTTTATATTGATATCAAATCCACTTCAGTCCAAAAACCTAACTACATCCTCCAACACAGCTGTGAACAGTTTCGACGATATAACATCGCCCTTTTTCACATCTCGCTGAAGTCATATTGGTTTTGAGATCTTATTTCTTTGCTTAATACAGCTGGGTTTGGACAACTTTGAACCCACCGTAAGGCTCGTTCTCATAACCCTCTCATAACATCTGTCCAGTCCTCCAGGCAATTGAAGCGATTTTGTAATTCCAGTTGACAGCGCTCGGGCTTTTGGTTAAAAGCCTTTATGTTAAAATTCAGTGCGCCTCTTACCATTGGGTGATCGCTTTTCTTGTTAAAAGAATCGATCACTGAGACGTCATTGAATATCCCAATATTAGTCACACTAACCTGACTTTTCCAGATTCACTTTGGATGCAGCCGTTTTTTGACGAGAGTTTATCATATAGTGCATATCTCTCTTTATGTAATCTACTAGCATTGCACTGTGGTAATTCTGGATTTCAGCTTCCTAATTGCCCCAATTTCAATTCATTATCGCCACGCTCGCTTAGCCTTGCGTTAAAGTCTCCCATAACAACGGTGTAGTGAGTTCTGCAAGCAAGCAGAAGCAAATAAAAGTTACTATTACATGACAATTCATTTGTAAAACTGTGGTATTCTTACCCTCTATTCGGACTTCGGATAGTCCCACAATGCTCCAACATCCCTTCTACCCAATTACATCTCCAGTTCCAACAGCTTCTCTTCAGCCCGCAGTGTGCGCGTATAAGTTGGCAAGGCCAAGGTCATTTCACAGGGGTTCTTCGTCACCCGAGGGCTCTTCGCACTCCAGCATTATAGATCTTTTATCTTATGATATGGTATTTATTTATTTATTAAAGTACACCAACAGCGATACATTTAAAACACTTACATCTTAACAATATTTTTGTACCAATACATAAATGTTCGTCAATTACAGGTATACATAACAATTGCCATAAAATCGTCGTACTTTTTACTATTCTGGTATTATAAAATTAAAGAAAATTAAAAAAAAAACTAAGCTAAGTAAGTTTAATCTAATTTAATAAAACAATGATGAGAACTAAGTGGTAACTGTGTGGCCAAGTAAAATATTTTTTAAAATTGTTGGAGAGTCATTAAAAATATCGACAATGGGTACCCTCTTTTTTTTTTTTTCTCGGGGGGAAATGCGTAACCGCACCGTACCCGCCGTTGGCTACACGGCGAGCGTGTGTGGGGCTCTCCGGGCAGAGTGCCAGGCCTACCCACTAAAACCCCCCGGTGTTCTCCCTGCCCTTTTGGGCGCGCTAGGTAAGGTCCACACTGCGACTCCACTACCCACGCGCCCGGGCAAGCCCGACCAACCGGTCGGGCTATCGCCAAGGGGGGATTGCCCGAGAACACCAGGGCAATCCCCAGACGGAGGGCCTTACGGCGGCGTGCACGGGGCCAACCGTGCACGCAGGCCTCCACGGCAGGGTCACTAGACGGGCATCGCTTGTGCGAATGCCCGTCTTCGCCTGCCTATCCGTCTGCGCCGGATGGGAGCGGCTTGAGGATCTGCCTCCCGCTCCCTCTCCGCGGCCTCCTTCTGCGAGATGACGTACTCGCAGAAGGAAGCGACAGCCCCCCATTCCGCCTCGCCGCGGAGCATGGCCACGACCATGCTCGGCAGCGAGAGGCTTCCACCTCCCAGCGCAGCGTTGAGTTCGCTGCGCTGGCGTCGCCAAGCCGGGCACACTAATAGTGTGTGCTCGGCAGTGTCGTCGGGATCGTCGCAGTGATGACACTGCGGCGTTTCCTCCCGACGCGCGACCCGGTGCAGGTAGTGACCGAAGCAGCCATGTCCGGTCAGTACCTGCACCATGCGGAATGTGAGGCTGCCCTGCCGGCGCCCAACCCACTCCTCCAACACCGGACGAATCTCCTCGATCGTCCGGTGGCCGGCAGCTGGGGAGGCGAGTGCCTCACCCCACTGGCGCAGAGCATCCCTCTGCGCCAGGGTACGAAGCCGCTCCACCTCCTGTGGAGCGGATCGTCCCCCCCGTTCTCGAACAGCAACCCGATGCCGATACACCTCCGAATGGACGCGTGCATCGACATCCCACGGCGTTTGGCCCGCAAGAACGCAGGCCGCGCCGTGGCTGACCGTGCGATAAGCTCGCACGGCCCGGGCCGCTATGACCCTCTGCGGACGTCGCAGTAGGGCCACCGTACGGAGGGAGAGGCACTCCGCCCATACCGAGGCTCCGTATAGTGCCATAGACCTTATCACCCCGTGATAGAGCCGACGGCACGCCGATCCTGGACCTCCCACATTAGGGAGGACCCGTCCAAGTGCGGCTGCGGCGGCGCACAGCCGTGGAGCGAGGAGCTTAAAATGCTCCTCGAAACTCCATCGGGGGTCCAGAACTAGGCCGAGGTACTTGAGATGCGCCTCGACCGGTATACGAACCCCCTCCACTCGGACTCGGAGCCCCGGTGGGATCCTGCGACGGGGGGCGTGGAAACTCATGGCCCTCGTTTTTTCAAGGGCCACCCAGGAGGCGGATGCGTCGGACAACCAAAGAAGTGCCGACCGACGCAAGGTGGGCCGCCTCCTCCCCCGTTTTAGCTCTCGCCGCGACGAGCGTGTCGTCGGCGAAGCAGACGACCTTCATTCGTGGAAGAAGGCCGCCCCGCAGGACCCAGTTGTACCCTAGGTTCCACAGTAGAGGACCAAGTATGGAACCCTGAGGCACACCTGCCGCCATTGCCCACGTATGGACGCGCCCATACGGCCCCTCGTAGAGGACAGACCTGCCTTGCAGGTAATCCTCCACGAGGGCGCGGAGGTACGGAGGCACCCGGTGGAAACGGAGTGCCTCCTTTATGCACTCGTGGGGCAGGCTGTTGAATGCGTTGCGGATGTCGAGAGACACCGCTACAACAGTCTCCCCACGAGCTGTGGCCTCCTCAGTCCACCCCTTGAGGAGGGTCACCGCGTCTATCGTGGACCGGCCGGTGCGGAAGCCGAACTGGTTATCAGCCAAGTCCGGCCCCCGGTCCTCTAGATGCTCGACGATTCGGAAAGCCAGGATTTTTTCCAGGAACTTCCCGGCCTCGTCGAGCAGTACCACCGGCCGATACCCAGTCGGGGAATCCGCTGGGCGGCTCTCCTTCCTTAATAAGCAGAGCCTGCCTGCTTTCCACCGACTAGGGAAGCGGCCCGAGGCAATGCACACATCAAGCACTGCCCGGAACCGCTCCTCGAGGTGTCCCAGGGCGAGGGCCAGAACCCTGCTTGGGACACCGTCCGACACCGGCGCCTTCTTTTTGCCCCGGAACCGCTTCCTCACCGCGTCGAATTCCACGTTCGACACGGGAGGGATGGCGGCAGCCACTTCCACCGGAGGGGTATCCGGGGGGATCATTCTGGGGGGCTGGAACGGACCGAGATTAGGGAAAAGAGTTCCCAACACCTGGTCCAGAAGCCCCCTGTCCATAGCGGAGGTGGGGGGAGCAGAAGCTTTAAACTTCCCCCTCACCATGACAATGGGTACCCTATTAATTATATCATTATATTCTAAACAAACTCTAGATAAAGGACAATGAGAGCCTAAGTTAGTTCTATTCTATGGATTGGAATGCTGAATAATTTGCGTATTGGATGTCTAGGAAAATTGAAAGGAACGTTAAGATTAATTATATTAAGCAGTTCAATACTTTTAATTTTATTATTTAGGATTTTATACAAAAACATCAAATCTGCCACCAAACGACGACTGCGCAAAGTTGACATTTCGAAAAAAGAAAGTCTCTGATCGTAAGGCTGTCTGTGACTTATGCCAGAAGAGTTATAAGCTAGGTACCTTGTGAATGCGCGCTTTATAGATTCGATCCGCTGAGAGGGTGCACTATACACTGGACTCCAGGCTAACTAAACCGTTGTAGAGAACTTTTTTTGTTTGTACCTGACGAAATTCCTTTGAGTTTCGTCTTAAGAACCCTAACATTTGAGCAGCTTTTTTTGTCACTTTGTCAATGTGAGAATTAAATTTCAAGTTGCTATCAAGTGTGACACCTAGGTCTCGAATTTGTTTAACCTCCGCCAATGTTTCTCCATCCAGTGTATAAACTGTTTTAATTGGATTTTTCTGTCTTGTAAAACTAATATGGAAACATTTAGAGAAATTCAATGACATACCATTAGATTCACACCAATCAAATATGCTATTTAAATCTAGTTGCAAAAGTTTCGAATCTTCCATGGCTTTTACACTTTTACTTAACTTCAGATCGTCAGCAAATAAATATACGTTACTATACTGATTTCGAGACACAGTATCATTAATAAATATTAAAAATAACATAGGACCCAGATCCTTGTGGAACGCCAGATTCAGCAATAAAGACTCTGGAATCAAATCCGTTCACCGCTACAACTTGAAGTCTTTTGGATAGATAGGATTTAAACCACATTAAAAGCGTTCCACATATTCCAATGCCTGCAAGTTTTGAGAGTAACAAGGGGTGGCATACTTTATCAAATGCGCTACTGAAATCAGTATATATCGCATCCACCTGAAAGCCTTTATCAACCTCTTGTGATACACTAGATATAAAAGATGCTAGGTTTGACTCTACCGAACGACCCTTTCTGAAGCCATGTTGAACATCAGATATAACATTTTCAACATGATTGTATATAGTGGGATAAACCAGTAACTCAAACAGTTTCGAAAAGCATGACAAAATAGAAACAGGTCGATAGTTTGCTATATTAGATTTGTCTCCCTTTTTGTACAGTGGCACTATTCTAGCGTTCTTCCACTCATCAGGGAACACGCCATCGCTTAGTGAACGATTAAAAATAATTGACAACGGGAGTGCAAGGACGCGTCCACACCTTTTGACAAATAATGGTGGAATATTGTCAGGACCGGGGCCCTTCTGTATGTTTAATTGCTTGATTTTTTTCAAAATTTGTCTTTCATTAATTTTAATGCTACTGATAAGATTATCGCTATAATTATTCGGACAACGATTTAAATTGATTGATGAATAAATAGCAGAGAAATGATCGGCAAACAGATTAGCTATCTCTGTGCCCGAAGAAGCACTGGAATCCTTCAGTTTCATTTCAGCAGGTAATACGGAAAGGCCTTTGCGTTTGTCTTTAATGTAACGCCAGAATCTATTGGGACCCTTACAAATGGCTGTTTCCACGTCCGTGCAATATTTACTATGACATATTTGTATAAGTTTATGACAACGCTCTCGAAGTAGATCAAACTCATACCGATCTCTCAGATTGCCATATCATAAATATTTTTTGCGAAGCTTATTTTTTTCCTTTAATATTTTTTTAAGTTTAGGACTGAACCATGGGGGAACTCCGGAAGCTCTCATTAATCTAGTGGGTACATATTTAACGATTATTTCATTCAAAAGTTTGTAAAACACTGACACCATCCCGATCACATCATTACAATTTCCGAAAATATCATACCAGTTTAAAATACTTAATTCACGTATTATATTATCATAATTTGCTTTATAAAAGTTATGAATTTCACGATCTTTTGGCTTAAAATAAAAGCTACCTGAGTGCAGCCAAGTTTCAGTGAGGACAATCACCCCATAATTACAGTTTAAAATATTTCTTAACACATCATTAGTTTTAGTTCGAATACCTCGAACATTCTGGTAATAAATATTGTGTGTAAAGCCTTAAACACCAAACCATTGATAATAAATTGAAAAGAATAACTAAGTTATTTAATTAATGCTAAACTGTCTATGTTGCGTATAAGTATGGCCTCACTAAATTCATCCTTACGAACAAACACTCTACCATTTCGCACCCAAACGAACCTAAACTTGAGTTCCTTGGCCTTGAGACGTGTCGCAGCATGAAGTGACTTATTCAGCTGAGACAGATGCTTACAGACGTACACAGGCTTGCACTCCCCACTTAAACCAAGGTGTTTCGAGCTAAGCTTGACGTCAGAATTCTTTTTATTAAAAGTGGCGACAGACGCTAAAAAAGAATCACGGTGCCTGGGAGTACGTAGTTTTACTATAACTGCGCGGGGCCTATTACTGTCCTTGCTTAATTTAGCAACTCTGACGACATGACAGATATCCTCAACCGACACCGGCGCTGCCACGGTTTTGATAAGCTGTTCGATAGTGTTAACGAGGTTCTCTTGCTTGTGTTCTGGAACTCCGTTCACTTCAATATTGCTGTCCCTCATATTTTGCTCCATCAAGTTTAACCTACTTGACATTTCACCAACAGTTGATTGGAGTTTAGCATTATCACTTTTCAGTTCATTTATTAAAGCAGTTCTTTCTTCCAAAGCGCATTTCATTTCTTCGTATTGCGAATTAAAAACCCAATAATTCCCGAAGTTTCCTCAATTGCTCCGTCGCACTCTCGACGTGTGAGGCCATAATTTCCTTTATTGTCGACTGAAGTATGCCCTCTAACTCTTCTTCTTTAAATATATTTCTGAGTTTATCTTCAGTAATATAGTCGTCTCCACGTGAATCGGATCGCCTAGGAGAGCCAGTCAATTTAAGATTGTGTTTCTGGCGATTAGTGACATTAGCGGAGTGATACGTTAGATCTTCGGTATCCTCCATTTCCTTGCAAGTATAAATTTTAGTATAAATTTTAAGATAAGGAAGTCATGAAATGCTTTATTTGGTATTACCGATCTCCAATGTTATCATCACTATAGCATAATTTCAATGTTGTCATGAGACGATAATTAAGCATTCCATGGATTCACCGTGCTGGTGCCAGGTCCATCGGGTTGCAGAGAAAAGAGCCAAAAGCAGTGTCTGGGGCTTACGACCCAGGTGCAGGTTTAAGTAGCTACTTTACAATACGTCAACATTCACCTTCACTACCTCGGCTCCTCTCTCTACCTAACGAATGATCGAAAATCTGACCGAAACTCTTATTTGAGAACCATGAGATCGGTAATAGACCTGCTGGTCCCAGTGCCCAATCGACGTCCGTCACCATCGACACGGCACTGTGTCCACAAGGCAAGTGTCAAGAATACATGGCATATTTTACGCACTGTGATCGATTTTTGAGGTAATCTTCGAAAATTTTCAATTGGATTCCCCTAATGCCTAACCTTTCTAATTTATTTACCAAGATTGGGATCGAAACTGTATCGAATGCCTTAGCCAGGTCAAGAAAAATAGCTAACGGCTTGAGTTGAGAGTCCAATTTGTTTACTATAAGATCAGTAAGTTCATGAACGGCCATATCACAAGATCTTCCAGAACGAAAGCCATACTGGGAGCGCGATAGGAGTGAGTTATTTTCAAGATATCTTACCAGACGAGAATTTAGTAGTCTCTCTAATAATTTTGATAATGCTGGAAGTAGAGATATAGGTCGGTAATTACTCACATCACTTCTATTTCCATTCTTATACACCGGAATTACAATGGCTTTCTTGAAATCTGACGGAAAAAATCCAGTTGAAAATGAGAGGTTAAATATATAAGTGAGTGGGCCAACTAAGTAGTCTTTATAGCGTTTAATAAAATCACAGTGTTTTAGCGCAAGATTGGAGTTTCACTTTAATAAAACTCAGATTTTTGAACAGCAGTATAATTTCGATGTTTTCAATACAATTATTTCGTGGCAAGAGAAGTGCGCACCATCTACCGTCGCGCTTTATATAACTTTGACAAGATGTGTTAAATAAGTAATTACAAAATAGTGAACTAGGTGGCGCTCGGCGTCAACATAACCTCCCCGCCTTGAAAGACGTCACTTTCAATCTTGAAGCTCATTCGCAGAAGGCAGAGGGCAGAGCCGAACCACAGCTCGACGCATGCAGCCTGTAGTTGTCTTGATGTCTGCCACACGAGGAGTCCCATCAGAGCCAGGATATAAACGCACGACTCGACCCATGCGCCAGTTCAGTGGGGCTACGTTATCCTCTTGCAGCAGTACCATATCTCCAATATTCAATTTTGCAGTATTTCTTCTCCATTTAGTGCGATGTTGTAACTCTGATACATATTCCTTTTGCCATCTCTCCCAGAAATGATGTCTAATTTGCTGAAGCCGGGCATATCTCTCCAGATTGTTCTTTGACAAGTCTACGGCTGAAGTGGGCAAGTCATTTAGAGGTTTGCCGATAATAAAGTGCCCAGGTGAAAGGGTAAGGAGATCATTAGGAGATAAGGACATAGGACATAGTGGTCGACTATTTAGAATGGCCTCCACTTGTGCAAATAAAGTGGTAATTTCTTCGAAAGTTAAGTGGGTATTACCCATGACTCTTTTTATGTGATATTTGGCTGACTTAACCCCTGCTTCCCAGATCCCGCCGAAGTGAGGCGTATAAGCTGGTATAAAATTAAACTTTATTCCTTCCATTGACGCAAATTCAGCAAGAGACGCGTTATTTAATTTCAAAAAATTACTGATATCCTTTGCTGCTGCGACAAAATTCCGACCGTTATCAGAAAATATTTCTGTGGGCTTTCCACGGCGGGCTACGAATCTACGAAGGGTCATTATGTATGCTTCCTTAGTTAAGTCACTAACTGGCTCCAAATGAACACATTTAAATCGCAGACAAATAAACAAACATAAATAGCATTTTATTAATTTTGCACCACGTCCCTTGCGATTTAGAATACTAAACGGGCCAGCGTAATCCACACCAACGGAACTGAAAGGGAAATCAACAGAAATTCTATTTTTAGGTAAGTTTCCCATTTTAGGGAATATTGTTTTACCCCGCATACGGGTACAAATCACACATTGCTTTACAACACGCCTCGCAAGTTTTCTACCGTTGATAGGCCACACTCTCTCTCTAACAGTAGATAACAGCAACTGCGGGCCTGCATGAAGGTTTTTTTTAATGTTCTTGTTCAAAATATAATTTTGTAAGATGATGAGAAGCATCAAGTAGTATGGGATGGCGCTTATCATAGGAATAGTCAGAATTATCTAATCTGCCACCGACTCTAATTAAATTTGTATTTTTATCTAAATATGGAGACAATGATAAAATATTAGATTTAGGTTCTAACTCCTTGTCAGTCAATAAGGTTTTGTATTCATTTGGAAATGTCTGCCTTTGTGCAGTACGACACAATAAATTGAAAGCATTATTTAGCTCATCAACTGCTAATACCCCTAAATACCTTTTGTGTCTATTTTTAGGATTAGCATTATGAAGGAATCGTAATATATAGCAAAATATTCTTTGAATTTTATTAAAATTTGAATATAATTTGAAGTCAAATAAGGGTTCTTGTGTGGTGACTGCAATAACCTTTATCTCTGGTATCTCGACATTTTGGGTTTTGGTCAATGTTGGCCAATCATCTTCCCTAAGTCTAAGAAACGGAGGACCCTTCCACCAGAGGCTATTTTGCTGAAGCTGAGATGCATTCATACCTCTTGAAATAATATCAGCTGGGTTAGCGTCTGTAGGAACATAGCGCCAGGACCCACGGTCTGAAATATCTATAATTTCTGCTATTCTATTAGCAACAAAAGTTTTTAATTTACTTGGATCGCCGTTGATCCAACACAAAACTATATTAGAGTCGCACCAGTGTACAATACGTGTAGGTACGTATCTAATTGATTCTAAAATGCTTTTAGTCAATCTGGCCCCTAATAGAGCTGCACATAGCTCGAGGCGAGGTATGGTTGTAGGCTTAAGTGGTGCTACCTTTGATTTGGAACATAATAATCTTACTGTAATATTACCGGTGCCATCCATTGACCTTAAATAAATGCAAGCTCCGTAGCCATCTTGTGAGGCATCGCTAAATGAATGAAGTTCTATTGACACTGGTGAATCACACAAAACTCTACGAGGGATTCGGAAATTAGACAATTTAGGTAAGTTACTAGCAATTTCATACCATTTTGGCTTAAGGTCCTCCGGTAATGGCTGATCCCACTCTACACCCTTCAACCACAATTTTTGAAGTAACATTTTAGCTTGAATTATACATGGACTGACTAATCCCAGCGGGTCGAACACACGAGAAGAGTTAGATAAAATTGTTCGCTTGGTAATGTTTTCATTTTCTATCGGAATTTTGACGGGAAAATAAAATTCATCATCGGTAGGAATCCAGCCCAGGCCGAGAGTGCTCGAAGACTCACTAAAGGTAAGCCTTTCACTATTATCAATTTCTATATGCTCAAATAATGACGGTAAGTTAGTTTTGTATTTACGTAATAGGAAACATGCTGAACTTAGGGCTTCAGACACGGCCTTTTGTATGTACCGTAATTGAGTTTCATCATTAGCGCCTAAAATTGCATTATCAACATAGAAGTCCTTTTGTATAATATTTTTTATTAATTCATCAGGACATTCTTCGCCTATCTGCCAAAGACATCTCGTGCTAAGGTAACTCGCACTTGCGGTGCCGTAAGTGAGAGTACCTAATCGCAATGTTTTGATCGGCAGTGATTCATCTTCTCTCCATAATATTAATTGCAAATTGCAGTCATTTTCGTGAACTGCTACTTGACGGTACATTTTTGCGATGTCACCTGTCAAGAGGTATTTATGTTGGCGTGCTCTTATCAAAATGGAGAAAAGAGAATCTTGTAGGTTTGGGCCGACCATTAAGATGTCGTTGACAGAATAGCCGGAGGATGTCGGAGCTGAGCCATCGAACACCACTCTCAACCTAGTAGATTCACTGTCTTCTTTAAAAACAGCATGATGACAAAGATAATAACATGAATCTGGAATTGGAGTTGTCACTTCTGATAGATGCCCCAAATCAGAATATTCACGAATAAATTCTGTATATTGTACCTTTAGTTATGGATTTTTTCTAAAACGTCTTTCAAGACTTAACAATCGTTTTTTTGCTAATGTATATGAATCTGCAAGACAGTCAGGTGAGCTCTTTAGTGGTAGCTTCACACAAAACCGACCTGTTTCTAACCTTTTTGTGTTGGCTATAAAATGCTTTTCGCAAGCAATATTATTTGGACTTTGAACCTTCTTTGGAGGAAGTTCTTCAAGTTCCCAGAATTTGCTAAGTGTGTTGTCAACATTACAATTTGAAAAAATGGCACAATTAGCCTGTATGTTATTTGGATGTGGGGGTTGAAGCATGGGACCAGCAATTATCCAGCCCAGCTTTGTTTTTTGTAACTTCGGTTTGTTACATCCCAAAGAGCGCTGTTCACTACTTAAAATGTCCCAAAACAAATCTGCACTTAAAATTTCAATTGGGGCAGGATCATAGAAACTGGGATCGGCTAGTATAATATTTTGCGGAATATGCAAATTTTGTAAAGAGACCGGTGACTTTGGAATGTCTCCTGTAAGGTCATTTAGTACATAACAAGACATTTTGACATTGTAAGAGCTGTTGATTGACTTTAGATGTACAATACAACTGTGCTCAACCTCATTGCAATTATTGTTACCAATACCTATAATATTAATAGCCTCTAGTGATTGGCATGGTAAATTTAGTCTTTTTTGTAAAGATCTGCTTATGAAAGATGATTGACTTCCACTATCCAAAAGAGCCCTAACCCTCTCGGTCTTATTATTTACAGGGTTGACAGCATCTATCATTGCTGTAGACAGAATAACTCGCTTGGCGTGTGAAACAGCTACTGCGGAACACTGTTGATTCTCCTCTTCAGCACAATTGACTGAAGAATTGACAGCGGTACTCGAAATGTGAAGCAGCGTGTTATGCCTTTGGTTGCATTGCCTACAGGGACCCATACGACATTCACTATAGGGGTGTCCTTGGCGAAGACAATTTTTGCATAATTTATATTTAGAAACGTAAGACATTCTCAAATCTTTGACAGATTTTGATTTAAAAGTTTGACAATCATATATTTTATGATTGCCATTGCAAATTATGCATAAGAAATTTGGAGTTTCGTTATGAGATTCTGTTGCTATAAATGACTTATTATTTTGTAAGCGGTCAGCTGTACTATTATTGTATTTATTTTGATTATTATTTGTACGAAAATAATTTGAAGGCGAGAGACGTGGTGATTGTTGTATTCTTATATTGCTATTATGGCCTAACTTGTTACTGCTACGATTGATTGACTCTAAAACGTCTGCACGACCGATTAAAAATCTATTAAATTGCTCCAAGCTCGGAACATCCTCCAAGGAGTTACGATACTCCTCCCACTTTATTAATGTTCTGTTGTCTAATTTAGAAGAAACTCTATATATAATTAATATGTCCCAGTGGTCTGTTGGTTGGCCTAGACTGGATAGCGCGCGTAAATTTTTAGTGACGTGGTCAACCAAAAACCGCAAAGACCTTTCGGACTCGCGAGTGATAGGCTGAATATTAAAAAGTGAGTCTAAATGGTTGTTGATGAGAATTATTTTATTGTCGTATCTCTCACAAAGGAGAAGCCACGCCTCTTTATAATTGGTGGAGGATATTTCGAGATTGGATATGATACGTGCAGCATCACCTTCTAAGTATGATAATAAATAATGAAATTTATGAATGTCTGGAATGCGCTCATTTTTGTGAACCAAGTTAGTGAACGTGTCGCGAAATACCAGCCAGCGAAAAACAGAACCATCAAATTTTGCTAACTGAATTTGTGGTAATTTAAAATTCACTTCTTGATGATCGTAGCCCGCATTGGACACCGATTGACGTCGTTTGACATCACCGTCATTAACTTGGCAATTGTATTCTTGTATCAGAGATTTTGCCTCAGACAAACATTGGATAATTTCTGTTTCAATGCGATCGCGCTCATCAAGCTCAATTTGAATATTTTGTGCATTCAAAACTTCTATTTCAGATTGAAAATCATCGAATTTCACCGAAATACTCTCGAGTTTGCTTGTTTTTAATGTGAACTCAGCTATGGTAATGTTGTTTATTTCCGTTAACTTACTAAATTTATCTACGTAGTTTTTGAATTTAGTGACTTGCCCTTTAATAGAACTTCGCCTTATTAACAAATCTTTTAAGCTAACTTTAGTGTCTGTTTCCATTATGAATTAATAAAGAATTTGATTTAAAGAAGATAGTAATAGTTAATTGTAATAATGAATCTATAAAAATAATATAATAACACTATTATTACGGCAATTCTCGATGATACGTAAAAATATAAAATTAATGAAAAGGAATAAAGTTGAATTCGCTCACGTCCCTTTCCTCGGCGAAACCAGCCAAACCAGGAACCAATCAGCCAAACAGCACAGCACGGAAGACACAGCAACCGCGCAGCAAACTCGCGTTGGTAAAACCTGGAACCCGGCCGCGAAAGGAGATTAACTTACGAATTATTTGTTACGAAGTTACCTTTTGACACTAATTTGGTGCTAATAATATTACAACAAAACAAAATAACAGTAAAAATTTAAATAAAAGATCGTTATCAATATTTTTTTTTAATCGTAGGTAATTTGGAAATAAATGTTACGAAAATCGTATTGAAATCGCACTTTTAGCTTTAGCCTATATCTATTGAGTCGATCAAATATATAATTAGAATGGGAACAAAGGTTTAATGTGGAAATAAATAAATATAATGATGAAAAGGGTTAATTTTGAATGTGAGAGGTAGGAAAAAAGGAGTGGCACTTAACTTGTTCACGGCGTATTTCGTAGACCTCCAAATGTGATTTTTAGCGGATCACTGCCCCGGAGAAACAAACCATCCAGTTAATCCAGTCCAAATCCAATTGCTCCCTTTTGCTATTTCGTCAATTTCGTCGGCAGTAGGTATTTCCAATATTTCGATGCCGGATTTCGCAGATGCTTCTTGAAGTTTTGTTTATATATTCTTGAAGTGTCCTGTCACGGTCGCCAATTTTCTTGTTTTAGCGCAAGATTGGAGTTTCACTTTAATAAAACTCAGATTTTTGAACAGCAGTATAATTTCGATGTTTTCAATAAAATTATTTCGTGGCAAGAGAAGTGCGCACCATCTACCGTCGCGCTTTATATAACTTTGACAAGATGTGTTAAATAAGTAATTACAAAATAGTGAACTAGGTGGCGCTCGGCGTCAACACACAGCTTATATTATCAGAACCAGTCACAGAAGAGTTTTTCAAATTTAATATTAAATTTTCGACTTCAGATTCATCGGTAGGAAGAAGAACAAAAGAACCGTCAACCATATCAGGTAAGGAACAGTTAGAGGAAGAGGTTGAGATTCTGTTTGCAAATTGGCTACCTATGGATGAAAAGAAAGAGTTAACATCATTAATCGATTGCTGAGCATTATTTGAGGAGATAAGTATTTCAGCCGAATGTTTAGATTTAGAAGTATTTGTAAGTCTTTATTAAATTCCATAGTTTTTTATTATTAAATTTAGCACCAACGATCATCGCTTTCTCGTATTCTATTTTAGCTTTCTTTAGCAAATTATTACAGAAATTCCTGTAACGCTTGTACGTTAATTTGTAGGTTTCATTGCTAGGGGATAATTTACACATTTTGTGAAGGTTGTCACGGTTTTTCATGCACCTTAATAGACCTGGAGTGATCCACGGTTTCAAGATCTGCTTACGTTTTGGCAACTTGCTTGTATGAGTATGTAGAGTAATTTTTTGGTTCAGAACCTTCACTAGGTAGTTAACTGCCAAATTGACATCTTCAAATTTGTAAATTTCTTCAAAATCAATGTTTTAATTGCTGAGTCTAAACTATTATAATCTATTTTCTTAAAAGAATTTGATACACCAGATTTTCTAGATGATTGCAAAGTTAAAAACAAAAGAACAGTGTCATGGTCTGTTAGAGATGTATGAGCTACATAACAAAAAGCTGGTTTGTTGGTTCGTAACATGACATGATCAAGACAAGTTTTATAATGAGTAATAAGTGTATGTGCGGGCAAGATACCATGATATGCTAGAAAATTCAAATAGACTTGAGACCGAGAATCAATAGACCCCTGACCAATATCAATATTTATATCTCCTATGATGGCTATAGTTGAATAAGAAGATAGTCCAAGTAATGTTTCATTGAGTGAGTCCAAAAACTTATTGATATCTGACTCCGCTGGTGATCTATAAATAGCTATAATTGCCGTATGTTTACCTATACATATTACAAGGCAGTTAGCGTTATGGAAAGAAGGCTCAGAAATAGTAAAATTTAAGGATTTGGAACAGTAAACAACAACTCCTTCATTTTGTGTTAAGTTATTGGATGTTTTAAAACTTGTAAAACCATCCATTTGTTCCCAATGGACACTTACGAAGCCAACATTCAGTGAGAATTATAATGTCCCAGTTAATTTTCGAGCAAACTATAAGCGTGTGTAATCCAGACATGTTACAGTTAATACTTCTGATGTTTTGACATAATATGGTAAGTGAATTACCAGGTAATATCCTAGGGCAATCTTCAATGTCACATGTGTCAGATTCTGCAATTTTCATGGTGTCTAGTTCTTGATAAAACTCACTAGTATCGAATTTTGCAGAATATTATAATAGATGATACAATAATTGGAACAGAAGTAATACTTACAATTAAAAATGAGAGGATTCGACTTGTGTTAACTGGTTTGTAAATAATATGAACGTCTATGACCTTGAAGTAAAATAAAGGCGCCACAGCGAAAAATGCTACATGTTTGTGATGCATATAGAAAGACAAGTTGATTAAATAAAAAGGAGAACTTATGTGTGAAAACAAATAAAGAACATAAAAGTATAAGGTATAAAATATAAAACTAATAATATATAAACTATCACTATAATGAACTCTAACAATCCAAGCCAAATAATACAAACAAGTGAAATTCAAAAGGTACAGTGAAAAATTAAAGGCAACTAGTCATTTTTCACATAATTTTGTGAGATCCTTTTCAGATTCAATGCGGATCGGTGATTGTTTGTCAGACTTCCGTAAGAAAATAAAGCCTCACGAAGTCCAACAGTATTTGAACTCATTTCCTCGAGCGAATTCACGAGCAAGGTAGAACAACCTTTGTGCTTTCGGAGTCAGGGCCTCAGAGATATAAATTGGCTGAGGTGCACCATCCAACATGAGATGTTTAGAGTTCAGTCTTTCTTCAGCATTTTTAGCCTTGTTGAACGTCTTTACGGCCTGAAGAAGACTTTCCTTTTTAGGAACAGAAGTTAATTCCACTATTACATGATTCGAATTATTTAGAGATTTGGTTCTGAATACGTCTTTTATGTCGGACTCCATGAACCCGATGTTAGCAGTGTTAGCTAAACGTTTGACAGCCTCACATAAATTATTCTTGGACTCCTGTTCGTCTGTGTTCTTGGAAGTAGGAGGCAAATTACGAATTTCTAAGCAGGACGCTCTCAGTTTGCGCTCGAGTGTTTCAACTCGGGTTTCAAGAAAATTAACATGCTCTTTAGTATTAACCCTTTCAGTTTCCAGGACGTTGATCTTCTCCAATACAGAATCGTATTTGTCTGACATAAATTGAGGACTTTTTTGCATTTCGGCATTTTGTTCTTTGAGCTCGTTAAATTGTTGAATAACAGAGTTTGACAAAGTGGCTATGAGACTTCTCATTTCAGCTCTAAAATCATTCATTTTACGATTTTCATCAATCTCCCTTTTGCGTTTTTGACGAGAAGTTGCATTGCTTGCCGCGCTGCGATCAGAAGCCGTATCCGAGTCACAGCTTAGAGGCGGGTTTAACTTTGGAGCAGGTGTCGGAATTTCTATAGTTCGAGGTGACGAACGCTTGAGCGGCATTATTACAAGTTTTGAACACTAGGAGCCCAAAGATAGAAGAGGGTATCAAATTTGTTTTTTTTTTTTTATAAACTCCTAAAGTGCTTGATTTACTTGTATAATATTAGGAACACAGAAACGCACGGCGCTTTTCTTACTGGCACGCCTGGGTTGTTCAGAAAATACGATGAATCATATGCAGAGTACCAGGCGTTCATAAACAGCTGAGCAGTGGAGCAAGAACAGTGTGACCAAAGCACAAGTATACCGCGCGTGCACAGGAGTGATAAATATAAGCCCACAATAATGATACGATCAAGTGTAGCTAACGTACTGATGTTGTCTCACTCACACTTAAGGTGTTTACTCACAGTTAAGGATTAATGTGATTTCACTTGCGCAATGCACTCCTAATGATTCACTACAATTAAAACTTCATGTAAAATAACAGGATATAAATAAATATAAACACGTCTACTCGTAACTGAGGTCCGAAGGGAAGACGAAAAAAGGATGACCATAACAGCAAGTACCAGGATAGCAGGCGTCGCAAGGAGTAACAGTGCGCGTACATCAACTATTGGCGAATACTCCGGCTCCGCCCTCCGTCTTCGATGCGCTTAGGCAGTGGGCTTGACTGAAAATACGGTCGCTATTCTACTCAAAAGCTGGTTGAAGACTCCGCCCTCAGCTATCAATGCACAGAGGCACTGGGTGTGTCCCGCTAGGTAGTTGTCGTAGTGGATGACGAGTGATTCACCGCGCCGCGATAGATTTTACTCCTCCAAATTTATGCTATCCTATTATTGAACTTCGATTTATAAATTAAATTTGCTTAAAATATTAAAATAAAACGAATTTTGGCTTCACTGAAATGCGTCTGAACTCCTCAGAGATCCGAGGCGAGAGGATAGCTGGAAGAGACTGTATACTCGTACATGTCGTTTCCGGAAGGGTGTGACAATGAGTCATCAGGTAAAGTTTGTTTGTTGAAAAAGGCTATTAATGGTCTTAAACAAGCACCTCGAAGTTGGAATAAGAAGGTGAATTAGGTACTTCTATCCTTATGTTATCAATGATAATGATAATTGCATTTACATTAAAAGGTTTGATGATGGCAAGTTGGTAATTGTGGGTCTGTACGTAGACGATTTCTTTATTTTCCACAATTTCGCGGTGGAAAACATAAAGCTATTCGAAAAACTTTATGATTGTTTCAAAATTAAGGACTTGGGTCATGCTAAGCAGGTTCTTGGTATGAGTCTTTCTGGAAAATATGGTGCACTTTTTCTATATCAAACTGAATATATACAAAATTTGCTTTCGAAATTTGGTGTGAGTGATTGCAAGGGAGTAAGGACACCAATGGAACAAGATATTCATTCGGTTTTTGGAAATGTTGAAGACGATGAATCCATTCATGTACCATATCAATCACTTATCGGGGCCTTAAACTTTCTGTCTACAAATACGCGTCCAGATATTGCAATAGCGGTAAGTATTCTGGGTCAGTATAACAATAGTTATAAATCTGTTCACTGGAAAGCGGCAAAGAGAGTATTTCGCTATTTACAATATTCCAAGGATTTTGGTTTAGAATTTCGGAAAAATCATGAATTCAATCTTTCTGGGTTTGTAGATGCTGATTGGGGCAGTGACATGAAAGATAGAAAATCTTTTAGTGGTTTTTTGTTCAAAATTGTTACTTCTGTTGTTTTGTGGGAATGTCGAAAACAGAGGTGCATTTCGTTATCTTCAACAGAAGGAGAATATGTTGATTTTTCAGAAGCATGTAAAGAAGCCGTTTTTTGTCTCGTTTGGTAGGTAATATTTTGTTGAGAGATGTATGTATGGTTTACACAGGCACAGATAACCAGAGTGCTATTAAGCTGGCACAAAATCCTGTTGTGCATCGTCGCACAAAGCATATCGACATCAGATTGCATTACGTAAGGGAATGTGTAGAACTGGGGTTAGTTAAGCTAACGTACATTCCGACTAATAACATGTTGGCTGACATACTGACAAAGCCAAAACTTATAAGTTTTCAAAGTTCTTAGATTGTTTAATATCTAATTTAAGGGGTGGTGTTGGTAATACCCATGGATTTAATAATTAAGTCCATGGTAATACCTCTATGGTACGTATTTCAAATTAGAGTATTCTTGTTACTTGGTTTCCTTGGATACATCTTTGTGAAGAATATATATTATGTTTTTATAATTAAAATTTACTTTCTACAACGACTATTTCACTATTCACCTCAACATTATTAAGCAGTACTTATTATTTTGCATGCAGGCCTGCGAATACGTAATTAATCGTCCAATATTTTAGTTCCTCTTACACACACAGAATCACAAACAAATTTGCACTATATTTTTATGTATGGACTACGAAGATATAAAGAGATTTGTGCGCGCACGTTAATGCTCGTCGTTTTAGCTATGGCGGCTATATTAGTTAAAGAACAACTTCCACCTGGAATTGACGAAATCCTTATCCACGGAAGCTTTTCGCATGTGCTTTCGCAGATTTATAGCACGCCGCGGACGCGTACAGGTAGTTTACTCCGATAACGGCACTAATTTTGTTGGCACTAAAAATCTACTCGCAAGCCTAGATTGGGATAGCATTATGCAGGATTCGTCAATTGGTCGTATAAAATGGATTTTAAATGTCCCTACGGCCCCATGGTGGGGTGGTTTTTGGGAGCGTTTGGTACGTTCCATAAAAGATCTTTTACGTAAGGTGTTAGGTAAGTCGTGTGTTAATTATGATGAACTTTCGACTATTGTGTGTGACTGCGAGGCGACAATTAATGCGCGTCCACTAACGTATGTAGGAGATGACAGTGGTAAGGAGCTGTCTCCCCTGACACCCGATAATTTTTTGAATCCCCTTTCACAATCTCACGTGACACCAGATCTCGATGCTATAGATAACAAGTTTTTGAATGCACGGTCACGTTATTTACAGAAATTGAGATCAGATTTTCGGAAACGATTTGTGACGGAGTACCTGTCAAATTTAATTCAGAGAGGTAAAGATAAACCCTGTTCACTTAAATTAGGTGACGTAGTCACAGATTAGTTAATAGTTACTACGTAACAGATATATCACTCCCATAGAAACGCTCGAATCGCTGTAATAATAATAGCCAAAACCGACAAACAAAAGTCGCTGCAAGAAGAAAAGGTCTCTATGAACGCGCGCCGAGAGTCGAGATTCCCGCGTACACCGCGTGATTGCGTCATCGAGCGAAAACATAAGGGTTGTACAAAGAACATAAACAAAATGGTATACGTAGGATTAATGAAATAAATTGATTGCGAGGAAAGCCCCTGACTCAAATGTGCTTTAATTTTATAAAATGATAATAACAATAGTACTTTATTTGCAAGAATATGGTAAAATACATAATTGGTGTTAAATTATATACATTATTCCTCATAATCTACTTCTAAATTGGCAGTGCGCAAATATTAAAATTTTTAAAATACTTAGTCCATGTCAAAAAATAAGAGAATAGAATATTATTTTATCGTCATTAATACATTTAAAAATTATAAAAAATTTCAAATTATTAAAAAATTACCAATCCCGCTCGAGGCGAAATTTTTTCTTCATTGATTTTATTCAGTTGTGAAATTACAAATGATTAATAAAATTACGAATTATGAAAAATACATGATCCATGTTTTTTTCTCGTGTTTGAACTCACTGAAAATATCCTGAATCGTATGAATAATTGTGATAAATAGGCAATCTTTAAAAAAACAGGAGTAAGATGGATTTTTTTTTTGTAAAGAATCAAATAAAGTACTTGCGGCCGATTCATCGAGACTTTATTATTTTTTATACTTAAGTACAACTAAGTAGGCAATCAAGCAGGCTGCCTAAATTTTTTTATACAAACAACAAGGAAGCTCTTGGTTTTCATCTCAGCCGATGTTAAGTGACGATGTTGCTGAGGACTGAAGATTGTTACTATGGCAGCGAATTACTGTCTTATTAGTTCGAATTAGTTCGAATTTCGACTATGAAAAAAATACAAACATTTTTTGTCTTTTAACAACTTACAATAGCTTCACAGTAATGTACCGCCGTATGGTTAAACAATTTGATTAAATTAAAATTATTGTGTGGTTTTATAAACCACAATGCAAGTAGAACTTTTTTCGAATCAACATTTAACCGAAAATTTTCGAAAAATTATTCGATTTAGGTATAAAAATCCAGATTTTAGTTCTAAAAAGAAATTTATAAATAGAAAATTATTGATAAAAAAAGAAAATAAAAATCAAATTAATATAATAAACAAAAAAGCAATAAAATAAACAAAAAGAAACCAATAAAAAACAAATTTATGAAAAAAGTTACAAGATTCGATAATATTATTAAGTCTCGCGTGCGGCGCGGCGGGTGGCGGCGCAGCGGCCCTCTGCCGGTCGGAGCGCCGGCGCGCTACTTAGCGGTAGGTATTTATAACGCTGCATTGCGCGAGTGACGGGGGCCTGACGTAGTGTTAATTGAAACTACAGAAAAACGAGTTAAATGGCCTTTGGGTAGGGTTATAGAGATACGACCTGGTAGAGACGGTGCCCCAAGGACAGTACTATTACAAACTGCTACTGGTACAAAGGCACGTCCAGTTCAAAGGCTATACCCCTTAGAGGTGGCGTCAGAAGACCCGTTATGTAAATAGTAGAATTTTAATGTTTGTTTATTTTGCTCGGGAAGATGTTGGCGAACGCCTTTTTATTATGTTTCATAATTTTGATTGACAAGAATTGTCATGTAATTTAAATGGGATTGCAATAAAATATGGCGATCATATAGTACGTGAATTTATTTCCCCTTCTTCTTTATTCGTCAATTTATACAGTTTCACCAGGTTTCAGCGGTGTTAATAGAGTCCATCAGTTTGACAGCACGTTGATATTAGGATGAGAGGGTAGGAAGTACCCACATACAAGCGTAATAAATACAATTAATTAAGGACTCGAAATCAAAAACAATATGTACTCAACATTCATTTTTAGAGTCACTTCACTTCTTTGTTAAATGGCAACCGGTCGTAAAGCACAACCATTACTGCCAAACTCAAGTTTTGGATAAAACACGGTTATTTGAGTTTACTTTTGATTGTTAGAGTCAATTCATCTTTTATTCACATTACATTCTTTTTCAGTTTGACGCCGAACTTTTCGAGAAGAGTCGTAGTGTGCTACGTCTTCAAACCAACAAGCCGTGCGATCATTTATTATTGGGACCTATTTTAAAATTGGCTATCAAAATTGCCGCTGGTTGCTGGATTCAGCCGGTACATAATTTATCATAATTAACTTTTAAGCGTTGCGAAATGAGTTGCGTATACAGAATTACCCTCTACCTCCAGTGGCCGAGGTGAGTGCCATCCAACAACCGCGACCTGCTGACTAAAACCCAACGATGCTCCCTCACATACGCCTTGGCGTGAGCGCTGCCATCACCGTCGTGTCCTTCTTATCGGAGGATAAGAACGCACTAATAAGGCCGACTCCTGATATGAATAGGAGCGCAATGAAACGTCAAGTTGTGATACCAGCCGGTTTATTACTGAGAGTGCGTAGCACACGAATACACGTATGTAGTAGTGCAATGTAGTTAGGTAACTATACATCATTCTCTACACCTTTATTTTGAATCCTGGTAAGAAATGATAAAAATGTAAAAAAACATTTTTAAAAACAAGCTTTTATTTAAATGCGCTAAAAAGAAAAAATAAACTTTTACACTAAAACTTTTACTTATAACGTTATTTCACATTTAACACAATTTATATGACATAAAAGATTGTCGCGAGATTTACTTATGTGTAAATTATTTAATTTACTTGTTTATCTACAAAAGTAAATCTCGCGACAAGCTTTTAGGTCATATAAATTGTGTTAAATGTGAAATAACGTTATAAGTAAAAGTTTTAGTGTAAAAGTTTATTTTTTATTTTTAGCGCATTTAAATAAAAGCTTGTTTTTAAAAATGTTTATTTACATTTAATTTCTTTTTTACTTTTTAGATATCACTGAATACGTTTCTTAGTCTGTTCATCTAATTCAACGCATCATTGTTGCAAGGTCGTTTGCCGGAACGTCTATACTTACAGAATTTCAGCTCAATCGGTTAAAGATATCTACTTCAAATTTGATTTTTTGGCTTTACAAGTACGCCATATTGGATTAATATTGACACCACTTTATTTTTCGAGTTACTCGTAGCAAGACCTTTTATTTGATACCCATATTGTAGGGGTGCATTAAAAATAATTGGTCCGCCATCTTGGGTATGCCGCCATCTTGGATTAAGAATGACGTCACACAGTTAACCATGCATTGTCATCTAAACTAAACGTGTATACAAAATTTCAGCTCAATCGGTTAAAGAAATCTGCTTTAAAATTGAGTTGCAAGATTCCACCCGAACAAACATACTTACTTACATTGCAAGTTAAATAAAAGCTTGTAAAAAAATTTAACAATTTTATATACATTTTAAAGTTTATTAGATGGAGGCCTCACACTGCACCAACTCCCTCGTTGCTTGAAGAGACGCACTCTCATCCACAACGATTGTATCAGTATTATTAGCTGGACTAACTATTTGAGTTTGGTCCGAGTTACAAGATGCTGCTGTGTTTACAACATTTTGTAAACATGTTATATAAACACATTCGAGTAAAACATGGATAAAATTTAAATAACGGGAAATAAGTCAAACATTTTTTTAGAAATCGCAGACTTGCTTGAACCGGAATCTAGATCCATTGAGAGATATTTCTGCCCTAATGATACCCATAATTTAATAAGCTGGTCAGTCACATACCTCAAATTAACGTTATGGCGTAACACACGACGTCATCCTGATCAGCCATTTGCTATTTTACTGGCTTCCCCATACTTATCTAATACATGCTCCAGAACCTCACAGCCCCATGTTAACATTATTTCTAATAATGCGATATATATTTTTACAGGGTCAATACAGTAAAATTATGTCACTGGAGGAATATTTTCAAAAGTTCACAGGAGGCCGATTTTTCTATGGAAATTTCACAACAAAGGTGTTGCTTCTATCCAACATATGTAATTTCTCTTGTTCACGTATAGCTTTTTCAATGGTGCCTAGAAATGTGTTACTATAAATTATACATTAAAGGCTGCTACTATTCAAGATATGTAACTTCTCGTGTTCACGCATAAGCTTTATCAATGGTGCCTAGAAATTTGTTACTATAAATTATACATCAAAGGACTTGAGTTTCTTTTAATTGTAAAATCCGTTATCGAGTTAGTTCTTTCGCTCACTTGCAGGTTTAAGGGTTGCAGCTTGTATTGCAGCCAATTACAGCCAAACGTGATCGGCCACTGCTTGGCCGGAAGCGGTGGCCCCGTCTTACAAAATATGAAGTCCCTATAGTACGAGATCCGGTGTAAGACTTATATATATACCCTCATCTGTTATTTAATGAAAATAGAGAATAACTGCTAGATAATGTATTCATTGATACATCGCAAAAAGGTTGCCTAACTAAATCACGTGCCGATGATGTTAAACAATAAAATGTTTTATTAATCTATTTTGATAAACTTCCCTCATCAGTTATTTATAAATCGAGCATCAGCTGAGAGAATATACAATTTCAAAAAAATGAAAAAGTAACGGTTGCCCATTTTCACCTCTGCCCAACTATGGGGTTCATCATCATCATCATCACAGCTCATATACGTCCCCACCGAGGGGTTAGAGCCTACCCTATGCAGGGTGATTAGGCCTTAGTCAACCACGCTAGTCCAGTGCGAATTGGTTGACTTCACATACACCATTGAATTTCTTCGCAGATGTATGCAGGGTGCCTCACGATGTTTTCCTTCACCGTAGGAGCGTCAGACAAATATATGAAATTCGAAACGAAAAACACATTGGTACATGGCGGGTCTCGAACCCCGACCTCCGGATTGGAAGGCAAGTGCCGAGTCCACAGCGCCACCGAACTATGGGGTTGCCAGGTATAAACAGGTATGTAACCGTCATCAATATATCCTGATAAGTTATTTTGTCGAATTATATATCTAATGATGATGATGAAATCTTGTTACATTCCCAATCCAACCGTATTAGGTTGCCGTATTAAAACATTTGCTGAATCCATGGTTGCCTAGATTTAAGATGTTAAATCTGTGCGAGCGTTGAGAAAAAGAACTTCAACTCGTGCGTGTTGCCAGTGATGACGTACGGAACTGAGACGTGGCGGCTTACAATAGGTCTCACAAGAAAGTTTAAGGTCACTCAAAGGGCAATGGAGAGGAGAGGGCTATGCTGGGGATTTCTCTACGCGGTCGCATTAGAAATGTTGAGATCCGTAGAAAAACTAGAGACACCGACATAGACCAAAAAATTGCAAACCTTGAGGCAATGGGCCGTTGGGGCGGAAAGGTCCTCGAATGGCGACCGCGTACCCGGAGACGCAGCGTTGAAAACTCCCCACAAGGTGGACTGATGATCTGGTGAAGGTCGCGGAAAGCCGCTGGATACGAGAGACGCTAGGCAGAACCGATCCCTATCCCTGGGGGGCAGTGTCATCTGTCCTACAGTGGGCGTCTCTTGGCTCAAATGATGAGCATTGAGATTGACGGAGAAGCGTTGTGCGTGCAATATCATTTGACAGACAGAGATGCTGCGAGATCTTTTAAAGATATTCTTTACCATCAGTAATAAAAATAACATCAATCAACTTTATAACTATCAGTTTTGTGACAATTTCAACAGTTTCTCTCTGATAGTCTCTGCGAAGTAGAACTTCACTGAGCTTTTTGAAAGTCAGCAGCTAGTCTTTTGATTTCATCCCAGTCTGTAGATGGAGCCATTTTTAGGGTTCCGTAGTAAACAAGGAACCCTTATAGTTTCGCCATGTCTGTCTGTCTGTCTATCCGCGGTTTTACTCAGAGACTATTAGTACTAGAAAGCTGTAATTTGATATGGGTTTGTATATTAATTATGCCAAAAAAGTGGTAGCAAAAAATATTGAAAAAAAACATTTTTTGGGGTAGCTCCCATACAAGTAAAGTGGGAGTAACATTTTTTCTCGACTTACCCATCGTGTGAAGTATTGTTAAATAGGTCTTTAAAAAACAATGTAAGGTTTAGAATACCATTTTTCGATTTAGGGATCCGTTTCTGAAATATTTGGTTTTAAATGAGGTGTGAGTGTGAACTCAAAGTTGGCATTTGCAACTACGGAACCCTACACTGCGCGTGGCCCGACACGCACTTGGCCGGTTTTTTTAGTTACATGCCCAACGCTGACGACTAACATGTGAAGTGCGCCACGCAACATTTTTATTGAGACCATTTTCTCGTGACTTCTACTGAACTAAAATGACGGATCCTACGATAAGAAAAGTCGAATATGGTGTTCAAAACGTATGTCAGGCGAATCGCTAATCTGAGCAACTATGGTAGAAGTTTTCCTCATCTTGAATCTGGATAGTGTTGCTCAAAATCGGTCTTGGTCTTGCAGTCTTGCGAGACTCTTGCTGCAAGACCGAATCCTAGACGAACACCAAGGCTGATCCATGCAATATTTAAGCAAGACTTGCTCAAATCTTGCATGGATCAGTCTTGGTCTGGGTCTTGCTACAATTAGGTCGATCTTGGTCTCTCGCAACAAGAGTCTCGCAAGACTCCAAGACCAAGACCGATTTTGGGCAGCACTATCCAGATCCAAGATGAGGAAAACTTCTACCATAGTTGCTCAGATTGGCGATCTAGATCGCATTCGTCGGGGTGCGTCGAGGTTGGAGCGTATACCTGTATGATCTTCAACGAATAAAGTTTGTTGATTCTGAGTAGAATGTAGGTACGCCACTCTATTCGACATATCTCCGATCTGTACTACATTGTTCACGAGAGACTTGTGGAAAATACTCGTAAATCCGACACCACCTTGGAACTTCGCCTTCCCTAAAATAGAGCAGGTAACCGGATTTATGGATCATTGTGTATTCAACCTCTCTTCGGATATAGGATCGAATGGGGTGTAAGGGGCTCCAAATATCACCTGACGGGTCCCAAGCCAACCTCATCAGCACGCGGAGTAACTAGCCAAAACTACCTATTACTTTTTTTCTGACAGTTTTTTTTTTCTTATATCAGATAGGATCTAGCGATAAATCAACAAGCGAACTGCATAAAAACTACACGTGAAGAGTGAATAATGATAGTTAATCCTATCAATAATTACTATTGTAGTACCGCCTTTTCCCGCCACACAATTCGCGACATTTAGAGACACCACTAAAATATAAAAGAAAAATACACCTGGCAACTCCACCGTCACCATAGCTCATTAGTTTAGAGTATTAGGTAAATTGGGTTAGTAAATCATTACTTCAAAAGGGAAGGGTGGGATGCTCCTTGTCTTGGATTAAATACTTCATATAATATGGATTGAACTTCACTTAAGGTAAGTTCGTTTAATCCTATCATTATATTTATATTTAATCCAAGACAATAATTACTATTGTAAATGTTTAGAGTTTTTGGTAAATAATATAGATAAACAACTAACTATCAATATTCAATAACATTAAATATTTATTTCATATATGTAGACAATGTTCACTAGTGTAAACAGTTGTTAATAATTATAAATTTGATAATACATTCTTTATCGAACTTTCTTAGTTAAACAGTGTAATTCAAAATATTACTGAACATGTAAGAAATCAAGAACCACCAGCCGTGGCAAAAAAGTTAGCCAATCTAATTGGGGTGGTTTGCTATAATATTTAGCAAATGTCGATAATTTATTAGATCATCCAATAGTGGGCATTGGGGATATGTCACCTAATGTGTAATCTAACTCTTTGTAAGTGATTGAAATCTAATGGGATTTCACAGTACAGTATAGACTCAATTAATTTTGCCTTAGTGAAATATTTGTACAGAAGCTAATAATGAATATCAAATACATTAAAATAATTTAGACTTAACCTGTTCCACAAACAGACTACATAATCGCCACGCGAAAATGTTATAGAAATCAATCGTTTACCTTTATAGGTAGGTATCTATTTGTACTTTGGACTGTCCCACGGACAGAGTACATAATCGCCACGCGAAAATGTAGAATTAACAATTCCTTAAAATCATTCATATGCTTGGATATATATATTTGTCCTTTAACTTGTCCCACGGACAGAGTACCTACATATCGCCACGCGAAAATGTAGGATTAACGATTCCCTAAAAGCATTAATGTGCTTTGATAGATATATGTCCTTTAGCCTATCCCACGGACAGCGTACATAATCGCCACGCGAAAATGTAAAATAGTGATTTACTGAAAATGTTTATTCGCCTTTAGAATATTATCAACAGTTAATCCTGCCCTATATGCATGATATTTTGAAGCATATTGTTTGGAGGATTATGAGTAAATAGAATATTAATATGAAAGCTGAATAATAAAATTAACTTTCCTCCATTATGTGCTTTAGCCATCTACTAATGGGCTGAAAAGTAGTATTTTAAGTCTAAAATAAATTTATCTAATCTTTATTTCTATGGTCCTTATTATTTGTTACAACCAAGCAATAACAAAGTTCTCACAAGTAAAATATCTGGAATAATATTTACATAGAGAAGAGACAACTTGCTTGCTTGCTTGTGTCGCTGTCATAGAAATCTCTTAAAATAGTCATCTTAATTTGTGAAAACATTAATTAATACATTAATAATTATGTAGGTACTTTGTAGGGATTTGTAACTTTTTAGGCAGTGGTTTTGCTAATAATAGCAGTTTTTAATGTCAGTATTCTCAATATCAGGTTTCTAGGTGTCCCATGCTTAAGGAAATATAAAACTATGGCAGGATTGCATATGCCATATTCCATTGTGCTGGCATACATTGGGATTGCCAGACATAGTTTATTAACTCGTTCTTATCCATTTTTTTTATTATCTGACCCTATTTTATTGCCTATAGTTAGATAATTAGTGAAAGAGCTGAGCAGTGAAAATGTCATGATTGTTGTGATGCTCCTGCTTTAAAAATAGATAGAAATTTATGATTTGAAAAAACTATTGGTACCTACCTACATTGGATAGATTTAAATCATTAATTATTTCTTTGAAGTAAGCCTGAGTGGTAATGGTCTAACCTGGGAATACTTAGATTCCTTAAGCTCTGTCAGTTATAACTCTGCAGAAATTCCAGAATCAAAGAAAATGAGTTTCTTTTCCTTTTATAAAAATATGAATCCTATGGTATACATTTGAAGCATAAGAGTATGCCATGATTTAATGCATATTATAAAATATATATTATTTATCATCTAATCATATATTATTTATTGAAATGCGTTACCAATAATTCAATGCATGACATATCTTAAAATTACATGTCCTGCAACAGTTTCCAACTTACATCTGAATTGAGACTGCAAGATTCAAAATCAGCTTAATATTTCTTATCTTTAAATTTTATACACGGTTATTTTTTTATCACCCTGATTATTTTAAGGGTGGCTTCAGGACACGGTAGAAGAATTATTTAACCATTAATAATAAAATTTACTCACCTGTTTAATTAGATATTTATTATCTAAAATATCCAAAAAATACTGCACTGGTATGGACACTGAGTGAAGTTGTAGGCAAAACATTGAATGAACGCGAACTGGCAACAACGTCGCCGATTCAAAGTCATCACTGAGTTGATCACAATTTCACCTTCCTACTTTACGGGCTTAGGACCGGCAAAACAAAGTTTTTAAGGAAAACAAACAGTACTAGGTAGGTATTACGGTTATGGTAGGTTGTTTTGGCGTAGTTAAAAAATTGGAATCAACTTTAAATACTTACCTACCTAGGAAACAATTTAAATCAACTTTAGTTCTAATAACAAAAGAGTTCTAAATTTAAAGGAAGTCATCTAACTCATACATAGTCGAGCACGTTTAAAACTATACATGACCATAACAACATATCACTTTGGTCAGTGTTTAACGTCTCGAAATGCAGTTTTCGCTTCCAAGTCTTACGTTTGTGGGTTCACTTTCTTACACCAAACACTTAATTTCACTTCACAAGTAAAAGTCTACGGTCTACCGGAGTAAGGTCTGTGTATTCGCGAGATGTGTTAACTTGAAACTAAAATTCCGAATGCGTCCGATTGCCGCGCGTCAGGCGCGGGCGCGACATCGCGATACGTTCACACGCGCCGGGGTCAAAGGCGAACTAAAGCCGGCCGGCTCGTGCCGACAAGCGACAGCAAACAACAAAACGCCGCCGCCGGCGCTCGGCGCCGGCGCCGACTGTCTCTGTCTTTCACTATTGTAGTGTCTAGTGCAATAATAACTCTTATTTCAAACGAGTTGTAGATTGATCTTGCTTGAATTAATAATGCGACGATGCCGCATTTTACTAAGCCCGTAGTAGTAAATGCTTTATTCATTCATAATCTTACCTTATCTTGTAGTAAACAAGAACAATGTCTATAATTTAATATTATTGGCGGATAAAATTTAAAAAATATAACCACATGTTTTTTTTATTGATATGAGTCGTCTAGCGTCTACCGAGCTGCCTCTAAAATTTTCCAGTATGATAAAAAAATAACCGTGTATATTATAAAGCAAAAATCAGATGCCGCTAGTATCACACCACTGCCAAATGTTTAGCAAGATCATTTGGATTGAAATTAAACTGTTCTTCTTTTTCTGTTAATATATGTATTGAAAGTGTGGTGTTATCTATTTGTAATAAAATATCACATCTACTTCACCACTCGGTCAGCAAAACATCTTAATGCATAATTATGTATCTAACAGTTCTAAGAAATTGATACTGTCTTCCTTTTTTATATAACCTACTACTATAAGTACCTACCTTTTAATTACTGTCAGTTGATAAAACACCTGAGAAAATTTCTAAAGAAAATGTTAACTGTTCCATATCGCAGAAGCATTTTATAATACTTCTCTTATACATAAGCATGTTGTAATGGCCCCCCAAACGTTCAAAGCTATAAACTTATATCTATCTGAGCTCTTAGTGGAAAACAATTCCACAAGAAACTGCCATATATAGTGAAACTAAACTACTTAGCATTTGAGCAAAATTACAAACCATGCAGTGGTCTAGTTTAATAAATTTATTTATGTGATGATGACAATAGTATGATACATTTCCTTTCTGTTGGACTTGATCTTTAAGGTCATATCTAAGGAATATATTTTAAAACCTATAAATTATGTCACATTGAATAAAATTATCAAAAAACTTATCTTTATAAAAAAAATAAAACTTAGGTGTTGTAAAACATTATAACTAAAATTTATTAATATTTTAATCAAGTCATCTGAACATTTAATAGTTTTAAAACTTTTTCTTTTTTTTTTCAAAAAGAAATCCACCTAAAATTGACTTGAAACAAATGGTAAAGGCATATGGTACTGTATTTAACCCAGATGGTAAGCAATTGTATTCATACAAATAGTTAAACATAAAAATTAACTAGGTATTTCCTTAGTTATTAATAATTTGGATGTAAATAGTAATGCATTAATTCAACCAAATCTATACCATGAAATCTCCATTAAAAAGTGTCAATTTTCAATAAACTTATTATAATTATTTTAATTTAAAATAAATCTATGGAACCATCCTTTTAGGAATTGTAAAACTCTAGAAAACATTGCACGGGGACAAGCATTTCTGCTATCCAGTTGTTAATTTGTTTGTTTAATTATCCATTTCACAATATTTATTATTGTTCTGTGGATTGTAACTTGATTGAAAATAGTAACAAAAGGAATTACATAGTCTTTTATCCACTTTTAAAATTGTGGAACCTGGGTTATTTATTACCATGATGGGTAAAAATAAACATAAAATCTACCAGAGAAGCTAACCTGTGGGTCTATGGATAATTGGATCGAGACTGGTTGCTGAAAACCTGAATGATAGTTGAGGTTGGCCCTCTCTCTATGAGGCCCTCCGAGGAGGATATTGTTAGAAATTATTGTAGCGCACAGGCTGCTGGTAGGTGTTTGAATTAGAAGCAAGTTTTTGAGGTTCTTGTACATGGCTTACTTATATTTTATAATGATTATCATTCTTTTTATGACTGTATGACTGTAAATAACTTTACAGATTTATTGGAGTACAAATATTCATCCCTCTTATTGCTCTTTATAGCTTCTATTAGGTTTTTATAAAAGCATAGTCATATTAGTTTCCTTCTGATCCTGGTGTACTGAAAATGTATACTTATTGCATAGTAATCTAAAGACATCAGTTGACATCACAACATCACTCAGATATTTTATGGAAATTGAAGTAAATACTTGTGATATTACAGCTATTGCAAAGCTCACTTCACTTTGACTTATTTTTTGAGTAATTTATCCCAAGCTTAGGATATTAAGAATTTCCATGTTATGTTATGGACCATCTAACAGTTTGCAGTTACTAGGAAACTTTTCCTAGATAGGCAACGTCAATTAAAATATCTTTCGAGGCAAATCTTTGTAAACTTGGTCATAAATTTATACTTTATGCCATAATTTCCTTTAGAAGTATTTGTGCTTATGCCTATATCCCACAGAGTTCATGATCGAGTAGGTACCTAGGTACATCATCTTTTATTTGCCTTGATAGGTAACGCTTTCCCACGGAAAGCAGGCAGTTCATAAAGAAAAATATATAAGCACATATTTTATTATAAAATTTAAATAACGACGACGACGAAAATTTTAAAGGCAAAACACAAAATTACGACGCATCTTCAAAACAGTACGTACCTGTTAAGACATGTTGTGTTATTTATTTATATTAAGATAACCAATTTTCTTTTGAAGCTTCATATTTTCTTTGTCATACTTATTTTCTGTTTTTAGCACTGAATTTCTGCATTTTAGTTTTATTCAGAAAAATGAATCACTTTGAAAAACATAAATAGTTAAAATATGTGTCAGCTACGTAGAGCGCGAAAAAACGAATGAGCTATGGTGACGGTGGAGTTGCCAGGTGTATTTTTCTTTCATATTTTAGTGGTGTCTCTAAATGTCGCGTATTGTGTGGCGGGAAAAGGCGGTACTACAATAGTAATTATTGTCTTGGATTAAATATAAATATAATCTAGTTTCTATCTGGAATTTACATTTTTAATAAAATTGGAAGTATGTATATATATGTACGTAAATAGTAGATACAAAGGTGTGTATACCTATATGAAAAATAAAAACTCCATTAAGAGTGCGATGTATTTTGTCCAGGGCAACGTCAAGTTTCGCAGCCGGATTCATTATAATTTTATTCGTTTATTGCATTGGTAAGTCTTTATGTAGAAGTCGGTATTTCTCAACTTCCTTTCCAAAACTTCAGTGGATGATGCCAGTGTGTGCATAGGTCAAACCCTGTAAAAACATTCTGCGTAGGTGACTATATTAGTGGTTGAAGTGTACATAGAGAATCCTACTGACTATGTCTGTTATATATTTGAAGAACATAGCAAATCACAGGCAAAACGTTCACAAAATTAAATGTTCAGATAATTTAATATTATCTGAACATTTAATCTGACAATAACCTCTTCCGTGCACGCTTAAATGCGTATAATTGAGCGTGCTGTTTAGGAATGATGCTGTATTTATCCTAAAAACAGTTCGATTAAGGTTTATGTATCCTACATGTAACCTCTACATGACAAGTAATACGAACATCTCTACATTAGGAAAACTATGAAAAATCTGTTACTGCCAGTTCTGTTAACTTTCATATTGGGCATAATTTGGGCTAAGCACGAGGCAAATGTCGTAAGTACTTTTTATGCAAAATTTCATTATTCGCATAGTTCGTTCTTTTTAAAAATTTCCTCTCCATAGCACGTAAAATAAGAATATAAGGAATAAAGATTTGTCTACAGAAATAAGTAAATAAAACTACTTACTTAGTAAAGTAAAAACAATAGTAAAGTAAAAACAATAATAAAGTAAAGACAATAATAAAGTAAAAATAACAGTAAAGTGTTTGTTTGGATATTTCTATGAAAGCTTGCTTTATATTATTCTAAATTGTTGTTACTGCAAGATAGAACTTCCACAGAAAAAATGAATAAACTGCAGCAGAAAGCTAATTATAAGAACTATACTCGTATTAAATGCATGGAAATATTCCTTTTATATATTATACTTTTGCGTTTATTAATCTGTAGCTAATAGTACCAATGAAATAGATTATAAACAATCATTAAGTCTTATAATATGTTCCTTCCCCAGGGTAAATTCAATGTGATTGTGACAAACGTAAGGGTGATTAAAGGGCCCAAACGAAAAAATTGCACCGAATTTGTTACTGCAACACAAATTAGCAACACAACTTTTACAAGCCACATACGTCTTAAACGCAAAGTCCAAATAACAAAGGTGAGTTTAATGGTATCCACGACTATTCTTTTTAACTCACAGCTTAAAATAAAATAACAATATTTTAAATAGAAGGTAAGCCTAATAACCGTTATTAGGTACAGTCGGCACCAAAAGTCGATGACCACATCCAGATTTCCAAAACCCCTATACAGCATAACACATTTAAATCGTTAAACAAGATATATGTCATAATTTGATGAACATCCGTAAAGGTCAAAATTGGCTAAACATCGATCCTTAAAAAGTAGATAAACACTGATAATTTCGAAACACGTGAACATCATAATTTACAAAAATAGCTGAACAGACACCAAAACCCCTAAACACCGTAACACACATAAGTCGCTGAACAAGATCAACGCCAATGTTAGGTGAATACCGTATGGTCAAAATTATCTAAACGAAATTAAAAGAGTTTTATTAAATATATTAAAAAGAGTATAAAAATATATATTAAAAGAGTTTTATTAAATATTTCGGTAGGAGATTCGCCATTCCCCTACCGAAACTTGCGCCGCGGTGGAATTAATGTAATATTTAACCGACTTCAAAAAAGGAGGAGGTTCTCAATTCGATGCGTATGTTTTTTTTTGTGTGTATGTTACGCGAATACGCCGCCAACTGTGAACCGATTTTCAAAATTCTTTTTGTATTCGATAGAGTATACTCCAAGGTCACCAAAGTCAGGATCTGATGATGGGATCCCATGAAAATCGTATCGTATTGTATTTAATTAGGGTTTCTTTCACTAAAAAGATATCAGTCACTAAAAAGGTAAAAATATTTTACAAATTTTAAGACTTTCTAGGAGATCATCGTTTGGCGTCTGTAGGTACCTATTCTTATTTTATTTTTAACTTTTCAGTGTTTTTGAAATCGGTTTTTATTTTTTGTAAAATATTTGTTTTACCTATTAATATTATTATTAAGAACTCCTAAAACATAAAAAGAAAACTAGAATATCCGTGAAAAAAATTCTGCTGAATTTCTCTTTCTTACTTTCTTTTAAAATTTCTTCTTCTTCTTCTTCCTTCCCTTGTCCCACCTACGTGGGGTCGGGTCTCCTTGTTAGTTTGCGCCAGAGCGGGCGATTCTGGGTTGTCTCTGCAGTGATGTTAAGGTTCTTTAGGTCGTTTCTTATATTGGACCACCATGTGGGTTTCGGTCTACCTCTTCCTTTTGGATGTTCAGGAAGTTTGAGTGCTATATTGACGACATGGTCTTTTCCTCTTCTCTGAGTGTGCCCGAACCACCGTAGCCGAGATTCACGAAGCTTTTCTTGTATAGGAGTGACTTTAAAACTTCCGCGAACATGTTCGTTCCTTATCCGGTCCAATCTAGTAACACCACCGGCCCAGCGCAGCATCTTCATCTCATTTACATGCAGTGATTGTTCGTGACATTTCTTTATGGCCCAGCATTCAGAACCATATAGAATAGCTGGTCTTACTGCAGTTTTATAGACCTTCCCTTTAGTTTTAATGGGCATACGGCTGTCGCATAGGACCCTTCTTCTTAGAATGATTACCGAAACTATATCTTTACAAATTTCACATTTAGTATATACCTACTAGCTTTCCTCTCGCGACTTCGCCCGCGTTATTTTTGTTTTCCCGTGGGATTTTTTTCCCGTAGGAAAATTACCCTATGTCCTTCCCCTGGTCTCAAACTATCCCTATAGCAACTTTCATCAAAATCGGTTTAGTAGTTTCGAAGCCTATTCAATACAAACAAACAAACAAACAAACAATCAAATCTTTCCTCTTTATAATATTAGTATAGCTTAAAATGTTTGGTATAAATAGGAAATATTAATTTATATCTACTGCGGCGCTAGTTTCGGTGGAGGAACCACCTAAAATAAATTGTGTATATTTATGTTAAAACATTAAAATATTTTATAAAATTAAAAAATCGTATTGCATTATTATCACTACTATTGATATCAATTACTATTCATTACTAATCAATCACATTCTAAAATAGAATAACGCTGCAAAGTACGCATAGGTAGTAAAATATTTTTCCAAAAAATTATGAATACCGACTTCGAAACCACTTAAAAGTTGAAAATAATATAAGATAACAAACAACATTACATTTTTTTTACTAAAGTCGGTGCCAAATTTGATTACATTTTAGGCAACTTTTCGGTTTTAGATACGATTACTTAGCATATGGAATGCTAAGTAATCGTATCTAAAACCGAAAAGATTCCCCGTGCGGGTGCCCGGTCCATCGCGTTGCAGAAAAAAGAGTCAAGAGCGGTGTCTGGGGCTTACGATCCAGCAGCAATGTGTATAGGGATTTTGCCGGAATACCTCTGGCGCCTACTTCCACCGCATACATACAAGTGAACATAATAGCCGGTTTTAGATATACAAACATACAAAAAAAAATTAAAGAAAAGCAACATACAGTCGAATAGAGAACCTCCTCCTTTTTTGAAGTCCGTTAAACAAGTGTATCTACTATTTCGACGTTTATGTATTTGATAATATGATTGTATCTAAAATAAAACCTCCTTGCAATACCTATTTCATAAATACAGGTAACTAAAAACTCATTGGGGAATCACTATAGCGCTACTGTAAAAGAGTTTTTAATTTGTGCATTTTTCTTTTTCGCGTCAATTGAAATGAAAAACAAATGAACAGTGAAAATGTATTCGTTTGTTTTTTTCTTTTTGTCTCTAATAAAAATCGATTTGCAGCAGATTTCGAAAAAAAATTTGCGTTTGTGATTATTTATATTAGTGTCAAGTGACAGATAGAACGATAATGTCATTCAATGCACACATTAACGAACACGAACGCCATAAAATCGTGTCATTAAAAGAAGATGGACTTTCTATAGCTGACATTGCCAGAGAAATGGGAGTTGCTGTAAGTTAAAGTTTTGTAATATAAATGATCACAGTTTTACACTACAATACCAAAGGTCCTGAGCTCTTGTTCCGTATGGCATTAGCTAATACTTTGTGCCTATACACCGTGATTTTATATCAGACAAGAAATTTTAAGAAGTGTATTGTGACGCTCAAAACAGATATTTTTTTCTATGGGAGCAATTTCGAAGTCGCGAAAGCAAATCCGGTTGATGGTCTCAACGCTTTTTAAATTTTCTTGGATGATAAATAATCACGTAATAAATAATTAAATTAAACATTTATAATTATAACTGAATATTAACACAGTCGTATTTGTAGATAAAATATTGTTAAAATTAAAAAATGCAATGAACTCTTATCGATATCTATAGGATTGCCTACTGAGTTCAAACATTGTTAGTTTGATTTTTATTGTATCGATCACGTAATGTCGATGATTCCTTAATCCGCTGTTTTATTCCATCGATGCTTTATTGGCGCGATGTAACCTGTCTTAGTCATTGCTTTTATTTTATTACGAGCTTTTATTTAGTTTCATCTGTCACGGTGTTGGTCATCAAATCTCGCAAGTTAAATTTGATCCACTTTCCGGTTACCGATTGACCTGAAATTTCGCATGCATGTGTAATTCGGATGACAATGCAAAATTATTATGACATGGAGCTAATCTGATGATGGAACCGGAAGGTGGCCAATAGGAACTCAGTAGTTAAATAACACAATCCCATCGAGTTTGGACTCGTTTGATTCGTATTGACGAGTACTAAAAGCTTGTATTTAAAAAAGTGTTGGACTCGGGTATAAACCCCATACCTGTCTAAACCCTCCAGCAATTTCTACCTCCGTAGAAACAATCGGGATCGGCGTTAGCCATTCCCCGAGTGCGCCCCCTGGAGGGTAGGCCCGACGGTGAGCCAACATAACTGACCCAAGCGCCAGGTCTTACCTCTACGGGGGGATCGACAAGTGCCATAATTCGACCCCCCAGACGGGCAGGCCAGGGGTAGAAAAGTGTCTCCGAACCGGTTGTCGGCCGGCCGGACCATTTCATCCCCAGCTTGCTTAAGGGAGTTGGTGGCGCGCGTCCAGGAACGCGCGCCTCCTCCTACCTAACCACCTGCGCCGGAGCGGTGCGGCGAGAGGGTCTACCTCTCGCGCCCGCTCTAGCAAAGTAAATCTCGCGACAAGCTTTTATGTCATATAAATTGTGTCAAATGTGAAATGACATTATAAGTAAAAGTTTTAGTGTAAAGTTTATTTTTTCTTTTTAGCGCATTTAAATAAAGGCTTGTTTTTAAAAAGGTTTTTTTACATTTAATTAATTTTTTACTTTTTAGTTATCAATGGACACGTTTCTCAGTCTGTTCATCTCATTCAACGCATCATTGTTGCCAGGTAGTTTGCCGGAACATCTTTACAGAATTTCAGCTCAATCGGTTAAAGATATCTACTTCAAAATTATTTTTAGCTTTAGAAGTACGCCATATTGGATTAATAGTGACATCACTTTATTTTTTCAAGTTATTCTTAGCAAGACCTTTTATTTGATACCCATATTGTAGGAGTGCATTAAGAATAATTGGTCCGCCATCTTGGGTATGCCGCCATCTTGGATTTAAAATGACGTCACACAGTCAACCATGCATTGTCATCCAAACTGAATGTGTATACAAAATTTCAGCTCAATCGGTTAAAGATATCTGCTTCAAAATTGAGTTACAAGATTTCACGCGAACATACATACTTACATATTTACATACTTACTTACATTGCAAGTTAAATAAAAGCTTGTAATAATGGCGGATGTTGGGTACCGGCCACTCACAAAACACACGGCATTCGCGTCTGAAGGGGACAATCCGCTGCTGAGCATGACCAGCGACAGAATGTTACCTAAATATGTATTTAGACGACTCTTTGAGGTACACATTCCAACAAGGGAGGAATGGGATAAGGGGCTGGCATCCCCTCGGGGAAACAGCATGATCTGGTACACAGATGGATCGAAAATAAAATCTGGTACAGGGGCAGGAATACACTGCAACAATACTGATATATCGATCAGCATGGGTGAGCTAGCAACTGTGTTTCAAGCTGAAACATATGCTATCCTAGCTTGTGCACAGGAGAATCTAGACAAAGGTCGCAAAGGCCTAAACATCTACATTCTCAGTGACAGTCAAGCGACTCTCAAAGCGCTCCTGTCATACAAAGTGGAATCCAAACTAGTGTTTAATACAATTGAAATACTGAATAAATTGGGTAAAACCAATACGGTACGTCTAGTTTGGATACCAGGTCACAAGGGTTTCGCCGGAAACGAGAAGGCTGACTACCTGGCAAGAAAGGGATCGGAAACACAATTGATAGGACCGGAACCATTTGTCGGGATCACTCCAAAAACAGTCAGTACAGGTCTAAGAACTCAACTGCAAATGAGGCATCAAAAAGAATGGGCCAACCAGAAAGGAATGATTCACGCCAAGCTCTTCATGGGTATGGATAATTGGCTCAAGTTTACACTGAGCTCAAGCAGATCCCAGACTCGCCTACTGTTAGGTGCTCTAACCGGACACTTCGGCACTAGGATCATGCTAACCAGGATGGGACACACCAGTTCCAAAATCTGTAGGGCCTGCAAGGAGGTAGAGGAAAGCATGGAACACCTGCTGTGCCACTGCGATGCCCTAACCTGCAGGAGATTAAGGCTGACGGGAATTGGATACCCAAAACCGGAAGACTACAGGGCCATACCACCGAAGGACATCGTTGAGCTCATGGGCACAATAGACTGGACCGTAGGTGGCGATGGCTATACGGACTAAAACTTGGGGAAGCACAAAAGATCCATGGTGGGTCGAAGTGCGAAGGCTCAAATTTAATTGGGCCGCCCCCACCCGAAGATAAGATAAGATAAGATTGTCATCCAAACTGAACGTGTATACAAAATTTCAGCTCAATCAGTTAATGATATCTACTTCAAAATTGATTTTCAAGCTTTAGAAGTCCGCCATATTGTATTAATAGTGACGTCACATTATTTTTCGAGTTACTCTTAGCAATACCTTTTATTTGATACCCATATTGTAAGGGTGCATTAAAAATTATTGGTCCGCCATCATGGGTATGCCGCCATTTTGGATTTATAATGACGTCACATAGTCAACCATGCATTGTCATCCAAACTGAATGTGTATACAAAATTTCAGCTCAATCGGTTAAAGATATCTGCTTCAAAATTGAGTTACAAGATTTCACGCGAACATACATACTTATATATTTACATACTTACTTACATTGCAAGTTAAATAAAAACTTGTAATAATGGCGGATGTTGGGTAATCGTGCAATGTCTCGGGTAACAAATAAATTGAGCCGATCCAATTGAGCTAAAATGTGCCAAATTTCAGCTAAATCGGACACTGGAAATATGGGTAAAATTTAACTAAAGCTTGTGAAAGGGGTGTTAAGCTATTTTTGCATAAAGAGTATAATCTAGGTACGAACTTCTGAAAATATGTTTATAAACCAAGTGTTCCGCTAATTTTGAACTTACGATGTTCATTTAGCTCTGGCGTTGATCTCGTTCAGCGACTTATGTGTGTTGCCGTGTATAGGAGTTTTGGTGTCAGTTCAGCTATTTTTGTAAATTATGATGTTTAGGTGTTTCGAAATTAACAGTGTATATCTACTTTTTAAGGACCGATGTTTAGCCAATTTTGACCTTTACGGATGTTCATCAAATTTCGACACAAGTCTTGTTTAACGATTTATGTGTGTTATGCTGTATAGAGGTTTTGGAAATCTGGATCTGGTCATCGACTTTTGGTGCCGACTGTACAATGTTTTGTCTTATCATAATCCTGAATATATTAATTTGTACGGCATGCTGATAATGTATTTAAAAATTATATAAATATTCGTCTGAATAGGAAGATAGTTGATATGTACTTATAAGAATGGAATAAGGACCTCTGTAGCTAAACAAGATAAAAAAGGTTACAAGAAGGGTTCCCAATTCTGCTACGGGAGAGGAAATTCCCCGCGCTAGAAATAAATCCCAACCCCAAAGCCCTAATACCGGGGCTTCGCGGGGTGCAAAGCGGCGCAATACCTCTGCACTGCTAATGAAGCAGCGGGCGTGGCTCCGCTGCTTGACGTGACGGGAGTCCGGCAACGGACCATCCACAGGCAGAGGGGCAGCGAGAATAAGTCCTCGCTGAGTCACTGTTATTTCCATTGTGGACGACCGCTTTATTACGGACGAAGGAGCGGCTGGGGGGTTTTTAGTGGGTAGGCCTGGGCCGAGACAGCCTGGGGAATCCCACATAATTATATCCTAGTGGTTTGGCTCGACCACGAGGAATGCGTAAACGCATTTTCCCCTTTCCAAAAAAATAAGGCTAGATGACTAAAAAAATATTTTTGCTTTAATAGAAGCCTATTCATATAATAAACAGAAAGAAAAAAATCGGTTTTCGAATAACTATAAAAACAACCCAGTATAAGGTGTTAAAGATTTTTCTCCATCTCTTTCTAGCAAAACGGCAATTTACAAGGAATTTATATGGCCGAACTCAACAGTGACGTCACGGTTGATGTCGGATCTCTCTGTCTAATCGCCTTCAAATTAACAACTTAAAATGCTTGTATCTAATGTATTTCTAAGCCGATTTTAATTCTTATTTCACAGGACTGCATCTTTTTCCACGGTATTTTAATATTTAATGATGAGACGTAAAAATTTGAATTCAGTCATCATCCCAATTTTAGGCGTTATATATTTCCCAAGTACTACTTTTTCGTAATCGTATTTATAGAAGTTACTAGTAGGCCCGGCACCTACCTGGTCCAATTGTACGTATAAATCTTCCCTGGACCTATTCATACACACAGAAAATTTCGTAAGAATCGGTCGAGCTTTTAAAAAGTTTTTTTACGAGACTAACACACAGCGTTTCATTTTTGTAAAAAGGAGATTTTTAAGCTTTTGTTCCGAGTTCTGCTAAAGGCTAAAACTGCCTTAGGAATATGCCAACGTTTAACGGGGACGAGATGGGGGTTAAACCCTAAAATCGCCTTATGGCTTTACACCACCATTGTCAGACCCTCAATAAACTACGCCTACGCACGGTATGGGGTTCAAAAGCACTGCAAGTAACTGCCATAAGAAAACTGACAGGCTTGCAGCGCACTGCGTGCCTTATGGCAACGGGTGCTATTCGATCAACTCCAGCCATAGCCCTGAATGCACTTCTCAGCCTCCCACCTCACCACCTCTACATTGAGAAAGAGATGAAGGCTGGCATCTACAGGACTAACGCTGGCATAAAACACTGGAAATCTCAAACAAAGAGGTCTTTACACCAAAAAGTGTTTGAATGTCCACCACTCGCAATGATATCAAATGTCTTGCTTCCAGAATTCAGCTTGCACAAGAATATTTCTGTAGAACTAACTAAAAGGGAGGACTGGTCTCAACGCCGTAATAGTGATTCCTCAGACATTTGAAGCCTGGTGTGGTCCACCGATGGCTCCAAAATGGGCCCCAACGTAGGATGTGGTATATATTCTGCCAAGCCCAAGGTTGGCAGAAACGTAAACCTTGGTAAATATGCTACTATTTTCCAGGCGGAAGCTTATGCCATTATTAAAAATGTACATGCCAACCGTCAGCGAAACTACGTTAACCGAAATATAGATATATTCGGACAGTCAGGCAGCTTTCGTAGCACTAAACAGCAACGTTATAAAATCGAAGCTAGTAAAAGACTGTGTGGAAAAACTAAATGACCTGGGGCAACGAAACAAGATCACCCTCAAATGGGTACCGGGTCATTCTGGAATCATTGGTAACGAAAAAGCCGATGAGCTAGCAAGGTCTGGGGACTACAATTTGGCCCAGATGGCCCAGGGACTACAATTTGGCCCAGAGCCTTTCTGTGGTATCTCAAAGAACCAGGCTATGTAATACTTAAAAACCCACCTCCTCCAAGAGGCAAAAGCGGACTGGCAAAGAACGCCTGGGTTAACACATTCAAAAGCACTAATCGAACCCATACTCTCGTAGGCTCACTGACAAGCTATTGAACAACAGGGGCAACCTGAGCGTGATGATTAGGGCTCTGACTGGACACTGCAAGCTTAACAGGCATTTCTTCAATATGAGACTAAAAGAAACTGATGCTTGCAGATTCTGTGAACAGGAGCGTGAAACACCAATGCACCTCCTGTGCTTTTGTGAACCCCTTATTCACAAAAGAAACCGGCAACTGGGGAGATACATTCTCGACCCAGACGATATAAAAACATTCTAAGCTGGGAATATCTTATCATTCTTAGACAGTGCCCAGCTAAAGGAGCACATGTAAGGCTTAATAAGTCTTACTTGGAGGCTAGTCACAATAGATCTTTATAGGTCGCAGTGACCCAAATAGCGCTGAATAATAAGGCCTAGTTGCCCTAACTAGTTAGGGTAGGCTCGTGTCCCACGGTGGGGACATAAATGAGCTGTGGTGATGAACAGGCAAAATAAATTGTTAACAAAGGCTTGTCTTGAATTAAAAAAAACATAACATATATTTTTTTTTAATATTACTTAAATCAACATAATTCTTCTGGTATACTTTTGGTGATTCTTTCCCTTTGAAAGATCATCCGTGGATCATCAACTATAAACACAATAAAATAACTAAGGTATACGAAAAGATACACAGAGCGGAACAAAGGCAGAAAAGTGTTCGCAAGATATCTGACGCTTGGTCATCAGCCTGCCATCGAAGCTGAAGACAGAAGACGACAGAATAGTTACATCCCGACCTGAACTTATCGGAGAGATCGAACACTTCTATGTACAGCTTCACGCATCATCGCTGTTATTCAGGCCATAGATCATTGAGCTAAATTGACTTGACATTACATTACACCGAAGATATCCCGGACGATAACATGTACGAGATTAGTGTGATTCTCAAACAGCTTAAGAACAAGACGTTGGGTGATGATGCAGTTACAGTCGAGCTTCTGAAAGCTGGTGGACTACCAGTCCGGAAGACCCATCACGCTCCTGAGAAACGTATACAAGCTGTTCACGAAAGTCATCACGAATCTCGAGTGCAGGTTTGACGACTTCCAGCCCTACGAACAATAAGCTACCCCCCAGCACCCCCCTCCCCCCAAACGTGGACCGACGATTAGTGAAGGTGGCAGGAAGCCGTTAGATACAAGAATCGCCGCACTGATCGGTTTATAGATCCGGAGATGCCTATGTCCAACAATCGTCTTTGGGTGAGATGATGATGGATGACACAATAATTGAGTTTGAGTTGGCATTAAGTATTTTATCCCTCAAAATACAAGTCGTAGTGAGTAAATTAGTTATAATACCTATATTCTATTCTGATTGTACTACAGTATCTACAAAAATGGGGAGGGCATCGAGGGGTTCGGCCACTAGCAGTAGCCCGTGCAATGCAGAGTTTAGCGGATCTAAAAAGTCGCATCAGTCGAATAATAATATGATTCGTATTATAAATGGAGTGAAATTCATCATGAACAATTATTCTATTAGACAGCTTTGTATGACTATTCTTAAAATGGTCTACAAATTAGGGATTGCTTAAAATCATATTATGATTCTGCATGCGGTCTTTTTATATCCGCACTCCGCAGGCTTTCCAGGCCCCGACCCTGCTGGTGGTCATCAGGAGAAGAAGGCGGGCAAACTGTCGCCTCCTTCGCTATATCCTTCTGCGGCGGCTCCGGTCATCCAGATGTGATCCTCTGCAACCCTTTACGTTATCACCTCGTGAGAATTTGCAATCCTTACAAATGCCACAGTGTACTGACATACCTACACTGTTCACTGCACCAAATTGTGACATAATAGGTCACAGTACTAGAAGAACTAGTTCTTAAACGACAATAAGTTATTCCAGATTTAAGTTTTTAAAAGATTTTCTGTCTTATTTAAGGGTAATATCGTAATACAACATTCTGGAAAAACAGTTTTAAGATTCGAGACTGGTAATCCGTGCAATCATATTGCACTGAGATTTTTTATGCAGTCTTTCATAAACGCCACTGATGATTGTTGGGTCCAACCTGTAAGTATTCATCATCATTTTTTATACAACTAAGTTGGCAAAAAAACATACTGACCACTTGATGGTAAGTGGTAACAGTCACCTGATAGTATATATGGTTCTTGCGAGATTTGCAGCAAATCTGCAACCCCCACAAGAACCACGGTGTACGTTGCCAATTTGTGAGATAAGATGTAAAGTCACTCTACCGGAACACTGCAATGCAAGCACACTCTGCTTTGTGGCAAAAATAGGCGGGCTACTCACATGCCAGCCGCAGGAGCAATCTAGGGTGTATAAGTGGGGATGACCCTGAATTGGCACAATATCGCGATGTGTATAGGCAAGCAGCGGCAATTTCCTAGATTGGCCCTGCGGCAGGGCGGCAGGGGCGCGAGACCAGCCTGCTCCCTAGATTGTCCCTGCCGCCCTACACGTTGCCGCGTGTGTAGCGCGATTGGGGTAATTTCTATACCAATCTTTTGATTTTTCGAAAATTTAGGAGCCATTCTCAACGCGTGTGCTTACTTCAACCTTAATCCGAACACTGACTTGCAGGCATGTGTGTAGGTAGAGACAACCCGATATTGTCACAACTGCCTTGCGCCCTAGATCGCCCCTGCGGCAGGTATGCGAGTAGCTCGCTAAGACGGAGGTGACCAAGTAGGCGACTCTGGTACAGAGTCTCCCTCCGGTAAAAAGCCATCATAAATTTTTAAAGACATATTTGACGTGAGGTAATTCGAAATTAAATGGCGGGACTTCGAGGATGATACGGTCCGCTCAAATACCAAAAAGTTACGGAAGACTGATCTTATTTTTTTATTTTCGTACACACTAATTTATATTGCATTTACTATTGACCGTTTTAATATATTATCATCGTCTAAACTTAGACGAGCAGGAATGTTTAGTTTGCTTGTCTAAACCAGCACACAAAATTTGGCTCGACACTAAAAAATAACCTTGTGTGAGTGGCTTCAAAACGGGAAATCTACTCAATTTTTCCGAAATGAACTTTCGTCAAAGATCAATCAAATCGAAGATCAATTGAAATTTCGCGTCTATACTCTATTTTATTTTCGAATACTTACAAACAATTATTTTGTTTCCATAGACAATTTTCGTGAACAAATGGAACGATATCATTGCCGTCAAACGGGGCGGATAGGGTTTCCGGGTTCAATAGAGTAAAAGCTTTTTCCTTTCTTCGATATATGCGATTTTCTCCTTAATTTGTTAGTAAATAGTAAATTATTTGTGGATAATCCTCATTAATCTCAAACATGTTTGTTTGTCAAAAAAAGGTGTAAATAAAATTGCCTACGTCACGTCCACGGCTAAAAATTACGATCGTTTGTTAATTTCATACTTTTAGATCATGATTTATTTTATGACGGCAAAACTGGGTGCCTAGACAAACTAACAATTCAAAAACGATATCGAAGATAGAAGAGAACAAAATGTTTGAGATTGATTCGTGATATGGATCATTTTTATACATTTAGTTTTTTCTATTCGCGTTATCGATTTAGAATTGTTTATTGTTACTTTGTTTAGGCCCTCTGGCATCCGGTGTGTAACGATCGTTTCTTTCCAGGCTCTTTACAAGTATGAAGTGGATGTTAACGAAATTTCACAAAAATATTACGGAGGTGTATTCATTTATGGAAACTTCACATTTGGGACGTGCTTTTTAGGCCATAATTGTAACTTTGCCTGTATGCGTGGAGATACATTATTTCTACCAAGAAAAGAAACCAAAGTTTAATCTGTACGAGTGAATGCCGTATTTAATATATCTATTGCCATATTACATTTGAGCAATGGAATAATAATTCGTAAATTTGATAATAATTTAAAGTAAACTCTAAAAGTGCTTTAAAGTATTTTCATTTTCATTTGAGTATTTTCATTACCATTTCCTATTTTCATAGGATTTGTTATTACAAACGAAAAAGGGATTTTAGTTAAAGCATCAGAATCTTAAATTATAGTACATTTAATTATATATCTTATTAAATCTTATTTATTGTAATAAATATTTTCGTGTACAATGTTATGTATTGTTCCTAAACGAATGGCTTTACATTGGGCTGACTCTACATAAATAGATGTAACAGTACGAAGGATTTTGAAAATGTAGGTATTCCATGTGGAAAATGACTTTATGTTCATATCAAGACCAGCCCCCTAACCATGATCGCCCAAAACAATATTAAAATCGTATACTGAGAACGAGATCGTCGGTGGCGCTATAGACTTGGTACTGGGGCTCTAGTTTTGAATCTATCGTCAGACGTCGAGTATTCGTCGAGCGCCGTCCGTGCTCGATTTCTGTCGAGTTTCGTTCGTTACGTTTTCGACGATATCAAAATCATATTGATTATTTTTTAACGAAAACGAATAGAAATTGAAAAGAAATCGAGCGCAAACAACGCTCGACGAGCGCTCGACAAGCGCTCGACAAGCGCTCGACGCCAGACGCATAACTCAAAGATAGAGGCCCAGAGGCCCTATTTTTGAATCATTCTTCCGGCATCGAGCGCTCGTCAGTGTTCGATTTCTACTTGTTTTCGTTTTATTTTCGACGAAAATCAAAACAATAGTAATGTTGTAACCTCTTTCGGTGAGCATGAGAGAGAATTGTAAGCACCATCAGGTCGTGGGTTAATATTTTATAATATTGACAAAAGCCTACCTGGAGAAGTGTATAGATATATTTTTAAAGCAAGCAGACTTCAGATGTGGGAAGGATCTAATAAAGTATACAATTTAGGTAAAACATGCATTTTATTATTAATATTTTTTACATTTACATACCTACTATGAAAAACTATGATCGAGGTGTACCAATTTATATATAGGTAACTATCCTAAATTGAAACGCACCTTATTTAAAATTAAATAGATACATCAAGGCACCACCATGGGAGGCCTAGACCCGAGGAACCATCTTCATAATCTTCTCATCGTCTCCTCTGAGCAAACTCATAAAAAAAAATAAAACAAATTGGCACGGCAACTAATTTCGCCTTCACTTCTAAGATTTGCTATATAGCCCCGTCGAATCCAGGTTTGTCTTGGTGGTATTCACCAGATAGGTAGGTAGTAAAAAAAATATGTGCAATAAAGGGGGATGTGAGGTTTCCCCAAAATTGGTTACCTTAGTATAATTAAGACAGGAACAAAGTACAAAGAATCAGGATCAAAGAACCGGTAACAAGGAACCCTAAAACAAAGTAACATGATTGTTAGAAACGTGGTCACAAAATGGCGAACCTACGCCACAGCAAAGTAGCGATGAAAATTACGACTTACCATGTTCTCCATGTTTTTTATACACGGTTATTTTTTTATCATACTGGAAAATTTTAGAGGCTGCTCGGTAGACGCTAGACGACTCATATCAATAAAAAAAACATGTGGTTATATTTTTTAAATTTTATCCGTGATGAAGCGTGTAAATAGCTTATCATGTGTAATATTAAAGGGGGAATTTCGCCAACTTCTGATGAAATGGCGAACTGAATGTTTCACAAATAACTATGGACTGAACATCAACAATCTAGGCAAATAGGTCAGATAAACGTAATCTACGACTCACCCGATGCTTCACCGATCATCAGCCTTCAGGCCTAAAGATGTAGGCACATCCGCTGCACGCACCAGTCCTGCGATTCTAGATAATCAGCCCAACAGTTGCACCGAACACAATATGTAAAGTCTACAATAGTTTCTCACTTCAAATATATTATGATAAGATGAGATCACGGCGAATAATTTTCAAAATTTCATTTGCGGATACTAATATATAACCGTTGCGGGGCAGCGAGAATAACAGAAACAAACACGGGAACTTCTCTTTCTTGTCTATCCCAAAAGTGGTGGCACGGCGTAGCGCCTTTTGGCCATCACTCCGAATCACAGAGTCCACACCAGGCGGCATCGCCGAGTACGTCTACCAAACCAGTATGCCAGTATTGTTGATGTGAAAATAGTAAAATATATATATGAAAAAGATGCGTCACCATGCTCCCCGCCTTGGAAGTTCTTGGAACTTTCAAAACAACAAATTAAGAAATCTAAATTTAACTAAATTAAAAAACGACACGATATGAGAAGCTACTAAAGTTACTGGTTAGGCAAAGGGTATAATTTTACAACTGGACGCCTTAAAAACCCTGTTCGTGTCTTTACCAGAGCAACCCGCACTATACCATCGGGTCCAGGAAAGACCTCCGTGATTATTCCTAAAGCCCAACACAAAGGAGGACTATCTTCCTGACCGATAAGGACTACGGTTCCTATTTCAACAGGATGTTCAGGAGTCGCCCATTTTTGCCTAACTTGCAACGTATGCAAATATTCTTGGTGCCATTTTTTCCAGTACGAACGGACCATAGAATCTAATAATTTTTTGCGGTTGTTTAAATTAACACTACCACTTGGAACGTTTGACGCGGGTAAGTATTGTAATGGCGTAGACATTAAGAAATGAGCGGGAGTGATTACGTCAGGATACGGATCCGAAGATAAAACGCTTAGTGGACGCGAATTCATAACGCATCCAATCTGAGTGAGTACAGTTTGCAGTTCCTCATATGTTAGTAGCTGAGATCCAACCACTCTGTATAAATGAGTTTTCAAACTTTTTATGTTGGACTCCCATATACCACCAAAATGAGGAGCCCTGGGTGGAATCATTTTCCACTCGATCCGCCGACTAGCGAGTTCACTCTTTATAACGGCATTATATTCCGCTCGCAATGTGAACTGATATAGTTCGTTGAGGTGAGACTTGGCCCCGACAAAGTTTGTCCCATTGTCGGAATATAAACACGTTACAGGACCACGAAGGGATATAAAACGTTTGAATGCCAACAAAAATTTATCAGATGTCAGATCAGACACCAGTTCGATATGCACTGCCTTTGTGACAAGACACACGAACAGGCATATGTATGCCTTTTGGGCTCTCTGTCCACGTCTGCGACAGAGCGTAATGCGTATGGGGCCTGCGTAGTCTACGCCAGTGTGCACGAAAGCTTTAGCCTCAGTAATGCGGTACGCTGGTAGATCTGCCATCATGGGGGTAGGATGCTTGGGGTTTACCCGAAAGCAGGAATTGCATTTGCGGATTAAATTTCTGATAACTGTTCTGGCATCTAATATCCAGAACCGCTGACGCAAAATTGACAGCAATAATTCAGAGCCAGTATGACAGTTCATGATATGAAAATGAATTATTATAAGATTAGTAACGTGGTCACGCTTAGGAAGTAGTACAGGGTGTTTAGACTCAAACCCTAGGTCAGAATGAGACAATCTGCCGCCTATACGAAGGATATTATTCTCATCTAAAAATATCGATAAATTGCGTAACCTTTTAGACGGCAAATGACCCTTTTTAATTAAAGAGATATCCTCGTAGAAATGAAGTTGTTGTACGGCACGTATCACAACTCGTTCAGCTATACTCAAATTATTAATAACATTATTCGAAATAGCGGAATTCAAAAGTTTTGCGAATTTTAAAACGTATACAACCACACGTAACAATTTATCCCACGACGAGATTCGTTGTGAGAGTTCATATACAATCGAAGGATCCCGGCTAACAGTACATGTAAGAGCCTTAGTCCGGAGCTCTGGTAATGCGTCACTCGGTGTGGGTAAAAACGGTTTCACCGGCCACTCTTCAACAGGAGATCGCAACCAAGAGGGACCATCCCACCACAAACCGTGAGAAATTAATTGTGACGGAAGCATGCCACGAGATAGGCAATCACTCGGATTTTCGATGCCAGATACGTGATAAAAATGATGCGGTGCTAAGTGCTCCTGACACTGAGCGACGCGGTTGCTCACAAAGATTGACCATCTATGAGGAGATGACGCAATCCACGAAAGCGCAATGGTGGAATCAGAAAATGCAAAAACATCGGCTATAGAACAGCGTTCTTCGTATGAACTACGGACGGTGTTAACTAATTTTGCCATCAGAAGCGCGGCACACAACTCTAAGCGAGCAAGTGTGGCAATTTTTGCCGGCGATACTTTCGATTTAGCACATAACAGCCGAACATTTATTTCTCCTGATGCGGAAGTTGTATGTAAATATATCACAGCTCCATAGCCATTGAGGCTTGCGTCACAAAATGCTACTATATTTACCTTTGTGTTAGTGAAAACACCAATATGACGCGGAATTTGAACTTTACACAATAAAGGAAATTCTTGTGTCAGTAATGAAAAACGCTTAATTATATCTTCATGGGGACTATCGTCCCAACCGACTTTATCAAGCCATAATTCCTTAATTAGCAACTTCGCATAAAAAATTACAGGAGCTACTACTCCAAGTATGTCAAACAAGCGGGCTACCACCGAGAGTATGTTACGTTTTGTACACTTATCGTGTATTTGCGATATGGTTAACATGAAAACATCATTTGTAGGTTCCCATGATAACCCTAATACTTTAGAAATATTTTCGCAGCCATCCTTTATAAAGTCTACACTACCGAGATGCGAATGCGGGAGACTATTCATAACAGTTTCCGAGTTAGATTTCCACTTGACTAAATCAAAACCACCAGTTTTGAAGAAAGAAATTAATTCGCGTGAAAGACAAACAGCTATATCTTCGTCTTGGACTGAATGTACCAAATCGTCCATATACATTCTGGTCACTGCTACCTGAGCCGCTTCAGGAAAATGCAAACTATCAGTAGCCAAATGCCTAATAGTACGCATGGCTAAGAATGGGCTAGACTTGAGCCCAAAGGGGACCCTATTAAATTGAAAAGTACGGATCGGCTCCCTGTCAGTAAAGCGATACAAAATTTTTAAAAACTTGCGATCGGCCTCTGTTACGCCTACTTGTAAGTACATTTGCCGAATATCGGCATTTAATGCGATAGGAAATAAACGGAAATTTAATAAAAGTAAAAATAAATCAGCCTGTAGATTAGATCCTGTATGCAAGATGTCATTCAATGAGACACCTGTATGAGTCCTGGCACTTGCGTCCAACACAATTCGCGGCATGGGCTTGTCCGGGCGAACAACGGCGTGATGTGGTATGAAGTACCCATCACTAACATCAAATGTTACAATTTCGGAAAGGTAATTATTATCAATATATTCCTGAATGACCTTATCGTAATTTATTTTCAGGGACGGAGACTGTTTAAATTTCTTTTCGAGTGAATAAAGACGACGTTGAGCGGCAGCGTAAGAATTACCTAACTCCGTTATATTTTTACAGAATGGTAAGGCAACAGAATAACGTCCTTCACTAGTACGAGTTATGGAACTAGTAAATAAATTTTCGCATTCAGTGTCTTCGGGACTCAAGTAATGTTTAAGCGGTAATTCCTCCAACTCCCAAAACCTCTGCAAGTTGAAGGTAACCACGTCTCGTGCGACAGCGGAAAAGGAGGAAGAAGTGGCGTCGCCATGACGTGGGTAGTCCCCCATCAGGACATAACCCAAAGTTGTTTGCAACGCCGGCGGAGCGCGAGAACCCGAATCAATCTTATTCCCGAGATAGAGATAAGGAAAGAGTTGAGCACCAAGTATTAGATTAATATCACCCGGAATATTCCACGTAAGGTCTGCGAGCGGTAAATTATTCAAAAAACTAAAATCACCCTTATTTTCGATGAAATGTGACGGTAATTGATCTGTAATACAATCAACAACTAAAGCGTAAATATTATATTTACTGTGCGGATGAATGCGGGACTCGATATCAAAACGAACAAAACCATATATCGGTCGCGAAGATAAACCAACTCCTTTGACGAAAGAATTATTCAAAGGAATAATAGGTAAATTTAGTGACTTACAACAATCAAGAGTGATTAAATTATGTTGTGAACCGTTGTCAATAAGACAACGAATTAAAACACTGCTATTATCATTACATTTTGCAAATACTTGCGCGGTTGACAAAAGTATCGTTGCATTATTACGCGCGCTATAAGATAAAAACGCGTTGTTATTATTATTACACGGCGCATGACTGCATGAACCAGGACCGCGCGATTCAGGCGAAGCGCTGACCGCGCACTCGCCGAGAGGCACGGAGTTCGCGACGACAGCCATCGAGGACGGCAGCGGCGACGGCGAAGAAGACGGCGACCGGTAAGACGCGGGCCGTGATAACCGCGAACCATCTTCACATTGAACTACGCCGACGGCATCCTTCGTCATTACATGAACGTTTGATACGGTAGGTTGCTTCGCATCAAAATGCAAAAATGTATGATGACGTTTACTACATGATTTACAAACCGAAGCGGAATTACAATTAGAAACAGTATGCGATAAACTCAAACAATTTAAGCAGCCATGTTGTGACTTAATAAAATCGAACCTATCTCTGACAGAAAGGGCATTTTTAAATTTGTTACAAAGATAAAGTTGTAAATGATCGGTGCCATCACATAACGCACACTTTTGTGATCTCAAGCTAGTCGACGGTTCGTTGCGTGATACGAACGCCTTATAAGTATTTTGTGAACGCAGGGCAGGCTTATTACCAGTCACTAAAGAACGTGAACTAGAATTATTATTATTAGAACGTTCCAAAATCTTGACCTGATCTTGAATAAAAGAGATTAAATCTGTATAAGAAGGAATTTCAATATTTCTAACTGATAACTCAAATGCTTGAATAGTTGTTGTGTCAAGTTTTCTCAAGCCACAATATAATAATAAGAAGTCAGTCAAATCTGAAATGTCTAATTGTTTTAATGCGGAAATCGAAGCGGAATAATTTTCAACAAACGAATCTAAACTATTTTTTTAATTATTGCAATTCTTTAATTCAAAAATATTATTCAAATAATGTGTGCCTAATGCGCGTTTATCTTGGAATTTCTTGACTAAACTATTCCATATTATGTCATAAGTGTCACCGGTAGGTACGATACCTGCCGTGACCTTTAATGCAGAGTGCGTTAATTTGCCTACTAAGTATTGCACCCGTTGCGAGTTAGACAGTCGAGCGTTGTCATGAATATTCGCCCTAAACGACTCATAAAAAATCGGCCAATTTTCCGTACGACCGTCAAACGAAGGTAATTCTATCGGTGGTAATTTTATGTCTACATTGCCTTTATGCGACCTTTCAGTACTGGGTCGCTCCGATGAAGAATTGACAATAATCCTATTACGTGCACTTTTGATGCGGATATACAAATCTTGACAAGATTCAAAAGCCGAGTAGTCTGGCTTTGCTTCGGAATCCAAGTTCAATTGAATCTCGTTAATGTCATCAATCAAACTTTCATATTTATTAAACAAAGAATCGATCGTTTCCGTCTCAGTTATAAAATTATCCCTTGACCTCGAATCGAAAGTTGAAATATTTTTCGTTAAATCAAATAAATGGTTGAAACGTGCAAATGCCGATTCCTTTTTACATTGTAGCAAAGATAATTTATTTTCTAATTGTTTGTGAGACATTTTATCTTTATACTAATGCAAAAAAATCGAAAATGTAATTTAAAATATTATTTACGAAAATGCATATAAAATTTGTATTTTCGCAATATGGCGGGAGCGGTGATGCGGTCTAAGTTGAGAGTTATGCCAATAAGTACGCAAATCCTACTCTAACTTAAAAAAAAAAAAAAAATCAAAATTGTTTATTTACTTCTTGTACATATGATTAGAAATTAAGCACTCTGGACTTCACACTAGGATTCCCTGTGTCGTGAAGACCAGTCTTCCCATTTATGTTACATATACATATGCATACGAAAAAGCGTTTGCGTGTATGTGTGAGGTGTGTATGTGTGTGTGTGTATGTGTGTGTGTGTGTGTGTGTGTGTTTGTGCGTATTTGTGTGTGATGTGTGTGCGTCGTGTGTTATGTAGGTATATTTTTATCTGGAAATGTCTGTTTTATATTATATCTTTCTCCTTTATTGTTAACATTACAAATAAGTACAGCATGAGTTGAATTTATACATAAAAGTAGTCTAGTAAATGTTAATTCAAATTTAAATTGATTTATTTCTGTATTTGTAGAAGGCTTTCCGTTTCATTATAGCTCAGATCTTCTAACCATTTAAATACAGTCAGTCTGCAACCTGCTCGAGTTAAGTCTATAATGTTTTTGGAAGTGTTATATATTTTATTGTAAAGATGGGGACCCATGAATTGACTTGACCTGCGTGCAAAAGCTGTTCCAGTTCTAGGTTTGTCCCACTTAAGTAATCTGTATGAAGTGCGAGCTTGCTGTTTAGCTTGTCTGTGAAAAAGCGTTATCGTTGCAGTAATATATAGTTTGCGAACACTTAGGACTTGGCACTCGGAGTATAGTTTGTCGGTTGGATATCTCCTAGGTCGACGATGGGCTATTTTCAAGATGGCGCGCTGGACTCGCTCAAGTTTAAGTAGGTGAGTTTTGCAAGCTACGCCCCACGCTGTTATGCAGTAATTAATTACTGATTGGCATAAGCTGAGGTAAATCATTTTAATTAGATCATTACCTGCTACAGAACTTAATTTTTTGAAAACATGCATTAGTTTTTTCATTCGTTTTGAAACTACCTCTATTTGAGGTAACCAACTGAATTTATGATCTATAACAACACCTAAGTACTTAACTTTATCGACTTGTTCTAGTAATTCACACTGACAGTTTTGATGATCATCATCATGACATGTGTGAAGTCTAAGTTCAGGGGTTTCCTTTGGTGCTGTTTTGTTAGTCACTCTAAATGAAACAAATTTGGTTTTGCTAGTATTTGCATTGAGTAGGTTCCTTTGAAGCCAAAGACTCACCTCATTTAGTCCCGCTTGTGCTATATGACTGACCTGCGTCCACGAACTAGCATAAAAAATAATTGCAGTGTCATCAGCAAAGGTTAGAATTTTCGCATTTTTTATTTTCATGGAGCACAGGTCATTAATGTAAATTAAAAACAGCGTGGGGCCCAAAACACTGCCTTGCGGCACGCCAAATTTAATAGTAGCATAATCACTGTAGGAGTCTCCTATGATAATTCTCTGTTTGCGATCAGACAGATACGACTGGAACCACTCCAGTGCAACACCCCTTATTCCGAGCATCTCAAGCTTCTTTAAGAGTATCGGCCGGGAAACGGTGTCGAACGCTTTGGCGAAATCTAAGAAGACACCGAGACATTTCTGATTTTCATTAATTTTGCCTATTGTGAAGTTAACAAGATCGTTCACGGCGTCTTCAGTAGATTTGCCCGATCTGAAACCATGTTGGTTCTCAGCAAGTAAACTCTTTGACTCGAGGTACTTAAGCAATCTCAGATTGACAACTTTTTCTATTATTTTTGAAAGAGTACTCAAAAGTGATATTGGCCTGTAATTCGCAGGATCTTGTATTTGACCGGCTTTAAAGATAGGGATTACATTGGCTACCTTAAATTCTGAGGGAACAATGCCAGTAGACATACTTAGGTTACAGATGTAAGTAATAGGGCTAGCTACAGCATATTTAATTTTCTTGAATATATCGTTACTTAGGAAATCATGCCCTAAAGCAGAGCTAGACTTAAGCGATCCAATTAGCTCAACAATCTCCTTTTCATCCGTAGGGTCAAAGAAAAATGAAGAGTATGTAGATATCCGAGATTTAAAATTTAATTTGTTTGCCAGCTCTGTTTCTGTTAGCCCAGATTTTTGAAGCATTCCACTAGCAAGGTTTTCACCGACAGAAGTAAAGTAGGAGTTAACTGAGTTTAAAGATTCAAGTGGATGTTCACTGATTTTAAGAAGTTCCTGATTTATGGTTTTAGTACATTTGATATTGCATATATTTTTTACAGCTGTCCACGTTTTTTTAATATCTTTTTTATTAACAAGTAACATATTTCTTTCAAAATTGTTTTTTACGTCCTGCAGTATATTTATACAGTAATTTCTGTACAATTTATATTCATTCTGAATGTTAGGATCCTGAGGATGTTTTCTAGCTTTAATATGAAGAGCATCTCGTCGTCTTATACATTTGAGCAGTCCCGGCGTTATCCACTTTTTGTAGATAACGTCACGACCCCTCACCTTACGTTCAGTTTTATGCTTAGCAACAATAGCGTTTAAGGTGCGTAAAAAATAGCATACAGCATCATTTGTATCGCTTATTTGATAAAGTTGAGACCAGTCAACTTCTTTTAAGTTTTCGAAAAGAGCATCATAGTCTATTTTAATATTTTTATGTTTTACACTGTCTTTCTGTAAATTTAACCCTAAGCTGCATAGTATTGAACTATGATCAGTTATATTAGAATGACATACAACCGTAGTAGAGGCGAAAGTTGATTTTATCATGCAATGGTCAAGGTTATTTGGGCCTCTTGTAGGAAAATTATGGCTAGGTATGTATCCATAATGTGCCATGATGCTTATATACTCATCGGTTGCTTCATCCGATGTTTCTTTGAGAAGATTTATGTTGATGTCACCTACAAGTACGGAGTGAGGTTTAGTATATTTGCTTAAAATAGACTCAAGTGACTCAAGAAAGTTTTTGGTATTTGCAAACGATGGGGAGCGATAAATTGCTATCACAGAATAAGCTTGATTAGCTTGTATCACCACACAGTTTGCATCAAGAAACTTAGGTTCCATTATACAGATGTTGAGATGTGACCTTGAGTATATCACTATACCATCATTTTGATTAAGGTATGATTTAGAGTGATAACATCTATAGTCATCTAGAGGTATTTCGTTTGAAAGCTCATTTATCCAGCACTCAGTGAGTACTATAATATCAGGTTTAAATTCTAGTCGACTCAGAAATACTACAAAATTATCAAAATTTTTATTTATGCTGCGGATGTTTTGTGATAGTACAGTAAATTTACTTACATTAGTTCCCTGTAAATGCAGTTTACATGCCTCAGGCTCATGTACTTCAACGCTAGTCAAGAGACTTGTACTGTCAATATCGTTTATAATTTTTATTCTGCTGTCCATTGCAATTGACTGTAAAAGATTTGTATGCTATGTATTATTGGATACTTTATTTGTATTCTAAATATTTCCAGATATATAATTTTAATTATGTAGTGGCTCGCGTATGATATAAATTGTTTGCTGTTATGTGAATTGTGTTTGTGTATTTTGTCATAATTTATTTTGTGTATAGGGATGATGGTCGGAAGCAAATATTTGATAGTGTTGAAGGTGTAAGTGGAGTGAGTATGTGGACTTAATGTGTGCTTAACAATACAAACTTCAATAAGTGATGGCTTATGTAAATATTCTAATTTTGTAAGGTATACTAATTTAATATAAATAAGATAAATCAATGATAGTTGTATATTTAGTCATTTAGCACATTTGAGATCGGAAATTTGTGCTTCAGTCTTAATAAGAATGTGAGGTTCGCCTTCTGTGCGACGTAGATAGACGTTGCCATTTGTTGTCCAGCAATATGAATAATCCATTGTCTTGGCAGCTTCTCTTGACAAGTAATACAGTTTTTTAGCCTTTGTTGTTAGATATTCGCTAATATATATAGGTGACTTAATGTGCGTTATGCCCATATCGTTGGAGTTGATTTGTTCCTTAGATTTATCTTTATTATAGCGTTTCACTCCGTCAAGCACGCGACTCTTTATCAGTGTACTCTCGAATTCTGCCACTATATTTGCGGTAGTTGAATCTATTTTACTGGGTAATCGGTAGACATCGCGAATATTGTTTAGCTCTAGTGGTATATTTAGAATAGAAGTAAGTATTTGTATGTATTTGAAAAGCTCCTCTTTTTTTTCACCCTTTATTTTAGGCACGTTACGAATCTCAATGCTTGTCTTGCGCATGTTTGACTCCAAAATATCGCATTTAGTATCGACTTTGCATATCTCTGCCTCCAGTGTTTTGCGATCTTTCTCCATTTTTGAGATATCTTTTTGCATGCTATCAATTCTACTTGACACAAAGTTTATCGACTTTTCTATTTCTAAGTTAGTCTGCTGGATATTGTTGTTTTGACTAGTCATTTGGGCTAATTTTTTCTCAATATTATCGAGCCGAGCGCTCTGACTATTATCAAAAGATATATTAGCAAAAGATATATAATAATTAATTAAATGAATATGCGGAAGCTAGAACAATATCCTAGGCTCTAGAAGGACCAATAAGAAATGATGAAGCGTGTAAATAGCTTATCATGTGTAATATTAAAGGGGGAATTTCGCCAACTTCTGATGAAATGGCGAACTGAATGTTTCACAAATAACTATGGACTGAACATCAACAATCTAGGCAAATAGGTCAGATAAACGTAATCTACGACTCACCCGATGCTTCACCGATCATCAGCCTTCAGGCCTAAAGATGTAGGCACATCCGCTGCACGCACCAGTCCTGCGATTCTAGATAATCAGCCCAACAGTTGCACCGAACACAATATGTAAAGTCTACAATAGTTTCTCACTTCAAATATATTATGATAAGATGAGATCACGGCGAATAATTTTCAAAATTTCATTTGCGGATACTAATATATAACCGTTGCGGGGCAGCGAGAATAACAGAAACAAACACGGGAACTTCTCTTTCTTGTCTATCCCAAAAGTGGTGGCACGGCGTAGCGCCTTTTGGCCATCACTCCGAATCACAGAGTCCACACCAGGCGGCATCGCCGAGTACGTCTACCAAACCAGTATGCCAGTATTGTTGATGTGAAAATAGTAAAATATATATATGAAAAAGATGCGTCACCAATCCGCCAATAATATTGAATTATAGACATTGTTCTTGTTTACTACAAGATAAGGTAAGATTATGAATGAATAAAGCATTTACTACTACGCGCTTAGGAAAATGCGGCAACGTCGCATTATTAATTCAAGCAAGATCAATTTACAACTCGTTTGAAATAAGAGTTATTATTGCACTAGACACTACAATAGTGAAAGACAGAGACAGTCGGCGCCGGCGGGGGCGTTTTGTTGTTTGCTGTCGCTTGTCGGCACGAGCCGGCCGGCTTTAGTTCGCCTTTGACCCTGGCGTGTGTGAATGTATCGCGATGTCGCGCCCGCGCCTGACGCGCGGCAATCGGGCGCATTCGGAATTTTAGTTTCAAGTTAACACATCTCGCGAATACACAGACCTTACTCCGGTAGACCGTAGACTTTTACTTGTGAAGTGAAATTAAGTGTTTGGTGTAAGAAAGTGAACCCACAAACGTAAGACTTGGAAGCGAAAACTGCATTTCAAGACGTTAAACACTAACCAAAGTGATATGTTGTTGTGGTCATGTATAGTTTTAAACGTGCACGACTATGTATGAGTTAGAGGACTTCCTTTAAATTTAGAACTCTTTTGTTATTAGAACTAAAGTTGATTTAAATTGTTTCCTAGGTAGGTAAGTATTTAAAGTTGATTCCAATTTTTTGACTACGCCAAAACAAACTACCATAACCGTAATACCTACCTAGTACTGTTTGTTTTCTTTAAAAACTTTGTTTTGCCGGTCCTAAGTAAGCCCGTAAAGTAGGAAGGTGAAATTGTGATCAACTCAGTGATGACTTTGAATCGGCGACGTTGTTGCCAGTTCGCGTTCATTCAATGTTTTGCCTACAACTTCACTCAGTATTTTTTGGATATTTTAGATAATAAATATCTAATTAAACAGGTGAGTAAATTTTATTATTAATGGTTAAATAATTCTTCTACCGTGTCCTGAAGCCACCCTTAAAATAACCAGGGTGATAAAAAAATAACCGTGTATAATAAGTGACAAGTAATTCAGTCCAGCCTACTCTGGGCTGGCTCAGCCTTCGCTTTCCTTGAAGTGGCTGCGCTTCCACGCCACGAAACGGGAAAGGCTAGATTTAATCGACCTCATCCTGACGACGTCAAAGCGGAAAAGGCGGAGGGCCGAGAGATGGGATCTCAATACAACCATAGTATCTAGTATCGATACACAGATCAAAAATACTACTACCTCTTCCGATCTGAATAGCAAACTTCAGATCAAATATGTTCTCCGGTCTCTGCGAAGTTATCTTGAAGGTACCTCCTTAAGGGAGGCACGGAACTAAACCCGGAAGGGTAGCCGCAATGTGACCTATTATGCTATAATTAATACCAGCATAAAGCCCAACAGTATTCACCTTGCGACGCCGCGGGGTTTTCACTAGCCTAGAGACTAAATTAATCCTCTAAGAAGTATACTAAAATAATTTGAAATTTAAACCATTCCAAAACAAGCAAAGGTAACTCAAGTTAATTAAGCAAAGTGAAAGAGATAAATGAATAAACCTTTTAAAGTATAAGAATGCGGTATCGATATACACCTACTCGATAAGACGATATTTCTTCTAAATGAATACCGCTGCACTAGCTCCACAGATGATCAAAACACAATAATATCCTATCCACAGACTCAACATTAACCATCATACATCATAGACTTTCATAAATCTATGTTCTACCTAAACTATGGAAGTAATCCTGCGAAGCGCCTAAGTGTCTTTCTAAATATGGTAATATTATTAAGAAGTATAAATATCTAATTAAAAACTACTTACTCAAATATTACAAATTAAAACGAGACTAAAACATCACATAAAATATTTATTACTTAGAAGTGGCAGAATGTTTCGAGTTCCTTTGCCTATTCACAAAAGAAACGTCCAAAGGAATGTTAACACTGACATTTTATTATTAGTGACGCATTTTATGTAAACAAAATAATGTTTTTCGAATGAAAATGGCAATTATATCTCTCACAAGACCAAACATGCTGTGATGGTGAATTTATAGTGTTACAATGTTTTATTGATTTTCATTGCAAGAGAAACGAAAATCAATAGGAATCCAGCACAGATGATGCTTGAAAATCGCCCGATACCGGACGAATGATTCAAAATGGAGCCCCTGGCTAGAAGGCCAGGGGCTCTATTTTTGAATCATTCATCATCATCGAGGGACTTATTGTCTAAGAAAAAGTTTATCACGCTCGCTTTGAATTTCCCAGTCATTGCGGCGTTAAGTGCCTATTACATTACGCTATTTTTCGGACCCTGTTTATCGGGTCCCGATTTATCGGGCCCTGTCTGGCGCGTGGCCTATTACATTACACGATTTCTCGGACCCTGTCTGTCATGTGCCTATAAAAGCTCTGCCTGCTTAACTCACTCTCTCAGTCGAAAGTCGAACGTCGAACGTTTTGCACATCTAGCACTATGGCACCGAGTTTATCAAAATCCCAAAAAAATGCTTTAGCGGTGACTGACTGTCGGTACCGTGCAATCTACATAAAGGAATAAAAAAATATTTTAAAAAAAACCGACATCAAAAACACCAAAAAGTCATAAATAATATAAGAATAATACAACATCACAGTTTTGTATTGAAGTTGGTGCCTTTAAGTACCTATACTTATTACCTAATTGTTCTTATATTTTTTAAGACTGAAGGTGATCTTTGCTTGAGACCGACTTACATTATTTTCTTACATTATTTATGAGTTTTTGGTGTTTTTGAAGACGGTTTAATTTTTTTGTGAAAAAAATTTTTTTCAGTCTTTTTAGTTAAGTTATTATATGCGTATTAGAATTTGAGCCAAGGCAAACACTACAATAACTTAAAATAAAACGTCTTTCTCTCTAAGCAGCTTTGAAAGAATTATTAATTATTAACCTTACATCATCAGCTCATGTCATGCTCCGTCACATGACATGATGACTACCTACCAGACGAAAATACATAAATATCTTAAGGGCCCACCATCCGCGCGAGCCCGAGCTAGTTTAGGTAAATTTCTCTAGTCTCTGTTTGTGTGCGTCGCTCACGCACACAAGCGAACTCGGTCGCGCAATCGGCACCAATCGGTACGGCCGCCTAGCAAAATATCGTAGATGTTAATTTTGAATTTAATAGGTGTTTATTATTTACTGTGTTATACTATAGTAAATACAGGGATGTGTTTAATAAGCTTTTATTTAGCTTGCACTGTATGTATAATGCAGATTTGACCACTTCTCGGTTTTCGATTGGGCTGAAATTTTGCACATAATAATATGTATATCGTGACAATGCAATATTATGATAACATGGAGCTGATCTGATGAAGGAACTGGACGGTGGCCATAGGAACTCCGTAATAAAACGGCGCAACCCCATCGAGTTTAGGCTCGTTTGATTCGGATTGACGAGGACTTTGATCCTATATGCTAACCAGGATCTGATGCTGGAGCTGGAAGGTGGCCATAGGAACTCTGCAATAAAACGACAAAACCCCATCGAGTTTGGACTCGTTTGATTCGTATTGACGAGAACTTTGATCCTATATGGTAGCCAGGGTCTGATGCTGGAGCTGAAAGGTGGCTACAGGCACTCTTCAATAAAACGACACAACCCCAACGAGTTTGGGCTCGTTTGATTCGTATTGACCAGTACTTTGGTCCTATGTGGTAACCAGGCTCTGATGCTGGAGCTGGAAGGTAGCCATAGGAACTCCGCAATAAAACGACGCAACCCTATCGAGTTTGGGCTCGTTTGATTCATATTGACGAGTAGTTTGGTCATATATGTCAACCAGGGTCTGATGCTGGAGCTGGGAGGTGGCCATAGGACCTCCGCCATAAAACGACATAACCCTATCGAGTTTGGGCTCGTTTGATTCGTAATGACGAGTACTTTGGTCCTATATGGTAACCAGGGTCTGATGCTGGAGCTGGAGGGTGGCCATAGGACCTCCGCAATAAAACGACATAACCCTATCAAGTTTGGGCTCGTTTGATTCATATTGACGAGTACTTTGGTCCTATATGTTAACCAGGGTCTGATGCTGGAGCTGGGAAGTGGCCATAGGACCTCCGCCATAAAACGACATAACCCTATCGAGTTTGGGTTCGTTTTATTCGTAATGACGAGGACTTTGGTCCTATATGGTAACCAGGGTCTGATGCTGGAGGTGGCCAGAGGAACTCCGCAATAAAACGACACAACCCCATCGAGTTTGGGCTCGTTTGATTCGTATTGACGAGTACTTTGATCTTATATGGTAACCAGGGTCTGATGCTGGAACTGGAAGGTGGCCATAGGAACTCCGCAATAAAACGACACAAGCCCATCGAGTTTTGGGCTCGTTTGTTTCGTAATGACGAGTACTTTGGTCGAGTTTCGTAATGGCGGCCATGCGGTTACAAAATGATAAAATAATAGTAAAAAGATTAAAAAAAACGTCGCCCCACACTAGGATTTTATTTTAAAGCCGTAATAAGACGAAAATAAATTTTAATTTATTACATGATACATCTAATATATAAAATTCTCGTGTCACAGTGTTTGTTACCAAACTCCTCCGAAACGGCTTGACCGATCTTTATGAATTTTTTTGTGTATATTCAGTAGGTCTGAGAATAAGTCGTAAACTATTTTTTATTATGGCGAAACGTAAGTTCGCCGTTATTATGGCGAAATGTAGTTCGCCGGCACAGCTAGTTTTTAATAAAATATAAAAGCTTGTCGCAAGATTTACCTATTTTATAAAAAACAAATATTTTTTTTCTTAGAATTACCAATATTTATTTATTTAAGGCTTACCAAGTAAATACATACGGGCAAGGTACTTAAACAGTTTTTTTTATGGAGGGCCTGGCAAATGACCTCCTCCCGCCTGATGTTAAGCGGTGAAAGAGGCCCAAATGAGTTGAGAGATAGAGGAGGGAGGACATCCACTATCCAACCTGCCCGCCCCTAAAAGATGTTTTTCACACCTCTTTTGAAGGAACCCATGTTGTAGGATGGAGGAAACACGTGCGCAGGTAGAGAATTCCAAGTGTAGGATGAACGACAGAAGACTTACCGGAGGGGGACTCTGTACCCAGGTCGTGTGCTTGGGTACCTCCGTCTTACCTATTTCTGCCGCAAAGCAGCAGTGCTTGCATTGCTGTGTTCCGGTTTGAAGGGTAAGATATGGCACTGAAATTACTGGGTACCGTGACTTTACATCTTAAGTCACAAGTTGGCAACGTACACTGTGGCCTTTGTGGGGGTTGCAGTTTTACTGCGAATGTCACAGGAGCCACATGTATTATAGGTGACTGTTACCACTTACCATCAGGTGGGCAGTTTGCTTTTTTGCCAACTTAGTAGCAATAAAAAAAAAGAAGAAGGAATCTTGGAATTTCTTGGTACGGTGTGAAAAGGAGGATACAGTGTAAGGATGACTCCGTAGACCCTTACTCGTTTTTCTGTTAAGGAATGGAGAGGGAGGGATAAGGTTAAAGAGCTCCTCAGAGCATTCCCTGTGGAACATTCAGTAAAAAGCGCTAAGAGAGGCGATGTCACGACGAAGTTGTAGAGGCTCGAGGGTGTTAGTTGCCTCTACATCGCCAATTATTCGAATAGCGCGACGCTGCAATCTGTCCAGAGCATCGAGGAGGTACTGAGCGGAGCCGGAGTGCGAGCAATATTCCACGCAAGACCTAACCTGAGTTTTATACAACAGGCATAGTTGGTCCGGCGCAAAATACCTACGCACCTTGTTCAGGACACCGAGTTTCCGTGAGGCAGCAGTTATAACGGATTCGAGTTTTTGAAAAAAGGGATCATATATGCATTTAAATTTCAGGACTGCACAGCATTGTCATGTGTGTATGACAATGCTGTACAAAACGTTATTTATTACAGAAAAATAAATATAATAATCAAGTTAAATTGTTTTATTGTTTATCCTAATTCTCGGGACAAGCTTTTATATTTTTATAAGAAAATATACCTTGTAATAAATTAAAGTTTATTTTCCTCTTTGAAGGCATTATAATATAAGCTTGTTTTTAAAAAATCTTTTTTTAAACTATTTGCTCAAATAATAAGAAATATTTTAATGACTACCGAGTTCTTTATTGTTATTTGTATCTACAATTATTTTATATAATATACATATAATAATTTAGTAATAAACAAATATGAAATTAATATTTTCTTGTGCTCAACGCACTTTTTAGTGCATTGAAGCTATTCGCTAAATTGTAATAAAAAATAAATTAAAGTTTATTTTCTTTTTTTAGGGCATTTAAATAAAAGCTTGTTTTAAAAAATCTTTTGTGATAGCGGCCATCTTGTTTTAGTTTTTTTCATGGTGTACTGTATTTTACGAACTTTCATTTGATACCGTTTTTTTTGATTTCATTTGATACAGGCCCATATTGTGGGGATTGTACATTTAAATAATCTGTCAATTTGTGACGGCGGCCATCTTGGATTAGATTGTCTTTCAGAATATACTATATTCTACAATTCATTCTACAATTCAAGCTTTTTCATTTGACACCTTAATTGGGGTTTGCGTATGGATATTATCTTAGCTAGGCTCAAAGTACTCATCAAGAAAAATCATATAGGACCAAAGTACTCGTCAATACGAATCAAGCAAGCCCAAACTCGATGGGGTTGCGTCGTTTTATTTCGGAGTTCCTTTGGCCACCTTCCAACTTCAGCATCAGACCCTGGTTACCATATAGGAACAAAGTACTCGTCAGTACGAATCAAACGAGCCCAAACTCGATGGGGTTGTGTCCTTATATTGCGGAGTTCCTATGGCTACCTTCCTGCTCCAGCATCAGACCCTGGTTACCACATAGGTCCAAAGTACTCGTCAATACGAATCAAGCAAGCCCAAACTCGATGGGGTTGCGTCGTTTTATTTCGGAGTTCCTTTGGCCACCTTCCAACTTCAGCATCAGACCCTGGTTACCATATAGGACCAAAGTACTCGTCAATACGAATCAAACGAGCCCAAACTCGATGGGGTTGTGTCCTTTTATTGCGGAGTTCCTGTGGCCACCTTCCAGCTCCAGCATCAGACCCTGGTTACCATATGGGACCAAAGTACTCGTTAATACGAATCAAACGAGCCCAAACTCGACGGGGTTTTCTCGTTTTATTGCGGAGTTCCCTTGGCTACCTTCCAGCTCCAGCATCAGACCCTGGTTACCACATAGGACCAATGTACTCGTCAATACGAATCAAACGAGCCCAAACTCGATGGGGTTGTGTCCTTTTATTGCGGAGTTCCTATGGCTACCTTCCAGCTCCAGCATCAGACCCTGGTTACCACATAGGTCCAAAGTACTCGTCAATACGAATCAAGCAAGCCCAAACTCGATGGGGTTGCGTCGTTTTATTTCGGAGTTCCTTTGGCCACCTTCCAACTTCAGCATCAGACCCTGGTTACCATATAGGACCAAAGTACTCGTCAATACGAATCAAACGAGCCCAAACTCGATGGGGTTGCGTTGTTTGATTGCGGAGTTCCTGTGGCCACCTTCCAGCTCCAGCATCAGACCCTGGTTACCACATAGGTCCAAAGTACTCGTCAATACGAATCAAACGAGCCCAAACTCGATGGGGTTGTGTCCTTTTATTGCGGAGTTCCTATGGCTACCTTCCAGCTCCAGCATCAGACCCTGGTTACCATATGGGACCAAAGTACTTGTTAATACGAATCAAACGAGCCCAAACTCGACGGGGTTTTCTCGTTTTATTGCGGAGTTCCCTTGGCCACCTTCCAGCTCCAGCATCAGACCCTGGTTACCACATAGGTCCAAAGTACTCGTCAATACGAATCAAACGAGCCCAAACTCGATGGGGTTGTGTCCTTTTATTGCGGAGTTCCTATGGCTACCTTCCAGCTCCAGCATCAGACCCTGGTTACCACATAGGTCCAAAGTACTCGTCAATACGAATCAAACGAGCCCAAACTCGATGGGGTTGTGTCCTTTTATTGCGGAGTTCCTATGGCTACCTTCCAGCTCCAGCATCAGACCCTGGTTACCACATAGGTCCAAAGTACTCGTCAATACGAATCAAACGAGCTCAAACTCGATGGGGCTATGTCGTTTTATTGCGGAGTTCCTATTGCCACCTTCCAGCTCCAGCATTAGACCCTGGTTACCACATAGGTCCAAAGTACTCGTCAATACGAATCAAACGAGCCCAAACTCGATGGGGTTGTGTCCTTTTATTGCGGAGTTCCTATGGCTACCTTCCAGCTTCAGCATCAGACCCTGGTTACCACATAGGTCCAAAGTACTCGTCAATACGAATCAAACGAGCCCAAACTCGATGGGGTTGCATTGTTTGATTGCGGAGTTCCTATGGCAAACTTCCAGATCCAGCATCAGACCCTGGTTACCATATAGGATCAAAGTTCTCGTCAATACGAATCAAACGAGCTCAAACTCGATGGGGCTATGTCGTTTTATTGCGGAGTTCCTATGGCCACCCTTCAGCTCCAACATCAGATCAGCTCCATGTCGTCATCATAATATATTTATACATATGCATGCAAAATTTCAGCTTAATCGGAAACCGGAAAGTGAGTCAAATTTAACTCGCAAGATTAGACCCGAACATGCAAAAGATAAATAAAGGCTTGTAAAAAGGTTGAAGGTTTTTCGTACGGCAGCCACAAATAACAAAATTGTTAGTTATCAACTTCTCCGATTACTCCGTAGGACTTCGCGTCGTATACATACACAAATAATTACGCGACCGGGAGCTAGCTCAAAGCGACGTGCTCTCACTTCGAGTCTTGATTGCACACTGAATTTCGACGCGCCCGAGCCAAGTATTTTTAAGAACATCGATAAATGTATGTTAAAAAATTCAAATAAAAATCAATGTACGATAATTAAAAAAAAATACCACGGTGTCAATGTTTTGCTTACCTTTGTTCTATATATTTGTTAAACTAAAATATAATAGGGTTAATTAATGAAGCTAAAAATCACGAACGGTATGTGGGTGTAACCTAAATTTTAAGTAAAATTGATGCTATTTTTTAACGAAATGGTATGTAAATTTGAAAAATGGTGACGGTGATTGTGTAGACACATAATTTAAGAATTTAAATTTATTTTTTCCCGGTCAGTTAACTGGAACGTTAACGTAAAATATCAAAAACGCCAACGGCCTTTTTGCTATTTTTCGCGCCATGGGCCCTTAACAAAAGACATGAAACACGTTGGACGTGCAAAAAAATACAAGAAATAGAACCGACTTGAAAAACACTGAAAACTTAAAAATAATCTTCTTCTTTTTCGATTTTCATTTTTTTTGTAATCGAAAGAGTACACTCCGGAGGTGGTCCCATTGTCACCATGTCATGATCTGATAATGGAATGCCGGGCAAATCGAGCAAAACCCTTGAATTTCATAGGCACGTCCAACGTGTTTCATGTCTTTTGTTAAGATATTTATGTATTTTCGTCTGGTAGGTAGTCATCATGTCATGTGACGGAGCATGACATGAGCTGATGATGTAAGGTTAATAATTAATAATTCTTTCAAAGCTCATAAATAATGTAAGAAAATAATGTAAGTCGGTCCCAAGCAAAGATCACCTTCAGTCTTAAAAAATATAAGAACAATTAGGTAATAAGTATAGGTACTTAAAGGCACCAACTTCAATACAAAACTGTGATGTTGTATTATTCTTATATTATTTATGACTTTTTGGTGTTTTTGATGTCGGTTTTTTTTTTAATATTTTTTTATTCCTTTATGTAGATTGCACGGTACCGACATTCAAAGTTACCGCTAAAGCAATTTTTTGGGATTTTGATAAACTCGGTGCCATAGTGCTAGACTAGTGCAAAACGTTCGACTTTCGACTGAGAGCGAGTTAAGCAGGCAACGCTTTTATAGGCACATGACAGACAGGGTCCGAGAAATCGTGTAATGTAATAGGCCACTCGCCAGACAGGGCCCGATAAATCGGGACCCGATAAACAGGGTCCGAGAAATAGCGTAATGTAATAGGCACTAGGCCTTTAATACGAGACTCTGTGTCGACTGTCTGATAAAAAAAAATAGTGATGGATGCACTTAGACTGTCAAAATTGAATGCGATCGCGATAGAATTTTGATTCACAATCAAGGGGCGAGAGGTCTGTGGTTCGATCCTGCCATATACCAATGTGTTTATCGTTTAGAAATTACAAAAGTTACCGTAGGAAGACTAAAAAATAAACAAAAAATTCAAAATATCCCATAAATTTTCATGTTAACGTTTCTTAATTTTCTATGATATTGATATGAATTGTTTACAAAAGGAAACATTTTATTTATTCTAACAAAATATCCGATTAGCTTTAAAATAAATGTTTCAGTATTCCAGAAATTAATACAACTACTAGGTAAATAGTCATTGCTACATTACTATTACTATTAATAATACAATTTCGTTCGTGAACGTGGCAAAGCAACAACTAAAGTTGTACAATAATAATAATAGTAAAACATTACAGTGCAATAAGTAACCCCCGTAAAGATAAACAGTGTAACTACAAAAAGTTTTTAAACGCTGTCTAACTGTAAGCACTGTTTACATGATGCTGTCTCTATCTATTCATTTAAAACTAATGCAACAGCATCACATTTAAAAAAATTATAAGTAGTAAAAAAATGTTTTTATAAAATAGGTAAATCTCGCGACAAGCTTTTGGATAAATTTCAACAGGTCCATTAAAATGTTCATTTCCGTGGATTTTTTTATCTTAAAGTTTTTTTTTTAAAATGGCGTTTTTTTATAGTTTTAGATAATGTATGTATACTTGATTAATATCTAGAAGATAACTTAAAAAACAAAGGAGATATACAATATTAAAAATTTCATGCCACGGCGATGAAACATGCGTGAATGCCAATGAAACAAGCGTCCACGGCATTGAAATAAGCGTCCGCGGCATTATTAAAATCAGACTATAGTGTGTGTATGTGTGTGTTTGTGTGTGTGTGCTTGCGTGCATGTACGTGGATGCGCGTATGTACGTGTATGTGTGTGTGTACGTAAGGTATCATTTTGTAACATGGTTTTTTTTTGTAGTTGACTATACAGTAAAAAAATCATCAATTCTATCCTTAAGTCTTTTATCGTATTGCAGAGGGTTAACTTGACGTGTCCGGAACTGTCAATATTCGGCACTACCTGTATTACAGGTAAATATGTTTTTTTTGCCTAATCTTACCATGGCAATCAAAACATAAGTCACGGAAATGAAACACCTGGCTACGGCAATGAAACTAAATTGTGTTCCAATGCATGGCAATGAAATTTTTTTCATTGCCGTGTCTTTTCGTTCATTGCCATAGCAAATTTTGGCCACGGAAACCACGGCAATGAAAGCGTGGCGATGAAAATCAAGGCAAACATATAAAATAACAAAAAATCTATTAATTATTCGAAGTAATAAATACTTCACAAATAAACATAAGAGAAATGGCATTCTATTGAATGCTCAATCAAGAGGACAAACTTATTCAAATAGAAGTTATACTTATCCACGGCGATGAAAGAAAAAATGACGAGTAACATAAAAATGGAATACATATATTTATGGCGCGAAAACGCATGCACGAGTGTACTTCCTTCCACGTCGAGTACTTAGGCGACACTAATATGCAACGTTTAGCGCACAAGGCGGGGGCCGCAAGTCTTTAGATAAAACAATATTCTTAACCATGTTTAGGACACGGCGATGAAAGGTAGTTCTGGGACAAATGATTTTTTATTAACCATTCGTTGTATTGTTTAAATATTTAAATAAATGTATTCCGTAACAATACTTTAACTATACATGTATCAAATAAAACTAAGTTTCAATATAAATAATCAATAGATTTTTATCAATGAGGTATAATATACATCAAGGTGACGTGTGGACAAACACGGCAATGAAAGATTTCCAGGTATAATTAATTTTTTTGAAGTTCCTATTATTCCTATTATTAAAATATTTAGTGCTCCACATAGATAACTATTTCACGTAACTAGAAAAAATGTCGGAACATTATAATTATGTTTTTTAGTACCGATTTCATCGATGCCACGCAATTTTTGGTCCCAGGAAATTCACCCTTTTATATTGTCATAAAAGTTGTGTCATGTAATAAATAAATTTATTTTCCTCGTTTTAGAGCATTTAAATAAAAGCTTGTTTTGAAAAATGTTTAAATATTTAAATAAATGTATTCCGTAACAATACTTTAACTATACATGTATCAAATAAAACTAAGTTTCAATATAAATAATCAATAGATTTTTATCAATGAGGTATAATATACATCAAGGTGACGTGTGGACAAACACGGCAATGAAAGATTTCCAGGTATAATTAATTTTTTTGAAGTTCCTATTATTCCTATTATTAAAATATTTAGTGCTCCACATAGATAACTATTTCACGTAACTAGAAAAAATGTCGGAACATTATAATTATGTTTTTTAGTACCGATTTCATCGATGCCACGCAATTTTTGGTCCCAGGAAATTCACCCTTTTATATTGTCATAAAAGTTGTGTCATGTAATAAATAACTTTATTTTCCTCGTTTTAGAGCATTTAAATAAAAGCTTGTTTTGAAAAATGTTTTTTGCTATTAATTTATTTTATATTTTTTCATTTCATTTTTTCTTTGGTGTACTGTATTTTACAAGTCAAGCTCTTTCATTTGATACCCATATTGGAGAGGGTTGTACAAAAATAATATGTAATCCACCTCTTTGTGACGGTGGCCCTCTTGGACTTCATATTTTTTTATAAAGTAGGTACTGTATTCTGCGAGTCAAGCCCTTTTATTTGACACCCATATCGCGGGGCTTATACATATAATACTGTGTAATCCGCTTTTTTGTTGCAGCGGCCTTTTTGGATTTACAACAACACTAATTATGCTTAATTGCATTGTCATCAGAACTAAAGATGTATTCTAAATTTCAAGCTAAATCGGATACTGGCAAGTAGGTCTAATTTAACTTGCAAGTTTTGACCTGAACATACAGGCTGGCACATTTAGATTTAGATTAGGTGAGTATGGGCAAGACCTTAACAATAAGACATACAAAGATCTGTTTTTAGGAATCATGTCATCGGTTTTAGTGACAATAAAGACTGCATACATAGATTTTTTAAAAAACTTGTACTCTGGGATTTGTATTTTGGGAATAAAACCCGGTCGTACTGAAAAATAAAAATGACATTATTTCTATTTGGTTATCACTTGTGTACATACTTGTAGGTCCAATTCAGGAATCATCTAATCATAAGAGAGTTTGACAGTTTTAAATGTCAGTGTTCAACCATCAAATTCGGTGGTTGTTCGGTTGTAGCTCGCTCTGGCACTAAGGTCTTGATACAAAAGCCACACGCTTATTTTTCCGAAGTTGTTCCGCAGAAAAAAAATTATGGAGATGACTAACTGCGCCATAAATAGATTTTCATTCCCATACATTTTTTCCACGGATCGATTGCGGAAAAGCGTGTGGTTTGTATAAGGGGGCAGTTGTTTCTCCCAAACTTCAACATCAGTAAAAATTAATACCCAAAAATCAGTAAAAATTAATACCAAGGCATTTTGGAAATTTATAAATAACCGTAAGACTAATGGTACTAGTCCCCAGACAGTTCATTATGGTGATCGGACGTCATCGTCACCCGCTGATGTTGTGGAATTGTTTTCTTAATTTTTAGTTCCGTTTTTGAACCATGCACTACGTCGACAGTAGATTGTTTCGAATCCGTCTCAGGGAATGTTCTTGGAGGTCTCGGCGATGACGTTTATAAATGCATTAAGGAGTTGGATCCACATAAAGGCGCTGGCCCTGATTCTATTCCTCCTTCCTTCGTCAAGTCCTGCGGGAAAGAACTTAGTCCTATATTGGCGATTATCTATAATAAATCCGTTCAAGCTGGTAATCTCCCAACATACTGGAAGCTAGCTCACGTTGTACCTGACTTCAAATCAGGTGACAGATCGATGTGTGATAATTACAGACCTATCAGCATCCTATCTTGTTTTGCAAAAATTTTTGAAAAGCTGGTCTTTGATCCCTTATATTATCATGTTGAGTCTTTATTGCAGACTAGACAACACGGTTTCTTTAAAAATAAATCCACAGTCACAAACCTCATAGAGTATAAGAACTATCTTTGCAGTGCCTTTGCGCAGAGGGGTCAAGTGGATGCCATTTATACCGATTTCCGTAAAGCATTCGATAAAGTCAATCACAACACTTTGATAAAAAAGCTGATAGCGTATGGTGTTTGTGGTGATTTGCTACGATGGATAAGATCTTATATATCTAATAGGAGTCAACTTGTCGCTGTTAAGGGATACCTGTCACAACCTGTTTTGGTGACGTCAGGTGTTCCCCAAGGTTCGCACTTAGGCCCACTCCTGTTCATTATTTTCATAGATGACCTCATACGCTCTTTATCAAATAACTGCCTGCTGTATGCTGATGATTTAAAGGTATTCTCCACAATCTCGTCCCCCGCGGACAGCCTTTCGCTTCAATCGGATTTGGACAGGATAGACCAATGGTGCACTACTAATGGTATGTCTCTGAATGTCGATAAATGCTGTATAATTACATTCACACGCAAACATCAACCCTTGTACTATGACTACCGCATTCATTCGCACATACTTCAAAGATGCAGTGTTGTCAAGGATCTTGGTGTACTTTTTGACAAGGAACTGACGTTTAGAGCTCATTATGATTTTGTTATTGACAAATGCAACCAACTTCTAGGTTTTATTTTTAGAGCTACCAAACCGTTTAAAAACCAGAATTGTCTTATTATGCTTTGGTGCAGCTTGGTGCGCAGTATATTGGAGTATGCATCGGTAATTTGGTCGCCTTTCTATCATACTCACATTGACCGGATTGATAACATACAAAAGAGGTGTCTGAGGTTGGCTTGTTACCGATCAAAGGTTTCCACTCGAGGGTTGTCGTATGAGGATTTATTGCAAAAATTTAAGCTGACTAGTCTGCAATTGCGCAGGCTTCACGCAGCCCTCTTCTATCTTTATAAAATATTGAATTCGCATATCAATTCACCTACTCTATTGTCAGCTATAAGTATCAACACTAGATATGTAAGTCGCGCGCCTAAATTCTTTACTCTGAGTGTATACAAGAATAATACGTCATTCTACAACCCCATTGTGCGTATGTGCAGAGTTTATAACCAAATGGTGGCTAGGCACCCGGAGTTGGATATATTTGTGCGTGGGTATCCGGCATTTAAGCGATGTGTCAAAAGGACAATTGACTCGGTCTAAAAACACAGGAAACTTTTGTGCTATCTTCATTTAGTTTAGTTTTTTCTTTTTAAGTTTTATATTTAGGATGTTTTTTTTTTCCCCTATTTTCTCCCCAATATGTAACGTTATTGCTATTTGTATATTTAAAGTAGGTTTCATTTTATCTTAAGAATTTATAGGTAGTTTTATTTTGTTACTTTCAAGATTTGTTGTTGCGAGCTGTGTACATATGTTTGGGTTGCATCCCAGTTCAATACCACTTAAGTTATATTTAAGCCTATGTTATGGATGTGAGCTGTTTATGTACCAAATCATAAATAAATAAATAAATAAACGTCACGCACGTATTCAACGGGGTTAGTGCGAAAAGTTTTCGCACTAAGGCTCTGCACGCGCCCTACCTTAGACAGCGCTTAAAAGCTTTTTGTATACCAATAAACCACAATCGACTGATGCCCTAAAAGTCAACATAACGCAGGCCATCGCTCAGATTCAGCCAGATCCAGAGTTATTGAAAATTGAACCTCTCGGATCGTGACAGAAGTGCATCATCATCATCATCATTTCAGCCAAGAGACGCCCACTGCTGGACATAGGCCTCCCCCAGGGATCTCCAAACCGATTGGTCCTGCGCCTCCCGCATCCAGCGGCTTCCCGCGACCTTCACCAGATCGTCGGTCCACCTTGTGGGGGGCCTACCAACGCTGCGTCTCCCGGTACGCGGCCGCCCCAACGGCCGTCAGTCCTGCGAGCTATGTGTCCTGCCCACTGCCACTTAAGGTTTGCAATTCTTTGGGCTATGTCATGCGTGTTCACTTAACTCTGAAAGACACCCAGAATATACATATTTCTGTGCAGAATATAAGTAGACTCTGCACCAGGGTCGTCTGCACGGGTACCCCCGTCTTACCTATTTCTGCCGCAAAGCAGCAGTGCTTGTATTGCTGTGTTCCGGTTTGAAGGGTAAGATATGACAGTGAAATTACTAGGTACCGTGACTTTACATCTGATGTTACAAGTTGGCAACGTAGACAATGTGGTTCTTGTGAGGTTGCAGATTTGCTGCGAATCTCACAGGAGCCACATGTATTAAAGGTGACTGTTACCACTTACCATCAGGTGGGTAGTTTGCTTGTTTGCCAACTTAGTAGCAATAAAAAAAAAACATTTACTAAATCTATATAAAATTAATTGCATCATTTCAAAGCGACTGTACCTTTGTGTTTTTCTTTTTTTTTTCTTTCGAAATGGCGACAAATTATAAAATGTACAGTCGGCTTCAAAAGTAGATGAACATTTTACTACCATGTCACACCAACTATTAACAATGCAATATAGGTGTAACCATACGAAATAAAAGGAATAGTTGATGTGACATGGTACTAAAATGCTCTAAAATGCTTATCTACTTTTGAAGCCGGCTGTACATGTGAAATTCCTCTTTGTGATGTATTTTGGATTCATATAAGAACTAGAGTCACCGATATAGCCCAAAGAAACCATAAGTGGTAGTGGGCAGGACACTAGCTCGTAGGACGGACATCCGTTAGGACGGAAAGGTCCTCGAATAGCTTATTCGTCCATAGGTCCAGTTCGGTCGTAGACGCTTCCGCGTACGCACGTAATTTTTCGTTATGGAGAATCAATCGAGTAAAACAATGTTTTCGGACACCGTAAAGTGTGCAAATTGCAATGTGGTGATTAATGAAGTTCTCGCGTTTGTTTGTAATAAAATCGACGTAATGGATGAACAAAGTCTTAGTCGGATTTGTGTTAGTGCGTTTTCGGATAGTGATATCTTGAATGCTAAGAACTTGTTGTTTACTTCCATAAGAACATCAAAACGTAAGAAGACAAGAAAAAATCAAGGCAAAACGTTGCGGGATATTGAGGATATAGTCTGTTTGCTGAAAGAGACAGACCCAGAGGAAATTCCGATTTTTGTTGCGCGGGATTTGCAAAAACTTCCGCCAGTTCTTTTCGATCATGTAGACGTAACCAGACTATTAAAGGATATTGTGAAAATGAGAAGTGATTTAGATCGCATTTCTGAGGAATATGCCACGACTAATCAACTGAAAGATCTTCGTGCTGAACTAGAATCCTTAAAGAATATGTCGATTGTAAACAATTTCCAGCCAAATGTAAATAAAAAGCGAGGTGCCGCTTTACTGACGAGTTTTGAGTGTGAAAGTGGACCCATGGGATTATCTCCCTTATGTAATAACGAACCATTGATATGTAAGGCTTCTCCTGCAAAGAAATGTATCACTTTTTCTGATGTGGGTACTTCTAAAACACTGACCAGGGCGATACACGAACGACTTTTTCTGAAAAAGTGAGAGAGACTGAAGGCGAATTTAGATTGCAACCGCTGGATGAGGGTTATATTCTTGTTCAGAAGAGACGACTAAGAAATCGATTCCTCGGGAAAACCGGAAAAGCTATTGTGGATACAAACTCTAACTTTAAAGCCGCTGATATCAAGGTTCCAATTTATATATACAATGTTTCAAAGGAGACGACTGTATGTGACATAAAGAAATACATTACTAGTAAAACAAAGCTTAACATTGACTTAGAAAAAATGAATATGAAAATGACGAAAGAATATAATGCCTTTTAAAATATTTATACCCAAATGTAAAACTGACATATTTTTGAACGATGATTTTTGGCCCGATGGAGTGGTTTATCGTTGGTTTATAGATTTTAATCGCAACACCGTGAGGCATAATTATCGAGAAATGGAAAAGTCAAAACTAACACATGAATCTCACAACAAAACTAATATCATTTAATTGTAAAAATCTTACGAGATTCTTTGATTGTGTGAGAAATCTTTGTAAACAAGCAGACATCGTAGCGTTGCAGGAAACGTGGCTGCTGGATCATGACATCCCAATGTTGGGTAACATTGATGACGCATTCTCCTTCACCGGAAAGTCAGCGGTAGATTTATCTTCAGGGGTACTTCGCGGCAGGCCGCATGGTGGAGTAGCATTGCTGTGGAGAACCGCAATATTCCCTAACGTGACCGTTATCCCGTGCAGAAGTGTGCGTATCGCTGCAATAAAGGTGGTGTGTGACGATCGATCTCTGTTGGTAGCAACTGTGTATATGCCTAATAATTTAAATGAAAACCTTTGGGAGTTTACGGACTGTTTGAGTGAATTAATCGCTATTATTGAAGGTAACGAAGTGGATTCAGTAGTTATGCTTGGGGACTTCAACGCTCATCCGGGTAAGCTGTTTTCTACAGAGCTATTGACTTTTTGTGCAGAACAATCTTGGTCGTGCGTAGACATGGAGCTCTTACCAATTGATACGTATACTTTTGTATGCGGTGCGAGTGGCAGTCATAGCTGGCTCGATCACTGCGTGGTGACGGAAGCCGCGCGTTCGGTTGTTTTAAGTGCGTCTGTACTTTATGACACATACTGGTCTGACCACTTTCCGCTAATGATTGTTTGTAAATTTAATTTTATTCGACCTAGCTATATACATTCCACTAAGCAAAGTGATTTCGTTGTTAATAATAATATTATATGGGGTGAAAGAAACTTAGAACAGATAAGAAAATATTCATGTATTTGTAACTCAAAATTAAGAAGATTAGATTTTCCCCCTGAATTTCAAAATTGTCCTGATGGAACGTGTAATATTGACAAACATAAATTATTATTAGATAACATGTATGACATGATAATTAATAGTCTTACTGAGGCGGCAAAGGCTAGCTTTTGTGTACCTAATCGCAGAAAACGTAAATATGTGACCGGATGGAACCGGTATGTTAGTGACGCTCTCAGGAGGGCGCGACTTTGTTTCCAAGCATGGATTTTGGCTGGAAAGCCGACGTCTGGAAATGACTACACTAATATGTGTGAATCTAGAAGGATTTTTAAATCAAAATTAGCTTATTGTCAGAAAAATGATTCACAAATAAAAATGAATATTATTGCACAAAATCATGTCAACAAAGATTTTAGTATTTTTTGGAAGAATACAAGGAAATTAAGTCCAAGGTCAGCCCTTCCTGTTTGCGTGGATGGGAAAAATGGACCCCATGACATAGCCTGTGCATTTCAACGGCATTTTAAGACTGAGTCCCCGCTCGGCCTTGCATCTCGGGTGCTCGCTGCTGAGTACCATGCATCCAGCCGCACTCAGTGTCCGGTTTTCTGCTAAGGAGGTAGCCGAGGTCATTAAAAAGATGGTAAGAGGAAAGTCGCCTGGCCACGATGGTCTCAGTATAGAGCATTTGAAACACGCAGGGGTCCATTTACCCAGAGTACTCTCGATGTTCTTCAGCCTTTGTATTAGTCATAGTTATTTACCTGAAAAGCTTATGTATATGTATATATAAAGCTCTAAATAATAGACTTATTAGTTTCCTAGAAAGTAGAGATATTATCGCCAAAAATCAATTTGGTTTCAGAAGGGGTGTCAGCACAGAGGATGCAGTCGTTTCATTGCTGAATTCAGTGGTAGGACATATGGACACTAAGCAAAAGTGTATAGGCATGTTTTATCTAAGGCATTTGATACGGTTTCCATTCCCGCGCTTTTGAATAAACTTGAACAGATTGGTGTACGTGGACTTCCTTACTTACTACTTAAAGATTATCTTGTAAACCGTACACAGTCAGTAAAGATAGGCGAGTTTATCAGTGATCCTGAGGTGTTGGAATTCGGGGTACCACAAGGCTCAATACTGGGACCCACTCTTTTTATCATCTATATCAACGACCTATGCAGGCTTGCAGTGCCCCATTGCAGAATTTTCACGTATGCGGATGATACTGCCCTTGTGATTGATGGATCGACTTAGACGGAGACCTATGTGAATGCTGAATGTGCTATTACCACAGTTCTATCATGGCTAGACAATAATCTTCTTACTCTAAATTTTGCTAAAACAAATTTTATAACTTTCGCCTCTAACACTAGAGCACTACCAACTAATGAAGCTGCCAATATTACTGTCCATCAGTGTTCTAAAGCTACAGATCAATGTAACTGTTTAAAGATGACAAGAACAGCCACTATTAAATACCTAGGCATTTACATTGACCAATTTTTAAAATGGGATTATCAAATAAAGTCTCTTATATCAAGAGTAAGAAAACTAATATATGTGTTCAAAAATATTAATAAAATAGCTGACGATAACATCCTCAAGTTAATTTATTTGAGTTTGTGTCAGTCTGTTTTGTCTTATTGTGTCACTGTTTGGGGTTGTGCTGCTAAAACGATAATGCTACCTCTAGAAAGAGCCCAGAGAGCAGTACTTAAAGTCATGACAAGAAAACCTTTCCGTTACCCCACATTCCAACTTTATACCGATACCTCAGTTCTGACTGTGAGACAACTTTTTCTCATGTATCTTATACTCCGCAAACACTCACAATTAACTTTTGACCCTAAACTTTTGACAGACAAACGAAGATCTGATATTGTCTGCCAAACACCACAATATAGGACTGCTCTGGCTAGACGGCACTTCAACATCATCAGTTGTATTATCTATAATAAGATTAATAAAATTATAAATATCTACCCATGTCAAAAAAGAGAGGTAAAAAGAAAAATTCAAAATTTATTAATAAAATTAACATATTTCGAGACCGAAGAACTTTTGGCAAAAACTTTATAAAATTATGGTTATTTACCTATATATCGCTTTATACTGGTTTTCAATATTACAAAATACATTCACACACGCTCACTCACACACACCCTCATACACACACACAAACACACACCACACCACACACACAAACACATGCACACACATATACACACATGTACAGATGTTATTATATACCATTAACTTTTACTACCTTGCGGTTGAGAGGACAACGATAGTAATAGAATATTATATCACAATTTTGAAAACGTTACAATTTAAATTTCTTTTATTTCTATTACACGAATTCTCAAAAAACAGACTATGTCTCGTTTGAGAATTACTGCTTCCACTCTGAGTCTCCTTACTATTATCGTTTCGTTTATTTGTTTCGGAGTTCTGTGTGTAGTACTCTGAACCTTTTTGTATCCAGTCACTTGCCTCTACACTTCGAGATACAGGTTAGGTCCTAGTTCGATGGTGGGTGGCTGGTGGCGGGCTACTAACAATTTAATTATAGTGATCTGTCATTAATAGATTTAATCCTAGATTGAAACGAATCAATAAAGAATTTTTATTTTATTATTTATTTATTTATTTACTATAGTGGTACCTGTAATAAAGAACAAAGCAGGTGACTCGTCGGATATTTCTAATTATAGACCGATATCCTTAGCTACTGTCATAGCTAAAGTGCTGGACAGTTTGCTTGATAAGCAGTTGGAAAAGCATCTCAAACTTCATGACGCGCAGTTTGGTTTTAGGTCAGGTCTGTCAACCGAGACTACTATCCTCTGCCTCAAGCAGACTGTTCAGTACTATACGAGTCGGGGTACGCCGGTCTATGCTTGTTACCTCGATCTGTCAAAGGCCTTCGATTTGGTGTCTTACGAAAGGCTTTGGCAGAAACTGCAGTGTGAGACGGATGTACCAAAGGAAGTTATTTTAATGTTTAAGTTTTGGTACAGTCACCAACAAAACAGGGTGAGGTGGGCAAGTGCGTACTCGGAGGTATACGGGTTGGAGTGCGGGGTGAGGCAAGGGGGTTAAGCTCGCCTCGCCTTTTTAACTTGTATATAAACCAGCTCATTGGTGAGCTCAGCGGTACTGGTGTTGGCTGTTCCATTGATGGGGTAAGCATACACAACATTAGTTACGCTGACGACATGGTACTGCTGAGCCCATCGATTGGAGCATTACGTAAACTCTTGTGCATTTGTCAATCGTACGCGGAAGCTCATGGGCTCAGATACAACGCGAAGAAGAGTGAGTTCATGGTGTTTAAAGCGGGTAATAAATGCTATAATGAAGTTCCTAATGTAACTCTCTGCGGCACGACTCTGAAAAGGGTCAGTTCATTTAAATATTTGGGCCACTGGGTAACTGACGACTTGTGTGACAATGAGGACATCGAGAGGAAGCGCAGGGCGCTGTCCGTCCGATGTAACATGCTGGCTCGCAGGTTTGCACAGTGCACAAGAACAGTGAAGATTAAACAATTTAATGAACACTAGTTAAAGCATACTGCCAGACCTTCTACACGTGCAGCCTGTGGACTAGCTTTACGCAGCGGGCGTATAGTGCATTGCGTGTTCAATACAATAATGCATTTAAGATTTTGTTAGGGCTGCCACGTTTTTGTAGTGCGTCCGGCATGTTTGTCTTGTCGAGGCACATACTGATGACTTCTCATCTATTGTTAGGAAAAGGTGCGCCTCGCTGTTAAGACGCTTGTGTGGCAGTCCGAACAGTGTCCTAAATGTATTGTCTGAGCGGTGGGACTCGCCTATGCTAAAGAGATGGATGCGGTTGCACGCCAGTGGACCGTCATACATCTAATAATTTTTACGGATTTATTTTTACCGATTTTATAAATTATAATATAATAATTTTTGATGACATCTAAAATATTTCATGACATCTTAATTTTTTTTTAAATTTTAATGACATTATTTCTAACTTTAATTTTGAATTTATGGTATTATTAATTTCTTTTCATGTAATGTTTTAAATTAATTAACGACAGACATTTACAATTTTTGATGACATTAAAAAAAATTCATGACATTTTACCTATTTTTATTTTTGAATGACATTATTTCTATTTTTTTTTAAATGGTGACATTTTTAATTTTCTTTTAATGTAATGGTTTAAACTTAGATTATATATGTCTACTTATCTGTGTAATTATGGATGTTTGTTATCTGAAATAAATAAACGAATTGAATTGAATTGAATTGAATTGAATAGCGACCGCTTACCGGGAAGGGCAGCGTAAATAGGCTCCCCACAAGGTGGACCTACGATCTGGTGAGTCATGGGAAACCGCTGGATGCGGGAGGCGCAGTACCGATCGGCTGGCAGATACTTGGTGGAGGCTAATGATCATGACCAACAGTGGGCGTCTATTGGCTGATATCATTTTTTTACATAAGCGCTTGGCTTTCATCTCACCTGACGGTAAGTGATAATTAGGCCGAAGGTGGAAGCGAGCTTCACCTGGACTCCTCAACAACTGAGGAACTGGCTATCTTACCTCTAATTGTCGGAACACAACAATGCTATGAACATTGTTATTATGGCAACAAACTTAGGTAAGACGGTGGTAGCTAGCCAGGCGGGCTCCTGCCCCCATGGGGAATTGAACCCCGGACCTCCCGATCAACACCCGGTGGTCTCAACCACTAGACCACGGATGGGGTTAATAATGCTGATACTGATGTCTTTTCTATGGAAATTTTATCCCTACAAAATACTGTAAAATAATTGCTCTATTCTAATAGCAGAGAGTTCCATGTTTTGATCGCGCGACATATAAATGAGTTGCCAAATTTCTTGGTACGCGTTTGATTGAATGACAGTCACAGAAAGATGGTAACAACGCAAGCCAGCACGTGTAGTTCTGAAAAGGAAGGGATAAGGTGAGATTATTTAAAACACTTCAGAACATACATAACTACCAGTGGCACTGGGACAAACCCGTTTGGGGTTTATCAGTGCAATTTAATTTAATAGGTATTTTTGTTTCGTAAATTTATGTTAATAAAAAAACACTCGCCGTGGTATAGGCGATAGAACGCGCTTAGTGACGCAATATCGCGGTGCAACTGCAGAGGTTCAGTGTTATTAGTAGCCTCTAAATCGCCAATGATGCGTGTTGCACATACGTATCTATCACTGCTGGAAGAATATCTCCTTAGGTGAGAATGAAGCGGCCCTCTAACATCACGCTAGCCAGGGGGTTGGTGTCTTGTTTCGCCTTGAGTTTTCTAACTGTAGAAATATCGTCATCATCATTTCAATCAAGAGACGGTCTCTGTTGGACATTGACCCAAGGTTCTCCAAACCGATAGGTTCTGCGCTTCTTTCTTCCAGCGGCTTCCTCCGACCTTCACCAGATCGTAGTTCTACCTTGTGGAGACTAACGCTGCGTCCGGCCTTCACTCAAAGACGTATCTGCTGGCAATCTTGCGCGCAATGTCTCCCGACCACTGTTACTTTTATGTCCGTGCCAACTGCCACTTAAGGTGCGCAAAAGTATATCTAATTACATTAAACTAGAGGAAATAGAGCGGTGACACGTGAATTCTAAATCTTGACTCTGTACCAACTGTAACGTTTTCGAAGTTCAGAAACTTTTTCCAAACCTTTTTCTTTGGTTTGACCGCTAACTAATTTGGTAAAATTTTGATATGGATTCTTGGTTTTAGAAATAAAACCAATGAATCAGTCGAATTTTGAAAATTCCACTGAGTGGTCGAAAATGTGGATGAGAGCGTTCATGCATGTAAACGAAATTACGGGACAATCATTCGAGTTTTAAAACCTATTATTCTATTATCTCAACATTTAATCTGCAAATTGAAAAAATACAAAGACCTCTCATAATAGCACGCTTAAACGTAATTACAATTTGTGTGTGTTTGTTGTGATATTTCATGCGTTCAATGTTGTATTTATCCCACTAATAGTTCGACTGAGTTTCATAATCTACATAAAATAACCTCCGAATAAGTATGAAAAATCTAATTTTGTTACCAGTCGTGTTGACTTTTTTTCTGACTATCATTTGGGCTAAGCACGAGGCAAATGTCGTAAGTACTTTACGACAAAATATCATCTTAGTGTGATTGGCATTTTTACGTAACCAAAATTAGAGAGTACAATAATAGAGTTGGACAAAATTACAGTACAGACGGGCATTTTACAGTTTAACAAATTTTTTTTTTATTAGAAACATACAGTCACATAAATTTGTTGTTACTACAAACAAAGTGTCTTAAATTGTAGACTTACAGTTTCCTTAATAATAATATTTTAAAAAATTAAAATTAAAAACAGAGCCTTAAATTAAAATTAAAATGGCCATTATAATTCACGAGGCAAAATTTCAGCCCGAGCCGAGGGCGAGGACAGAATAGAGCCTAGTGTGTATGACCAATGCACGCAAAGTATATCGTACGACATTTTTCAACACACTTGTGAGGAAAAATACCAAACTGTTTTTTTAATGAAATAAGATAAATCATTGTTATTCTAATTATTTTTGTTGATAAACAAACTCATATTGAGTTTGTTTATTAACAAAAATACTTACCTACTGTTTTTAATAAAATAATAAAATTAAGTATGTCTTAATTGAAGGCAAAAGATTAATAAATAACAAACAAGCAGCCTACTCCGAATCAACAATATGCTGCAAAGACAAACGTTTGAAGTTATTTAGCGATTCGGCGAAGATATCTACATTGCTTAATTTATCTCTGTTATACAACCTGCACACCCTTCTTATAAAACTATTTCTAGCATAACATGTCCGACTTCTAGAAACACTAAATAGAGGTTTTTTCCTACAAGCTCGCTCACAACGACGAGGTACTCTAAATGAAAGAGAATGCAACAACTCAGGGGCATCGATATGATTATTGATTATCTTATAAAGGAGTATATACCATGAGTTACATTAATAAAGTGTAGGAATACAGTAGAGATTTATTTACAGTAGGTAAAAAAATTATATTAGGGGTAGTATTTGAGTGCAAATAAAAAAAATCCTTTTGCACAAGAAAATCCAAATCTTAATAAAAAGTAATGATGGCACACCTTAATCTAGACCGATTTTGTTACTTTTTGCATCATAATGCACCTTTTTGACTTATCCGACAGTCGTGCCGTTCCCTCTGCCGGCGCCGCCGCCGCGCCGTGCCGTTACAATGAAGAGATGACCATAAATTGATAGCAAATAACTTAATCTCCGCATTTCGACATCCAGGGCAAATTTAAAGTGGTTGTGACAAGCTTCAAGTTAATAAAGGGACCGAAACGAAAAAATTGCACGGAATATACATATTTCAAGCAAATTAGCAACACATCTATAGCCGCCCAATTCAATATTCAGAGGAAACTCCAAATAGTAAAGGTGAATAAATACTATATTTTGTTTTTATATTTGACTCTGCATTTTCTTTTAATATGTCAAATACGCGATACGTTGTTATAGGAACAGCGGATAAAGTCTACTCTGGCTTAACAATCAAGGTACAAAAGAAATCAATAGGACAGTTTAAATGAAATTTCGTCAGGGCTGGTATGTGCTCGGTAGCCCAATTGCGCAAGTTCAATAGCATCAACACGGTATGTTGAAGACACGAGTTCAAATCCCTGCCGACTTATTTTTTTCTTAAATTGATTTAATGTTTTTTTTTCCAAATATTATCATGTCAAGAAGCATGTAAAAATCGGAATTACACTTTCAAGTCGGGACAGCAAAACAAAATAATATATTTTAACATAAGAAAGTAGAGTTTAACTTTGATTAACCAATTGATCAAAACTGCTTATGTTTCTTTTTTTTTTCTTCCGTGTGGAAAGGCGAAGAGAACGGAGCACATACATACAGCCTTGTGCGTTATATGTACACTCGAGTACAAAATAATCGATACGGTCAAAGTTACAAAAATATGTATACACTAGCTTTCCGCTCGCGGCTTCGCCCGCGTTATTATTGGTTTCCCGTGGGAATTTTATATTTTCCCGTAGGAAAAATAATTTTGTCGCCTATCATATAGAAGACTGTTATTTATATTAACGAAGTCGAATAATAAATTTCATAGAAATTTGAACAGGTTTTAAATATTTTCCATAGAAACTTTAACCCCTATTTTGCACCCTAAATGAGGTTGATTTCTAAACATACATTATTAGTACACCTCCACACCATCTATAGAGCATACATTTTAAATTTCAAGTCTCTTACTTCAAAAACATAGGAATTTCATACAAACTTCCAAACCCCGTTTTACCCCCTTAGGGGTGGAGTTTCGTAAAATCCGTTCTAAGCGGATGTCTACACCCTATAAGGAACCTACCTGCCAAATTTCAAGTTTGTTGGTATTATTGTTTCTGAGGTTGGCCCGCGAGCACTACTTAAACTCACAAACCTGATATTGTAAGAGCTAATAGGTATATATTATATATATTTAAATATCTGTATATATATATATATATTATTTATATGTATGTATTGTAAATATTTATTCAAGAATAGGTTATTTTATCTAATAACGCATATATATTGTTACATCTTTTTGCGCCAAATACTTTTTTTTTTACTTTCCGTTCGGTTGACTGGTAGAGAATGCCTTGTTGCATTAAGTCCGCCCTTTGTACAATTTTAAGTGCAATAAAGATTAAATAAATAAATAAATATGTCAGTGAGTGGTATTTCGCTTTTTTTTATATATAGATTGATTAACAGACTTTATTGACTTAACGTTAAAGTAGAGTTTTTTTTATGTCACCAAAGGCGGCGAACGAGCGGACGAGCCACCTGATGGTAAGTGATCACCGTCACCCATGGACATCTGCAACATCATTGGTGCCGCGCTTATGCGTCGCTTGCCGTGAGTTTAAGGGGTCCTTAAACTCACGGCACGCGGATTTACCTTCCGCTTGAAAAATGCCATGTTATAGCGCGTTGGAAACACCTACGGAGGAAGCTCATTCCACATTTTGCCAGTTCTTTTTTTTATTGCAATCAGTTGGCAAACAAGCAAACTGCCCACCTGATGGTAAGTGGTAACAGTCGCCTATAATACATGTGGTTCCGGTGAGATTCGCAGCTAACTGCAACCCCCACAAGAACCACGGTGTACGTTGCCAACTTGTGACTTAAGATGTAAAGTCACGGTACCCAGTAATTTCACTGCCATATCTTACCCTTCAAACCGGAACACAGCAATGCAAGCACTGCTGCTTTGCGTCAGAAATAGGTAAGACTGAGGTACCCATGCACACGACCCTGGTACAGAGTCTCCCTCCGGCGGAGGAAACGAACGAGACGCCCGCAAGCCTGCTGATGTCAGGCGTCCAATATGTGGGGGTGATTGGGGTGAATTCTACTTCCCTGGCTAGCGCGGAGCGATGGAGGAATCAGTTTGAAAAGTTCCACAGAACACTCCCCAATTTACAGACGGTAGAACAGAGTGTACATATTTTTTTAACTTTAACGGTATCGATCTTTTTGTACTCGAGTGTACTTATTTATTTCAAATATTTTAGAGATAATTATGCCAAGATAATTAAGTCACTGCTTTATTATGGAAAATTGTAAAATTTAGTTATCTGGGGCCGTACCGTGATTGCTTATAGCAAGGTCAAAACAAGCCGAAACCTAGGTACCCAAACTATTATCTAATCTGTGCCCATGTTAACATAGTCATATTTAAAAAGTTATGGCGTCATTGAAAATGTTAAATTGTCAAATTAATTTTGAAATCCATACAAACAGTTGGGTCATGGAAAAAAAATGTACGGGCAATTAGAAAATTCATTTTACAATTTCGCATTTTGAATGACCTGTCTCTACCTATCTATGTTAACAGGGGTAGGTTTTGGCCTGATAGGGTATTAACCAAACACCTTACTTACGTATTTCATCATCAACATAATAATTATTAAAAGGAAAGAAAGAAAGAAAAATGTTTTTTTTTTTCAGTGGCACCAGCACAGTATTATCACATACAAATTATATTTGAAATAAAAAAGTGGTTTACCAAAAGGCTGTATTATATGAAACTAAGCAATTATTATATAAACTTTAAATCGTGACTTCTCTATCTTGTTTCAAGGGGAAAATCATTATACAAAATAACAAAAAAACAGTGTTACGGTTCGAGAAGATTAATCCATGCGACCATATTGCTTTAAGAATTATGTTGCGAACTGTTCTTAACGCCACTGAAGATTGCTGTCTTCTACCTGTAAGTACCTACCTCACTATCACCACAACCCATACATCCCAATCCTAAAGGCCTCTACACACCAAACCCGCCGGGCAAAGCCGGCGGTACTTCGGGTTTGGTGTATAGAGGTCTTTATGCTGGGTTGGTCGTTAGGCTTACTCTCGAACTAATTCCGTTGGATTGACATTGGGATTGTGATTTTACGTACGCTTGGAAATTGTAAATTTTGAGTAAATTATATAACACGAGTATGGTTCAAATCAGCGCAATAGGGCCCAATTTGGCGCCAATACGCGGCAAAATATGCGTACGAAAAATCGCAATCCCATTGTCGATCGATCAGAGTTGGTTCGAAAGTAAGCCTACAGGTCTCTCCTAGGAAAAGGCCTGCCCTCTAACCATGATCGCCTAAAACAGTATTATAACCGCACTGAGAGCGGGATAGCGCTATACGCAACAAGAGCGGTGTCTCTGTTTCAATATTGTTTTAACCTTGCTATAAGTGATCATGGTAGGGCCCCTGGTCAGCATGTTGGCGACAACTTGATGTTGAACTTTGTTTCAAATTCTATATCTCTATTCTATAGCACAGAGGTGTGATAGCCGTTAACTCTCTAAGGGCGGCTCTACTCTAAGATTCACGCTCACGCAAAAGATATGTATTTATTTTATTTGGATGTTAACAATATTTTATTACCCAATATAATCTGATACACACACCACGGATGATATTATGAATTTATGTTATGATGGGTTTACTTATGTTTGGCAGAATTTTAAACGCAATAATTTTGTTTACCATAAATTCATTAGAAATAACGTTTCATTTGCCATAATTATCAAATTACATAATCTTATTTGCACTAATTTCATTAGCCATAAGCAACCATGTGCCTTAACATTTATATTCAATATAAATAATATTATTTGCCATATTATCATTTTCAATAATTTTATCATCCATAACATTTACTTACCATAATATTCATTCACAACATGACGTATCAAAAATAATAATAAAGGTCAAGCGCAATCTTCAACAATTACAGTACGGTACGATGATTATGCAAACAAGCAATTTTAAACTAAACATGGTTACAAGTCTAACCTAACCAAATAACTTTTCGAATTCTACACTTTCTTTATAACAGGGGGGGGGGGGCTCCTCCCCCCTCTGAGCAGGGTGGCCAGCCCCCCTGCAAGTTAGCATACAACAAACAACAATACTTGCGTTAATATGCAAGCAAGCAAGAATACAACCAGCAAGCAAGAAATGTCTATTAGCTTGCACCGCTGCCTGCGTGTGATCATAAAACTTTTCCATCAGGCTGATGTGTTCCAGCACTCGTCTTCCCAGCTGCCGGCCACCGGACAATCGAAGCGATACGCCCGGTGTTGGAGGAGTGGGTAGGGCACCGGCAGGGCAGAATCTCGTTCCGCATAGTGCAGGTACTGACCGGACATGCTTGTTTTGGTCACTACCTGCACCGGGTTGCCCGTCGGGAGGAAACGCCACAGTTTCATCACTGCGGCGCTCCCGACGATACTGCCGAGCAGACCCTGTTGGTATACCCGGCCTGGCGACGCCAGCGTAGCGAACTCAACGCTATGCTGGGAGGCGGAGACCTCTCGCTACCGAGCATGGTTATGGCTAGGCGGAATGGCTAGGCGGAATTGGGAGCTGTCGCCTCTTTCTGCGAGGACGTCAACTCGCAGAACGAGGCCGCGGTGAGCAAGCGGGTGGATGATTCTCAAGCCGGTCCCCTCTGCCGCAGACGGATAGGCAGGAGTAGGCGGGCATTCGCGAAAACGATGCCCGTCTAATGACCCTGCCGTGTAGGCCTGCATCCACGGTTGGCCCCGTGCACGCCGCCGTAAGGCTTCTCCGTCTAGGATATTGTCCTGGTGTTCTCAGACAATCCTCCCCTTGGCGATAGATCGACCACTGGTCGAGCTTGCGCGTGGGTAGTGGTTGTTGATGTAGCCAAAGCCATTAGTAAAACTTTAAAAAGAAAAATGTACACTCTTGTCATGTGACCATAGATATCGTGCTTCCTGATTGATATCGCTCTCTTGTTCACCGGCTCTCGAACTGATCACATCGTTAAACCATTGTAACTGCTTATTTAAAAATAAATAGTAAACCTCAGTTCTGGTTTTTAATTAATCATAGCCCAACAGGTTATGGGCCCAGGTGATCGATATTTTTAACTACGATCAAATTCGAGAGCAGTTTGATAACGATCCAAGTCTCACACACGCACGTGCAAGTACGACGCCATTTTCCCGGCTAAGTAAGTGGAAGAGAATAATGGATACGAATAATGCAATCAGAAGGTTCGACGGAACTCACTACAGGCAGTGGAAGTACATTGTACTACAAGCCTTGAGGGTGAAAGGTCTTGAAGCGCACATTTCAAGGGGCCTACCGGACGATGTAAAGGAAGTTGAAAAAGCATTATGGCGGCGAGAAGACGCAAAGGCAATGTTTCTAATCACCGCCTCAATGGAAATGAGCCAAATCGCTATGATCGAGACATGTGCGACGTCACAAGAAATAATGGAAAAACTAGATTCCATATTTGATCAAAAATCGGAAAATAGCAAAATGATTTTACTAGAAAAATTCCACAGTACAAAGATGGCGGACGGCGAATCTATCGCCCAGTTTATTGCAAAAATGGAAGGTCTGGCGCAGTGTTTACGAAACGCAGGGGAAAATATTTCCGATACATGTCTTATTTCAAAAATACTCGGCTCATTACCTGAAAAATATCGGAATTTACGTCAAGCATGGTTGTCTTTAGATGAGACAAAACAGACTGTAAACAACTTGACGGCGAGATTGATTGATGAAGAAAGTCATTTCAACAAAGAGGATGAGTTGACAAACACGGCGCTGACTGTAACAAAGAAAAACAAAGTGCGTGTAAAATGCTACAAATGTCATAAACGTGGACACTATGCCAGTGATTGTCGTCAAAAACAATCAAAAGAACAATCAAATGATTTTTGTAAACGAGACACGAACGCATTTATAGCTCAAATCAGCAGTGACCTTGACATAGAAAACAATCTCGTAGAAAGTGACATTTCATGGACGCTAGACTCTGGCGCGTCAATGCATATGTGCAAACAACGTGAATTATACCATGACTTTACAAAAATGCAATCAGTGGTGAAAGTCGGAAACGGGTCACAATTGCAAGTATGTGGCAAAGGAACAATTTTAATTAACTGCAAATTGAATGGACAATGGTGCGAATCAACAATATGCGATTTTTTGTATGTCCCTGAACTTTGTCGCAATTTGTTTTCTGAAGGAGTTATAACCTCAAAAGGTTATACTATAAACTAACAATGTCTACATGCAAAGATTTATAATAGAGATGGAAGGCTAGCTGCAGTTGCTCTAAAGGACAGTAAAAATAACCTATACAGAATGTTGTTTGAGACGAAAATATGTGAAGCAAACAGTGTAAGTGTGGAACTTTGGCACAAGCGATTAGGGCATCCAAATGTCAAATTTATGCGAGAAATCATAAACAGTGGACTTATAAAGAATGTGAATTGTGAAGATCTTGTGAATTTTCGCTGTGAGGCATGTATACTTGGTAAACAGTATCGTAAACCATTCACATCTTCACAAACTGTGACAACAAGCCCTGGTGAAAAAGTATACAGTGACATTTGTAAACCCATGCCCATTCCATCTGCAAGTGAGGCCTGATATTTTGCCACATTGATTGATCATTACACTAAATACTCTTCAGTGTACTTCCTTAAGCAGAAAAGTGAGGTGTTAACATGTTTTAAAGAGTACTGCAATATACTAAAAACAAAATTCAATACAAAAGTTCAAATATTGCACACAGACAATGCAAGTGAATACACTAGTAAACAAATGAAGTTGTATGCAGCAGAAAATGGCATTGAACTGTTTCAGACAGCTCCATATACACCTCAACAAAACGGTCGTTGTGAGAGAATGAACAGAACATTAATGGAGTCTGCTTGAACATTGTTATTTGACAGCAAGCTTCCGGCTAAGTTGTGGGCCGAAGCTGTGAACACAGCTGCCTATTTATACAACAGAAGAGATGTCGAAAGTTCTTCACCATATGAGAAATGGGTAGGAAGAAGACCTAATCTCAATCATCTAAAGGCTTTTGGTGCGACAGCATACATGCATATACCTAAAGAAAATAGAAATAAGTTGCAACCTAAGTTCGTGAAGTTAATACTTGTAGGATATGATAACATATCAGACAATTATAGATTATTGGATATAAAAACCATGAAGGTGCAGGTGTCTCGAGATGTCATCTTCCATGAGGATGTCAGTCATTCTCAATAGCATGTCAATGAGGATGTGTTCCTGTTGCCATGTTCATGTTGAAATGAAGAGGAGGGGCAGTCTCCGCAGGCCTCGACGCAGGCCTATTGGTTGTAAATGGGTATTTAGAGTAAAAGAAAATAATGATGGTACAGTCAGGTTTAAGTCTAGATTGTGTGCAAAAGGTTTTTCACAAACCGAAGGTTTAGATTACAAAGAAACCTTTTCACCCACAGTTTGATATGATACTGTGAGAATAATGTTAGCTTTGTGTGTGCATTTAAAACTTAAAATTCGACAATTCGATGTCAAAACTACATTTCTATATGGAAATATTTGTGAGGAATTGTACATGGTACCACCTGAAGGTCTTTCAAGCCCTGAAGGGAAAGTCTGTAAGCTTAAGAAGTCATTGTATGGCCTTAAGCAAGGACCGAGGTGCTGGAATGAAACAATAAATAAAATATTACGAGAGTTTGGTTTTGCAAACTGCAAAGTTGATAAATGTGCTTTTATTTCAAACATGTATAAATATCCAATATATTTGTTATTGTATGTCGATGACGGGCTTGTATTTTGTAAAAATGAAGTTTTATTAAATAATTTCATGTTAGAATTACAAAAGAAATTGGATATTATAATAACAAACAAGATTAAATGTTTTGTTGGCATGCAAATTGAAATTAATGACAATTCATTGTTTGTTCATCAAACTAGGTATATAGAACTATTATTAAAGAAATATAATTTAAGTGACTGTCATCCACTTTGTACACCAGCAGATCCTTGTGTAAAACTGTGCAAACTAGAGCAATGTAAAATATATAAATTCTATAGACAGATAGTAGGCGCTCTAATATTTTTGGCAATTGTATGTAGACCTGACGTAATGTTAGCAGTTAATATTGTCAGCAGATATACTGATAATCATGATCAGTCACATTGTAATGCATTGATAAGAATTTTAAAATATTTAAAAGGTACTAAAGATTATGGAATAATGTATAAATACAGTGAAAATTACAATATAGTTTCATATTATGACTCTGATTCTGGTTCAGATTTAAATTCACGTAAATCCACTAGTGGATACTTAACAATGTTAATCGATAGTGTATTAACCTAGTGTAGTCAAAAACAAAGTTTTGTAGCGTTATCCACTTGTGAAGCCGAATATATAGCAGCATGTAATGCCACTAGAGAAATAGTTTGGCTTAAGTTTTTGTTATCTGAACTTTATTATTGTAATGATAGTATTCCTTTATACATAGATAATCAGAGTGCAATAAAGTTAATTAAAAATGAAAATTTACATAAAAGAAGTAAGCACTTAGATATCAAATTGCATTATATAAGAGAAAAATTTGAAGATAAAACTATAAGTGTAAGTTATATAAATTCTAAAGAACAGAGAGCTGACATATTTATTAAACCCCTACCTAAGTTTCGATTTATGTATTTAAGAGAAAGTTTGGGTATGTGTAAAAATAAATAAAACAAAACTTGTAATAAAATTTTATTGAACTAGTTTACTTACTTTTATATAAACTTAAATACAATTACAACTTAGATTTTTTTAATTGTTCCATTGGTAACGTTGTTATGTAGGGTGACCATGAAAATGTACCTAAATAGGTCACCCTATTTTTTTTTAAATCTTGATGATTGTTATATTTGTTATGTAGTGTACATTTCGTGGGAGTGTTGATGTAGCCAAAGCCATTAGTAAAACTTTAAAAAGAAAAATGTACACTCTGGTCATGTGACCATAGATATCGTGCTTCCTGATTGATATCGCTCTCTTGTTCGCCGGCTCTCGAACTGATCACATCGTTAAACCATTGTAACTGCTTATTTAAAAATAAATAGTGAACCTCAGTTCTGGTTTTTAATTAATCATCGCATTGTGCGCCCTACCACGCGCACCCACAAGGGCTGGGAGAACACCAGAGGGTTTTAGTGGGTTTTAATGCCTGGCGCTCTACCGGGAGAGTCCCACATACTCTCGCCGTCTAGCCAACGGTGGGTACGGTGCGGTCACGCATATCCCCCTGAAAAAAAGGGGGGAAATGCTTTAACGCATCCCTCGTGGTCTAGGGTTTATAGGACTACCCGGGCCATTTCGATCCATGCCTAGCCACTAAAAACCCCCAGCAGCTCCCTCTGTCCGACACGAGACAGGGGAAAGGGGACAACAGCGAGGCCTTATTCCCGCTGAGGCGCTGACGCCCTGTCCGTGATTGATCCGTTCCCGGACTCGCGCTATGCCAAAGAGGCGCGTGGCTCTGCTGCTTTGTCGGCCACACTACACACCGAGACGTCCCGGCACTAAGTGCCCTGGGGCTGGCGCCATAATAAAAAATAGTTTACGACCTACTGTATATAAACAAAAAATTTCATAAAGATCGGTCAAACCGTTTCGGAGGAATTTGGTAACAAACACTATGACACGAGAATTTTATATATTAAATGTAATTTCATTTAATATATAAAATTAAATGAATATAAAAATCATTATGACCTTTGTTATTAAGGCACCTAATTTTATGGCAAATAAGAGTTATGGCTAATAGATTGTTATGTCATGCGTTGTTAGTATACATGTCAATAGTGCAAATGAATATTATGTTATGATATGACCGAGGATCATTATGGCAAAGGAAAAAAATGCAAATCATATTATGGAAAATAAAACAATACAGTTATAATCACAATATTTCACATACTTATCAAACTGTACACTTTGACTAGTTGCGGTGTACTTATTTGCCAACATTGTACAGTATTATCATAAGATAATACTGAACAATGTGATAACTGTCTAATGTACCATAATCAACATAACATAAGTGCGACGACCCCTCTGCCTAGGTTAAAATGGTTCTAATCGATTAAAAAGTCGTTATTATGAGCATTAACAAATTTGTCACGACGAATAGCTCACCGAAGTAAATTCTGTCTGCAGAGGCTTTCGTGAAACAGCCCTGAGGTTTATAATTCTGCTATGTTTTTTTTTCACAGGCTTCCTACAAGGTTACAGTGGATATTGATGAACTTTCTCAAAATTTTTACGGGGGTGTATTTGTTTATGGAAATTACACACTGAAAACATACATTTTAGGAAGTAATTGTAACTTTGCCTGTATACATGGTGATTTATCATTTCTACCAAAAGGAAACTAAGGTCACACTATAATCTTAATTACAGTTAATAACAACTGCATGCAACTTTGTTAATTATAGTGTAGAAACGTTTAGATCCACGGATACAAATGCAACAATGTAATTTTGTGTAACATAACCTGATTCTTTAATAAATAAAATATATGGAAATAATCATTTTTATCTTGCATACTTTTATAAATTCCGAGACAAATGTTTGAACTTCGCTATAATGTTACCACTCTTAAGTATTTTTTTGTTTTTTTGTGTGTATGTCACTCGATTACTCCGCCAATTGTAGACCGATTTTCAAAATTCTTTTTGTATTCGATAGAGTATACTCCTGGGGTAGTCCCATTGTCACCAAAGTTAGGATCTGATGATGGGATCCCATGAAAATCGAGGGAAACCCTTAAATGTTATAGGTACGTCCAACGTGTTTCAAGTTTTTTCCGAAGCTATTCACGTATTTACGTCTGGTAGTCATGAACCGAGCTGATGATAGAAGGATTTTGAACGTTTATTAGTAAGAGGTTAGTTTTTCAAATACAATAGGCACGTATCACCAAGTGAATTCAATACGAGCTCACTCTGATGATCTCCTAGAAAGGCTTAAAATTTTCACCGACTTTAATATAAAAATGTGATGTTGTCTGTACCTATTCTTATATTATTTTTAACTATTCAGGGTTTTTGAAGTCGGTTTTTATTTTTTATAAAATCTATACCGGGTTATTTTTCCAATTTATTTTCCAAAAAAATGAGTTAGCATTTTGCAATAAACAGCATTCTTAAAGCCCCGAGCGTTTATGGGAATGGTCTACCGAGAGAATTTGCGAGAGTACACTTAGTTACTTATTAGTATGTTAGCCTTTTTAGGCTTGTTTAGTCAATAGTCGTTAAAAAACGAGGGGAATACGTTTGTGCACTGTCTAAGCCCCCTTGGTTAGTACCTTTGGGTAGGAGCAAGAATATGTGGACTCCACGGCATTTGACCGCGACCACCCACTAAACCCCTCGGAAATCCATCCCGGCCATAGGCGACTAAATGTACGTTACTGGGCACACGTAAGTTGTTTGCACGCTGGGTTCGACCTGGCCAGTAATGCCTGTAACATAGAACAGTACGAGCCTCCCTCTCCGCCGAGGCATGAGAGCAGCAAGTGTCTCCTAGCAGCCCTCACCGTCGAAGGGGTCGAGAGCAATGCAGGTGACATGGTTAGCGCAGAGGTCGAGTGATCGCCTACTGCGCAACGGGTCGCGGGTTCGATTGCCGTACGGGACAAATATTTTGTATGGCCTTTTTTCCGGTCTGGACGTATGTGCATATGATATTCTATTTTTGTAACTGCACCCACGACACTACGGTGTGGGGCGACGTTTTATAAAAAAAATACTTGACTAGTAAGGAGGTTTAGTCGGCCACCGGACGATTGACGCGATTCGTCCGGTGTTGGAGGAGTGGGTTGAGCGCCGGCAGGGCAGCTTCACGTTCCGCATGGTGCAGGTACTGACTGGGCATGGCTGCTTCGGTCATTACCTGCATCGAGTCGCGCATCGGGAGGAAACGCCGCGGTGTCACCACTGCGACGCTCCCGACGATACTGCCGAGCACACCCTATTGATGTGCCCGGCCTGGCGACTCCAGCGTAGCGAGCTTAACGCTGCGCTGGGAGGCGGAGACCTCTCGCTGCCGAGCATGGTCGTGGTCATGCTCCGCGGCGAAGCGGAATGGGGGGCTGTCGCCTCCTTCTGCGAGGACGTAATCTCGCAGAAGGAGGCCGCGGAGAGGGAGCGGGAGGCAGATCCTCAAGCCGCTCCCGCCGCAGACGGGTAGGCAGGCGAAGGCACAAGCGATGCCCGTCTAATGACCCTGCCGTGGAGGCCTGCGTACACGGTTGGCCCCGTGTACGCCGCCGTAAGGCCCTCCGTCTGGGGATTACCCAGGTGTTCTCGGGCAATCCCCCCTTTTCGCTCGGGCTTGCCCGGGCGCGTGGGTAGTGGAGTCGCAGTGTGGACCTTACCTAGCGCGCCCATAAGGGCAGGGAAAACACCGGGGGGTTTTAGTGGGTAGGCCTGGCACCCTGCCGGGAGAACCCCACACACGCTCGCTGTCTAGCCAACGGCGGGTACGGTGCGGTTACGCATTTCCCCCCGAGAAAAAAAAAAGTTGTAGTACCTAGTTCTAGTAACTGGGCCTAAACGGGATGTAAAGTTACTTGTCTGACTGGCTGGGCCATCATGAGAGAACAGAACCTACACTATAGGATTCCATGTGTTTGCAGGCAGAGCTCTGACCCTCCCTCCGATTAACAATTTATTTTACAGTAGTCCGGGCAACAGGATAAAGAGGCAGGTGTATTATCGTATTTATTATATTTTTGTTAAATTCTTTAGCTTTTTAAGCCAAATCCAAAGAGGCGAAAATAAAAATGTGATATTTTACACCTAGTCAGATGTTATCAGTACCCTTACATTTACATTATAGTCCATGTAACTAGGTAAACTCGATTCATAAAAATATTGATTTAAAAGTTGCGCTAATAGAAAATGATCTAAAATTAATTCGTGTTCAGCAAACTATAAATAAACACACAAAACATTTTCAAGGTCTCCTGAACAATTTAATGTTAATATTAGGTATCACAGCATTTGATCAACTGCTTTGTTGCCTATAAGTGCATAAGCAGAGTAACCTTCACTGGGACGTAAGTAATTTTGTTTGCAGAATGACAATAGGTACATTCATAGTACCATTGGTCCCGCATCAAATAATTCATTTATTTACAGATACCACACAGATACAGGTTACTGAATGGAAAAGCATGCAAAATCTAACTTTTTTATCGATTATTTTGACTTCCATGCTGAGTATAATTTGGGCAAAACATGAAAATAATGTTGTAAGCATTTTTTATTTTACTTAGTTTTTTTCAGTTTCTTCAACTAGCAAAGTGTTGATCTATTTCACAGGGTAGTTCTTAGCTCTCTCTCTCTCTCTCCCTTTCTCTTTTCACTCAGCGCTTGGCTTTCATGTCACCTGATGGTAAGGCCGGGTGGAAGCGAGCTCCTCGACGTCAGACGAAGCGGCTATCTTGCGTATTGAGCTATTACTTTTTCATAACTCATAATAACCCATCTCATGTAATTGACGACACATTACTAGTAATAATTACTTAGTTAAATACCTAATTAATACTTCTAGTACTGTAAATAAATTTCTGCTGTATACCTACATTTTTTATAAGTTTAACTCGTGGTAAAAGTTATTGGTGTCAAAATTATTTATTTTTAGTATAAGTTATTTTGTAATACTTACACATTTTGTCACTGTTTTTTTACCCAAATAAATCGAAAAAATAATTACTTCATTATACAAATGGAATGGAAATTAAAAATTGGATGGGAGAGGAGAATATGTTTTCGGAATTAAACTTATTCGTTGCCCGGTTAAAGTAAATAAGATATCGAAACTAACTTTATGCACTCTACCTGCCTATGTTATTTTTGAAAATGAAGGATTGTTTCTGTGGAGTAAAATTTGTCTCAATAGTTAGAGGACAACTCTCTCTTTAGACAATATCAAAGTCTGTCTTTAAATTCCACACTGTATATTAAAGTGGAAAATAAAAACAGTGTTGTATTTTACTTCGAATTGTATTTCAGGGTAAATTTCATTTGCACGTTGGAAACGTAAAGACAATTAAAGGACCGAAACGTAAAAATTGTACGGAGCAACAAGTCGTTAAACAAATCAACTCGTCTACCTTTCTAATACAGCAACACGTTCAACGTCATCTTAAATTAAGAAAGGTACGTAGTCTAATTCTCGACTTAAAAACCACTAACCAGATTAACACAAAGGAGTATAGTGCTGACTGCCGACATACGTGAGGTCCAAGAAATTCTAAAATAAGTTCTGAGGTAATCTAACATGCTTAGCGTTCTTTTATTTATGTTTTTGGAATAGCTAACAGCTTCTCAGTTCCTTATTATATGTATCTAAGAGCTTTTGATAAACTAAACTCGGCAGCAACTTTAAGTGTAGACTTGTAGAGCCAGCCTTCGAAGAAGTGGGTGCTACATAGGAATTTGACAAATTTTTTCTCTTGTCCATGTTCATTTTATGACCATTTTATGGGATTGTGCTCAAGTCTTTCATGTCGTTGTTCTGGCTCATAAGCAAAACGATAATAGGTCATGTACTCGTCGTTTATGATGATGCAGAGTCCTCTCCTTGGAATAAAAATACGTGTTTAAACCGCATAATATTAAAAACTGCATTGAATTAAAACATGATTGTGCTTGTAACAAATGTCTCTTAAATCCGAAGAGTAGCGATTGGACGAGGATCACGAAAATTTGTCGATTATTACTTAATTGTCTTGTTTTTATTTTTAATAATATTGTTGTTACTTTAATTTGGTGTTTTAGAGCAAAACTGAGAATTCAGTTTTTACAAGCTGTACTTTATCATGTCAATAGACGTTGATATGCTTTCTATGTGGTCTATCCGAAAAATCTGCGATTTTCTTTGGAATAATGTTTGTGACATTATTTAGTAGGTACTCTAATAATATAAATGATGTACCTCATTAGAGTACTGAATTAAAAGACAAGTAAATAGATGAATTTTTGCCTTATTTCAAGGTGAAGGTCATCGTCGAAACAAAAGAGAAACAAATATATCAGATACAAACAGAGAACCCTTGTAATCACGTTTTCCTGGGATATTTCATACGATATTACTACAACCTCACCAATGACTGTTGGATCCAACCGGTGAGTGATAACTAGACGTACAATATTGTATGATGCGACAATCCCTGCGTTCCAGCACTGCTACTTTCTAAGGCTAACATCTGATGTTAGCCTTGTTTTGCGTTTCTTATAAGAAATGTTGACATTTTTAGTCATGCTAATTGTTACAAATGAAACGCAAATTACTGATTTTTCGTGCTGAATTTTGACACCTCACCTACTTAGTCCAGCTACTTAAAATTTTTAATAATATAAATCAGAATTGGCTAATACTATAAATATCTTTCAATATTTTAATAAATCCGCTGAAAATCCTTTTTTATTCATGAAAAAAAGATTCCAAATGTCAAATTTGAAAGCTGTCAAAAAGTGGTATCAGAGGACCCTGGAGGATCTATTAGCATGGGTATTTGATGCTAGCATTTCGTGTTAAAAATGCTTAAATGAAACGCATTTTGACTTTTTACTTGATATTTATGTCTAAAAATGCTTATCTGGAACGCAGGGTATGTGAACCCACGGAGGAAAAACAAAGCAAGGTGAAGTTGTTTGACGCTTTCTCTATAAAATCATGTGGAGCCAAAATACGAGGTGAGGGGGACGTTAAGAGCCAATAACCATATGAGGTTGATGTATTTATACTAATGCCTTATAAATATGCCATTTAAACAATAATGACGTAATGTCGATTACATTGGGTTGGAAAACATAGATTGATTGAAGGACTACATTTTAGTGGCGATCAGAAAGTCTCGAAAAGCACGCTTTGTGGATGCGCTCGCCGCACAATACAAGTTTTCAATGTAGTATTCTCACGTAGCGCTACGTGTGAAATCTAAATTTTTGTCAGAAAATGCTTCTAGTGAAAAATACATAGGTACATGCATTTACTGTCATAAGTAAAACAGATATGTAACGTAGGTTACTAGAACAAAGATAAAGAAAATTAATTTATACAGTTCATTCAAAAATGGGTCTAAATATTTAAATAATATTATTTCGCATTGTAATGATGAAATTCTTGTTTTCCAGGCACACTACAGAATCTCCAGTAATTTTGATGAGATGGTACAAAAATATTACGGAGGAGTATTCTTTTACGGAAACTTTATGTTTAGATCTTATATGTTAACTAAAGATTGCAACTTTCTATGCCTTCGGGGAGATTTAACATTTCTGCCGGATGTTTCCCGCTCAAAGAATCAATCGACCCAGTGAGACTTTTCCCGTTCGCCATAATAATCTAACTAATTGGAAGTTGTGTTCCCATTCGTCAGATCATACTTGTTACATGATTGTAGTCACTCTGCAAACAATTTATTGCAACTTAATACCCAAAACTCCAATCATAAGAAATATCGTGCTGAGTATTTTATTTTATTGAAACTGAAAAATCATAATAAAATTCAATTCTAACTGCTTCGTGGCTTATCTGTGGCACAACCGCGTCACACTACCAGTAGTGCCGTAGGGAACCGCTTTTGCCTTATGCACTACCTGTAGTATCAGCGGGGAGTTTTGGCAAAGGGGTTCGGGCATTTTGGTCTACTGACCAATAGACTTGAATCGTATATCGATGGATAGGTCTTTTCTAGAGGGAAAAAAGTTATTATATCACATTTCAAATTGTTGTCCGATTCGAGATATCGGCTTATAAATATGTTTTCGGTATATCGGATAGTACGCAAAAAATCAATAAAATACGTATTTTGTAGTGATTACTAAGCTAAAATGAATATGTGAACTCATCCACATGAGCAAAAACTGCTTAAAAATATTAATATAGCCAGGTACGTACCTGGATTTTTTAATATGCATTGTTACTTAGGTAAAAAGTATATATTTAGGCTTACAAGTTGTTATTATTACCAAGCAAGAATTAACAATATTAGCCTAATTCTGTGAATAGGTGAGTAGATGCAAAACACAGCGTTCCCCCCTCCTCACTCCCCCGCTCGCTACCTGGCACCTGGCAGCGGCCGGCGTAGCGGTGCGCCGCCATTTTAGTCGTTTATGTGTATGCCTACGCGAGCTACGTGCTGTTTGGTCTCTCATTCCGTTTACGATTTTGACCCCTGCATTGTATGTGTTATGTAAAATAAAAATACACTGAAATGAAGGAGCTGTTTTATTTTAATCGAAATGTAATATAATTAGAATTGATGGTGAAAGGATAGAGCAGGTGGTTTGTATGTAGTGCTGTGTTGGTTCCTCCGTTGACTTATGGGAGTGAAAGTTGGGTATATGATCCATAATCTCTGCCTTCCCCTCTGAGAGACAGGCGTGATATATATGTAGTTATGTAAAAAAAAGTAACATAAATAAAAATCTTGTACTTATTTTCCACTTTCGAACAAAAAATAAACAAATCCTAACACACTACGGTAAATCCCTACATAAAAGCTCACGGTCGCCATCTTGATTTTTTTCACATTTTATATACCTGCGCTTTAATACTGGGCTTTAATAATCTGTACGTTTCATTTAAGCCCTAAATCATTAAAATCAGTTCAGCCGTTTGACAAATATATCAAAAATACTTAAGAGGACTGTGAAGTTTCAATTCATGACTCGAGTATGCACTTTCAAAAATGCAGTTTGTTGTACACCGCTTATGAAAGTCCGAGGCAAGTGCCTACATTTCTTATTGAAATATTGTTTCGGGCGATAACTTTTTACCCTTTACGAAATTAGACACTTTTGGTCTCATTAGATTCAGTATATCTACCTTAATCTATCTTTGTACGTTTTGCTTTTTTTGTAATTCAGTATAATTTAGTCAATAGAGATAGAAATGCTCGAGGTAGTTTTTAAGTCTAAAATATGAATATTCAGATACTAATAATTTATATTCTGAGCAATATTACTTCAAAATCAAAACATACAAACCTAGATCTTCTTTATATCTACAATATTTTCAAAAGTTATGAAAATTGGACTATGTAAAGAGGGATAAAAGCGGTATCGCTTTTTGTATGAAAATTTACAGCTTCACAATCCTCTTAAGAGGTGTAACTCCGATCGTACAACAAATCAGGACAAGCGCCATACCAATTCGTGTTCTATAAGAATATACCTTCTAACGATATATGATTTATATCTATTGGGTCCTAGACCAGAGTCCATACATTTGTGCCCATTGTCCTTTAATAACAAGCCCGTTCATAAGCATTTTGTTATTTACCACTTGACACAATAAGAAATATACCTATGGGTTTTATTTTATATCAGGTTGTCCATCATGACTTTTTGGACACACTGTATATGTTACGCTCAAAGACAGAAAACACTGGTAGTGGATAAGGTAATTTGCAGTCCCCCAATGCACAACTGGCATCGATTGGTAGTGCTATTGGGATAATATATATTTCCCCTTGGCATTACTAGTACTGAATCAAGAAAAAGCGTTTCCTCGAGGCACTACCGGTAGTATGACGTGGTTGTACCACGGGTAAGCTACGACCTGCTAGAATGCTTCCTTGCCCATGGTCCTACAGCGTCGTCCTAATGGTAGCCCCACAAGTATTTTATTAACTAAGGCTGGGTATACACCAACTGTTCGAGCAGTAAGCCAGTGAACAATATACATGGATTGCTCATGCTGTCAAAATCAACTGCCAGTGATACGACCTGCAGACTGCCCGATGCAATTGCGATTGCTTAAACGGTACCACCACGTAAAACTGAAGATTAACTCACGAGTTCACGTAGATCCCCTAGGGGATCGGGTTAAGGGATCCCGGTAGCCTAACTCATTACTAGACCAGGTGCTTTTATATAAATTAGCCAATGAATATATGGATTACCTCCAGCTATTGCAGGAATGAAACTTTAATGTACCACGTCTGTCCAGATATAAACTCTTTTTGGCTCAGCTATGTAAAATCAACTCATAAATTCGCCACATTAAATAGGTTGCAATTTTAATAAATATACAGGGTATAAGTGACGTGAAGTCCCTTTTCTTTTAACAGTGAGTTCAGATCATGATCCTAATTTGAAAATCACTGAAATTTTCTCCGCGGAAAATTCATTTTTTTTGTGGTGTCATATAACTAAGTTAACGTTTACAAATCATATTCTGTCAAAAACCATAATAAATACACAAACAATTAACTTTGCAATGTAAATCGTATAATTTTTTCATCATACTGCACGCGGAATCAACTGTTTGGGTCATCGAACGTCAACGCACCGGTGTGTGAGCGGAACAAAAATGATGCCGGCGCGCCATACATTGCGTAACATTAATAAAAATGAAAACCCATTTTTTTCGCTTTAAAAACTTTTTCGGGAAAATAAACTTTGATAAACAAATATTAACATTGGTCTGAACTCACTGTTAAAAGAAAAGGGACACCGTCCCTTATATCTGGTATAACTCTAAACCAACTCCTAAATTTTCCATATTAAATAGGTTGCAATATTAACTCTTTGTTTTGCGATAAAGATATTGATATCTTCTCTAGCAACCACCATAAGTTCAAACATCATATTTTGAAGAAAGTTCAAATTCTTCTTTCGTATTTCAGTTGTCCTATTGTTCTATTGTTTTTTTTTTCTATTTTTTTGATACATTTCCACCTTAGAGTCGACCGATCGGACGAATAGGAAATACCCTTTCTGCCAACGAAAAAATATACCCGAACATTTTGTTTGAAGATTGTTTAACAATAATCTTTTGAAATTTAATTAGATAAACAAAATTACTTCTATGAAATGTGATATGATTGTTTAATAAAAAATTGTTATAATAAATGATATAAGTAGTAATTTTGTGTTAATGTCAAAGTAAGCTAGACAATATCAAAATGCACTCATTGTTTGGACACATGTAAAACAATAAAACAATATAATTGATGCAAAATGTGTTTAATAATTTTTAAACGTCATAAACTTAAACATGCAAATAAATTAGAATAGTGACTAACGTATAAATTAAACTTAATTAAAAATGTTTAGTTTCCTAATCGAAAGGACAGTCTGCGTCGTAGTTTGCTTTAATACAATACATCCCTCGGCTCCTGAAATAATCAATTCCCATTAATAGTGCATTTTTGCTTTGGCAATGGCCGCAAATCTTTTATTTGCATTAAAATAAAAATCGTTCTTTTCTGACGACTGCGCAACTATGATAACACTAGTTTAAAAAAAATCATTTTTTTTTTGTTCATGAAATGAAACATTTATTTTGTAGACTATGGGCGGTAGTTAAAAAAGTATTTTTTATTTTTCGTAGCACGTCACAATTCTGAGATATACAGGTCCTTGTTTTTTAACTACCCGTAATGATTTAAATACGTTTATCGCCTTATTTCATAAGCAACTGTGTGATTCAAAAGTTTTATTTTTACATAAAAATGTAATCTAGAGTGTGTAAACTACATCCAAATCGATTTTGTTATGTTTGTAGGAAAATTGTTCACTTAAATCGTGGTTTCCCTATAACAAAACCATTGCAGGAAGCCTATTTACATTATTTTGGATTTCCGGTGTCAAATCAAGATAAAAATTGGGTTCCTCGTGTGATTTGCACTAATTGTAGATTGGTCCTCAGCTCCTGGTAGTTAGGTAAAAATAGATCACTGAAATTTGGACAGAGCCAATTAACCACCTAACCGATTGTTACTTTTGTTTAACAAAAACTTTTGGTTTTAACTCAAAAATAAAGATAGTATAAAATATGCAGACGTTACCTGTATGAAATGAGTATGTTTCAGGTAAAAATACATGTTTAGTGGACCCAAAAAAATAATATTACCACCGCTTCACATTAAGTTGGACTTGATGAAAAATACCAAAACCTTGGATAAATCCATGCCTGCCTTTCAATACCTCTGCTCTGTATTTACGAATCTTTTTGCGGCTAACTAAATGAAGTAATATTTGTGGCTCCTCAAATCAGGAGAATATTGAATGATACAAAATTTGAGAACCTTTTAACAGACGTAGAAAAAGCAGCCTAGAACTCTTTCAAGTGTCGTTAATTTTTTTTTGGTATTAAAAGTGATAATTACAAAAAAGTTGTTGAAAATCTATTGCAAAATTATGAGCGTATGGGTCACTAAAAATATTTTTTTTGCATTCCCATTTAGATTTTTTCCCAGAAAATCTAGGTAGTATGAGTGATGAACACGGTGAGCGATTTAACCAAGATTTAAAATCATTTGAGCAAAATTATCAAGGTTTTTGGGACCAAAATATACTAGGTGACTATTGTTGGTCTGTTGTGAAAGATATAAATCAGAATATTTATTTAAAAAAATTACCCATTTTAAACTGTTTATTTAGGTGTAGTTTTTTGTAAAAATCTTCTTAATGAATATTTTTAAAAACTGACGTGCTGGATTTTTTAAAATATTTTTTCCGAGATGTAGATACCCAATGTAACGTCATCATCATCATCATATCAGCCAATAGACGCCCACTGTTGGACATAGGCCTCCCCCAAGGATCTCCATACCGATCGGTCCTGCGCCTCCCGCATCCAGCGGCTTCCCGCGACCTTCACCAGATCGTCGGTCCACCTTGTGGGGGGCCTACCAACACTGCGTCTCCCGGTACGCGGCCGCCACTCGAGGACCTTTCCGCCCCAACGGCCGTCAGTCCTACGAGCGATGTGTCCTGCCCACTGCCACTTAAGGTTTGCGATTCTTTGGGCTATGTCGGTAACTCTAGTTCTTCTACGGATCTCATCATTTCTGATGTGATCACGTAGAGAAACCTCGAGCATAGCCCGCTCCATTGCCCTTTGGGTGACTTTGAGCCTTCTGATGAGACCCATTGTAAGCGGCCACGTCTCAGTTCCGTATGTCATCACTGGCAACACGCACGAATTGAAGACTTTCGTCTTGAGTCTTCAATATAACGTAACCGTATATATTCCATTTCATGAACAAAACTGATGTAAACTAGTGTAATTAGTATCGTTGTTAATCCGAAATGGCCATTGTAATAACGTTTGGTTGCAAAACAAAAGGTCCTATAGAATTAAATTAAGGCTGGATGTACATTCACTGTCAAAATCGAAAACTATCGCGATATATTTTTGTTACACAATCAAGGGGCTGTTCCTCATTTGTTGAGGAGTCCAGGTGAAGCTCACTTCCATCTTCAACTTTATCATCACTTACTATCAGGTAAGATGAAGGCCACGGACGGGGTTGTGACGAGTAACGAGCGTGTAAAAAAATCAGCCTTACGTCGGTGGGGTGTCTTCTGCCAGCAACATGGACCTCCTGTCGGATCTCAACCCCCATCTGCCCGGTTCTTTGGGGCAAGACGTGTCGCAGGGCACGGCGACCAGACGCATCTGCCGTCGAACGCTAGCTGCGTAGTAACAGCAACTCTTGAAGTGACTGCATCGTGCTATGCCTGCATTAAAACAGCCCCATCATTATTGAGACGATTCTCAATCACAAAAATCACTCGCAATGAAACCATTTTTCATTGCGAGTTTAAACATAAGTAGATACTATTCAAAACGTTTTGAAAGAAAAAGACAAATGTTTTTCAAGACGTGCAGAAAGTTGTGGATGTTCGTTATATTTTAATCATAGAGTAATTCAACAAACATGCCTCGATTCCGAAATTTGGAAACCGAATGGCATGGTGAATTTAAGGTCAAATCATGAAATTTCGTTTTCAATATACAATAAGAAATTAAAGTGAATATGAAAGATTACTATCTCAAAGTTTATATAGAGTTTAAGATAGTAATCTTTCATATTCACTTTAACTTCTTTTTTGTTAAAATATTTCCACTTACGCACGAGGATTTTCTCTAAAGTGCCACGCTCTCACTCATCATCACAGCTCATATACGTCCCCACCGAGGGGCATAAGCCTACCCTAACTAAACTAGCTAGGGCGATTAGGCCTTAAAACCACGCTGACCCAGTGCGGATTGGTTGACTTCACATACACCTTTGAATTACTTCGCAGGTGTCTGCAGGTTTCCTCATGATGTTTTCCTTCACCGTAGGAGCGTCAGATAAATGTACCTATGAAATTCGTGAAACTAAAAACACATTGGTACATGGCAGGATCGCTCGCGGGCCTCCCGATTCTACTCTGGGCACAGTCCAGTGCCGAGGCCACAGCGCCACCGACGCTCTCACTTACACTCAAATAATTAGTACGGGACAATCGATTCAAGATCGTTGGCCTTACCTTCCTTCGAAGTAGTTTTGTGAACGATTAACCACACGGTTCCATCTAGATAGTTTACCGAAGGGAGACTGTTCCAGGGTCGCCTGCTTGAGTACCTCCGTCTTACCAACTTTTGTCGCAAAACAGCAAGCTTGTATTGATGTGTTCCAGTTTGAATCATCATCATCACAGCTTGATATACGTCCCTACCGAGGGGCTCGAGCCTACCCTATGTTAGGGTGATTAGGCCTTAGTCAACCACGCTGACCCAGTTTGAATGGTCTACCTTAAATCGTAAGTTTAAGTTGGCAACGTACACTGTAGGTCCTTTTTAAGTTGCAAATTTGCCGCGAATCTCACAAAAACCACTTGTAGGTACTATAGGTAAATGTTACCACTTACCATCAGGTGGGCAATATGCTTGTTTGCCATCTTACTCGCATAAAAAATACGGCGCCGTAGACTTAATTCACCTGGGCTAATTCACCTAGGGTAATTAAGTATACTATTTAGTAGACTTCATTCACCTGTTTCTTATTTTTTTGTGTGGGTGATTTAAGTATACTGTTTAATAGACATAATACCCCTTTTTAAAAAAAAATGTTTTTAAGAGGATTGTGAAGCTGTAAATTTTCATACAAAAAGCGATACAAAAATACCTGTCTTCAAACAACCACTAGAAGATTGAGAAATTACTCATTCCAAACGAAATATCGACTGTATCTCTTTATATCTTTATAAGCCAATATAAAAGCACAGTATACTGTATCTACATCCGATTTAGACATCTTTCATAAGTAATATGGGTAGGTACATCGTGAAAATGGTTGAAGAGTATGTAAGCAAACTTTCCTTTATTTGCATTTTCTTTATAAATTATCAACAACATCAAAATTGTAAATTTATCTACACTAAACTAAAATTCATCCAATAACATTCGGGTGTTTTTGTGTGACTTGACTGTTTATAATAATAATAATAAAAAACCAATGATACTCATGTCACGTTTTAAATATTGAGGTTATTTATATTGGAAAATAAGAACCCCAACTTCGGAAAAACGTGAGTTTTATCGTTGAATGTGATTTCATCGTAGTTTGTATTTGTAAGTGTCAGCCGATTCATAGCATAATCTCACAGCGAAGTAATTGCCGCTTATAAAGTCTCAGCAATATGGCACCTTTTATACGACTAATGTCATGCAGAAGATGATTATCTAAAATTAAAGAACAGATTCAATAGATTGATACCGCACAGATACAACCCGATAATATGACTAACTATCCTGCACTTCAAACCTTCTTAAATGTAAAAACCCTTTACATAATTCCATTCGCAATAACTACTACTGGGCATTAACTTCCCCCTAAAAGGGAATGTTTGGATTATTTGGTAACCCGATAGCAGTGCGGGTTGATGGGGAGCGCCAGAGCCTCGTAAAAGCGAGGATGACTTGTGTCCCGTAAATTATCATCCATAACATACTGGAATTAATGCATAGGTACTTCACATACACCTTTGAAAAACACACTTCACATACACCTTTGACCTTTTTTGGGTGTAAAAGACACACAATGTGTAAGTACACATTGTGTGTCTTTTACACCCAAGCTGTAACCTGCCACTGTTGAGATAAGTCATCAGCGTGATTAATAAGACCGGTTTCACCAAGAAACTCTGCGTAAGAATAGAACACTTGCAGTACATAAGCGTCGTCATGGCCATCATCCGTTGATCGGTAGGTTGCTTTACGTCACGATAGGTGAGGTTGCCTTGGGCCCCGTTAAGTGTTATTGTTATTGGACTAAATGCATCCATCACATGCAGGAACGCATCGTGTGACCTTTGCACCCTGATTGCAACCTGCAGCCGTTAAAACAACAGTCAGTGTGGCCAAGGAGACAGTTTTACCAAGAAAGTCCGTGTTAGATTAGAAGACTTACACTACTTAACCGTTGGGCAGTAGGTGCGCTCCACGGGCAGGCGACGCTCGTTTTGGCCTCGCCCCCTTATCCCCGTCACATACTAGTATTAATGCACACTCTGTACCAGGGTCGTCTGCTTGGGTACCTCCGTCTTACCTATTTCTACCGCAAAACAGTAGTGCTTGCATTGCTGTGTTCCGGTTTGAAGGGTAAGATATGGCAGTGAAATTACTGGGTCCTGTGATTTTACATCTGATGTCACAAGTTCGCAACGTACACTGTGGTTCTTATGGGGCTTGCAGTTTTGCTGCGAATCTCACAAGTGTCACATGATTTATAGGTGTCTGTTACCACTTACCGGCAGGTGGGCAGTTTGCTTGTTTGCCAACTTATCGCAATATAAAAAACACTTACGCATCGTATGTCCTTTGCACCCTGGTTGCAACCTGCCACCGTTGAGACAGAAGTCAGCGTGGCCAACAAGACCGGTTTCACCAAGAAACCCTGCGTTAGAATGGATGACTTGCACCACGTGAGCGTCGTCGCGGCCGAGTCGAAACAACTTAGAACCATAGGTGTTGACTAGAGGCCTTGCTGGATCTAAGCCTGGAATAAAATATTTATGTTGATTGTATTAAGATTATTAAAGGAGTAAAATCATCGAGTTCTAACTCGGTGGACAGAGCGAAAGCCCGTGTGAGAAGTATTGCTGGGTTTTAATTGGTAGGTAGTAATTTGCGGGCTATCAATCTTCCTGCCAACAGCTGAGTGTCGGCGGAGTGTCCATTCAGATTCAGACATGAGATATACATGACACATTTTCCAAACTACTTTCAATTTACAGAAAAACGCAGTCAATGATTTTAATCGACTTCAAAAAAGGGGGGAGGTTTTCAATTCGTAGGAATCTTTTATTTTTTATGTGTGTTATTATTACTTTAAGACGCCTGAACCGATTTGTTAAATTCTTTTTTGTTTGAAAGGGTTTGGTCCCATGGGATCTCCTTAGTGGTCCCATGGGAATCAGGTCAGGATCTGATGATGGGATTCCGAGAAAATCGTGGGAAACCCTTTAATTTTATAGGTAAATCCACCGTGTTTTTTTTTGACCGAACGCGCGAGACATGAACCGAGCTGATGATGGAAAGATCCAACTTTTAGGAGTTGAGGTTTGTTTTTAAATACAATAGGTTCATATTGACCCTTAGTTGTATGCTTTCATAATAATAATAAATTTATTTATTTACTATGCACACCAACTTAACTAGCACCAACTTCAACATAAAAATGTGATATTGTGTGTACTCTTATATTATTTTTAACTTTTAAGTGGCTTGAAGTTGGTTGCATTTTTTGTAAAAAAAATCTCCAGTTTAGTGGAGGGAACGCTGTCAATATATACACAGTACGAGTATATACTAAAATAAAACAAGATATAATGCTGCAAAAAATCGTTGCAATACTGTGATAAGAGACGCCCAAAGACGCCACATACATAAGTCAGTTCAGAATGAAGACTCAGCAAAAGTTTGGAAGTTCCTTAAATCTCTTGGTATTGGCAAATCTCGAATACATAGTAATGACTTCAAGTTAGACATTAATGGTCTTAATTCACACTTCACTTCAACGACACCTTTTATTGGTGCTCGTAAATCTGAGACTCTAAACAATCTTTCTTCCTTGCCTGTACCTGATTATCCCCCTTTCTTTTTCGAGCAATTTACGGATAGTGATGTTAAGAGAACTGTCCTTTCTATATCCTCTGGTGCTATTGGAAACGACTGTATTGGTCGTAATATGATCCTTCCTTTACTAGATATCCTTGTCCCAATTATTTCACATATCCTTAATACTTCTATTACCACTGGTAAATTTCCCTGTGCATGGAAAGATGCTATTGTAATTCCACTTCCAAAAAAAAACTAATCCTGACTCTTTCTCTGATTTTCGTCCTATATCGATTCTCCCTTTCATTTTCAAAGTCCTTGAAAAATTAGTTCATCGTCAGCTCCTCAAGTTCCTTAATGTTAATAACCTACTTAATCCAATGCAATCCGGTTTCCGAATGGGTCATAGTACGACCACTGCTTTAACCAAAATCACACATGATATTCGCCAGGGTATGGAAAACCGTCAACTTACACTAATGACTCTCTTAGACTTTAGTAATGCCTTTAATTCCGTGGATTTTGATGTACTTACTAGTGTGCTACGTTCTCTTGGCATATCTCCTACCGTAGTTGACTGGTTTCGTAGTTACCTGCTAGGGCGCCGGCAACGTATATGCATTGAGGATTCTTTTTCTGACTGGTGCAGTATCAATGCGGGTGTCCCTCAGGGTGGCGTATTGTCTCCACTTCTTTTCTCTATATTTATTAATTCCATTACATATTCACTTTCGTGTCTCTATCACTTTTATGCTGATGACTTGCAGATCTATACGCAAGCAACGTTATCAAATCTCTCTCATGCTATCGCTGAAACTAACAGCAATCTTAAACTGATCGACAATTGGAGCAAGTCATATGGACTACTCATTAATCCTACAAAATCGCAAGCAATTATTATCGGCAGTCCGTATTTTGTTTCAAGGATTGATTATAGTTTGTTACAAGCAGTAATTTTGGTAGCACTATTGTTCCTTTTAGCAATTGCGTTCAAAATTTAGGTTTGGTCTTTGATCAGTGCTTATCATGGCGACCGCAAGTTGAAGCTATTCGCAAAAAGATCTATGCTGCATATGGTTCACTCAACAGGTTTCGTAACTTTCTTCCAATTAGTACTAAATCAGCATTAGCACAATCACTTTTACTTTCACTGCTCGACTATGCTGATTGTGCCTGGGTGGATCTGTCTGAGGAACTTCTCGACAAGCTGGAGCGTCTACAAAATGTGGCCATTAGATTTATTTTTAATTTAAGAAAATTTGACCATGTTTCTTACTATCGCTCTCAACTCAAATGGCTACGAATTCGACAGCGTAGAGACTTACATGTCTTGTCACTCCTTTACAATATTTTGTTCCATCCAATATCTCCACCTTATCTTAAGTCTCATTTCTCTTTTCGGTCCAATACTTCGAGTCGTACTTTGCGATCTAATTACATTTTATCCCTTGACATCCCGCCTCGTTCAACTCAGTTTTTGACATACTCGTTTCCTTCTCAAGCCGTCCGGCTATGGAATTCTCTCCCTGAGAGTATTCAAGGAGCGCGTACGCTAGATTCTTTCAAATCCCAAGTTCGTAGTCACTTCCTATCTATAAATCCTTAGCCGCTTATTGTAATGTAATTTCCTTCCCTATGACACAATCGGTTTTTTTTATTCCTATTTCTGCACCCTTCCCCTTAATTATCCCTTTCCCATTTCTCAGTCTTAAGGTTGCCTGGAAGAGATTGCTTTATAGCAATAAGGCCGCCTACTTGTACATTTCTTCTTTTTTTTTAAAGTTTGTTTCTTTTGTTACGTGTATTATTTGTGCAATAAAGAGTTAATTATTATTATTATTACTAATGGATCGGCAACGCCAATATTATCGTAGGGTTCTACGCTTACTTTCCGTCCAAATTATTCTGATTATTATAAATAGGTAAATTACTTTTACCCTAAACTGACAAAAGCAAAAAATACGTTGTGAAGTTTAATTCAAGTAGGACATCGTGGAGTGTGACAAGGTTTTCAAAATGACACGTACTGTATACTATCATGATAATTTGATAATAGTTGAGGTGGCAGATGTAAAAGCATTTGCCTGGTGCCGGTGACACGTAAGAAGGGAGGTGGCGACTGTCGTCACATTTCTTCCCGTGGATATGACAAGAGCTGACTAAGGGAGTTTACTTCAAAAATATGAGGATAATGGAACAGTTAATCCACACAACCGGAACACAATCAGGCAAATACATGCACGACCCACGTTTTACGTGCCTTCCTAAGCACAGAAAAGAGAAAAGCCAGAACCTTCGTGCTAGGTATAACTTTCGCTCTAACCCTGATCAATACCTTTAAGAGTGACGTTTGGGTGATACAACCGGTGCGTTCAAGACTTTACACTGTCAGAGCAAGTTAGAGCCGAACAAATATCGAATTTGATGATTGAAAAACGCTGAGATTTATAACTGTCAAACTGTAATGATGATTTACCTCGTCGCGTTCAATACCTCAAGGGAGTTAGGTAACACCCGAACAACTACACCCCAAAGCACTGAACGCGCCCCAGCCGACGTTGGTTAATCTTGTGACATAAGTGCCACTAACGAGCTCTATAACTACAGAGGAACCGGTTATCTTACCTCTTATTGGAACACAACAAGGCATGTATTATAATAGACATGTATTAAGCGTTTAGCAAACAACATACTATAATTATAAAATAATTTGTCACTTCCTTATAATTTTCAATCAACTACGATTTGTAAACCACAATGAAACAATAAAGATATATTATATTATTATATAAGTATGCAAACTCATTCATCACATTCGAATTACATTCGATGTAGGCCATTGTAAAATTAAATAAGCAATAAAAATACCTACTTTGATTTATAACAGTTTTTGTCTTCATACTTTGATTAGCCTAAAATCGTTACCTATATTTATTATCTGTGCACTGGAGGGGGGACGGTTTTTTTCTTTTTAGAAAGGGGTACTAAATAAGTTAGGAAAGTCTTCCTGTAAGTGATCAACGTATACCCCTTGAGTGAGTACCAAGACTACCAATCGCTTGTCAATTTTTTTTGCCGAAGCTCGAAATGACGCACTAATTTGGGAATGATAATTGAAAATGTTTCTTGGTTAGTTACATACGTGCACTTATCTACATAGATAAACTGCATCCAATTCAAAGTTAACACAATATTTACCGTTGTTATATAAGTAACAATATCAAACAATATACTGTACTGATTATTGCACCTTTTGTTAACCTTTGACAGTGGAGACACCGATCCTCTGGATTTCGATATTATGTTGTTTCGATAACCTTTTACGTTATCACTGCAACATCCGAACATAATTAATTAGCATCGAAACCAGACAAAATTTAAAATAGATTAAAATTAAGAGTGGTTTAATTACGGGAACATTTTTTATTTCACTTACCTATAAACTAAGTTGACACCTATTTATAAAAATGGTTCTTTTCTTATTAATAGCTAAGAGATGGCTAAGAGCAACAAAAATTAACTTTACGAGCTCGCGGAGGCATTAAAAATTGATTATGATAAAGTTCTTAATGGCCTAAAACTAAAAGTAACTTATTACTAAATGTGCCCGCGAACTAGATACGTTTCGCCACAATAATTGTCAAAAAACCCTTATCACTTCTTCAGGTATAAAAAATAGTTTACTCTGAGACACGAGAATTCTCAGATTCTAGCAGCTGAAATCCTTGAATGAATGAATAAATACTTTATTGTTAACAAATGGCGATTATAAGTAAAGTTTGTACAAGCGGAAAAAATATTAACAAAAGACGGCCTTATTGACTAGACTGCAATCTCTACCAGACAACATATGGGTAGAGGAAAGTCAACTTTCTGTGTGATAATAGCGGGATGTGACGAAAATACATCATCTACACGAGATTCATATAAGTACTGTAAAAATTGTACATTTTTACAGTACTTATGATGATGACTTACTTACTTTCCATAATGACTTACTTTCCACAAGAGTGGAAAGTAAGTCATTGCAAACGAGCTGTCATTAAAAATGAATTATTTAAAAATGTATTATTATTATTGGGTATGTTATTGTGTTGCTGTACGATGGTCTAACAATATTATATTAAATTATGACAAAAAGAAATTTATTGACATTTGAATATTGCTGTATTATGAAAATTATATTATGAAAATTGACTTTATGAATCAATTTTGAAAAATGTTTTGACTTTGTACTATTATAATATTTGCATGTTTTTAAATGACAGAATGTGTTGCGCTCACCTTATTGTAACATCTGTAAAAAACCATGTTCTTTGCAAATAGAGATTCTGATTCTGTAATTAACATGCCCAAGCCGCGGAAGGGTTTTTACGAGTTGTCACGAGTTTGCAATAACCTAGACACCCGTGTATCACACGACGTTTTTAAATAAAGTCTTGGATAATAGTAACAAAAATAGTAAAAAATAGTAAAGATGAAATAAAAAATAGTAAAAACAAATAAAAATGTAAAAAAACTGAGGCAAAGTAAAAAAGTTTCAATTTAAAAACAAATAAAAAATAGTTTTTTGAGAATACAATGCTAAGATGTGTGAAAGAAAACTAGTCGAATTTATTATATGTATAAAAACTCTTTGCAATTTAACATATATATTTAAAACTGAACTGCAAAAGTAATGATCTATCTTGTAATAAAAGTAAGTCACGACCGCGTAAAAGAAAGATGTCTGTGCAAAATATTCAATTTTCGAATCATAACTATAGCCTCTGATAGTGCGCCATGTTTAACACTGTATTGAAAATATATTTTCTTCCAACTATGCTTTAATTTCATCATAATCACACTGAAAACTGAGCACAAAGCGAGTCTTTAGTGCTCTAGAGTAATAAAAATATATGAAATTTCATTATTGCACAGTTTTGTTTTTTTTTAATCACACAAAGAAGTTACCAATCTCAACGGAATAGCTATATATAAAGCTGGATAGTTTATATCTTAGTTGATATACGCATTATTCGTTACTATCCTACTTGTTCCAAATTTAAAAAATGATTGCTGCCAACTCTGATTTAAAAATGTAAATTAGCGGGAACTTTAATAATTTTGCGTGACAATATTTTTGGAATGTTTAAAGTGTGATACTGTCTTATTTTGAGTGCTTCGTATTAAGAATTAAAATGGAATCATCTGGCGACTCATTAACTCCGGAAAACATTTTAAATGAAGCCGACAGTGTATTAGAAAACCTTTTACCCGTAAAATCACGAGTACAATTCGTAAAATCTTAAACTTCTATTTTAATTTTTTTTAGTGAGTTTTTTTTATCTACTATTCCTATAGGTAATAGTTGAAAGAATAGCAGATTATGCACCTCGTCAATTTATTATTGCCCTCGTGCCTGTTAGAGCCCTCGCTGCTCGGTGCAATAATCTACCTACAATTTTTATTACTTCGTTGTTTCGGGGCTATTTACGTCACTGCGACCTATGAAGATATATTATTTATAGATATATACACTAGCCTCCAAGTAAGACTTATTGAGGCCCTACATTACATGTACTCCTTTAGCTGGGCACTGTCTAAAAATGATAAGATATTCCCAGCTTGGATTGTTTTGATATCGTCCGGGTCGATAATGTGTCTCCCCAGCTGTCGGTTTCTTTTGTAACAAAAAATACCTATGCTTCTAGTATTAGGAGATAAGATAGTATATCTACTTATGGCGCCAGCCTTATGGTTTCTGGTAACGAACTCCATGATCTTATGGCGGCAAGTCATTAGCGGAACGTAATTAATTCGATTAACGAACGGAGAACAAAGCGGGATAGAGTTAGGAAGGGAGAGGATATGGCATTCTCTTCAACGGCCATAGTCACTGAAGCAGCGATAGAAACTATAAGATATACTTACGTAACCCAAAAAAAAAAATTTACAATTTTCAAAATCTCCCGACCCAAAAAATTACTCTAAAAAGTATAAAAAAAAATCTTTATTTTAAGTACCTATTTATATTTTTAAGATTAGAATCGCCGCGATGGGGACCGCTATACCGGGTGTAACTGAACACCCCAATAACATTTAAGGGGCATATAAGTTAGATACTAAATGGACCTTTGGTGCTTGTCTGAGACCTGAAACCCCAATACTTTCAGAGTTATTTGATTTTAAACTGAAAGCAAAAACTTTCAAGTGACAACCATAACACAAAAGATATAGGCTTACGTAGGGCTTTCGGCACTTAATACCAAAAAATAATTTATTTAGTTTGTATGGAAAAAAGTAGGTTTGTTAGCCCTGATATTTTTCCTACAGAATCTCTACTTTTGATGGATACATACCCTTAAATGTTACTGGGGTGTTCAGTTACACCCTGTATATTATAAACAAGTAAAATTAATCAATCATCTATCAATTTCTACGTTTAATAAACGGTTTCAAAATGTTCTCTATTTGTATTTTGGGCATATTGAACTTGATTGAGGTAAGAATTTAGCGGTCTCCTGACGCGGTGATTCTCATCTTAAAAATATAAATAGGTACTTTTAATAAAGTCATAAAAGGGAGTTTTTTAGAGTGATTTTGTGGGTTGGGGAATTTTAAAACTTTTAATTTTATTTTTTATTTCATTAGTTTCAAATTTCTAATTAATTCTAATAGATAGATACTAATTAATCCAAAACGCAGCTAATAAAAAATTGCTACCTCGTCTTGGCAAAGTGCTTGTAACTCTTGAACTGCTAATCTGATTTTCATAATACATACCTAGGAACCAACGCGATGAACAAGACTTTCAAGTAAAAAAAACGTACTCGAATCGGTTAATTAATTCAGGAGCTACGGTGCCACAGACAGAAAAGCAACTAATAAAAAATAGCTACCTCGTATTGGCAAAGTGCTTGTAGCTCTTGAACTGCTAATCCGATTTTTATAAAACATACCTAAGAACTACCGCGATGAACAAGGCTTTCGATTAAACAAAACCGCACTCAAATCGGTTCATTAATTCAGGAGCTACGGTGCCACAGACAGATACACAGACAGTAACACACACGCACAGACACAGACAGACAGGTCAAACTTATAACACCCCTCTCTTTGTGTCGGGGGTTAAAAAAGAACCGTATGCATAAGTTCTGAAAGCGCTCCAGTTTGTTCAAGAGTAACTCTGATAAGTCAGAATATAATAGGTATCGAATTAATCCAAAATTGGTGTAAAAAGTCCAAAGAAGTAGAGATTGTGTTAAAAGAGATTTTTGTCTTGGTCGGAAGAAAATTTTTCAGAAGCTTTAAGGAACTGTAGGTACACATCATGCGCCAAGAAAAACAGTCATCGTAAATCTCTTTAATAAAGCTTACAGATCCATCGACTTCTAGAACTGGTAAGCAATTCCGGATAAAGGTATACCTACCACAGGCTGCCAATTGTGATCGACTGGGTTTTTATATGATTAATTAATGGATGATGGCGGAAGGTAGCTCTATACGTTTTAGGTCTGCATTTGTAGTACCTATCAATTGCCTTCTAGACCATCGATTGTCGCCTAAGTGTAGATAGATTTGGAGATCGTCTGCATAGTAACTTGGCGTAGGCTTGGTAAAAAAAAGGTGTCTAACTAACACTGTCTTATCAGTAACCATTGAAACTGATTTAAATACTTATACTTTGTAATTCTTAAAATAACTCCGAAATTCGCCTATTTTTCAATTCCATCCGCCTTTCTTTTCAATTCCTCTTTCCCTGTCCACGACAGCGCCACAGAACAGAACACCACCTCTATCTAGGTTCTGTGACAGCGTCCCTTCATAAAAAAAAACGCCGGCCGGCACAACAACAAACATACGATTTGTTATCTCATACACGAGTCGGTATTTATAGAATCGAACACTTCGTGTCACACACTCAGCCGGCGACGACCCACCGGATCGAACGCGACAGACACCCGACCGACGACATGGCCAAAATACAGATCAAATATACCAAGGTACGTGGTACATGTTAAGCAAATTGATCCATACAAGTGTATGTACACATCAGCGAACTATAACGGCAGTCACTTGTACAAACAAGACAAGACAACATTTATTTGTTCGAATAAAAATGTATAAGTCACGGACTTAATGCATTCTCTAACCGCAAAACAAACAAAATATATGATGGCACCTCTAATAATATGGGCAAATAAATGATTTTCAATGTTTTACTTTTTGCGATAAAAATAGATAAAAAAAGCTTATTTTGGCCAGTTTAACTCATTAGTGCTCACAGAGAGAAAATAAATTCTGTCCAGGGGGTTATTGTCCAAGAAAAAATCTATCCATTCATTGCGGCGTCAATCAATACAAGACGCTGTGTCTACTTCCTGATACAAATAGTAGGTATAGGATACAATTTGACTGTAAAAATTGAGAACGATCGCGATATATTTGTGTTAATTAACACTTTATTAAGTTTAACGATTAAGAAACTTTGCGAAAATGCTTTTACAATTAATTTAACGTGTACAGTAGACACATAAAAGATTATTCTCCGTAAATCTTTTTTCTATTAAGTAAGTATATTATTATGAGATATAAAATATATTTTAATGATACCTAATTCTCCGGCTGGCTATACTTATTCTTTTTTTTTTTTTTTTTTTTTTTAAAACGTCGCCCCACACTAGGATTTTCTCCTGTATCGTGGGTGCAGTTACAAACATAGAATATCACATGCACATACGCCCAGACCGGAACAAACTTCTGTAGGCCATACAAAACATCTGTCCCGTGCGGGAATCGAACCCGCGACTCGTTGCGCAGTAGGCGATCACTCGACCTCTGCGCTAACCGTGTCGTCAACTTATTATTGTTGGATTAGCTAACTGAATATACTGTGTAATCAAATTTAAATCTAAAATTATCTAAATGTTAAAATAACATATTCTCCTTTATATGTACAAACAGTTTTAGACAAACCTGAAAATACATACTACTTAATAATAGTTCAATTAGTATACATGTCTTTAAAAGAGATTTTCTCTATCAATTAATGGTAAGATGGTCGCACCAGATCACATATAACAGATTCTTTATCAAAAACTTGTTATGCAACAATTTCATACTTATCTTAAGAGATTTACTCTTAATTTAACTGTTGAGATAACAAGAACGTCATAAATATACGTAAGGGTAGTCCTTTTGAGACTTTATTAACTGCGATGTGTAGTAAAAAATGTATTTCGAAATGTAAACTAACAAACGAAACGAAAATCAATGAAAAAATAGATAAGATTATCTACCGATTTCGATATCATACTAAAATAAGAAATATTATTATCTTATAACACAGTCTTAGATTATTTCTAGAGGGATTGCGATAGAGATACAAAATATGATAGGCATTTCAAATCATTAGGTCTAACGCTGATAGAAAATTCAAGTGACGTATTTTAAAGGAACGATATACAAAATATGCCACTTTAATTGTCGGATAGCTTACTTGTATAATTATTGTGTAGTAAGCTCTCGTACATAATATATGGATTTTCATTAATGTTGTACCATATAACAACGATTCTATTTGTTATTATAATAAGTTTCCTCCTGCAAAACAATATGCTAATAGACGTCGGCGCCGAACCACTATAGGTACTGATTTACCTTCGGTAGGTTGTTAGCAAGTCAAATTAGATCAACATCTATCTACTCCTTAAATATATCAGAGAATATAAGAAACAGGAGGCAGTGCTCAGTTTCTGAATGATATTCAAAAAAAAAATTAAACGAAATACTCGCATTTGCACAAAATTCTTGATTTTAAACTTTACTTCTGAGTGTGCAATATATGTACTTCTTGACCGTACCTACAAGTATTATTACAGACCATCCATTCATACCCAATATAAGGCATAATGTATGGAATTTTATAAGCAGCATTGGACTGCTCTCGAATGGCGTATTGTGTCCTGTGGTATATTGTCTGTAATTTTAGACTTCCGTACATTCCGACTGCATTGTGGTTACAATAGCTTGTCTGACAGTATTAATTCCAAATACGCACAAGTTCTAGATCAACAACGAAGATGAAAATTTTAGCTCTGTTCCAATTAGGCAGAATAACAAATAATTTCAACCATGTTTAGCGTTTTATAAGTATTGTTATCATTATAACCGTACTATTTAAATATTTCACAAGGGGAATGTTTCACAAAATACGTATGTACCTATATTGTTGAAATGAAATGCATGAAATCAACACGCGATGTTGCAAAACTTTGTTTAAGTGGAACACGAATTTAGAATCGTTATATATATGACCTTTATTTAAATTTTATTTTAACGTAACTTGAATATTAATGATTATGCTTCTAGCTATTCATCAACAACGAGTGGGTGGATGCAGTCAGCAAGAAGACCTTCCCGACAATCAATCCTCAAGATGAGTCTGTTATCGTACAAGTCGCAGAAGGTGATAAGGTATGAACAATGGAATGTTTCGTTTATATAGTATAAAAGAAAAAGATACTAGAAATTAAGCTTAGATAATTTTTATAATAATTATAAGCTGCTAACAGGCGCTTGTAATTTTGGAGAGCCTTTTTAAGCGATGCTGTCTCAACAACGCCACATTATTTCTCACTACTGGCCACTAGCCGCGAAAGTTTTCCGATGACTACCTCTCCCGCGTCCCGCGCTCGCCTGATTAGTACCGTAAACGTACTAACCATGACGCCTGACGCCTTGACGTCATCGGCAAACTTTCTGCGCACGGCTGTATGTTTCTTTAGAAAATAAAATTGTCATCGTTGATAATGGATGTAGAGAGTAATTCATAAAATCATGTTTGCTTTTTTCATCCTCTGTTGTGCTTCCTTCACCAGGCCGACATCGACATCGCGGTAGCAGCAGCCAAGAAAGCATTCCACCGCCACTCAGAATGGCGCAACATGGACGCATCACAGAGGGGACGCCTCCTACTCAAGATTGCAGACCTTTTGGAAAGGGACGCCAAATACTTGGGCGATCTCGAGACTCTGGACAACGGGAAACCAGTAAAACAGGCTTTCGGCGAGGTAGTGTGGTCTGCTAACATCTTCCGGTACTACGCGGGCAAGGCTGATAAGATACTGGGCAACACTATTCCCGCTGGTGAGATCGCTTGACGTTTTGAATAAAGTCAAAAAAACAATATTCATAGTCAAAGTTTTGGGAGTTGTTTCCCAAAAATGTTTCACAAATCTTTTAAAAGCTGTAAGAGACTAGAAACTTTAATTGGGTTCCATACCTCATAACCATCGAGCCTTATTTGTCCAATAGGGCCCAGAAAGTTATTTTTAACAAAAGTGAGTCTACTTATAGGCGAGCCTCATGAATCGACCTTTGCTTTTCTTAATTTACAATAATGACCTCAAACAAAGTACCAATAATTTGTGGGATACAGTACTATTTGTAAATGATTTGAAACGAATAAATTGACGTTATAAATAGTACACTCCCTGAAGTATCACATTGGTTCACAATGAACGATTTATCATTAAACTCAAATAAAAAAAATGTATTTTATTTCCATTGCCAAATGTGTGTGTTTGCATACAGGAATACTGAAATGTTTATAACATTTTATTTTTAGACGGAGAGGTCCTAACGTTCACCCTGAAAGAGCCCGTCGGCGTATGCGGGTCGATACTGCCATGGAACTACCCCATCCCAATGATCGTCTGGAAGCTCGCCCCTGCTTTGGCTGCAGGCAAGTAAACCATTTACTGAAACTTACAATACCTGAATATAAGTATAAATTACGTTTTTGCTTATTTACAACAACTAAGTGAACTTGTTTACTGGCTTATAAGTTATAAGTGATAAACAATTTCGTCACCTCATTTTGAAAAACAACACAGATAAATTTTAATCAGTTACTCTCGTTGTTGTCACGTCGCCGATAATAAACGTTAATGCACATTCATTTTGATTTGTATTCCATACTTCTAATCGTTCAATTATTCCTACAGGTTGTACGGTGGTCGTCAAGCCTGCTGAGCAAACCCCGTTGACAGCTCTGTACATGGGTGCCCTCCTGAAGGAGGCCGGGTTCCCCGCTGGGGTCGTTAACATCGTCCCTGGGTACGGACCCACCGCTGGCGCGGCCCTAACACATCACCCTGATGTCGACAAGATCGCATTCACTGGCTCCACCGAAGTAATTTCTAATCTTATTTGGTTCCATTTGGTTAATGGTTTCCATAGAACCATTTCAAATGTTAATATTGCTTTGTTTGATAATTATAGGTAGTTTTATCCTCACAATTTGGTAAATTAATAAGAAAATAATCGTTTTCATCAGTATTTCATAAAATGTTGATACAATTTATGGGAAATAATGCTAAACCTCACTAGTAGTGTATGTTCGCTAGTAGAGCATATGCTCATGAAGTAAAAATAAAAAAGTTTTTTTGTTTGTTTTTCTTTAATAAAGTAAAAGCAGATAAAAGTTTAGTATCGAGTGTGACCCCCTCTAGCTAAAATCACAGCTTGAACTCGTCTGGGCATGCTAGCGAGTATATCCCGGATACTTGCTTGCGGAATACGTTCCCACTCCGCAGTAATCACATTCTTCAGCTCTCTGATGGTCTGCGGAGCTGGCTGTACTGATCTCACACGCCGTTTCAGAACGTCCCAGACATGCTCTATGGGATTGAGGTCAGGACTTCGAGCTGGCCAATCCAAACGACGAATGCCGACCTCTTGCACATACGCTTTAACATCGCGAGATCGGTGGGCGCGAGCATTGTCGTCCATAAAAATCGAGTCTTCACCTAGAGCGGCCAATGCGGGTTGGGCAAGAGAAATTAGAACTTCCGTTATGTATCGATGCCCAGTCAGTGAGCCGTTTTCAATGAAGACTAACTCTGTACGATCCATTGAATTTATTCCTGCCCAAAACATAACAGAGCCCCCACCATAAGGTGTGATTTCTTCGAAACATGCCTCTGCAAAGCGTTCTCCTTGTCTTCTTAGCACTCGCCGACGTCGATCTTCACCGAACAGAGATATCCTGGCTTCATCAGAGAACAAAACCCTATTCCAATCTTCTTGAGTCCATGATTCACAATTTCTAGCGAACCTAAGCCTGTGAACTCGGTGCTCACGGAGTAATTTGGGGCCGCGGGCCGGGCGGTGACTGCGTATATTGGCAGCGAGAAGCCTCCTCCCAACCGTCCATAGACTAATATGCACATTTCTTACTTCTTGGAGGTTGTTCTTAAGATCCACATACGAAGATTGCGATTTCTCAATGCGTGACTCACAAGAAAACGATCATCCCGTGGTTGGGTACATGGTTTTCTTCCAGAACCAGGCCTTCTCTCGACGGAACCAGTCTCCTGATGTCGCTGCCAGGTCCTTTGGACCGTCGAGCGACTAACATTTAGCCTCCTAGCCACGAAGCATTGGCTGCAACCCTCTTCAAGCAGCGCGATAATTTTGGTAGCTTTTACCACTTTATCTACCATTTTTGATACAGCCAAACAGCAATAAATGAAGCTTTGACAGTCAAGGATATGAAATTAATCGATGAAAATTGAATAAAAGTTATGAAAGTCGATGTTAACTTCTGGAACTTCGCGCCAAAAATGTAGGATAAAAAGGGGTTTTCTGTAAAAATAAGCATCAAATGAAAATTTGAATTTAGGACGTAAAATACCACGGCATTTTTAAAACCGGCCAGTAACGTGTACAAACGATTGAAACCTTTTTTGTATTGTATCTTTTTAAAGATGAATGAAAATCAAAACCGCACGTTTTTTTTTGCAAATGAGTGTATTATGGATACCTACTTACAAATCTACAAACAAATACAACTGACAAATTTGACACTAGACTTTTACCGCAATTTTTAACTAAATAAGCACCGATAAGCATAAGCAGCTAATAAGAGCAATATACGTAGCTCAAAATTTTACAACAATTATGTTTTAGCGAGATATTCCTATAACCAATACAATCAACATGATAATAATATATCAAAGTTATTCATGTCTTTACTATGTTAATCCATTAAAATAAACATTCTTATCTATTCCCAACACCCGGTAGAAAAAAGTAGAGTTTCTTCTATACCCCATAGAACACAGTAGAATGCTTCTTGCCATCTACCTTCGTAGAGAATCTTGAGTCTGGGAGTGAATATGTATGTACATAATGTATTTCCCAGAATTAACAAAGAAGGCCGTGAATTTCTAATGCGGCATGACACGCAATTGACGATCAGTGGATCTGGAAATACAGCATATATCAGCCCTTCAGCTGGTTATATTTTATGAATGATTTTTGTTAAAAAGACATTTCTTTCCAAGGTGTAAAATTATATTTCAGGAATTAACGACAAAATGAATTTGACGTCTTAAAAATACTAAATACTGCACAGAATTAAAACACAAGTGTGTCAAATAATATACTGTGTGAAAAATATGCAGTCTTCGTAAGATAATTTAGGCAGTCTAAAGCGATAAAGGCAAAAAACAATTTAGTGATATTGTGCAATACTTAATAACAATGATATGAGATAATGTAAACGGCAAAGATAACAACATTGTGTTGTTGTTAAGTGTTTCGATCTTTTTTTTCATTATTTATTTTGGGACTTTTTAACCGCATGGTAATGTCAGCCCCATTGTATCTTCTTAACTTAACACAATTTCACATACATACATACATAGGACTAAAAAAATACCATATCTAAAAAGCTAAGGAACATAACTTTTTAGCCGTAACAAATTTAGGATTTGACAGAATGGCCTGAATTATACCAACATCGTTTAGATTTAATTTAAAATATTTAAAAAAGTTAAAAATACGAATATAGCTAAGATAAGCTAGCTTTTTGATGCCATATCATTAAAAAAATTGCCGAGAAATATTCTGGTGAGGGTCACCCTCACGTTTCGAAAGAGTTCAATAAGAAATATCAGTGAAACGAGATTTTTATATACTTATTACATAATTTAAACCGACTTCAAAAAAGGAGGCCGGAGGTTCTCAATTCGATGCGTGCGCATGTTTTTTTTTTGTGTGTATGTTACGCGATTACGCCGCCAATTGTGGACCGATTTTCAAAATTCTTTTTGTATTCGATAGAGTATACTCCAAAGGTGGTCTCATGGTCACTAAAGTCAGGATCTGATGATGGGATCCCATGAAAATCGAAGAAAACCCTTAAATTTTAAGGTGTGTCCAACGTGTTTTGTGTGTATGTTTCGCGATTACCCCGCCAATTGTGGACCGATTTTCAAAATTATTTTTGTATTCGATAGAGTATACTCCTAGGGTGGTCCACATTACGTTACCAACTTATGACATAAGATGTCATGTCAAATCACGATATCTAGTAATTTAGGAATAGGTAAGAAATAGGTATATAAGTTAGAGGACGCAGACGACTCTAGTAATGAGTCTCCCACTGGTACACATTTAACAATTTGTGAAAATATTATTTTCCAGGTTGGTCGTATCATCATGCAAGCTGCATCGGCAGTGAATCTCAAACGAGTCACTTTGGAGCTTGGAGGCAAAAGCGCTCTTGTCATATTCAATGACGCTGATGGTAAATATAAAAGAATTGATGAGACACTTTAATTATGTAGGCCAGAGAATTGAAAATGCATGTAAACCAATAGTGGCGCGTTCAAAACCTTCGCGCTAGGTTCAACTTTTCGCTCTAATCCGTTCAATACCTTAGTTAGAGCGTGACGTTTGGGTGAAACAACCAGTCGTTCAAGGCCTTGGACTGTAAGAGCCAAGTTACAACCGAACAACCATCGAATTGTATGGTGGAAAAACGCTTCGACGTCTATTACTAACTTCTAGATGATTGGACGATTTTGAACTTCATCTACTACAAAGAGCGAGTAATAAAAATTCATATGAAAGAGGGAGAGAAAAGAAATTATTGCTGCAATGCATTTAACACCTCAGAGCGAGTTAAATATTTTAACAAAGAAACACCTGTACTCAAAGGTACTGAACGCACTCCAGATGTCGACAGTTCTATAAAAATATTGAAAAATAATTATCAAATTTCAATTAACATATTATTATCTAAAATGTGACTGTAATGAAATAATATATTCATAAAAGGTAATAAACAAAAACGTTACAATTAAATGGTCCTAATCATCAACTAGCTTTACCTCTCTATAAAGCTTAATTTACATATTTTACATTCCTTTCAGCCACATTCGTACATTTAGCGCAAAAGTTTTGACAGATCTTTATTTATGTAAATCAGTATCCCAATCAAAGATTTACCTGTTCCCTACAAAAAATTCATTCACTTCATTTACACTTTTCAGTCGACAAAGCAGCTGAGATTGCCCACCGCGCATGTTTCGCCAACCATGGACAATGCTGCGTTGCCGCCACAAGGACATACGTACAGTCCGGCATTTATGACAAATTTGTTGCCAAAGCGACTGAATTAGCCAAGAAGCGGACGGTAGGCAACCCTTACGAAGATGTCAATCAGGGACCGCAGGTAAAAAATAGTACATTGTTACCCAAGGGGTGAAAGTAACTTATTTAGTCCCGAGACGGTGTTTGGCGCCCGAGCGTAGCGAGGGCACCAATAGTTCGAGGGACTAAATAAGTCTTTAACCCGAGGTAAACACTGTGCTTTTCATTACGAATACAAGGAAAATAAAAATAAAGCAATGAATTAGCTAAAGAAAATACATGTAAATTTTTTTTACATAAATCAACAACTTCTGCTTTAGCCCGCTTTCACTTATAAAATCAGGCGTTAACTCCATACCTGAATCAGATGAACTCATTGTGTTAATTATTAACACAATGTTATAGAAATATCATTAACAGTTAATACAAATCTCTGCTATACGGAAGTATTAACAAAACTCTACAAATGAAAAAACAACAAATGAAGATCGCATTGCCGCTTTCCCGCTTATTTTGTTTTTTTTTCTGTGGCCGGCCAGCTATTCAGCCATAATTTTTCATTTTCACAATTTAAAAAATGGTAAATATTTTACCCAAATGTATGTTATTTTAAAGAAATAGTTGAAAATAAATTATAATAAAGTCATTTAAAAATATATCCTTTTAACACTTAACATTACGCTATTTCAATTTTACACCGCGCCCACACCCACCCACATATTTTATTGAGTGACTGTATAGAAAGTCGGAACATGGTTCAATAAAAATGTGAAAAAGAACTAGTTTCTTTTTTAAAATTTGACAGCAACTGTCAGTTGAAAGTGATTCTCCCTAGGGCTGAAAAGTATTACTTTCAACCCGCTCCTCAGGCAACTTCAGACCTACTTTCAGAGTATGAGTAATGAAAAAACTTTTTAATATATATTAATGTCTTGCCTGATTATGTACAAGACGGGTATGAGATAGTATTATTTGCAGATGATACTTCACTTATGTTTAAAATTAAAAGATGATTGCAAATTTGTGACAATTTAAATAATTCTATCTCAAGAATAAGTAGTTTACTGGTTCAATGCCAATTACTTATGCCTCAACGAAGGGAAAACTAAATGTATAAAATTTGTCTTACCCAATGTTAAAGAGGTTCACACCACTGTAAACATAAAGCATTAAAAATGTGGACCTTGTGGATACCGTAGTATTTCTTGGTATTACTTTAATTCTAAACTTCAGTGGGGCCCACATATTAATAAATTGTCGAAGAGGCTTAGTTCTGCAGCTTACGCTGTAAGGAAAATACCTCAGTTGACTGATGTTGATACAGCAAAACTTGTATACTTTGCCTATTTTCATAGTGATGTCGTATGGCATTTTGCTGTGGGGAGATGCTGCCGACATGACTGTTTTTGTGCTGCATAAAAGGGCTATTCGTGCTATTTTCCGCCGAGCTGGTGTTTTTAGGGGACTTCAATGCTCACCACGAGTTGTGGTTAAGTTCCTCTAAAACTGACCATGCGGGTAGGACTGCCCACGCATTCGCTCTCACGCACGACCTGACACAATTGGTTACCCAGCACACCAGGGTACCAGATATTATCGGTCAAGCGCCCTCTTTGTTGGACCTTCTGCTGACAAATCGCCCCGACGGATATCAGGTGGTGATTCGAGCTCCACTAGAATCTTCAGATCACTGCCTGGTATCCGTCTCAGTGCCTCAGGCGTCGCGACCGTCGCCTGTGGTTGCAGCACGCCGTCTGTGGCACTATGCGTCAGCAGATTGGGACGGTATGCGGGATTATTACGCGTCTGTCCCTTGGTGGCAGCGCTGTTTCAGTGGGATGGATCCGAACTCCTGCGCTGCGTCTGTTGCTGACGAAATCAGATTAGGAATGGAATATTATATTCCACATTCCAATCTCGTCAGTAGAGAGAGACGTAACCTCTGGTTCAATCGCGAGTGTGCCTCTGCTGTTGAAAACAAACAGCTAGCTTACCGCGCTTGGATCAGAGGTCGAGCTTCTAGGGATCCCAATACTAACCTACTGAAAACAGCCTATAATAATGCCACCAAGTTGTGTAAGAGGGCTTACATTAGAGCGGACGCTCAGCGCATTGCACAAGTGAGTCAGGAACTGCTAGCGCACCCTACGGGTAGCCGTTCTTTCTGGCGCCTGGCCAAAGCTGTGCAATCAAACTTCTGCCAACCCTCGCTGCCACCGCTGAGACATGCCGATGGCTCACTTGCTCATCAGCCGCAGGAGAAAGCCGACCTCCTGGCAAAACTCTTCGCGGCCCATTCCCGTATCGATGACTGTGGTGCACAACCTCCGACACTGTCCCATTGTGGCAGCACTATGCCCGATATCCGCATCAGACAGCGAGATGTGCGGGCGGAGCTACAGTCGATTGATATTCGAAAAGCAAGTGGACCAGACGGCATTCCTGCGATTGTACTTAAGAAGTGTGCAGCGGAGTTGACTCCGGTCCTGACGCGTCTATACCGTCTGTCGTTCTCTGCTGGTTGTGTGCCGAAATCTTGGAAAGAGGCCAATGTCCAGCCGGTTCCCAAAAAGGGAGATCGTTCTGATCCGGCTAACTATCGCCCTATAGCCGTCACTTCCATTTTGTGTAAAATCATGGAGAGGATCCTTAACACCCAGCTGATCCGTTACCTGGAAGGTCACTCGTTGCTTAATGACCGTCAGTATGGGTTTCGTCCTAAACGGTCAACAGGTGACCTTCTAGCGTTCCTTTTGCACAAATGGGGTGAATCTATCGATAAGCGCGGCGAGTCTGTGGCTATTAGTCTCGACATCGCCAAAGCTTTTGATAGAGTCTGGCACAAGGCTCTCCTTTCCAAGCTTCCGGCATACGGATTGCCCGCTCAGTTCAGTACGTGGATTGCCAGCTTCCTCCACGAGCGTAGAATTCGCGTTGTCGTTGACGGCTGCGCTTCGCGGTTCGTGGCAGTGAATGCTGGTGTTCCACAAGGCTCCGTTCTGTCCCCAACATTGTTTCTTCTGCATATCAATGACATGCTTTCCTTGGGAAGTATACATTGCTATGCAGACGACAGTACAGTGCATGGGGGATATCACGGAAGCTCAGGGGCTGCTCGTGTCAATATTGATAGGGAGAGGCAGAATCTTATCATTGAGCTCAACAGGACGCTGGACCTCATCTCCGAATGGGGTTCCAACAATCTTGTCGAGTTCAATGCTAAGAAAACACAGGTGTGCGCGTTCTCGGCGAAAAGGTCACCTTTCCTCCCCCCTCCTTCTCTTCAGGGCACAACCCTTCACACACAGAGTAACATCACCTTGCTGGGAACGAACATTCGCTGCGATCTGAACCCCAGAGACTACATCGAATCCGTTATAACTGCTGCCTCACGGAAACTCGGTGTCCTAAACAAGGTGCGTAGGTATTTTGCGCCGGACCAACTATGCCTGTTGTATAAAACTCAGGTTAGGTCTTGCGTGGAATATTGCTCGCACCTTTGGGACGGCTCCGCTCAGTACCTCCTCGATGCTCTGGACAGATTGCAGCGTCGCGCTATTCGAATAATTGGCGATGTAGAGGCAACTAACACCCTCGAGCCTCTACAACTTCGTCGTGACATCGCCTCTCTTAGCGCCTTTTACCGAATGTTCCATGGGGAATGCTCTGAGGAGCTCTTTAACCTTATCCCTCCCTCTCCATTCCTTAACAGAAACACGCGTAAGGGCCTTCGGAGTCATCCGTACACTGTGTCCTCCTTTTCACACCGTACCAAGAAATTCCAAGATTCCTTCTTCTGTCGTTCATCCCATACTTGGAATTCTCTACCTGCGCACGTGTTTCCTCCATCCTACAACATGGGTTCCTTCAAAAGAGGTGTGAAAAAGCATCTTTTAGGCCGGCAAGGGGCGGGCAGGTAGGATAGTGGATGTCGTCCCTACTCTATCTGTCAACTCATTTGGGCCTCTTTCACCGCTTAACATCAGGCGGGAGGAGGTCATTTGCCGGGCCTTACATAAAAAAAAAAAAAAAAAAAAAATATTTATACAGGGTGTCCCAAAAAATAGTGTCAAGCGAAAGTCCAGAGTTAGAGCATCTCTTGGAGTACCCGAATCACCCCCATGTATGTTCCGCGATTATTAGTAGTTATAGAGTAATAATTTTTTTCTGACTTTTTGAAAATTTCGATCTAAAGAACTTAAAAATTTTTAATAAAAAAAAGTTGAACATATTTTAATGTTTTTCTTTATCCACTGGAACGTCCGTGGGGACTATAGTCCCCAAAATCTCGATCTTCTCGCCCGACCTGGGTACTATGGTACCCAGTTCCCTTTGCGTAAAACCGCGCGGTGTGATAAAAAAATCGCGAAAAATAAAATATTTTCTCTATGGCTTTATTCCTTTGTCAATAGTCTCTTTCATAAGTTGACAGGTCATGTCCAATTTATTTTTAGTCTTAGATTGAAATAAATTTGTCATAGTCTGCGGTTTAACTTACTTGGCCGTATCCATACGTTTCTTACTCCATGACCGATGAGATTTATTGCGTACTTACTTAGTCTGTATTAGTATTTTCGTAGAGTGTTCTATATCAAAATAAACTAGAAGAATTGGGCTACATTATTATGTATGGTTTATGATAGTTTATAGTGTTATATTGCCACACTAAACGTTTTTTTCAAAAAGTGAGTATTTTTGAAATTTTAAGCACTTTAGTTACTATTCTCGTCATTATTCATTCAATTATGAATCCTTATCTAATTAACTATTATAAGTTCATTCCTTATTAAATTAGCTTTCCATACGTATTTTTTATTTAATTTTAGACACAATAATTTATTTTTTGCATTTTTTTTAAATTTGAGGTCGCGCGTGCGCATCTCGCGTATATAATTACGTAATTAATCGTTTTTATTATTTTTTTCTTTTTTCATTAATAATATTACCCAAAACTATTATATATCAAAATAATCTTCAAGAATAGGGCTATAATAATATATATGGTTATTTAAAGTTTTATAAAATAGTTTTGGTGCAAAAAATTTTTTAAAAAAATCGGGTCTTCCGCGACCTTCCGAACATTTTCGCGCTTCATTCATTTAATTATTAATCCTTATCTAATTAACTGTTATAAGTTCCTTCTATATTAAATTACCTTTCCATACGTATTTTTTGTTCTCTTGTAGACAGTATATGTCACTCTCCGCAATTTTTTGAACACTCCGTACGCGCCGGGGTGAGTCATTCCGCAATGGCGGCACCTTTGATATTTGAGATATACTACTTTTTGCTTTTGAAACCCACCACGCTTCGCGTGGCGAGCGTTCCAGTGGTTATGCCACTGAATTATCTTTAGTGCTTCTTTTATGTATAAAATAATCAGCTTCGCCACTTTAGTGGAAATTTAGAAAACAGTAGTGTAAAGTCAAAATTTGAATGTTAGTGAATAATTACTTAAAAATTCATCTTTAAATTAAAAATCTAAACAGGCGAATTCATGGTTTCTAAGTATGTGTAAAAACTTCTCTAGACTCTCTGCTTTCATAATAATTAAAAAAAAAAGTACTTAATAGGGCTACTTTGGCTTAAATCGGCCATCAAAGGCAGCAAGGTGAAAATTTCATAAAACTCGACTTCTGAATATTTTTTTTTTTAATTCCAATTATTTATTAATAAACCAAAAATTATTGTAGAAAAGCTAAAAAATTATTATTTGAAGGTCAAAAATAACTGTTCCTGCTGCCATCTTTAATAACCTTTGAAGGTTTATTATAACTTAATAAATGAAACAAAACATTATTTTCAAAGTATTTATTATTCGATCGTTTAAAGAATGTTTTCAAAATGACGACCTTCGTGCTCAATACATATTCTACATCGTCTAAAAAAGTTTTCTTTTAAATTTATAAATGCAATTCTGTTGTTTTTTATTGTTTCTTCCGCTTGTTTTAATTTTGTTCTTAACACTGTGACGTTTGTAATGTCCTTGGCGTATACTAATTCCTTGTAGTATCCCCAGACGAAAAAATCTATGGGGTTCAAGTCGGGGGACCGTGGCGGCCACGCAATGGGCCCTCCACGACCGATCCATCTGCCTGGAAATGTTTCAGACAAATGTTGTCTAACATTTCTAGCAAAATGGCATGGAGCGCCGTCGTTTTGAAAAATCATATTTCTCCGCGTTAATACTCGTAGGTCTACATCTTCTAATAAGAAGCTGAGATCACGTCGTAGAAATTGCAAGTAGGCCTCGCTGTTCAGTCGGTCCGGTAATTCGAACGGACCAATCAGCTGTCCGTTTAGGATGCCTGACCACAAATTGATACTAAATTGTTCTTGGAAATTAGATTCCCTTGTGAGGTGTGGATTTTCAATACTCCACGAATGGTAGTTATGCGCATTAAACACCCCACATCTCTTAAAATGTGATTCATCAGTCCATAGAATATTTTTAAAGAAATTTTCGTTTTCAGCTTGTCTCCGTAACATTTCCTGACAAAATGCCACCCTTCTCGGGTAGTCTGCGGGCTTGAGCTGCTGAACTTTCTGGATGTGATATGGGTGAAAATGCTCTTGATTAAGTATTCGATGTGCTTGTGATTTCGAAATTCCGATTCGACGTTCTATTGTTCTTACACTAACTGATGGATCTCTCACCACTTCTTCGACCACTGATTGGACAGTATCTGGGTCACTTATTTCAGATGGGCGCCCCGATCTTCTACCTGGTAGGCGTCCTTCCATGTAAGAGTTATGTACTCTTAAAATCATGCGATGATCAGGCCAAGTTTCAGGCTGAGGTCCACCTCCATTTTGTACTTGCTGCCGGAACAACCTGGCTGATTCAGAAGCATTTCCTCTTGCATATCCATAAAAGTAATGCATAAGAGCATATTCTTGCGATGAAAAAGACATCACAAAATGAAGAGCTTGAAAAGTCCGTTAAGAATGCCAAATTTGTCAAAATCCCGTATTCACACAAAACCAAATCGTAATCGCACTCAAGGTCCGTAAAGAAAGCAAAGTTCGTCAAATAATCACAAATGAGCGTATCGTACGTAAGGCGCAAACAAAAGCAGGCAAACGACTGGCGCCAGAACACAATAGGCGCTCGGACTACACCCCCCGCCTCATCCCCTTGTCACAAAGAATAGCATTCCTCAGTTACAGTTATCCATTTCGCCAATGAGAGTGAGAGAGATAGCAATAATGCGGTCTCTTTCATATCCTCTCACTCGGGCAATTTTTTAGCAGGTAAGTACTGCGTTACATCCAACACTACAACCGATGTGACCCGCGAGAAAAATATTTAAATATGGGTTTCATGTAGTTAATTTTTGCTAAATTGTAATTAATCTGAACCTTAGAAATTATAAAAAGACCAGATATTTTTTTTTATCATCTGATAGGAATTTGGTAAATTTTATGAAATTTTCACCTCGCTGTCTTTGATGGCCGATTTAAGCCAAAGTAGCCCTATTAAGTACTTCTTTTTTTAAATGATTATGAAAGCAGAGAGTCTAGAGAAGTTTTTACACATACTTAGAAACCATGAATTCGCCTGTTTAGATTTTTAATTTAAGGATGAATTTTTAAGTAATTATTCACTAACATTCAAATTTTGACTTTACACTACTGTTTTCTAAATTTCTACTAAAGTTACGAAGCTGATTATTTTAGACATAAAAGAAGCACTAAAGATGATTCAGTGGCAAAAAGAAAAACACTAAAATATGTTCTACTTTTTTTTATTTAAAATTTTTAAGTTCTTTGGATCAAAATTTTCAAAAAATCAGAAAAAAAATTATTACTCGAAAACTACGAATAATCGCGGAACATACATGGGGGTGATTCGGGTACTCCAAGAGGTGCTCTAACTCTGGACTTACGCTTGACACTATTTTTTGGGACACCCTGTATATGAGAATGTAATATATGTCCATAAAAACAATCATCCATTTATTTTCCAAGAACTGATATTCATTCAGTGAATACTAAGCAAAAGAATATGTTAACGTTACCAAATACTAGGCTCAAAAAATTAATAATTCTTTTAAAGGCCTTTGTGTACATTTCTACAATAAAATCCCAAAAAATATTAAAGCACTTAGCTTGAATAAATTTAAAGTCACAAGCAAGGGCGCACTTATGAAAAAAGCATATTATAAAGTGTCTGACTATATGACAGACAAAACTGCTTGGGATCATGGACGCTTGGGATTGACAAAAAATGTGATAATTGACGATCAAAGGGTATTAACACTTTGTGATAATGGGATTAATGTCATTAATTTGAGTAACTGTTCCACTCACTCCGACAGGCATTTCTATATTATTTTTTTACAAATTAAAATGCTTGTGAAAAATAATATTTGTAATGTTGACAATTTAAAAGAGGAGACAAAAAAAAATACAAGACCTTCCGAGTTTCTTGCCTGTTCTTCTCGAGAAGGCTCTCCCAACTTCCGAACAGGTGTAGAGTTAACTTTTTTTTTATTTACTTTTACTTGTATTTGCATACATCTTCATAATGGTTGGGGTGTGTGTACATACAAGGATTAAATAATTAGTTAATTAGATTCTTGTTTGAAGATTTTTAATGTTTTGTTTGACGTCAGTAAGTGCCTGTAAAGGTCTATATTGAATAAAGATTTTTGAGTTTGAATTTGAGACTGCATTTGACATAATACCGTAATAGCAGAGCGACGCGATTTGGAACTTCAAACCGTGATGAAGCCTTTAATATCAATAATTAATAAATGGTCAGGAATGTGTAACGATTTTTTCACAACGTAACCTCTTTAAACATCATGCCATTTATAAACGGCAGTCTAATTATTTCACACTCTGCAATTATGCAATTGTATAAAATAAAATAATTAACTCAATGGTGAAAATAGCTTAAACGCTACACTTTACACAATACATATTACAAAATCCTCAAAGAAATTTATATTTAAATTCATTCTACCTATTATGCGTAATACCTTATGCCAAGCAATAAGCATATACAAGTTTATTTTCAATTAACAACTTTCACTATGGGGCCAACTTTGAAATCGCGAAAAAAAACAGCTGTTCCCTACAAATGCTCAAGCTCAACATTCACTGACCCTAGATGTATGGAACAGCTGATTTTTTTGCGATTTCAAAGTTGGTCCCGTAATGAAAATTGTTAAGTTTGCTTGTCTGAACAAGCACGCATTTTTTTTGGTAATTAAAAAATGGCCTTGTATAATAGTGGAATGTGGCTCGAATGATAATTAATTACCCAAAATACTAGACACAGACTCTTCAAGGTTTTCACTATTGGTTAGATAACTTTTGTGGGTGCGAAAAGAATATAATTTGTGATGTCAATCAGGTGGACATCGACATGTTCAACAAAGTGATGGGCTACATTGAAGTCGGCAAGAAGGAAGGTGCCAAGTGTGTTGCTGGCGGCAAAAGACATGGAAAAGTTGGTTATTTCGTTGAACCAACAGTCTTCGCAGACGTAAAGGACAACATGAAGATTGCCAGAGAAGAGGTGAGTTTTCTTTAAATATACTTTTCATTTCTCATATTCTGAAAGTAGGTCAGTATTTGCCCAAGTATAGATAGGCTGAAAATTTTCCGGAGGGAGACTCTGCACCAGGGTCGCTTGCTTGTGTACCTCCGTCATACCTATTTCTGCCACAAGGAGCAGTGCTTGCATTGCTATGTTCCGATTTGAAGCCTAAGATATGGCAGTGAAGTTACTGGGTACCGTGACTTTACAGCTGATGTCACAAGTTGGCAACGTACACTGTGGATCTTGTGGGGGATGCAGTTTTGCAGCGATCTCACAAGAGCCACATCCATATCCATATTAATATTATAAATGGGAAAGTGTGTGTGTGTTTGTTTATCCGTCTTTCACGGCAAAACGGAGCGACGGATTGAAGTGATTTTTTAAGTGGAGATAGGAACGGATGGAGAGTGACATAGGCAACTTTTTGTCTCTTTCTAACCCCCCACTTCCCTAAAATGGGGGGTGGAAGTTTGTATGGAGCATTCCGCAATTTTCAAGGTAGAAAGCTAAAAATTGGTATGCGAACTATTTGACTCACAAAAAATCGTGCATCATTTTTTTTTGAAAATCTGCCCCCAACCCCTTAAAAGAGGACTTTTTGCAGTTTTCAAGGTAGGAAGCTAAAAATCGGTACACAGACAACGAAAAATACCTGCCTTATTTTTTTTTTTGAAATCTTCGTTGTTACCCCGAATTTAACGCGAGCGAAGCCGCGGGCAAAAGCTAGTGTATTATAAGTGACTGTTACCTTATCAGTTACCATCATTGTTTGCCAACTAAGTTGCAATAAAAAAAATGAGCATCACGACCAAATCGCCGACAAGTAATTCAAATAAAGAATTTCACACGCAGCCACAGACAAAATGCAGCCACATCTCGTGTATAAAAAGAGAAACTTATTATTTTGGGCGATTAAAAAAACCTATACAGCCACACATCGATACTATGGAATTATACGCCTCATTATTACGTCATCAGAGAATCGTAAGTCAATACATGCGCTCCAATGGGCCGATCGCAACGACTTAGTTTCGATTCAGCTGTAACTTATTAGCAGAATTGAGCAACTGGTGGTAAGCGGTAATAGTCACCCTCTAGTACACATAGCAACGCGCCAGACATTACATGTTGACCTAGAGAGCACTCGTATGTCGCTCATTATAGCAAGGACTTTCGTAACGCAAATGTAAGCTTGACGTGTTGCTGACTGTACATTTGGTTCCTGTGAGGTTCGCAGCAAAACTGCAACTCCTATAAGAACCACAGTGAACGTTGCCAATTTGTGACATAAGATATAAAGTCACGGTACCCAGTAATTTCACTGCCATAATCTTAACCTTCAAACCGGAACACAGCAATGCAAGCACTGCTGCTTTGCTGCAAAAATAGGTAAGATGGCGGTACCCGAGCAGATACATATTTTTGATTACCATAATAGTATCAATTCAGACACACAACTTAATTTGACTAAACTAATTTGACAGGATTAAAACTATCACCATCTTTCTGTTTCTCTAAAGGATTAAAATTGACGGCTGTATTTTTAGACCTGTCAAATTAGTTTACTTAAATTGTGTGTCTGAATCGACACCATTGTTTACTACAATTTCTAAAAGTTTTATTGATAAAAACTAGCCAATTCTAATCCTGAACTTGAATTACATCCCAGGTGAAATAAATGCATTGTGTAAATAATTATCTGTACATTATTTGTCGGAACTTGGCTCCCAAATAGATATCAATTCTTTTGTCAACGAAGTCAACAACAACGCATATTCTATATATTGAACTTGGCTTTCATTTCACATAATATTTTTGATTGAATACTTATCTACAGCCTCCTAATAAAGAATTAACGTGAACTCAATTTTGTTCAGATCTTCGGACCAGTACAGAGCATCCTCAAATTCGAGACTTTCGAGGAAGTGGTGGACCGCGCCAACCATTCCAACTACGGTCTCGGCGCTGGCGTGATCACCAACGACATCACCACCGCTCTTGCCTTCGTCAAGCACGCCCGAGCTGGTTCTGTCTGGTAAGACTTAAGAGGTCTAGCAGTGTCAATAATCTTGGATCGAATGTCCCGCACTAATCAGTTAAGTGCGAGTGAGAGCGCGAGGAATTTGTTAGAAAACACTCGCGCGTAAGCTTTTTGTATGAAAATTTACAGCTTCACAATTCTCTTAAAAGAAATATAAAAGCGAACAACTATGTATAATATTAAATTTCTATATTATTAGAAAGGATTTCTTTATTTTCCCATGGTAAAAACAATTCTATAGTCTATGTATGTTCTTGAGTTTATTAATTACAAACATAAATACAAATATTTAGATATGGAAAAAAGTGCATGATACAACTTAAAATTCGCCGCGCAACTTGATTTCATGGTTTAACCTTTAATTTCAAGTCAATGCATGTGTAGGTCACTTTATAACGAAAATATTATTTTTTTTGGAAATATTTCGCTTACGCTCCTTTAATGCAACATGAGACTAGTTTTAATTTTACCAAAACATTCGTGACCGTGTTCGTAATTAATTTCACTATCATAATTTACAATACAATCTACCGCAGTGTCTTAAGACGAAAGTCTTCAATTCGTGCGTGTTGCCAGTGATGACGTACGGAACTGAGACGTGGCCGTTTACAATGGGTCTCATTAGAAGGCTCAATGTCACTCAAAGGGCAATGGAGAGGGCTATGCACGGGGTTTCTCTACGCGATCGCATCAGAAATGAAGAGATCCGTAGAAGAACTAGAGTCGCCGACATAGCCCAAAGAATTGCAAACCTTAAGTGGCAGTGGGCAGGACACATAGCTCGCAGGACTGACGGCCGTTGGGGCGGAAAGGTCCTCGAGTGGCGGCCACGTATCGGGAGACGCAGCGTTGGTAGGGCCCCCACAAGGTGGACCGACCGGACGATCTGGTGAAGGTCGCGGGAAGCCGCTGGATGCGGGAGGCGCAGGACCGATCGGTTTGGAGATCCCTGGGGGAGGCCTATGTCCAGCAGTGGGCGTCTCTTGGCTGAAATGATGATAATGATGATCATAATTTATTTCCAGGGTAAACACCTACGAGCACGTCACTCCGCAAACGCCATTTGGAGGATTTAAAGAATCTGGAATTGGACGCGAAATGTAAGTGATTAAGTAGCCTATCATGATTACACAAAAAATTATCCACGATAAAATACCAGAGGACCTAGGCAAAGTAACATTCGTGTTCCTTTCGTTTACGTTATACATTCTGAATCGAATGACAATGTATGATAATTATTCGTGATGTGGCATCATCTCCAAATATTTTGTTGTTTTCGACCTTTGTTATCGTTATTAAATTGTTACTTTGTCATGGTAATTATTTATGATGTTTCACTAGTTACTTATTAGCTTGTCATTGTTCTGTATATTGTCACCTGATAGTAAGTGACAAGGCCAAAAATGCAAGCCAGCTTCACCTGGATTCCTGGGGATCTGGCTATTATATATCTAATTTTGATAACAATAACCTTGTTAACATTTTTAACGGCGACAAACATGTGGGGTGTTGGTAACTAGCAAGGTAGGCTCAGAAGCCGGACTAACAACTAATCCAGACAGAAAATCTTTTGCAACACGAGGAATGGAACTCCGATGGAAATCCGTTCAGACCGGAATTAAGTTCTGGTTCAGATGTAGAATTAACAAAAGCGTTTTGAACATGTAAGAAATACTGGAAACGTAACGTTAGGCTATACATTTTTAAAAAGAAGACCTTTTGTTACATATGAAAAGAAATGTGATTTACAAACATGACTCTGTCATAGTCGCACTAACATTTATCTGGACCTGGAATCGAAGCCAGGATCGCTTTTTTAAGCGGTTTGATTTAACTTACTTACCTATTTGCTGTTGTTGTTTGTTCAAATCTAGTTATTGAAATTATACCCCCTTGCTGCTATCGTTGCAAATCCAAAATGGCCGCCACCACAAAATGGCGAATTACATTTTTTCTTTCAACCCTAAGAGGGGTATATGGGTATCAAATTACCTATTATTTTTTAAGCTGAGCTTTCTGTAATTTTAAATGTTTATTTTTTGTGTCTGGGTCGCTTGGGCAATAACAATTTCCATTCCAAAGAGTCTCTTCAAATTCTTAATAAATCAACAAGTTACTTCAAGAGGTAGTCGTCTAATATATTCTGAGACTTTTGTAGGTACCGTAGTTCTTTTCAAATAAATGTTTAGTTTAACCTGATATTTACAAATCCATACTCTTTTAGTTGTATATTCTAATCAAAATCATAGCCGTATCGGACATGATTCTAACGAAACTTCTTTTTTTTTACAGGGGTGAAGACGGTATCCTCCAGTACCTTGAGAATAAGACTGTTTCCATTAGCTTGCCTAACAAACCTATTGTATAAGTGAAGACAACCGAAATGATAATATTTTTGCCTAAAAAATCTATTCTTTAGGCATCTATCGTATCGTGTTTGCTTGCAGTTATATTTAAATGTTTGGTTTTATATTAAATTTGTTAAACAAAATTTGTAGCATTTATTATTTATGCTACCCTTTCATTATGATTATTATACTAGGTACGTTAAAATCGCCTTATTCATTTTGTTGCATAACCAGTACCTAAGTATAGTGATATGCCAATAATTAAAAACTAATGTTTGTTTGCTCTTTATTAACCGACTTAAAAGAAGGAGGAGGTTATCAATTCGATGGGTATGTTTATTTTTTTCTGTATGTTACGCGATTACTCCAAAAATTGTGGACCGATTTTAAAAATTCATTTTGTATTCGATAGAGTATACTCCTGAGGTGGTCTCATTGTCACCAAAGTCAGGATCTGATGATGGGATCCCAGAAAAATCGAGGGTAACCCTTAAATTTTATAGGTACGTCCAACATGTTTCATGTTTCTTCCGAAACTATTCAGGTATTTACGTTTGGTAGTCATAAATCGAGAAGTAGACATGATGATGAAAGGATCCTTAACTTTTAGGAGTTAGAGGCTAGTTTTTTAAATACAATACGTAGGTACTATCAAATCGATCTATTTTTTTAGGAGGTTCTCAATGAGGATCAGTCATGTTTTTTGTGGGGTATGCAGACTTATGTGTGACAAAAAACCGTAAATACTACGAAAAAATGATTTAAATCGGACTAAAAAGACGAAGATACAGGAACTTTAGTACTTACATTAGTTTCAGAAACGCGCCGGAGAATGCGAGAATGAAGCGACTCTGTGCGGTTTGAACGCCCGAACGGCAGCGCAGTCAGACGGAACACTTGATTTGTACGCGTTATTGTCGTTCGTATTTAGTTTATTTGATTATAATTTCATCATACAAATATTGTATTGTGACAAAATACAAAACTACTACCGTTACCACACCCAATAAAATTAAATAGTAATAATTATTATTTATTTCAGGCTTTTAGAGCCCATAGTAATACGCACAATACAATACAATAACTACTACCGTTACCACACCCAATAAAATTAAATAGTAATAATTATTATTTATTTCAGGCTTTTAGAGCCCATAGTAATACGCACAATACAATACAATACAATTCAACAATTCACACACATGAAAACAAAATTTCAAAAACATTGTATTTGAAAATTAGGTAAGAAGAATAATGTCAAAAGAAATAATAATAATAATATATTAAGCAAATGTCACAATACTAATTAAATATTATAAATTAGATACTGAAACCAAGATTAAATTTTAAAATGTTAAAGGTATTTAATAACATGAAAGTTATTTATTCCTAACAACATGTCGCTGTGCTGCCCTGTTAAGAATGGGCAGTCGACGCGGTCTGCAATCACACGCAGAATGCTGTTGGTGCTGCCCCGAACACGGCAGAGCATCGAGGCAGCTCGATTGCGCATATAGCGTAAAAATCATCCACCCGAGCGTCGGCAAACATGCCCGACGCGCTACAGCGCCAAGGCAGCCTCAACAGCACTCTAAACGCGTTATTGTATTGTACACAACATATTATTATTGCCTCTAACAGCCAGCCCCTTCGCTCCCTCTCAATATCTTCATCATCCGTGAGATCCTCCGACACCCAGTGACCCAGGTACTTGAAATGCGAAACTCTAGCTAAAGGGATACCGTCTAGGGTGAAGATAGGTACATTGTGGATCTTGAAACCCATCGATTACAAGACAAGAACCTCACTCTTCTTTCCATTGTACCTGAGCCCGTGAGCGGCAGCATATTTCTCACAGAAAATAATCAGGATAGACGATAAAACTCCTGTTGCAAGCAAAAGTGTTTTGTACTATTGCCAAGATCGTTTTGATGTAAGTATTGCGGTATCTAACACTAGTACAGTTTAAAATTTTTATTCGTAGATAGGTTGGTACCTACCTATAAAAATTAAAATAAAATTTGATGGAGATTCTCTTAAAAGGACATTGCTCTGCGTCCATACATTGTTCGCCCCAATACCAACAGCAGTGAAAAAATTCTTTTCGTATAATAAGATATTAGTGTACGTCCACATCAATTACTACGGACAAGCTTCGAAATCGAATTATATATCAAAATGAATCAGATTTTGAGGTTAGCTGAAGTAACACTTTATTTCATTAGAGCAATACATATAGTCCATACCTATACAATTATTTAAAAAATAGTTATTGCAATCAATCAAAGAACGTTATTACAGCCACGTAGTAAAGAACAAGAAATCCTAAAATAAAAAGCAAGTCAAAAACACAATTAACAAACTAACAAGCGATAGCGCGTAAGTAGTCAATTGACATATTGTGTTAACTTTGTAAACTGTGAAAGAAGTTACTAAAATCATAATTTATACAAATAAAAAAAATCCATACCTACATAAAATCGAATCAATTCTATTCAATCAAGCAAAGGTAACAATAACCATTCGTTTATTTTATTTTATTTGGTTTTGTTTTTAAATATTTTTGATTTGTCCGTCGAAAACATATATTTATAATGAGTGTTATAAAATATGTATATAATTATGACGTAAATGAAATCTTTGTTGGTCATGGGGCGATTTTCGACATTGTCCTTTGATGGACATTTACCTATTAGGTACGAATATTGATTGAATCATTGAGAAAATTTAAATTTCAGTGCAATATAATTACAGACTAAATACACGCAAATATTTTTTTCAAATTAGCGATAAGAATAGAATAGACAAAAGAATAGAAGTATTTTCCGAAAAAGTAAAAAAAACAAAATTTTTAACTGATTTCTGGAGGATTTCTGTATGGAGCCAGCACTTCAAAAAATTTCAACGTATTTAGTATGGATGAGTACAATTAAAATTCGCACTCCCTTTGCTACCCAAGGTGGAATCTGGACTACACTTCATATACTCGTAAAAAAAAATAGTATAAAAAAAAGTCAAACCCACCCTTGACCATTTTTGATAAGTCCATAATAATATGTCTTCATTAGCTGTGGGGGTGCTAGGGAGTCAAAAATTTTGTTATTTTTAGCTCCGAATGCACGGTTTTCATTTCAATATTTTTCTTGAAATTATGCAGGATTGAAATTCCTTACTAAAACTTATTATTCTTATAAAACTCTGCTACCAATCTACATAAGAACATATTTTCGGAAAATTGTCCGATTGGGCTGTAACCAAACCAACTTCAATTATTTTATTTTTATTTTTACTCCAATTACACAATATACCTACTTACTCACACTTATTTAATTAATCACCGAGTCCCTCGAAACAATACTAAACTACACTCCCGGACACCTTTTTCGGAAAATTGTCCGATTGGGCTCTAACCAAACCAACTTCAATTATTTTATTTTTATTTTTACTCCAATTACACAATATACCTACTTACTCACACTTATTTAATTAATCACCGAGTCCCTCGAAACAATACTAAACTACACTCCCGGACACCTAAATCGAGCCACCTTGCACATTTGGATTAGTATATCGTCCATAACTTTCAAAAAATGTTTGGTCGACCGCAAAGTTTTATGCAATTTCAAAGTTTTATACATATTCATAATCAGCACATCAGATTAAACATGAATAAGGTACAAAATTGCATAAAAACTTTATGGTTGTCCAAATATTTTTTTAAAGTTATAGACGATATAATCCAAAAGAATAAGGTGTCTCGATTTAGATGTCCGGGAGTGTATTTAACGTAAATAAAAATCAAACAATGCATGCGCAGCAGAAGAGCGGTCGCACGGATCATAACAGATGACGTCATCGTAAACAATCCAGCTGGAGCGCGCGTTTCATAGTAGCCATTCAGAAAAACTTAAATCCACCATTTCTTGACGTATTTTAAAAATTTAAAATATGAAATACTCGGTAATTTATTTCGCATACGATGTACTTAGTAAAAATCAGATTTGCTATTATGTGATTGATCCTCATTCAATGCGTATGTTTTTTTTGTGTGTATGTTACGGGATTACGCCGCCAATTGTGGACCGATTTTCAAAATTCTTTTTGTATTCGATAGAGTATTCTCCAAGGGTGGTCCCATGGTCACCAAAGTTAGGATCTGATAATGGGATGCCAGAAAAATCGAGGAAAACCAGTAGTACTACTGGTAAGACTACTGGGAACAACCCAAATTTTTAGGTATATCCAACGTGTTTTGTGTGTATGTTACATAATTACTCCGCCAATTGTGAACCGATTTTCGAAATTCTTTTTGTATTCGATAGAGTATACTGGGGTAGTACACCAAAGTTAGGATCTGATGATGGAATCCCATGAAAATCGAAGAAAACTCGAAGTTAATATTAGGGTTTCTTTCACTAAAAAGATTTCATTCAAAAACAAGTTAAAAATAAAAAATATTTTACAAAAAATAAAAACCGACTTTAAAAACACTGAAAAGTAAAAAATAATAAAAATAAAAGAATGGGTACAGACTACATCACACTTCTATATTAAAGACGATGCCAAATGATGATCTCCTAGAAAATATTAAAATTTGTCACCGACTTCAATATAGAAGTGTGATGTTGTCTGTACCTATTCTTATATTATTTTTAACTTTTCAGTGTTTTTGAAGTCGGTTTTTATTTTTTGTAAAATATTTTTTATAGTGAATTTAATATCAGCTCACCTTCGGTTCGGTCAAATTCACTAAAAAGATTTTATTCACGAAAAATATAAAAAATATTTTACAAAAAACTAAAAACTGACTTCAAAAACACTGAAAAGTTTAAAAATAATATACGGATAGGTACAGACAACATCACACTTCTATATTGAAGTCGGCGCCAAACAATGCTCTCCTAGAAAGTCTTTAAATTTAGCACAGACTTCAATATAGAGGTATGATATTGTGTGTACCTATTCTTACATCATTTTTAACTTTTCAGTGTTTTTGAAGTAGGTTTTTATTTTTTGTAAAAACAATTTCGCGCACTTTTGGCTTCGATTAATAAGAGCGTCTTATGCGGCACATGATAGCGCAGTGCAATATGATATGACCAGTCTTCGATTACAAAGTTTCAATGTGAAAAAAAAATGTTTTGAGGGTTCCAAAGTTGTAGTTTCGTTACGAAGAATTTTCGATTACACAAGAAAAGTATCAATAAGAGGTACGAGTATGTTACATTTTCTTGCATGATTTTTCATCAATTTATGCATTAAATGCAGTAACATGTGGATTGGAAAACATAAAGCAAATTTTAAAGATATTTTTCAAAGATTCAGATACCTTATGGGGCGCAATGGAACGGGGTACTATGAGACAGTGTTCATTGTGCCCCGTTACACGGTTAGCGCAGAGGTCGAGCGATCGCCTACTGCGCAACAGGTCGCGGGTTCGATTCCCGCACGGGACAGATGTTTTGTATGGCCTACAGAAATTTGTTCCGGTCTGGGCGTATGTGCATGTGATATTCTATGTTTGTAACTGCACCCACGACACAGGAGAAAATCCTAGTGTGGGGCGACGTTTTTATAAAAAAAAAAAAACTAAAAAAAAAAAACCTATTATATGCCCGGGATAGATTATTGGAATTATTGGAAGTCGTAAGAAAAAGACAGATAAGAGCTTGCATAATAAAACGATGTGCGAGCAGCGCTGTTGATCTTGTAGGACTACTGCTGACCTAAAAATGCCAAGTCCAGTAAAATTGCATAGATATGTTTAAAAAAACCAAAGCTGCAGGAGATAGAGACGCAGGAGTGAATATAGAACTTTCATTTTTTTATCTTTATTAGCCGTGTTCCAATGTACCCAGACACCCCATACCTGGGGCTCATTGAACCAGAAGAGGCGTTGAGCAAAAACGTATTTTTTTATAGTTTAAGGTTAATTTTTTAACCTATTTTTATTCTTAGCCGTAGATTATGAACCGTTGTTGATCGTTCTTAACAAATATAATCATAATATTAAGCACAGTTTTTCTAAAAAAAAATGGTTTTTTTTTGTTTCATTGTACCCCACCTGTCCCTATACTTATTTTTTTCAATAAGAGAAATATTTTTTTTTTTTTCAATTTTCATTATCAATGTTTTACCGATAATTTCTGGCTTTTTTAGAAATTAAACGAATATCTCATATGAAAACCGAAAAGGCCACAAAAATACAAATTATACTTATGTCTTCCCTTTTTGCACTCTTTGCAAGCTTAAACGAAATCCGTGCTAAATGCGAGCCAAAATGGCCAAATTGATTATTTTTTATTTATTACGTATTACTGATATTGATATTGATTATTTTTTATTTATTACGCACATATACCCCCAGTTTCTGAAAGGCTGATCTAAATATTGTTCAACTAACATCCATGTCATCTTAAAAGCAGTGTCAAATCAATTTGAGTTTCCGAAACGTTGGTTAAACAAAATTTACTTATCTTTAATAATTTGATTTCTCATGAGAAATATTTTTAGACACGGTCACATCGCTGAAATCATATATTTTGTTTTATTCATATGTATTTTGGAAACCCAAAATGAGTCTTTCCTTACTAATTTTGAAATAAATTTGACAGCTATGTCAACTAACACAGTAATAAGTTGATATAGCTTTCAGCAACTCAATTCATAGTTAACATTAGATTGACAGCTTGTTAGTTAATTTTATCGCTGAACAGCCTTTCAGAAACTGGGTGTTAGACTCACAAACTAGGTTTTTCAGCATTCTCATATACCCTTCTATAGTATAAACATAACTTTTTATATATTTGCGATTCGTGTCACCATCTCTATTATTCCAGAACTCCTAACAACATAATTCTTTAAGAGTAATACTTTCCACTATCAGCTTACCTGGATCATTTGAAAGAATAGAACTGCTTGTCAATAACTTCCTGTTATATTGAAAGAACTATTTCCTAATTTCTAACCCACCAGAAACCTTCCATCATCAGCTCAGTATATGATGATTAACAGATGCAAATAATTATCTTAATATTTTCCGAAATAACACGAAAATAAAACACGTTGGACATATTATCTATGAAATTTAAGAGACTCCCTCGTTTTTTCTAGGATCCCGTCACCAGATCGTGACTTGGTGACAGTGGGACCACAGAAGAAGTATACTCTTTAGATTACAAAAAAAAATTGCACATCTACCCACACACTCCCAATTTCCGAACAAGTGTAGATTCAACTTTTTTTTTTCATTCCTACTTGTATTTGCAGACATTTTGAGTATTTTCAGAATGTATGCACATACAAGGTTAAATATGTTTCTTTAAATTAGAATGTTTTGCTTATGTTTTGACGTCAATAAGTGCCTGTAAAGGCAAATGACGAAGTAAAATACATAAAATACAAATAGTAATACAGGCGAACATAGGACCTTATGCTTTTCTTAAGTCGGTTGAAGATTTTCCGCTTCGTATAATCGTATGGCTAGTGCTCATGTCTCTGCGGCACCGACCTTCTGTTGGTGATTATATGACACACAAAAACAATCATTATAGTCCGGAATGTCATTTTGGATAAAAAAATAGCCAGCATCATTTCTGTCAGTCATCTAAATTATAATAAAACGTGTAAATAATATAAACAACGAAAAATAATTCAATGTCAACTGCAATTTGTATAATATCTTTTCGAGTGATGTAGCAGTTGTTCAATTACACATAATTCTTATGAAGTCGCGAAATATAACATCCAAAAAATACTTATACTTACACGGTAATTTTTTTATCACCCTGGAAAATTTAAGGGACGCTTTACGACATAGTATTAGAATGATTTAAATATAAATAAAAAATAACTCGCTTACTTAATTTTATATTAATTTAAAAAAAAAAAACAAAAAATGCTGCATTAGTCGAGAGCAGCTATTTAGAGATTTTTTTATATTTTTTATTTCATTTTTTTTATATAATAATGGATGTGTCCTGAAGCGTCCCTAAAATTTTCCAGGGTGATAAAAAAATATCCGCGTATATACCTTTTTTAATTCTCGTCATCATTATAATCATATCAGCCAAGAAATGTCCACTGAACATAAGGCCAAGGATACCCAAACCGATCGGTCCGATCCTCGCATCCAGTGGCTTCCCGTGGCCTTCACTAAATCATCAGTCCACCTTGTGGGAGGACCTAACGCTACGTCTTCTACGCAACTATCACTCAAGGACCCTTCGCCCAGCAGCCGCTAATAACAACGCGAGCGATATGTCCTACCCACTGCCACTCTTTCGCAATTCTTCAGACTATGTTGGTAACCTTGATTCTTCTAACATTTCTGATTCGATCATGCAGGGAAACTTTTGGTGACGTGAGCCTTCTTCTTAAGCCCTTTGGAAGACTTTCGTCTTGCGACATGGCGGTAAATTAGCGTTGAATATGCTGCGTAGCTTCCTGAACGTTGCCCAGCCGAGTTGGATTCGTCGTTTGACCTCGTTCGAGAAACTATATGCATCATATTCTCCACTGCAACGCAGTGTGTCGAAACGCAAGTGCTTACAGACTGCTTAGACAAAAGCCACACGCTAAGTCTTCCGCAGTCGTTTCGCTGAAAAAATGTATGGAAATGACATAAGCTTGTGACAAGCTCACGCTATTTTTTCCGCAGCTAATGTCATTTCCATACATATTTTTTGCGGAACGACTGCGGAAAACTCGTTTACGGAGACGCGGGGCGTCGCGCATCGCGTGTGGCGTGGCGTCTAGCGGCGCGTCAGACGTTCTTTCTATTTACGGTGGGGCGGCGCGTGAAGCGGCACTCATAATCGCACGCCTAAACACAAACATATGGCAATATACGATGTTGTTCATAGAGATGCGAGACGGGATCACCGACGGACGCGGCGGTGCCATCCGCGGGCTCGGCCGTAAAAAACGCGCCATTTCAAGCAAAGGCGTCTAAAATCGCTTCTCCGTAAACGCACTCATACAACGCCATATTATGTTTGAATTCTGTGCGGGCCGCGCCGCGGAACGCCCCGCCTTAGCGTGTGGCTTTTGTCTAAGGGGTCAGATATGTTGACTGTACGGAAACAAGATGAAACCCCTTCCAAAAGATATATATTTTTAATTTTAATTCTTAAGCAACTGCACAAAGAATTGAATATATATTTACTGTTAAAACTTAATCAATAAAAAAGGTATATTTAAAAAACATACGATAGATTACTAGCTGTGCCGGCGAACTACGTTTCGCCATAATAAAAAATAGGTAAAAAATAGTTTACGACCTATTCTCAGACCCACTCAAGCCACAAAGATCGGTCAAGCCGTTTCGGAGGAGTTCGGTAACAAACACTGTGACACGAGAATTTTATATATTAGATAGAAAAAGACTAGCTGTGCCGGCGAACTACATTTCGCCATAATAGAAAATAGTTTGCGACCTATCCTCAGACCTACCGAATATACACAAAAAATTTCATAAATATCGGTCAAGCCGTTTCGGAGGAGTTTGGTAACAAACACTGTGACACGAGAATTTGATTAGAAGATTACGAAAGAGGAAAGAAGAATATCGAAAATATTGTCTGTATATTATGTGTTCATTGTAACAAAGATAAATTTAATTTCAATTATAATTTACTTTAAAATAGGGATATTTTAAAATACACATTAAAAACCTTAATCACCCATCAATGTATATTTATCAATTGATTAATGGTTAATATCTAATTACTGATTGCACATCACATCAATTTCATCGCAACAATTATCAAAATGCATTGCTTGGTAAAACTTACTTACTTTTATATAGAAATCTTAATGAATAATAAATACATAAACATATAAAAACAGTAAAAATGCTATATCTCGCATTTAGTAAGTATGCAAGTGTTTCACCGGACCTTGCCTCTGCTCTTTCTTATCTTTTGTTATGACTGCTTAATTGTGAAAATATAAAGTCAATAACAGTTGTCATAATTTGATAAGCACTTAGCAAAAAAGATGTTCAATATGAGGTATCTATAATTACTAAAAAGTATCACTAAAAAGTTAAAAATAAAACAATATTTTACAAAAAATAAAAACCGACTTCAAAAACACTGAAAAGTTAAAAATAATATAAGAATAGACAGGTACAGACAACATCACACTTCTATATATTGAAGTCGGTGACTTTAAAGACTTTATAGGAGATCATCGTTTGGCACCGACTTCAATATAGAAGTGTGATGTTGTCTGTACATATTCTTATATTATTTTTAACTTTTCAGTGTTTTTGAAGTCGGTTTTTACTTTTTGTAAAATATTATTTTATTTTTCATTAACTTTTCAGTGTTTTTGAAGTCAGTTTTAATTTTTTAAAATTTTTAACTGTTAATCTGGTAGGTTATCTACTAGTCCAACTACACGCAATGTTATACACGATTTTTTTCCTATTTTACGTTATCAAAAACCTGCAACAATAGGTATAGGTTAGGTATTGATTTGAAAAATCACACACATCACACTTTAATTAATCCATAATTTTTATTATCTTTAATTAGTACATACATTTTTACTGATTTGTTTTTGCCTAGAGACGAGTTTGTAAATTCTTTTTCCGCTTTTAGTACTATTTACTAATTCGACAAATCTGAAAATCGTGTCTGCTATTCTTTTTTATCTTTATTTCAGCGTTGAGAGTTTAATTTTGTAGAAAATTTCACAATTTTCCACGAAATAAATACATTTTCTATAGTATAAAAATTGGTACCTTCTGGGTACTTAAATAAAATGTGTCCTGCTATTTGATTTTTCACCATGAGTTTATGGACTGCAATGCTTTTTACCAGATACACCCAACATGTGGACTGTCAGGCTTCGGCAAAGTTTGACAGTATGATTACTGTTTTACACTAGAGGAAAGTTACCAAATATGGAACACCATTTTGTTTTTTAGGTATAAATAAAATAAATTTTCGAAAATCTAAAACTTTTGATCGTAACTATAAACAATCACATATTTACATTTTACATAGTAATAGCCTTGTCTTATATTTATTAATTATAATATAATAAGTACTATAAAAATGAAACGCTGTGTGTTTGTCTCGCTAAAACTCAAAAACGGCTCGACAGATTCTTACGAAATTTTCAGTGTGTGTTTGAATAGGTCCAAGGAAGGTTTAAATGTAAAGTTGGACCCGGTAGGTGGCGCTGTAATCGGGCAGGACAACGTCTGCCGGACCACCTAGTAAGTACTATAAATCCTCAAAAACAAAATCAACGTAAAGGTAGCTAATAATGGGATAGGTACCCCAAATATGGAACATTACAAAAACTTTCAAAAATCAACTTTAACTTCTATGAGAATCTTTAGGAACTTTGGTCAAATATTAAAAGGAACTTAAATTATTTGCAATAATCGCAAATCCAAGTGTCGTACTCTGCACCAAAGCAATCATTATGTGCGCAGAGACCGCACATGAGGCATTTGATCCAGGTTTCCCCTCGAGTATCATTAGAGAACAGCATATGACAGAAAATACACTCCGCATCTTCTGAGTCAGGATCTGTACATCCTATCAAAGCATCGGGCTCACTTTTTGTGTCAAACTGTATCATCTCGTCATCATCTGAATCTGCTAAATTTCAGCCGAGGTAAGTGAAGCTATCTGGCGCTTTCCTTTGAGGCCAACGACCTGGGGTATCTTACTCTGTACAACTGTAAGCCTGGATTCGTCAACGTTATATATGCGATTTGGAGGATATTTACCTTTAACATAGACATCTTCAAGGAGATCAAAGAAGGAGTCCACCGCGACACTACGCGGCAATAACTGCATATTTTTGCTCAGACTTTTAATAAATTCAATGCAGACTTGTACTAACTTCATCCTATTACAATTATACTTACGATAAATAAATAAAGATTAGTTTAATGAATTACTTGATAAATCTTGAATAATATGTATGCATCATATTATTATCCTGACTTCATTGAGTATTTCAGGTTACAGTAAATTTAAAATACAGATTTAAAAAGTAATTGTTCTTAATTGTAAATACTTGGTCAGCTGTGTAATAAACATACTGGAACAGGCTATCGAAGAATAAACAGTCTTATTTTATCGTGTGTACGAACTACTTTGGTGCTGCTATGACATATTAGACGCTATCATTCATAATACTCACTACACACACACAGTCTGGTTGGGAGCGCCCGCGGCCGAAGTCGTACAATTTGCATACCCACTAAATAAAAACTCCATTATGGTTAAAATCGACGTTAAATACACAAAGGTACGTGTGTTTTATATTTTCCTAAATACATTAATGACAAATTTTAACACTAAGTGCAGAGGTATTGTGAAGGAAAATTCCTAAACAATAATATTAAGTTGGTCGCCAAGTTGTGCAAACACCACTCACCAGTGGGATGCAGTTTTAAATTTGTATTGTACCTACTCGAACCGCAACATATTTTGTTATTGTTTTCTATTTCGAATTTATCTCTATTGTGTACTTTTAAACAAGGATTACTGAAATAAAATAGTATATTATGCAACTAGTGAATAAAGGACGGATTTGAAGCGAGGACCATTATATGAATCAAGAGCAAGTGAAGGATTCTAACGACTGTGTTAGAATCCTGAGAGACGCGAGTCATTCATGGCCCTCGGTATAAATCCGTTTTATTCAAGAGTTGCATACTATACTTTATACCATGACTACGAGAATAAGAAAGATTTAAGCGAAAATAGACATTTAATATCGAGTATTTTTTGTACAAGTAGGTACAAACACTAAAATAGTGATTGAAAGTACTCTTTATTCACTGTTTTCAGTGAATAAAGTAAGCTTTTTAGAGGGGGAAGGTATAAAGATGGTTTAATCATTTTGATAGGTACTGAATAACACTACGAAAACGTAGGATAGGATTTAGCATTTATTTCTTTAATATTTTCGCATTTTATAGTTATATACCTACTGCTCAAATTGCGTACAAACATAATATATCAGATCATTTTTATCTGTTTAAAATTCATTTTAGTGATTTTTTATCTAAATACGTTAATGTTATATGAATAACGTTAAATCTGTTAGCCCGCTTATCTCATTTAGTACGTATAGCATGAATTAGCAAAATATACTCAAAACAATGGAAATTGCAACTGTTTCCCATCAAACACTCAAAATCTTAAAAACTTAGTTTGAAAATAGAAACAAAAAAAATATTTGATTAGGTGATTAATTTTTATTCGAATGCCATTAAGTTATGAAAAAATCGCATTAAGAATAACAAACAATGATGCTATATCGAGGTGAAGAGGCTATCATAACTAACTATCGGCAAAAACAAATTGTTTACTTTCGTTGAAAAATAATTAAATTACACAGAATTTAACTTCAACGGCTTTTACCTTAAACAGTATTGACAGTATGTAACAAACACCCTTTGAACCCTTAAAGGAGCGTGTGCGTCGAAAAGAAACAATTAAAAGATAACAATTATTGAGCAAATAATGTCCATATTAGACTGTTTTTAAAATGACACATTATTGACAAAAATGTTTCTTACATCAGTATTTACAAGTTATCAATTACAGCATAGTCAGGGGGTGCCGCTAGTGCACAAAGGGGCGAGCAATCGGCGTTACTTTTATTTGGATTTTTTATTTTAAAAAAATATTACATTTATAGAATCCCTACTAACTACTACCTACTATGGTAAATAAATTTTAAAAAAACCTTTTAGGGGTTAAACGGGTTTTTTATTAATATTATACTTACATATATTTTTACAAATAGCTTAAAGACTAAATCCTGCCAAACTGTGCAACAGTTTGTCGGCAGTATACCCGTGGACGCATATCCATAAAGTAAACCTTATAGGTATTGACTTAATATAATATTTACGTAATATAATATAACTTTGCATAATTTTTATTTAAATATTACATGTTATTTATTTATTTATTTATTTATAATAAATTATTTATAAATTAGTTATTAACGTATAATTCGTATTCGTATCCCATTAATAGATCATTCTCGGCTTTTTTGTATTTTTGTGTTATTTTCACGTGACCACCGACAAAAGAAAACACGGGACAAACTATTTAGGATATCATTTTCAAACTGAGTACAAAACTTAAATAATCGTAACTGATATCGTGTCAGAATAACAAATATTATAACGCAGAAAAAACTACACTTAATTAAGAATCAATTTTATATTAATAATAATTGTGAAACTAAAAAATTGCTATACTTGATATTTCTGGAAAAGTTTTCTGTATTCATTGATCATATTTATGTACACAAAACAACAAATTAAACAATATTAAAATAGTTAAAAAGAGTTAAATAGGTCCTTCGATAAAAAAATACATTATACGGCATTAGGGCGTATTGTGTAGATTTTTATACATATAAAATACTTTAAATCATAATCAACTACATAAGCTATTAATATGCTATTATTCAGATACCTACTCGTAGGTATTAGATACACGAATTAAGATTGTGCTTTTTTATGCAGCGCTTAAAAGAATCCAGTGATTTGAATTTGCAAATGTGCAGCATAGATTTCACATCCTCACTGCATGAACAGTAAAGGAATTTGACTAGACCAGAACGGGGGTATCAATCAAGGAGAGTTTTAACTTAGCATCTACAAATAAAGAGTAATAAATGAAGGAAAACCATTCACGCAAATAAACTAGATAGGAGGGTCTAAGGTTTTTTGAATATGTTAAGTAATTTTCAACAATTTTGTCATTTTAGTTGTTTATCAACAACGAGTGGGTGGATGCCGCCAGCAAGAAGACATTTCCAACTGTCAACCCTCAAAATGAAAACGTCATCGCCCAAGTTGCAGAGGGAGACAAGGTAAGCCAAAAGTTTTTTCGCCATAAGGCAGTACCCAATATAAAGGATTATTCCCGGTGTCTACCAGTGGTGGACAGAGAGACAAATTATGAAATTATGTTCCGCTGTCCCCCAGTGGTGGACAGAGCAACATATTTTGAAAAATTCTGACACTGTCCACCAGGGGTCGACATAGGAATAATCCAATATAAAGGACATTGAGCATTACTTACCCGGTTTTTGAAAAGTCGCGAACAAAAACCAAAATACTTTTAGATCCTGCTGCTTTTATCCAGCTTTATTTTCTATAGTTATTTCTATTCAGATGGATGGGGAACAGAAATTATCAGTATTTATATCAACGAGTATTTTGTTGATTTTTCTATACCTACTACTCGTAATATTATAAAGAGGAAAGATTTGATTGTTTGATTGCATTGAATAGGCTCCGAAACTACTGAACCGATTTGTTTTTTTTTTTCACATTTACAATCCTTCATTATTCCTAATGAACATAGGCTACAAAATCTGCGATCGTAAAAGTAGCTAGTATTGGAATTAAAATGACCATCCAGCAAATTAAAATAACACTCCGTGGTATTTACCATCTATAATACCTGTTATGCGGTTGGAACGTTTTGTTCGTCGCACTCCCTCTCCCTCTGTCTCTCTCTCACTCTCTCTCGCAAATCCTTGTAAAACGGGTTAGGTATGTCACGTGTGCTTGCGCCAGTTGACAGCATTGCCAGAATGTTACTTTTGTAACATTTTACGTTACTTTTGTTTGACCCTTTCATGTTACCGCCATGTTGCACGATTCAGAATGTTACTTTTACGTTACTTTAAGACTAACCTACCTACTTTTAAGACTTAATAAAAACTAACAAACATCAATTAACCATCTCCGTGGTCTAGTGGTTGAGACCACTGGGTGTTGATCGGGTGGTCTGGGGTTTAACCTTTAAGTATGGACGTCATTTTTTCACTATCCTGGACGTGTAGTCTCACAGGCTCCTATATTAACTAGTGTTTTTTAAACAAAATTATTTTAAATAGCTTGAATACTATATTTAACTTACAGTATGGTTTAGTTATAGTAAAAATACGTGAATATATAAGCCACTTTTTTATAATAATTCTAGAAACATTCAAAATTAAAATATAATGGCACATTTTGGGTAATTTTAAGTACAACTACGTTTTCAGCCGTAAAATTAACTAGAAATTATAAAAAATTAATATTTACCATACTCCCTTTTATTTTTTTACTATTCCAACATAAATAAGTCAAAGTTTAAAAGAAAATCTAAAAAGAGAACAAAGTTGCTTACAAATATTTTTATAACACAACTGTGGACGTGTAGCCTGACAGGCACGAAAAGATTTTTAGATAAGTATTACTCACGTATTTTTCATTGAATGACGTAATTTCCTCCTTCGCTGGTCATTTTGATACTAAAACTGAAGCTACTGAGCTACTCAAGTGTGGGGAGCGGGGGGAAGTACACAAAACTTAGAAACTAACATTCACCCGGAGCCTGTGAGGCTACACGTCCATACTTAAAGGTTAATTCCCCATGGGGGCAGAAGTTTTTCTGCTCGGTTTGGTCGGTAGTAGTGCTTCTGAGCCCGCCTGGCTAACTACCGCCGTCTTATCTAAGTTTTTCGCCATAATAACAATGTTAATAGCATTGTTGTGCGCCGACAATTAGAGGTAAGAAGAAAGCCAGTTCCTCAGTTATTCAGGAATCCAGGTGAAGCTCGCTTCCACCTTCGGCCACATCTTCACTTACCATCAGATGAGATCAAGGCCCAGAGCTTCCCTGTCGTATGTAAAAGAAAACAATAGTGTAACGGAACGCATCCAAAAAAGTGTCCATTCATGTCACTTCGTCATCCGTTGTGTGATCTGTTTGACTACTGTTATCACAACGTGCCTTGTATTTGGATACAGCAGAAAAAAAAGGAATTGAAAAATATGTTTTCCTTTATCTTACCGTTATATCTTTTTGATTTTTGCAAGAAAACAAGTAAAAGAATACTATTCTTATTTTTTTTTATACTTTTATGGTCATTTTCGTGTTAAACCCATGACCAACAAATATGCGACCTATCCCATTATAACCTAGATGTAATTACCTAAACAACTAATCAAATTTTGTTTTTGTTCGCTGTCGGTAAATGTTCTATAGTAAAATGCCCAATGTCCTTTAATTAAATTGAAGGAAGGTATTTGAAATTCTTATCTGTGTGAAGAAAACAATTTTGTGAACGCAAATTTATATTTACCACTACAGAAAAAATCTTTACCATTTAAGAATCTATTCTACAAAGATTTAAGTAAGTTTCCAGTATCGTGAATCCGATTGTGAATGTTGACATTTAAAATGATAAATATCTCAAATTAATATCTTTATTTTTACATTAAATAATGTAAAGTTCTTCAAAATCTCTTTACAAAAACGCAAATCGTTATTATTCGTTATTCATTGGTGCTCAGTCGTCTCAATCACAGAAAATCGTTCCAGAAGAAACCGGTTTTCTTCAAAAATATTTAACATCTCAAAATATTGCGTAATACATTTGTTTGAAAACTTAATCAGAAAGTAATCCAAACGTACTTCAATTTTTAAACTTGAAAGGAAATCGTTTGGTGAATTTTGAGTTAAACCATGCACTTTCATGTTCAATAAATAAAGTATAAACAATATTAGGATATACTTCAGATTAAGTTTTTAATTATCAGTATATTGTAATTTAAAAAAAATAAAAAAAATAAATAAAGAAAATAAAAAAATAAAATAAACCACGGACCGAAACAATCAATTTATATCGATGGTCCACAGGCTGACATCGATAAAGCTGTGGAAGCAGCAACGACTGCGTTCAGCCGGTACTCCCAGTGGCGTACAATGGATGCGTCCGCTCGCGGCCTCCTAATGCTTAAGCTAGCTGAGCTCATAGAATCACAGGCCAGGTACTTAGCTGAACTAGAAACCTTGGACTGCGGGAAACCGGTGAAATCAGCCGAAGAAGAAGTTTACTTCTCCGCCTCTGTATTGAGATACTATGCGGGAAAGGCGGATAAGATACTAGGAAATACCATACCAGCAGGTAAACCTGGATTCATAATAACAAGTTGAAATAATAATTTTTATACGAGTTATCGGCAATCAAAATGGAATTGGATGAATTGATTCTTTCGGACTTTCCTTTCCTTTCCTTTGATCAGGAAAGAGGACGTATGCTTATCGGCTATAGAAAGTAGCCGATTCATACGACAAATATATATATTGGCCAAGACCAAACGGACGACAAAATGCTATAAGAATTCATAATCGGTTTCAAATCAATGAGAATTATGAAATGAGTGCAATGGACGATTAATAATTAGATTGCCAATGAGTTATAAAATCGCCCCTATGATTAACTTACTAGCTTAATAATATTTGTTCGATGTATTATTATTTGATTATTTCCAAATTATATTAACCGATTACCGGTCATTATCAGTTTATTATTATTTGAATTGATCGATCACTTGCAATTAATCTATTATCTGCTGGTTTTCATTAACATTAAAAATCGCCCCTCTGATCATCAGCTTAATAATCATGTAGGATGTATTATAATTTGATTATTTGCAAGTTATTTTTTTGCCGATTAGTGATCATTGTCAATTATCATCACTTGAACTATCATGTGGTTTCCATTAATATTAAACGTGATCATGATGGATAAAGATATAGGTCAACGGCCTATCTCTCTTGACCTCATTCAATTTAGATAGCAACTTTTATTTTAAGATTGGCTGAAAATTATTTATCCTTACTATATACAATCTTAGGTTCCAATTTTTTTTGCGCGTCAAGTTTTTTTTAACTCAATCTCAATAAATTTTATGTTATCTAGATGGTGAAGTTTTATCGTTTACGCTAAAGGAACCTGTTGGGGTTTGCGCTCAAATTATACCGTGGAACTATCCAATTCCTATGATGGTGTGGAAGATCGCTCCAGCATTAGCAGCAGGTAAAATAACTATAAAAATGGATCTACGCGGTAGTATGAATCCATATATCTTCTAAGCGATTGCTCTATGTAAAGTATTACAATCTTAAGGAAACCACCTTTCAACACACATTCTCTCATAATAAACTTAGAATTTGAATCACATGTACTAGGAAAACTAAACCAATACCAATACGATGATTTGTAATTAATAATTTTTCACATAATACTCGTATCATAAATGACATAAAAATAGAATGTTACACCGTTAAATATATGATTTCCGTTATAAGGATGCACGGTGATAGTCAAGCCAGCTGAACAAACCCCGCTTACGGCACTAGCGGTTGCTGCGCTCATCAAGGAGGCTGGTTTCCCCCCAGGAGTAGTGAACGTGGTACCTGGCTACGGTCCTACAGCGGGCGCTGCTTTGACTCATCACCCACATGTCGACAAAGTAGCATTTACAGGCTCTACTGAGGTACATATTCCTAAGATTATTGATTATATTTCAAATGTCACCACGTTCGGACATATCTCCAAACCTAACTGAATCAATGAATTATTGTGAATGCATGTTTAGTTTCAATTTAAAAGATAGCATGTATCGAACGGATGAGCTCGTAAGATGAACAGCAACCAAACGACAAACTCAGTGAATGAAAAATTACAAGTACATAACGATGCAATAATTGTTATTCGTATAATTAATTTAATTTCTTAAATGAATCTACCAAAGGTTCACTATATAAAATATATATTTTCGTCAAACAGGTTGGAAGGCAAGTACTAGGTGCAGCATCAACTGTGAATCTCAAACGCGTTACACTAGAACTAGGAGGGAAAAGTCCATTGGTGGTTTTCAATGATGCAGACGGTACGTAATAAAATGATAACATTATTTTAATGCAACTGGTGGCAGCTACACATACTGCCCACCTGATGTAAGCGGTTATTCATGGATGGTCGTAAAGAGAGGGTTACAGGGTTATTATGGTCATCCAACATATGCACTGTCACTATAAGGACTGCATATTCCCGCTTAGTTCTGGTAACCTGACTTACACAGGAACACGAAATAACAATTGAATGGGACTCCTGTGAGGGAGAAGTACCTACTATCACTATCCAGCCAAGTCGAACTACCCCTCCTATACGCACATTCAGACTTCAACAAGAAAATAATTCTGTATTTCAGTGGAAAAGGCAGCGCAAATAGCCCACGCCGCTGCATTCGCGAATGGTGGACAATGCTGCTGCGCCGGCACAAGAACTTTCGTACAATCTGGTATTTACGAGCAGTTTGTTAAGAAAGCTACTGAAATCGCTAAGAAGAGGTCAGTAGGAAACCCTTTCGATGATGTGCAACAAGGTCCTCAGGTAAATATAGCACATTTTGAACTTTCCTTGAAGTTTTGTTTCAATAAAATATTTATCCGAATATAAAAAATTAATCCGAATAAAATAAGTACTTACTTCCTATGAAACTTCTTCTATGGCAACTGGTTACGACCCTCCATTTTCGTACGCGGCCGAAGGGGTGTTTTTTCACATTTTGTCTCAAAACCTCTAAATTAAAATATCAAAAATCAAAAATATCATTAAAATATCTGTCTAAATTAAAATATCAGGCATAGATGTTTTATTCTTCGATGTGGCTTGAATAATATCCCAAACGTAAGGCACACATAAATATAATACCTATTATATTTTTATCGTAGTTTTATTCTTAGTAATATTAATTAAGGTATTTAATAGAATTCATAAATACTAAGAAATATAAATATTTGAAGTTCGTATTTAAAGTGATATGAAAGTGTTATTTAAATTACTGGTAGTCATAATAAACTAATCACGTCATTTTGATTCGTTCAAAAACACAACGACGAGTAGTTACCAAATATTTAATGAAAACTATCTTTTACAGATAGACAAAGACATGTTTACTAAAGTGTTGAAATACATCGAAGCTGGTAAAGAAGGCGGAGCAAAATGTTTGGCTGGGGGTGAGAAAGCAAGCGACAAAGGGTTCTTCATCAAGCCAACCGTTTTCGCCGACGTCACGGACAATATGAAAATTGCTAGAGAAGAGGTAATATAATTAGACAGGGAGGATTATTAGGGTTTCTTTATACAACAAAATTGGCAAACAATCAGGCTGCCCACCTAATGGTAAATGGCTACAGTCGCCTATAGTGTATGTGTTTCCTGTAAGACTTGCAAATCTACAATCCTTACGGACGCCAATGCACTTTGCTATGTGTACGAGTAACATAACATGACAAATCAAGTTACAGGATGTCGATTCTGTAAAATTCGAACAATAGCTCGCATCTCACTTCGATATTCACGCTCACTTCGCATAAGATACAAGATACCCTTACATAGTCATTATCACGAGTTAGTAGCGATAACATTCTAATAAATAACTCGGAAGTAGTTTTTATCACCTTCAGAAATAATTTTAAATGTATTTTTAAACTATGATAATAAATTTTGCCTGTTTTCACTCACAAAATAGCAACGTTTTATTTGACACTTTGTTTCGAGTGCGTGTGCGAAGTGAGCTTCGAAGTGATAAAGGAATTCCCTTTACGGAATGCCACTTCATACGTCATCCCATACTTATAATGTCAAAATCTCACGGTCACTCTAGTTCCACTCGCTGCCACGCTCGCAAGTGTAGCGCTGTAGCACAGATTACTTAATAGTTTTTAGTAACTTCGAATCTACATTCGAATTTTGAGAATGCCAATCTAAGAACTCACTGCGGAATCAGATTCGAAGTTTAAAGTGAGGTTTTACAGAATCACACTACAGTACTCAGTAATTTACTGCCTGTTTTACCCTTCAAACTGGAACATAGCATTGCAAGCACCGCTGCCTAGCGGCAGATATAGGTAAGATAGTGGTACCCATGCCGACAACTCTAGTAAAGTCTCCTGGTTAAAGGTCTGGTGGGTGTTTAAGTTATTATAAGAAAGTTATTTCATGTGGCAACGGTGTCTTTAAAGATAAAGGTGTATTAACTAGCAAACATAATAAAGCTAGAAATAGAATCAGTAATATGACAAGTATTACTTGGCCAGATGATACAGTAGTCTCAGCTAATAAATGTCAAAATTTATATACACTTTATAAAATTTGATTTATGTCTATAAAAAATATAATACGTTTGATACTAATTTCACCATTTATTCTGTGACCACCCCAGTATGGTTTAGTGCCCACCCCAAAATGTTAAGCTACCGATTCAAACTTAAAATAAACTTTCCTTTCCAACGGCTTCAAAAACTACAGGCTCCTTTATGAGAAAATGTATAACTTTTTATAACAAAGTTCCACAGTGTCACTATTTGGCTTTTCATAAGTTAAAAGCGCATGTTAAAAAGACACTCATGAGTTAAGGTTATTATAAAGTGAACGATTATTATTTGAATGATGCCAATGCCTAGTGTTAATTGTAGACATTACTCGTTATAATGTAGAGACATGTTGTTGTGTTTATCTATTTACGAATTAATATTACTGTGTATGGTAACGACATAATTTATTGTACTTAAATGTCATTACTTCTGATAATACTGATAAGTTTTTTGCGCCCATTCTTATCAGCTAAAAGATGTCCTGAATGAGTGGTGGGTAAAAAATTTGGACAAATGAAAAGAGCTTTCCACCAAATCATATTTGAATAAAGGATATTTTGATTTTGTTAAGTCTATTACTATGGTTTTGGGTCGAAGTGTTTGGTAGGTAGTGGAAATGTCTTGAGTTGAGTCTTTAACACAGTGTATTTCAGTTATTGCTGAAAATTCGTAATTTGAAATTGTTTTACTTTAATACTTATCTTGAAAGAATACCAGTAGGTACTATCAATCTATTGTGATGTCTAATTCCATCATTTTGCTCATACTGAGACAATAAAATATGTTTTTAAATACTTAATAACATGAAACTCTATGTCGGGGATAGCAAAAACTTATTAATTAGAATATTTCCATTTTTTTTCATTCCAAATTCCTTTGCTTTCCAGATCTTTGGCCCAGTTCAAAGTATTTTAAAGTTTGATACTTTCGAAGAAGTAGTGGACAGAGCGAATGCTACCAATTATGGTCTTGCAGCCGGAGTTATAACTAATGATATTACAACAGCATTAAGTTTTGCGAAACAAGTGCGTGCCGGATCTGTGTGGTAAGTTTACAGATCATAAAAGTATAAATAAAACGTAAATAAGTAATGAAGTTTCGTACCCATCAGATCATAGACATCTGATTAAATTCGTGAAACAAATAATACTAAAATACATATTTTTCAGGATCAACACGTATGATCATGTTAGCAGTCAAACTCCATTTGGTGGTTTCAAAGACTCTGGTCTTGGAAGGGAATTGTAAGTATAATCATTTTAGTTTTTCTTATCGTATCTGGCCCTGCGAGCATGGACTTGTCGATAGACATATATCGGTCGACAAAAGCATCTGTCCTTTTCACTCCTTAGGAATATCTGTCAAATTTATCGATTTTTGTCAAAAATGTCGATCTTAGCTGGCAAATTTTGTTTATTTGAGAGGTCCATGCTCGCAGGGCTGTTTCTGCTAAAACCTAATTGTATCGTTGTTTTATTTTCAGAGGGGAAGACGGAATCAACCAATACCTCGAAATCAAGACTATTACTTTAGCGTTACCTAAAGTGCCACAGCTTTAAATTATAACAATATTATTTATACATTTACTCGTTATTTTTAAAAATTATTTATAGAAAAATTCGTATACGAGCTAGATTAAATTATGTAGTACTTAATTTTGTGATAATGATGCAGAAATCAACGCAAATATTATAAATGTGCATAATTTATTGTAACATAAACTTTCGTTGAATTTATTAGACACTCGTTATCATTAAATTCATTTATCTACACCCGTGTTGTTAACCTATTTGTTCCTTTGTGTTTGATGGCGATATCGACGTGAATTTCCGCCAACCTAGAGTTTATAAAAGTTTCTTCAAGCTAGAGTTTAAAACAGTTAGCCTATACTGCCTACATTAAATCACCCAGTGTCATAATACCCATGACGACATCCAATTGAATGTATTTAATTTAAATGAAATTGAATGTACATAATAATCTTTTTGTTTTTAAATAGTCTCTTTTCTCTCAATGCAAATTCAAATTCAAAAATCTTTATTCAACATAGGCCTTTACAGGGACTTATTGACGTCAAAACAAAGCAAAACAATCAAATTTAAAGAAATCATATTAACCTTGCATGTGTGCATACATCCTGAATATAATCAATATGTTGGCAAATACAAGTAGGAATGAAAAAAAAAGTTGACTCTACACCTGTTCGGAAATTGGGAGAGCCTTCTCGAGAAGAACAGGCAAGAAACTCGAAAGGTAAAAATTTTTTATCTCCTCTTTTAAATCGCCATTTACAATTTTGGTTTGTTACAGAGTCGTCAATTGGAAGCTGACCTCAAAGCAAAAGTTTGAGCTCAACTTCCATTACAAGAATAGATGTGTTAATTCACAAAGCTATCTCTGAGAGAAGTAAGGAATACTATCAAACAGTCTCCTTCTGACTACGTCTCTTTCCGCTATAGTCAATGATAAATTATACTTTAATCCTAGAAAGAAAGTCTGCGTAATTGACGCATGCAATTTCGAAATTTTCATCTCTCGCTTTATATAGCGCGAATTCGCCGCTATGCATTACGGACATCTCACTCATCACGCCGATCTAGCGTGGCGTGAGGCACACCCGTTGCTGCAGTAAGTATTACCAATTATGAAATACCTATAACGACTCCTCGAGTCAAAATGACGCATTATTATCGTTTACGTGACTTTCATGATTATTATCTAAATTATTTTCGGTCTGTTTTTTTTTATTTCATAACCACTACTTACCTAATTGTTGTTATTTTATCGTATTTTATGTTTTAATGTTATATTTGTAGATATGAGTCGAAATATTGGAGATAAAGGTATGATGACCGTATTTATTTTGACCAACCCTTACACTTATCTCTTAAAAGTCTTATAACCCAAAGCTAGCTAAAATGGTTTACTTGTTATCTTACAATGAAGACACCCTTGTCAATGAAACTACTGGCAAACCGGAAATTATTTTGTATTATAATCAGATAAGACAAAAGGCGGCGTGAATACACTTGATCGAATGTAATAAAAACTTAACTTTGAATTCCGACAGCGACGGCTAGTTTTCTCTAGATAGTTGTGGTGAAAACTACGAGTAATACTCTTGTCATAATTATTTCAAGCCCTTGAGGAAGCTCAGAGTAACACAGGTCTAATAACGTGACTATCGATTGCTAAAATCAAGCAACACGGTAGCCAGGACCGTGATGGGTGAACAAAAATGTGGAACATTCATAAGCCTTTGCCTAGCTTTGGAAGGCACGTCGACAAATGGATCCATCCTGTGATCTCGTTCCGGTCAAAAAGAGTACGTTTGCTCAAAAAGAGTACTTACATAATGCGAGTTTTATCAAGTTTCACTTGAATAAATGCATCGAACGCGTAAACGCGAAATTGTATAAAATTGATACAGCGCCATCTAGCACCTAGCTAATAGATGGTGCTACCTCTTTGCATAGTAGCTACTAGATGACGCAGCTCCAATTCAATATAAATAAAAAAAAATGCAAACGTGTAATCGAGTAAAACGCGCACTTATAATCTCACCCGTGCAGATGCAGACTAGACGTAATAGTCAATACTTAGGAGTAAAGGCTAGTTTCCACTTTGATTAGAACGAGTGCAGGTGATTAATGCTGGTGCTTAGTGCTTATTAGTGTGGACGGCAATTCTGCCCTCGTAACGCAAAAACGCACATTTAACATTTTGCAAAACTCGATGAAATTATGTTAGGAGAGTCGCACGAAAGCCAAGAGAAGTGTTAAACTCACCGACGATTTTGTACTGTTTCTCTGTTAGGTGGTTCGATATCATGCCACAGATGTGCGCGCCGAGCGAATGGCCGACGCACATTGTTCTCTTAGCCAATCCCCCCGCTTGTGTTATTGCCGAGTACAGCTGAGCAGTGCACTGTGATACCAATCTGCAAACATCACAATATTTGGCTAAATTCAGTACTACACCTGAATTACTGTGGACTATGATTCATAGTTTTCGCAATATATAGTTCAAATCTCTAATTTCACACACAGACAGTTTCTAGTGTACTTAAATTAAAACAGATGGAATTAGCGTTCAAAAATAAAACATTTATTTTTCAGCATTAACCCCATCTACGGGTCAACGCATAAGCGTTCTTGGATTCCAATATATCATCCACGTATTTTTACTTTCTGGCAATAACAAAAAGCCTACTAAATAAAAATAAAGCATGGAAAAGCGCTTCAAAGTTAATGAGTTCGTTGCGTCACAGCCTTAGCGGAAATTTACCTACATATGACTTCATGTTTGTTCGAATGTTTTACATTTCAGCTAAGAGATGCCCACTGTTGGATGTCCAAGTCCTCCCCCGGGGATCTCCAAACCGATTGGTCCTGCGCCTCCCGTATACAGCGGCTTCCCGCGACCTTCACCTCCACGTTGTGGGGGGCTTACCAACGCTGCTTTTCCTGGTACGCAGCCGCCACTCGAGGACCTTTCCGGCCCAACGGCCGTCAGTCCTGCGAGCTATGTGATCTACCCACTGCACATTCTTTGGGCTATGTCGGTGACGGATCTTATCATTTCTGATGCGATCGCGTAGAGAAAAGCCGAGCATAGCCTTCTCCGTTGGCCTTTGATTGACTTTTTTGATTGTGAAAAAGAAAAAATATGTAGCCAATATAGTTTAACAACCTCCATAGATAGCGGACAATAGAATAAAACATTATTCTCCTTCCCATAATATTGTAAAAATCAAAAGATTAAAACTACTCACTTCATGTTTGAAAGTGCCGAGAGGTAACACGGATACCTCGTCAGAGGCGCCCAGTCCACCATGAACACGTTGTAGTCCCCGCGTGACAGGAATGCTGAAGTGGCGAGACAGAACATTGAAATGAATAGCTGATTGCCGCAAGTATCACGTTTCTATATTGTACTAAATAAACGACCCCTTATTGCTATAGGGAGACAAGCAGGGTATTATAGATGAACGATTAAGTATTTCTTTTTATTTTCCATCACATACGTACTGAAGGGAAGCTCTGCACTAGGGTCGCCTGCTTGAATACCTCCGTCTTACTCATTTTTGCTATAAAACAGCAGTGCTTGCACTGTTGTGTTCCGGTTTGAAGAGTAAGATATTTCAGTGAAATTACTGGATAACGTGACATCTTATGTCACAAGTTGGCATCGTACACCGTACACTGTGGTCCTTTGGGGGTTGCAGATTTGCTGCGAGACTCACAAGAACCACATGTACGATAGGTGACTATTACCACTTACCCTTAGGTGGGCAGTAGCCAACTAAGATATACCGGGTGTAACGGAATACCGCAATAATATTTAAGGTTGTTGATTAACAAAAAAAGAATTTTATGACTATTCTTTGTATTTTTATTATATGCCTACTTTCGATTTAATACGCTTAACAGTTCAGCGTAATAAATCGAAAGTAGGCATATTATAAAATTACAAAGAATAGTCATAAAACATTTTTTTTGTTAATCAACAACCTAAAATATTATTGCGGTATTCCGTTACACCCGGTATATAAAAAATATGTACTCTCACGGCCTAATCGAAATTACCGGGCCTTATCAAAATAGCAAGCAAAATTTGAGCAGAAAAATGTGTCGTCGTGAACTCGTGACACTCAATGACACGAGTGTCACGGTATATGCCGAATGTAGGCCTTTTTACCCGACTGCAAGGAAAGGGTTATGTTTTTGATACATTTACATTTTCATTTTATGCTAAATTATTGTGTACCTAGTGCATGTCCCTGTATACTTATGTACTTATTAAATAAATAAATTACATCTATATCCTAGTTCATATACAGATCTTATTATTTTTTAACCGACTTCCAAAAAGAAGGAAGGTTCTATGTTCGACTGTATCTATTTTCTTATTTTTATGTATGTACACCGATTACTCCGCCATTTGTACGCAGAGGCCGCCTCCACAATATAAGAACAATTAAGTAGTTACTCAGAATTTGGCACTTCAATATAAAACTGTGATGTTGTATGTATTTTTATATTATTTATGACTTTTTGGTGTTTTTGAAATCGGTTTTAATTACTTGTAAAAAAAATTACCAGTAACTGTACTGAGTCTCGGATGTGTGCGATACTTACATGTCTTACCAGCTAGATACTTGTTACTGAGGGCATTATTATCGTGACACATAGCAGTATTATAGTAAACTCGGGTACTGACCATCTCGGAGGAAAGTCATAGGGGATTTGCTGTGAGTGCCGTTGAAGCCATGCACGATGAGAACGTTCTTCCTCGCCATCTTCCAGCCTATGTCTTGCAAGCGGCCGGGATGACGCGCGTCAATCCAATGACTGTGAGGATGTTCCCTGGTCAAATTACACCTCGGTTATCAGTTGTCTAGAAGAATAATAATAAAGACTTTTAGTTCGTTTCTTAAAACTAAGTACGATAGAGTGCAACACAAATTAAGTAAGTATTTCTTGTCCCATCACCACCAGCCACTAACCCCGAGCAAGAAATTAACCAGTAGCGGGTACAAAAGAGAAACGGTGTACAACTACACCTCAAACTCTGGATAATATGGGCGAGATTGATATATGAAACGATATACATCAGATGTCAGATAAAATATAGAGATAGTAATTTTCAAACCAGAAAAGTCTGTTAATATTTGGGAACTTGTGTAAAAAAGACTGGAAAGAGGCAAGTAGCATCCGCAAGGAACTACTCTTGGATTAAACTATAATTGATTGATTCTGAAAATGGACACACATTTTTAGTTAGTAGGTACTTACCATAAAAAAAATTATCTGACTTAGATATACCGGGTGTAACTGAACACCCCAATAACATTTAAGGGGCATATAAGTTAGATACTAAATGGACCTTCGGTGCTTGTCTGAGACCCAGAACCCCAATACTTTCAGAGTTATTTGATTTCAAACTGAAAGCAAAAACTTTCAAGTGACAACAAAAGAAATTTAAACACAAAATGACACGTGACAGACGTGAGCGTAGTATTCCTCATACGTTTACGTAGGGCTTTCGGCACTTAATACCATAAAATAATTTATTTAGTTTGTATGACGTGAGCATAGTATTCCTCGTACGCTTACGTAGGGCTGTCGGCACTTAATACCAAAAAATAATTTATTTAGTTTGTTTGTATGGGAAAAAATAGTACGTTTGTTAGCCCTAATATTTTTTCTACAGAATCTCTACTTCTGATGGATACATACCCTTAAATGTTATTGGGGTGTTCAGTTACACCCTGTATAAAACTAAAGTGTAGTACCTACATAGTACACACAAACAATCATGCATTTATTATAAAAATAACCTAAGATAAGTCAGATTTTTTAAAACATTATATTTTAATCACGGAAACTAGAATGCATGAAACGGAAAACTTCGTCCTGTCAGGGGAACCTTCTTATCTTGAATAGACTATAGCAACTACAACTTGACACAGCAATAGTATTTGCTTGCAATGCAGTGGGGCTAAAGGGTTAGGTATTGCAAAATCGTGTCCTGTTGTCATGTGTCAACAGCTCATATACGTCCCCACCGAGGGGTTCGAGCCTACCCTAAGTTAGGCCTTAGTCAACCACGCTGGCCCAGTGCGGATTGGTCGATTTCACACACACCTTTGAATTTCTTAGCAGATGTATGTATGCAGGTTGCCTCACAATGTTTTCCTTCACCGTAGGAGCGTCAGACAAATGTACATAATTATGATATTCGAAAAACGAAAAACACATTGGTACATGGCGGTCTCGAATCCCGGACCTCCCGATTGGAAGGCAAGTGTCAAATTTATGGAACAAATGATAGTTACCAGAGCGAAATGAGCGAAACTCTTTTCTTTGGCACCACAAGGGATATCCGGTAACAATAGCAACGTGAATTAACATGGAAAACGTATACACGATTTGATAACTAATGAATTGATAAATAGAATGTAAATAATAAGTGAATTATGCATAATTAACTTTCTTGTTTGGTCACTAGCATAATACTTAAATGGTTAAAACATTTAAATTGACGTCAATCTACAACTCTCACCTTAATTATTATTTTCTTCTTTTCGTAACTAAAGGTAAAATAATTAAATGGTGAATTGACAACTTAAGTTCACGAAATGCGATGAAAAGATTAATACTTGGATGCTTCAGGCATTAAGTCTGCCTTGTAACAAAATTTTGTAGGTACCTGCATAAAGTATAAATAAATTAACCATACTTGAGTTTCCTTTGTGAAAGAAATATGTTAAGTTCTTTCACACAAAAATTACTATCTATGGACTAAAAAAGAAACAAGGAAACACAATAACCGAAAATAATATTGAAAAGTGGCTTGGTAGGTAATTCTTTAAAAAGATCCTAAAAATCACAACAAAAAGCTAATGGTGTCATGGGACACCCGATAAGAACGAAGTTCTTATGCTATTCAACAAATATTTTATTAAATTTATTATATTTAAAAAAACTTTTTTTTTCCTTTTCTAAGATTAATGTGGCTTTCATTTATGCCCGTAGCACACCTCCGCCGCGAAACTAACAAGGCGAAACCGCATCGCATAATCAGGAACAAACAAAACGGCGAATCGAACGCGGAGGTGTAGAGTGTAGACGGCGTCTGAGCAGATCGGGCGGAACCGCGCGCGACAGAGACAGCGCCATTGTTAAATATCCGCGTTAGAGCAGGCAAGCTCGCCAGAGCTCGCGCGCCGTACAAACGACAACGCGGGAGAATCGTTTAGTGGTTCTCTAGAAAATTCTCTTCAAATCATAACGATGCGTATTTTGAAAATAATTAATTGAAACGCTGTAACGCTTTTTTGTAACGTACAGTTTTTGCCGGCTAGCCCGTCTCCACAAACGTCCCATAGAAACTTCTTTCCAAAAATAAACTTCCATATTTCGGGATTTTTTTTTAGACATTTATTTCTCAAAAAGAAATAAATGTCTAAAAAAACCCGATATTTCAACGACAGTAATATCCATATTTTACAGGCTTTTATTTAACTTGCACTGTATTAGGCTCATATCTTACGAGTTAAATTTAACCCACTTGCCACTCTTGCTAGTGTCCGATTGAGCTGAAATTAGGTACACTGAAATTAGGTGCAATAGGTACACCTTTAGTTCTGTTGACAATGCAATTACGTCAATCATACATAATTAGATAGTATTTATGTATAATTGACGTAATTGCATTGTTGTAAATCCAAAATGACCGCTGCAACAAAATGGCGGATTACATATTTTTGTAGAGCCTTCGCAATATGGGTATAAAGTGAAAGGGCTTGATTTGTAGCATACAGTATATTTTGAAAGAAATTCAAATCCAAGATGGCCACCGTCACAAAATGGTGGATTACATTTTTTGTACAACAAAGAAAATACCTAAACTTTAATTTATTACATGACACAAATTTTTATGAAAATATAAAAGCTTATCGCGAGATATAACCAATTTTATAAAAACATATATTTTTTCTTAGAATTACCAATATGAAGATTAAGTTACGAGCGTTATTCCAAAAGTAAGGTCCGATTTCTTTTAAAAAATTAAAATATTTCTCAAAAACAATTGTTATATTTACATTACTTACATATTTTTGTACGTAATTTTCAAACTTAGGTATTTACATTTATTACATCTACAAGCTTTTGAATGCCTTGGTTATAAATATCGGCCGCCTGTGACGATAACTAGTCTTTAGCAGCTTCTTTCACTTCATCATCTATTAGCGAAGCGCTTGCCGCCAAAAAACTTCTTTAGGTAGCGGAACAAGTGGAAATCGCTCGGCGCCAAGTCCGGTCTGTACGGTGGGTGGTCCATCTGTTCCCATTCAAAAGACTTGACCAGAGTTTGGGTATCATTCGCAGTATGGGGTCTGGCATTGTCATGCAGCAATAACACTCCAGGTGTCATAAGCCCATGTCGCTTATTCAGGTGGGTTATTGTCTAAGAAAAAATCTATCACGGTCTCCTATAATTTGACACCCATTGCGCCGTAAACACAAGACTCTGTGCCGGCTTACTTTTATAAAGGAGTACCTAATGGATAGACTGCATGTCAAATGCTACATTCTCGCGACAAGCTTTTATATTTTCATTAAAAAATGTGTCATGCAATAAATTAAAGTTTATTTTCCCTTTTTAGAGCATTAAATTAAAAGCTTGTTTTTAAAAATATTTTTTACTATAATTTTTTTACAAAAAGGAAAGTATTTTTATAAGTGGTCCTGTACTGTTAATAGAGTCGTAAAAATTACTATATTTTTACGGCTTTACAAACAACCCCCGTCAGGGGCGTGTTAGCCCAGAGCCCCGTGAATACAAAGAGCCCAGCCCAGTTTTTAATAGGAGCTGGGGGCCCTTTGTATCCACGGGGCCCTACAGCAACAGAATAGAACATAATTGTTTTTAGGTAAAGAAAAATATACAAAATTAAAAAAATAAACAATCATAAGTTTGACAACCCAGATCTATCAACCCGTTTGCGCTATTATCAAACGAAACAGGGAGTTCCACAGTCGCTTATGTCTACTTGAAAGGTTGGTTTATACAAATGTCGTAGAATTTGTTTGTACAGTACATAAACACGAACTCTTATTAAATAAATATTTTTAATTCTCCATTTTTTCCTATACCGTACATCTTCATCGCTATAGAGCAGTTTCTTAACAAAATGACAATTAGTTGAACAATTAATAGGCCCCTGAATAGGATTAGCCCAGGGCCCCACAAATTCACGATCCGCCCCTGACCCCCGTGAAAGAATACTTATGGAAAAAACAGTATAAATGATCAATAGATAAAGTACCTACTTACGGTGTAAATAAAAAGAAGTTAATTTCGCTGTCGGGGCATGTCCACTCTCTTTTCATGACACATCTCCAATAACGGAAGTCGACCATGTCCATAATACTGCCTTCGGCGTCAGGTGCTAAACAGGAGTTGTTAATATTTAATCACTACGTAGTAACTTTTTTAGTAGGTAATCTATGGTACCTAGTTCTTCTAGTAAATATCTCTTTCATTGTAGAATGTGTCAGAAGAGACGAATTCAGAGTAAAGAGAAAGGAGGGGTAAATAAGATAAGATTGGTACAGAGCAAACATAAAGAAACTTTTATTACTAAAGATATTCAATTTACTGCATCAATTTAAACCTCTTTACTTGTCAACTTATCATCTATTTTAATAAAAAAAAATGGTTTTATTCACATATATTCCTCATATCTATATATATATATAAAAACGGAGAAGTTCCCATCTATAGACGCACGCACAGCCGTAATCGCTAAGAGTAGAAACGTGAAATTTGGAATAAAAAATATAAAAAATATGTACTCTCACGGCCTAATCGAAATTACCTATGTTGTGTTAATTCCAAATGCGAACTCACACGAAGAAGGGATTTTAAAAAATTAAGCCTGAAGGAATGAAATAGGGGTTTCAAGTATGTATGGATTTTTTTTTTAAATTTGCAACGATTACGATAAAACTTGAGATTCATGCTCTTAAAAATATTTCATTAAACACGGGTTTCATGGTTTATTGGAATTCACCCTCTTAGAGTGCAAATAGGGGTTGAAAGTTTCTATGAAAAATATTTAAAATCTGCTCCAATTTCTATGAAATTTACTGTTCGAGCTCCTAAATATACATAACAGTCTTTTATATAATAGGCTACAAAATTATTTTACGGGAAAATATAAAATTCCCATGGGAAAACAATAATAACGTGGGTGAAGCCGCGAGCGGAAACCTAGTCTATTATAATTAATATTAGCCGTAGTTATTTACATTACTGTATTTATTTTTGATTATTGTAACATTTTTTGCTCCGCATTAATGATACGAATTATGTAATACGTAGATACATGCTATTTGTATGATATTAATATCTAATCTGTGATATTGAGTACAAACATAGTACAAATGACTAATTTGATTGAATAGAACACGCAGTTGATAACTTTTATCTGTAGTAGTCGGTAAGTGTCACAATAACCTCATAGGGACTACTTTCACAACTTGTGTGACCTGCAGGACTGGGAAACGAATCTTCATTCACATTACTGGTTTGTGTTTGGATTACAGAGGATATCACTAAGTGAGTAAACTTAAGTAAAACAGACAATATTTTTTAATTAAATAATTACCTATTTATATCTGAGTTTAAGGAAACACCAACTTGTATAAGTACCACTCATTCGCTATTTGTTTTAACTGACTTATTGTTAAAGCGGCCAATGAGAGCTAGGTAATTGAATTGTAAAGAAACAAAAATGAGTCCGTTTTTAACCGACTTCAAAAAAAAGGTTCTCAATTCGTCGCGTATGTTTTTTGTGTGTATGTTACTTGATAATCTACTTACTGCAAAAATTGTGGACCGATTTTCAAAATTATTTTTGTATGCGATAGACTATTACATACTCTTGAGGTGATTCTATTGTCACCAAAGTCAGGACCTGATAATGTGATCCCAGGAAAATCAAAATCAAAGTATTCTTTATTCAAGTATGACATGTAAGAAAGCTTTTTGAATCGTCCAAATTTTTTACCTACCACGGAGGGAAAATCGAGAGATACTCTCAAGTTTTATAGGCACGTCCAATGTTTCATGTTTTCTCCAAAGCTAGTTGTGTATTTGCGTCTGGTAGTCATGAGACGAGCTGATGATGAAAGGATTCTCTACTTTTAGGAGCTAGAGTTTGGAGTTAGGAGTTAGTTTGTTAAATACAATAGGCACGTTTTGACCCTTAGTTTCATTCTTTCATGTTACTTTGGTTAGCTGGAGTAGTTAAATTCACAAAACGATAAAAATAAAAAATACAACAATAATATAAATAATAACCGACTTCAAAAACACTTAAAAATCAATAATATCAATACACACAAGATCACATTTTTTAAAGTAATCGGTGCCATAAGCGATGATCTAGAAAGTCTTAAAATTTGGCACCAACTTCAAAATAAAAATGAGATGTTGTGTGTACTCTGTTCACTTTTTAAGTTATATTATTTTTTACTTTTTAAGTCTGTTTTTATTTATTGTAAAATACTGATCTTAATTAAGGATTCCGTGCCCGAAATCTCGAATCAAAACCAACCAACCAACAAACTTTTACCTACTAAGCCTCCGTTGTTAGGTTGTCCTGCCTGTCAGTGTGAAGAGTGTGAGGAAGTGGTTAGAATGTCGAAATTTTCAGAGTTTATATTTCTTTTATCACTTTTACAACAAATGATAAAATCTAAGATGGCGAATGTCTTTTATATGTAAAAGCATTTAAAAGTAGCTACGTAACATTTTAATACCATGGCACGAAACAATTTGCGATTTCGACTTGATTGTTTTTTTACTTTTTAACTGCTTACGAAATCAACCGCAGGAAAGCGTGCTCTAGTTAAGTAGGATCTTCGTTTTTTCCCTGCCGGTAGCGAATGCAAAGACGCACTTTTACTTTCCTTGTCAGTAAACATCACGGCTCTATCGTTTATTGGCAATATCTTTGTAGGGTTCCATCATTATTAAATATGGTCCCGTGTAGTTTTGCCACCTTCGTCTGTCTATCTGTCTATCTGCTTGTCTGTCTCTCCGTGGCTTAGCTCAGAGACTCAGTACTAGGAAGCTCTAGTTTGATATGGTAGTATAATAGTAGATTATTGCACCCAGCACAAAGTAATAAATTACTTAAGGCGAGGTGCATAATCTGCTTTTCTTTCAACTATTACCTATAGGAATAGTAGATAAAAAAACTCACGTCAAAAAATGAAAATAGAGGTTTAAGATTTTACGTATTACTCGTGATTATAAAGGTGAAAGGTTTTCTATAACACTGTCGGTTTCATTTAAAATGTTTTCCGGAGTTAATGAGTCGCTAGATGATTCCATTTTAATTCATAATACGAAGCACTCAAAATAAGACAGTATCACACTTTAACGATTCCAAAAATATTGTCACGCAAAATTATTAAAGTTCCCGCTAATTTACATTTTTAAATCAGAGTTGGCAGCAATCATTTTTTAAATTTGGAATAAGTGGGATAGAAACGAATAATACGAATATAAACTGAATAGATAACTATTCCATTGAGATTGGTAACTTTTTTGTGCGATTAAAAAAAACAGAACTGTGCAATAATGAAATTTCATACATTTTTATTGCTCTAGCTAGAGCACTAAAGACACGCTTTGTGCTCAGTTTTCAGTGTGATTATGATGAAATTAAAGCATAGTTGGAAGAAAATATATATTAATCACACTGACAAAGTAGTACAATTAAATTTTGAAAAAGGAGGAAGACTGTACCCGTGTCGCTTGCTTGGGTACCTCCGTCTTACCCATTTCTGCCACACAGCAGCAGTGCTGACATTACTGTGTTCCGATTTGAAGGGTAAGTTATAGCAGTGAAATTCGTGGGTACCGTGACATTACATCTTATGTCACAAGTTGGCAATGTATACTTTGTATGAGAGTTGCAGATTTGCTGCAAATCTCACAAGAACAACATGTACTATAAGGTTTGTCGTACTTTACTTACCTATATTTTAATACTAAGTTTACCTGCTACTAACAAATACCTACTAGCATACGAAAATATAGAAAAAAGCTTATTGTAATTATTTTTTATCTGCACTCATTTCGTAAAATCCTAAATAGGAATTTATCACATATTTCAAAATCACAGACACAGGTGTCTGTGATTTTAAAAAGTTATTGAAGAGATTTATAGAATAACAATATTGCCTATGTGTTGCACAACTAAGAATAAAAACAGGAGTGTGTCACACGAGTGATAGTATATCTATAACTATTTATAAAAATAATAATATTATTAATCGGATAACAATATTGCCTATGTATTGCACAACTAAAAATTAAAACAGGAGTGTGTCACACAAGTGATTAGGGGTATTATAGGATAGAAGGTTAGGTATAACAGTTCATAAGCTACTCGTAAATAGATTACACCTTAATTTTTCTTATTTATGCATGTATGGCATTCACGCAATGTTTTCATTTCTGACTAAGGCTCACATAATTCATTGAATAAAAGCACCATGGTTGATAACGGTAAAAGATGCATGCGTAAAAACAAAATTTCACTCGAGCCAATGAAGACCATCGTAGCGGAAAATCGGTCAAAGGAATGTCGCGTGCTCTTTTAACAGAGAATTATTCATCCTTTTTCCATTTGTATTTTTAGTGTTATTTTGAGTTGAATTTTTTTTAAACAAAAAACAGGGACTTGTAATCAAGTTTTTTTTTGCCTTTCTGATTCACATTAAAATTTACATTATACAATCTTATCACCGATTTGATTTTAGCATCTACATAATTTGTTTTTAGTTCACAGCAGAGATACACTTGGCTTTTGTCTCACAAGATAGTTATAGTGACAATAATGCCGAAAGTATTATTGGGCCTACTATTTTTGAGACACGGCATAAGATTATTACGAAAAAAGACTCAAAAATAAAAAAACTATGCAATAAATAGTGATATGCTGCAACTAAGTATAAAGTTTTAAAATTTAATTTCACTCCTAAAATATTGTAAATATATGAATAAGAAGAATGTTCGTTTTTATCGATCAATTAAAAAAATTAAATGCTACTAACTAATTTTACTTATGACGCCGCATAACACATAAGAAATACTTAAATTTTACTAAAGAAAAATCTTTTTTAAGATATTAAGTCTGTCCTGTTTTCGCTCCTTATTTAATATTTAACCTGGTATTTAGAAAAATAATGAGAACTTAAAAATTAAATAATAATTATATCGTAATCATTTTTAGTTCTATACTCACCTATATGTATACCCAAATATAGAAACATCAGGATTAACTCCCACTTTTTATAACACATTTTTTTTACTATGAACGAAACTTTTTGAAGATATCACTATTATCTTAATTTCATTGTTGATCACTATCCTACATTCTCAGCACACGCGCGAATAGCTTTCCAATAATAACGTCGCATTGCGAGCACGGCGTCATGATACAATTTTGCGTTCGCGCGCTTTCGTTAGCTACCCGAATGGCGGCAAAACACTGGCGGCAGTCTTCGCGAACAGTGAGGCAGTAAGTGGCTATTGGCACTCAACGGTTAACATGAGAAAACAGTTAACTTCTTGCGGGCGCCAATTGAAAACAGATGTTTCATTCATAAAACGATTTAAGTATGTAGGTAAGTTTATTCTTTCACGTAGTCTGTGCTGTCATAGTAGATTATTGCCCTCATGTCTATTAGAGCCCTCGCAAACGCTCAGGCTCCAAATCAGGCACTCGGTGCAATAATAAATTACTGAAGGCAAAGTGCATAATCTACTTTTCTTTCAACTATTACCTATAGGAATAGTAGATAAAAAAACTCACGTCAAAAAATTAAAATAGAAGTTTAAGATTTAACGTATTGTACTCGTGATTATAAGGGTGAAAGGTTTTCTATAACACTGTCGGCTTTGTTTAAAATGTTTTCCGGAGTTAATGAGTCGCTAGATGATTCCATTTTAATTCTTAATACGAAGCACTCCAAATAAGACAGTATCACACTTTAACGATTTCAAAAATATTGTCACGCAAAATTATTAAAGTTCAGGGAATATTCAAAAAAATTTAAAAGTGTTTGCAGACAAGCAAAATCAGATTACATTAGGGAGAAAATCTTTAGAGCAAACAATAAAATTAAAACAACATGGTCAATCATCAACGAAGAGGCTGGCAAAACCCAAAAAAAAGAGTCAAATATAACATTAAAAATAGAAAACAGATTAATTGATAAAAAGAAGTAGTTAACATATTTAATACATTTTTCAAGTTGATTGATACGACTAAGCACATAAATTCTTCTCCTGAACTTGCTGAAAATATTTTAAGGGGTAGTTTTAGTAAGGTATTGACATGTTTTGAATTTAGGAAAATTAATAAAATAGATATTATTAAGGGTTATAAAATGTTAAAAAAGAAGAAGGCTGATATTTGGGGGATATCCGTATCAGTGCTAGAACCAGTAATAGACCTTCTAGCACCCCTGTCATCATCACAGCTCATATACGTCCCCCACCGAGGGGTTCGAGCCTACCCCTGTTGTTAGGGTGACCCCTGTACTAGCTATAATATTTAATCAATGTATAGAGGTGGGTGTTTTTCCCGATTTGATGAAAGAAAGCTCCAATATTTAAATCAGAAGATACACACGATCCTTCTATCGACCAGTATCTGTGCTACCTGTATTAAGTAAAATATTCGAACGAATAATTTATTCTTAATTGGATACCCATTTTAGGTCAAACTAAAAATATTGCACAAAAATCAATTTGGACTTACAAAAGGACTATCAAGTACGGATGCAGGGGCTAAATTAATAAATATTATTTTTGAAAATTGGGAAAAAAGATGTGACTCGGTAGGAATTTTTTGTGACCTATCCAAAGCGTTCGATTGTGTTGATCATGAGATTGAACCTTCCTTTCATGGTGAAGGATATGTCGGATATCGTATTATTTGCAGACGATACTTCGTTGATTGTTTCTTTAGATAGATTAAATGTCAAACATAGTGAAAGGCATATTAATAACACTCTAAAAGAAGTCCTTCATTGGTTTTCTTTGAATAATTTAGTTTTTAGTGTAAAGAAAACTAACTGTGTTAGATTCCTGCTTCCAAATACAAAAAATAGCCCTATAAAATTATTGAACTAGACGGAAATAATTTAGAAATAGTTAATAATACTACTTTCTTGGGTATAAGTGTAGACTCTAAATTACAATGGAAGCCACATTAAGAAATTTTGGCAAAAAAACTGAGTTCTGCTGCATATGCAGTAAAAACAATTAGGAACTTAACAGATGAGACAACTGCAAGATTGGTTTACTTTGCGTATTTTTCATAGTGTCATGTCATACGGTGTTTTACTGTGGTTATCTGCAGCTGACGTCGTTAAACAATTTATATTACAGAAACGGGCTGTACGATTTATTTATAAAATGAAGCCTCGTGACTCCTTAAGAAATAAATTCAAAGAAATTGATATTCTGACATTGCCATCTGTCTATATTTTTGAAAATATAATATATATCCGCAAAAATATACATAACTTTCAAAAGAGATGTGACGTTATGGATTTGAATACTAGAAGCAAAAATAAATTAGTGGTCCCTGATCTACGACTTGCAAACGGTAAAAATTCATTTATATGGAATAGTGTAAGGTTTTACAATAAAATACCTGACTCTTAATTATGACGGATACACAATTTAAACAAAAAAGTATAAGAAAATTAATTGCTAAAGCATATTATAGGGTACTAGCTTTCCGCTCGCGACTTCGCCCGCGTTATTTTTATTTACCCGTGGGATTTTTTTTTCCGTAGGAAAACTACCCTTTGTCCTTCCCCTGGTCTCGAACTATCCCTATAAGTACTAACTTTCATCAAAATCTGTTCAGAAATTTCGAAGCCTATTCAATACAAACAAACAATCAAATCTTTCCTCTTAATAATATTAGTATGGACAAGACTTCGTCGAAGACAAACATCCCTGGCAATGAATGCTACATGTTAATGTAGTTATTACAGGCGATGGTTTTAACTAGTAATATTTAATATTTTCTACTCAGTCGTTTTTTATTTTATTTAAATCAAGTTACCAACTCGTGTTCGTTTTTGTTTTTATGACGTCAATAAGTGCTTTTTAAGCCTACATTGATAAAAATATCACAAAAAAAAGACTATTTCAATCTTTTTGGAAAATTTAATAATATGTTGTTGTTGATATGTGTAGCACCAATGTTAACCAAGACCTTCTCAACAAACTGAATCGAATGCTTAACAACTGTATACGTTTCATTTTCGGTTTACGGAAATATGACCCCATTTTCTTATTTCGCAATAAACTCAAATGGTTGCCTATCCGTTTGCGTAGGAACATGAGAGTCGCTTCCTAGCTTTTCAGCATTATTTACGATCCGAATGCTCCCCTGACTATTTAAAGTGCAAATTTCAAACGGTAGTACTAATGCACTTAACTTAGGTTCTGTTACAAAACTCACCCTAGAGTTTCCAACTCATCAATTTAGTGTAAGAATTTGACTCAAGGCAAACACCAGAATAACTTAAAATAAAACGTCTTTCGCTTTGAAAGAATTGTTCCTGAACCCTTGCAAGATTTCATTACATAGACCGGTACAGATAAACGTAAATAAAAGCTTGTAATAATAATAGTCTTTTTATTGAAAGAAACCGTAATTTAATACCAGCTCACCTTCGGTGAGCTTGTATTAAATTAGCGGCTCTTAAATTACTTAGAAAAAAAAGTAGTTAGTATTTATGAACACCATCCACTAAGGGTAAGACGGGGGATGGAAATTTTTATTTGTGAAATCTTTAATTTCTTAATTCAAACTTATGAAGATGTAATCACTCTATTATTTGGCATTTCTTTCCGAAATTTGGAAAAAAAACACTCCATATCGAGAAATCCATACGAGATAATATAAGAATACATACAAAATCACAGTTTTATATTGAATTTTTAAAGTCTTTCCAGGTGATCATTTCTTGGCACCGACTTCAATATAAAACTGTAATTTCGTATGTATTCTTATATTATTTATGACTTTTTGGTGTTTTTGAAGTCGGTTTTATTTTTTTGTAAAAAAGATTTTTTTCAATCTTTTTAGTTTATAATACATGTGTTTTAGAATTTGAGCCAAGGCAAACACCAGAACAACTTAAAATAAAACGTCTTTCGCTCTAAACAATACTGAAAGAATTATTTCCGAATTCCTAACCTACCAGAAACCGTCCATCATCAGCTCAGTAACATAATTGAAGACTATCAGATGCAAATACCTGAACATCTTCAGTAAAAACATGAAACATGTTGCACGTGCCTATGAAATTCAAGGGTTTCCCTCGATTTTCATGGATCCCATCATCAGATCATGACATGGTGACAATGGAACCACCTCGGGAGTATACTCTTTCGATTACAAAAAAAACTTTGAAAATCAGTTTACAAATGGCGGAGTAATCGGTGAACATACCTACTTAAAAAAATTATTTTACAAAAAATAAAAACCGACTTCATAAACACTGAAAAGTTAAAATAATTTAAGAATAGGTACAAACAACATCACACTACTATATTGAAGTCGGTGCCAAACGATGATCTCCTAGAAAGTCTTAAAATTTGACAAATATTTTTTATTTTTAACTTTTTAGCCAATGAAATCTGTTTAGTGAAAGTTTTCCCTCGATTTTTATGAGATCCCATTATTAAATCCTGACTTTAGTAATCTTGGGACCACCCTAGGAGTATACTCAATCGAATACAAAAGGAATTTTGAAAATCGGTAAACAATAGGCCGAGTAATCGCGTAAAATACACACAAAACACGTTAGACACACCTAAAACTTTAAGGGTTTCCCTCGATTTCTATAGGATCCAATCATCAGACCCTAACTTTGGTGACATGAGACCACCCTTGGAGTATGCTCTATCGAATACAAAAAAATTCATTAAAGTCCAACGTGTTTTGTGTGTATATTACGCAATTACTCCGCTAATAGAGTATAGTCCTGGAGTGGTCCCAAGGTCACTAAACTCAGGATCTGATGATGGGATCCCATGAAAATCGATGAAAATCACCGAAGGTGAGCTGGTATTAAATTACGGTTTCTTTCACTAAAAAAATTTCATTCACTAAAAAGTTTAAAAAAAATATTTTACAAAAAATAAAAACCGACTTCAAAAACACTGAAAAGTTAAAAATAATGTAAGAATAGGTACAAACAAACAACATCACACTTTTATATTAAAGTCGGTGACAAATTTTAAGACTTTCTAGGAGATCATCGTTTGGCACCGACTATAGTAGTGTGATGTCTGTACCTGTTCTCTTATTCTTATATTATTTTAAACTTTTCAGTGTTTTTGAAGTCGGTTTTTATTTTTTGTAATTCTAACGGCCGAATACTCAAACGACACTTAATTGTTTATGAGCTACTCAAATAGTTGAGAGCAACTTAACTCATACTCAAAACAAACATTAACAGCTACTTAATTTTTGAGACGGTCTTAACTTTAAGGTCTTTTTATCAACAAAAATGAACCAAAATCGTATACTCAAACGTCAATTATCATTTGACATGTGATTAATGCCACATTAACTGCATCTTATTTTAAGCCTAAGGGAGCTTCGGGCGTCGCTCAAATGGCGCGTAAGGAGTTGTTATTGTGCTTGAGATTTTCTTATGTCACATAGTTACAATTACTATTTTTCTAAATATGTTAAAACTAATAAAATTTATGTTTTTGCAAACCTGTTTGGTAAATGTAACTGAAAGTTGATCGTACCTTCCAATCAATAGGTACTTTTATAAAATTAATAGCAATAAGAGATTTTTAAAAACAAGTTCCCTAAAAAGAGGAAAATAAAGTTTAATTTATTACTTACATGTTACATTTTTTATGAAAATATAAAAGCTTGTCGCGAGAATGTACATAAACAATAATACAATACTTATTTAACTTGATCTTAATATAGGTAATTCTAAGAAAAAAACATTTGTTTTTATAAAATAGGTAAATCTTGTAACAAGCTTTTATATTTTCGAATCTAATGAGCCCAAACTCGATGCGGAGTTCCTATAGCCACCTTCCACCTCCAGCATCACACCCTGGTTACCATGTAAGATCAAAGTACTCGTCACAACGAATCAAACGACCTCAAACTCGATGGGGTTGTGCAGTTTTATTGCAGAGATCCTATGGCCACCTTCCAAATCCACCATCAGACCCTGGTTACCATATAGGATCAAAGTACGCGTCAATACGAATCATACGAGGCCAAACTCGATGGGGTTGCGTCGTTTTATTACCTATGGCCACCTTCCATCGCTATCGCTATCATCACTCTTAAATAGAGAAGGATCAACTTTCTCTTTTCTACTTATTCTTTCTTACTTATTCTCCATCGGTATCGAATTTTTTGGTGATTATAGCCAAAAGATTTGAAAATTATCGAGAGAAAGTTGGAGGGAAAAGCAGACTACTTCAACGTAATGTGCTACATTACGTTGAAGTAGACTGCTTTTCCCTCCAACTTGATAAACGAGTATGAGATTTTGTTCAGTTTGATAATATTGCTTCATTTATATTTTAAAAAATCTTACAAAAGACAAAACCGACTTCTATAACACCAAAAAGTCATACATAATATACTAAGAATACACACATCACAGTTTTATATTGAAGTTGGTGCCAACACAAAAGGTAGGTAAGCATTTATTCAAAACCATAATTATTTTATATTAAATCATAAATTATTACATTAGTTGAAAAGTCACTAAAAAAACTATACTTACAGAAGAAATGGCTGTATGTGCTTAAATCCGTTTGCTTCTTATACTTGGAAAACTAAAATCTACAAATGTAAAAAACATGTCGAGATTTAATTTTTGTTTGATTTTATTATATTTTATGTCTTCGCGGATTTTTAAGCATATGTTGTCGATTCAGAATCAATATTTTTTTTCGCTTAACAATATAAGACAGTTTTCTATCGAATATGCGAAAAATTAATTAATGTTACCAGTCTACAAATATTTAAGTCTTTCTTACAAAAGCAGCCATTATCAACGATTAAAAACTGTTTCAGAATTTCATTTAAATCTAAGACCTCCTTAAAATTATGAAGACCTTTAGTAAGATTTTATTTAAAAAGCGTTTGAGTATTTGGCCGTAAGTCGGTTAAAAACATGAAACACGTTAGATGTGCCTATGAAATTCAAGGGTTTCCCTCGATTTTAATGGGATCCCATCATCAGATCATGACATGGTGACAATGGGACCACCTCGGGAGTAAGTATACTCTTTCGATTACAAAAAGAATTTTGAAAATTGGTCCACAAATGGTGGAGTAATCGGTGAATATCTTCCCTTTATATGTCTGTGGTGAACATACGTAAAAAAATAGATACAGCCGAACATAAATCCTCCTCTTTTTTCGAAGTCGGTTAAAAATCCGCAGGTGGTATGAAAGCAAACTGTGACTGACTGCAATCACGGTTAATTTTTATATTTAGATAGCAAAAAGTTTCACTGTGGCCAATAAACCATACAGTAGGTATACAGATGTATCCATACATCCATCTATAATACCCAAATTGTAATCTGTGCCCGTAAAATATACGGGCACGGCGACACGCGACGGCCGGCAGGCAACAGCGAATTATCAGCCCGTTTGCTATGGAAAGCATTTACAAAGCATGTTTCAATGTAGGAAAATTATGTTCCAAACTAATAGTCATTATCAAATTATTAGAATTGAATAATAAAACTTATTACAATTGAAACATTTCCCAATCAGTTAATGCTATCCAACTTTAAGAAGTATTGTATTAAGAAGTATTAAGTAAGAAACCTAATTAAATTACATAAAACAAAAATGTATCTCTGGAATGAATGAAATTGGAATGAAGCGTACTTGCTAAATGTATTCTATTAAAATGTCATGTCATTTCATTACAGCAGTAGAACTTTAGAGGTGGAGTGTCAAGTTTGAGGTTGTTTTATTTACACCTTTGTATTGAATTAGAAAACTGTATTTGCATTCGTAGGTATCAATAAGTACCTAACCTATCAACTAAATCTAATGAATAACAACATGATGTTTATATCCAATAGGTAAGTGAAAAAATGTGCTCTATATAATGGCTCTATATTTAAATCAAGCTTATTAATATATTTGCAGTTCATTGTTTTTGCTATAAAACAAACAACACCAACTGGAATCGATCTTTGAATTACTTGCTGTAGTAGTACATACCTATAGCTATATATTATTAATTAAATGAATTTGTGGATAATTTACGTGAAGGTACTTAATCATCAAAGCTATTAGAATAGGTAGGTATATGCTTGACGATGGATAAGCACGAACACTTTTCATAGTAAAAAACAAATCAGCAAAACCATTGAAGAGAAAGAGGCAAATCTAGGTTACTACTCGTAAGTGTGTACGCTCAAACGTCGTGCATAAGGTTACTTCTTCTAGTGTCCAATCGAAACAGGATTTTCAGTCATATCTTATCTGCTTTTTTTGCGGCGCATCAAAGCGAGACGGGCGCAGCGTTACCAGATTTTTTTTGGCAAGTCGGGATATTGAAACTTTTTGAGTGAAAAAAGAGGGATTCTTTTGTTGAAAGCGGGATATAGTTAAAAAAAACGTATATAATGAGATGTTTTTAAATATTTATCTTTTTATTTGAGTTTTAAATTACGTTTACGTAACAATTTTTTAGCAAAGGTAGCTATAAAAAATATATTTTTATAAAAATATGATATTTTAAATCAGATTTACCTATAATTAGGTAGTTAAGTCTTCTTCGTCTTCTGAATAAAAAACAAAAATGAAAGTCTAAAAAGTCCGTGCCACCCGGCCGCGCATTCTCAGCACGCTGTACGCACGGCCGAGTTATCTTCGAAAAGTGGGTCTGAGCTTGTCCCGCACGGGACATTTAATTTTGATTTAAAAATCGGTACGTCCCGCCAAAATCGGTAGGTCTTTCAACGCTGACAGGCATGACTTTACGAATCGAACCGGTGTAACCGGTGTTCCGACAGTTGTGAATAGAGGGGGATTTCAGTCACAATATAGAGTACCTATCGTTCTCTATATTGTGTCTCACTTTCGGACGAAAACTAAACCGATACTTTTATAGACTATGGACCTACCTAAACATGTAATAAAAATTATAATCTAATCTAAACTAATCTTCTAATATATAAAAATCTCGTGTCACAGTGTTTGCTACCATCCTCCTCCGAAACGGCTTGACCGATTTTAACTATTTTTTTTTGTGTATATTCGGTAAACTTTGTTTTATACCCTTAAGTGATAAGGGTGTTTTTTTAAATTATGATGACGAAACGTAGTTCGTGGGTACAGCCTAGTCTAGTGTTTTTTTTTTTAAAAAAAACCTCACCCCACGCTAGAATTTTCTCCTGTGTCGTGGGTGCAGTTACAAACATAGAATATCACATGCACATACGCCCAGACCGGAACAAATTTCTGTAGGCCATACAAAATATTTGTCCCGTACGGGAATCGAATCCGCGACCCGTCGCGCAGTAGGCGATCACTCAACCTCTGCGCTAACCGTGTCAAGTACTCTTATCTCGTTAACTGCTCTTATCTCATATTGAAAAAAAATATTATGCAATTTACGAAGCATGATAACAAATTCTTCGTATTATGTAATAATCTTCACGTTTGATAATAATCGTAAAATGTCGATATCAATATTATTATGTTAGTCCACAAAATTTGGTTCTTTCGTTTTCACTTTAGAAACCAGCGCAGAAAGAGTAGAGACTCTCTTTCGGACGCGATTTTACTAAGAGTGAACCTTTCATTCCTTTGTCTGAACTGACAGCTGTCAAAGTTTGTACGTTCGATTTGCGCCATTTTGGCACTGCACTGATGAAATAACTCCGAAGTAAACCCCCTGAAATTCGCATACGTCAAAAATATTCTCGAGACAATCGCCTGACATGAGTGGCGCTTATCGGTACATCTTTTTAAAAAAAATGTACCGATAAGCGCCACTTTCACTTGTTACTTAATTTTGAGAACCAACAAATAACTTTCTTGCGAAATTTATTTCAGCCAAGAGACGCCCACTGCTGGACATAGGCCTCCCCCAGGGATCTCCAAACCGATCGGTCCTGCGCCTCCCGCATCCAGCGGCTTCCCGCGACCTTAACCAGATCGTCGGTCCACCTTGTAGGGGGCCTACCAACACTGCGTCTCCCGGTACGTGGCCGCCACTCGAGGACCTTTCCGCCCCAACGGCCGTCAGTCCTGCGAGCTATGTGTCCTGCCCACTGCCACTTAAGGTTTGCAATTCTTTGGGCTATGTCGGCGATCGCGTAGAGAAACCCCGAGCATAGCCCTCTCCATTGCCCTTTGAGTGACATTGAGCCTTCTGATGAGACCCATTGTAAACGGCCACGTCTCAGTTCCGTACGTCATCACTGGCAACACGCACGAATTGAAGACTTTCGTCTTAAGACACTGCGGTAGATTGGCCGAGAATATGCTGCGTAGCTTCCCGAACGCTGCCCAGCCGAGTTGGATTCGTCGATTTACCTCTTTCTGGAAGTTGGACTTATCGAGCTGGACTATTTGTCCCAGGTAAACATATTTGTCAACAACTTCCAGTGTAGAGCCGCCAACCTTCACAGGAGTGGGTACTACATGGGAATTCACCATAATTTTGGTCTTGTCCATGTTCATTTTAAGACCCACTTGTTGGGAAACTCTACAGAGGTCTTCGAGCATTGCGCCTAGATCTTCCACGGTCTCAGCCATGACCACAATATCATCGGCAAAGCGATGGTGAGTCGTGTACTCGCCGTTTATGTTGATGCCGAGTCCTCTCCAGTCCAAAAGCTTAAATACATCCTCCAGCGCAGCTGTGAACAGCTTCGGCGATATAACGTCACCCTGTCTCACACCTCGCTGAAGTCGTATTGGTTTCGAGTTCTGGTCCTGAAGGCGGACTGACATAGTGGCGTTTTCGTACAATGACTTCAACACTTGGATGTACCGGTAGACTATTTGGCACCTCTGGAGTGACCTAAGCACGGCCCAGGTCTCGACAGAATCGAAGGCTTTCTCATAGTCCACAAACGCCAAGCATAGTGGCAGATTATACTCCTCGGTCTTCTGTATAACCTGCCGCAGCGTATGAATGTGGTCTATGGTACTATAGCCTTTGCGGAATCCGGCTTGTTCGGGAGGCTGGAAGTCGTCAAACCTGCGCGCGAGACGATTCGTGATGACTCTCGAGAACAGCTTGTAAACATGACTCAGGAGCGTGATGGGTCTGTAGTTCTTCTACTGGGCCCTGTCGCCCTTTTTGAAGAAAAGTGCCACCACACCCCCGTGCCATGCTTTAGGTGTATTGCCCTCGAGTATGATGGAGTTAAATAGCCTCTGCAACGCTTTCCGGACTGGTAGTCCACCCGCTTTCAAAAGCTCAGCTGTAACTCCATCATCACCCGGTGCCTTGTTGTTTTTTAGCTGTTTGAGAGCCACACTAATCTCGTACAGGCTGACGTCCGGGATGTCTTCGGTGTAATGCCGGATCAATTTGGCTCTAGGATCTGTAGCCTGAATGACATGTGCCTGCGATGTTGTGTAAAGCTGTCCATAAAAGCGTTCAATCTCAGCCATAAGCTCAGGTCGAGACGTAACGACTCTGCCGTCCTCTGTCTTCAGCTTCGTCAGCAGACTCTGACCGAGTGACAGATCTCTTGCGAACACTTTGGAGCCCTTGTTCCGCTCGATTGCTTCCTTAATACGTTCTGTATTAAATCGGCGTATGTCGCGAGTCAGAGACTTCGAGATCTGTTTGTTGAGTCGCCGACGAGCATCTTCAGAGGACTGCAGACCCATCCCACGCCTTTCTTCCATCAGCTTAATCGTCGGCTCTGAGATCTTGCTCCTTTGCTTGGTACGGCTGGGTTTGAAAAACTTCGAACCCACCGTAAGGACAGTTTCCACAAATCTGTAATTATATGTGTCCACATCCGTGCAATCCTCCAGGCAAGCGAACCGATTCTGCAATTCGAGTTGTAAGCGCTCGGGGTTTTGGATCTGGATGGCTTCAGGACGGAGCGTTGACTTCATCAGTCGATACCTCTCAGCTTTTACATTAAGATTCAATGCGCCTCTCACCATTCGGTGATCGCTTCCCGTGTTGAACGCATTGATCACTGAGACGTCATTGAATAAGCGAGTCTTAGTCGACATGATGAAGTCAATCTCATTTTTGTCATGCCATCCGGACTTTTCCAGCCGTTTTTTGAAGAACGAGTTCATTATTAAATCCTTTATTGCACATAAACAATTAAATTTGGTTAAATTAAATATAGTACATAGGTGGGCTTATCTCTGGTAGAGATCTCTGCCAGCCAACCCTAACAGGTGTAGTGAGACTGCTATTGCGGGAATGTACTATGCACTAAAAAAAAAAAGAACAAAAAATATATTCTACAAGATATACCTTAACTACGTTACACAATATATAGTTCATCATATAGAGTCCCTCTCTCTCCATGTAATCGGCTAGCATTTGACCACGGTAATTCCGGATTCCAACTCCAAATTGCCCCACTTTCAACTCACTGTGTAATGAGTCTTGGAAGCATGTATTGCCCAGAAATGTCCTCATACATAGCTTCCACTTCCTCGTCGGAGTGTTTCGAGGTCGGGGCGTATACCTGTATGACCTTCAGCGAATACTGTTTGGTAATTCTGAGTATAAGGTACGCCACGCTATTCGACACACTTCCGATCTGTAAAACGTTGTTCACAAGAGACTTGTGGACGATAAATCCGACACCACCTTGGGACAGGTCTTCGCCCTCCCGGAAATAGAGCAGGTTGCCGGATTTGAGAACCATCGTGTCCTCACCCTCTCTTCGGACTTCGGACAGTCCCACTGTACTCCAGCGAATCCTGCTTAATTCCTTTTCGAGTTCCAGCAGCTTCTCCTCGGTCCGCAGTGTGCGCGCGTTATATGTGGCCAGGGCCAAGGTCGTCGTCTGACGGGGGATCTCCGCCGCCCAGGGATTCTTTGCACCCCAGGTCCCAGTACCGTGTCGACGTCCGTCACCACCGGCACGGCCTCCAGAACCGCCGGGCACTTGGGGCCTTTGTTTTAGGTTTGGGTTCATAGGGAGTGGCCGTCTCCCACCACTCTGGCCCAGTGCGGGTTGGTGGGGAGCGCCAGAGCCTCATCTGTTATATAGCAGGGTGCACCGCGTGCAGGTGAGGTTGGCTTGGGTCCCGATAGGTGGTATTTGGAACCCCTTGCACCCCCTTGCGAAATTACTACATTTCAATTATTTAGTACGTGCCTCTAAATACAGATTAAATATCGATTGATTTATTTCATAGCCCTAAATACAATAATGTTTGATGAATGTGTTTTGACCAGAAAGCCTTGAAATACTACAACTAACGCTCTAATCAGAATAATCTCTATCGCTTAACTGTTAAGGTGTTGTATGATCTTTTATCAACTCACCTAAATCACCAAATAAATAAAATTTAAGGTCAGTACGTGCCCATAATATTGAACGAACTATCCCACAACTCCTAAGCCTCAAGGAATCTTCTATTATCAATTTTAGCAACATGAAATGTTGGCTACCAGTCACAAATGCTTGAATAGCTTTAAAAAGTTTCCAAACACAATTTACCTGGGCTACCATTATCAGATCCTAACCTCAGACTGTTTCGAATAGAAATGGATCTTGAAAATCAATCCATTTCTGAATTCACGGAAAAATCGGTGAATATAAAAAAAGATAAATGCAATCAAACATGGAACCCTGTTCCGTTTTTATAGCTGGTTAAAAAAGTCACTTACGAGGGGAGGTCCAAAACTTCGGGTTTTAAATAAAATGAAACAATAAAATCAATTTTCCTTTTCAATATAATCACCCTTATGCTGAATACATTTATTAGATCTTTGAATTAATTTTTCTAAGCCATTGTAAAAATATTTTTTATCTTTTGCCTCAAAATGAGCCAAAATTGCCTCATCGGAAAATTTCCTTCCCCTTAAGACTTTTTTAAAATTAGGGAACAAATAAAAATCACTTGGGGCAAGATCTGGACTGTAGGGTGGGTGGACTAGTGTTTCGAGGGGTGCGCATTTTCTTACATAACTTTTCAATTCCTATCATTGGAGGTCCGAAAATATTTCTCATACCATTTAAAACCATAATGATCATTCTTCATAAAAAATTTAAAAACTACATATTTAAAAACATAATCATTGAAATTCATAATATCATTAATCATACACTTAGTTTTTACTAATATTTGTTTTCATACTCGTATATTATTTTATACTAATGACCGAAACTGATATTCATTCGAATAAATAAGTATAATATTCATATAACAATACAGAATATTTTGGCGATGTAGAAACTGTAGGCGGGTCAAAAATAGGAAGCGAGGAGCGAAGCGACGAGCGTAGGTTTGAACATGAAACAAGCGCGCGAGCCGAGCGAGCGAAGCGAGCGTGCCGCGGGAGCGGCCGACGAAGCGCCAGAAACGACTTTATGTGTATTCTCGACTTTATGCATACTTATTGCTCGTGGAAACGTTCTTAGTAACAACATTATTAATTAAAGCAATATGATCATTGAATGTTATGAAGATAAAAGATCTGAAAAAAAATATATGTATTTAAAATGGTTCTTGGTAGTAACAGTATTAATAAAAAAAATATGATCACTAACTGTTATGAGCTCCGTTGGTTGTAATAAAAATGTATGAATAAAAAAAGTATGAAAAATAAAATTATGAAGAGTGATTACTATGAACACAAATCGGTAGTAAGACAAAGAATAGGATTTAGAATATTATGTGAGCCAATATGGACCCGTTTCGAGGCCATGCGTGTGCAGAGCAACCATTGCAACTCTGCTCTCGTGAACCGGCACGTTGTCTTGCAAGAGCAACACATCATAATCATCATTTTCCGCCATTTGTTGTCAATTCTTTGACATAGGCCTCTTCCAGCTCCCTCCATATTGTGCGATCTTGCGCCTTTCGCATCCAATCCTGTCCTCCGTGTCGTCTAATATCGTCCATCCACCTCATAGGTGGACGGCCCCGAGGTTTTTTATTCATGCGGGGTCACGCAAAGAGATTCCTAGCATAGCTCGTTCCATTGCTCTCTACACAACTCTGAACTTCTCTGTTGACTTCTTAAAGGTCATGGTCTCAGCCCCATACGTGAAAACAGGCAGAACACTGCTCAAACAGCTTTGCCTTAAGCTTAATGGACAGCTTTCCGCGTAATATCTTACCATTAGCTCCAAAAGCTGCCCAGGCCTGAGCTATGCGCCGCGCCGGTCTATTTCTGCGGTTTGATTTTGGCTACCCAAGAGACAGAGTGACCCAAGTAGATGTAGGAGTGTGCCATACATTTTGACCCGGGCAACGCCGGTTCTCTCATCTGGTAAATACATTATAAGAATTGATCATTATAGTGAACAATATTAATCAAAGGTAATTATACAAGATGACCGCTATTTAGATAAAATATTATACTAAATGATGACGTAATCCGAAGTAAAATAGCATTCCAGTATGCAACCAATTTGAACATCTTCATGTTGTAAGTACCTGATATGTCATGCAATGAGATTTTATCTGGTGATACTTCCGTTGTTGATTGTGATCATACATCTTTCACTCTCAACACCAAAGTCGAGTAATCAGTCGATATCGAAAATATCATCTGATAATATTATAATAAGTGGAACATCTTTTGAACAACTCAGTAATGTGTACGATTAGATATTCCATTAATTTATCGCATATCCCTTAATCTACTTATACAAATAAATAAAATTGAAGTGTCTGTTTGTAATGTCAAAATAACAAGTTTTTACTAAATGGGTATGAATGTATATCGGTTACCAATAACAAAAACACAATTTATTTATTTTTAGTCTGTCTGTCTGTTTGTTCCCGCTAATCTCCGGAACGGCTGAACCGATTTTGACGGGACTTTCACTAATAGATAGCTAATTCTATAAGGCATAGGCATAACATACTTATTATCAAGATCTTTAAAAAAATTGCCTACAAAAATCCAAATGCTGCCAAAAGTTACTATTCTAGTACTAGTCAAAAGTGACATTTCGGTGTAGAGAAACAGGCCGAGAAAATACTCTCGCGATCCTTGTGCTACGCATGCAGGTGACAATGAGGAAGATTTGTGATGTTTTAAAGGCTCCAATTACCGACAGTGACACGTGTGCTATTCGAAAAGTTGCAAAATTGGACACTAGGTACTCCTAAGAGACCTCGAAGTGTTTTTTTTACCTTACTTTCTGAGCAGCCTCCCTAGACAAATGCCACGAGCTAACTTTTCCGCAGTTGTTCCGCAGCAAAAATGTATGGAGATGACATTAGCTGCGGAAGAAATAGCGGGAGGTTGTCGCAGACTAATGTCATTTCCATACATTTTTTCTGCGGAAGGACTGCGGAAAAGATAGCGCGTGGCATTTGTCTAGGGGGGGCTGCAACGTGATCATCTGTTATCAATCAGTCTACAAATGTTATAACAAAACTGATAACACTGACTTTCCTAAGTCTTTCCAGGGGAAAAGCAAATACATACCTACCTACTTATATCTCTGAACATCGTGCCCGAATGTAAAAATCTGCATACTGCTATCAGGAAAATGACTTTAAATATAAAGCTAACAAATAGTCGTGCATACATAGTTGGTACATCCATGAAGAAAACCCGTACAAAACCAAGTGGTGCAAAGGTTCAAACTTGTGTAAGCTGTCAATATTTTTGACAAAAATACAATTTGAAATTCATACATTTCGTCAGGAAACAGACCAATATGACGTCACGGCTACGATCCAAAAAAATGTTAATTGTTCTTATTACTAACCCTCAAACATATTCCGTGAGTCGTGACTAAGCTGTTGTGAGTTTGTACTAAACATTCTTGAATGGAATATATCTGCGACATCATATAATGTTCCTAAAGATTTAGCTACTACTTTATCTTGTTGACTTCTGACTTTAGCATTGATGATAATTGATGTAAATATAAAAAGTGTTGCTGTGCTATCTGAATCGTACTATTATATAATAATGTAAAGATTAATGATGTACAGTTACGCAAAAAGAATGGACCTTCGTCTTTGGCAACTGGTTGAGTAGGAAGAAAGGTTTTTCTTTTTTGGCAACTGGTTGCGAAACCTAGTTACCATGGCGGCCGGAGGGGACAAATCTAACAAAAATTAGATCTTTCGAATTTGGTACCTATTCTTTTCGAGAAGAGAAGTCCCTCCCAATTTACATACAGGTGGTAGGTAGAGTCACCATTTTTCCACTGTTTTACGTCAATAAGTGTCTGTAAAACAGAGATTTTTTCTACGTCAACACGGGGACCCATCACGAACAAAAGTAAAATAATTCGATAAAATCATCAATAGATGGCGCTACTTTAATCGATTTTTGTAATGACTTTTTAGTGAATTTAGTAAAAGTCAACAAGGAGATTCAGAAAACTATTGATTATATTTAAAAAAATCACTTAGCACGTGGGAAGTATCAAAATACGTTTTTAAGTCATGCTAGAACGGTTTAACATTTCTTTTTACTTTATAGCACTCCTAGCGACAAATTGTCTGAACTTCAATGTATCTCTCAAAAGCATAGCTCAAAGTAGCACGCAATGTCTGCTTTAACTATTTGATTACATACTGCTCACTCATAGATGGCACTAGTTATGTATACTTGTTCGTATGGTCACAGATTGAGTTGAATTATTTTATTTTATTATTTTACCTACAAGGTGTTTGGTATTTAGGTATTTTGACATAATCATAATAGTAATGGCGTCATTGAAAATTCGAAATTGCAAAAATAATTTTCTAATTCCCATACATTTGAAAGTGTAATGTTGAATTATGGTCGAATTACACAAAAACATGACATCTTAAATTTCACCACTTCCAATAGGTCAGGATTGGTCTACTCGATAGATCTTCGTTTTTAAATCTGTGTGGCAGTGGTTCGATCCTGTACTGATGTAGTTATTTTTAAAAAAAATTGCTTGTTTTATTATTTTGTTTTTCTTTATTGCTTTTTGTTTATTAAGTATATCAATTCCTTTTATTTATATCTCAATTTGTTTTTTATTTATAATTTTCTTTTAAGAACAAAAAGATTTAGGTTAGGATTAGAAACGCGATTTTAATAAGTAAGAACTTACCCTATTAAATATTTTTTCGGAAATTTTCAGTTAAATGCCTACGAACCGAAAAAAAAGTTTCACATGCATGTTGGTTTCATAAAACCACTTGATTTTTTCACTGACCTAACTATTTTGTATGGGGGATTTCAAAACTAATTTTACAAATCTGAATTTTTAATAACATCATAAGTATTATTCAGCTATGTTAGGTACATACATAGTCATAGATAATATAGGCACAGATAATATAATACTACAGTACAGATGCCCCATCCCATACAACGAAATGGGACCTACTTAAATCGGGCTATTCTTCGAACTATTTTATTTCACCATTTCACCGCGAGATGACGCACCAGCAAGCTCGGGCCATCGAGCCTTTGCTACATTGGGCTCAGTAGTTCTCGCACGCACTCAACAGATGGCACTTTGTGAACTGCTATGCTTATTATGCTTTGTTTAGTTCATGACTGCGTAAATAGGTCTTGTAAAAGATCATAGGCTTACGGCTGGCTGCAACAAGCTAAATGTGTTACAATTTGGTAAAAAATTTACGTATAAATCAATGTTATACCTAAGGGGTTGTTCCGCCATGGTTATACGATTTATGTCATACATTTTATATACGTTTGACATTTAAGATGTAATTGTAAAATAAATTTGATATCATTGGAGGTATAAGTCATTTTGGTAGTGGGTACTTTCTATTATATCTGTAACTTCAAATTCAAAAAACTGGTTAAGAATAAAGCAAACTAGCAAATTTTTTGTGACTTTTTTTTATCCCGCCCAAGACGATTTTTTTCACTGATTTATTCATCATTTTTTCAATTTATTTAGTATTTTTAAAGAAAATCAAAGTGACATAATACCTATTGTATTTTGTTAAAATGTGATTTAAAATTTTTATTTGACAAGATTTTTCAGTTTATGATTTTTGTTTTTTATATAAAATAAGTGTTTATTTTTATATTTATACATACTTACCTATAAAAAACTAAGCAATTTAATTTCTCAGTGATATTTTATAATATAAAATATCATTGAGAAATTTAATTCTTAATTACTTATATTTTTTTATAATATAAAATATAATTGAGAAATTTATATTCTTTTAGCCGGCTGAAATTAATTTATTCGACTGTTTTATCAAATATCGAAATTATATAATTTAGTACTATTTTTTAAACAAAATTTTATTTTTCCTTGTTCTTTCTTACCAGTTATCTAATTTTCTGTTTCATTTTAAGAATGTTGTTATTAATTCTGTGATAAAAAATTATTGAAACAAAAGATACTTAATGCGGATTCGAACTACAGACCTCTAGCGGTTTAGCTTAATAATTTCGCAGTATTTCCGCATGAGCCATCTGTTCACTTAGATTTGATGTTGAAAGGACATGTCCACTTTTTGTATGGAACGTGGAATTTTATTCTGAACCTTTTTTAACCAGTTTAAAAATTTATGACGGAAATAGAACTTTATGAGAAGGATGTTTATCCATGAATATTAAAAATATTAAGGCCTGCATTTAGGAGAAAAAAATTAAAAATGTTTTTTTTTTTATTGTTTCTTTAGTAGGGCCACATTTAGTTTTTTTTACTGGCAATTAAAAGGATGTCATTGTCAATATGTCAATGCCACTGTAGCTGTCGTTTTGACTTTTGTTTATTGTTATGTTTGTGTGTATGTGTGTAACCTTCCTTCCTTTCACAAAATAGTATCTTTTATTTTCTACAGCTATGCTCAGGTTCTTGATTTTACATGTGATTTAAATATTGGCTTGCTAACTGGACTAAGTTTTCTCGTAATTTGAACGTACGAAGTAACCAGACCCAAGAATTGAACAACAAAATGTTATACTTCCAGGTTACAGTCGCACTCCTGATACAACTTCTAATTTTTTTGTACCAGAGTGCTATAATTTGGAATGTCGACAGGTACCATTATATTTAAGAAAGAAGATCCTTGTTGAAGGGGATTGTAAAATATTCGTAAAGTAATGCCAGAGTCTGTGAAAATCACATGAGTCAATATGATTTTGCATTTTTACGGTAATATAAGTTCACTGTATTGTTTACACCAAATAATTCATGCTTGACTTACTAACAATAAAATCAAAGAACAGAAACTAATTGAATTTGAAAATATAGAAAATTCCACTGATATAGTATGTAAATACTGGACAGGTTTAACAGTCACACAATTTGTTTTATTGTTCTCTTGCTTAACTCAATTAGGTGAGGTTTTTTCAAAGCCTAAAAAGGCCTTAGGTTTATATTAAGTCAGACTATGGGCTAAGGAATCCCTTTGCAGAATTGCTTCTCGGGTATACATTTCAAAAACTCATGTTTACTTATATAAAAAAGTGTTATTGCTTCAAAAATCAATATGCACCTTTACATTTAGGTATAGCCCATATAAGCAGGGAAAACCTGTCCAGTAGAAATCTAACTATACGTTATACTCTTTGGGTCTGATTCAAACAATTCCATTGTTTTATTAGAGGTTACTAAAATTGTACTTACAAAAATCCTCTAATTACCTATTTCAAAAGAAATCTTATAACTTACACTGCTAGCTGCAGTAAGCGACCAACCAACCTGGTGGTCAATCTATTTTAAATAGGGCATTAGAAGCCATCTTTGTACATATTGATGCTTAAATTCCACACTTGAATGTTCCCCAGAATGAAAATATTCAATTTAATTTTAATCAGTCTTGGAACATATTAAATTAAGATATTCAAGAAAATGATCTATCACATGAGACTGCTGATAAGAGGAAAAATCAAATGAAATCCATGAATTTAGGATGGGCTCCGCACCAAACTCATATAACACCACTGGCTCAATTTTGAAATGACGTACTAATGAGGGAAGATGTTGAAATTGAATAAATAAAAATTACATAATTTCTGGGTTTTATTTCATACCTGCAACCAGTTTCTATATTACAACTCTTTCACATAGTTTCCACCATTATAATTATTCAACACTTCATATTACATATTTAGTACCCATGATAAAATCGAGGGTATGTAGTCATATAGAAGTAAATATTTACACTTTGAATTAGCATTATAGTAATCTTAGAGAATTTTGCACTTAGTTCATTATAATGACTTCATTAATTAGCATTTGTTTTGTAAAAAATCTTTTGTTATTGAAATAGTAAAACTGTAGCATTCTTAAGAACAGACCAGTATATTTTATTTATGTTGATATTTCATTACTGTGAGGTAGGTGCTTATCCTAAGAGTAGGCAGAGTAAAACAGGTATCTCACACTAGACACTACAGCCAGGGGCTCATCCTAACAAATGCTGCACAAACACACTGCTACAAAGTAAAGTATAGAAGTCATCTGCCACCAACCAATGCATTTATTGTGCTAGATTTCATTTTAATAGCATGGACCTATTGATTACATGTATCATTTTTTTGGTCAGAGTCAGAGATGCTTGTTTGTTACCAGCAGTGACCTGCAATGCTGCTAATTTGCCATCCAATTCAATATGTGGTCACCTGGGGGTTTATTGTCGAAGGAAAAATCTATAACGTCTGCGATGCCTTTAATTTGACAGTCATTGCGGCAACAACACAAGATTGTGCACTTCTTAATAAAAAGTATTGTGATGTATTGTGATTGCTTAGATTATAAGCGATCACGATCATTAAAATCACAAAATTAAACGAGGCTTTTTTTGACGCTGTCACTTCTGCAAGAGAAGGCAAAGGGAGCTAAGTTCATACAGCCATGTTTTTCGTAAATCTTGATAAAACATTAAAAATGTAATTTATGTTAATTTTTAATCAGAAAGTCACTCACTATCACATCGTTTGTGCGCTTTTGTTACTTATTTATTCTTAGCCCAAAAGTGGACATGTCCTTTCGAATCTTATTTAAATTATGTGACGTCTATTGTAAGTCGCGCTTGCCACAATATTTGTAAATGGTAAAATCTAATAAAACACTGTACCTATAATATTTTATTTGGCAAAATTCAAAATATACCTCATCACCATTGAGATTAAAAAATAATTCAAGTAGTACCTACATTAATTTTATTAATTTTTTTATAGTCAGGAAACTTATGTCCATTAAAGTATTTACTAAACTTACAGAAATTGTGTATGTAAAGAAAAAATATTGCTGTGTTTGTAAACTACCTCTAAGTTTTTGTATTACTGACACTATGTTATGTAACCTGTCACAATTTATGACACGTCATGCTGTTGATACAATGTATATACGTGGAGCTTTATGTACCTATATGTATTGATTTGTATATTTCTATTATTCCATGTTGAGTGTATTACGTAGATATTAAGATTTTTGTTGTTGTTTATAGCTTAGTGTGTATGTGCCATAGTGATGCCTCTTAGAGCGTCTTCAGGGTGTCTACGGAAGACCAGCGCCGGGGAGTCTGCGACGCCTCGGCATTATGCTGAGTAGATACCCTTTCCGTGGCACATCTATTAGTGTTTTCCCTTTTTTTATTTGTTATTCTGTATTAGTGCCATTGAATAAACCATTTTCTTTCTTTCGTTCTTTCTTTTTTTTTCATTAATACTCACGCTGGGCTTTAAATGTTGACCTTAAGACTGCCCTTATGTCGCTCGTAATAGCGGCGGCTTTCGTAATGCAAATGTAAAGCTTGACGTGTTGCTGACTGTACTTTACGTATTACTTACCTATATTATCTATGACTATGTATGTACCTAACATAGTTGAATAATACTTATGATGTTATTAAAAATTCAGATTTGTAAAATTAGTTTTGAAATCCCCCATACAAAATAGTTAGGTCAGTGAAAAAATCACTGTGGTTTTATAAAACCAACATGCAACTTTTTTTTGGGTTCGTAGGCATTTAACTGAAAATTTCCGAAAAAATATTTAATAGGGTAAGTTCTTACTTATTAAAATCGCGTTTCTAATCCTAACCTAAATCTTTTTGTTCTTAAAAGAAAATTATAAATAAAAAACAAATTGAGATATAAATAAAAGGAATTGATATACTAATAATAAACAAAAAGCAATAAAGAAAAACAAAATAATAAAACAAGCAATTTTTTTAAAAAATAACTACATCAGGACAGGATCGAACCACTGCCACACAGATTTAAAAACGAAGATCTAACGAGTAGACCGATCCTGACCTATTGGAAGTGGTGAGATGTCATGTTTTTGTGTAATTCGACCATAATTCGACATTACACTTTCAAATGTATGGGAATTAGAAAATTAATTTTGCAATTTCGAATTTTCAATGACGCCATTACTATTATGATTATGTCAAAATACCTACATACCAAACACCTTGTAGGTAATATAATAAAATAAAATAATTCAACTCAATCTGTGACAATACGAACAAGTATACATAAGTAGTGCCATCTATGAGTGAGCAGTATGTAATCAAATAGTTAAAGCAGACATTGCGTGCTACTTTGAGCTATGCTTTTGAGAGATACATTGAAGTTCAGACAATTTGTCGCTAGGAGTGCTATAAATTTGTAAAAAGAAATGTTAAACCGTTCTAGCATGACTTAAAAACGTATTTTGATACTTCCCACGTGCTAAGTGATTTTTTAAAATATAATCAATAGTTTTCTGAATCTCCTTGTTGACTTTTACTAAATTCACTAAAAAGTCATTACAAAAATCGATTAAAGTAGCGCCATCTATTGATGATTTTATCGAATTATTTTACTTTTGTTCGTGATGGGTCCCCGTGATATAGGTAAGTAATAAGTAAAGTACAGTCAGCAACACGTCAAGCTTTACATTTGCATTACGAAAGCCGCCGCTATTACGAGCGACATAAGGGCAGTCTTAAGGTCAACATTTAAAGCCCAGCGTGAGTATTAATGAAAGAAAAAAGAAAGAAAGAAAGAAAATGGTTTATTCAATGGCACTAACACAGAATAACAAATAAAAAAATGGAAAACACTAATAGATGTGCCACGGAAAGGGTATCTACTCAGCATAATGCCGAGGCGTCGCAGACTCCCCGGCGTTGGTCTTCCGTAGACACCCTGAAGACGCTCTAAGAGGCACCACTATGGCGCACACACACACTAAGCTATAAACAACAACAAAAATCTTAATATCTACGTAATACACTTAACATGGAATAATCCTAATATTATAAAGCTGAAGTTTGTTTGTTTGTTTGCTTGAACGCGCTAATCTCAGGAACTACTGATTCAAATTGAAAAATTCTTTTTGTGTTGGATAGTCCATTTATCGAGGAAGGCTTTAAGCTATATAAGATCACGCTACGACTAATAGGAGCTGAGCATCAATGTCAAATGTTGCAAAAACGGGTAAAAAAATATACGACGAAACGTAGTTCGCTGGCACAGCTAGTAGAAATATACAAATCAATACATATAGGTACATAAAGCTCCACGTATATACATTGTATCAACAGCATGACGTGTCATAAATTGTGACAGGTTACATAACATAGTGTCAGTAATACAAAAACTTAGAGGTAGTTTACAAACACAGCAATATTTTTTCTTTACATACACAATTTCTGTAAGTTTAGTATATACTTTAATGGACATAAGTTTCCTGACTATAAAAAAATAAATAAAATTTATGTAGGTACTACTTGAATTATTTTTTAATCTCAATGGTGATTAGGTATATTTTGAATTTTGCCAAATAAAATATTATAGGTACAGTGTTTTATTAGATTTTACCATTTACAAATATTGTGGCAAGCGCGACTTACAATAGACGTCACATAATTTAAATAATAGATTCGAAATTTCAACATCAAATCTAAGTGAACAGATGGCTCATGCGGGAATACTGCAAAATTAGTAAGCTATACCGCTAGAGGTCTGTGGTTCGAACCCACATTAAGTATCTTTTGTTTCAATGATTTTTTATCACAGAATTAATAACAACATTCTTAAAATGAAACAGAAAATTAGATAACTGGTAAGAAAGAACAAGGAAAAATAAAATTTTGTTTAAAAAATAGTACAAAATTATATAATTTCGATATTTGATAAAACAGTCGAATAAATTAATTTCAGCCGGCTATAAGAATATAAATTTCTCAATGATATTTTATATTATAAAATATCACTGAGAAATTAAATTGCTTAGTTTTTTATAGGTAAGTATGTATAAATATAAAAATAAACACTTATTTTATATAAAAAACAAAAATCATAAACAGAAAAATCGTGTGAAATAAAAATTTTAAATCACATTTTAACAAAATACAATAGGTATTATGTGACTTTGATTTTCTTTAAAAATACTAAATAAATTGAAAAAATGATGAATAAATCAGTGAAAAAAATCGTCTTGGGCGGGATAAAAAAAGGTCACATATAAAAATTTGCAAGTTTGCTTTATTCTTAACCAGTTTTTTGAATTTGAAGTTACAGATATAATAGAAAGTACCCACTACCAAAATGACTTATACCTCCAATGATATCAAATTTATTTTACATCTTAAATGTCAAACGTATATAAAATGTATGACATAAATCATATAACCATGGCGGAACAACCCCTTAGGTATAACATTGATTTATACGTAAATTTTTTACCAAATTGTAACACATTTAGCTTGTTGCAGCCGGCCGTAAGCGTATGATGTTTTACAAGACCTATTTACGCAGTCATGAACTTAACAAAGCATAATAAGCATAGCAGTTCACAAAGTGCCATCTGTTGAGTGCGTGCGAGAACTACTGAGCCCAATGTAGCAAAGGCTTGATGGCCCGAGCTTGCTGGTGCGTCATCTCGCGGTGAAATGGTGAAATAAAATAGTTCGAAGAATAGCCCGATTTAAGTAGGTCCCATTTCGTTGTATGGGATGGGGCATCTGTACTGTAGTATTATATTATCTGTGACGTCAATAAGTGTCTGTAAAATTACCAAAGAATATTGACCTTCGTCAACGCTTTGGTAATTTCGGAGCTGGCCCCAACAATAAAGATGTCAAGAATATCAAAGGATAACTGTGCCAGAGTGTCAAAGATGTCAACAATATGACCACTCAAAGAACTTCTGCATGCGGCCATACCGGTGCTATAAAAGTGCCCAAGGATATAAAACCGCACTGTCCAAAAAAGATTGCAGCACACGAGGTGTACTCTCTAGGTAGGCACCTTGCAAATTACAAGGGCTGTAAAGTCTACCAGCAGGCCTATTCTCTAACTTCGGTTGCTAACTGGAACTATCATTTTTGAAAGAAACTTAACATCCATTACTGCTATCATGAACGCCGCCGTAACACATAAGATCACTAAACTAGTAATGGATATAAAGTGTCTTTCAAAAATTACAGTTCTAGTTTCCAACCGTTCTTAGGGAATAGGCCTGCAGGAAATCTTAGCACGACGAATAACTAAAAAGACAGTTCCCTACTTCAAAAACCTGACCAAAGAAGCAATATCCAAACAACATCAGAAAATGTAACTGTTTGAATATTGCAGAAACAACAAAAAACAAAAGTATGGATCCACCACCTGAAATAAAAATAAATGGAAGAATTATCTCTAATGGCTCCTCTTCATTATCGGCGAATACAGACGATCACGCGCGAGCACGATAGTGTAGAGGGCATAGGTATTCGGCTGTACTCGGCTGTGCGCGCCGATGATCGTCTATGATCGCCTGCGACCCGTGAATTGTCGGTTTTTGGGCACGCATCAAAGGGAATTGCCTGTGGTTGTGTGGTTGCTTATAACAAACGAACGTGGACGATCGTGTGGATGCTTGCACGATGATCGTGCCGATTATAGACGAGCACACGAGCAACGATCATCGCCGATAATGTAGTGCAGACATAAAACATTCAGAAAAGATATAATCTTACAACAGATAAGGTATCTCCTTACTCTCATAACTACACTAGGTACCTAATTGAAAGGGGATTCCCCTGGTGTTCTCCGTCAATCCTCCCTTGGCGATCTTGGGTCGGGCTAGCCTAGGTGTGTGAGTAGTGGTATTACATTGTGGACCCTAGTACACGCGTCCTAAAGGGCAGGAGAGCACCGGGAGGTTTTAGTGGGTAGGCTTGACACTCTGCCGTCTAGCCAAAGGCGGGTACGGTGCGGTCACGACAGTTTCCCCCGATACAAACGATAATTTGTTAATTACTGGATAGCCACCTGGAACCAAAAAAAATATTCTGAAAAACTAGCGAGCTAGGCAGCGATATAGAGTACCTACTACTCACGGTAGCGTAAATGATTGCTCTAAGCATCCATAACAACTCATACACGTTCTAATGCATATTATTCAAAAAACATAGCTATATAATAAATCAAAATATTACCTTACTTTTACGATTGCCATTTAAAGATCATAGAATGAAAATGACCTTTTTTTTTCCTATATAGGAATTACATGGAGCCAAATTAGTTGAAACTCATGGTGACTTATAATTGAAATTACACTAATTAAAGCATTGACGTTTATATACGTCAATGAATTTTTAAGCAAGTATTTTAATGTAATGTATGCACATAATGTCAGATACCTACGTAAACAAAATTTTTATTCCATTTTAACAAAATTTAAAAATAATAATTTCGGTCTTCGGCCTTCGGTCCAATCAATCGTGACCATGAGTCTGATTATATCCCTTGGTGGCATGGCCCTGTAGTCTTCCGGTATAGGGTATTCCATTCCCGTCAGCTTTAACCTCCTGCAGGCTAGAGCATCGCAGTGGCACAGAAGATGCTCCATGCTCTTCCTTGCAGGCCCTACAAGTTCAGGAACTGGTGCGTCCCATCCGGTTGAGCATGATCCTAGTACTAAAATGGCCGGTCAAAGCACCTGCCACTAAGCGAGTCTGGGATCTGCTCGAGCTCAATGTAAATTTAAGCCAGTCCTCCATGCCCATAAAGAGCTTGGCGTGTGTCATTACTTTATGATTGGCCCATTCTTCTTGGTGCCTCCTTTGTGATAGAGCTCTTAGGCCTGTTCCAACTGTTTTTAGAGTAATCCCGACGAATGGTTCCGGACCCACAAGCTGTGTTCCCGATCCCTTTCTCGCCAGGTGGTCAGCGTTTTCATTTCCAGCGAAACCTTTGTGTCCTGATATCCAGACTAGCAGAACCGTGTTGGCTTTACCCAATTTGGTTAATACTTTAATCGCATTCATTACCAGCCTAGATTCCACCTTAGGTGACAAGAGCGCTTTGAGCGTCGCTTGACTGTGACTGAGAATGTAGATATTCAAGCCTTTGCGACCTTTATCTAGATTCTCTTGTGCACAGGCCAGGATGGCGTAAGTTTCCTTTGGATGGCGTAGACAATGACTGATCTCATATGACTATTTATAATTACAAATTAAGTGAAAATAAGCTTTATTTATCAATTTTATTTAAAAAAATCCGATAAACTTAATAGGTATAAAATATTGCATGATAAAATCTAAATGTCATCAATCAAATTTTTATCGTAGATACCTACTTTGTGTTGAGTAATAGTAATATTAATGGTCGAAAGACTGGCAATAGCAGAACAGTTTGTAAGCGAATACACAGACTTGCTGTAGTGCCTAAACAGATCAGTATACAAATTTCCAATAAGTGCAAAACATAGTGTTTCCGATTCGGAAGTTTTACGTAAGTAATGTAAAAGACGAACAGAAACTTGGTGCCTAATGATTTGGTTTCAAACAAAAAAAGTTTGTCATAGTTTTAGGAAATTGTTGTATGTTTTGCAGACAGGTGTGCTTGCTAATGTGCTCTCTATGTAAATAAAGTTTAGTTAGTTCTACTTACAAAGGATTTTTAACCGATTTCACAAGGGATTGTTCTCAGTTCGGTTGGTATGTTTTTATGTACTCGTACGTGCACCGATTATGCCGAGATTTCTGACCCGATGTTCGATACGGAATACTCTTGCCCTTTAGTCTCACAAAAGTTTAATTCAGTTTGACGTAGGATTTTTTTTTATATTATGAGCTTTTTTGTTGACTTGGACCAGATGTAATTTTCACGATACTTTGTTTATGTACACTGATTGCTTAAAGATTTTAGATCCGATTTACTTGATTTTTTTTTTTCGACGCGGAATAGTTGCCATTTGGTCCAATAAAAATTTAATTCAGTTTGGCCTAGTAGCTTTTATTTTGAGTTATTCTGGTGTTTGCCTTGGTTCAAATTCTAATACGCATTTATTTCATTTACTAAAAAGATTGAAATAAAAAAAACACAAAAAATAAAACCGACTTCAAAAGACTAAAAAGTCATAAATAATATAGTTACCTACTTAAGAATCACAGTTTTATATTGAAGTCGGTGCTAAGCAATGCTCACAACAATTACCTATTAATGTAGTTAGTTAATATTTTGCACCAACTTCAATATAAAACTGTGATGTTGTAAGTATGTATTCTTATATTATTTATGACTTTTTAGTGTTTTTGAAGTCGGTTTAATTTTTTGTAAAAAAATGTTTTTTAACAATCAAATCTAAAACATGACAATATTTTTCGAAAAATATCACTATTAATAAAAATATTAAGTAACTTTCCACAATACGTATCTTAATTATTTTTCAAAACATGCTCATTCTAAAGTGACGTTAGTGCACCGTAATAGAATTTATGCAATTTATGAAATTATTATTTTTTTATCTTTAGGTAAGTACACATAATTAGTCATAAACATGTTTATGATCTAAATTAAAAACGTCTTTGACTAGTGCATTCAGTCTCGAACATGTCTCGAAATATTTATGAACCAATAAGGGCTTTTTATTGTATATTTGAATAAGTGCAATTAAGTGGTTAATAAATTCTGAAAAAATAAAAATAATAGTTTTTTTTTTTATATAATATATATAATTATATCACCACAGACTCGTGGTCCGTGCCCTTTTAAGGCTGTATTTTCGTTTTGATCTTTTTTTTTTTAACTTAATAAGTCCGACTACTCTACTCTATATCTAGGGTGAGTTGCGCATCACCTACAGCCTTACAAATAAACGTGGCATAAAGTTAAACTCGAGAATAAATTAAGAATAAGCAAAATGTCTACAAATAAACCAAGAATAACTTATACTGAGTATAACATTGACATTTCTATTGATACAAACGTTATTCCGAAGTTATACCAGCCCGCACCCTTGTATAAACCTAGTATAACTCGATTTGTATTTGTTTGCTATGGTCATTTGAGGTTATATTTAAATATAGTTAATGAATACACTAAAGTAGTCTTTATTCACTGTAAAAAATTAACAAAGTTCAAATGAGATCAATCATCATCATCGTTTCAGCCAAGAGACGCCCACTGATGGTTATAGCCTTCCCCCAAGGATCTCCACACCGATCGCTCCTGCGCCTCCCGCATCCAGCGGCTTCCCGCGACCTTCATCAGGGGCCTTACCATGATCGCTTATAGCAAGGTTAAAACAATATTGAAAAAGAGACACCGCTCTTGCTGCGTAAAGCGCCATCCCGCTCTCAGCACGGTTTTAATCTTGTTTTGGGCGATCATGGTTGGGGGGCTGGTCGTCGGTCCACCTTTTGGGGGGCTTACCAACGCGGCGTCTCTTACGGATCTCATCATTACTGATGTGTTCACGTAAAGGAACTCCGAGCATAGCCATCGCCACCCCCCACCCCTCCTCCCCCAAATTAATGAGATCAATACAGTTAAGGATTTCGTCAGAGCTGATAAGAGCTCGGTGGTCGAAGTGGTCAAAGCGTCAATACGGTACGTTGGAGACACGGGTGCGATCCCCGCCCGAGACGAAATTTATTTATTGATTTATTCATCATTTTTGAAAAAAAATCAAAGCTCATTATCGAAATTTAACTATATTCAAATTAATATTAATTAATTAATAATTAATATAATTATTTACACGAAAGTATCACCAAATATACTAATATAGAAATGAGACCAATCAACAAAACTGACAGCTTTCACAGATAAGATGTTACTTTTTTGTACATTTCTCTTTGATTGCGCTGTTGCCATATTGTGCATTTTGATAGATCGGAAGAATAGCTATACCGAAGATAAACCTCGTTTATTTGTCAAAAAATATTCTAGCGTTATTCTCGTTTTATACTAAGTATAACTATACCTAGTATAAGGGTGGAATAAATGTGGTATAACTCATTTTTATTTGTAAGACTGCTCTAAAGTGTAACTATCCTACATGTTTATATATAATACACACACGCTTATACATCATATATATATTTATACTCATACATACCTATTATATTCCTATTACATTGTATACTTTACATATTACAGATTTTTGTTATTATTTATATTATGTTTTAACATACATTAATTATATATTACATTATATTTTAACATTAAAATATATTATACACGGTTATTTTTTTATCATATTGGAAAATTTTAGAGGCAGCTCGGTAGACGCTAGACGACTCATATCAATAAAAAAAACATGTGGCTATATTTTTTAAATTTTATCCGCCAATAATATTAAATTATAGACATTGTTCTTGTTTACTACAAGATAAGGTAAGATTATGAATGAATAAAGCATATACTACTACGGGCTTAGGAAAATGCGGCAACGTCGCATTATTAATTCAAGCAAGATCAATTTACAACTAGTTTGAAATAAGAGTTATTATTGCACTAGACACTACAATAGTGAAAGACAGAGACAGTCGGCGCCGGCGGCGGCGTTTTGTTGTTTGCTGTCGCTTGTCGGCACGAGCCGGCCGGCTTTAGTTCGCCTTTGACCTCAACGCGTGTGAACGTATCGCGATGTCGCGCCCGCGCCTGACGCGCGGCAATCGGGCGCATTCGGAATTTTAGTTTCAAGTTAACACATCTAGCGAATACGCAGACCTTACTCCGGTAGACCGTAGACTTTTACTTGTGAAGTGAAATTAAGTGTTTGGTGTAAGAAAGTGAACCCACAAACGTAAGACTTGGAAGCGAAAACTGCATTTCGAGACGTTAAACACTAACCAAAGTAATATGTTGTTGTGTGTGGTCATGTATAGTTTTAAACGTGCACGACTATGTATGAGTTAGAGGACTTCCTTTAAATTTAGAACTCTTTTGTTATTAGAACTAAAGTTGATTTAAATTGTTTCCTAGGTAGGTAAGTATTTAAAGTTGATTCCAATTTTTTAACTACGCCAAAACAACCTACCATAACCGTAATACCTACTTGGTACTGTTTGTTTTCTTTAAAAACTTTGTTTTGCCGGTCCTAAGCCCGTAAAGTAGGAAGGTGAAATTGTGATCAACTCAGTGATGACTTTGAATCGGCGACGTTGTTGCCAGTTCGCGTTCATTCAATGTTTTGCCTACAACTTCACTCAGTGTCCATACCAGTGCAGTATTTTTTGGATATTTTTGATAATAAATATCTAATTAAACAGGTGAGTAAATTTTATTAATAAATACTTACCTACCTAGGAAACAATTTAAATCAACTTTAGTTCTAATAACAAAAGAGTTCTAAATTTAAAGGAAGTCCTCTAACTCATACATAGTCGTGCACGTTTAAAACTATACATGACCACACACAACAACATATTACTTTGGTTAAATCATTCTTCTACCGTGTCCTGAAGCCACCCTTAAAATAACCAGTAGCTCTACCATGAGTTTGCATTCGTTTGGAGTCGATATCGACTGCGTAAATTTTTGTATGGAACTTTGTACAGCGCCCCTAGCGATAACGCGGTGAACTAAAACCGGTACCATGAGTGCAATAGTTTACGATACGTCGCGAACCTATCGAAAACGCGCTCGCTAATCTCGCTATCGACAATCGTTTTGTGCATATTGTATGGAAATCGGTACCATGAGTTCATGATTTGACAGCTACTCGATAGACGATAACGTACAAAACGATAACTCTATAGTTACGTTACTCACTTACATTTTCAAGCGTGAGACTCGATTCGATAGATAATCTAAGCAAGTTTGGAATAATATTATTGAGTTAAATTAGTTAATAAGTTGTGATTTTTTTTTGCATGGAATATGCCAACCACGCCTGAGTTCAAGAATAATAACACATACATAATATATACGTCAATGACACGAAAACAATTAAAATAAGAGAGCAGTCGTGAGAAAAAGTTCAAAAGAGTGATTACAACTATTTGTGCCAATTATAGTATTATAAATAAGCATTTCATCATTGGTGTTTAAAAGCAAATACAGACTTGAAACTGAAAGCTATACAGAGTTTATGTAAGTAACCTCAAAATCAAATTATCATTTTTAAAAAGTTACATACAATTTTGTTTTGATCTTAATAGCTTTATGATCATAGAGGTATCTTAAGTGTATAATACTGTTTTATGACAACTGAAGTGAATATATGGGTAATAATTCCGATTGTCTTCGTATGACCCCTTCAGTAGGTAAATGCAAAACTTGGATTTTTGGAAATAACAAAACAAAATGTCATCCTTATGTATGGAAAAATAACACATTCAATAAACTACAAGGCATCCCTAGAAGTTAAGGAATTGTTTGACAAGCTGATAAGAAATTAAAAATAGTCTATATCAAAGTGTTAAAATACCTATTCTATAACATTTTATTTACAAAACATTTCTTGCAGATTATCCATAAATGGGACTATTGATGCCACATCCATACTTGCGTGCAACAAGTACAATGAAGAAGCAAAGAATTAGCTGGATTTAACAGCCAGTCAAATGGAAAAAAAGAATTGTGGTTAAAAATCATTGTCACTGTGTAGAGAGGTAAAACATTCTTACACCCTCAAATGTAAAGAATTGCATTTTATTTTCTATATTATAAACCTTAATAACTTTTTAAATAACTTCTTAGAGTTGTTTCTCTAATAAAAAGCTATTGGTAATAGGTATACCTAATTTTTTTACAAAGAATAAAACTGACTTCAAAAACACCAAAAAGTCATAAATAATATAAGAATACTTACAATATCACATTTTTATATTGAAGTCGGTGCCAAGCAATATCACCTGAAAAGTTTGGCACCAACTTCAATATAAAAATGTGATAATAATTGTATGTATTCTTGTATTTAATTAAGACTTTTGGTGTTTTGGAGCAGGTTAAATTTTTTTTGAAAAAAAAAAATATTTCAATATATTTAGTAAAATTCCCAAACTCGTCACCTACCAGAAACCTTCCATCATCATCAGCTCAGTAACATGATATGATGACTATCAGATGAAAATAGGTACCTACTTACCTAAATATCGTCAGAAAAAAATGAAATATGTTGGATGTGCCTCTGTAATTTAAGTATTTCCTTCCATTATCCCAGGATCCCTCTATCGATAAAAAGAAAGAATTTTGAAAATCGGTCCACAATTGGCGGAGTAATCAGTGAACATAATATTTAAAAAAAATGATTCAGTCAATACATCTCCTTTTTTGAAGTCAGTTAAAACTTAAAAAGGTGCATATATTGTTATAAGATTTTATTTTTTACAGCTACATTTATTTTGGATGAGTGGCGGAGGATGATTTGATTGAGTGGCATTGATGATAATACAGAATGGTGCAGCCAAGACCTTCGGTTTTAGCATTTCATTTTTTGGACTGATTTATTGCCACAGCTGCAGTTGGATTTTACAGTGTCACAATAGTTTGGATTGCATTAAAAAGGAAAAATTGGTTGATGATTTTTTTTATTGGTAGATTAATAAAAAGATGTTGTTAACACATTTTTTACACCAAAAATAAATAAATTACATGAGCCCACTCTTTAATTTATTTACCTAAGTAGGATTTCCTTGTTTTGACAAAGCAAAATATATTAATTTTCAATAAAATTCTAGGTCTATATTTCATACTGAATCTAATATAAAGAACAACAGAATTGTTGTATTTGTGCATATTTTACACAAGAATGTTGGCAAACAAGCAAATAGTCTACTACTTAGATGATCATAGTCACCTATAGTCTTCTAATGACCAAAGTGTACAAGGTGTAGGTTATTATCTTATGAATGTAGTTACAGTAGCTTGAAATTTCGTATCCTTCAATATAAAACAGAAAAGCATTGCTGCATTGCAATAACACAGAAGACCTAGTACCTCTGGTTATTTAACATAAACATTAAGAATTTGCATCAAAAACATTATCTTTCAATGGAGATTGTCCATTTTTTATAAGACTGGTCAGTCATGAACATTCCTATAAAACTATATTTTTACTTTTACATCTTATGTAAAAGAAGTTATTACCTTACGTAAAAGAATATGGGCATGATTCAGTATCAAAGTGCTTAATAAATATAACTTCCTGTGAGCTGTTCAATGAATATAAACAATATGAAATAAAACAAACAATCTTCTGTATATTTGAATTTATTCTGATTCATATGTCAAATAGGTGGATGGTATGAAAAAACAGGTTTGTTGGTGATATATATTGCCCAACCCAAAAACCATGTAAGAGTCGTAATGTGAACACAATAATTCACTGTTTTTCAGTCAACAATGCATTTATAGTAATATTCTTTAATTGCTTCCCTACCATTGCTGTTATTATGATAAAATAATAATACAAACAAAATGTATTTTTCAGACTAACTTCCCACTGTATTTTACCCTTAGATCATTTAGCATAATTTTACCTCATAATAATGTGCAGTTTGCTAAAGTATCCAGTGAGTTTGTAGCTGTGACTCTGCATACTTTCATACTGTCATTAAGATTTTGGCAGCAATATAATTTTACTGACTTGTAATCATACAAAATAAGTAAAATACCAATAGAATATATTTTAATAATATAATAGTGTCGATTAAACAAATTTCTTCATCTATTAAGTTTGCTAAAATATGATAATTATTGAATGATAATAAATAACAGTAGTACCGGTTCTTTCTTGTGCAGTAATTTCTATGGTTGGACATTTGACTGTAAATCCAGGTAAATTTTGGAACTTAAACTTCTGCAACAACAGACATATCATTAAACATCACATAAAGCCATAATAGATAATCATAATATTGTAAAATTAAAGTATTTTATATGAATATTGGCCGACGTCAGACGTCATCAGCTTTATTTTAAGTTTTATATAAAATGCTTCATCATAATTACTCATACTGTAAAGGAGTAACATTTTTAGTTTTATTCATTCACCCACTCACTTATGCAGTTGTATATCTCTTGTAATACTACATTTGGCAGGTATCAATTTTCAGCATATTTGTCAACTCTATTGAATTAAACAAATATTATATTATTAAACATATATATTTTCCTGTGGGCCCTCGAGAACAATTGAGATAATGGTGATCTAAAGCCTGAAAGAAAAAATGAATTGGTTAAATTATTTAGCTATAATGGAAAATCCTTCAATTATAACGGATTGCACTATTTACATTTAAATTATCAATCCAATAGGTCTCTTTGTGTAGCCACGTCTTTAAATAGATGGGTACTAAAAAACAAACCCATAGAAGCATAGAAAATGATAATTTTTAATGGAAAATTGTTACAATGTTTACCACAACAATGTTAATACTTACAATTAAACTATAATTACTATATATTCCTATGAATTGCACCATTAACTGGAACCATGGAGCGCTTGTCTATATCATTATTAAATCAATACATGGCCTACATTTAATAAAAACTTATTCTTTAACATAAAACTAAATAAGTTTTCATGAATGTAATCAAACAATGATTAAAAATATAACCTATGAAATAATTTGAAGTTGACGTATAAGCCGACTAAATTAAATCTTTCATAACAATATGGTAAGAAACCGAATTGAGCTACCTTTTTGCGAGGACGGATTATAGCGTATTACCAACATGACGACAACAAATAATTACCTGTAAGTAGTCTGTATCCTTTGTATCGTTTACTATACTATCGAGTTAACGTTACGAAGTCAGGTAAATGCAAAAGTAACTCATGGTACGGTGACTATCGAAAACGATATCGTCTGCGTTAACACGTTAGCGACTGTAGTTAACTACAGTGTGCAATCGATGGCAACTCATGGTAGAGGTACAGGGGTGATAAAAAAATAACCGTGTATATGTTGTATTTTTATTATTATTAATTTGTTTGTACAGCCGGCTCAAAAAGTAGACAAAAATAATAGTTTTGATGATATCAGTATGTAAACGATAAATACCCAAATCAACACATACAACTATTTCATGGACAGGTATATGTGGAACTTCCTGCAGAGGGCAGTGCATAACTAACCTCTTTTTTAACCGACTTCAAAGAAGATTCTTTAAAAAAGAGGTACTATGTTCGACTGTATATACACGGTTATTTTTTTATCACCCTGGTTATTTTAAGGGTGGCTTCAGGACACGGTAGAAGAATTATTTAACCATTAATAATAAAATTTACTCACCTGTTTAATTAAATATTTATTATCTAAAATATCCAAAAAATACTGCACTGGTATGGACACTGAGTGAAGTTGTAGGCAAAACATTGAATGAACGCGAACTGGCAACAACGTCGCCGATTCAAAGTCATCACTGAGTTGATCACAATTTCACCTTCCTACTTTACGGGCTTACTTAGGACCGGCAAAACAAAGTTTTTAAAGAAAACAAACAGTACTAGGTAGGTATTACGGTTATGGTAGGTTGTTTTGGCGTAGTAAAAAAATTGGAATCAACTTTAAATACTTACCTACCTAGGAAACAATTTAAATCAACTTTAGTTCTAATAACAAAAGAGTTCTAAAAAAGGAAGTCGTCTAACTCATACATAGTCGTGCACGTTTAAAACTATACATGACCACAACAACATATCACTTTGGTTAGTGTTTAACGTCTCGAAATGCAGTTTTCGCTTCCAAGTCTTACGTTTGCGGGTTCACTTTCTTACACCAAACACTTAATTTCACTTCACAAGTAAAAGTCTACGGTCTACCGGAGTAAGGTCTGTGTATTCGCGAGATGTGTTAACTTGAAACTAAAATTCCGAATGCGCCCGATTGCCGCGCGTCAGGCGCGGGCGCGATATCGCAATACGTTCACACGCGCCGCGGTCAAAGGCGAACTAAAGCCGACCGGCTCGTGCCGACAAGCGACAGCAAACAACAAAACGCCGCCGCCGGCGCTCGGCGCCGGCGCCGACTGTCTCTGTCTTTCACTATTGTAGTGTCTAGTGCAATAATAACTCTTATTTCAAACGAGTTGTAGATTGATCTTGCTTGAATTAATAATGCGACGTTGCCGCATTTTCCTAAGCCCGTAGTAGTAAATGCTTTATTCATTCATAATCTTACCTTATCTTGTAGTAAACAAGAACAATGTCTATAATTTAATATTATTGGCGGATAAAATTTAAAAAATGTAACCACATGTTTTTTTTTATTGATATGAGTCGTCTAGCGTCTACCGAGCTGCCTCTAAAATTTTCCAGTATGATAAAAAAATAACCGTGTATATATATATATATTTATTTTATGTATGTTCACTGATTACTAGGCAATTTGTACGCCGATTTTTGAAATTCTTTTGAATTTAGGTAAGCTGATAGTGGAAAGAAGAACTCCTAAGAAATTAGGTTGTTAGGAGTTCGAGAAAAATTCTTTCAATATTATTTAGAGCTAAAGACGTTTTAAGTTATTCTGGTGTCTGCCTTGGGTCACATACGTTGTATACAATTTACAAAAAAAAATATTTTACAAAAAATAAAAACCGACTTCAAAAACACTGAAAAGTTAAAAATGATATAAGAATAAGTACAGACAACATCACACTTCTATATTGAAGTCGGTGCCAAACGATGATCTAAAGTCTTAAAATTTGTCACCGATTACAATATAGAAGTGTGATGTTGTCTGTACCTATTCTTATATTATTTTTAACTTTTCAGTGTTTTTGAAGTCGGATTTTATTTTTGTAAAATATTTTTTATTTTTACTTTTTAGTGAAAGGAATCTTTTTAGTGAAAGAATCCCTTATGTATCAAATTAAGGTTTCCCTCGATTTTCATGAGATCCCATCATCAGATCCTGACTTTGACCTTGACCTTGGGACCACCCCAGGAGTATACCCTATCGAATACAAAAAGAATTTTGAAAATTGGTCCAAAATTGGCGGAGTAATCGCGTAACTTACACACAAAACACGTTGGACACACCTAAAAATTTAAGGGTTTCCCTCGGTTTTTATGGGATCCCATCATGAGATCCTAACTTTGGTGACCATGGGACCACCCTTGAAGTATACTCTATCGAATACAAAAATAATTTTGAAAATCGGTCCACAATTGGCGGCGTAATCGCGTAACATACACAAAAAAAACATACGCATCGAATTGAGAAACTCCTCCTTTTTTGAAAAGATTGACATCACATTATCATTTGTCTAGTGGGTTGTAGTGGAATAAAGCATTTTTATATTGACGTCGGAGCAAAGCAATGATCACCTAGAAAGTCTTATAAGAACAATTAATGTAATTGGTTAAAAGTCCCAAATTTCAACATGAAAATGTGATGTTGTATGCATTCTTATATTATGACTGGTGTTTTTGAAGTCGGTTTTAATTTGTGTAAAAAAAATTATTTACGTTACCTAACCTAACCTAACCAGACCATACCTCAGTACCTCTACCATGAGTTGCCATCGATTGCACACTGTAGTTAAGTACAGTCGCTAACGTGTTAACGCAGACGATATCGTTTTCGATAGTGACCGTACCATGAGTTACTTTTGCATTTACCTGACTTCGTAACGTTAACTCGATAGTATAGTAAACGATACAAAGGATACAGACTACTTACAGGTAATTATTTGTTGTCGTCATGTTGGTAATACGCTATAATCCGTCCTCGCAAAAAGGTAGCTCAATTCGGTTTCTTACCATATTGTTATGAAAGATTTAATTTAGTCGGCTTATACGTCAACTTCAAATTATTTCATAGGTTATATTTTTAATCATTGTTTGATTACATTCACGAAAACTTATTTAGTTTTATGTTAAAGAATAAGTTTTTATTAAATGTAGGCCATGTATTGATTTAATAATGATATAGACAAGCGCTCCATGGTTCCAGTTAATGGCGCAATTCATAGGAATATATAGTAATTATAGTTTAATTGTAAGTATTAACATTGTTGTGGTAAACATTGTAACAATTTTCCATTTAAAATAATCATTTTCTATGCTTCTATGGGTTTGTTTTTTAGTACCCATCTATTTAAAGACGTGGCTACACAAAGAGACCTATTGGATTGATAATTTAAATGTAAATAGTGCAATCCGTTATAATTGAAGGATTTTCCATTATAGCTAAATAATTTAACCAATTAATTTTTTCTTTCAGGCTTTAGATCACCATTATCTCAATTGTTCCCGAGGGCCCACAGGAAAATATGTATAATATTTGTTTAATTCAATAGAGTTGACAAATATGCTGAAAATTGATACCTGCCAAATGTAGTATTACAGGAGATATACCTACAACTGCATAAGTGAGTGGGTGAATGAATAAAACTAAAAATGTTACTCCTTTACAGTATGAGTAATTATGATGAAGCAATTTATATAAAACTTAAAATAAAGCTGATGACGTCTGACGTCGGCCAATATTCATATAAAATACTTTTATTTTACAATACATATTATGATTATCTATTATGGCTTTATGTGATGTTTAATGATATGTCTGTTGTTGCAGAAGTTTAAGTTCCAAAATTTACCTGGAATTAGAGTCAAATGTCCAACCATAGAAATTACTGCACAAGAAAGAACCGGTACTACTGTTATTTATTATCATTCAATAATTATCATATTTTAGCAAACTTAATAGATGAAGAAATTTGTTTAATCGACACTATTATATTATTAAAATATATTCTATTGGTATTTTACTTATTTTGTATGATTACAAGTCAGTAAAATTATATTGCTGCCAAAATCTTAATGACAGTATGAAAGTATGCAGAGTCACAGCTACAAACTCACTGGATACTTTAGCAAACTGCACATTATTATGAGGTAAAATTATGCTAAATGATCTAAGGGTAAAATACAGTGGGAAGTTAGTCTGAAAAATACATTTTGTTTGTATTATTATTTTATCATAATAACAGCAATGGTAGGGAAGCAATTAAAGAATATTACTATAAATGCATTGTTGACTGAAAAACAGTGAATTATTGTGTTCACATTACGACTCTTACATGGTTTTTGGGTTGGGCAATATATATCACCAACAAACCTGTTTTTTCATACCATCCACCTATTTGACATATGAATCAGAATAAATTCAAATATACAGAAGATTGTTTGTTTTATTTCATATTGTTTATATTCATTGAACAGCTCACAGGAAGTTATATTTATTAAGCACTTTGATACTGAATCATGCCCATATTCTTTTACGTAAGGTAATAACTTCTTTTACATAAGATGTAAAAATAAAAATATAGTTTTATAGGAATGTTCATGACTGACCAGTCTCATAAAAAATGGACAATCTCCATTGAAAGATAATGTTTTTGATGCAAATTCTTAATGTTTATGTTAAATAACCAGAGGTACTAGGTCTTCTGTGTTATTGCAAAGCAGCAATGCTTTTCTGTTTTATATTGAAGGATACGAAATTTCAGGGTACTGTAACTACATTCATAAGATAATAACCTACACCTTGTACACCTTGGTCATTAGAAGACTATAGGTGACTATGATCATCTAAGTAGTAGACTATTTGCTTGTTTGCCAACATTCTTGTGTAAAATATGCACAAATACAACAATTCTGTTGTTCTTTATATTAGATTCAGTATGAAATACCTATAGACCTAGAATTTTATTGAAAATTAATATTTTTTGCTTTGTCAAACAAAACAAGGAAATCCTACTTAGGTAAATAAATTAAAGAGTGGGCTCATGTAATTTATTTATTTTTGGTGTAATAAATGTGTTAACAACATCTTTTTATTAATCTACCAATAAAAAAAATCAACCAATTTTTCCTTTTTAATGCAATCCAAACTATTGTGACACTGTAAAATCCAACTGCAGCTGTGGCAATAAATCAGTCCAAAAAATGAAATGCTAAAACCGAAGGTCTTGGCTGCACCATTCTGTATTATCATCAATGCCACTGAATCAAATCAACCTCCGCTACTCATCCAAAATAAATGTAGCTGTAAAAAATAAAATCTTATAATAATATATGCACCTTTTTAAGTTTTAACTGACTTCAAAAAAGGAGATGTGTTGACTGAATCATTTTTTAAAAATATTATGTTCACTGATTACTCCGCCAATTTTGGACCGATTTTCAAAATTCTTTCTTTTTATCGATAGAGGGATCCTGGGATAATGGAAGGAAATACTTAAATTACAGAGGCACATCCAACATATTTCATTTTTTTCTGACGATATTTAGGTAAGTAGGTAAGGTACCTATTTGCATCTGATAGTCATCATATCATGTTACTGAGCTGATGATGATGGAAGGTTTCTGGTAGGTGACGAGTTTGGGAATTTTACTAAAAATATTGAAATATTTTTTTTTTCAAAAAAAATTAAACAGGCTCCAAAACACCAAAAGTCCTAAATACAAAAATACATACAATAATTATCACATTTTTATATTGAAGTTGGTGCCAAACTTTTCAGGTGATATTGCTTGGCACCGACTTCAATATAAAAATGTGATATTGTATGTATTCTTATATTATTTATGATTTTTTGGTGTTTTTGAAGTCAGTTTTATTCTTTGTAAAAAAATTAGGTATACCTATTACCAATAGCTTTTTATTAGAGAAACAACTCTAAGAAGTTATTTAAAAAAGTTATTAAGGTTTATAATATAGAAAATAAAATGCAATTCTTTACATTTGAGGGTGTAAGAATGTTTTACCTCTACACAGTGACAATGATTTTTAACCACAATTCTTTTTCCATTTGACTGGCTGTTATATCCAGCTAATTCTTTGCTTCTTCATTGGACTTGTTGCACGCAAGTATGGATGTGGCATCAACAGTCCCATTTATGGATAATCTGCAAGAAATGTTTTGTAAATAAAATGTTATAGAATAGGTATTTTAACACTTTGATATAGACTATTTTTAATTTGTTATCAGCTTGTCAAACAATTCCTTAACTTCTAGGGATGCCTTGTAGTTTAATGAATGTGTTATTCTGCCATACATAAGGATGACATTTTGTTTTGTTATTTCCAAAAATCCAAGTTTTGCATTTACCTACTGAAGGGGTCATACGAAGACAATCTGAATTATTACCCATATATTCACTTCAGTTGTCATAAAACAGTATTATACACTTAAGATACCTCTATGATCATAAAGCTAAGATCAAAACAAAATTGTAAGTAACTTTTTAAAAATGATAATTTGATTTTGAGGTTACTTACATAAACTCTGTATAGCTTTCAGTTTCAAGTCTGTATTTGCTTTTAAACACCAATGCTGAAATGCTTATTTATAATACTATAATTGGCACAAATAGTTGTAATCACTCTTTTGAACTTTTTCTCACGACTGCTCCCGTATTTTAATTGTTTTCGTGTCATTGACGTATATATTATGTATGTGTTATTATTCTTGAACTCAGCCGTGGTTGGCATATTCCATGCAAAAAAAATCACAACTTATTAACTAATTTAACTCAATAATATTATTCCAAACTTGCTTAGATTATCTATCGAATCGAGTCTCACGCTTGAAAATGTAAGTGAGTAACGTAACTACAGAGTTATCGTTTTGTACGTTATCGTCTATCGACTATCTGTCAAATCATGAACTCATGGTACCGATTTCCATACAATATGCACAAAACGATTGTCGATAGCGAGCGCGTTTTCGATAGGTTCGCGACGTATCGTAAACTATTGCACTCATGGTACCGATTTTAGTTCACCGCGTTACCGCTAGGGGCGCTGTACAAAGTTCCATACAAAAATTTACGCCGTCGATATCGACTCCAAACGAATGCAAACTCATGGTAGAGCTACTGTTGTGTGCTGCACTGTTTCCTCAGACCTAGCCACTAAACCTACCTCGGCGTCCATCTTGTCCATAGTCCGTCACGTTCGAGACAACCCTCTAGCCTTCAAGCCTGTAGAGGATCAACCAGGCCCGTTTTACACTCTGCCAGCGCCCTAGGCACAAGAGTAGCGCCCCTTTTATTACCCCCCCTCCCCACCAGCCCAACCATAACGCCTATATTTTGCGCCCCCCCAAAAATGCCAAACGCCTAACGCCCTAGGCACGTGCCTACCGTGCCTATTCGGTAAAACGGGCCTGGGATCAACCTAGATATAAGGATGATCTTCCAAACCGGGAAGGCTGTAGTCGCGTGCATTAGAGGCCACCCTATAAGTAGCGCGTTGATTGGAAACAGAATGCATGCCTTCCAACTAGCGTTGCCAGATGTCCCGCTTTTGGCGGGATGTAACGCTTTTGGCGGGATGTTCCGCTTTTTAACCCTCTCAGAACGCGTCCCGCCAGACGCCTGAGCGGGACGCCCAAAATCCCGCTTTTTCATAAAACTCCGCTCGCGCCTGTTATAACTTATTATTATCAGTCATTCAGTGGTCAAGCAAGACGGCACGAGTTTGGACATGTACGTGGCCTTTTGCGCTTGGTTCGTTTGTCAACATTTGCCTAAAAAGAGCCCTGTAAATGATCAAACGTGTTTGTCAAACTTGCTTGACAAACTTCACCTTTTCATCAAACAGTAGCTTATACGCTCAAATCAAACCAAAGTTCAAACAAATTTGTCAAATATTGACCGTAGTTTTGATTTTCTCTTCATCGTGAGGTGACGTAATGCGTGCGCTGTTTAAAATTAGTAATACAGATGAAGTAAGTATTTAATCCGATTTCGAAATAGGGAGGTTCTATGTTCGACTGCACAGAATACAGTTCTGTGTTCGACTCTATTTTCGTATCTATTTTTTATGTATGTTCACCGATTACTTACTTCGCCATTTGTGGGCTGATTTTGAAAATTCTTTTCGTAATCGAAAGAGTATACTCCCGAGGTGGTTCCATTGTTACCATGTCATGATCTGATGATAGGATTTCATGAAAATCGAGAGAAAGCCTCAAATTTAATAGGCACGTTCAACGTGTTCCATGTTTTCACTGAAGATATTCAGGTATTTGCATCTGATAGTCATCATATCATGTTACCGAGCTGATGATGGAAGTGAATCTGTACCTAAACTAAAATAAAAGTATCTTGTGATTGTAAATGTTTTATTTTGCATTTAGTCATTTCCTCGCTGAGGGGGGATGAAAAGTTACGTGTTGCACTCGAGTGCAAAGATTTTTCACCTTGTGCTCTTTTGATTCCCTCGCTAACGCTCAGGATTCTAAATATGAGATGATAAAGTTGAGCACGCGGTTAAAAAGCAACTTTGCACTCATGTATAATAACTATCTTTCTTTGTTTATGTATATTATTGTCACTGGACGTAGCCTTCTCCATGGCAACAAGACAACGAGTGACATCTTGTTTGACAAACAACGCCGTACACGTTCAAACTTATTTGACAAACACAACGTCAATCCAGATTTCCTTCAAAACATCAAACACGTAGTTTGTTTGTCAAACACTTAAATTTGACAAGCATGTTTAAATTTGATAGTCTACAGGGGCCATAATTTACTAAACTTATACCTGTTTATGTCATCAATACCTGCCCCCGTAGACAAATGCCACACGCTAACATTTCCGTAGTCGTTCCGCAGAAAAAATGTATGGAAATGACATTAACTTACGACAACCTCACGCAATTTTTTCCGCAGCTAATGTCAGCTGCGAAAAGAATATGGTGATGTTGTCATTTCCATACAATTTTTCTGGGGAACGACTGCGGAAAAGTTAGCTTGTGGCATTTGTCTAGGCTAGGGCCTCTGTGTCGAAAGCATCGACTGAAAGAGTTTTCTCTCAAGCAAATGTAACATGGACTGACAGGCGTAATAAATAAATAGAATATGTGAAGGCGGAGATTCAAATAAAAGTAAATTTTCAGTTGTCTTTTGAAGAGTTTTATAGATTTGTCCTAAGAAAAAAAATGTTAAAAGCGACAAAATCAAGCTCAAAAAACATTTTCTATAAAGAATAATTTATGTTTTCATTTCAAAAATTTATAACTTCTTAAAAATAACTATATAATATTTGTTTATATCATAAGGTTTGATTGATCTCAGTAATCTGTAGTTTTTTAATAATGGATTTTAACTATAATTTTGATTTTTCTGTACGTCCCGATTATTTCATCCCAGTCTCGCTTTTTTTACGTTTAATTCCCGATATTTAGAAAAAGGGATCTGGCAAGCCTACTTCCAACCTTAAGGTGCTTTCAGACTACGCTATATTATAATAGCATATAGTTCATAGCACAGCAATATCGCGCACCATACATTTATTATGAACACGTTCACAGTTAGCTGTACTATATATTATTGGTTTACTATACACAAAAAAATATTTGCTATACTATATAGCTCAATAGTATAGCGTAGTCTGAAACGAGCTTTAGAGCATAATGCTCTAAACTTTCAACACGTAACCGCCTCGCCGAAGAGGAGCGGCATGCTTCAACAAATTTTTCGCTAAAGTAGTATATACTAGTATACTATATCATCATTCTCCAAGCTCCGTGTATACCGGGTGTAACGGAATACCGCAATAATATTTTAGGTTGTTAATTAACAAAAAAAATGTTTTATGACTATTCTTTGTATTTTTATTATATGCCTACTTTCGATTTATTACGCTGAACTGTTAAGCGTATTAAATCGAAAGTAGGCATATAATAAAAATACAAAGAATAGTCATAAAATTCTTTTTTTGTTAATCAACAACCTAAAATATTATTGCGGTATTCCGTTACACCCGGTATATTTAGTTCTAGCGTCATGAAAATTGATTAAAACGGCGTAACAAATAGTTTATAGTAGGGGGATTGTTATATTAGTTTATTTATATTATCTTTTGAATAGATGATTTTATTTTTGATTTGAATTATACCGAAGCTCACCTAGATTTTATTGTTACCTTTACCTCTAAAGCTACACCCATTTTTTTCTTTTTTTTCAGATGACAACACATAATGGGAAGCCAAAGTAATGTATAAGATTTAATTTTTAACTCAGTCTTTAATCATTGCATCAGACGTCATACATCAATTTAATTCACCTCATAATACCTAGTATTAAATAATAGGAAAAGTAACGTTTATTTACAAGAATATGGTTACATTTAAGAACAGTAGGCTTTCTTAACGTGGTGTCAATGAATCAGGTAAAAATACTGCGCGTGATCGCTACTTGAGATGAGAGCAAATGAACATGAGTAGAGAATGTACTCAGTAATCACTGGTTCGGTCTTGATTAGTGCCATGCCAAAGTGATAGAGAGCCGTCTATCGTAATAGTATAAATAAAGTATTCTCAAGTACCTACCTATAACACCTTCACGTGTGCTATGAATTTAAATACTAGCGTCTTATTTGAAATGTTCTAATTTTTACTATAGATAGGTGTTCAAAAAGGACCCAAAACGGCCAGACGAAGGGCCTTACTATGATCTTGTATACTGAAATAGAGATGCCGCTCTTGCTGTGTATAGCGCCATCGAGCTCTCAGTTTGAATTAAATATTATTTTTCAACACACTTGCTCGTAAAGTAAGGCTTATTATATCACTTTTAGAACCATAAACCAAACTATTACACAAACGTGTGTAATAACATTACACACTAGTGCACAATGGAATTATCCCTACAAAGTTAAATTAGTACGAGTATCTTACTGCAAGTTTGATGCTAGTAAACTGAGCAGTATCAATTTAAACCAGGAAATACAGTTATTTCTTTTGAGTGAATGCAGCTGAAAATCCATATACCTATCTACATTGTTGGAATAAAAAAAATTGCGTCCAATTAAGTCAAACATTTATTTTTATTAAAATGTTCATAATTCACAATAATTTGCCATACAATACAACATTAAGATATTTGCATTTCATAACATAAAATTATAATTTTGAAGTAAGCTATATTATGTTCACACTTTGCATTGGGCGCGGAGTTCTATTATTTTCATAGTTTGTTTCTATCGGATCCATTGTTTTAAGTGATATAAGCAATAGCTGTTTGTTTTTTCCTCGCAAATGTGTTGGAAAACGGCGTATTTCAACACATTGGCGTATGAAACCTATGAGCTCTGCTCATTATTATGTCGCATTTACACATGCGTGTTCGCCATTCGACGAAACATTCGACGAAACATTCGACGAAATATTCGACGAAACATTCGACGAAACATTCGTGTTGTGGCGTTTACACATTCGTGTTCGCTATTCGCCTCGTCATTCGACGAAACATTCGTATACGAGTGCCACCGCGAACTACTGTTCACACATTCGCGGGTGATTCATTTTGATATTAGCACACGAACATGGAGGTCGTGAAAATAATGGCGGCTTTAATGTGACAAACGGTTTGTAAATATGGCGGACTTAGCGATAAACATCGCGCTCTACCAGTCAACCATTGGGCTAAGGAGGCATAAAGTAAATGACGGCATAAATGTAATAAATGACAATAATTGTTATATTCAAATAATATGATATTAAGAAAAAAACATACATACACGCACATAACACTCACATATTGTATATGTGTGTGTGTGTGTAAGTGTTATGTAAGTATTGTGTATGAATGTGTTTATATATACACATACATACTTGCATATATGCATACATACACAGATACATAAATATATGATTAACTACTATATACTAAAATAAATATTCAGATGAGGCTACATCTATTGAGTTTATACAATTTTTGAGATATCCCAATCCCATTCTAGTTGATATACGGTTTCATGCATCGTTTATCTTTTCTTTATTTTTATCCGACTTCAAAAAATAAAAACCGACTTCAAAAACACCGAAAATTTAAAAATAATATAAGAATAGGTATCTACAGACAACATCACACTTCTATACAAGGTTATTTTTAATTACCAAAAAAAATTTTGTGTGCTTGTTCAGACAAGCGAATGAAACAACTTTCACTATGGGATCAACTTTGAAATCGCAAAAAAAAATCAGCTGTTACATACATCTAGTTTCAGTGAATGTTGAACATTTGTACGAAACAGCCGATTTTTTTGCGATTTCAAAGTTTGCTTGTCTGAACAAGCACACAAAATTTTTTTGGTAATTAAAAAATAAACTTGTATATTGAAGTCGGTGCGAAACGATGATCTCTTATAAAGTCTTAAAATTTGACACCGACTTCAATATAGAATTTTGATGTTGTCAGTGCCTATTCTTATATTAGGTATTTTGACCTTTTTAGTGTTTTTGAAGTCGGTTTTTATTTTGTGTAATTATGATTGCGATGTTTTGGGTTCCAAATGAGCTCTTTTCTATAATTAAGTTCTAGGAATTCTAAAATTCGCTCTCCACTCCACTCTATTTTTTCTACACGTTCGGTTGGGTCGGGCGCTATTTGTCAACTAAATGCTTGCGAATGTGTAAACGGTAAGTTCGTGTTCGCCATTCGTGCCCTTTGATTCGCGTCCAAAAAACCGCTCCCAACGCGAACTCACGAATCGCGAGGCGAATGGGCGAGGCGAATAGCGAACTTACTGTTTACACATGCGTGTTCGTTATTCGCCTCGCGATTCGCGCGAATGTGTAAACGCGCTATTTCGCGCGAATCGAGAGGCGAATAGCGAGACGAATAGCGAGGCGAATAACGAACACGCATGTGTAAACAGTAAGTTCGCTATTCGCCTCGTCTTTCATAACCTTTCACATCAGTGAAAGGTTATGAAAGACATCAGTGAAAGGTTATGCAAAAAAACGCGCAGGTAACATCAGCTCCGTATAATTTTGCTTATTAAAAATAGTGGTGGTGCCCCAAGTAGACTCCACCACGTCGGCGTTTCACCGACTTGTATTGCTGAATTTTATTTGACTACCAACTCATAGAAAGCTGGTATTACTTACCTTGGCTCCAATTGTCTCCTTCCGTCTCCTCCGTAGCCGGTGGACTTCCTGAGCTAGCTCGAAGGAAGTCGCGGCTCCTGAAGATCTGCAGTGGATCCACCGGTGGAGACCGGAGCACTACAAATGCCTAATAGGCCACCACGACTCACACACGCGATTTCGCACAACACAAAGCGGGCTTTCGCACCCCGATATTAGGTGCGCCGCGCAAACCACTATTTGCTTGAATATTGTATATTATATTTTATTCCGGCCTGAACTTATAACCTCTAAGCATGTCATGACATTTCGACTCGACTCAACTGACATATCACATGCGGCCGGCCGCCAAAAAAGCTGTCACTGCACAGACTAGAATGCAGTGCCGCCACTCGCTCTTCCTCGAGCGTGAACATCCCCCCGCTCCGGACAGTCCCGGACTGTCCGCCAAATCAGTCTAAGGGGAGGCGAGAAAGAGTAGCGACCGCGCGCTTCAAAACAGAATCTCCAACTAGGACCTCGGCAAACCTGGGCACACCATCAGACCCTAGAGTAAGTTGGACAATGCGTCCGCGACGCCAACGTAAGGGTGGCAGGTTTGGGTCCTTCACTAACACGAGGTCTCCAACCCTCGGTGGGTTTGTCTTATCTGACCACTTAACGCGCTGTTGCAAAATGTGTAAATATTCAAGGTGCCAGCGGCGCCAGAAGCTCTGGGTAAGCTGCTGGAGCAACTCAAACCGCGAAAGGCGTCCTGGATTGACATCTCTATAAGGATACTCGGGCAGGGCGTTAAGTGGTCTGCCTATCAAGAAATGGCCCGGCGTGAGGGCCTGCAAATCGTTCGCGTCGGTAGACAACGGACATAACGGACGCGAGTTGAGAACCGCCTCAATCTTATGAAACACCGTCGCGAGTTCCTCAAACGTGAGAATAGTCTCCCCAATAACGCGGCGAAGGTGAGTCTTGGCGGCCTTTACAACAGATTCAAAAATCCCTCCCCAGTGAGGGCAAGACGGCGGGGAGTATCGCCATGTTACCCCCCTACGGGAGAGTGTGGATCCGATCTCAATATTATTTTTATCTAAAAATTCACAAACTTCTCTTATATGTCTATCAGTGCCCTTGAAGTTCGTCCCACAATCGGACCGAATTAGAGAAGGCAGTCCCCGGCGGGAGACAAATCTGCCTAACGCTGCTAAGAAAGCGTCCATGGTGAGCGCACTCACCACCTCCAAATGAACGGCTTTAGTGGCCAAACAAACAAACACACACAAGTAAGCCTTTTCAGTCTTAGCATTACGGAGTCGCGACGTTTTTATAGTGAATGGTCCCGCGAAATCAGTTCCAACTCCTAAGAAGGTCATCGATTCATTCACACGATCAGCAGGCAAATCACCCATTTGGGGCTGCATCGTCTCGGGGCGTAAACGATAGCAGGGCAGACATCGAAAGATAACAGATCGGATTATTCTTCGCGCTGACAAAATCCAAAACTCCCGTTGGAGGAGCGCGGTCAATGCATTACATCCGGCATGAGCATTCTTCACATGGCGATCAATGATCAACAATCGCACCAATGGTCCGTCCTTGGGGAGCAACAGGGGATGACGTGATCTATAAGGCAAGTTAGCGTGCCTCAATCGGCCTCCTACACGCAACAATCCTTTATCATCCAGAAAGGGAGTCAAACGCACCAAGGGTCCCTTCAATTTGGACGTCCCGGTACGGAAAATCTTAAGTTCCGGTTCAAACGCTCTAGACTGGGTCATACGCACCCAATGCAGAAGAGCATCTTGGCGCTCCTGCGGTGAGAGGACCGGACACAAATCTTTGTCCTGAGGCCGGCGACAATTTCGTATAAATCTTCTTATCCAAGCGGTCACGCCGAGCAACTTGTCCAGAGAACTGTAGCGGTCTAATAAAAATTCCCGCTCTGGAGCCGCCATAGTCTCGACAGCGTGAACACGCAAGCCCGGATTTGGTACCTTCACCACAGCTGGTGTGGAAGGCCAAGACGGTTGTAACAACCAGTCGGGACCCCACCACAGAGTGTGGTCAATAAGCTGAGGGGCTTCGCTGCCACGTGATGCACAGTCAGCAGGGTTTATTTCACCTGGCACGTGGCGCCAAATCAACGTGGCCGTCGAGGCCTGTATTTGGGATACCCGATTGGCCACAAATACTTCCAGGGAGTGGACGGAGTTCTTAATCCAACACAGGACAACCTGACTGTCGGACCAAGCAAAGAGCGACTCAAAGTCCACACTACGTCCCAGGGTGTCAACAACGTGGTTCATCAACCGAACCAGAAGAGTAGCTCCAGACAATTCTAACTTCGGAATCGTTAATCGAGTCCGAAGTGGAGCAACCTTACTCTTAGCAATTAGCAAGTGGAGCTTAACAGCTCCTCTATCATCAACCGTCCGGATATATACGACGGCTGCGTATCCACTCTCAGACGCGTCACAAAAGCCATGAAGGCTGGCCGTAAACCGTCCCTTAGGCAGTATATGTCTAGGGATACTAACACGGTTAATGTCGGGGAGAGACAACATGAAGGACTCCCAATCTCGCAGCAAACGGCCCGAGAGGGGCTCATCCCACGACACTTCGGCTGACCAAAGTTCCTGTAGGAAGCACTTCATCCAAAACACTACGGGACTAATCCAGCCATTTGGGTCAAAGGTACGAGCTACTGTAGACAAAACCAACCGTTTCGTCCAGACCTTGGGGCTTGGCAGCTCCAATCGATAGGTGAACGTGTCCTGGACAGGTCTGTATTGCACTCCCAAAACAGACAGTAAATCTGGAGTGTTGGCATTCTCAAAAATATGAGGCTCCTGCTGGTGGTCGTCTGGCAAGTCACACAAAAGCTGAGGTGAGTTGGACATCCACTTCCTCAGTTCATAACCACCAGCCCCGAGAAGAGCAATTAGTTCATCTCGCAAAATCAAGGCTTCCTCGACACTAGAGGAGCCCGTACAAATATCATCAACAAATGCATCCTCCTTGAGAACCAAGGATGCGCGAGGGTATCGTAATCGTTCACGTTCAGCGAGTTCCACAAGTGATCGAATTGCCACAAAGGGGCTCGAACGCAAACCGTATGTATTGGTGTTCAGCTCGTAGACTAGCATGGGATCTCTGGGATCCTCCCTCCATAATATGAGCTGATATCGCCTATCGTCCGGGTGAATCACAGTCTGCCGAAACATCATCCGGATATCGGTCACAAAGACGACGGCATGGCGACGGAAGTTGGTCAATACATCGCCCACCTCGTGGTGCAACTTCGGTCCAGCATGCAGACATTGATTCAGCGAAACTCCGGTAGACGTAGGAGCTGACCCATCAAAAACAACGCGTATCTTCCCAGTGGAAGGTTTCAAAACCGCGTGGTGAGGAAGAAAATTATGTTCCTCGTTTCGCCAGTCCAGTCGCGAGACCGACATGTGCCCCAGTTGCTCATATTCTCGCATGAAGTCGACATACTTCTGTTTGAGGTCGGAGTTCCTACTCATACGACGCTCCATGGACAGCAGTCGCTTCTCGGCCAACGGCCGGGAGCTGCCAAGTGAGGGGCGAACTGACAAAAAGGGCAGATGAGTGATCAGCCGTCCCGAGTGAAGGCGACCTGTATTGTTCTGGTAGAACAACTCACACTCCTCGTCCAAGGGGTTCACTCGCTTCACGGTAGGTGGCTCTTCCACCTCCCAAAACCGTTGAAGGACATCCGATAAGGTGGAGCTAACAGTTATGTAACTGTCCACCGATGGAGATGGTGGGTTATGCCTAACTGGTCCCATCACTACAAACCCAAGCGATGTAGATAAGGCTACCAGCCCACCCTTCTGTAACTCTCTCCTCTTCCCACAATACACGCGGCCTAGAACATCGGCACCGAGCAATAAGTGAATCGGACCGGTTCGGTGGAAGGAAGGGTCAGCCAAGGTCAATCCTGATGTCGCATCAACGACAGCGCGCGAAACGTGCTGTTGCGGAAGCTGACCAACAACCTTCTCATAAACAATCGCGGTAGCGCCAATTTTGGGCGCTGAAGAGAAGTGGGGGGAGAAGGAGAACAAAACCTGACCGATCGGATCCGGGATCCGCAGGTCTCCGATTCCTCGTACCGATTCAAGGTATGGAGATGTGTTCAAACTCAACTGCCGGACCAGCCAGCTGGAGGCAATGCAACCCTGAGCTCCCGTATCCAAAAGGGCGCGAACTAAAACAAAGGTGCCCCTCGGGCCCCACACCTGTACGGAGGCTGTTGGTAACAGCACCTGCTCCTGTGGGGGGGTTGCAGCCGACAGTTGGTTTAGTGAAAATCCTCCCGCATTCCCCGCAACGGGGGGGAAGGGGGGTCCGAAGAAAAATGCGTGCGCGGCGGAGGAATAGGGCGCTCAAGGCGCTCGAGCGGGTCCCAATCCGGCACGTATACACCCCGACCAAAGCTGCATCGGGGGGCCGGGCGGTGCCCATGATGGGCGAAAGTTGGGGGAGCCCGTGACAACCGGGGTCTCTCCATCAGAGGGGGAGAGAAGCGTATTGTCTCCCGACGTGGCTCCCTAATAACCGCGGCCCAATCCCGCGGTGGCGCCTCATAAGCGGCGCGTCGATCCCCCCCGCCCGTAGGGGGGGTGGGGCGCCCAATCCTCTCACGGGAGGGGGGGCGCCTCTCCACTCTCCGCGGAGGGGTGGCACGCCCCTCCGATCTCCTCGGAGATGTGGGTGACCTACGAGGGCCCCCGCCCGTGCGCGAGTCCCTCTCTCTCACCACCTCACGAGTGTCTCTATTGTTGAAGCACAAAAGGGGGTGATGGGCCCCTCCACAACAGTGACAATCTCGTGGGTGGGGGCAAGCCGAGGCCATATGAGCCCCCAGGCAGCGGTAGCACCAATTCCGCTGTTTGGCCATATTCCTACGCCCCTCGGTGCGTAGGCCAACAAATTTGGGACAGGCCGGCAAACGATGGCCATCCCGCTTGCAACACTTGCAAGGCATCGGCCTCTCCCCGGGTGGAGAGTTCTGCCGCACTGCAGTATATTGCTTGTACGGGCGGCGCTCTCTCCGTGGCGCTGCCCGGGTCGCCTCAAAGCGGCCTGTACTCGGTCCCGGTATAGGAACCAGATCCAAGTGGTCGGTCATCCGACACTCATCCTCCAAAAATCTGAGGAGATCCGAGAAGGGGGGGAGGTACGAGGCACTATTGCCCCCATACCTTTGTTCAAAGCGCCCCTTCATCTCCATGGGAAGCTTATCGAGGATGAGGTGGAGCAAAATAAAGGACCACTGGTCCACCGGTAGATCAAGGCGTTTGAGCGCGTTAATAGCGCTTAGCAGCGGGTTCAAAATCTCCGTCCTCAATGAGGAGACCCGCGATACTCGTGGCAGCCCTAAAATGGCAGCCACATGTGTGTCCGCTAGCAAGCGAACATTCTGATACCGGGCGGTCAACAACGCCCTTGCAATATCATAACTGTCATCATTGACAGGTAGATGCTGGACAAGTACACCAGCCTCTCCCCGTAAGGCAGAGAGCAAATAGGCCAATTTCTGGCTAGGGAACAGGTCGTCCCTCGAGTGAACCAGGCTATCAAAGAGGTTAATGAACCCCATCCAAGAAGCCAAGTTCCCATCAAAGGTTGGGATGTCTAAAGTGGGCAGTCTGCCCAGCAAGCCGGCCGGGGTAGGCTTGACCTCCCCGGGCGTGCACGACTCACCCCTCCGGACGGATAGGATTGCCTGAGCCTTGTTTATAATCACATCCGCCTGTTCAAAACACTGATCATAATCGGCATTAAATTGGTCGACTGCCCGCAACTCAGCGGCACCCTCGGCTGGGTGGTCGAGCAGATATTGTTGATGAGCAACGAAAAGCTGCTCCAATTCCTTCAAGCGAGCCGGTACTCCCTCATGCCGAATTAACAAGGCCTGTTCTCGGTCTGGTCGGTCTACCAAAGCGACGGCACTAGCAAACCATCTCAAAATCTTTTGTGCACCCGCGCGGGCACCACTAAGCGGGCTGACTGGCGGGACCATTTTGCACCAAAATTAAGATACTCTATAATAATACACAGACAAACAGACCGACAACCGCAGACAATAAAACAGATCGGGAGGAACTTCAAAGGCAGAACAAAATATATAAACAAACCAAAATCAAGTGTAAATGCTAGAACTTAACTAGAACAACAAAGGCATTTAACAACAGAATTTTTCAAACAAATTAAATTCAAGCATTAAGTCAATAACTTAACAAACACAATATTCAAAGGCAAACAAAACAAAATCAAATGTAAATGCTAAAACTTAACACAGCAATATAGTGTATTACAACAACAGCAAAGTCATTTAGCAGCAAAATTTGTTAAACAAAATTAAATTCAAGTATAAGTTTACAACTTAACAAACAAAATATTCAAGGGCAAAACAAAGATATGAAAAAACAAACCAAAATCAAATATAGGTAAATGCTAGAACTTAACTAGAACAACAAAAGACATTTAACCCCAATTTTTCATATACAATGACAATTAGTTAAGGAGATCGGTCCACAAATGAGCTGGTAGTCGGTTTAAAATCAGCAATCAAAACCAATTAATATGTATTGCCCGTTTGGACAACCAACAAGATTACAATATTAATTGTACAATACTAATGAAATACTCAAATCTAAGAACCACGCTCTGCTACCGAGAGATGGTGGTGCCCCAAGTAGACTCCACCACGTCGGCGTTTCACCGACTTGTATTGCTGAATTTTATTTGACTACCAACTCATAGAAAGCTGGTATTACTTACCTTGGCTCCAATTGTCTCCTTCCGTCTCCTCCGTAGCCGGTGGACTTCCTGAGCTAGCTCGAAGGAAGTCGCGGCTCCTGAAGATCTGCAGTGGATCCACCGGTGGAGACCGGAGCACTACAAATGCCTAATAGGCCACCACGACTCACACACGCGATTTCGCACAACACAAAGCGGGCTTTCGCACCCCGATATTAGGTGCGCCGCGCAAACCACTATTTGCTTGAATATTGTATATTATATTTTATTCCGGCCTGAACTTATAACCTCTAAGCATGTCATGACATTTCGACTCGACTCAACTGACATATCACATGCGGCCGGCCGCCAAAAAAGCTGTCACTGCACAGACTAGAATGCAGTGCCGCCACTCGCTCTTCCTCGAGCGTAAACAAATAGTTAATGTGATTATTGCAAATAACTTCAGTGTAAAATAGTATCTTGGTTAACTAAACTCCAACTACAAATCAAGTCAAGTGCATCCATAGCGTATTCAGTGAGATATTTTCACAAATAACAATCGAGAAATCTTTGCCGGTAACCAGTATATATTGTAAAGAAAAGTGAAAATCTGCAAGCATTTAGTGCTATCGGAACATCAAACAATGGATAAATGCTCATCCCAAAAGGTACAAGTGTAAAATAAAATAACATTAAATAGTTTATAATTATCTGGAAGACAAATCTACCTACTATTAGGCGATCTATAAATTGACTAATCAGCGCCATCTACCAGACGATACGGGCATTACACCATAGTGGGAACTATTGTAGATAAGTAGGATAAATCTTACCACAAAGCACGTGATACAGCGATTGGACGATAGAGGGCGCTTATAACAAAATTATTCTGGTAAACAAGATGTCGAAAATATGCGCGGGTTGCCTTCAACAAATACCAAATAGAAGATTTATGCAATGTTCAATTTGTCATAAAATATATGATTTAGAGTGTTCAAATATCTCCGAAGCCCGGTTTTACAACACAATGACAGCCGACCACAAAAAGACGTGGAAATGCCCTCAATGCGTAGCACAAAGACCCAAATTAAACACAGACAACACAAATACACCTATCCGGAAGCAGACCAGTACCTTGAATACAGAGATAACTGACACCCCTGCGGTTGAACTGACAGACTATATACCACAATTAGAAACTTCGAATGTAACCCAAAGAAAAAAGCCAGCTTACCGTGAAACATCGCACTCTTCCGATGGGGATGATCCTTTGCCACTGGGAAATACATTAAAGTCAACAAACTCTATATCTCCAGAAAAAATAAACAATAATAACACTATCAACATACACCAATTTGATGCACTTCTGAAACGAAACTTAAAAGAAAATAATGAGAGCTTTCTAAGACAGATAAAAACAATTATTCAAACTGAAATAGAAAGTACATTGCGAGAGTTAAAATTTGAATTCAAAGAAACAACTGATAAAATAATTAATGACCAATCTGCTATAGAAATAGAAATAAGAGAAATAAATAAAAAAATAAATACACTTAACAAAAACTGCTCGACGCTGAAAGAAGAAACGGAAAAGATGCAAAAGCAAATAAGTAATAACCAAAATACATATGAAAATATAGAAAATAAAGAGAAGATACTAGTACTACATGGATTGATGTACAACCACTGGGAAACAGAGTAAGACCTTACAGATAAAATTTCAAGCATATTTCATGAAGTACTCAATATAAATATATCGGGATATATGGAAGAAATATCATATATAGGAAAAAAAGGACTAAAAAGACCGCTAAAAATAGAACTCATAAGCAAGAGAATGAAAAAGTATATTCTAGGAAACTCAGATTGCTTTAAAAACACAGGATTAAATATAACAGAATATTATGATACAACAACTTTACAAAAAAGAAGGGACAGTTGCTCGGTGGCAGCCGAACGGTTCACGCGTGCCGTCCGTCACTACTGCGTCTCGTCGATGCACTACGCCCGAGTAATTGTGGTCGCGAGTGATTATTGTGTACCTTATATTATTAATAGTTCAAACCCACGGTAAGGGGCTCTCCTGGCAACAGGAACCCCCAACTCAACATGGAAAACTCTAACCCCACAGGAAGCTACGCCAACGTAACATCAAAAACAATGCATCCAAAGAAAGATCAAGCCATAGTCTTGGAATCCATCGATGGAGTTACGATAAAAGATTACCTCGTGTGCCTCTCCAAAGTTACCAAATCATCTGCTATCCGTTTTATTTCTCGAATTGCTAACTCAAGAGTATGTATTTACATGGACTCAAAACAAACAGCTGACGATCTTGTAAATATAGTAAAAAAAGTGAAAGTCAATGATTATTACCTTGACATTCGCCCCTTGATTTCTAGAAACAAAAGAATCGTACTATCTAACGTATGCCCAGTAATACCCCACGAAGTAATTGAGGAAAAATTTGAACAGATGAATATTAAAATATTGTCTCCCATCAATTTTATGAAAGTAGGTATCTCCGACCTTGGATTTTCACATATCATGAGCTTCAGACGACAATTATATGTTTCCCCAGAGGATGAAAAGCGTCTTCCAGAATCGATACAATTAACCTACGAAGATACCAATTATTGGATATACATAACGAATGACTCAATGAAATGCTTTGTCTGCAACGGAAACGGTCACTCAGCAAAACACTGCCCCCAAAATAAACAGAACCCCGACCTTACTCAAGTCTCACAATCAACAACTGATCCTACTAGTAATTACGAAAATCAAAACTACCCACCAATTGAATTTAAGAAACCTAAGACCCAAACGATGAAATCCTACATAGACAAAGAAGAACCAAACAAAGGTACCAAGCGTGCGCGTTCATCTACCACTACAGAACCCTCACAGTCCGAGCAAATAATGGTTCAAAGTATGGTGGAAGGAAATTTCTCAGCGGGTGATTATACAGATGACGCAAGCAGTACATGTGGTACTGGCAGCGACTGCTCACTTGACGACGAACCTCTGAAAACCAGGACAGTAAAAAAGAGACAGAAAACTCTGGACAGCAGGACCGAAGAACAAATATGGGAAGATATTAAGTTTGAATTACGTGACTCATCCACCCAACTAGACCTTCCCCTAACGATTGACCAATTTGTAAGCCTATTAGACAATTCCCGTGGTAAACAAAATATTCAAGAATTAATCAAAGACTACACTGACAATCTTCCTAAGTTAATAAATATGTGTTTATACCTACATCCTAAACTAAACAATAAGTTAAAAAATAGGTGCTCACGGCTTTCTCGTAAACTTCAAGATATCAGTATTAGTAAAGGTAACACAAGCAATTAATTATTAGTATCAACTCTTTTCATTAAATAACAAATTCATACCTATGAATATATTACAGTGGAACGTTAATGGTTTTTCTGCTCGATTCGAAAACATAAAAATAATTTTGAATAAAATGGATCCACTTTGCTTTTGTATACAGGAAACAAATTTTTCAAATAACTATTGTGCTAAATTAAAAAATTACGAAGTTTTTAATAAAAATAGAACCCATAGCAGCATAGCCAGTGGTGGAGTAGCTACCTATATTAAGCCACACACCCTACCGGAATTAATCAATTTAAATACTTCCTTAGAGGTACTAGCGATAAGAATTAAATTTCCCATTACTCTGACGATATGTAATATCTATTTACCCAATAGCTGCCCCTTCACTGAAAATGATTTAAACAATTTAATTAACCAACTTCCAAAGCCATTCCTATTACTAGGAGATTTTAATAGCCATCATCTTTATTGGGGATCTAGCAATTGTGATCAAAGGGGTAGAACCGTGGCTAACTGGTTAGACTCACATGACAACATTATACTTTTGAACACCCATCAGCCTACCCATTTTAATGTCAGAAACGGTCACACAAGTAATATAGATTTAGCATTTGCTTCACAAAGTATCTCAACTTACTTTGACTGGAACGCTCTTGACGATTTATATGACAGTGATCATTTTCCAATACTACTTACGTCTCAGATAGATCTAACATTAAATAATATAACCACGGCAAAATATTGGAAATATCAACTTGCGGATTGGCCAAATTATCGCTGTGAAATAGAAAATAATATTAAACATATTGATAAATTGAACCTTGATTCTAATAGATGTATTAATGAAATAGTGAACGAATTTAACCTTATAATAATAAATGCCGCTGAAAAGTATATACCTAAAACCTCAGGCAAATCTAAAAAACCACAAGTTCCATGGTGGAATGAAGAATGTTCTAAGGCACTAAAAGACACTAAAAGGGCTTACAGATTGTACAAAAAGAAAAGTAAGCAGTTAAAAGAAAATAGCCAATTGAACCAACATACTACGCCTATGACAGATGAACAGATGAATATAGAGACCTACAAGATAGAATTCCGTAGAAATAGAGCTAAAACAAGACGAATATTTAAGGAAAGTAGAAAAAGTAACTGGGAAAAATTTATTTCTTCTATCAATAGCTTTACACCTTTAGGAAATATTTGGCGGAAAATCAATTCCATAAACGGCAGACGAACTAAAAGACAAACTATTATTTTAAAAAATGATGAAGATGAACTAATTGGTGATCCTAATATAAATTCTGAACTCTTGGCTTCAGCCTTTGCTTCAAATTCTAGCTCTAACAACTACAGCCCAAATTTCTTACCACAAAAAAGACAATTAGAGAACCAAAAAACTACCTTCGACTTGACAGACAATAGCGCCGCATTTAATAGTATCATTAACATGAACGAACTTATTACAATTCTACACCAATTAGGCAACTCTAGTCCAGGACCAGATAATATCTCCAATACTCTAATAAGACAACTACCCCTTAACGCTCTTGAACATCTTTTAGATATATATAACTTCATATGGACCAACCAAGTGTTTCCTCATAAGTGGAGAATGGCCACAGTAATACCTATTCCAAAACCAGGGAAACCAGCTACCTTAACTTCGAGCTATAGACCTATTTCCTTGACATGTAATCTCTGTAAACTATTGGAAAAAATCATTTCTAATAGGCTAAGGTGGTATATAGAATCCCGTCAACTCATATCAACAAATCAGTTTGGTTTTAGACAATTTCGCTCAACATTAGATCATTTATCACAACTCGAAAACGAAATATTAACGTCCTTTGCTACTAAAAATAAGGTTATAGCAGTTGCCCTGGATTTGGAAAAGGCCTACGAAATGGTTTGGAAGCATAGAGTTCTGACTCTTCTTGAACAGCTCAATGTAAAAGGAAATCTACTAGCATTTGTGAAAAACTTTTTAAGCGATAGAACTATATGTGTTAAACTAGAAAATTCTATATCTACCCCTCATTCTACAGAAAATGGGTTACCAACCGGATCAGTTCTTAGTGTTATTCTATTTTTAATATCTATTAATAATGTGCTTGATGTTATAGATAAACCAGTGAAAGGGTATTTATTTGCAGATGACCTGACCATAATTTGTAGTGGTAAAAATCTTACACTCACTCAAAAGCTTGTACAAAATACCTTAGATAAACTAAACGACTGGTGCAATCTTACCGGATTTAAATTTTCAGAAACTAAAACAAAATTCATGATTTTAACAAAGAAGAAAAATAAAGAAAAAATTAAATTAAAATTAAATAATCACACTATAAAAGAAACAACAACACTAAAAATATTAGGCTTAACATTTGATCCAAAAATTAATTGGGTAACACACATTAAAAAATTAAAGTCTGAATGCTATAATAGACTCAACGTCATTAAAATATTATCTTCTTATAAATGGGGATCTGACAGTAGATGTATATTAAATACATATAAGGCATTAATAAGATCAAAACTTGATTATGGTTCAATTATTTATGACTCTGCATCTCCCAACATTCTACAAATATTAGAGCCCATACACAACACCTGCATTAGATTAGGTTTAGGTGCCTTTAGAACTAGCCCTGCTAACAGTATGCTTGTTGAAGCGGATGAAATACCCCTAAGATTAAGAAGAAAAGAATTATGTATGTCGTTTGCTGCAAGTCATATAGCAAATAACAAGGATTCCACAATAGCTAGTTCTCTTCCATCAGATATTGAATATAGCCTACGTCCCTCATTAGCCCTTCCCTTACGGTTACGAATAAAAAAATACCTGAAAGAGATTCAATTTGAACTTCCGCCTATATTTGTACGTACACAGTCAAATCAACCTCCTTGGCAAAATACTGAAATCCCAATCAACCTAGAAATAGCTAAATACCCACGCGAAACTACTCCTAAATATATTTATAAAAACTTGTTTAATGAAATAAGCGAACGATATTCAAAATTTGAACCATACTATACCGATGGCTCTGTTTCCGGGAATAGAACTGGTTGCGCTATAGTTACGGCTAATGATAATTACATTTACAGGCTACCTAACTACTCCTCGTTTTTTACTTGTGAAGCAGTAGCTATCCTGGAGTGTATAGATAAGATAAGACTAAATACAACTTCAAAATTTTATGTCATTTACACCGATTCAAAATCTTGTCTCATGGCTATTTCTAACAGGAAAAATAATGATCCCCTTATAAACAATATCCAAAATAAATTACTATCACTAATGAACCTTGGATATAATATAGAAATAGTTTGGATACCAAGTCACCAAGGGATCGCTGGGAACGAAAGAGCGGATAAAGAGGCTAATAAAGCAACTGACCTAGAAAATTGTAATTACCTAACAGCTAATATCAGTGACCTTAAGAAACACATTAAAGTAAGCATCAAAAAGCTTTGGAACAGCTATTGGGTAAATGATAACACTAGTGTATTGTTTGAAATTAGGAAATCAATATTTGAAAAAAAGAATTTACAAATTGACAATAGAAGAGACCAAGTTGTAATAAATAGGTTAAGAATAGGGCACACTAATTTAACTCACATACACCTCATAACAAAAGAAAATAGGAACAAATGTACAAAATGCAATAACGATATGACTGTAAAGCACCTTCTTATAGAATGCTCATTCTTCAATGCAGATAGACTTAAAGTAAGCCTTACTAGAAATCTAAAAAAATGTCTAGATGAGCCTCAAAATACCCTAAAGTTTCTTAAGTTAACTAGCTATTACAAAGAAATTTAAATTGTACCCTACTGTGGTCGCTAATGACCTTAGATGTTTGAGCGACCTTAAATAAATGAATAAAAAAAAAAAAAAAAAAAAAAAGAAGGGAATTAAAACAAGCTTTACTTACGGCAAGGGAAAATGGACAACACGCAATAATTAAGAATAATAAACTTATCATCAATGGGCGAGAATCAATGAATACAAATAGTGATAACAAACCGAAATACATACAAAATACCCAAGCTGAAGGAAAGAATAATCCACAACTACCCTCATCTATTTCTCCGCTAAGACCTACTACCTTGTCAAGACCTACTCAAGAAGGACCATACCAGAAATATACTAGTGAAAATAGTCCTAAACCTAAACAAAATCACTCCTTTCGAAAATAATTTCAACATTTTATACCAAAATATACGAAGTATAAATAACAAGACCCACCTCGTAGAAGCCCTGTTAGAAGATAAACCCTACCTACATGCCATATGTATCTCAGAAACTTGGTTAAGTAAAGACAAATTAGAGTTACTTAGTATAGGGAACTACTATTTGGTTTCCTCATTTTGTAGGGAAAGCCGGGAGGGGGGAGGGGTATGCATTTTGTTAAAAAATTCAACAGAATACATTGACCGAAAAGATATAAATATAATATCCGTAGAATCTAACTTTGAAGTATGTTCAATTGAAATTCCAAATATTAACCTTTTACTAATTAATTTATATTGGCCAAACAGTAGCAAAGGAATCGAAACTTTCTTTACATGCCTCGAAAATCTTCTTAAAATTATTTCCATAAAAGATAAAGATAAAAACATTATCATCGGAGGCGATCTAAATGTTAATTTTCTTAAGGAATCAAAACTGAAAAGGTCCATCTCGAACCTCTTACTCAGCTATAACTTTCATCAATTAGTCAAAGAAGCTACAAGAGTTACAGTCAATAGCTCCTCGTGTTTAGACGTCATCTTTACTAATTTTAATAAAAACGATCTTAAAGTACACATTCAAGAGTTAGGATTTTCGGACCATAAAGGAATTGAACTAAATATGCCAGTACCAACTCGCTCTCCTCGCTATTTTTTTATAACTAAGAGAATCTTTAACGATTTTAACATCGAAAAGTTTAAAAACGAATTAAGTATAATAAAATGGGAAAATATTATATTAACAAATAAAAGTGTAGATGAAAACTACAAAAATTTCAATGATACGTTATCTAAAACTTTTAATAGCTGTATTCCAACAAAAAAAATTAAATTAAACTCTAAAAATACTTACCTAACACCTGGATTAAAATTATGTTGCCGCAATAAAAGATTATTAAGAATACTAACAACTAAGTCAAATAATAAAATTCTAATTAATTATTACAAAAAATATACTAGAATTTTGAAAAAGGCTATAGACACATCGAAAAAAATAAATAATATTAAAAAAATCCAAAACTCGGATAACAATAGTAAAACTATGTGGCAAATAATAAAACAGGAAACAAACAAGAAATTACGCTACCAGAAACAAAATATTAAACTTAAAATAAATAATAAACTTAATGAAGATCCAAAACAGATTGCTAACACTTTTAATGAGATTTTCAGTTCCATTTGCAATACAAAATTAGACTGTCTACAACAAAATTCACTTAACTATAGTGAAAGAACGCATAATTCTATATTCTTAACACCAGTAGAACCTTTAGAAATTTACAAAATTATAAAAAAATTAAAAAACAAAAATAGCTTCGGAGTCGATGAGATCCCACCAAAACTCATAAAAAAATGTGCTATTGAACTAACTATTCCATATACTAAGCTAATAAATCAATCATTTACAGAAGGCTTATTTCCGAATTCCCTAAAAATTGCATTAGTTAAACCTGTATACAAAAGTGGAGAAAAAACAGACCCTAACAATTATCGTCCAATCTCACTCCTCCCTACATCTTCTAAAATATATGAAACAGCAATGGCAAATAGAGTTTATCACTTCCTAGAAAAATATAATATATTACACGAAAACCAATACGGGTTCCGTAAAAACCGGTCCACTACATTAGCCGTGTATAAACTAGTACAAAAAATCTTAAACACAATAAATACAAAGCAGTACTCTGTAGGCTTACTACTTGACATGAGTAAAGCCTACGACAGAGTTAGATACGACATACTAATACAAAAACTATTTGATTCTGGTATACGCGGAATTTGTCTGAATTGGTTTAAGTCATACCTCGAAAATCGCTCGCAATTTACAGAAATAGAAAGTACAAATTTCAAAACTGGACAGATTCATAAAGTAAAATCCGAACAAGTAAACATAAAGGGATCTATCCCACAAGGCAGTGTCCTAGGATGCATCCTATTTTTAATTTATATTAATAGTATTATTACATCAATGGATCAATGCGTATTATTTGCCGACGATATCTCAATTATTATACCTTGCTCAAATACAACCGAATTAGAAAACCAACTTAACATAACACTAGACAAAATAACTAATCACTTAGAAAACCATAATCTTAGTCTTAACTTTAAAAAAACAAAACTAATTCAGTTTAAGCCATACCAAAAAACCCCATTGCAAATAAATTATACATTTAAAGATATCCCAATAGAAACCGTAAAATCAGCTACACTGCTTGGTATAAATATAGATACAAACCTTGACTGGAAATCTCATATTCACAAACTCGCAAAAAAATTATCATCTTCTATCTACGCTCTCTACCAACTAAAGAAAGTTACAGATTTTAAAACAGCCTTGTCCACTTATTACGCGTATATTCACTCTAGACTAACCTACGGCATAATCCTCTGGGGCAACAGTACTGACATCCAGGATATTTTTATTTTGCAAAAAAAGTGCATCCGAATAATAACTAACATCGACCAAATGGAATCATGCCGACCCCACTTTGTAAAACACTCCATACTAACACTAACTTGTATTTACATTTACGAATCATGTAAATTTGTAAAAAAACATGCTAATTTATACTCCCAAGTCAAAAATTATCAATTAAAAAGAAATAATCGAGGTAAAGATAAGCTAAAAAAACCCTTTTCAAAATTAAAACTATTTACATCAGGCCCACATTCAATGGTAATAGAAATATATAATAATATTCCAAATCATATCAAAAATGAACCAACTCCCATCTTTTTAAGAAAACTGCGGCAATATCTCATTAATAGAAGCTACTACAACTTAAGCGAATTTTTCAATGATAAAGGTAATAAATAAATACAATAATCCTAAATATCACAATATAAAAAAAATGTCATCATTGGCAAATTAGTTAGTTAATATATAGTACTTTAATTTAGAATCTATTATGTAAAAATTCAAATGTTGGACATCTAAATAAATTTAATTCAATTAGATAGTGAGATTAGATTTAAGGCATAACTTTACGTATATCAAATTAATGTACTAATCTGTAGACTATAAGTAAATAAACTATAAAACTCATTGTAAAGCCCTCTGCTATTGCCATGCCCTTACAGGGCGCTACATTGTATATACCTACCTACCACCTAAGTACGATTTATACATTTAAAACTATGTACTACAATGTAGCATGCAATAAATAAATTTGATTTGATTTGATTTGATTTGATTCGCCTCGCGATTCGCGCGAATGTGTAAACGCGGTGTTAGGCACACACTCGACTGAATTGTACCGTTACTTCGCTTACGGCTCCGGCTGCAACGCAGAGCCCCGTGTGTGATGAATGAGCAACTTAGCTTACTTATATAATAATATACTATTGAGCGATCTTGGCTAGCGGACTGATCTGTAAATATAGGTACGGCACGCAGCAACACACGTATGCTATGGGTTTTTTAACTTTTTTTTATATAACTAACTGTACAATGTTTGTTTTATAGGTGTTCGAGTTTATTCGTTCATAGGTAACAAGTTTTAAATTGTTTTCGCTTGAAGACTTATGTGGAAACTAACAAGAACTGTTTTTACTTTTCTAACAAACTAACCAAGTTTATACCTATGGCGTTGCATCAACATTTTAACAATAATATAATAACATTATATTTGCTTATTATTTTTCTTAACCATTTAAACGCACATTACACAATGCATTATGTATTGCCAAATTGAATAGAGACAGTTCATTGGCAAATATAACGCTCTTAATCACATTCATTCGTTTTTATTCATGTTTAACCATTTTTTTATTTGTCAATATCGTCTTAGATTTGAGCTCTTTTTGAACATTCTTTCGCTGCTACATATTTCAATATCTGGATTTAATTGGTAAAAAAATGTTACCGTATACGAATTCTTTGACCAAAGTAGGTAAATATTACTGTTAGTTTATGGTCACGTGAATAATACCAGATATAAGGGACGGTATCCCATTTCTTTTAACAGTGAGTTCAAACCAATGTTAATATTTGTTTACCGATGTTTATTTTCCTGAAAAAGCTTTTAAAGCGAAAAAAAGGAGTTTTCATTTTTAATTTTTATTCATGTTACGCAGTGTATGGCGCGTCGGCGTCGGCATCATTTTTGTTGATTATATTCGGGATGTATGCACATACAAGGTTAAATATGTTTCCTTTAAATTAGAATGTTTTGCTCTGTTTTGATGTCAATAAGTGCCTGTAAAGGCCCATGTTGAATAAAGATTTTTGAATTTGAATTTGTTCCGCTCACACCGATGCGTTGACGTTCGATGAGCCAAACAGCTGATTCCGCGCGCAGTAAGTATGTTGGAAATGTTATACGATTGACATTGCGAAGTTATGATTTGTAAACGATTACTTATTTATATTACACCAGAAAATTTATGATTTTTTCGGGAGAAAATTTCTGTGATTTTCAAATTAGGATCATGGTCTGAACTCACTGTTAAAAGAAATGGGACACCGTCACTTATACGCTGTATATGCGTAATATGCTCATTTTTTTACACAATGTCACCAAGGGATCGCTGGGAACGAAAGAGCGGATAAAGAGGCTAATAAAGCAACTGACCTAGAAAATTGTAATTACCTAACAGCTAATATCAGTGACCTTAAGAAACACATTAAAGTAAGCATCAAAAAGCTTTGGAACAGCTATTGGGTAAATGATAACACTAGTGTATTGTTTGAAATTAGGAAATCAATATTTGAAAAAAAGAATTTACAAATTGACAATAGAAGAGACCAAGTTGTAATAAATAGGTTAAGAATAGGGCACACTAATTTAACTCACATACACCTCATAACAAAAGAAAATAGGAACAAATGTACAAAATGCAATAACGATATGACTGTAAAGCACCTTCTTATAGAATGCTCATTCTTCAATGCAGATAGACTTAAAGTAAGCCTTACTAGAAATCTAAAAAAATGTCTAGATGAGCCTCAAAATACCCTAAAGTTTCTTAAGTTAACTAGCTATTACAAAGAAATTTAAATTGTACCCTACTGTGGTCGCTAATGACCTTAGATGTTTGAGCGACCTTAAATAAATGAATAAAAAAAAAAAAAAAAAAAAAAGAAGGGAATTAAAACAAGCTTTACTTACGGCAAGGGAAAATGGACAACACGCAATAATTAAGAATAATAAACTTATCATCAATGGGCGAGAATCAATGAATACAAATAGTGATAACAAACCGAAATACATACAAAATACCCAAGCTGAAGGAAAGAATAATCCACAACTACCCTCATCTATTTCTCCGCTAAGACCTACTACCTTGTCAAGACCTACTCAAGAAGGACCATACCAGAAATATACTAGTGAAAATAGTCCTAAACCTAAACAAAATCACTCCTTTCGAAAATAATTTCAACATTTTATACCAAAATATACGAAGTATAAATAACAAGACCCACCTCGTAGAAGCCCTGTTAGAAGATAAACCCTACCTACATGCCATATGTATCTCAGAAACTTGGTTAAGTAAAGACAAATTAGAGTTACTTAGTATAGGGAACTACTATTTGGTTTCCTCATTTTGTAGGGAAAGCCGGGAGGGGGGAGGGGTATGCATTTTGTTAAAAAATTCAACAGAATACATTGACCGAAAAGATATAAATATAATATCCGTAGAATCTAACTTTGAAGTATGTTCAATTGAAATTCCAAATATTAACCTTTTACTAATTAATTTATATTGGCCAAACAGTAGCAAAGGAATCGAAACTTTCTTTACATGCCTCGAAAATCTTCTTAAAATTATTTCCATAAAAGATAAAGATAAAAACATTATCATCGGAGGCGATCTAAATGTTAATTTTCTTAAGGAATCAAAACTGAAAAGGTCCATCTCGAACCTCTTACTCAGCTATAACTTTCATCAATTAGTCAAAGAAGCTACAAGAGTTACAGTCAATAGCTCCTCGTGTTTAGACGTCATCTTTACTAATTTTAATAAAAACGATCTTAAAGTACACATTCAAGAGTTAGGATTTTCGGACCATAAAGGAATTGAACTAAATATGCCAGTACCAACTCGCTCTCCTCGCCATTTTTTTATAACTAAGAGAATCTTTAACGATTTTAACATCGAAAAGTTTAAAAACGAATTAAGTATAATAAAATGGGAAAATATTATATTAACAAATAAAAGTGTAGATGAAAACTACAAAAATTTCAATGATACGTTATCTAAAACTTTTAATAGCTGTATTCCAACAAAAAAAATTAAATTAAACTCTAAAAATACTTACCTAACACCTGGATTAAAATTATGTTGCCGCAATAAAAGATTATTAAGAATACTAACAACTAAGTCAAATAATAAAATTCTAATTAATTATTACAAAAAATATACTAGAATTTTGAAAAAGGCTATAGACACATCGAAAAAAATAAATAATATTAAAAAAATCCAAAACTCGGATAACAATAGTAAAACTATGTGGCAAATAATAAAACAGGAAACAAACAAGAAATTACGCTACCAGAAACAAAATATTAAACTTAAAATAAATAATAAACTTAATGAAGATCCAAAACAGATTGCTAACACTTTTAATGAGATTTTCAGTTCCATTTGCAATACAAAATTAGACTGTCTACAACAAAATTCACTTAACTATAGTGAAAGAACGCATAATTCTATATTCTTAACACCAGTAGAACCTTTAGAAATTTACAAAATTATAAAAAAATTAAAAAACAAAAATAGCTTCGGAGTCGATGAGATCCCACCAAAACTCATAAAAAAATGTGCTATTGAACTAACTATTCCATATACTAAGCTAATAAATCAATCATTTACAGAAGGCTTATTTCCGAATTCCCTAAAAATTGCATTAGTTAAACCTGTATACAAAAGTGGAGAAAAAACAGACCCTAACAATTATCGTCCAATCTCACTCCTCCCTACATCTTCTAAAATATATGAAACAGCAATGGCAAATAGAGTTTATCACTTCCTAGAAAAATATAATATATTACACGAAAACCAATACGGGTTCCGTAAAAACCGGTCCACTACATTAGCCGTGTATAAACTAGTACAAAAAATCTTAAACACAATAAATACAAAGCAGTACTCTGTAGGCTTACTACTTGACATGAGTAAAGCCTACGACAGAGTTAGATACGACATACTAATACAAAAACTATTTGATTCTGGTATACGCGGAATTTGTCTGAATTGGTTTAAGTCATACCTCGAAAATCGCTCGCAATTTACAGAAATAGAAAGTACAAATTTCAAAACTGGACAGATTCATAAAGTAAAATCCGAACAAGTAAACATAAAGGGATCTATCCCACAAGGCAGTGTCCTAGGATGCATCCTATTTTTAATTTATATTAATAGTATTATTACATCAATGGATCAATGCGTATTATTTGCCGACGATATCTCAATTATTATACCTTGCTCAAATACAACCGAATTAGAAAACCAACTTAACATAACACTAGACAAAATAACTAATCACTTAGAAAACCATAATCTTAGTCTTAACTTTAAAAAAACAAAACTAATTCAGTTTAAGCCATACCAAAAAACCCCATTGCAAATAAATTATACATTTAAAGATATCCCAATAGAAACCGTAAAATCAGCTACACTGCTTGGTATAAATATAGATACAAACCTTGACTGGAAATCTCATATTCACAAACTCGCAAAAAAATTATCATCTTCTATCTACGCTCTCTACCAACTAAAGAAAGTTACAGATTTTAAAACAGCCTTGTCCACTTATTACGCGTATATTCACTCTAGACTAACCTACGGCATAATCCTCTGGGGCAACAGTACTGACATCCAGGATATTTTTATTTTGCAAAAAAAGTGCATCCGAATAATAACTAACATCGACCAAATGGAATCATGCCGACCCCACTTTGTAAAACACTCCATACTAACACTAACTTGTATTTACATTTACGAATCATGTAAATTTGTAAAAAAACATGCTAATTTATACTCCCAAGTCAAAAATTATCAATTAAAAAGAAATAATCGAGGTAAAGATAAGCTAAAAAAACCCTTTTCAAAATTAAAACTATTTACATCAGGCCCACATTCAATGGTAATAGAAATATATAATAATATTCCAAATCATATCAAAAATGAACCAACTCCCATCTTTTTAAGAAAACTGCGGCAATATCTCATTAATAGAAGCTACTACAACTTAAGCGAATTTTTCAATGATAAAGGTAATAAATAAATACAATAATCCTAAATATCACAATATAAAAAAAATGTCATCATTGGCAAATTAGTTAGTTAATATATAGTACTTTAATTTAGAATCTATTATGTAAAAATTCAAATGTTGGACATCTAAATAAATTTAATTCAATTAGATAGTGAGATTAGATTTAAGGCATAACTTTACGTATATCAAATTAATGTACTAATCTGTAGACTATAAGTAAATAAACTATAAAACTCATTGTAAAGCCCTCTGCTATTGCCATGCCCTTACAGGGCGCTACATTGTATATACCTACCTACCACCTAAGTACGATTTATACATTTAAAACTATGTACTACAATGTAGCATGCAATAAATAAATTTGATTTGATTTGATTTGATTTGATTCGCCTCGCGATTCGCGCGAATGTGTAAACGCGGTGTTAGGCACACACTCGACTGAATTGTACCGTTACTTCGCTTACGGCTCCGGCTGCAACGCAGAGCCCCGTGTGTGATGAATGAGCAACTTAGCTTACTTATATAATAATATACTATTGAGCGATCTTGGCTAGCGGACTGATCTGTAAATATAGGTACGGCACGCAGCAACACACGTATGCTATGGGTTTTTTAACTTTTTTTTATATAACTAACTGTACAATGTTTGTTTTATAGGTGTTCGAGTTTATTCGTTCATAGGTAACAAGTTTTAAATTGTTTTCGCTTGAAGACTTATGTGGAAACTAACAAGAACTGTTTTTACTTTTCTAACAAACTAACCAAGTTTATACCTATGGCGTTGCATCAACATTTTAACAATAATATAATAACATTATATTTGCTTATTATTTTTCTTAACCATTTAAACGCACATTACACAATGCATTATGTATTGCCAAATTGAATAGAGACAGTTCATTGGCAAATATAACGCTCTTAATCACATTCATTCGTTTTTATTCATGTTTAACCATTTTTTTATTTGTCAATATCTTCTTAGATTTGAGCTCTTTTTGAACATTCTTTCGCTGCTACATATTTCAATATCTGGATTTAATTGGTAAAAAAATGTTACCGTATACGAATTCTTTGACCAAAGTAGGTAAATATTACTGTTAGTTTATGGTCACGTGAATAATACCAGATATAAGGGACGGTATCCCATTTCTTTTAACAGTGAGTTCAAACCAATGTTAATATTTGTTTACCGATGTTTATTTTCCTGAAAAAGCTTTTAAAGCGAAAAAAAGGAGTTTTCATTTTTAATTTTTATTCATGTTACGCAGTGTATGGCGCGTCGGCGTCGGCATCATTTTTGTTGATTATATTCGGGATGTATGCACATACAAGGTTAAATATGTTTCCTTTAAATTAGAATGTTTTGCTCTGTTTTGATGTCAATAAGTGCCTGTAAAGGCCCATGTTGAATAAAGATTTTTGAATTTGAATTTGTTCCGCTCACACCGATGCGTTGACGTTCGATGAGCCAAACAGCTGATTCCGCGCGCAGTAAGTATGTTGGAAATGTTATACGATTGACATTGCGAAGTTATGATTTGTAAACGATTACTTATTTATATTACACCAGAAAATTTATGATTTTTTCGGGAGAAAATTTCTGTGATTTTCAAATTAGGATCATGGTCTGAACTCACTGTTAAAAGAAATGGGACACCGTCACTTATACGCTGTATATGCGTAATATGCTCATTTTTTTACACAATGTCACCAAGGGATCGCTGGGAACGAAAGAGCGGATAAAGAGGCTAATAAAGCAACTGACCTAGAAAATTGTAATTACCTAACAGCTAATATCAGTGACCTTAAGAAACACATTAAAGTAAGCATCAAAAAGCTTTGGAACAGCTATTGGGTAAATGATAACACTAGTGTATTGTTTGAAATTAGGAAATCAATATTTGAAAAAAAGAATTTACAAATTGACAATAGAAGAGACCAAGTTGTAATAAATAGGTTAAGAATAGGGCACACTAATTTAACTCACATACACCTCATAACAAAAGAAAATAGGAACAAATGTACAAAATGCAATAACGATATGACTGTAAAGCACCTTCTTATAGAATGCTCATTCTTCAATGCAGATAGACTTAAAGTAAGCCTTACTAGAAATCTAAAAAAATGTCTAGATGAGCCTCAAAATACCCTAAAGTTTCTTAAGTTAACTAGCTATTACAAAGAAATTTAAATTGTACCCTACTGTGGTCGCTAATGACCTTAGATGTTTGAGCGACCTTAAATAAATGAATAAAAAAAAAAAAAAAAAAAAAAAGAAGGGAATTAAAACAAGCTTTACTTACGGCAAGGGAAAATGGACAACACGCAATAATTAAGAATAATAAACTTATCATCAATGGGCGAGAATCAATGAATACAAATAGTGATAACAAACCGAAATACATACAAAATACCCAAGCTGAAGGAAAGAATAATCCACAACTACCCTCATCTATTTCTCCGCTAAGACCTACTACCTTGTCAAGACCTACTCAAGAAGGACCATACCAGAAATATACTAGTGAAAATAGTCCTAAACCTAAACAAAATCACTCCTTTCGAAAATAATTTCAACATTTTATACCAAAATATACGAAGTATAAATAACAAGACCCACCTCGTAGAAGCCCTGTTAGAAGATAAACCCTACCTACATGCCATATGTATCTCAGAAACTTGGTTAAGTAAAGACAAATTAGAGTTACTTAGTATAGGGAACTACTATTTGGTTTCCTCATTTTGTAGGGAAAGCCGGGAGGGGGGAGGGGTATGCATTTTGTTAAAAAATTCAACAGAATACATTGACCGAAAAGATATAAATATAATATCCGTAGAATCTAACTTTGAAGTATGTTCAATTGAAATTCCAAATATTAACCTTTTACTAATTAATTTATATTGGCCAAACAGTAGCAAAGGAATCGAAACTTTCTTTACATGCCTCGAAAATCTTCTTAAAATTATTTCCATAAAAGATAAAGATAAAAACATTATCATCGGAGGCGATCTAAATGTTAATTTTCTTAAGGAATCAAAACTGAAAAGGTCCATCTCGAACCTCTTACTCAGCTATAACTTTCATCAATTAGTCAAAGAAGCTACAAGAGTTACAGTCAATAGCTCCTCGTGTTTAGACGTCATCTTTACTAATTTTAATAAAAACGATCTTAAAGTACACATTCAAGAGTTAGGATTTTCGGACCATAAAGGAATTGAACTAAATATGCCAGTACCAACTCGCTCTCCTCGCCATTTTTTTATAACTAAGAGAATCTTTAACGATTTTAACATCGAAAAGTTTAAAAACGAATTAAGTATAATAAAATGGGAAAATATTATATTAACAAATAAAAGTGTAGATGAAAACTACAAAAATTTCAATGATACGTTATCTAAAACTTTTAATAGCTGTATTCCAACAAAAAAAATTAAATTAAACTCTAAAAATACTTACCTAACACCTGGATTAAAATTATGTTGCCGCAATAAAAGATTATTAAGAATACTAACAACTAAGTCAAATAATAAAATTCTAATTAATTATTACAAAAAATATACTAGAATTTTGAAAAAGGCTATAGACACATCGAAAAAAATAAATAATATTAAAAAAATCCAAAACTCGGATAACAATAGTAAAACTATGTGGCAAATAATAAAACAGGAAACAAACAAGAAATTACGCTACCAGAAACAAAATATTAAACTTAAAATAAATAATTAACTTAATGAAGATCCAAAACAGATTGCTAACACTTTTAATGAGATTTTCAGTTCCATTTGCAATACAAAATTAGACTGTCTACAACAAAATTCACTTAACTATAGTGAAAGAACGCATAATTCTATATTCTTAACACCAGTAGAACCTTTAGAAATTTACAAAATTATAAAAAAATTAAAAAACAAAAATAGCTTCGGAGTCGATGAGATCCCACCAAAACTCATAAAAAAATGTGCTATTGAACTAACTATTCCATATACTAAGCTAATAAATCAATCATTTACAGAAGGCTTATTTCCGAATTCCCTAAAAATTGCATTAGTTAAACCTGTATACAAAAGTGGAGAAAAAACAGACCCTAACAATTATCGTCCAATCTCACTCCTCCCTACATCTTCTAAAATATATGAAACAGCAATGGCAAATAGAGTTTATCACTTCCTAGAAAAATATAATATATTACACGAAAACCAATACGGGTTCCGTAAAAACCGGTCCACTACATTAGCCGTGTATAAACTAGTACAAAAAATCTTAAACACAATAAATACAAAGCAGTACTCTGTAGGCTTACTACTTGACATGAGTAAAGCCTACGACAGAGTTAGATACGACATACTAATACAAAAACTATTTGATTCTGGTATACGCGGAATTTGTCTGAATTGGTTTAAGTCATACCTCGAAAATCGCTCGCAATTTACAGAAATAGAAAGTACAAATTTCAAAACTGGACAGATTCATAAAGTAAAATCCGAACAAGTAAACATAAAGGGATCTATCCCACAAGGCAGTGTCCTAGGATGCATCCTATTTTTAATTTATATTAATAGTATTATTACATCAATGGATCAATGCGTATTATTTGCCGACGATATCTCAATTATTATACCTTGCTCAAATACAACCGAATTAGAAAACCAACTTAACATAACACTAGACAAAATAACTAATCACTTAGAAAACCATAATCTTAGTCTTAACTTTAAAAAAACAAAACTAATTCAGTTTAAGCCATACCAAAAAACCCCATTGCAAATAAATTATACATTTAAAGATATCCCAATAGAAACCGTAAAATCAGCTACACTGCTTGGTATAAATATAGATACAAACCTTGACTGGAAATCTCATATTCACAAACTCGCAAAAAAATTATCATCTTCTATCTACGCTCTCTACCAACTAAAGAAAGTTACAGATTTTAAAACAGCCTTGTCCACTTATTACGCGTATATTCACTCTAGACTAACCTACGGCATAATCCTCTGGGGCAACAGTACTGACATCCAGGATATTTTTATTTTGCAAAAAAAGTGCATCCGAATAATAACTAACATCGACCAAATGGAATCATGCCGACCCCACTTTGTAAAACACTCCATACTAACACTAACTTGTATTTACATTTACGAATCATGTAAATTTGTAAAAAAACATGCTAATTTATACTCCCAAGTCAAAAATTATCAATTAAAAAGAAATAATCGAGGTAAAGATAAGCTAAAAAAACCCTTTTCAAAATTAAAACTATTTACATCAGGCCCACATTCAATGGTAATAGAAATATATAATAATATTCCAAATCATATCAAAAATGAACCAACTCCCATCTTTTTAAGAAAACTGCGGCAATATCTCATTAATAGAAGCTACTACAACTTAAGCGAATTTTTCAATGATAAAGGTAATAAATAAATACAATAATCCTAAATATCACAATATAAAAAAAATGTCATCATTGGCAAATTAGTTAGTTAATATATAGTACTTTAATTTAGAATCTATTATGTAAAAATTCAAATGTTGGACATCTAAATAAATTTAATTCAATTAGATAGTGAGATTAGATTTAAGGCATAACTTTACGTATATCAAATTAATGTACTAATCTGTAGACTATAAGTAAATAAACTATAAAACTCATTGTAAAGCCCTCTGCTATTGCCATGCCCTTACAGGGCGCTACATTGTATATACCTACCTACCACCTAAGTACGATTTATACATTTAAAACTATGTACTACAATGTAGCATGCAATAAATAAATTTGATTTGATTTGATTTGATTTGATTCGCCTCGCGATTCGCGCGAATGTGTAAACGCGGTGTTAGGCACACACTCGACTGAATTGTACCGTTACTTCGCTTACGGCTCCGGCTGCAACGCAGAGCCCCGTGTGTGATGAATGAGCAACTTAGCTTACTTATATAATAATATACTATTGAGCGATCTTGGCTAGCGGACTGATCTGTAAATATAGGTACGGCACGCAGCAACACACGTATGCTATGGGTTTTTTAACTTTTTTTTATATAACTAACTGTACAATGTTTGTTTTATAGGTGTTCGAGTTTATTCGTTCATAGGTAACAAGTTTTAAATTGTTTTCGCTTGAAGACTTATGTGGAAACTAACAAGAACTGTTTTTACTTTTCTAACAAACTAACCAAGTTTATACCTATGGCGTTGCATCAACATTTTAACAATAATATAATAACATTATATTTGCTTATTATTTTTCTTAACCATTTAAACGCACATTACACAATGCATTATGTATTGCCAAATTGAATAGAGACAGTTCATTGGCAAATATAACGCTCTTAATCACATTCATTCGTTTTTATTCATGTTTAACCATTTTTTTATTTGTCAATATCGTCTTAGATTTGAGCTCTTTTTGAACATTCTTTCGCTGCTACATATTTCAATATCTGGATTTAATTGGTAAAAAAATGTTACCGTATACGAATTCTTTGACCAAAGTAGGTAAATATTACTGTTAGTTTATGGTCACGTGAATAATACCAGATATAAGGGACGGTATCCCATTTCTTTTAACAGTGAGTTCAAACCAATGTTAATATTTGTTTACCGATGTTTATTTTCCTGAAAAAGCTTTTAAAGCGAAAAAAAGGAGTTTTCATTTTTAATTTTTATTCATGTTACGCAGTGTATGGCGCGTCGGTGTCGGCATCATTTTTGTTGATTATATTCGGGATGTATGCACATACAAGGTTAAATATGTTTCCTTTAAATTAGAATGTTTTGCTCTGTTTTGATGTCAATAAGTGCCTGTAAAGGCCCATGTTGAATAAAGATTTTTGAATTTGAATTTGTTCCGCTCACACCGATGCGTTGACGTTCGATGAGCCAAACAGCTGATTCCGCGCGCAGTAAGTATGTTGGAAATGTTATACGATTGACATTGCGAAGTTATGATTTGTAAACGATTACTTATTTATATTACACCAGAAAATTTATGATTTTTTCGGGAGAAAATTTCTGTGATTTTCAAATTAGGATCATGGTCTGAACTCACTGTTAAAAGAAATGGGACACCGTCACTTATACGCTGTATATGCGTAATATGCTCATTTTTTTACACAATAGAGTATAAGTTCAAGTAACGTCGAACAATGTTTTGACACTATTCCTCAAGCATACGTCATTTGTTTCGATTTCCGGCATAGGAGAATTCACTTGTCGCGATGTCAATGATCGTGGGGCCGGTGGGGCGCGGTGTCGGCGTACGGGGATACCCCGCACATGCTGCTGATTTTGTTTAGTTCAGGAACAACGGACAATCAAGACGTAATACATTAGTTTTTTTTGCATCTTTGACAGTTTTTGTTTTTACATACATATTTAAGTGAATTTTAAACTATGCCACCTAAACAAGACAATAATAGTGAAGTGAAGAAGAGAGTAAGAAAGACTTATAATTGTTATAATTTATTTTTAGAGTTATCTTTAAAGCGTTTACACACAGAATGACATTGACATTGAATAGTTAGTTTATGTTTAAAGTTTTATAATTATTATTAAAATGAATAACACACAAATACCAAAAATAACTAGCAATTTCATAAGTGCATATATAATTATTTTAAGAACTTACTTTTGATAATAAAGTATGTATATCCTTTGTTATAAATGCAGTTTTTTTTTAATTTCGAGTCCGTGTGGTTCCTAACCCTTGAGTTTTACATATAAACATATGAAAAAATATGTCTCGACTTACGTCGTTTCGATTTACGTCGCGTATTTCGAGAACCTAACATGCCGTAAGTACGAGGACTGCCTGTATATCCATATCCGAAGCGTATTTAATGTTGCGAATAGTTTGGCCGTATCGCTACCTCCTCGTCGGAACTCTTATTATTATCGGGTCCATACTGATGAAAAATATACAAAACAAAACACTTATCAGTAAATAAATGACCGAATTTGAAAATAGAATTCAAAATTTTTTAAAATGAACTTCATTTCAGTGTAGAATTTATGACGACTGGTGATTTGAAATGTAATTTATGCCAGTCATACATAAATTACATTTCAGATCACCAGTATAGTGGAACGGCAACTTCATGCGTAAAGAATAACCTATTATTTGATCAATTCATCTCGATATGGGATATAAATCCTAACACCATCTTTGCAGATTAACTTGGTATATTGTCCTAATATCCATAATAAAAATGCTTCACCGAAGGTTGTATCAATGACTAATCCGATCGCTTACTAACATTATAAGTTGCGTTGTTGTGAGTTAGTAAATTCAATTAATGTTATAATTTTATTTACTATTTGATGTATCCTATTACAGATGAAGATCCAACCACCGAACAAACAAGAAAACCAACGTAAGTATAAAATTCAATTTATTAATTTTGTAATATCCATATAAATAACGTGTGCGAAAAAGGAAAAGAAATAGATCTCTGTTTCAATATTGTTTTAAGCCATCATAGGAGGTCCTCATCAGGCTAAGCTTTTGAGTTTGAGCCCTATGACGCTCGTAGTAGGGGAATAGTGCAAGTGTAAAGTTTGACGTGTGATCGACTGTACCATCATGGTTCTTCTGACTGACCTTTGCTTTGAAATTTCGATGCACCATATTTTGGAGCGTTTAAAAAGAAAACTATAACGTTTATTCCCTTTGTGATAGCGACGAATTTCTTTTTGCGCATACTCTGCCAACTAATGATTAGACGATAGAGTGTGTGCGAAAAGAAATCAAGAGTATGTCTATTGGAAGGATTGGACTAATCCTTCCAGTAGGCTTACTCTTGAAACAATCCCGATCAACCGACATTGGAATTGTGATTTTTCGTACGATTGAGTAGCAACACTAGCGCCATATTGATTCCGTATCTTGAGAAAACTAAATAGTTAACAGCCTTATTAATAAAAATTTTACCTTAATTTTACTCGGATTAGTTACTCCGTGTTTCGTCTTGTTTCCGCACATGTCGGCTGTCATATAAGACAAAACACGGAGTAACTAATCCCAGGATGATCCAAGGAGTAAAATTTTTATTAATAAGGCCGACTAAATTTTCTGATTAGTAATGGCTGATTCACGCAGATCAGTGAAGTCAGAGTTCTGGCACAGTATCGCAACCGTGATAATTATTCATTCATACATTCTCTATGAACGTCACTCAGAATCCTATGTTGTCACGGACACTGACAGGTGTGGTTACGTGGTCACCATTTCAGCTGAGAAACGCCTACTGTTCCTGCGCCTCTCGCATTCAGCGGCTTCCTGTAACCTTCACCAGATCGTCTGTCCACCTTGTGGAGGCCGTACCAACGCTGCATCTCCCGGTACGCGGCCGCCACTCGAGGACCTTTCCGCCCCAACAGACGTCAGTCCTGCGATCAATGTGTCCTATCTGCCCAGGCCACTTAAGATTTGCAATTTTTTTGGGCTATGTCGGTGACTCTAGTTCTTCTACGGATCACATCATTTCTGATGCAATCGCGTAGAGAGAAACCCCAAAGTCTGGCCAGCGTGGTGTTTTTTTTATTTATCATAAAAATAGAACAGTGGTTATATTTAACAGTATACACAAACTAATACAAAGTAGTAGGACAAATCTCCGTCGTCTATGGAGACAGAACTGCAGACCATTGGGGACCAGTTGACCAGTGGGACATATTTCGACTTGCAGTGCTTCAAATTCAAATTCAAATTCAAAAATCTTTATTCAACATAGGCCTTTACAGGCACTTATTGACGTCAAAACAGAGCAAAACAATCTAATTTAAAAAAAATATATTAACAGGGTGTCCACATTCTGGAAAGTCAGGGAAAGTCAGGGAAAAGTCAGGGAAGCTCAAGGCAGTCAGGGAAAGTCAGTGAAATCGAGGGGCTACCTGGAAAGTCAGGGAAAAATTAGGATTTTACACTGTTTGGTTCCCAAATTTCCCAGTGATTGTCAAATGAGAAATATGTTTACTTCATGATTTTGGTAGAATGATTCTTAATTTTGACTATCAAATTATTTTGCACTTTATAACACAATTTTGATAAAATTGGTATCGTTAAGGTGCGTAGAAGCTACGCGCGGCAGCCGCGCAAGCCAATGTTCGACCGAGGTAGACGTTCATTTGCCGCGCGAGCCAATTTTTAGATAATAATTTAGCAGAACGCAGCTGCCGCGCGCAGCAAGCGGTCCACCTCGAACAGCCCGTGATTCATTCTTGGTTTGCCGCGCATAGTTTATACACACCTTTGTGTTGGTGATTTTATATAGCTATATATTGAAAGTAAATATTGCATAAAAATTTATTTATTTATTTCTTTTCTTTTTAAAAACGTCGCCCCACACTAGGATTTTCTCCTGTGTCGTGGGTGCAGTTATAAACATAGAATATCACATGCACATACGCCCAGACCGGGTCAAATTTTTAGCCATACAAAATATTTGTACCGTAGGGGAATCGAACCCGCGACCCGTTGTGCAGTAGGCGATCACTCGACCTCTGCGCTAACCGTGTCGTTGCTCGCTGTATAGGGTCTTGCATTATCGTGCACATTAGAAACATCTCATCTTAAACACATTCTAAGTAAGGTAGGTAACAAATGATCTTCAAGAACATCACGGATATATCGCTCTGTAGCCAATCCGCGTGAATGAGCATTCAATTCCGCCCCACACCATTATGTGGAGGTTCCATAATGGAGCCATCATAAGCAACAGTTTCTTTGGATACAGCACTGAGCGTAACGTTTTCTAGGGCAACGGTACAGTCTCTGTCTTCGATCATTTCTGTAAAGACACTCTTGTCTCGTCAGAAAAAAGAACATGCGCCCATTGATCCAGTGTCCATTCTATATGCTCACGAGCAAATTGAAGGCGTACCTACTCTGCGGTGAGCTACAGCTAATTTTGAGCTTATTATAGCATTTAAAGTGTTAAATTGCGCTCGGCTAACCTTCTGAATGTACGCGCGCTTATGGCCACTCCACGTTCGTCGCGATGCTATTGTTGGAGCTGCACTGCGTTCTGATGCCGATTCCTCGGGACTTTCAAATGCATGTATCGATCATCTGCGGAGGCTGTAACCCGTGACCTGTCAGTTTCAGCTCGTCGATCGAAGGCTCCAGTCTCTAGGTATCTTCTATAGACGCGCTGCATCAAAAAACGCCTTACCATTTGAGCAATCCGACGATGACTAAGGCTCCATTGAAGTAATGCGACAGCTTGAGTATATCTTCCTATAGCGGATTATCTATTTTTAACAACAAAAACAACCGTAATCTGAAGACTAATGACAAGTGAGCAACAACGCAGAATAGTCATTAAAATCAAGAAAAACTCCACAACCTTTCCGATCGTGTTCCTATTAAAAAAGGTATGTGACACAATCTCCCCAAAATTGTTCACTGCGTGCTTGGAAGATACATTTAAGTTCCTCGAATGGTTTGATAGTGGTATCAACATAAATGGAGAGCAATTAACTCATCCGCGATTTGCAGACGACATTATCATTTTCACTAAGACGGCTGCAGATCTTCAGCTTATGTTGAAAGAACTTTACGACGTGTAACTGTCGGTGGGCCTTCGCATGAATACCTCGAAATGAAAATCATGGCCAGGGATCCGAACATAGGCCCCATAATGATTGCGGGAAACGCGGTTTAGCAGGTTGACCACTACATAAATGGGGCAGCTACTTACTCTTGAAAAAAGTGGGCAAACACAAGAAATAGAACGCCGAATAAAACTAGGCTGGGGCGCGTTTAGCAAAATGTCCCACATTTTCAGGAGTGAGATGCCTGTATCTCTTAAGCGCCGAGCTTTCGAGCAATGCGTCCTACTGGTGCTCGTGTGTGGGGCTGAGACCTGGACCCTGACTAGACAACATATATACACGCCCTACAGGTAGCACAAAGAAAAATGGTGCGAGCCATGCTTGGGGTTTCTCTGCGGGATCGGATCCGGAATTCGGAGATCAGCAAGTGTACCAAACTGATAGAAAGTGGCGATGGGCAGGACCGACAACCGGTGGAGCAATAAGGTCATCGAATGGGAGTGGCTCCCCAGAACAGGACGAAGGAATGTTGGTCGATAGCCGGCTCGTTGGTCAGACGACATAACAAAGACAGCGGGCAAGAACTGGACAAGAAAAGCCCAACACTGTAGTGAATGGCGCAGAATGGAGGAGACCTATACCCAGCAGTGGGTGGACATAGGTTGAAGAAGAAGTCAACCCTCAAAAGATTAATAAAAAGCGATTGTGTTTATTATCTTAGTATTCAAGTAGAGCCTTTTTGCCGATATTTTTTTTTAACAAACGTACAAATATTTGAAGAAAATTGCATTTGAACTCAAGGGTTAAGGGTGGCTTGGTTTATTTTTTCGCCAGTGTACTTTCTACAGTGTAAAAATACTGTGCCTAAAAATATAAATTATGTAAGTACTTAAAAAAATGAAATTTTATATACCATTTGGTCTAAAAATTGCAACAAAAATGATTTTCAAGAAAATAAAAGTATTGTATTTTATTTTTCTGTAAAATGCATAGGTATAGTTGGTCAGGGAATTTTGAAAAATGGTCAGGGAAAGTCAGGGAAAAGTCAGGGAATTTTTTTGAACATTAGCAGTGGACACCCTGATTAACCTTGTATGTGCATACATCCTAAATATACTCAAGATGTCTGCAAATACAAGTAGGAATGAAAAAAAAAAAAGTTGACTCTACACCTGTTCGGAAATTGGGAGAGCCTTCTCGAGAAGAACAGGCAAGAAACTCGAAAGGTCTAAATTTTTTATCTCCTCTTTTAAATCGCCATTTACAATTTTGGTTTGTTACAGAGTCGTGAATTGGAAGCTGACCTCAAAGCAAAAGTTTGAGCTCAACTTCCATTACAAGAATAGATGCGTTAATTCACATTATATAAGCTATCTCTGAGAGAAGTGCGTGAACTTAGCTTATAAATTGCTCTCACTGAACGTTTCTTTGAAACAAAACGCAATACATTGTTAAATATTAGAATTGAGAGTTCAAACCCAAGCTTTTTTGTCCGTCATGTAATCAGACACTTTATAATATGCTTTTTTAATAAGTACATCTTTGATTGCAACTTTAAATTTGTTTAAGCTAAGTTCTTGTATACAACTTGGAATTTTATTGTAGAAACGTATACACAGGCCTCTAAAAGAATTATAAATTTTTTGGAGCCTGGTATTTGGTAAAGCTAACATATTCTTTTGTCTAGTATTAACTGAATGAATATCACTATTTTTACAAAACACATGAATATTCTTACGAACATATATTAGATTCTCATAAATATATTGCGACGCTACTGTCATAATACCAATTTCTTTGAACTTTTCTCGCAAAGAATCTCTCATTTTAAGGTTATAGATTGCTCGAATAGCCCTTTTCTGCAGTACAAAAACAATCTGAATGTCGGCAGCATTTCCCCGCAACAAAATACCATACGACATCACACTATGAAAGTAAGAAAAGTATACAAGTCTTGCTGTATCAACATCAGTCAGTTGACGTATCAACTAAGTCTCTTTGACAATTTATCGATATGTGGGCCCCATTGCAGCTTAGAATCAAGTGTGATCCCAAGAAATACTGTGGTGTCCACAGGGTCAACACCTATATCCTTTTTTTTACAGTGGTGTGAACCTCTTTGACATTGGGTAAAACAAATTTTATACATTTTGTTTTCCCTTCATTAAGTGACAGGTTGTTCACATTAAACCTATGAACAATTCTTGAGATAGAATTATTTACATCGACATTAATTTGCACACCTCTTTTAATTTTAAATAAAAGTGAAGTATCATCTGCAAATAATACCATCTCATGTCTGTCCTGTACAAAATCAGGGAGGTCATTGACATATATAAGAAATAGAAAAGGACCAAGAATCGAACCTTGCGGAACTCCCATTTTAACTGCAGAACCTTGAGACCTTTTTCCATTGATGTCTACTTTTTGAATCCTCCCACTTAGATAAGAGATTAGAAGATCTAGTGCTAAGAGTAATGTTAGTAATACGCCCCCAAGGGTACCTATTCTTTCTTTTTTTCTTGAATCGCTGATATGAAAAATCGAATATTGATTCCTTTTTCTATATTAATACTGTTATGAATGGTCTATTGCACAGATGGTGGACTGCGTTATGTTTGCGATGTCACCAGGCAGATCCAACCCCATCATGGCAACCTTCTTGGTGGCCAAAAATATTCCCATATCCATATTTTTCGACGTACAGGCAAAGCGCTCAACAACTATGCATAATTTTGTTCTGTAAGTATGTACGAGTATTATTGATTAAATGACCGACAGATATATTTTAGATCTTACTACTAAAAACTATCATGTTTGATTTCAGTTTTGCTTGCATGGGGAATATTTTACGTTGAAATGGGTCAACCGTTTAGTTTAGAAGGAGAACTTTTAAGTATAACTATACTGGTCATTGCGGCGTACTTAATTGGCTGGGTTTGGTTGAAACTAACAACTCTACCAGCTCTCATCGGCATGCTCTTGACGGGCATATTGTTTCAGAATCTTAATCTAGTCCATATGACTGACCAGTATAAGAAATTAAACCAAGATTTAAGGTAACTATTCCCCCATTTATAAACACTCAATAAACCGACAAAATTTCATAATTATCCGAGGATCTGCCTAAATTTTATCGATTTTAAATGTTTCCTTGATGATATAAGAAATAAATTAATATTCAATATTGTATCTATTCATTTCCAGAAAAGTAGCATTAGTTATAATATTAACACGCGCTGGTCTGGGTCTCGATGCGAGTGTTTTAAAAAAGCACTACGCTGCTGTCTTACAGCTGGGATTACTACCGTGGATAGTTGAATGTGTTACAATCGCTATATTCTCACATTACCTATTGAATTTGCCGTGGACTTGGGGTAAAGTATTTTTACATTTATGTCTTCAAATAATAATAAGACTAATTACTGTTCAAGGTCAGAAGTTTCACACAACAATTTCCTCATACTTATCTTCATTTCCAGGATTCTTATTGGGCTCAATGATAGCTTCTGTTTCTCCTGCTGTAGTTGTTCCATGTTTATTTCGATTAAGAGATCAGGGCTATGGGGTTTTCAAAGGAATCCCAACTATAATACTGGCTGCTACTGCTATAGACGATTCAATAAGTGTTGCGATTTTCGCGATTATTTTAAATGCTATATTCTCAAGCGGATCAACTACATTCAATATAATCAAGGTAAAATAATGTTATCACGTGACGTACTGAACAACCATAGTTAGTTAACGTTAATTAATCAGAGACATTAGGCCGAACTTTGGATGGATACCTACTCGAATCCTATTGACGTCAAAAAACCGATTGTCAAATATTTTGATACGCCGCTATTGAAACATCCGCGCATCATCTATTATAAAAAAAAATATCAAAATCCTTTTTAATTATCTCATGGCCATTTTCACCAACCAATCCTAAAGAATCCCCTAGCTTAGGGTGAACCTTAAATCAAACCCCTACCTAAATTTAGTTTCACCGAGCAAAGTGATACTTTATTAGGGACCGCTTAGTTAGGTGACAGATTGCTTTAAGAAGAACCGCTGAACATAATCGATGCTTAATCGATTTTATGAAATTACCTGAAATATTGCCTAATTTGAGTTAAAATGGACACAGTTTATTGTACAGTAGCTTAATAATGACAAAAAAAAGCTTACTAGCAGATTTTTTGTCTGAACAATTAAGTACACCGTTGCCCAAAAAACGCGACTTTCGCGTTTCGGTTGACGTTTCCCACTCATGGGATTTTAATTTTAATTAAAAATTAAAATTAAATTATTTTTTTTTAAATCCCCTTTTTAGTGTGTGTCCGTATTTTGAATTAAAACAACTGTCCAAATTTCACGTTGCTACCTTTAGTGGTTACGGCTGTGCGTGCGTCTATAGATGGGAACATCTCCTTTATAGAAGATATAATATGCGACAGGAGAAAACAGAAAAGTTACAATTTATCTTTAAGATTCATTGGTTGATCCTGGCCACCTTGCAACAATATCTGTTATTAATTTTGCATTACTTATGACTCGATTTCGAAATAATTCTTTATCATCTTCACGTACGTGGACTGCAACAAAAAGTTAACCCAAATATTTTTTGTGTTTTTATTGTGGTTTTTGACAAAATATGATCTGTAAATAACTTTGTCATATTACACCAGAAAATTTAGAGAAAAATAATAATACATTCGGAAAATTTATGAATTTTCCGGGAGAAAATTTCAGTGATTTTCAATTTAGGATCATGGTCTGAACTAACTGTTAAAAGAAATAGGACTCCGTCACTTATATCCTGTGTCGTTTCTACAGCGTCAAGAGCATCTAAACTATTAAATAAATATTTCATGCTATTAGGATTAGAGCAAACTTGGAGAAATTAACCTAAAAATAACTGTCACTTAGCACTAGGGAGTGGAATAATGGGCCCCTATATTTAAGGCATCCCTCACGGTACTAGGTGTCCCTTAAGCGTTGGTGAAAACCAAATTTATACTAAATGTCACTTATCGTGGCTTAGGGGTTACCTAAAATTTAGGGATTGTTGGTGAAAATGGCCATAGTCTCGTATCTACAAAATTCTTCCGCAGCATTACCTCTTTCACTTTTCCCATCGAAATTCTATATTCTTCCGCAGAAACAAAAGTTCAAAATATAAGGTACGCTTTTTAATAAACCCCTTCGTGATAGCCCGACCAGTGGGTCGGGCTTGCCCGGGCGCGTGGGTAGTGAAGTCGCAGTATGGACCTTACCTAGCGCGCCCATAAGGGCAGGGAGAACACCGGGGGGGTTTAGTGGGTAGGCCTGGCACTCTGCCGAGAGAGTTCCACACACACTCGCCGTTTAGCCAATGGCGGGTGCGGCATTTCCCCCCGAGAAAAAAAAAGCTTTTGAATAAAAGCCCTGTCATAAGTCGTTAAGTTGTTATTTCAGTGTGATATTCGTTTTTTCCGTGAGTTTTTAGTGTGATATCAGAACAAAAAAAAATCACATTTCTACGGGGGGAATTTACAATCACCTGTTTACTCATTTCTTATTAGTAGCTTTAATACAAAATTTCATGCTTCTTTCTAGCTTCAAAAATTAGAGAATTCCACACAAATTTTCAACCCCTACATTACCTCCATATCCTTTTTTAAACCTACAGTATAAAATCCATACCTTCAATAATTATCCTCACAAAATTTCAAACTTCTATCATTATCAACATGCGATTGTATGTGTAGGTATGATATGGTAGTATCATCAAATAATTTTGCATCTCATAGCATAGTAAACAATTTCAAGTGAAGTCTAATGAAATAATTTGTTGTTTCAGGGACCTTTATCCATAATTGCGGGAATAGTCTTCGGATCAATCTGGGGTGCCTTATCGTCGATCGTGCCAGAAAAAGATGACATCTACGTTGTGCCTTTAAGATTTTTAGTATTATTCCTGGGTGGTTTATTTTCCTTATTCATTTCTGGTTTAATTGGATGGAGTGGTGCAGGTACTTCAACTATAAAGAATTTCACAAAGATATTTTTGCTTTTTATAAATTATTGTAACAAAAGGATTTTCAAGCTTTGCAATGTGGTACCTATCAATTTGTTTTAGGTCCATTGGCAATAGTGTCTTCAGGTTTTGTTGCTGCATTTTATTGGGAGAAGCAAGGTTGGCCTATAAACAAACACCCGGTTAGCAATATCTTCAAGATCTTGTGGATTTTCTTCGAACCCATTTTATTTGCTTTTACCGGAGCTCAAATAACGGTAAGCTATTAGTAAGATAAAATTGCTTAGAGATATTGTATATTTTACCTCTATAACGTGTTCTTTATCTAATGTTTATCAACAGATCAGCGAGTTGGACTCTTATGTTTTACAAATGGGTGCTATCTGCCTAGTGTCATGTTTACTTATAAGAGTAATAACGACATTTTTCATAAGCTTTGGCTGTGGCCTAAACAACAAAGAAAAACTATTTATTGGCTTAACTTGGTCTGCAAAAGCTACCGTGCAAGTGCGTACCTGTGATTTTTTACTATTTCTTAATTTCAGAGAACTTTTCAAATCACCTTTTAGCGTTCTGCGTTTGATTTCAGGCAGCATTGGGGCCTGCGGCTCTGGATATGGTAAACAATGGTGGATCAGCCGGGTCCACGCCAGAACTAGAAAATTATTATGCGAATACGATTTTAGCCGTTAGCGTTCTTAGTGTGGTGATATCAGCGCCGCTCGGTGCCTTGTTGATTGCAATTACGGGTCCCAGATTGTTAAGCAAAAATGACGGTGAGTTGAATACTCCTTTTACATTCTTATTTACGTGTTAGCAATCGTCAAGTTCACGGCCTACCTGATATTAAGCAGGTAGCCATAACCTATGGTCGCTTGAGTTTTTGGGATGGCAGCAGGCGGGTTACTACCTGCCAGCAGAATCAAGTGTAAATACTGACCCCAAGCCACAGCTACCGGGTACCGGTAGCATGACCATCAAAACATGATATGGTAAAGCGATTTATATGTACCGCTTCATCATATCGAGCAAAGTATTAGTAGGTTGCTACACCTCATAAAGGACTTTTATGGCTCATACACTAGGGTCGGTTTTACATTTCCTGTTACTAATACTTCGCTATTACTAACGATCGAAAAACCGACCCTTAGTGGCCATGCTTTTGTATTTTGACAGTTCACCGCGATAAACAGCTTTATCGCATAGTCTTTTAGTGGTAATACTACAGGGGCAGAGCAGAACGCGGCACACGTTCCTTCCTCCTCAGTACATCACGCACTGCAAAGTGCGTCGCGTCGTCGGCGCCAGTAGCTGTGCCTTGGCCGTGACAGTATCCTCTCAGCAAACTGATGTCTCACATATAATTAGGGCATGCTCCCGGGAATTCCCGGTTCTGAATTTTCCAGGGATTCCCGATATTGAAAAACATATACTGATACCGGTGCCAACGTACGGGAGTATCGGTTCTTCCGGTTCTCAATAAAAATTAAAAAAAATAGTACCAACTACCAAGCCAGCTATGGAAGATAATGAAGATTTCCAATAGAAAAAAAAACGGAATTTTACATGATAATTAAGACTAATTTGATTAAAAAAGTATTATTATATTTAAAAAATAAATAGAAATAATCCGAATTTGATTTTGTTGTTGTTGACATTTGAAAAAGTTTGAATTATTTTATTAATGTTTAAGGATGTGATGTTCCTACTTAAAATTGATACTTATCAATGCTTAGTTTATAATGATTTATTTGATCATAATATTTTTTTAGTCCTCTTTTATTATTAAGTTTTTCATTAAAATGTTAGTATTACCAAATTCTTTCAAATTAAGAAAATTATAAAGACTACTTGTCTGATGTAATTTCAAACTTATTATTTAATAAAACTTCTTCACCTTACGATGTTATGTTATTATTTATACATTTATTCAAAAACTATAAGTATTAAAAAGAAAAATATTTTTTTTTCTATAAGGGGTGCTGGAGGCACCTCCTGCACCGGGAATATCGGTATTCCCGATTCTATCGTCGTTCAGTACCGGGACTGAGAAATTTCGGAACCGAACCCGGTTCCGCATGCCCTACGTAATGCAGGATCCACACTCTCACAAAGGTCGCCTAGGTTGACCTTTGTGAGAGCGTGAGAGCTGTCGCAAAGGTCGGGCTAAGTGCGCCTAGAGTCGGCCCAAGCACGAGGCGTAGCATGGGATGGCTGCACGGGTGCCTGAACCCTTAAACAAAAGCCACACGCTTATTCTACGGCAGTCGCTTCGCAGAAAAAAAATATGAATTTAACATACTTAAGTTGCGGAAAAAAAGTGTGAGGTTGTCACAGGCAAATGTCATATCCATACAGTTTTCTACGGAAAAATGTATGAAAAGCCACATGCTTTTGTCTTAATGGGGCTGGCCGACTACACTCGCGTCTCTTGCCTCGGAGAATGTGGATCTGGTAGCTATAATATGGGTGCAACCATACTTAACGTTGTTTTGACTATTGTTTATCTGGTGGAAGTATTTTCTCAATCGAAATAGCAATAATCAATTTAAATTATATCTCATACATAGCTCAAGTTACGACGAGCTTATTGTATTATGCCAAAAACACCTAAACAGCCAATTTAAAGGTGTAATCTCAAAAGTTATACTGAAACTGATTTGAAAAAAATCAGTTTTGGGAGGATTATAAATAATTTTTACTTCTTTTGCAGTTCCTGATAGTAACATTGAACAAGGCCATGGTCAAGAAACAAAAATATAATTACCTCTACTTAAGTAGTTACCTACTTAAAATCTGACTGAAATAAATCGGTGCGATCTTCTCTCAAAAATAATACTCGAGGCTATATTTTTTAAGCCTATTAAATTGTGATTTGTATTAAAACTAAGTGTACTTAAAACCAACTACTTAATAAAGAATTTAAGTAAAAAAATAAAATTTTGGCTGTATGGTTTCAACTATTGCCTGTCCAATATTCCTCCTAAATAATTTCCATATGCAGTAACATACTAACAATTACTGAGGTTACCTTAACGATTTCTGTTTGTTTGCGAAGTAAGTATGGTCAAAAGTGGTAAAGCGCTTTCTAGGTCCACTCACTATACAACTTTTCGCTCTAACCCACTTCAATACCTTAGAGCGCGACGTCTGGGTCTAGATAGAATAAGTTACAACAATCGAATTTGATGCTTGCAAAACGCTCTGACTTTTGTTATGGCTGTGAAACTCTTAAATGACTGAATCGGTATGGTGCCATACCTAAGTATTCTTTTACATCATCCATTAGAAAGAGAGTGGAAATGAAAAATTCATGTGATAAACAGAGATAACAACTACAATCCAAGGTACTGAACAGGCCCCTGGTGAGTTCAATACTTCAGAGCGTGTTAAAAACCAACCGAACAACCGACACTCCAAGCTAGGTAAGTATTACTGAAAATGATGTCTGCTGGTTGTCAATGTCTGATGATACAGTTTGGCAGTGCTGCCAACTGCACCATTATTATAACGCTAGCACTGCGTAATCATCAGCATAGGTCTACTACCTAGGATTATCTACTGTACTAAAATTAGAAGTGTCTATTTGTATTTTGATTAATAGGTACATACAACTTTTAAAATAGTGCTCGTCTTGTTTACTTGCAATTACTATATTTAAGACAAGGCTGTATCCGACTTAGCTTCCTTTGCCTTCCCCGAAGCCGGGTCCGCTGTGCCATGTTTTCGTGTTTGTAAACACGAAAACATTGTTTAGTTAACCGATTAGGGGCGTGGTTTAACAGTTTTGTTAGAAAAAATACAACAACATGTTTCCCGCGACGAATGGATAACATCCCTCGTGTTCACCTGCGGGGAGGGGAAGCTAAGCATTTTTGTTAGCGCTCACTAGAGGAATATGTATCGTTTGAAGTTCATAACAATGTTCTCTTTGGTTTGTTTTGTGATGGAGTGAAATAAAGACAATATTTTGTTTTTAATACAACTAATAAGAGAGACCGATGCTGTGGGATGTTATTTTAATAGATTATACGTCAAATCTATCGTCAATTTTTAGTTCTTGGTGAATATTGAACGAACAAGAATGCATATAGGGTCGAACCCAGAATCTATTCCTATTTCTTCTTTTGGAGAACTAAATTTATTATTGACAGCACAGCAGCCACATCTTCGTCGGAGCTCATTTTTGAAACAAAAACATTTTAAAAACAGGTGCAGCGAACTGGCTGTTTTTCTTCACATCTTTTGCTAACGTTTTTAACATGTTTTGTTAGAAAAATGGCGCTGCGGACCCGGCTTAAAAGGGAAAAAATAGGCTGTATGGACTAAAGTTTCCTTTGCCTTCCCTTATCAGGGAGTCGGGGACAGGGTTGGATTTCGTAGTATAATTATACTATTTGTACCATTATTTCATGATGTGTAGTATGTAGTATCGTAATGCCAGGATACTACGCGAACGTACCATAATTTTACCCTCAGCTCGATTGACAACTTTTCTTGGTTCGATCATTCTCCTTTTTATTATTTAACAAATAATCAAAGTATCTACCCTACAATATATGTAAGTTATGTTCTGTATGTATATGTATGGCACCATCGAAACAGCCAGCAACAAGCTCCAGCCGGGGATTCCTTGCATAGTGTTTTACTATTTTTTTCGTTTAGTCGGCACTCGACCGGGGGGGGGGGGTTTACGCCACTGATTGAATCTCTCTTTTTGCTTTTGCCATTGCCAATGACTCATTTTGCCAAAAAAAACGGAACGTAGTATAATTTTTGACAAGTAGTATATTTTTCATTTCCATAGACAATAATTTTGTGAGGGTCTGAATCCAACCCTGAGTTGCGTTCCGAGGGTCAGAGTAATGCAACCGAGAGTGTTTTTCACACTCGCTCCGAGGTTCAGAACGGGTCGGTTGCTATCTTTTTTTTTAGTTTGTATCTTGCCGATCAAGATCAAGCAAAGGGCAAAATATTACTAATCCTTAATTTGAAATTAACAGTCAATATCCATTTTTCTGATTAAAAATAATTACAACACATAGAAATCACTATATTTTCCTAGTATTAGGCTTAAAAGAGTTCAAAGTAGTGTTATTTAATAAAATAATAAATAATTAGCGTATTTTTGACATCGACATTGACATAAAATCTGTCAGTGTTTTTCACCCTACGCTCGAGTTGGTTGTTTGGTTGCATCACTCGAAGCTTCTGAACGGGCACAGAGTGTACTAACCGCCTGTCAGAGCGTTTTTTACCCCGAGGCTCTGAACGGGTCGGTTGCTGTCAGAGTGCACTCGGAGTGCACTCGAGCGTAGGTTCTGAACGCAGCTCTGGTCGGGGAGAAATTAACAAAAAAAAACAAAAAAGTCTGTGTTTGTTTTGTTGTTGTTTGTTTTTTAGTAGACATATTTTTTGAACATTTTATGAATTAAAAATAAATTTAACCCGTTACTGAAATGTCTGTCATAGTTATAGCTGTTGCCAGTGATAGTGGGGTGCCAATATTTTCACGAAAACGTGGTAGTGGTGATAGCGTACGTATTGACAATAAAATTAATTGCAGTATATAAACTAATTTTTTTATATAGTATTTTTTACATTATACTCTTCTGTGTAAGAAATCTTTTTATTTTAGGTTCAATTTTCAACCATAGCTTCCCTTCATGGAATAAATATGTTTAGTAAATGCCATAATTTATCCATGATTGATACACAACTTGACAATGGGACTATACTTTGGAAAGAATATTGCAAAAGGTAATACCTATTACTGCAAATAAAAATTAAATGATTATATAATTTGGTCAGGCCTGTTATTAACAAGATAATATGTATGTCTAGACAACCGACACAATCAGAAATTAGGAGATTCGCAGAAGAACTAATGCCACTATCAAAGCCCAAAAAATTTAAGTAACAATGGGCAAATCACATTGCTTGCCGGCAAGGCAAGCTGTATGTACCAGAAGATGGTCACAGCTCTCACACAAGGTGTATCCTTGAGAGCCATATGACTACTAGTGGGTATCTTTTGGATGAAATGATGAAGTTTAATACACAGCCTTACAGCATTTACTAGTATTGGTGATTATACATAAATGGGACTTTTTATATTTTGAGAAATTATAATATCACAAAATACATACTAGAGTGCTTGTAAACATCACCATCGTCGATGGCTCAGCATGGGGCTTGTGCTTGGATTGTTCAATATCACAGTTTTACCCAACATGTAACTGGCTGGATGAGATACAACTTCCTTTCTCACTCTCATTTTAAATAATTTGTTCACAGTTCTATTATATACCATGTAGACTTTTTCTTCTTGGCTTAGTGAAATGATTCCAGTTACATGTAAGTAAAAACCTAGGATAGTGAACAATCCCAGTCTGTCCACCCCCTGCCTGAAACTATGTACAAGCATAAAACCATGTCCTGTATAAACACGCTTAAGTGTTTATTTTCAGTGTAACGCTAATAGGTATGGCTACAGGTGGACTTGAATGTGATCTAGAACTACTTTTATCATGCGTCCACGATGTTATGATATTTTATATTGGCAAAAAAGAACTGGAATACTTAAAAAACATTGAGCAGATAAAACGTGACATAAGACAATGTTACCCAATTTTGGATTACTTACTTGAGTCCTTAGACCCAAATATAGGCATAAATATGCATCCCACTATAGCATTGGATGTTATTCAAAGCATTTTGTGTCCACAAGCACAGCAGTTACAAGTAAGATAATTTTTCTTATTTCTTTAGGTACTTACCATTCCTATTAGCTAATATCCTAAATACAAAATTAACTGTTAATTCACCTTTTTATATGTAATTGATACCCTAGATATCAGCCTAGTTGACATCAAAACAAAAACTAATAGGAATTTAAAAAGTGTCAACCAACATAAGTTGGCCGCCCCTGGGCCTAATTGTTAAAACATTCTGTACACATTTGCCATCTTAGCTGTATAAAAAAGTGTTATTATTATTTTACAGCAAGTATTGGATCACTATGTTGAAGATGTTACTGGTCGCTGGGCATGCCTCACCATCCATGGCAACCTAGTTGCAACAAGTTCTGATTTTCATGAGCTTGACCCAAGAGAAGCTCGCCTGCTGTTGTTACTGGCTGCTTCACAGGATGGAGCTCCTCTCAGAGATACACCTGTATATCTTCCACATATGAGTCCTAATGTAAGTAATGTAAGTTACTAAGTAATGTAAGTTTTAGTAATGTAAGTTAAGTAATGTAAGTAATGTAATGTAAGTTAGCATTGCAAACGCAATGCTAACATTTTGCACACAGCATACAGCTGACCGCTCCACTATTGGTGAAAACAACCATTTTACCTCTCCGTCTGCCTTATTTTAAATTAAGCACATTGCAAAATTAGTGACCAAATCATGAATTTGTTCAGTTTGCTTGTCTGAACAAGCACACAAAATTTTTGTCATAACTAAAAAATAAACTTGTATAGCAAGAGCTTGTTTTCCATTGTGAGTTGACTATTTCTATTTAACAGCCAGAACATTTTGCGTAATTGTTGTCCCATTGCTAGACGTTTGGTGAAGATATGCTTTTTCCAAGTTAGGCGTCGATCCAAGTACATGCCAAGATGTTTTACTACATCAGATTGTGGTATTTGTACGCCATTTAGTGTAACTGGTGGACAAGTCTGTCGCCTGGTAGTAAATGTGACTTGAACTGATTTTGACTCGTTCGCTTTGATGCGCCAGTCCTTCAACCACACCGTGATCTTATTTAAACTATTTTGTAGTTTATTAGTTGCTATATTTGGCGCGTCGTCCGAGGCCATGACGGCTGTGTCATCAGCGAAAGTTCCCATGACAACATCATCAGATATCGGCAGGTCTGCGGTATAGAGGAGATACAGTGTGGGTCCCATAACACTACCCTGCGGAACTCCTGCTTTGACTTCTTTAAGTTCTGTAGTTTCCTCTCCTTGACTAACAAAGAAGTGCCTACCAATCAAGTAGGATCTAATTAAATTAAAGGAGTTATTAGGCAGTGTCTTCTTTATTTTGTATAAAAGTCCCACATGCCAGACCCTATCGAATGCCTGAGATATGTCTATGAAGGCAGCTGTTCAGTATCTTTTCATTTCAAATGTTTTAGCGATTTCCTCAACGAGTCTGTGGACTTGTTCAATTGTGCTGTGTTTCTGCCTAAAGCCAAACTGATGATAAAATCATGAAATGGTGGCAGTTTTTTGCCATAGGTGGCAGACGAGGCAGTGGCCCATCTGATGGTAAGTGATAACCACCACTCATGAACATCTACAATGCCAGGGGCACAGCTCAGTAACTACCTACCTAAAGAGAAGTGCTTTTATTGAGCCTCGTTTGAAGCCCTACATACTGTAGTGCTCAGGAAACACCACAGCTGGAAGAGCTGTTCCATAGTCTGCATATATGTGGAAGAAATAAACTTTGAAATCTAACTGTGGAAGAAATAAACTCTAAAACCTATGGTAAAAACATAATGAATATTGCAAACAGTTTCTTAGAGCACCCTCTGTTAAAAAGATGATAGAAAACGCAGAGAGAATCTGAATCCCTCTGCTTCCCCAACTTCTCCATTGACACTGTGATATAAGGATCACAATCTATATGGAATGCATGCCTTTCCAGGGAGTCAAGAGGGTCAAGCTGATATTTGGGAGCTTCTGTCCAGAGGTACGAGCAGACTCCATAGGCGGCCGAATTTGTGATTTATAAAGCAATAGCCGCTGGCTATGAGTAAAGTACTGCTTTGCTGTGTTCAGAAAGCCAGGCTTTTTACTCGCCAATTTACCTTTGTCCTCGAAATGACTCCTTAACTGCACACTTTAGCAATAATTTCCACACCGAGGATCCCAATACTTTTAGACATTCAAATAGTAACTCCCTGGAACTGAGGCATTACATAAAATGGGTCATTCTTCACAGTAGATTTTTTTTTATGTATGACCCGGAAATGACCTCCTCCCGCCTGATGTTAAGCGGTGAAAGAGGCCCAAATGAGTTGACAGATAGAGTAGGGACGACATCCACTATCCTACCTGTCCGCCCCTTGCCGGCCCAAAAGATGCTTTTTCACGCCTCTTTTGAAGGAACCCATGTTGTAGGATGGAGGAAACATGTGCGCAGGTAGAGAATTTCAAGTGTGGGATGAACGACAGAAGAAGGAATCTTGGAATTTCTTGGTACGGTGCGAGAAGGAGGACACAGTGTACGGATGACTACGAAGGCCCTTACGCGTGTTTCTGTTAAGAAATGGAGAGGGAGGGATAAGGTTAAAGAGCTCCTCAGAGCATTCCCCATGGAACATTCGGTAAAAGGCGCTAAGAGAGGCGATGTCACGACGAAGTTGTAGAGGTTAGTTACCTCTACATCGCCAATAATGCGAATAGCGCGACGCTGCAATCTGTCCAGAGCATCGAGCAGGTACTGAGCGGAGCCGTCCCAAAGGTGCGAGCAATATTCCACGCAAGACCTAACCTGAGTTTTATACAACAAGCATAGTTGGTCCGGCGCAAAATACCTACGCACCTTGTTCAGGACACCGAGTTTCCGTGAGGCAGTAGTTCTGGGGTTCAGATCGCAGCGAATGTTCATTCCGAGCAAGGTGATGTTGCTCTGTGTGTGAAGGGTTGTGCCCTGAAGAGAAGGAAGGGGGAGGAAAGGTGACCTTTTCGCCGAAATCGCGCACACCTGTGTTTTCTTAGCATTGAACTCAACAAGATTGTTGGAGCCCCATTCGGAGACGAGGTCCAGCGTCCTGTTGAGCTCAATGATAAGATTCTGCCTCTCCCTACCAATATCACCACGAGCAGCCCCTGAGCTTCCGTGATATCCCCCATGCACTGTACTGTCGTCTGCATAGCAATGTATAGCTCCCAAGGAAAGCATGTCATTGATATGCAGAAGAAACAATGCTGGGGATAGAACGGAGCCGTGCGGAACTCCAGCGTTCACTGCCACGAACCGCGAAGCGCAGCCATCAACGACAACGCGAATTCTACGCTCGTGGAGGAAGCTGGCAATCCACGTACAGAACTGCGCGGGTAATCCGTATGCCGGAAGCTTGGAAAGAAGAGCCTTGTGCCAGACTCTATCAAAAGCTTTGGCGATATCGAGACTAATAGCCACCGATTCGCCGCGCTTATCGATAGATTCACCCCATTTGTGCAAAAGGAACGCTAGAAGGTCACCTGTTGACCGTTTAAGACGAAATCCATACTGTCGGTCATTAAGTAACGAATGACCTTCCAGATAACGGATCAGCTGGGTATTTAGGATCCTCTCCATGATTTTGCACAAAATGGAAGTGACGGCTATAGGACGATAGTTAGCCAGGTCAGAATGATCTCCCTTTTTGGGAACCGGCTGGACATTGGCCTCTTTCCAAGATTTCGGCACACAACCAGCAGGAGAACGACAGACGGTATAGACGCGTCAGGACCGGAGTCAACTCCGCTGCACACTTCTTAAGAACAATCGCAGGAATGCCGTCTGGTCCACTTGCTTTTCGAGTATCGATCGACTGGAGCTCCGCCCGCACATCACGCTGTCTGATACGGGTATCGGGCATGGTGCTGCCACAATGGGACAGTTTCGGAGGTTGTGCACCACAGTCATCGACACGGGAATGAGCCGCGAAGAGTTTTGCCAGGAGGTCGGCTTTCTCCTGCGGCTGATGAGCAAGTGAACCATCGGCATGTCTCAGCGGTGGCAGCGAGGGTTGGCAGAAGTTTGATTGCACAGCTTTGGCCAAGCGCCAGAAAGAACGGCTACCCGTAGGGTGCGCAAGCAGTTCCTGGCCCACTTGCAAGATTTGCAGAACGAAGACAACGTCTTGTCTTCGTGGGGTTGAACTAGACTAATTTCTTTGTACTTCATTTGGAGTTTCACCCTAGAGTCCTCAACTTCAGACACAAGTTGCAATCGCCTTTCATGCAACGAAATCTGAGGGACCTTCTGGTGGTTGGTATACCGCACATCACCTGTACTGTCATTCGCATAACAATGTATGTTCTCAATGGAAAACATGTCATTGATATGCAGAATGAGCAGGGTTGGGGAATACCGAACCTTGTGAAACGCCAGCATTTATGGGCATGGTTTCGGAGCAGCAGCCGTCAATGACAACTTTAATACTACTACCATCCTAAAAGCTGGCTATACCTTTGCAGAGTCCCTTGGAGATTCCATAACATTCGTGGGAAGAGCGCTATGCCAGACCCTATCAAAAGCCTTAGTGATATCAAGTCCAACCGCGAGAGCCTCGCTTTTGTTTGCCCTCCAAGGTTTGATACTAAAATTAAACTGTTCAGGTAGCATTTCGGGCAGTGACTTGTAAACTGCTGTCTGACGTCTTCATACTCGTTATATGCGGCGCAACACCAGCATTGACACAAATAGACGAAATAGTACTACGCTGCTGGGAAGGACACGCACAAACTATCAAGGAAGCGAAATTGACGTATCCAAGAAACTTCCCTATGAGCATTTCATTTGAATCGAGTATACTGGGGTATGTAATTTTATTTTATAGAATAATTTATGAAAAGAGATTGCCCAATTTGTATGAGCTAATCATAAAAATTCATTTAAAACTATACCTACTTTTACAATAATTGGCTAATGTTTCTGCTGTGTATAGTAACCTCTTAATAATCTGCAGTTGACCAAAGTATCCAGATAGTTGCTGTCTCTGCATGCTTTCATTTCATTGTCATTATGATTTTAGCAGCATTATCATATTAATGACTTATAATCATACAAATCAGGTAAAATACTGATAGAATATATTTAATTAAAAATGTCGATTGATAGAAATCATTTTGAGTATAAGCATGATAATAAAATAATTTTCAAACTCAAACTCAAAAAACTTTATTCAATATAGACCTTTACAGGCACTTATTGCCGTCAAACAAAACATAAAAATCTTATTAAACAAGAATCTAATTTACTAATTATTTAATCCTTGTATGTACATACACCCCAACCATAATTACGATGTATGCAAATACAAGTAAAATGAAAAAAAAAGTTGTCTCTACACCTGTTCGAAAATTGGGAGAGCTTTCTCGAGAAGAACAGGCAAGAAACTCGGAAGGTCTTGTATTTTTTTTTCTCCTCTTTTAAATTGCCAACATTACAAAGATTATATTTCACAAACAGTTTTATTTCAGAGTGAGTGGAACAGTTACTCAAGTGAATGATATTTATCCCAATAATTATCACAAAGTGTTAATACACATTGATCGTCAATTATCACATTGTTTGTCAATTCTAAGCAGTTTTGTCTGTCATGTAATCAGACACTTTATAATATGCTTTTTTCATAAGTACGCCCTTCATTGTAACTTTGAATTTATTCAATCTAAGTGCTTTAATATTATTTGGTATTTTATTGTAGAAACGTACACAAAGGCCTTTGAAAGATTTTTTTTTGAGCCTAGTATTTGGTAACGCTAACATATTCTTTTGCCTAGTATTCACTGAATGAATATCACTGTTTTTACAAAATAAATGAATGTTTTTATGGACATATATTACATTCTCGTAAATATATTGTGACGCAACTGTCATTATATCGATTTCTTAAAAATTTTATCTCAAAGAGTCTCTTATTTTAAGATTATAAATAGCTCGAATAGCCCTTTTCTGCAGCACAAAAACAGTCTGAATGTCGGCAGCATTTCGCCACAGCAAAATGCCATACGACATCACACTATGAAAATAGGCAAAGTATACAAGTCTTGCAGTCTTGCTGTATCAACATCAGTCAGATGACGTATTTTCCATACAGCGTAAGCTGCAGAACTTCGACAATAATAATATATGTATAAGTTTGCAAAAATATTATGATAATTATCTAGCAAATTATTATCTTTGTAGCATCATGTTCAATGCAAAATCAAAAATGGACAATGCCCTTTATGTTAAAGACCATAAGAGTCAATATCAAAAATATTGTACATCACAAAAGAAACACAATGGAATTATCAAATTTCTGAACACAAAAGAATATTTGTCACACAAAAGAACATAAAGGTGCATATACAGGGTTACTTTTTTATCACCCCGGAAAATTTAAGGGACGCTTCAGGACACGATAGTAGAATGATAAAAAAATAACACCTATTTTCTAAAAAATCAAAAAATACTATAATATAATAATGGATATGTCCTGAGGCGTCCCTTAAATTTTCCGGGGTGATAAAAAAGCAACTCAGCTCTGTATACTTACATACACATAAATGCACTTATGATGCATAAAAAAATAAAAATGTACTTCAAAATAGTTAAAAGTAAAAAATAATATGAGAATACACACAATATCACATTTTTATTTTGAAAAGTCGGTGCTTAATTTGATACCAATATTGAGGGGGTTGTAAAAAATATGTAATCCGCCATTTTGTAGCGGCGGCCATCTTGGATTTTGGATGATTCTTGGATTTACAGTACTGATTATATTAAATTGAATGGAATCAGAACTAAAGGACAATCTGACAACAGGAAGCGGGAAAATTTCAAGCAAATAAACAAAACTAAATAAAACCGTTTAAAAATGACCAATGTGTATGTACCCTGCTTTTATGTGTGACGTCACAAAATGTCACACAATAGAAGGAAAATATAATCTTTAAAGACACGAAACCGCGCATAACAAAACTTGTAAAAAATAAATTACAATTCTTGTCTATTGCAAGTGTTACTTATTACAAATAATATCTTATGATAATAATTGTGTAATAAAATAATTAAACTCATCTGAAATTAAGCGTCACACAAGTTTAAAATTTTTCGAGCTACAAAACGTTTTTCATAGTTCTTGACATTATTACACCAAAAGTAAAGGGCCAATGTTTTGTTTTGTAAGGTTGGTAGTACAATGGAATGTTACCAGATGTAATAAAAATACGAATAAGTTCAGAATGTGTTTGAAACGACAGGTAATTTCGTCACACGACCATCGTCACACAAACGAACAAAATATGGAGACATCATTTTAACTTCGGATTTCTCATTTACACTCGTATAAGTTATGGGTCATCGAGATTTTATCAAATGTACAATAATTTTGATATTGACTCATAAGGAGCTCTTACAGATTAGCGACACTTCACGGCGACAGCTGTCGCGAGCAGTTGCGAGCGGTCGCCGAACGCTGTCGCGCGACCGCCAGCGACTGCTCGCGACCGGCATCGGCAGCGGTATCAGTACAGTAGTTTGAATTTTAATTAATGCAGTATGGGAGCTAAGGTTTCAAACATGGATTTTAAGGAAGAAGTACTTCTTTTGCTATCACTTAATATTCTTTTTGCAAAAATGAACGACTTGGACATCGATTTATTAATTGCTTGATTCATTAATAATTTTTTTAATATAGTAACTTGATGAGCAACTGAATATCTTAAAATGTTTATTATAATTCACTAATCGACGCTATAGACATTCTAAAGAAATTAAAGAATTTCTTCTCATTTTGTTGTAAAAGGGGATATCAAGTTTAAAAAAATACTGTCATGTCCCCTGTATGTCAATATTTCGTGCACCAATATAGTGCGACGTTTCCTTTTTCGTTTTTGTCTTTTGAGTGTTAGCAAGACTTCTTCCTCAAAATCCATTTTTGAAAATAGCTCCCATACTACATTCATTAGACACCGAATTACTATACCTACTGATATTGGTGCCAGTCGCGAGCAGTCGCCGGCGGTCGCGTGACAGCGATCGGCGACTGCGCGCGACATCTCGCGACAGCTATTATAGTAATAAGCGTATTTACTTACAATTCGATGCCGATTGAGCTATGAAATGGACAGCTAACGTAACAATACTTCTCTCACTGTAAAATACTCGGTGAGAGATATCACAATAGCTAGCTGTCGAATAAAACGATACGACATGTCAAAAGTGAGTTCGTGCTGACGATTCTCATACTCTCGTTAACTATACCATTACCATACCATTTAGTTCCTTAACCCCTGGGTGACCGCGCGCTGTTATAGTTTTCATACAAATAATGCGATTACCACCATAACCACAATATAGAGAACGATACAGTACGTTGACTCCATATAAAGGGACGAATCGGCGCACGCACACATACAAACGTCGTTTACACGGCCGCCAAGCATGCTCTGAATGGCATAGCAACGCAGTGTCACGCCGCGCGCCGGCCGAGATTGTTGTGCTCCACGTACACGCCGCTCCGCTCACGCGCAGCGTGTTCGTATACGTTCACCAATTTTTTGTAGGTACCAACCCTAGCGCCCAGTTCAGCTTTAGGCACAATATATATTAGTATTTCATACAGAACCCACCTCCCCGCACTCATTTCAAATGCCTCACCCCACCCCGCACTTCGTTGTAGACATCACTGACACGCAAACAAGGGCGCGCGCGATCGCTCGGGCGAGTAGACGCGAGCGCCGGCCGATAACAGAGACAGTGCTATGCGGGTAAAGGAGAAGGCAGTCGCTGCACTTCTCGCCTCATTTCGATTGATAATCGCGCACTCAGCCCTACTAGATTCCACGCACACATTTGCGCGTGTACAAATGTCATTTGCTTAAGTAGTAGTAATAGATAATTGATTTGCGAACGTTGTATGGAGTGTCCGAGGTGTGCTTTAGGTATAAATTTCAAAGACACGCCTGAGTCGGGCTACTGTATCGTTCTCTATATTGTGCCATAACTGTAGCGGTTCGCGATTGGGGCACAGATCAACGTAGCAAAACCCTACATCAACCTGTCTGTCCATCGTGGTTTAGTAGACCAGTTTCAACTCGTCTCAGGAGACCCGCGCCCAGCACTGCTGAGACGTATATACGAGTAGATTGAAATGAACTGCTGTATATCGTCATCATCACAGCTCATATACGTTCCCACCGAGGGGCACGAGCCTACCCTAACTAGTTATGTTAGGACGATTTGGCCTTAGTCAAACCACGCTGGCCTAGTGCGGATTGGTTGACATACACCTTTGAATTACTTCGCAGGTGTATGCAGGTTTCCTCACGATGTCTTCCTTCGCCGAAGGAGCGTCAGATAAATGTAGGTACTATCGAGGTTTCTCGTGCCTTACCACTTTGTAGAAATATTCGTTTGAAAGCGGATTGCATCGGACACATCCACACGACCCATACGTATCCCTGATTGGCTACGTATATTTACTACGATTTACTACGTCCTATCATAGACAGACATGACACGCCCACACGACCAATACCTATCCCTGCCTAGCTAGCACGTCCACCAACATATGATAATGATAAAGCGGTTTATCGCGGTGAACTGTCAAAAGACAATAGGGTTTCGTCGTAATTTGACAGTTCGCCACGATAAATCGCTTTATCATATCGTGTTTTGGTGGACGTGCTACGGGGGCTGATTGGCTACGTATTTTTACTACGATTTACTACGGCCAATCGTAGACAGACATCTGGTTTCATTGAAATCGCTCTTGGTGTCAGTCTGCTTTACGCTTTACTATTGGTGAATGAATGGAGCCGGGCGTGGTCTGACGCGATTGTCATCGTGCAGTGCAAGCGACTTTCGACGTAGGACTGGTAAGGTGCCAGTGTCCTCGATAGTACATATGAAATTCGTGTAACGAAAAACACATTGGTACATGGCAGGATCGCGGTCCTCCCGATTCTACTCGGGGCACAGTCCCAGTGCCGAGGCCACAGCGCCACTGACGCTCTCCAACTGCTGTATAAAACTTGTATAATAAAATACAAAGTGAACCTCAGTTAGCATACTTATTTTATCTTTTACAGAATACTAGTTATCAATACAAGTAAAAGAAGATGTGTATACTCACGTCACTTAATTGTTTCGAGTCAGAAGAGTCGCAGTATGTCTGGAGCACACCGAACCGATATTCTCAGAACATTCTATGTAACGACAGCAAGGTACTTAGTGCCAGAACTGAAAATTGCTGATAATGCTAACAAAGGTACCTTATTAGAATTTCTATACTAAATCTTATCACCACCAGATTCGCTGTAATAATTGTAAAGGATAGTTCTATCACCAATCTAAGAGAGACGATTGTACGAAAAATTCATAAAATTAACTAATACAACAATCTGATATCATTCTAGAGATATCACAACTAGAGAACAAAATACAAGTACTACAACATTATTGACACTAAGAAATATTGTACCATATCAATTGGTTTTTGTGTTTATTAGTTGAACGTACCTATGCACGAAAAAAATACAAACATGTCAGAAGAATACATTAAACTGGAGAAATTCTTTTCCTTAAACCTGGGGGTTATTGTCAAAAAAAAATATCACGATCGCTTTGAATTTACCAATCATTGCGTTATTACAAGACTGTGTCGACTGTCTGATAACTTTCCACATAATCAATGAATGTATTTTATAACTTTATATCTCACTACAACATACGGTAGTTGACTGCGGCAAATATATTTTTTTTGTAGATCTCTGGACAGACAATGTCAATGAAACATATTGGAGTTCAGAATACCACAAATGCCACGCGCAGAGATCAGGAAATATACTTTGCTGTGTCCTTTACTCTGCCACGGTTCCCGTCCACACAATGAGGTAAATATTTACACTGCTCTCATATAACGTGTCACAGAAATAACGTAAACCTTAAAAGTGGTTTGCTTGGAATTGACTTCTGGATAGGTTTCAATTATCTCAAAAAATTAAATTTGGAAAAAATACAAATAAAATAAACAAAAATGTTTTTACAAAAAATAAAAACCGGCTTCAAAAACACTGAAAAGTTAAAAATAATATAAGAATAGGTACAGACAACATCACACTTCTATATTGAACTCGGCACCAAACGATGATCTCCTAGAAAGTGTTAAAATTTGTCACCGACTTCAATATAGAAGTGTGATGTTGTCTGTACCTATTCTTATATTATTTTTAACTTTTCAGTGTTTTTGAAGTCAGTTTTTATTTTTTGTAAAAAAAAAAAATTTTTACCTTTTTAGTGAATGAAATCTTTTTAGTGAAAGAAACCCTAATTTTAATTTTAAAATTAGAGTTTTCCTCGATTTTCTATGGGATCCCATCATCAGATCCTGACTTTGGTGACCATGAGACCACCCTTGCAGTATACTCCATCAAGTACAAAAAGAATTTTGGAAATCGGTTTAAAAATGACAGAGTTATGAGGTAACAAACATAAAAAAAAAAGGAAATTACATCGTCCATGTTAACATAAATGCTCATAAAATAAAAACAACTCGGCCAAACTAAATTAAATTTTTATGGAACCAAATGGCAACTATTCCGCATCGGACAAAAAAAGAATCACGTAAATCGGTTCAGAAATAGTGAACGTCAGAATAGCTGGTCAACAGTCGTATTTTGACTTGAAATTGTGCCTAAAAATTACTTACCAATTGCTTATATTTGCTTATCATAATGAGAGAATTGCTTATTTCATAAGTTAAAAGAATTAAAACATTTAAGGTTGACCGTCCATTCTGATGTCAGAATGGCTGGTCAATCTCTGTTGAGCAGTAACTATTTGGAATTACTGAATTTTTCATGGGCCGAAAATTGCTTATAAATTGCTTATTTCACAATGTATAAACCCAGACTATGTTATTCTTTAGAATATTGTTTTAGAAGAATAGTTGTTTAAAAGCCCCTGCGCCTATCTATATATATACATATAATAAAACTGTAGTGGTCGAATGTCTGTACATAGAAAAATAATGCTTAAAACCAAGTCAGGGGGATGTAAAAAAGGGAAAATACCAAAATAAATGTTTTTTTAAATTTTATTTCTCTGTCTGTTTGTACGGGCTAATCTCCGAAACGGCTGGACCGATTTCAATGAAATTTTGCATGGTGATGACTTATATCCCTGATCAACATTTTAGATACTTTTTATTCCGGAAACTTAAAGGGTTCCCGTGGGATAGTTAAAAAACCATAGTAACTTGGACATCTTAGTACACACAACTTATGTACTTACCTTATGCTGATACTTTATATTACCGCTCGAATTAAGTATAAAACCTATAAAAGTGACGGGATTCAGCTGGAAAGAAAATTGCTACGGATCCCTATTAAATGCGTGGCCTGACACACACTTGGCCGGCTGAACTTGAACAGCTTCTGGCTTTCCCAAATCAATTAAAAAACGAGATATTATTTTAATAATAAGTATTTTTAGTTCCATTCTACACTACAGAATCGTTCTCTAAAAATATGATAGATGACGCTGTTCGTTTTTACAACGCGCTAACGGAATTTTTCTGCGAGTTCTAACGTGGGTGACTTTTTACCCTATACTGCGGCATACTTACGGCAAATTTTCAATAGATGGCGCTGTTAGGTTTTAGAACGCGCTATTGAAATAAAATCAAATAACAAATCATGAGAACTAATAGCTCCGCGAAAGAGCAATTTTGACTCCGCGAAATGACCAAGCCGCAAGAATTAACTTGGATATACTCAACAATGTTGAAGGAGAAGTAGTTGAGTATACTTCTATCAACAGAAAAATGGAGCAAGATGACGCTACCAATTATCCCGTTGAATTTCTTAATTCTCTAAGCGCTCCTGGACTTCCAGCACACAAGATTAATTTAAAAACTGGCGTCCCAATTATTTTGTTGAGAAATTTAAGTCCCCCAAAATTATGCAACGGGACAAGACTGAAAGTTACTTCTCTGCAGCGTAAAATAATAGGGCAGACGCTACGTGTTGCCGGCGTGAACCTCAGCTAAGGCTGTTTCCCACACGGTCAGCTCTATGTGGCTTTCTCCCGTGTAAGTCAACCAAACAAATTGTTTGTTTATGTTCCGAACCAAACCCATACCAAACCACGTCGAACGTTGTCTATAAAGAGGCATTATAAGGTACTAGCTAGATATGGTACGGAACCCTTCGTGCGCGAGTCCGACTCGCACTTGGCCTGTTTTATTTTTGCTGATTGTGTCGATCAAACGACCTCTGTTGTGGTCATTTATGATACCGCAAGTGCCTTTGGCCTGCAGAGATCTGGGTTCAATCACCGGCCAGGTTAAGTTGGAAAATAATATGTGTTCAATTGTGCACATTTTCTTTTTATCTACGATTTACGCATTAATCCAAACTTTGTATTTTTTTTTTGCTGTATAACAGTTAACCGCGTAATAAAATCAAATACACGCGGAGAAGTCGCGGGCAACATCTAGTTAAAAATATGAGAGCAACATACATTAACTACTTCACTTTGCTTTCTTTTTTAACAGGTGCAGAAGAAAATTATATACTAGCTTGTGCCCTGCAGTTTCGTTCGTGTTATATCCAACAGCCCTCCTCGATAAATAGACTATCCAACACAAAAAACCAAACAAACAAACTCTTCAGCTTATAATATTAGTAAAGATATAGATTTATTCAGTCCAGACTCAGTAATTAGAAAAAAATTAGGTATATTTTTTAAAATTATTAAGTCTGGTGTGAGTAAGGCAGTTAATGTGCGTTCTCACTGTTTTCGCAAATTCGTAAAATATCAAAAGTACCTTACCTTGTCAAAGAAAATTATCAATAAGTTAGGTACCTTTTGATATATAAAGACAATTTCATCTAATAGGAAATAGTATAAAAATTAAAGACAAGGAATTTTTGAATCTTTGTATAATGTAAGTTTATTTGTGCAAATAAATTACCCATCTTATATGAAATTCAAAATTCAAAAATCTTTATTCAACATAGGCCTTTACAGGCACTTATTGACGCCAAAACAAAGCAAAGTATTCTAATTTAAAGGAAACTATTAACCTTGTATGTGCATACATCCTGAATATAATAAGGGTGTCTGCAAATACAAGTAGGAATGAAAAAAAAGTTGACTACACCTGTTCGGAAATTGGGAGACCTCAAGAAGAACAGGCAAGAAACTCGAAAGGTCAAATTTTTTATCGCCTCTTTTAAATCACCATTTTTGTTTTGTTATATATTATAGTCATTGAAAGTTATAAAATACAATCAATAAGTATGCTTACATACACTTAAAATATCAGAAAAATGTTATAAGCTCAACACTAAGCATTAAACAATAAATTATGTTGTTACCAAACATGACAATTGATAACTTAGTCTACCTAATTGCATATCGTGTGGTCATTTAAATAATCACTCTTTTTAACGTAAACTTTAAATTTATGAATTGATAAGTCGGTGATACTTTGTGAAAGCTTATTATAAAAAGCTACACACCTCCCTAGAAACGAGCTACTAGTTTTATAAAGTCTGTAAGTTGCAACGGCAAGCTTGTTTTTATTTCTTGTGTTTATATTATGGAAATCGCTATTTTTATCGAATGTAGCATAATGCTTGTGTACATAAACGAAATCGTCATAAATTGGCTCGAATTGGGATGATGACTGAATTCTAATTTTTACATCTCGTCATTAAATATTAAAATACCATGGAAAAAGATGCAGTCCTATGAAGTTCGAATTAAAATCGGCTTAGAAGTACATTAGATATAGCATTTTAAGTCAGGGACTGTTTACCGGTATGAATACGAGTATAACATTTATCTGTATGACGTCATTTAAATAAATTTCGGTAGTAGTTTATTTCAGTACAGAAATTATTTTTCTGTACTTAATTTTTTTTGTACTTTAATCATAATTGTACAGATATTATTTAACTCTTATTATTTAAAATACTGAAATAAAATCAAACCATAATGGGTGGGACGAGGGCGGTCCTTTACGTTAGTTCATCTTCACGCGTCTTCGTGCCTTTCACAATTTGTGTGGTTAATGACACGTATTTATTGCTTTATTGGTTTGTATATACCGACGAGTACATAAAATTGCAATACAATTATATTTTTAAAATGCAGGAAGATAAACACCAGCGGTTAAAGGAGTGCATACGTCACGATTTTAATTGTTTAGGACAATGACGAGATATTTAGGAAAATGATAATGCTCATGAGTCTAGTTTTATACTTATAGAATACGCAGCTAAATGAAAATAAAAAGAATTTAGTATCTAGGTAATAATTTTATTTGGTTTAAAGTATCACAATGACCGTCAAAATATTAATATAAGTCGAACTTTTTAGACTTTTATAAACCTAATTGCTTTATTCAGATCTTAATAAAAGTTAATCGTGGTAGGATTGTCGTGTAGGATTGAATTTTTGTTATACATTAACAAATGTATAACAAAAAACCAGTTTACCTTGATTCTAAATAATATATATTATTATTATCATTTTATATTGAGATCTTATACAAATCATCCGTTATAACCAAAAAAACTAAACGTAGTCATTTCTTTCATTTCCATAATTAGAAAACTTACTAATTTTTTACTCAATATGATCCTCGTTTATAAAAGAATATGCAGTCATAACAACTGTGATATGATATGATCAAAATAATGGTAAACATAAATACCGTTTTTGTGTATAGGTATATGTTATTTTTTGTAATATATTTTATCTTGTCTGCACATTCTACGCTGTTCGCATATTGCAAATAAAAATTATTTGTTATCTCAATATCCGATGCTTTCTTACTTTTTTAACCTTCTAAGTTTCTAATTGGTTTCTCTTATCAGAGCACATGTATTTGATTGTGAACTTAATGAGCCTACATTTTGATTCTGTAAATTTATTACTCTGTTAGGAAATTAAGTACCTAGATTTTGTAGTCGCTTTTTTTTTTGCTTTTGTCATTTTTTTTTTCTTATTAACAGTTGTATTCTTCTTTGTATCTTTATATTGAATAGCTGCACTTTTTACTTTTAAATGATCCTTCTTTATTAACTAGGTTGCTATCCTAAGAATTACCCGCACCTTGCTCACTAGCAACTGCTTTTACTTTAACTGCTTTGAATGTTGATTGTTTTCCTTTTTTCGTTGTATGTTCCCCTAATAGAAAATTATCACTATTAATCTTATCTTATCCCTTCATCTTATCCCACGCTAAGCGGGGTTAGTACGCTATATTTTTTTCTCCCACTAACTTCTGTTATTCGTCATACTTACATTTACTCCTTTTACTTCATATCATTCCATCCATTTCTTCACGCATTGTATTCATTTATTCTTTGGTCTCCTACCTGCACATCCATTTACGTTCATATTCACTATCTTCATTTACATGGCATTTTTTCCTCCTCAACCCAAACCATCTTAACCACTCCCTAATCTTTTCTGTATTCGGCGCAACTTTCAAACTTCCTTTAATATCCTCATTTCGTACTTTATTTCTTGTCACCCCTATGTCCATCTTAGTATTCGCATTTCATTAACATGCACTCTTTTTTATCCTTCTTTTCCATTACTTACGTATAATAGTTACCTATCGTATAAATACATTCTAATAAATGTACTAGCTTAAATTATTTATTTGTGGAATTCCCCTTTCACTTTTTGCGTTGCTCTTATATTGCGCGAGAGCTTTTTGCTGAATTATTTTCTTCTTTCTTTTTTAATTATTTCTGTCTCTTTTTTCTTTTTCTACAGTTAGCAATTCAGGATCATTTTTTCCTCAGGACAATAACTTATTGTTCTGAGATTTTTTATTTCTGCGTACCGTCACCTTTGACATAAGTTTTTAAAATCAAATCAAAATATTCTTTATTCGAATATGACTTCATAGAAAGCTCTTTCGAATCGGTCATTTAAAATCATAATCCATTTGATACCAATTTCCAAATTCACCATTTAAACACAAGAAATAACAATAAACTTACCTTTCCGACGTACAGGCTTTAAAAACTAAATGCTTTTTTATGGGGAAATGTATAACTTTTTATAATAATATTCCATAAAGTGTTACTGATTTGCATTTCATAAGTTTAAAGCGCATGTAAAAATACTCATAAATTGAGCAAAGGTTATTAATTACTTATTATAAAGTCAACGATTATTAGAATGATGCTAATGCCTGGTGTTAATTTGTAGATATTATTAGTTTTATTGTTAAGAATTGTTGTATATTAACTATTTATGTAAACAAATATTGCTGTGTGTGGTATTGATACACCCTTTTGTAAATGTTGGTACATTTCTGATGTAGCTGTAAAGTTCCTTGCGTCCATTCTTCTTATCAGCTAAAAGATGTCCTGAATGGGTATTCAGGATATCTTTGACTGTTGAATGGGTATTGAGGACTTTCTATACTAGTAGTATTCCATATGACATGACACTGTGAAAATAACTAAAGTAAATCAATGTTGCCGTTTCAACATCAGTAAGTTGTCTTGTTTTTTACTGCATTTGCTGCAGAACTAAGTCTGTTTGCATAGGACTCAATATGTGGATCCCATTGCAACCTTGAATCTAGTGTACTACCCAAAAATTTGTAAAGTCGATGAATTCAACAACTTAATTATTCATTTCTACAATAGTATCCACTTTCCTTACATTTGGCAATGAGAACTTAATACATTTAGTTTTATTTGAGTTTAATGATAAATTGTTCATTGTGAACCAATGATATACTCTAGAGAGAGTACTATTTACAACGTCAATATTTTCGTTTCCTCTGTCAATCTTAAATATTAAAGAAGTATCATCTGCAAATAGTACTGTATCGCAAAGATTATAAGTGAAATGTGGGAGGTCATTTAATGTAAATTAGGAAAAGCAATGGTCCCAATATCGATTCCTGAGGCACACCCATAATTATAGGTGCACCAGCAGACTCAGTTTTATTAATAACAACTTCATCCCAAGAATTCAATATGTGGATCCCACTGCAATCTTGAATCTAGTGTAATACCTAAATATCGATCTAATTGTAGAATCGATGAATCCGACAGTTCGATTAATCATTTCCACAATAGTATCAACTTGTGTTGGCAATGAGAATTTAATACATTTAGTTTTATTTGAGTTTAATGATAAATTGTTCATAGTGAACCAGTGCAATACTTTAGAGAGAGAGTAATATTTACAACGTGAGTATTTCCGTTTTCTCCGTCAACCTTGATCACTAGCTGTAAGGAATAATATTAAAGAAGTATCTTCTGCAAATAGTGCTGTATCGCACACATTGTTAGTGAAATGTGGGAGGTCATTAATATAAATAAGAAGAGCAATGGTCCCAATATCGATCCTTGAGGCACGCGCATAATTATAGGTGCACCAGAAGACTCAGTTTTGTTAATATAACAACTTTCTGAACCCTATTAGACAAATAAGACTCAATAAGTCTAATTGCTTCTTCAGAGACACCATAATGCTTGAGCTTATTATAAGAGTTTGGTGACCAACGCAGTCAAAAGCCTTTGATAGGTCACAAAATATACCAATTACATCTTGTCTTGTCAATACCAGTTACACTCATTATAATATTGCCTTCCGTCAACAGTATACCGATTTGTACTAATTATTAAAATGTTATATTTGATCTTAAACAAATGCATTTACGAACTCTCATCATTATCCTCAAGATTTGTCATTACTATTCCACATAATGTCATTCTTCTCAATGGGCGTCATTATCCTGGCAGCCCAAATTCAGGACAATGACGTTAGGGAAAATGATGAAATCGCAAAAAACTTGACCTTTGAATATGTTTTACGCAAGTGGTATTTCAAAAAAAAAAAATGTTAAATTATGTTCACAAAACTTCCATATTTTGCAATATGAAAAAGACTTACAATAGGACAGAATGAATATACACGGTGTTTCATAATAACCAATAAATATTTTATCGTTATCTAAAACTAATTATTAAATAGTTTTTCCCGTAATGTTATTCAACCCAAAATTTTAATGTATATCATAGTATCATCATCATGTCTATGATTTACATGAACATTTGGGTTGAATGACATTACGGGAAAACATAAATGACGTTTGTAATGAAAATTTTTGGAGAATTAATTTTAAAGGCTTCTTGCAAAAAACCAACGCTTTGTATCTTCACCAAAGCATGTGTCCGACTTTGGTGCGGGGAGGTCTGTTCACCCTGCCACAAGTTTCCTCCCCCCTCTCGTCTCTAACTCAACACTAAATTGAAAACAAACATTGCGCAGGACAATGACGCGCATTTTTGGAACACGAGTTTTTTCTTTATTGACTTAGCGGGTATTAGTAATTTTATCAAAAGTATGAAGCTTGATTAGTTATAATTACAGCACACAATAGCCAATAGCTCAAAGAATTCACCTTTTTTCATATTATCCAAATATAGTAGCGCATGAGCCGTGGCGACACGTGAAAAAATTGCAATTTTATTGGTTTTATTTTAACAACTTTTTTATTATTTATTTATTATAATCGAGGCTGAGAGGAACATTTTCGTTGATTATTTTACTATAAAAAAAAAATTCTTTTAAAAAAATATACACACATTCTCGAGAAATTTTGAAAGACATGAATTTGGAGCCTTTCAAATATTGACCCTGTTATTCTAAGTGGTGGGATATAGATTTTTGAAGTGAGAACTTCTTTAGCGGCGTTGTACACTTTTTTTGTAATGGGTAAAAAAATGTTAAACTCGCGTCAGGACACGTGACCGTCAGGACACGTGACCCTGATCGAAAATTCGTAAGACCAATTAAAATTGAAATGGCCGCAGGAACTGTCGAGGTGCGGTGAGGGGTCCACGTAAGCCGGCCGAGAACAATAGCGGCTGGCAAAAGTACTGGAAGTCACACGTCACTTGAGACAGTTTTAATCAATTTATTTACTTTGTTAGGAAAAATCTAAATTGTGCTTTTATTTGATTTTGTTGTAAATATTAATTAGGTAAGTTAGTATAAATTAAATATTATTTATTTGTTATAAAATTACGTTTTTAAGTAGTATATTAATGTCTGTTTTGATCATATTTTTAATTTAATTGTAAATATTTTGATTCATTATTACTAGTTATATAATTATGTACCTACGCACAACGTTACAACAGGAAGTTGATTTTTCTGAGGGATAAACTTTTTAATGTAATATAAATTGTCATGTTTGTGTACGATAGCGCAATAAATAAATATTGTATTCTACCACATAAAAGATAGTACTTTTATTCTGATAATCAAAGCAATTCGTGCAAAATTATTCCATAACCATTCCAAAATATCCAAAACGCACAACGTTAATACTTAAGTTTTCACTTCTGCCGGCACTCCTGGAGTGCAACCCGTAATTTTATTTTTGCATTTCATCCACGTTAAGTGAAAGCATGTAAAATCAAACACAGGCCAAGCATAGCTTCCGTTTTTAACGTCATTCATACCCATAATTTGTTCAATTTTCCGCAATTAACCTAGCTAGCACCCTGACACGTAGTTTTATATAGGCACATACCTAGTTAAGGTAGATAGGCCCTTACCTAGATAGGCACTTACCTACTATTAACATAGGTTACAAAGACTTAGAATAGGTATTCAAATCGTAAACATCGCGATTTATTTTATTGAATACTATTAAACTTAACATAATAAATAAGGTAACTACTTGGTTAAATATTAAGACGAAGGTACTTATTTTTATTTTCATTGCACATCCTTCTATCAAACACGAAGATTCGTTGCTTGTTTTACAATATGAAAAATATCCGTGCACGGCATTTCTACACTTCCTACCCATTGCACACAAAAATTATTGATATTGCGTTAATTAATATCCACTCTACAGTAATCGAAACATCTACGATCCCTTTATATGAGTTAGTAAACCTGTTGCAAGTTGCAATGTGCGATTTGAGCTCAGCGGCGGCGCGCATAGGCACATATTTTTCCTCACCCGTTGGAGCCCCTTATCCACCTGCCCCGCGGCCAGTGACGCCCGCGCGTATGATTTCAGTACAGAAATAAAATAAGGGTTAAATAAGTGTATAAATGAAGGATATCGGTACAGAAATTCGCCTTGTATAGAATTTTAGTACAGATATTTTTACTGATACTATATCAATATTTTATACTGATAAGCAGTCCCTGTTTTAAGTTGTTAATTTGAAGGCGATTAGACAGAGATCCGACATCAACCGTGACGTCATTGTTGAGTACAGCCATATAAACTCCTTGCAAATCGCCGTTTTGCTAGAAAGAGATGGAGAAAAATCTTTAATACCTCGGTTGTTTTTATAGTTATTCGAAAACCGATTTTTTCTTTCTGTTTATTATATGAATGAGCTTCTATTAAAGCAAAAAGGGCCTAGCCTATGGGCCTATATTCAATATGAGGGTCCCATTGTAACTGTGAATCTAAAGTAATGCCTAAAAATTTCGTGTTATTTATAAGGTCAACTATATCCTTACTCATATTTAAGTGGGTATCAATCTGCCTTACATTTGCAAAGAGAATTTAATGCATTTCGTTTTCTTAGACCCCTATAAGAATAGGTGCACCGGCATACTCCGATTCATTAACGACAACTCTCTGCAATCTGTCAGATAAATATGATTTAATAAGACTTACGGCCAAATACTCTAAACGCTTTTTAAATAAAATCTTACTAAAGGTCTTCCTAATTTTAAGGAGGTCTTAGATTTAAATGAAATACTGAAACAATTTTTAATCGTTGATAACGGCTGCTTTTGTAAGAGAGACTTATTTAATTGTACACCGGTAACATTAATAAATTTTTCGCATATTCGATAGAAAACCATCTTACCTATATTGTTAAGCGAAAAAAAATATTGATTCTGAATCGACAACATTATGCTCAAAAATCTGCGAAGACATAAAATATAATAAAATCAAACAAAAATTTTTAAGTGTTGCAGTCATTGTACGAAAACGCCACCATGTCAGTCCGCCTTCAGGACCAAAACTCGAAACCAGTACGACTTCAGCGTGGTGTGAGACAGGGTGACGTTATATCGCCGAAACTGTTCACAGCTGCGTTGGAGGATGTATTTAAGCTTTTGGACTGGAGGGGACTCGGCATCAACATAAACGGCGAGTATATGACTCACCTTCGTTTTGCTGATGATATCGTAGTCATGGCTGAGACCGTGGAGGATCTAGGCACAATGCTCGAAGACCTCTGTAGAGTTTCCCAACAAGTGGGTCTTAAAATGAACATGGACAAGACTAAAATAATGTCGAATTCCCGTGTAGTACCCACTCCTGTGAATGTTGGAGGCTCTACGCTGGAAGTTGTTGACGAATATGTTTACCTGGGGCAAATAGTCCAGCTCGGTAAGTCCAACTTCCAGAAAGAGGTAAATCGGCGAATCCAACTCGGCTGGGCAGCGTTCGGGAAGCTACGCAGCATATTCTCGGCCCATCTACCGCAGTGTCTCAAGACGAAAGTCTTCAATTCGTGCGTGTTGCCAGTGATGACATACGGAACTGAAACGTGGCCGCTTACAATGGGTCTCATCAGAAGGCTCAAAGTCACCCAAAGGGCAATGGAGCGGGCTATGCTCGGGGTTTCTCTACGTGATCACATCAGAAATGATGAGATCCGTAGAAGAACTAGAGTTACCGACATAGCCCAAAGAATTGTAAACCTTAAGTGGCAGTGGGCAGGACACATCGCTCATAGGACTGACGGCCGTTGGGGCGGAAAGGTCCTCGAGTGGCGGCCGCGTACCGGGAGACGCAGTGTTGGTAGGCCCCCCACAAGGTGGACCGACGATCTGGTGAAGGTCGCGGGAAGCCGCTGGATGCGGGAGGCGCAGGACCGATCGGTATGGAGATCCTTGGGGGAGGCCTATGTCCAACAGTGGGCGTCTATTGGCTGATATGATGAAACAAAAATTAAAACTCGCATGTTTTTTACATTTGTAGATTAAAGTTTTCCAAGTTTAAGAAGCAAACGGATTTAAGCACATACAGCCATTTCTTCTGTATAGTTTTTTTGTGACTTTTCAACTAATGTAATAATTTATGATTTAATATTAAACTTTTTGAATAAATCCTTATACCTATCTTTTGTGTTGGCACCAACTTCAATATAAAACTGTGACGAAAACGACACAACCCACCTACATCGAGTTTGGCCTCGTTTGATTCGTATTGACGAGTACTTTGATCCTAATTGGTAACCATCAGGGTCTGATGCTGGAGCTGGAAGGTGGCCATAGGAACTCCGCAATAAAACTGCACAACCCCATCGAGTTTGGCCTCATTTGATTCGTATTGACGAGTACTTTAATCCTACATGGCAACCAGGGTCTGATGCTGGAGGTGGAAGGTAGCTATAGGAACTCCGCAATATAACAACACATCCGCATCGAGTTTGGGCTCGTTAGATTCGAAAATATAAAAGCTTGTCACAAGATTTACCTATTTTATAAAAACAAATGTTTTTTTTTCTTAGAATTACCAATATCAAGATCAAGTTAAAAATAAGTATTGTATTGTTATACTATTAGTTTTTTAATTATAAAAGTACATATTGATAGGAAGGTACGATCAACTTTTAGTTGCATTTACCAAATAGGTTTGTAAAAACATTAATTTTATAAGTTTTAACATATTTAGAAAAATATTAATTTTAACGATGTATAAGAAAATATCAATCATAACTCCTTACACGCCACTTGAGCGACGTCCGAAGCTCCCTTAAAATAAGAGCGACATTAATGCAGTTAATGTGGCATTAATCACATGTCAAATGATAATTGACGTTTGAGTATACGATTTTGGTTCATTTTTGTTGATAAAAAGACCTTAAAGTTAAGACCGTCTCAAAAATTACGTAGCTATTAATGTTTGTTTTGAGTATGAGTTAAGTTGCTCTAAACTATTTGAGCAGCTCATAAATATCTTAGTGTCGTTTGAGTATTCGGCCGTTACTGCTTCATTTGAAACACCATAATGTTTAAGTTTATGAATAAGCGTTTCATGACTTACACAGTCAAACGCTTTGGAGAGATCGCAAAAAACTCCAATTACATCCTACATCCCAAGCATCAAAAATGTGTTTAAGAAGTGCTATTCCGGCGTCAGTAGTGGATTTTTCTTTGGTGAAGCCAAACTGTTTGCCATGTAGTAATTTGTTTGTTAATAAATGACTTAATATCTTTTCGGTTATACATGATTTTTTCGAAAATTTTACTTAATATTGGTAATATTGAAATAGGTCTAAAATTCGAGGGATCTATTTATCTCCAGATTTAAACAAAGGTATTAATTTGGTGTATTTCATTAGATCTGGAAATATGCCCTCATCAACACAAGTATTAAAAATTAGCGCTAACTGAGGAGCTATTTCTTTTATAATAGATTGAATTATGTGAGTCGAAATGCCCCAAAGATCTTCCGCCTTCTTCTTGCTAAGCAAACGGAAAGTTTTCAAGATAGTGATGGAATCAACATGGCTAAATTTCAAAGTTTCGCTTCCAGAATATTTTCCCGGTTTCTACATTTATAATATCCCATGTTGTCTTAATTTTATTTTTCGACAAATTTGTTTTATTTAATATGAACAGAGATTTAGCAGACAAACAAACATTTTTAAAAGTTAACGAGTACTTTTTAAAGTAAAAAAAAACAGGATCAGCGGAAGTTGCCTTTTGTGAATAAAGTTCATATAGCTCCTACTCTTATAGATACCTGATGTAGCCCAGTCACTAAATTTCGTCCTATTTTCGTTTAGTTTAATTACATTTTGTGGAAATAGATTGATACTTTCAGTTTTCACTAAATTAGATAAATTATTGTATAAGACATTGGCATCTTTATTTATGGCCGGCAGAGATGTAATTTGAGATTTTATTTTCCTTTTAAATTTAATTAAAATAAATTTTGGTATTGGTCTACAAATTATTTCAACTTCAGAATTAACATGATGGTGTTTAATACAGGCTAATTGACCACAATCGTCAGAGTTAATAAAGCTTATTACAGCACATTCCAAAACTTCACAATTACAATTATGATATTTACTTCCTCACATAAACAACACAATGTGGAATTACTTTTTTGTTGGTACTTCGTATGATTCTTGTACTAAGATCGTCGTAGCATTGCCATACATTTTCACGCCTACAGTGTGATTTATAGTGACCCATTTTACCAACTGCAGGCGGAACAAATTCTATAATTGAGATCAGCTCATATTCATTGTGCTTTAAACATAGTTTTGTAGGTACTTCATACACAGACACATTTATCTGATATTTCAAAACTTATAAGATTGCGTAAGATCAATTCAAATGTTTTTATCCTTTGCAATTAGCTCGACGACATGGTGTCATGTCGGTATTATTTAATAATGTATTTGCAGCTATTTGAATATCAGTTGCATATTTATCATGTAAGCGTAAAACAGAAATTTTTCTTATTACTTTATTTACAGGACAGTCTAAATCGGTACAAGACTCTTTTCCATCTGCAGTGTAAAGATAGCAATCAATCAGAATCCGATCAAAAATATACAGCACATTACATTCGCAATCAACTTCAGTAGCAGCTCCTTTTTGAACTTGTTTATAATAAGTTTGAGCTAAGTATGTTCTAATTTTATAAACGTTTTTGTTGTTTTTTTCACACATACATTTAATTAGCTGGCAAAGCATGTGCTCCCTCTCTTGCATTATTTGAGTTATTGTACTTACATCGCGCATCGACGCAGCTAAGGCCTGGCATACGGAGTCAAGTGCGCATGTATTTGTAGTAACTACAATTTCATTATTAATTATAAGTCTGCCGCCGTTCGAAAGCAATAAAACTTTACTTTTTGGTTTAGTCTAATACTCATTCCTTTTATTTACCATACCTAACCCTTTCCAATTCTCTATCAGACTTGGATTATCAGAAAAAACCGAGTCGTCAGTAAATTTCAGTACCATTTTATTTACATTTTTCCTTTCCGACTTTGCTTTTTTATGTTGAGTTTTTAGCGTTTTCTTTGGAGCGTCTATGTTACTGTTTGCGATTTTCAATTCTCCCGTTAGATATTGTAGATGCTTCATAACAAACTCGTCAACACGTAATCTATTACATTTACTATCGATTCTAAAAAGAAGCCTTTTCAAGTTCTTGAAATAGGATTCTACATTAGAAGATGTAGGTTTGTCTATCTTTGATCCATAAAGATTTTTCATTACATTGGACCATAATGGAAACTGGGCCATCAACGCGATAAAACAACAATAAAAGCTGCAAAATAGTAAAGGTTTTCGTGGTTACCTAAATCATTGTCATCACTTAGAGTAATAATCAACTTTTCAGCATCAATTTTATCGTAAAACCATTGGGGATATTTTCGTTCTGGTAATGTTGTATTTTCACGGTCAGTAGCGTTGATCGTGTCTTTAAATAATGATTTACTTGGATCAGAAATGTTTGCATTCAATTGGTCGTTATCTTCTATTTTGATTTCAGTATCCGTTTCACGAAAAGATAAAAGTTTTTTCAGCATGCTCTTGGAATTTTCACACCTTGAAGGATTTCCACGATTGTTCATACCATCTCGTTGATTTAAACAAAAAAAAACCTGATATAATATCTTTCGTTTTGAGGTAATCGTCGCAATTTTTCAACTCAATTAAACATTTTATATAAAAAAAATTTACTCTGTTATCGCTATGCTTAAAACATGACAAGTTAAACAGTATTTCTATAAAATTACTTATATCGATGCTTATGTAACAGGTATCATTAAAAAAAATTCTTGCTCTAATTTTGTGTCAAGCAATTTTTGAAATTTCTTTTCATGCTCCATGGAGTTGCGGAGCTTGGAGTTATTATTGATACTGCTGACTATGATGTGAAAATAAGGAGTTTGTTGTCAGAAACGAACATTTATAAACCGGTGTCCTATAACCCGACCGCTAGAGTGACTAAGCGAATTCGAAACCTAATTCAGGACAACCGGGACCTATTTACAGATGAGGTTTACACACAGTTATACAGACCAAAAAACGTACAACCACCTAAACTATACGGTTTGCACATACACAAAGACAACACACCATTGAGACCGATTGTCAGTCAAATAGACTCGCCAACTTACGACCTGGCGAAACATGTCGTCGGAGTGTTGCAGCCATTGGTTGGAAAAACCTCATCGTTTGTGAAGGATTCCTATCACTTTGTGGACATCATTGAAACGGAGACTGGAATTAGACTGGAGCCGGGTGACACTATGGTGAGTTTTGATGTCCAGTCATTATTTACTAATGTACCTCTCAAAGAATGCCTAGAGGTTAATTAAGACAAGCTGATGGACTTTAGAGATACCTGATACTTACATTACCCTTCTGGAAAATTGTCTCGACGGGAATTTTTTCATGGACAAAAATGAATTTTACCAACAAATTGATGGGGTTGCTATGGGAAGCCCAGTAGCACTGATAATTGCCGGCATTTGGATGGAACATTTCGAAGACCTTGCCCTACCTGCCGTGGCTCACACCATAAAATTGTGGAAGAGGTACGTAGATGACATTTTTTGTATAGTGAACGGTGGTCAAACAGAAGTGGAGCAACTTTTGGGGTACTTAAACTCTATTCACCCGAAGATCCAATTCACTTCTGAAGTAGAACAAGATAGAAGTTTAGCATTCTTGGATGTCAAAGTGATAGTGAACAGTGATGGTTCCATTGGACACTCAGTATACAGAAAACCCACGCACACTGACAGATACCTGCACGCGTCATCTCATCATCATCCACGTCATTTGCAATCTGTATCAAATGCCCTTACGAACCGTGCCTACAAGCTATGTGACCCTGAACATCTTAAGTCCGAACTCGCCTATGTTCAGGAGGTACTCAAAAATAATGGATAGAGTGTCAAGAAGCGTTATGGGAGGAAACAGCAGAAGGAGATGCGATCTGATGTGAGTCGGCGAACGGCATTTCTGCCTTATGTAAAGGGCATAACGGACAAAATTGGATCAGTACTAAGTAAATACTCCATAAAGACTGTATATACTCCGTTATGTAAAGTAGCTAACCAGTTGCGCTCTCCTAAAGATCGAATACCCTTTCAAACATCGGGCGTATACAAAATCGACTGCAGTTGCGGTAGTTCTTACATCGGACAAACAAAGCGTTCAATCGCTGAACGAGTTAAAGAGCATATCGCAGCTGTTAAAAACCGACAGACGCAGAAATCAGCGGTAGCAGAGCATCTTATAGACTCGGGGGTCAATCATTGGATGGAGCTACATGATCCCAAAGTACTCTCCACAGATCGACATTACAATAAAAGAATTGTTCGTGAAACGGTTGAAATTAAGAAGTATAAAAATTTCAACCGGGAGGGTGGCTTTAAATTGTCACCATCATGGAATCCTGTGATAGCCAAATGCAAACCGCGATTTCATACGTCTTATTCCTAGTTTATTCCTAAGCTCGATTGTGTCAGTGTTGTGTGTCGAAGCGACGACGGTAGGACTGAGAATAACAACCAAAGTGCAAGGGTAGAAGAGAATCACACCGGCTCTTCTAGCAGGCGACGGCACGGGGCACCAGTTCGCTCGTGACCACGGCCGCAACAAGGCGACCGAAACGTTGAGTAAAGGTACATAGTATTTCGAGAATTACTATGCTAATATTGTGCGCGTTTAGACCCTACATAATTAACTATTGTATCCATTGTATGACTTTCTGATACCATTTGTGAGACTGGAACGGAGCTTTGGTTTTCTTGAGTTTTCATGATAATAACATATAAAAATATATGTTTCGTTATTACCATTTTATTATTAGGACCAAATTGTTTAAAAATGCTACCGGTAGCATCGACACTGAGAACTAATTTATCCAATTTCTTAGTTTTTTTACAACAAGCTTCTTGCAGGTGTGTCCAATAAACAACATAAAAAGGGTACAAAGATATTTGGTTTATGGCTTCTTTATAAGGTGAAATAAGAGTCATTATCCACAAAGATAGTATTGGATTTCTATCATAATATGAACTTTGTTTTTTTTTCGTATTTAATCTGCCTCAAATTTCCAACAGTTGGCATATGTGGTGGTTCAGTGTCATCAGTATCCATGAGTTCATTCGCTAATTGATTACGATAACTGATAGCAAATAAATATTTTAGTTCCTCTGACATTTCAACGCGTTTTGCTGGTGATAGTTTTATTTCTTTATCGGCAACATGAATAAAAGATGCATCGACATTTAATATAGTACACGTACAGCGAGCTACTTTATCGACAGGCCAAGAAATCACAATATTTATCGATGCTTTGCATTGTTTACAGAAACCTTTGCACTTGATTCGATCCTCGTTTTTGACGGAATATTGTTTGAAAATCCAAGAGCAAGGAGTTTTCATTGCTTTCCATATTTCCTCTCGCAATACATGAGCCCACATATGTTTTGGTAAACGGTATTTTCGTGTAATTTCGTGTTTAGAATTTTGAGTAACTTCAAATTGCTTACTTATCGGCTGGATTCTCTCCCATTGATATAAATCAATCATAAAATCAAAGTTTATCGACTTACTTGATGAGCATTCTTGTTTATTTCGTAAATTACCACTGTTGTATCTGAAACTTTCATCTTCTCTTATATCGGCCACATCAAATAGAACTATTACTCAACGGTAAAATGAAGATAAGGAAAATATTTTATTATTTTTTTAATACAAAATATGGGACAGTCCATTTAGGAACGTTTTTAGACCCTATCCTATTGTTATTACATTTTAATAAAAAGTCGTTTTTATTTGTCATAACAATTATTTCGTCGGCTACCCGTCGATCGGTAAGAGGTGCTGTCGCCGAAGCGACCATCGGCGAACAGTGTTTTCGGCGAGTCGTTCAATCGGCGAAGAATTCATTCGTTGAACCAACCGTCGACGAAGAGTGATTTCGGCGAAACGTACCATCGGCGAAGATTGTTTCGGTAAACCGTTCTGAGCTCGAAAATCTGACTAACCCACTTCCTACGCTGTTATCTACGTGAAAGTTAATAATTTCTTATTATATTAATAAAATGATTCTTTTTCTTTTCAGGTCCATTACCTCGAGGATTATTCAAGACTTAAACACTAGCAAAGAAGTATTCTGGTGATGCAGTAGAAAATTTTCGCAAAATCATAATTCCGTCCTTTTTTGTAAATAATGAATAAACACGTCTGGAAAAAGTCATATTTTTAATTTGACCTAAACCTGAGATTAGAATATAAAAACGCTCACAATGTCAACAACCCAGTACTAGAAATGTCTCTTCCCTTTAAAACTAATCGTCAGTAGGTTTGTTTCCCTCATAGTTACCTCATAATAATAGCAAAAATAAGCCTAAATTTTAATTCACAAGTTACTTTCTATTCAAAAACGTAATTTAGACTTTTTGTCTGTTAATTCAACCAATTAGAAACAAAAGTTAATGTCGATTAATTAAAATAAAACCAGTTTACAATTTTACCATTTTTAATAAGTACCAATCAAAAATCTGGCAAATTATCGATTGATTTTTGATTCACGGGAAAAGGCAAATCGCACTTCACCTACACTGTATACCATAACATTCTCACATTATCAAAATATATGATTACCTTGGCTTATAAGTAAAATATGTTTGTTATATTATGTAAAATTTGCCTACTATACTGAGGTTGTATTTGGTGTGTGTACAAAACCAATCAACGAAAACAATAAATTGATCAATTTTTGCACAATGTCAGTTCCCTTAAATATCACGATACAACTAATTGGCATTACTTATAATTGCAACAATACAAAAGGTATTTAGGCAACTCTTAAAGCATATTGTTCACTACAATAAGCTAGTTAAAATACAAATTGATGACCTTACGTTATAATAACAGTAGATAATAATATGGGTGGCAGTCATTGCAGATGAATGCGAATAAATTAATATCAGCGTATTCTACCTAATTATTTAGGGGCCTATTTCACAATGTTCAATCAAAGAGTTTAAATGTTTAGCAGAGGTTGACACAGTTATTAAAATACACGAATTACCGATATTTTTAAGTTTGTTGTGCTCCATACGCGCTCATTTGTTTTCACAATACGACAAAATAAAAAATATTTTAACCTGTAAAACATTCAAATTCAAGTAAGCTAACCATCGATAAAAGTGACGTAATCGTAAGAGGCAATTTTATGTCTGTGAAGGGCATTTTGCATTAAAATAAAAAAAAATCGGCTGGAGATGAGTGGACTCGAACAACGAATCAGTATTTCAACTGAAATTTCGAACTATCCCACAAAATCATTATTTTACTTATTCTCACGTACCTGCCGACTAAACTGATTTAAAGAGGACTTATTAATATTATATTTTGCACTAAAGAAAAAAGTTAAATATGAATGTACCCATTGAATATTTGCTAAATTGCCATTTTCATAGAAATAGTTTACATAGTGGCTAGCAAGTTACATTTCTTGAAAATTGTGGTAGAATATTGGGAATATATTACATTTCTAAATAAAAAAAACATCACACGCAGGTATAAACACTTAGATGTAAATCGCTTGTAAAACAACAAAACCTTCGGTCTTGGCGTTGCGGTATTTTTTCATATATATTTTATTCCTACTTTCATTTATTGGTATAATTTTGTCGCCATGTGTCGAGCATCGACTCATTAATCGACCGAAATATATATCATACCTCTGAAAGTCTGAACAACGCTAAACATAAATTTACGATAATACATAAAAATACAAAATGTCCACGATTATAAATTAATTACATGAATTAGATAGTGTTAGAGATAGTCAGATATAAAAAAATCTGAAAACAACGGTTGGATCTATTTCCATCTGTTCCACTTGATTTTATCATTTGACACTTGAGCCGAATCCAAAAAAAAATTAACTCAAACAGAACCTTATGTTCGGACCCATCTGAGCGCATACTATTCTGATCATACGCACTTCGCAAACGCGTTAATAGACACATCACGTTTTTACTTCGAATTATAAAATGTCGCAATTCAAAATTATACTCTTACATCGCATTTCCTTCTCTCAGTCACAAATCGATACCAACTTCGAGATTGTAAAACTTACATAACATTATATTATATTATAATAAATAATTAAGAATTTGATCAAAATGCAATAAAGAATAACAATTAATAATGAAAAACAATTTCTTACTCTTCATTTATAAATAAATAAATTGCAAAATTTCTAGAATCCGCATTATTTTACTAAAAACTATTTATATAACATAAATAAATTTATTTAAGAAAAAAAATCGAAACTGAAATACTCCCGACCACCCGAGGCAATTCATGCGACTCTCCTTCGACGAATGAGGGATTCAACACGTCGAGCGTTTTGATTGGTTCAGCTGTGATTACCGCTCGGGAAAAAATTAAGTTCGAAGTTTTCCCATGAGAATTGCCCCCATACTCGAGACTCGTCTAAAAACAACTCAACTTTATGCGCATCGCATCGATACACCGATACACCCAAAGTAGGATCCTGTCAATGGAATCAACGAACTAACGAGACAAAAACTGTGGGATTGAAACAAACATAATTTGACAGTCACGTGATGTTTTAATTAACTAAAAGTTCTTACTCCCGTGTCTGAGTGTATAAAAAGAATATCTGACAAGTTACCCTTCAAATGAGGCATTCGGACTGGTTGATCACAGCAATCAGTTCCTTGATTCAGCTTTTTTTAGTGGGTTCGGCCCTCTGCTGACAAACTATGACTTATCATATCTAATGTGAGATTATACTACAGTAAGCGATTATTGATTGATCTAAATCTGATAATACTGGGTTAAATTTCAATCAGGAGCCAAAGAACAATGGTCATTTCTGTTCCCAAAAAAAGCGAAAAATAGAGAGATTAATTTATGGACAAATGTGATCCTAATAAAATATGCAACCGATGTATGTATTTAGAATATTTATGAAAACCCCAAATAAAAAAGTTACAAAATGAAATATATTCTTGAACGAACGAACTTTCTTAATGTAATTTCCGCCATATTACTACTCCGAGAGCCAGAATGCATCTATAATTTGACAGTACAAGCGTTCGACGTAATAACGTTATCGATGACGTCAAGTTGGACGCTGTTAGCACGCTCACCGCGATTCGAAACAACTTTTAGCGCGCCGACTTTCATAACATCGCCATTCGGAACGCATCCGTACAGCCAGTTACGGTCCGAACTGCGTAACTTATCAATAATATTAAAACCTGAATATCTCCTTAACCTGGGGTTTAAAAAATAATATAATTATTACAACATGCATTTTTTAACCAGTACAATAAGTTAAACTAGTTTATATAATCTCCAAGTTTTGATTTTTTTGGGTGATAATCGCTCTAAGAAAGTGACCATTGTTCTTTGGAGATTCGATGGATTATCATCAGTAACATGTTCGCAGCCAATCTCAGTAAGAAAAAAAAAATTTTCTTGTCATATTTAATTATAAGCTGTGCCAGCAGCTGTGCTTACGTGAGATTCTGCTTGGTGGTATCGTGATGTTATATTCTGCCTTTAGCGGTCCTCGATAAATAGGCTATCCAACGCTAAAAGAAATTTTCAATTCCAACAGGCCAATTATGGATCTTTCATCGTATGACATGGTATAAATTTGAGAAAAAGAAGTCATGAAATGCTGCATTTCGTATTACCGATCTCCAATGATATCATCACTATGGTATAATTTCAATGATGTCATCATTAAATAATGAACAAATTATTAAAAATCTGACCGGAAATCGTATTTTTCGTTTTGCACTATATCATATGATATCATTTGCAAAACCATGAGATCGGTAATAGGCCCTCTGAACTATTCAGCTTTGTAATATAAGTTTAGATTTATATGCTCAGTTTAAAATATTATTTGTGGATCTAATCTTGTTTATAAAAAAATTGCTGTTGTTCTAGAGTCATCTGCGTGGAAAATAAGTCGAGAGTTAGGTTATATCACCCACCAAACCTAAGGGAACTCATTTATGATTGGGATAAAAAGCAGGTGTATTGAATATGATCTGCGTAGTTTAGTTTTACAATCATAAACTGAGCAGAAAAAAAATATGGGGATAGTAAACCCCGGGACAATCAATTAAAAACTGCATGCATAGCATGGACCGTGGACAAAACGGGACAAGAGACAAATAACATGTTTTTTCTCGCTTTTTCATATAAAAATGAAGCGAGATAGGTCGAGCGTTAGAAATTTTCTATTTTTTTTCAAGTTTAGCCACTGACTGAAATTGCACCCGGTAGATCTAGCATCTATTTATTTTAAATGATTTATGGCAATTATTGCAATTAAATCTCGTCATGATTACCTTAACCTATGCATTATTGTAATTTTAACTAAACCCATATGATTTCTTGATGTACTTTAGTCACATTAAAATACAGAATTTAAAAACAACAATGATAACCGCTTAAACTATTACAATAGCATCATAAAGAGCAAGTGATAAAACAGGCTACAAAACGACAATTGGCACCTCACATCCAAAGTCACCAACCAATTGGATTTTAAGAAATAATTAGGATGACCTTTGGACTTTGAATTTTAAGCCTATACGTTGTCTAAAATAGGATGATAATTTTAACAAATCACGTCTGTTTATATCATATTTTTAATAAACGTTAACTTTCATATAGAATTGAAAAATATTGTAGCGACTATTATTAATTCTATGTCCTATTAACAATCGATAATAATCGAATAGTTTACTAACGAATATAATATTAATGACTTATTGTTCCCTAATGTGACCTGTCCAAAGTTTCATTCTATTTTAGACAAAGTATACATGTGTAGTATACCAACATTGGTACTTATTTTTTTTTACATCAGCTTTAAAACACACTATAAGCGTACCCACTCACTCAAACACATCCGGAATTCTATAAAACTTGAAAAGGCCACTGTTTTCTTATACACCAAACTCACTCACAGATCCACTAAGACGCTTACTGGAGCACATACATAGTTAGATACGGCACTACTTAAAGCTACTCAACATTCTACACTGGGGCTGTTTTATTTTGAACTTCAACTGTTGTATTAGATCGAAAATTTTCAACGACGGACCCACCTTCATCTCGAGTAGTTCGATTATTTCGTCTTTGGACAGTTGCAGCATCATTTGCCCGGTGATGTGGCCGAAGTTGACGCAGTACGGCTGGCAGTCGTTGACGGTGAGAAACCTCGCCACGTCCGCCGTGGTCCAGTTCTCCGGCTCTACTGTGTTCAAAACTTCCAACGGCACCGTTGTGTTGACTAGTCTGGGTATCACTTTGTCACTGCTCTCCACCTCCACCTCTGCGGGTTCTGGAATGTTCTGGTTCGAGTCTTGCGAGATATCAGTGGGAGTCGTCTGCAAAGGAAGTACAGAATACAAATGTAAACTATAGTCTATTCAAGATAAGAAAGTTCCCGTGACCGGTCGAACTTTTCCGTTTCATGCATACTAGTTTCAGAGATTGAAAATATTATGTTTTAAAAATATCACATCTCCTTCGGTTATTTTTATCAACAATGCAACAATTAATTCTAAATTAAATAGAAACATTAATATCAGTCCAGTTAAATATAATCTATACTTCTATACTATAATATTATAAAGAGGAAAGATTTGATTGTTTGATTGTTTGTATTGAATAGGCTTCGAAACTACTGAACCGATTTTGATGAAAGTTGGTATAGGGATAGTTCGATACCAGTGGAAGGACATAGGGTAATTTTCCTGCGGGAAAAAAATTCCCACGGGAAAAAAAAAACAACGCGGGCGAAGTCGCGAGCGGAAGTCTAGTTATTTATACATCTGATAAAATATTAGTTTGATTAAGTATTTATTTGAGTTGTGAATCGGAACTTATACTTTACACAAATATTTTATTTGTAAACTTTAAACAAATATTTTTTCAGAATTATAATTTTATTTAACTACACTGATATTCTTGTTTTTATTTAATGTGGGATTAATTATTGCATTTTTGATAAAAGTAACCTAGAGATAAATTATATTTTTAAAACATTTTTAATCACGGAAACTATTATGCATGAATCGGAAAAATTCGACCTGTCAAGGGTACTTTCTTATCTTGAATCTACTATAATATGAAATTTAAGGACAAATGCAGGCTAAATGTATTATCCAGTAACCGTGTCACTGTGACGCCTAGTCACTATATCTGGATTTTCACAGCAGAGGAGCTGGAACTATCTCACATTATTGTTGTAAAAAAATAATGCTGGTAACATTCATGTTATGGCAATAAGTTATGTATTAAGTTTGCCAAGTGGCCCTAAAAGTCATATCATCAACCAAACTGTTTAGAAGTTTTCCAAGAACCAGTTTCATCAAGCAGTTTCAGAATCAATCCTATGTACAATCTGTGGTAGACTTATGGAAGGCAAACTCTCCACCACTGGTTATCAGAGGCGGTAGTAACAACAATCTAGCTGTAGCATCATGGGGCACCGATAGAAACAATCCATAATTAGTTGCTTGTAACAAACAGTAAAGTAAAAAATATTAAAACTCATTTTGTAGAAATAAAGTAGTAAATACTAAATCATTGCTTTGATTTAAAAGAATTTTTCGAACTGAATTCGATATCTTATTAAAAAAGTCAGGCTTCACCTCAAAATTATGGAGGGTAGAGTTCAAGGAGAACTGTCTCTGTTGTGTAAAAGTAGAAAGTGTCCGCCAAACTGCGTTAAATTATGGTGGCGACACAGTAGCAACAGGATAAATTTTAAAGAAAGCGCCAAAAGTATTCAGAATAGGATAGAAAAATAAACTGCTCAAATTTTTGGTTATGTAATTACAAAATTATTCTGGACTAGGTACGTAAAAAGGTTTGGTGAACTGGACTGTCACTAACTAATCTTGCCACTAAAAATATAAAAATATTTTGGACTACGTAAAAAGGTTTGGTGTATTGGACTGTCACTAACTAATCTTGTCACTAAAAATATCAAATTTTCTAACTCGGCATACTTCAATCCGTCGACAACTGGTATAATTATTCATACCATACCCTTTGCCAAAGCAAACGTGGTTGTGGTCTTACCTCAAAATCGGGGATGGCATCCGACAATCTCTCGTCCGTCGCCTCGTGACTATTCTTAGAGTCCGTGTCCACGTCCATCTTAGCGCTGGCCGGCTCCGTTTCCGTCCGTCCGTCGGCTGACGTTTCGGAAACGCTCGTCGGCGGCGAGAGGCTCTTCATATCGCCCAAGTCAGAGTTTTGTGAGCTGTCCTCGGTCGTGTTTGGCGGTTGGGTTACGACGGGCTTAGCGGCTGGAATTAACACATACACTCGATTTGTTTGTATTTAACTTTTCAAATTATATTAAACATTTATTTAGGATTTTAATTTCACAACGTCACACAGGAAAAAGTTATAGTTCTTCTTCTTGTTTTAATTATGGCAATGTGTCGTCGTTGCCAACAACATTTCTGCCAGACAAGTGTCTTAACCAAACATGTGTTTACGCGAATTACAGAGTGTTTAAGATATAATCCACTTCTATGATAACTTGGGTTCGCATGCAGGTGTCACATTTACCTGGAAAAAACACATGTTATTTAGGTTTTGTTAGGGTTTTAATGTGGAAAGTTTTAAATTTATTAGTTGATGTCAGATAAAGTAGGACGTCACAATTTTATATTATTACATTCAATATATTTAATAAGTAGATTAATAATGTCAGTTGAGTAAAAGGTTAATAAATTAGCAAAATGCATAGGAAGCGGAACATTCAATTTCAGTAGGGAATCATACATATCAAAGTTCCATTTATATCTAACACATTCGAAAAAAATGTGATCTAAATTGCCTTCCGCTAAGCCACATTCACAAAAAGGGTTATCCCGTACTTTAATTTTGTGGAGAAAGACAGGACAGCAGTGACCCAGACACAGCCTACACAACACAGACACTGCTGACTTTGACAGTTTCTTATATTTGTAAAACCAGGGCCGAGAGCTTACATGAGGTTGATTGTTATAATAGTAAGTTGCCTTGGATTTGCTGGATACATCCCAATAATGTTGCCATTCTGATTCTAGGTTTAACTTAGGAATGTTAATGATGTCATGTGTCTGCAGTGAGTAGTGTTTTTGCTTACTGGTAAGCTCTCCGATGCAGTTGCCTTAGCAGCGAAATCAGCACACTCATTACCCGAGATACCGGTGTGGCTTGGTATCCATACTAACTCCACCAACAAGCCCTCACTGTAACAGTCTGTTAGGCAGGTCCTAATGTCTAATAATATGTTACTTTGGAGTTTGCATTTGAATGGGTTTTTTTTTTGAATAGCCTTAAGTGCACTCAGGGAATCTGTGAAAATAACCGCCTTATTAATATTGTAAGCTTCTATGAATAGACAAGCTTCCAGGATGCCAATACATTCCCCTGTGAATACTGAGGATTCTGGAGGGCTAATGAAGTGAAGAAATGTGTTGTAATTTTGAAAGTACACAGCTATACCAACAGGACCCTGAGGTGCTAATTTAGAAGCATCTGTGTAGAATTTGGCATAGTCGCTCCAGTTTCCAGCTACCAAGCTCCTAAACATAGGGGCGGTGAGAGGGGAGTTTTTGGCCAGACCAATATCCATGTGTATGGTAGGGTTGAAAATAAGTGCAGGGTACTTCACAACAAAGACTGGCAGGCGCACATGGCTCGCAACTTCAGAACGGATATTTAGCAGTTTATGTAAACTTAAAACCGTAGGGGGCTTATCTTTGTGACGCCAGTAGGTATTACTGGGTGTATAGCACAGGTCATGAAGTGCCTAAAGCTTTTGTCGCAGAACATGAACTGTCGTCTCAGTCTCAGAGGCGGGTCGCAGCATTCCACTTGCAGTGCGTTAATAGGAGTAGATTTCATACAACCACTGATTATTCTAAGACATTTTGACTGGATTTTGTCCAGTGCTGACAGGGAAGTTTTGTTACAAGGTTCTAACAGGAATGTGCCATAATAACACTGCGAACCAGTGCATTGTATAGGATTTTCAGTGTATATGGGTGTGCACCCCACCATACTCCCGCCAGTGATTGTAAGATAGGGATAACTCTTTCGCACTTTCCAATCAAGTGATCAATATGATAACCGCCAGAGAGCTTAGAGTCTAAGAACACACCCAAGAACTTTGCATGACTATTGACCGGAATTGTCTGTCCCTCCACCTGTACATTCACAGATGGTGGGTTTCGTTTACGAGAAAACACCACCACAGAGCTCTTGGCGGCTGAGAGACTAAGGCCGTGATCACTCATCCAGTCACTCAAGGAATTCAATGATATCTCCAATGATGATGCACTATCGGTCACCGACTCCCCAGTCACATACAGTGCCAGATCATCAGCATATTGTAGGATATGGCAGTCACGATTTAGAGAAAGGTTCAAGTCATGGGTGTAAACGTTATATAAAATTGGGCTCAAAACAGAACCCTGTGGTAAGCCTCTATGAATGGTTCTAGAGCCAAACTCCTCCCCAGGGATCCTTATTTTGATAGCACGCGATAGGAACAGGTTCAAATTCAAATTCAAAAACCTTTATTCAACTTAGGCCTTTACAGGCACTTATTGACGTCAAAACAAAGCAAAACATTCTAATTTAAAGGAAACATAAAGAAGATTGGCAGGATGCCATACAATGTTGGTACCGTAATCAGACGAAGTGTATGGTGATAAAAATACCACGTATTTCTTTGTCTTTAGTAATGTAACAAAAAAGGTAATCACATCATATTTCTACAACTCCTAAATAAAAAGATATTCGCATTCGAAAATTATTATGGTACATAGAGTACAGAGATAACAAAACGTTATTAATAGTTAACAAAACGTTGCAAATATCAAAACATAAGATTGAATTTGACATTGACATTACGAGTTACAGTAATTGTTATTATGGATTGAGGAAAAAATTTTTTCAACGAAAAACTTTTAGCGCGCTAACATCGATATCATCGCTATTCGGAACGCACCCCCACGACTCGACTGACAGTGAATGTGACGTTGACATTCACAGTTGACAGTGGTAACAGCTCAGACTAAGGATAGTCTGAGGGTAACAGTCGCTCACGTGACATATCGATAGGTTTATCGATTAAAATTAGATTTCCTTAGACATCTTATTTAACTAAAACCTCAAGACAAAACCATGAAAAGTAATATTGTTATGTTCTAGTACTATTTTTGGTCTTGTAACTGTCAATTTTCGATCAATTATATGAAAATAAGTGGATTAATCAACAATCGATATTTCTGCAACGAATCGATAGTTGCTTTTGTTTTGTTTACCTTTGCGTTTTAATATTGCTTGTCAGTTAGATGCGTTTTGTTATCAATATTCACTGACATAGTGAAATCAATTTTTCTTTCTTTAGAAAAGTTATAGAAATTCCACAATTAAAGAAAAATAGGTAAACTAGTATCGTTTACATAATATCCAAAATTCAGCATCCTACATTTCATATTTTAATGGGTACCAGGCTTGCCAATCTTCTTTAACCTTGTATGTGCATACATCCTGAATATACCTACTCAAGATGTCTGCAAATGCAAGTAGTAATGAAGAAAAAAAAAGTTGAATCTACACCTGTTCGGAAATTGGGAGAGCCTTCTCGAAAAGAACAGGCAAGAAACTCGAAAGGTCAAATTTTTTATCTCCTCTTTTAAATCGCCATTTACAATTTTGGTTTTGTTACATAGTCATTGAAAGTTTTTAAAAAAATACAATCGGTATGCTTACATACACTTAAAATGTCAAAAAATAAGTTATAGACGTATACATTAATCATAATGCAATAAATTATGTTGTTACCAAACATTTGATAACTTAGTCTAATTCAAAATCAGTGTCAGTTCTTTTGTGCCAACAACATTTGTTAACATCAATAGCTATACACAACAACACGATTATTGACATTATAACGAATAATAACTTCATATTAACACCAGGCATTGGCATCATTTAAATAATCGTTGACTTTATAATATCCTTTACTCATTAGAGTCTTTTTTACATGCGCTTTAAACCTATGAAAAGGCAAGTCAGTTACACTATGTGGAACTTTGTTGTAAAAAGTTATACATTTCCCCATAAATGAGCCTCTAGTTTTTTGGAGTCTGTACGTTGGAACGGCAAGTTTATTTTTATTTCTTGTGTTTAACTGGTGAACGTGGAAATTGGTTTCAAATGTATTATAATTCTTATAGACATAAATCAAATTTTCATAAAGGTATTGTCCTGCTAAGGTCAATATATTAATTTCTCTAAATAAATCTCTTAGAGAATCCCTTGTTCGTAAATTATAAATAGCGCGAACTGCTCTTTTTTGAAGTACGAAAATACTTTCTATACTAGCAGCCGATCCCCACAGTAGTAGTCCATACGACATAACACTGTGAAAATAACTAAAGTAAATCAATCTTGCCGTTTCAACATTAGTAAGTTGTCTTATTTTTTTAACTGCATATGCCGCAGAACTAAGTCTGTTTGCCAAGGACTCAATATGTGGATCCCACTGCAAACGTGAATCTAATGTAATGCCCAAAAATTTGGTACAATCAATGAATTCAATAATTTGATTATTCATTTCCACAATAGTATCCACTTTCCTTACATTTGGCAATGAAAATTTTATACATTTAGTTTTATTTGAATTTAATGATAAGTTATTAATTGTGAACCAATGCAATACATTAGAAAGAGTACTATTTACAACGTCAGTATTTTCATTACCTCTGTCAACCTTAAATATTAAAGAAGTATCATCTGCAAATAGTACTGTATCGCACAGATTGTTAGTGAAATGTGGGAGATCATTAATGTAAATTAAAAAAAGCAAAGGTCCCAATATCGATCCCTGAGGTACACCCATAGTTATAGATGCACCAACAGACTCAGTTTTGCTAATAACAACTTTCTGGACCCTATTGGACAAATAAGACTCCATAAGGCTAATTGCTTTTTCGGTGACACCATAATGTTTGAGTTTATTTAAAAGAGAGGTTGCTTATGCAGTTAATTATTCTCTCGCTAATTCTCAGCTGTTGCAGCTTTTGCCTGAGGATTGGGAGTATAACATTGTCGTATGCTGCTGATACATCCAAAAAAGCAGCCACGACAGACTCATTCTTGGAAAAACAGGTTCAGATATCTGTAATAAGAACTGCAACACTGTCAATTGTACTCAAGCCCTTGCGGAATCCAAACTGACTTTTGGAAAGGTGGCCAAAGTTATAGTTATTATGTTTGCTTATCTGTACCCCCCTCCCCCTCGCCCTTCCCCGCGCCCCTTCACACACACACACACACAAGTACATTCACACACACTCACACACATACACAAAAACACACAGTTTACATTCGTACCCTGTATGGGATTATGTAAAATTTTGTACTTCACTGTTTTTTCTCTTATTGGTATTTTTTGTCTGTTCTTAGTTATCGTACAGTACTTTTTTGCGACACCTGTTATTGGCATCCTAAAATGTATTATAATGTGTAAATTTTGTATTATAAATATGCTGTTGGTTTCTGAATAAAATAAAATAGTCTTTGCCTATTGTATCCAATCGTTTGGGATGTTTCCACACCCAATCGATCGATCATCGGTTGATAGTAGAATGGATTGGCCGATATCAATCCAGTATTTATTTCTATCAAGCCAATCGATTGATTGTTGAACGTTGAGAATAACCTTAGAAACAATTCTAGAATCCCCAGATATATTTAAAACGTGCCTCATGCGCATTTTCGATATCATTTGGTTTTGGATTGTTTTTAAATCAACATAGGTGACATTAAAGCGTATTTTCACGCCAAAAACGCCTGCTCAAAAATGTCAGTCTAGGTCATGTAAGCCCACCATAAATAAAGTAACTCATTTCAAGCCTCTAAAAAACAAGGATAGAATATTGTATTGAATTTCATTATTTCCCTAGTGATTGAATTAGTTTGTATTGGGAACACCAAGTACGAAAGTACTCTTAGACGCTATTAAATTGATTTTGATTTTTTTTCACCAGTAGAATGTTAAATGACAAAGGCGATATTTCATTGTGATTAATAACCTTTTTGTTTTGTTTTGTTTGTGTCCTTGTTATTATTTTACATTATTTAATTATTTTCCAAAGTTTCTTTTTAATTATTACTTACTTTTTTTACATTTCCGCAGCTTATAAATTATATTATACAAACATAAGCTATAATAATACACTACCATATTTTACTAAACATACGTAGATTTGTTCCTGATTCATCATATTCCTGATTGGTCATATTCCTTATTCGACACTTTCCTAACTGGTCATATTCCTAACTCGTCATATTCCTGATTCGTTACATTCCTCACTCGTTATACTATGTACATTTACCTGCACAAACTTATTATAGATATCCACTGTGGTAAATGATAAGAACCTCTTTAGATTATTATTTATTTATTTATTTCACAAAACAAGTAATACATTTTAACTTTTATTTTTCAGCATCCTATAAACCAAATAACTGATTATATTAACAGATAACTGTTACGTGTCTTTCATGAAACTAATGTCATTATTACTTTATTATTAATCGAGTCAATGGTATTGTAATATAATTTAAATAGAAGATGGCCTTGCAGACTTGTAATTGGTGCGGACGAAAAAATGCATTTTATCGAAAATGAAAAAGGAAAAAAAATACTGTTGCATTCTGGGTACAAATACAGTATTTGAGTTATAAATATTATAAATTTATTTACATAGGTATCCGCCTTATGTAAAATTTTGTCTAGTAACTGTAGCATAGCCGTAGTCTATTCTATACAAATAAATAAAATTGAAGTGTCTGTTTGTAATGTCAAAATAACAAGTTTTTACTAAATGAGTATGAATGTATATCGGGTACCAATAACAAAAATACAATTAAAATTTTTTTTGTCTGTCTGTCTGTCTGTTTGTTCCCGCTAATCTCCGGAACGGCTGGACCGATTTTGACGGGACTTTCACTACTAAATAGCTAATTTTATAACATAGGCTACGTTTTATCAACTTCAACAAAAGTTACTATTTCACGCGGACGAAGTCGCGGGCACAGCTAGTACAAAATATAACTACTTCGCACGTGTTCGCGATTTCATTTGACTGTACAATGACGAGTTAGGAATATGACCAGTTAGGAAAGTGTCGAAAAAGGAATATGACCAATCAGGAATATGACGGGTTAGGAATATGACCAGTTAGGAAAGTGTCGAAAAAGGAATATGACCAATCAGGAATATGACGAACCAGAAACCAATCGTTTCTTAGTGCAATGTAAAAGCAAGCAAGGTTTTAATGGTGCCTGCGATACAGACCTTGAGTCTAGTGCAGAGACCGCAGTCGAATTGTGCTTGGTTCCATATGTACTGATGTAATGTTGATAATATTGTAAACACCTATAAATACGTACATGTAAGCAAACAAATAAATAAATAAATAAAAATAAATAAAGCTCGACGCGCTGCCGACCGCACGTTACACACACACACACACACATACAAGTAAATGCTCCCCGTTACCTTGTTGCGTTCGCCGCCTCCTCTTCGGCTGTTTGGCGGGCAGCCTCCTGGCGACGCGCGGCGGCGGCTGCAGCGGCCCCTCCAGCCGGTGGCCGACCGCGCGGCACCACCCCACCGGGTACATGTCGGTGCTGTGCGCCCACAGCCACTGGTCGTACTCCGCGCCCCACCCGTCAAAGTGCACCTGCCCGGTTATACGCCGTTCCAATCAGAACTAACCCAAATGGTAAACAGTATTTTGTGCGACACTTTCGTCAAACAATATTACTTTTCTATTGACATAGATAAAACACGAAACTTAACACTGGCACCAACTCACGTGGGTACTGTGCGCCCACAGCCACTGATTGTACTCCGCGCCCCACCCGTTAAAGTGCACCTGCCCGGTTATACGCCGTTCCAATGAAAGTTAACCCAAGTGGTTGACAGTACTTTGTGACACTTTCGTGAAACAAAATTACTTTTCTATTGACATAGAGAGATAAGACACGAGTTTTGAATCGACATACTGCAGTAACTGATCTCAAGCGCTCATATACTGTATGGTATCCGCTTCGTAGTGTTGAAGTTTTAATTAATTTAAGTTATGATTTCAATAAACATATTTGTCACATACGAGTATTGTAGTGTATCAGACGAATATAATTATCTAGAGCTAGATCTTGTGATTTTTTCCCGGCTTTAACTGATAGACGTGTATTCGTCAGTATACGCTTGGCATACGTCTACTTGCAGCTTACATACAAAACTATGTTATTCCATCGACGGAATGCGGCAAATGCCATGACGTTTGCATGCAACGACGATGCCGCTTCGTCGACAGAGTACCGTAGTTCTGTAAACTTTTGTATGTAAGCTGTAAGCGGGCGTACATCAAACATATAATGATGAATACACATGTCTATAAAGCTACGCCTCTATGTAAAGTAGGCCGAACGTCAGGTGGGTTAGGTTGTATGCTTTTTTGCCGCACATCAATAAGTCAATGGACCGTACTTTTTTTTTACACACAATATCGCTCTTGGCCTTCATCTGAGCTGATGATAAGTGACGAAATGGCCGAAGATGAAAGCGAGCTTCACCTGGGGGGTTATTGTCTAAGAAAAAATCTATCGCGATCGCTTACCATTTGACGGTCGCAGTTCATCCATTACTCCTTTAAAAAAGGAAGTCGGCACAGAATCATGTTCACAGCGCAATGGCTGTCAAATTATAAGCGATAGATTTTTTTTCTTAGACAATAACCCACCTGCAGGCGTAGCACGGGCTGCCAAGACGGGACTTGAGTCACGCATTATCTCACAATTTCAGTGACATAATAGCTATGTCTTAAAGAGCAGCACGGCGGCACGAATTGAGGCTGCGGTCCGATAACAGCGTTCACAATGCTAGCTCTAACGATTATAGTCGCCTTGTCCAAATTTAAGAGAACACTGGAAATACTATCAGCATGCTTACGATTTCGGTCCAGAAGAACAGGTACATTCATTTTGAACCGAAAACATAATTATCGAACGTCAGACTGACAGTTCGCATAAAGTGATTTCACTCCAAAGCAATAGCGCCGTAAGTTCTATTGAAGTTAACGATGACGTCATGACTTCATGCCGGCTAACATTAACGCGCTCACAACATTTCTGGACGCGTTTGAGCGCGCTAATAGTGACTCTTTTTGATTTTCGGAACGCAGCCTTGGTGTGACTGACATGATAAAATTTCTTGACGCTCCTCAAGGGATACGTGTCACTGAGTCTTATAACAAATTTATTGGCAGCCCGTGCTACGCCTGCTGGACTCCTCACAACTGAGGAACAACTACTTCTAATAAATATTAATATCCTATCCCTCGCCTTTAGTGTTTCCTCGGTCTGTAGATTTTGGCGACTTTTGAGCACTAAGGTGACAAACTAATGAGCATCGGTTTGATTATTGGTGAGGTCATTGGTATCAGCTAAGCTCAGGTGCAATTGGCAACATAATAAGCTGCTACTTGTATAAGTTTTGATTTTCTACTGAAATAACAATAAAAAGTTTCTATTGCTGTAATATAATTTTAAAAAAATTGTTGAAACAACATTGGTAATTTAGCGACAAACTACGATAAGGCGGCAGTAGAAGGGCAAGAGGGCTCAGAGACCCTACCAGCAACCAAAGCAAGCAGAAAATCTTTCATCCCCATGGGGAATCGAGCCTCCCCAGTATCAATACCGGGCTCGATACCGGGGAGGCGGTTAATATTTGCCAATTGCAACCGATTGACGTGTGAGAGCATGTCAAAAAAGGCTGTGTCTATTCGGACCCGTGTCCCTTTAGAGGTCGATTGCTATTCGGACCCGGAGCATGAAACATGCAATTTCATATCAGTTTCATTGTGTAAAAACATGCAGTTTCATTTTTGTATGTGGTCACAATATCTAACCTACAGTTTTCTGTTTGACCTTATAAGTGTTTTTCGATAACAAATCACTATCGGGTCCACATAGCCTTTCCATTCAATACGGGCCCGGGTCCCTTTAGAAGTCGATTGCTATTCAGACCCAGGCGAGAAAAAATGGCGACGAGGTGGATTTTACTTAATAATTGATTTTTACGAGCGGAGCATGTAACATGCAGTTTCATGCTCCACTGTGTGTGTGGCCACAACGTTTAATCTAACCAATAGTCTTCAGTTATATCCTATAAGTTATTTTTCGATTACGCTTCCGGGTCCGAATATCAATCGACTTCTACACGGGCCTGGGTCCGAAAAGCAATTGACTTCTATAGGAACCCGGGTCCGAACAGCCACTCCAGTCAAAAAATACAAGTGGAACACTCGTTTCGAGCGCGGACCTTCAGCAAATCAGCCACAACCCTCGCGATGGTGGCGACGCACACCAAAACCCGTTATCCTCTGGCGAGCTATCGTAATACCACACCCCGGACACTCCATACAACGTTCGTAAATCAATTACCTATTACTACTACATAAGCAAATGACGTTTGTACACGCGCAAATGTGTGCGTGGAATCAAGTAGGGTTGAGTGCGCGGTTGTCAATCGAAATGACGCGAGATGTGCAGCGACTGCCTTCTCTTTTACCCGCATAGCGCTATCTCTGTTATCGGTCGGCCCCGATGAAGCGAACGCGCTCGCCCTTGTTTAAGTGTCAGTGATGTCTACAACGAAGTGCGTGGTGGGGTGAGGTATTTGAAATGAGTGCGGGGAAGTGAGTGGCCGTTCTGTACGTAGTACTATTATATCTTCTGTGGTAATACTTAACATGCAGTCTTCGCGATCGACTTCTATAGGGACCCGGGTCCGAACAGCCACTCCGGTCAAAAAAATGCAAGTCAAACAGTCAAACCTTCAGCAAATCAGCCACAACCCTCGCGATGGTGGCGACGCAGACCAGCCGCGGGTCCATCAGGTCGGCGCACTCCAGCCGCATGCCGGCCACGAAGCCGTGCGAGACCACGTGGCCGCGCGCCGCGAACAGCGACCGCACCGCGGGCATGCTGCCGCTCAGCGGCAGGTATTGCTCCCATTTGAACATCTCCATCGTGAATCTGCGGAACGGAAAGCCGCGCGATGTCAAAAATCATCATTTCAGCCAAGAGACGCCCACTGCTGAACCTAGGCCTCCCCCAGGGATCTCCAAACCGATCGGTCCTGCGCCTCCCGCATCCAGCGGCTTCCCGCGACCTTCACTAGATCGTCGGTGTACCTTGTGGGCGGCCTACCAACGCTGCGTCTCCTGGTACGTGGCCGCCACTTAAGGACGTCGGCCGTCAGTCCTGCGAGCTATGTGTCCTGTCCACTGCCACTTAAGAGGATTGTGAAGCTGTAAATTTTCATACTAAAAGCGATAACGCTTTTCACTCTCTTTACATAGTTCAATTTTCATAATTTTTGGAAATGTAGATATAATGAAAATCTAGGTTTGTACGTTTTGATTTTGAAGTAATATTGCTCAGAATATTAATTATTAGCATCTAAATATCCATATTTTAGTCTTAAAAACTACCTCGAGCATTTTTATCTTTTTGACAAAATTATACTGTATTACAAAGAAAGCAAAACGTACAAACATAGATTAAGGTATACTGAATCTAATGAGACCAAAAGTGTCTAAATTCGTAAAGGTTTAGAGGGGAAAAACAGTTATCGCCCGAAACAATATTTCAATAAGAAATGATGATTCAATAATAAGGCACTTGCCTCGGACTTTCAACTCTAAGCGGTGTGCAACAAACCGCATTTTTGAAAGTGCATACTCGAGCCATGAATTGGCACTTCACAGTCCTCTTAAGGTTTGCAATTGTTTGGGCTATGTCAGCGACTCTAGTTCTTCTACGGATCTCTTCATTTCTGATGCGATCGCGTAGAGAAACCCCGAGCATAAAACAGTACATTTAACTCGATAGGATAAAAAACTATGCGCATTCGGACATACCCGTGTGGCGTTCGTAGGCGTATATATACAGGATGTAAAAAGACGTATACTGAAGCCCGCGTCTACGCATTCAGACCATTAAATAAAGCAATATAACGTAAAATCATTGATGTGAAACGAAATTAATTTTCAGGCTTAAAAAACAACGACAATGAATACTACGCAATGAAATGCGTGCCCGCGCCTGGCTTGCGCGTCCGGATATCGCGTCGGTGTTAGTGAGTCAAATTGAGTGCGTGTAAAGCAAGACGAGTTTCCTGCGTAAGAGATTCCTTTTCAGTCATAAATTTTGTTAAGAAATACTGATTTTTTCGTCTAGATGTTTCTTTGGACGAAAATTATCAAAATACATATCGAACAGTTTTGTATAAAAATTTCGAAAAAAAAAATTGTAACTTTAACCTTGAATATCTTGGTAACTATTAGTTTCACAACCATGGTCTAGAAGACAAAAACTATAGTAATGATGGGAGCAATAGTGAGTTTCGACTTCGGTACCGATCTTTTTACACGCTGTATATAGAGGGGGACCGAGTGGGCCACGCCCACCCCATTGTAATATAGTGCCCACCCCAGGATGTTGAGCTACCGATTCGAAATTCTATGATGGACGGCAAATACTAATAACTTTACCCAAAAATCAAAAACCCCTAAAGATACGCCAATGCGAGTACGCTGCGTACAAGGCCTTTCTATCCGCATTGGCGCGTACACACTGCAAACGATTGCTACGGTTAAGCAACATTGGCTGTGTTCAGTCCTATGATGGGTGACCAAAATACGAAACATCTCGAGCTTCTCCGTGCTTCGGAAGGCACGTAAAACAGTGGTCCTACGCCTGATCTCGCCCCGGTCGTATCGGCTAACCGTCTCATCGGACTATGCGAGTGAAAGAACAGAGAGTGCACTTGCGTTTGCGCAGTTACTTGTGCACTATAATATCTCCTGCGCAAATGGCTAGTCTGTGTTGAGTTTGGCCTCCGTGATCGAATTTCGTTTAGGAGGTCATTATAATAAATTCAACTGATTCACGTTTAGTTTGTTACATTGTTTTGTCAGTTTATTTCATTACATCGGCGTAAAGGTCAAATTTGATCTCACATTCGTCATAAGTACACCTGTACTAAGCCAGAGTAAGCAACTAGTAGTATACAAGGTTATTTTTTTAATTTTGTGAAAAATTTTGTGTGCTTGTTCAGTCAAGCAAAATGAACAACTTTCACTATGGGACCAACTTTGAAATCGCAAAAAAAATCAGCTGTTCCATACATCTAGGTTCAGTGGATGTTGAACATTTCTATGGAACAACTGATTTTTTTTTGCGATTTCAAAGTTGGTCCCATGCTGAAAGTTGTTCAGTTTGCTTGTCTGAACAAGCACACAAAATTTTTTTTGGTAATTAAAAAATAAACTTGTATATTCTTTCGTATCAGCAGGAAAAATGGAAATACTTACCCCGTTGGCGGTACCAAAGATATATTATTTGCCAAGGCAAACCCCACAGGAAATATGCATGGTGATCTTTGATGGTAACAAAACCAATCTGCTCCGGATGCATCCGCTGGGTAACAATCTATCCTGATCATCATATATCCTTCATTTAATATTTGCATCACAGTTGCAGCACATACGGCGGACAAATTCAGCGGATCTATTGCCTCCAACTTCATTCCCACCGCAAACAAGGGGGGTTCGTTCGTTGGGTACTTGTAAAACATGTCCGGAGTGGTATCTGTTGGTATGAATCGACCTGCCGCCACTCTTTGGCAGTAGCTCTGCGGTGCGTCGAGCGGGTGCCCCACACGGAAAGCCCAGCCGACTGGGTGTATTAAAGGGGAATCTTCGTGACACCAAAACCCGTTATCCTCTGGCGAGCTATCGTAATACTTAACATGCAGTCTTTTTCCGATTATCTCACACACACTTGCCACCTAAAAGCAGTATTTAAATGTACATCGTTAATGATTTGCATTATACCAGTAAAATACGTTAATAAGAGTTTAAACTTATGATGACACACAAATTCAAACATTCACATATACCATCGTTCATCTAAAACCTTTTAGTACAAATTCTTGTTTTTGGACACCATATTTAGGTTCTCCACACTGTTTCTATTTTTAAAACCCATTAAGGTAGTTTGAAGAAGCAGTATTTGACATTAATACATAATAAATGTAAGCGACAAACCTTAACTTGAGAAATTCTATTCTTATCCACAACCTCCATTATAGAGCCAATAGAGAATCTTGAAACAAGGCTATCATGTAATTTGCTATAAAAATTTGCTGGTAAAGTTCTAGCGCCTGTCAGTTGCTTTACTAAGAACCTAAAATTACAGAAGAAAATACTCAAATTAACAAATGTTAAATGGCCTAAAAGAACTACAAAAACATTTAACAGCCGGATGCTTTAAACCAGTGGTTCTGATGGTTCGAGGACCACTGGTGGTCCCTGAAAGCAACCGAAGTGCAAACTCATCCGTAAAATCATACTATACATATAACAAACAATACTTTATTCATATATACTGTAAATTGGTCTAGAGATGGTGGTTCATGGCTAGACAGATATTTGTAAAATGGTCCCTCGTCACTAATAGATTAAGAACCACTGCTTTAGACAAATGTTAGTGGAGTATAACGCGATTGATTTTGCACTATGGCTTTTTAATATTCAAACAGAGAATATGCGCTTATGGTGCGTGTCCGATTCCTCTGTTTATTTGGAGGGAAGTGGAATAATCCACTGAGTGTTGCGTCATATTGTTGAACCCCAATTAGCGATCTCGTTCTAGAAGTGATTGCTGTGTTGTGCTTACAAGCAAGGAGTGCAGTGCCTGGAACAAACGAGGCGGTGGTTGCTGCCGGCTGATGTGGCATCAGGTTAGTGGTGACTTCTTACTGTCCTCCTTAGAGCACAAGAATCGATTATCTTATTACACACAAATAGCAATTATTCATTCATCTTCGTTTTCATTATACAGTCCATTTTGTGCTTTTACTTTCTCACTATCTGAGCCGAAGTATCGCAGAGTGCGAGTATGATTAATTTATTGCAATAAGAAAATTCTGCCGATCCTAAGACCGGAAAAAGTATAAAGGAAAAAAATGGGAATTTTCTTCAAGTAAAAACTGCTCAATAAGAAACCTTTTTATTCCTAAATCCTGCCTAGATAAAATGTTTTTTCGTTATTTGTTCTTCAATTTTCAAAACGTCATTTTGTGTTCCTGCAAATATGTGAGGTCGCCAGAACTCATTGTGGAGATGCTGACAGTAGCGTTGTACTGGCAAAACTCAATTGATTCCGGCCGCAAAGTAGGCTATGGTACTAGAGTACAGAAGGCTCACTCTCGAATAAAAGTCAAGTTTAGGTATAAAAATTTACCTACTCTTACGACCTTCATCTGCCTGCACGCGAAATGGAAACTTATTGTGTGACAGCGGTCATATTTCGTTACGCATGGCTACTAATTTCGAAAAACGAGCACAGGGTTCCTACTCTCCGATATATTTAGGTAAATATTAAAATGAATTTCCTTTAGTAAATAAGTAAGCACTTTAACATACATAATTATACTATTTGTCTACCTGCCTTACTTCGTGCTAAGCTACAGATTTTTGTATTGAATGAACAAAAACATTTCTGTCGGTTCCTTAAAGTGTTTGTGACCAATGACCAACCAAATAAATAATTTTATTGCTAGGTAACTGCAAACATACGCAAGTGTTATCTTTCAATATATTTCGGCATTTTAAAAATATTCTATTTATTTTTTGTCCTTTTTTTAGAAACCCGGTAACACAACAGTATCTTTCATACAGATTATAAGATCGTTTAGGATTTATTGTTCGTTGTAAAAATCACAGAAAAGTTGCTTAATTGATTAAGAGCGTCGCGGCTAGCGTGTAAACCGAGCGACTACCTTCTGCCATATATATAATACCAGCGCTTTGAAAAAGCAGTATAACTATGCCTCCAGATCCTTCAAAAGGGACATTGCAAGAGCGAAATCGGAGCACATCAGTAGAATTGGCGAGAGGCTAGAGCGTCTTCCTTCGGGGTCTCGTGCGTTCTGGTCTCTCGCCAAAGCTATTCAGAGAAATTTCTGTATGCCATCTTTTCCACCACTGCACATGGATAACACTTCGTTGAACCATGATGCTTAAGAGAAAGCCGATCTTTTAGGGAAACTGTTTGCATCCAACTGGACCTTGGATAACGGGGGACAGGAACCACCGACCATACCACGGTGCACGAGCTTTATGCCGGATATTCGGTTCAACCAAAGCTCAGTGCGTCAAGCACTAATCACCCTAGATATCCACAAGTCGAGTGGGCCTGATGGTATCCCTCCTATCGTGCTAAAGACGTGCGCTCCAGAGTTGGCACCGGTTTTAACGCGACTATTTCGGCTCTCGTATTCATCTGGCGTAGTCCCAACCTCATGGAAGACAGCTTTAGTGCATCCGATCCCTAAGAAAGGTGACCGCTCGAATCCGTCCAACTACAGGCCGATAGCTATAACCCCTTTGTTTTCAAAGATAATGGAATCACTAATCAACCGCCAGCTTCTCCGGTACCTAGAGGATCACCAGCTGCTCAGTGACCAACAATACGGCTTTCGTAGGGGTCGCTCTGCTGGTGATCTTCTAGTTTACTTGACACATCATTGGGCAGAGGCAATTGAAGCGAAGGGGGAGGCACTGGCAGTTAGTTTGGACATCGCGAAGACCTTCGATCGGGTATGGCACAGAGCGCTCCTCTCAAAACTTCCTTCATATGGGCTTCCCGAGAAATTATGTGGATGGGTCACTAGCTTTCTAGCAGACAGAAGCATTAAGGTCTTGATTGATGGTGAATGCTCAGACCCACTGTCTGTAAATGCTGGTGTCCCCCAAGGATGTGTGCTTTCACCTACACTATTCCTTCTGCATATCAATGATATGCTGCAAATCAGCAGCATTCATTGTTATGCAGACGACAGCACGAAAGACACCTATAACGGCCGTGCGAACTCTTCTCGGGAAAACGCCATTGAGTGCCGGAATAAACTTGTGTCTGAAATCGAAACTTCATTAGAGAAAGTTTCTAACTGGGGTCGACTTAATTTAGTCCATTCAACCCCTCAAAGACACAGGTTTGCGCGTTCACCGCAAAGAAAATGCCATTTGTCGTATCTCCTCGCTTTCAGGGCATTCCCCTATTTGCCTCAGCCAATATTGGGATCCTTGGTGTCGACATATCGAGCGAAGTCCAGTTCCGTGGCCACTTAGAGGGTAAAGCTGAATTAGCTTCTTAGAAGCTTGGTGTGCTTAATAGATCGAGACAGTATTTCACTCCGGCGCACCGCCTTCAGCTTTACAAGGCGCAGGTTCGGCCTCATATGGAATACTGTTCTCATCTTTGGGCTGGGGCACCCCAATACCAACTTCTCCCACTGGACCGCATTTAACGGAGAGCGACTCGAATCGTCGACTGCCAGGAAATTTCAAATCGGCTTGATACCTTGGCGCTGCGTAGAGATGTCGCTTCCCTATACTCAAAAAACTCAAACTCAAAAATCTTTATTCAATATAGACCTTTACAGGCACTTATTGACGTCAAAAAAAAACAAAAATCTTCAACCAAGAATCTAATTAACTAAATTATTTAATCCTTGTATGTACACACACCCCAACCATTATTAGATGTGTGCAAATACAAGTCAAATGAAAAAAAAATTGACTCTACACCTGTTCGGAAATTGGGAGAGCCTTCTCGAGAAGAACAGGCAAGAAACTCGGAAGGTCTTGTATTTTTTTTGTCTCCTCTTTTAAAATGCCAACATTACAATATTATATTTCACAAACATTTTTTTAAATAATATAGGAATGCCTGTTGGTGTGAGTGGAACAGTTACTCGAATGAAATTTATTCCATTATCACAAAGTGTTAACACCCTTTGAACGTCAATTACACAGATTTAGATCTGTGGTCAATTATCACATTTTTTGTCAATCCCAAGCAGTTTTATCTGTCATATAATCAGACACTTTATAATATGCTTTTTTCATAAGTGCGCCCTTGATAGTGACTTTAAATTTATTCAAGTTAAGTGCTTTAATATTATTTGGGATTTTATTGTAGAAACGTACACAAAGGCCTTTGAAAGAATTTTTTTTTTTTATATTCTTTTGCCTAGTATTTACTGAATGAATATCACTGTTTTTACAAAACGAATGTATATTTTTATGAACATATACTATATTCTCGTAAATATATTGCGACGCGACGGTCATAATACCAATTTCTTTAAATTTTTCTCTCAAAGAGTCTCTTATTTTAAGGTTATAAATAGCACGAAAAGTCCTTTTTTGCAGCACAAAAACAGTCTGAATGTCGGCAGCATTTCCCCACAGCAAAATGCCATACGACATCATACTATGAAAATAGGCAAAGTATACAAGTCTTGCTGTATCAACATCAGTCAGCTGACGTATTTTCCATACAGCGTAGGCTGCAGAACTAAGTCTCTTCGACAATTTATCAATATGTGGGCCCCACTGAAGCTTTGAATCTAAAGTAATACCACAGATAATATAATACTACAGTACAGATGCCCCATCCCATACAACGAAATGGGACCTACTTAAATCGGGCTATTCTTCGAACTATTTTATTTCAGCATTTCACCGCGAGATGACGCACCAGCAAGCTCGGGCCATCCAGCCTTTGCTACATAGGGCTCAGTAGTTCTCGCACGCACTCAACAGATGGCACTTTGTGAACTGCTATGCTTATTATGCTTTGTTTAGTTCATGACTGCGTAAGTAAATAGGTCTTGTAAAACATCATACGCTTACGGCCGGCTGCACCAAGCTAAATGTGTTACAATTTGGTAAAAAATTGACGTATAAATCAATGTTATACCTAAGGGGTTGTTCCGCCATGGTTATACGATTTATGTCATACATTTTATATACGTTTGACATTTAAGATGTAATTGTAAAATAAATTTGATATCATTGGAGGTATAAGTCATTTTGGTAGTGGGTACTTTCTATTATATCTGTAACTTCAAATTCAAAAAACTGGTTAAGAATAAAGCAAACTTGCAAATTTTTTATATGTGACCTTTTTTTATCCCGCCCAAGACGATTTTTTTCACTGATTTATTTAAGTGTTATTTTTTCAATTTATTTAGTATTTTTAAAGAAAATCAAAGTCACATAATATTGTATTTTGTTAAAATGTGATTTAATTATTTGACAAGATTTTTCAGTTTATGATTTTTGTTTTTTATATAAAATAAGTGTTTATTTTTATATTTATACATCTGAAAAAACTGAGCAATTTAATTACTCAGTGATATTTTATATTATAAAATATCATTGAGAAATTTAATTCTTAATTACTTATATTTTTTATAATATAAAATATAATTGAGAAATTTATATTCTTATAGCCGGCTGAAATTAATTTATTCGACTGTTTTATCAAATATCGAAATTATATAATTTAGTACTATTTTTTAAACAAAATTTTATTTTTCCTTGTTCTTTCTTACCAGTTATCTAATTTTCTGTTTCATTTTAAGAATGTTGTTATTAATTCTGTGATAAAAAATCATTGAAACAAAAGATACTTAATGCGGGTTCGAACCACAGACCTCTAGCGGTATAGCTTAATAATTTCGCAGTATTTCCGCATGAGCCATCTGTTCACTTAGATTTGATGTTGAAATTTCGAATCTATTATTTAAATTATGTGACGTCTATTGTAAGTCGCGCTTACCACAATATTTGTAAATGGTAAAATCTAATAAAACACTGTACCTATAATATTTTATTTTGCAAAATTCAAAATATACCTAATCACCATTGAGATTAAAAAATAATTCAAGTAGTACCTATATTAATTTTATTTATTTTTTTATAGTCAGGAAACTTACAGAAATTGTGTATGTAAAGAAAAAATATTGCTGTGTTTGTAAACTACCTCAAAGTTTTGTATTACTGATAGGGTAGATTAGCCTGTTTTCGACCAATTAGTGGAGTTGCCAACTTTGGGAATAAAAATATGTGTGTTCTGACATATATTTTGTATCAAAATAAATTGTGGTAACTCCTCATATAGTCTATTTTTTATAATTATATATTTTATAATAGTCAAATTAACAGTTTTTTTTATTATTAAATCCAAGCGTCAAATTGCCGATTTTACCAGTTTTCGACCAAAAATTCTAGTTTTCGTCCATCTGTTGACCAGTTTTCGACCAATTAATTAAGAAAGATTTTTATGAATAAAAGTATGATAGAATATATATATTTTTTTAAATACAAATACTAAAATAATCAGCTTTTAATATTTATTAAGGCTGTGTCTATTTGAACCCGGGTCCTAATCATCATCATCGACCTACACTCGTCCACTGCTGGACATATGTCTCCCCTAATGCACGCCACCGCTCCCGATCTTCGGCTACTCTCATCCAGCCCACTCCAGCCAGCCTACATTATATCGTCATCCCATCTTGTCGCAGGTAGCGTTGCCAGGCGTCCGGATAAAGCCGGACAGGGTTAGGCTTTTTGACCTCTTGTCCGGCCAAATTTGACTGCGTCCGGCCCGTCCGGCTTTTGTCAGGCTTTTTACATTTCGCAAACGAGCGAGCACCGAGCGTGGCTGAGCGCAGGCGACAGGACATAACGCAAACTAAACGTTGAAAGAGCTTTTTCCTTCATAGGTCAGCAATGGACGAAAGAACGCAACAGATTACATATTGACAGTGTTGCCAAAATGTTGGTTGTAGAATTTAATTTAAAAAATTTGACATGTAAGGATTCATTTTGAAAGAATTTGAGCTCTTAAAGCAGGTTTCGGCAAACCAAAAATATGAATAATTATTTTTATTGTGTAACTCAAAGAGAAGTTTTTTTTGTTTTATTGTTTAACTTAAAGAGAAGAAGTTTTGATTTATTGTTTTAATTTAAGAGAAGAATTTTTGTTTTGTTGCATTGTTTAACATAAAGAGAAGTTTTTGATTATTTTTTTTAGTCCAAAAAGTCTTATTTGTGATAAGATTCATTAGTATTCAAGAAGAATTTAAATATGTTGATAAATGTTTGTATCTAGAATTTAATTTTGAGTGATGACTATTTGACTGATTAATAATAAAGTACATAGGTACCTAAGACTGATTTGGCATTCGATTTTGTTTATTATTTCACTAGAATTTAACAAGATTTATGATAATAATCAAAAAAAGCTTGATTGTATGTAAAATCAAGCTTTTTCAATTCATTCAATTTTTTTTGTCGTACCTATTAATACGGAAATTCCTTAAAAATGTAGGGTGTCCTTTCTACCCAAATGTCCGGCCAAACTGGCTGGTCTGTCCGGCTATTAGGTTTGGCGACCTGGCAACCCTAGTCGCAGGGCGTCCCACACTACGTTTACCGAGTCGCGGTCTCCACTCAAGCACCTTACGTCTCCAACGGCCGTCAGTTCTGCGGCTCATTAGGCCAGCCCACCGCCATTTCAGTTTACTAATTCGGTGGGCTATGACGGTGACTTTGGTTCTCTGACGGATCACATCATTTTTGATACGGTCTTTCAGAGATACTCCGAGTATAGCCCTTTCCATAGCACGCTTAGTGACTTTAAATTGGTGGACTAGTCGAGCCGTGAGTATCCACGTCTCGGCACCGTATGTCATGACTGGGAGGACGCACTGGTCGAAGACTTTCGACTTAAGACACTGAGAAATGGGTGACGAGAAGACATGACGAAGCTTACGATATGCTGCCCAGCCCAGCCGAATTCTTCTGTTGGCTTCCCTCTCGAAGTTGTTTCTGCCTAGTTGAAGAGTTTGCCCTAGGTACACATATTCCTGTACAACTTCGAGAGATACTCCATTTACTACAACCTGTCCCAGATCAACGAGCTCGTTGAACATGACCTTGGTTTTATCCAAGTTTATCCAGAGACCGATACGTTCGGAAGACTCAACCAGGCTGTTCACCATCTCTTGTAAGTCTTGCAGAGTTTCAGCCATAATTACGATATCGTCCGTGAATCGTAAGTGTGAGATGCACTCGCCGTTTATATTAATGCCACGTCCTGTCCAGTTGAGCGTTCCGAATACATCCTGCAGCGCAGCGGAGAAAAGAGTTTCGGTGATATTACATCCCCCGGCCTCACACCACGTCACAGGAGGATAGGCTCAGTTTGACCATTCTGGACAACGACGAACATATAAGCAGTGTCATACAAACATCTCACCATTTCGATATATCGCCAATCAACTTGGCACCTCTGCAAAGACTCTAGAACAGACCAGATCTCGACGGAGTCAAAAGCTTTCTCATAGCCCACAAATGCCATACACAGGGGTTGGTTATACTCATTGGTCTTCTGTATAACCTGCCTTACTGTGTGAATGTGGTCTATGGTGCTATAACTCCGTCGGAACCCGGCCTGCTCCGGAGGTTGAGCTTTGTCAAGTCTTCGTGTAAGACGGTTCGAGACGACTCTTGAAAACAACTTATAGACATGGCTCAAGAGTGAAATTAGTCGATAGTTCTTCAACAAAGTCTTGTCGCCCTTCTTGAAGAAGAATACGCCTAAACTCCATGTGCCATGCCTTAGGAGTTCTCCCGGAGAAAAGAATAGAATTAAATATACGCTGGAGCTCCTTCAGTATCGGCTTGCCAGCAGCTTTCAGAAGCTCCGTTGTGACTCCATCCTCCCCCGGGGCTTTTCCATTTTTAAGTTGCCCAAGAGCCTTCTCGATTTCGTCTAGGCTGATGTCTGGGAGATCCTTCGTTGCATGGCGGGTTAAGGTGGCTCTTGGATCCGTCTCATCCGGCGCGGGACGGGGTGAGTGCGACGCGTATAGCTGACTGTAGAAGGTGCTAGTGCTAACTTCCGAAAGAATCTCCGATTTCGAAGCGACGATTTCTCCGTTTGCTTTGGTCAACTTCGTCAACGGGTCCTAATCGGACGTCTATTTATTCCTAATCAAATCCGGAGTATGAAAACATGCAGTTTTAATTCAGATTCATGTGGTCACAATATCTAACCTTTTTTTTAAGGAGGGGTAATCTCTTTACGATTCGACAAGGGACTTAAAAGCTGACAAGGCCGCCCCAAGGATATGCCATTGGACTCGGGTATTAACCCCATACCTGGCTAAACCACCCTCCAGCAACTTTTAACTCCATAGAGGCACAATCAGGATCGGCGTTAGCCATTCCCCGAGTGCGCCCACTGCAGACTGGCACGACGGTGAGCCAGCATCACTGACCCAAGCGCAGGGACTTACTCTACGGAGGGGTCGCCAAGTGCAATAATGCCCCAGACGGGCAGGCCAGGGGTAGAAAAGTAATGTATCCCAACCGGTTGTCGGCCGGCCGGGCCATTTCATCCCCAACTTGCTTGAATATTACTAATTAAATTTAAATATTTTTACAATGAATTTCTAATTAGAATGTATAATAATATTTATGAAATATCTTTAATTAACTTTAAACTTTAACTAACCAAAAAACGGTCGATAATTGGAATGATTTTACACTATAAGTAGGTACCCAATTTTCGACCAACATGACTTTTCGAATTTTCGAAGTATTTATTTAAAAAGTAAACACAATCTAAAATTTATTTTGATTAAGAAGTGGGAGTTAATTAGAATTCATTCAAATAGTTTTGAATAATTAATTCAATTCTTTTGATTTTAGCTAAACGAAAAAGGGCAGTCGGAAACTGGGATGATTATACCATATTTCTAATTTTCGACCAACAACATTGTTTGTCATATTCAGTTTATATTAACAAAGTAAAATATTGGACAAAAATTGGCCATTAGATAATATATGTAAATAAAACTCACATTATCAAATTAGATTTAATATCTTTCCATACATTTTAAAACAACATAGAAATCTTATTTGTAGGCGCCTTACCTATTTTTCGACCACCCGGTCGAAAACTGAATTTTTTGAGTAAAGCGTGTACCCTTTCTTGACCACCTCATTTTATGAATTTGGTCATGAAATTTACGTTAAAATCTAATTAATCCACACAGTAAAGGTCATAAACTAGCTGCACAAACAATAAATAATCCAATATTACTTAAGATTAATTAAAAACTTTCCGTACAAGTAGTGGCACCTTACTATTTTTTTCTTAATATTCAACGCATGTGACGCTCTCCGCTGCTAACCTCAGACAAATAATTGGTTAGTTTTCGCAGCTTTCGTTCAATTCTTCTAGTTTGTGTGTGTGGGGGGGAACAATGTATTCAGGTTGCTACTTGTTTATGTTTTGGTGATGCAAGTATACCAATATTACTATTTTTGATCATTTAACAAGGGAGGACCGTTAAATGGTCGAAAATTGGCAGTAATCGGGAAACAGGCGCATCTACCCTACTATGTTATGTAACCTGTCACAATTTATGACACGTCATGCTGTTGATACAATGTATATATACGTGGAGCTTTATGTACCTATATATATTATATATATTTGTATATTTCTATTATTCCATGTTGAGTGTATTACGTAAATATTAAGATTTTTGTTGTTGTTTATAGCTTAGTGTGTGTGTGCCATAGTGGTGCCTCTTCAGGGTGTCTACGGAAGACCAGCGCCGGGGAGTCTGCGTCGCCTCGGCTTTATGCTGAGTAGATACCCTTTCCGTGGCACATCTATTAGTGTTTTCCCTTTTTTTATTTGTTATTCTGTGTTAGTGCCATTGAATAAACCATTTTCTTTCTTTCTTTCTTTTTTCTTTCATTAATACTCACGCTGGGCTTTAAATGTTGACCTTAAGACTGCCCTTATGTCGCTCGTAATAGCGGCGGCTTTCGTAATGCAAATGTAAAGCTTGACGTGTTGCTGACTGTACTTTACGTATTACTTACCTATATTATCTATGACTATGTATGTACCTAACATAGTTGAATAATACTTATGATGTTATTAAAAATTCAGATTTGTAAAATTAGTTTTGAAATCCCCCATACAAAATAGTTAGGTCAGTGAAAAAATCACTGTGGTTTTATGAAACCAACATGCAAGTGAAACTTTTTTTCGGTTCGTAGGCATTTAACTGAAAATTTCCGAAAAAATATTAAATAGGGTAAGTTGTGTAATTCGACCATAATTCGACATTACACTTTCAAATGTATGGGAATTAGAAATAGCCTAGGAACTTTTTAATATTTTTGAAAAAAAACTCAATATCAGGCCAGTTTTTTATAAACTGCGTCTAAATATGATTTTAAGAGACTATATTTTTGAATCCAATAAAATTAAGCACTGGAAGGTACCAAAAAAAAGTTATACCCCGAAAAGAATGCCAGTTTACAGCAAATATGCTATCACGGATTTGATCGTTAAAATGTGTTTATGTTCACCATTTCTAAGCACCCATATCGAAATCCACAATGATTTAAATCGGGAAAGTAGCGTTTTAGTAAGAAGTCTGTTGTTTTACAAGCTGTGCCATATACTGTATGAAAATAATAGTAGCAGATTTTTAAAGGTAATTTTCAACAACGCGTTATGTTTTAATAAAGTATAATTTAAAATCCATCATTGTTTTTATTTGGGTAGTAGGTAATTTTAAATCACGTTTTTAAACAGGCAGCAAAAAAATAGCAATTATAATATTAGGTAGACTTTTAATATGGAGCATACATAACATTAAGAATCATAAAATCCACCGAAAATTATATTATTTTCACATGTTTCTAAATGTAAAAAAAACAGATAAGAACTTTAACTCTTTACAATAAGTATCATTCTAGAACGCGGCCCGCTCATTCTGTACCTTCAGTGAAAAGTGATGCAAGTCGAATTGTAGCGGTATTTACGTTAGCCATGTTTTAATAATCTCCAAAAAATCCTCTATTTTTTTGTCTAATTCCCATGTTCCTAGTGTTCAAATGGTAAAGTTACTTTTTCCACGAAGTGATTCAAATCTATTTGTATCTAGGTATTTGTAGATAATTTTTGTGTAGTGATTGTTTTCAATTTAAAACATAGTGAACCGAATCGATGTTTAAGTTTTTGAAATGTTTATTGTTATAAGTCAATTTAACACATTTTACACAACATTGTTTTGTACAAGAACTTCGGTGAATAGTGATTTAATTCAACTTATAGCATTAAATACTAATCTGATCAAAAAAAATATGTTGGTGAAAAGTAATAAAAATATAATTGTTTAAGCAGGAAATGAGTAATGTCCTAATATGTTAGACCTAAATGTTACGCAGCGTACTCTGGATGTCTTGCAGGTAGTAAAGTTTGCTTATTTATCTTGAACGATGAGAAATTATCAATTTATTCAACTCGACATTATCTTTGGTCACTCCAGAGGTACCTAATAGATATTTCAGTCGCTACATCCAAGTGCTGTAGTCATTGTACAAAAACGTCAGCATATGCGTTCAGGACCATACCTCAAAATCAATACGATTTCAGCAAGGTACGAGACAGGACGACGTTATATCCCCGAAATTATTTACAGCTGCGCTAGAAGGTATGTTCAATATGTTCATGATTTTGAACTGGAAAAGACTCGGCATCAAAATAAAAGCCAAGTAGATGACTCACTTTCGTTTTGCTGATGATATCTTAGTCATTACTAAAACCTGAGACCTTTGTAGAGATTACCAATATGTGGAGCTTTAAACCATTAGAATCCGACAGGACGACTGGCGCGTTGGGGGTGTAGATTGTCGCCTTATAATTGAATTGTTGAGCATAGTAGTGGATCTCACAACGTCGTGTCGGATGCACTTTCACGTTCTGTACTAGTGGCAGACGAAGACATACTTACATCCAACGATGATTGGTATAATAAGTCAGTATAAGATAAAAGTTATCTCGAATTATGTGTGTTACCTATGAAGTTAAAAGTTATTCCATAGAGCCTCTTTCAATTAAAATCAATTCCATTTATTCATAACGAATGTACATTGTGTCGAATAATAATAATAATATAATTTATGTTAACAAATAATAATAATTTACTGAAATTGGAAATTACAATGTGCACAATAATATTGAATAACTATATGAAAATTCTTATGTAGGTATTTTTCATAATTTAACAGAAGTCAATCTAATCATTAATTCACTAGATCTACAAAATTCGTAATCAAAAGAATAAATGTTGGTTTTGCTATACTTCATTCCAGATAACATTAAAAAGAAGTAAAAATAGGTTCTTTTAAAGGTGCACATTTTCAACTCATTGTGTTAATTGTATTATTTAATTACGCTTTTATCAATTTATACGTAAAATGTAAAAACACAGCCATCTAAACAATTACCTACATAAAAAATAAAATTTTTACTATTTATATTATAAAAATACTCGTTCGAAATATAAAATATTACTACAAACCACACTTGGCTCTGTTAAAGAACCCAAAGAAGCAGAGATTTGCAACCTGCATAGATTGGAACGTATGGTATAATGCTACCAAACTAAAAGTAACGGTGTTCGATGACACAGTTGGCGAAATTATGACGTTTTGATTTTACTGGATGGATCATTGTATCGCTTGTCATCAAGGAACGCGCCTTGCTTGACAATCTTGACGTTCTCTTCGTTTTTTGGTGATGCACGTATATTATTACGCATGATTTTAAATTGTCTTTTAAAATCATGCGTAATTTATTTAATTTTAAATTGTCTTGTTGTAGTTGTTTTTTGTTTTGAATTATAAAATGAGTGATCTGGGTGCGGGCCCTAGTGGCTCTCAAGCCATTCAACAGAACATCATGGTTAACGTCAAAAAATACACCATTTGTAGACACTGAAGTAAGAGCTGAACTGCTGTTAAAAGTAAATGAAAATAAAAATCAGTATCAGAGTTATGTTGTGGATGAAATGGCGAAAAGAAAGGGAGTTACATATACGGCTTCCACCATATCATTGTGAGCTCAATCCTATTGAGCTCATATGGGCACAAGTTAAGGGCTATGTAGAAAATTAAAATGTTCAAGCTCAATAAAAATTAAAGATAAAAGATTTGCTACCAGAAGTATTATCTACGAAAACCCCAGCGAGGTGGCAAGCATGTATTTCACATACATTAAAAGAAGATGATAGATTTTGTCAGTTGGATAATATCGTCGATAATATGGTGGAGCAATTTGTAATTAATATAGGGCATCATCATCTTCGTCGTCCTCATCTGGTGAAGAGAGTCATTAATTTAAATAATATTTTTAATATATTGTATAATTCGACCCAGTTCCAATATTTGTGGAAAGCAGCACAAATAATAATAAAAGGTTACCATTACACTCCAGATTATCTTTGTAATACATATAAGTAGGTATATCAAATATGATTATGATATTTTATTATTATAAATGACATGAAAAGGTTTTGAAACCCTGCTTCTTTCCGCTTCTTTTTTTTAATGTTATCTGGAATGAAGTATAGTATATAAATCACTTTTATGTATCGACTGGTATACTAGGCTGTGCTTGACTATATTTAGTTTAGGGGTATATTTATGAATAATGTCTTTCCGTCTTATATTCTCTGTTCTAGTTTTTTCGTCAGGCGTCTCATACTCATAAATCGCCAGATTTATCCACAAAACCAAAATATACATGTAGGGAACAATCAAAATCTCGAGCTTAAGGAAATGCTCTCGATATGGTTATTGTTGATAAATGCGGACAATTTGTTCTGTTTACTGTTTTATACAGAACGAAGGTTTTAGTATTTATGTATGTATGTAATGTAACTACTGCCCCAACACAAAATGCTGTAACGCAATCTCGACTCCACCAAGGCATAATATACGAGCTTAAGATGGTTTACATCTGCTTCATCTCGAAGACTACAGAGCACATATCAGGCCGAACTTTTTCTACCTTCCATATCCGATAACTCATCGTTCTAATCACACATAATATAATACTAAAGAACTCCAGTTAAGATCACAATTCCAGTGAAGGTTAAAGATTTTACACTGGAAGTTGTTGACAAGTATTTTTACTTGGGCTAGACAGTCCAGTTTGGTAAGTTTTAACTTCCAGAAAGAAACTAATTGACGAATACAAGCTGGCTGAACAGCGTACTGGAAGTTACGCAGCATATTCTCAGCCCATCTAAATAAATAAATATATCCTACGACGGCCCAGTGCCTATCAGTGTACAAAAAATACTTTTAAGTTATTAAATTTTCTAAGAATTCGCCTGTGGAATGATCTCCTCTATCACATCCATGCGTCTGATGTAAACTCACATTCAAGAGTTCAGATGTTTAGTCCCCTCTTTGTAATCGTCAACAATACAACATTCAGAATACCAACATTTGCTTCACATACATAATTTTATAAATTGTATAAATGTCTAGGAGAAGATATTTAAATGTAAATTAACGAATAAGTTCTTAATATATCGCTTATCTTACCGCATCTCAGGTAACAGTAAAATATATAAAGAAAAAAATATTGCTTCACATAATTTTTGAGAAACTCAATGACCAATGAAAATTAATTATAAATAAAAATAACATTAGTTACAATTTGTTGAACTTTTTTCTTTTATAAGACTGTGTTTATGTTGTTTTTATAAGTAAATAGCCGTTAACACCTTATAACTTTACGAGTAAACTAATTTTTATTTCATCGATTTTACCCCTATTTTTTTTATGGAGGCCCGGCAAATGACCTCCTCTAACCTCCAACCTGATGTTAAGCGGTGAAAGAGGCCCACATGAGTTGACAGATAGAGGACGGACGACATCCACTATCCTACCTGCCCGTCCCTTGCCGGCCCAAAAAATGCTTTGTCACGCCTCTTTTGAAGGAACCCATGTTGTAGGATAGAGGAAACACGTGCGCAGGTAGAGAATTCCAAGTGTGGGATGAACGACAGAAGAAGGAATCTTGGAATTTCTTGGTACGGTGTGAAAGAGAGGATACAATATAGTGTAAGGATGACTCCGAAGGTCCTTACGCGTGTTTCTGTTAAGGAATGGATTAGGTTAAAGAGCTCCTCAGAGCATTCCCCATGGAACATACGGTATATGGATACCCCATGGAACTATTTTCATTTATAAGTTATTTTCTCATTAAAAATTTTTCTTTACGGGTGACTATCTATTTTGTCATTAAACAAATAAAAAGTTGAAGGTTTAACTGAAGCAGACTCATTTACACAACTTTAAATACCAGAGCTTTATAATAGATGTTATCAAATTAATGTCACTGATTGATTATACGACTTATATCATTTTACACTAACGTATTAAGAACATATCCTGGAATCAGCTCTACTTGAATGTATCCACTTTCACAATGTTATTTATTACGAAAAAATAGTGTTTAGGTACTAATTTAAGTTCAAATGCATTTACAATAGCTTAAAATAAACGGCACACGAGCATAGCTAACAGTAATTAAAATTTCTTTTGAAAGATTCAATTTAAAATAATTTTCTAATTGCGGCAGTTAAATTACCATATTTTAATAACATTCGACACGTCAACATTTGACGTGAAAATTGATAAATGTTATTATAAAACTATTAACACAAAAATATAACAAAAATTATTATGTGTAAAATGATACAATTATTAATTTCTCTAAATACTATATCCAAATCTATAAAATATTTTTCATTTTTTTTACAATATATCATTTCAAGCATTATTGTTTATTAACTGCCACCATTAGTTTTCATTTTAGTGTAGTAGTATAAATGTAATACTTTTTTTTAAATGTCAAAACTTTAACGGCTGTTTTCTCAAAAGTATGTTTTTAGAGATGTATCCCTTTTCACTGAAGGTACTGATTTGTTGCGTTCTCTCGTTGCGCGGGGGCGCTTACATCGCGCATCGGAAGCGGAACCTACCTACTTCACAGCAAACCTACTAAGTTTATTTATATTATTTCTTTATGTTTTTACGGTGGATTTTAATTTATAACAATATAACTTGACACTTAAATAAAGTCTTCTTAGGTTTTCTGACAGCTATATTTTTGCACTCGTTTATTATTGCCACTAAAGTTATTTTTGTTAGTCATATATTGTTTGTGGTGGATTTAGTAAAATATAAATTAAGGGACGTAAATGAAACAAAAGTATACCATTACTGAACTGATAGCATTTTTAACATTAGTATTACGAAAGACTTTAAGTGTTACGTAAAGAGTTTTTAAGTTTAATTGTTTTTCATTTACAAATAAAGGAGGATTATATACTTTTAAGAAAGATAATTAATAAGGCTATTTAAAGGTAAATAAAAATTATTTATAGTTTTTTAGTTGTTTTTTTAAGGAATTTACATAGCTTTGTATAATTATTTTTTGATTACGCTGTAAAAAATATTGGTGGATTACTAATTAATTATTTAATAAACTAACGCATCTTATTAATGATGAAAAAAAAATTCGGATTAGATTTAATGTTGAATCGTCCATACAGCGAAATAGTTTGGCTCTCGGACTAAAAATTAATTTTGCAGTTTCGAATTTTCAATGACGCCATTACTATTATGATTATGTCAAAATACCTACATACCAAACACCTTGTAGGTAATATAATAAAATAAAATAATTCAACTCAATCTGTGACCATACGAACAAGCATACATAAGTAGTGCCATCTATGAGTGAGCAGTATATAATCAAATAGTTAAAGCAGACATTGCGTGGTACTTTGAGCTATGCTTTTGAGAGATACATTGAAGTTCAGACAATTGTCGCTAGGAGTGCTATAAATTTGTAAAAAGAAATGTTAAACCATTCTAGCATGACTTAAAAACGTATTTTGATACTTCCCACGTGCTAAGTTATTTTTTAAAATATAATCAATAGTTTTCTGAATCTCCTTATTGACTTTTACTAAATTCACTAAAAAGTCATTACAAAAATCGATTAAAGTAGCGCCACCTATTGATGCTTTTATAGAATTATTTTACTTTTGTTCGTGATGGGTCCCCGTGGTAATACCAAGAAATACTACGGTATCCACAAGGTCCACATTTTTATGCGTTATGTTAACAGTGGTGTGAACCTCTTTAACATTGGGTAAAACGAATTTTATACATTTAGTTTTCCCTTCATTGAGGCACAAGTTATTCGCATTAAACCAGTAAACTATTCTTGAGATAGAACTATTTACATCGTCATAAATTTGCAATCGTCTTTTAATTTTAAACATAAGTGAAGTATCATCTGCAAATAATACAATCTCATGTCTGTCTTGTACAAAAGCAGGCAAGTCATTTATATATATATTAAAAATAGAAAAGGACCAAGAATTGAACCCTGCGGAACTCCCATTTTAACCGAGGCGCCCTGGGACCTCTCCCCGTTGACGTCTACTTTCTGAATCCTCTCAGTCAAATAGGAGACGAGTAGATCCAGAACAGTGTCGCGAAATCCATAGTAGTGTAATTTCCTGATCAGGGTGTCACGATGAACGCAATCAAACGCCTTGGACAAGTCACAAAAAACGCCCAGCGCATCATGTGAGTCCTCCCAGGCCTCATATATATTTTATATTAACTCAACACCAGCATCAGTTGTTGAGCGACCCTTTCTAAAACCAAATTGTTTACAGTGTAGAAGATTATTTCTGTTAAAAAAGCTTTGCATTTGTTCCAACATTATTTTTTCAAAGATTTTGCTAAAAGTAGGTAGCACAAAGATAGGTCTAAAATTATTGGGATCTGATGTGCTACCAGATTTGTGTAATGGAATAATTTTACTCAGTTTCATTAGATCAGGAAACACACCACAGTCAATGCAATCATTAAAAATACTAGCAAGTATTGGAGCTATTGTTTCTATTACAGACTGGGAAACATCTACAGAGTTGCCCCACAGATCCACGGTTTTCTTTTTATTCAGCGTTTTAAATGACTTTATTAAATCATTTGCACAAATATGGGCAAATTTAAATTTATCATCACAAGTTTTAACATGATCTTTTAGAATAGATTCGGCTACAGTGGGGGTGTATTGAGTTATATCTTCTCCTTATATATAAAAATGAAACGGTGTGTGTTAGTCTCGCTAAAACTCAAAAACTGCTCGACAGATTCTTACGAAATTAAAGAAAGACGTAAACTATCATGTAAATTATATCATATAATATACACGGTTATTTTTTTATCACCCTGGTTATTTTAAGGGTGGCTTCAGGACACGGTAGAAGAATTATTTAACCATTAATAATAAAATTTACTCACCTGTTTAATTAGATATTTATTATCTAAAATATCCAAAAAATACTGCACTGGTATGGACACTGAGTGAAGTTGTAGGCAAAACATTGAATGAACGCGAACTGGCAACAACGTCGCCGATTCAAAGTCATCACTGATTTGATCACAATTTCACCTTCCTACTTTACGGGCTTACTTGGGACCGGCAAAACAAAGTTTTTAAAGAAAACAAACAGTACTAGGTAGGTATTACGGTTATGGTAGGTTGTTTTGGCGTAGTTAAAAAATTGGAATCAACTTTAAATACTTACCTACCTAGGAAACAATTTAAATCAACTTTAGTTCTAATAACAAAAGAGTTCTAAATTTAAAGGAAGTCCTCTAACTCATACATAGTCGTGCACGTTTAAAACTATACATGACCACAACAACATATCACTTTGGTTAGTGTTTAACGTCTCGAAATGCAGTTTTCGCTTCCAAGTCTTACGTTTGTGGGTTCACTTTCTTACACCAAACACTTAATTTCACTTCACAAGTAAAAATCTACGGTCTACCGGAGTAAGGTCTGTGTATTCGCGAGATGTGTTAACTTGAAACTAAAATTCCGAATGCGCCCGATTGCCGCGCGTCAGTCGCGAGCGCGACATCGCGATACGTTCACACGCGCCGGGGTCAAAAGGCGAACTAAAGCCGGCTGGCTCGTGCCGACAAGCGACAGCAAACAACAAAACGCCGCCGCCGGCGCTCAGCGCCGGCGCCGACTGTCTCTGTCTTTCACTATTGTAGTGTCTAGTGCAATAATAACTCTTATTTCAAACGAGTTGTAGATTGATCTTGCTTGAATTAATAATGCGACGTTGCCGCATTTTCCTAAGCCCGTAGTAGTAAATGCTTTATTCATTCATAATCTTACCTTATCTTGTAGTAAACAAGAACAATGTCTATAATTTAATATTATTGGCGGATAAAATTTAAAAAATATAACCACATGTTTTTTTTATTGATATGAGTCGTCTAGCGTCTACCGAGCTGCCTCTAAAATTTTCCAGTATGATAAAAAAATAACCGTGTATCTTATGAAAGGATTATGAATCCGCTACATATGCATCATCATCATCTTCAGCATCATCATTCTCATAATCAATATGTGTTTCTTTTTCTCAATGTATGTTAGAAGATGGATCTTTTATTTAATTTTTAATAAATATAATACTTCTTTTGGAAGATTCTGAGGATTAAAACTTTTGATGCTTGAACCTGCCCTTCTGCGTGAAGACTTGTGTGAACAAGTAGCGTAAACTAGTGATGATACAGAAGTTGATTCCCGCAAGCTCTGTGTTTTGGTTTGTTTTGAACGTTCAACGGAACTAAAAAGGCCGCATCGGTAGAATCATAATATCATCTTAATATGAGTCGTATTATGAATGGACTGTAATTCATCATAAGCAATTGTTATATTTCACAGCTTTGTAGATATTCGGAAAATGTTTCACAAAACAGGCATTGCTTCAGTGTTAATTGGGACCATTATACGAGTATTCACACAAAGCTGTCAACAAAATTTTGCTTATGATGAATTACACTCAATTATGTTTATATAATGATTCTGCTAATGCGGCCTTTTTAGGTCCGCAGAAGACAATTCAAATAAAGCCGCCGACCGCGCTTCTTCAAGTTTTCTTGAAGATAGGAAACGAAATCGATGTCTTAAGCCGCTCCTTGTTACTTTTCTAAATTTTTCATCGATACTACCAGCTTTTGGCTATCTTAAACTATATTCGTATATAAATTTTGACAGTTTCTAATTTAAAATTTTAACGATTTTCGTTGTCATATTTTGTACGTTTTCGCAGCTCAACAATCAAAAAATTTAACTGTTTTACAAAACTTTCTTCCCTCAAGCATCGCATTTATTAACGAGTTCATTTCTTAAAATAAATAATGTATTTGAACCTGTTCCTAAAACAAAATATAATTTTGCATAATGGAAATGAAAAAAGTATCAGAAAGTAACAAAATTTTCTTTTAGTTTTGAGATGCTGATATTGCATGGGTAATTTACAAAAAACAACTGAAGCTGGATACACTTAGGAACACAACTAAAACCTTAGCTGTTTTTGAAAAATATAGTGTTACCGACTCGAAGAATATGCTGTTACCGACTCTGAGACTGCTGTTATCGACTCGGAGAAGATGATATCATGGCTAAAGCAGTAGACACGACTCTTGGAGGAGCCGCACCAACACCGTGGGCTCACTTTTTGTCTCTCAACGGCCGCGAGTACAGAATTATCGCGCAGTTATAATAATTAGTAGTGCTATTTTGTCTTCTTTATTTTGGTCAGTAATTAAATGATTGTGTGGGTAGTGTGACCACTTGTTTCTTTTAACAAATTAACCTAGCCTCTGATATTTAAGAATAGTATAATGAATATATTCATTGGTTTGATACATTTACTGCACCGTAATACCGAATTAAATAATCCTATCATACCGTCACTTACTTGTACTTGAAGATTCCATAGCCTAATGATGCTAATTTTCTAAAATAACTCCGAGAATTACGATCAAAATATATGCAATTTATTTTACAATCAGACGCACTCTCACAACTACTGACAAACGATAATTATAATAAGAATCAGTGTAAGTTATGAGTCGAGTTGATGTATCAAATGAGACACTGGTCCCTGGTTTATTAAAAGGCTGTAGTGGTTTGTTCAAAATATAGTTTTATTTTTCGTATTTTTTGCCACTTATGAGGCTGTGCCCCAGTGTGCGCCGGCTAAAATGTACCTTAACTGTGGAGTGAGACCCCTTTGCTTTGATAACCGCTTAACATTCTTCTTGCCCAAACAAAAATAATAAATGAGCACTTACTTCTTCCAATCAGTATATTTATCTTCAATACTACGAGGCGGTATGAGTGGTTTCCCGCGTGTTGCGCACCAACCAACCGGGTGCACCTCAGAACAACACAAATTCACCCAAAAATCCTTAGAGTCATCACTGCCAAAGCCTTCGTACCTCAGAAGTCCCATGTAACCTTTCACCTGAAACAACACATATCACGATCACCCAGATGTGGCAATAGGGGTCCGGACTCTGGACTGAGTGTCTAATAAAAAAATATATGACACGTAATTTTTTCGCTTTCAGTACCTGAACCAGCCCCGAACCCCTGAACGGACTGTAAAGAATTTGCCGACCTAAACCATAGTCCACAACACCACCCAATAGGACCTTGTCGGCCAATCCATCTGTTTGGATATGTCTCGTCGAGATATTATTATTATTATTGGTTAACAAGCAGGCAGTTGAAACAACTGAAAAGCCTGTATCCAACTAGTCTGTATGTTTATCTAATCTGTTTTTAAATGTATTTGTGTTTGGTCCATTCAGCAACTACTCTGTTAGACAGAAAATGTTTGTGTGGGTTGTTGTGTGACTGACTTCTCGCGAGTTTCATGTTATGTCCCCAAAATCGAATGTTCTCATTTCGTTTGAAGAAGTTGTCAAATTCTTTTAAGTCATAGTATCCGTTTAAGATATTGTATGTCTCAATTATGTCTCCACATTCTCTCCTTGCACTCAGAGTGGTAAGTTTCAACACATCTAATCTTTGTTCATATGTTAGTTTTTTAAATAGTCTGGGTATCTTAGTGAGCCCACGCTGAACCTTTTCGAGTAGATCGATATCCTTTACAAAGTATGAGCTCCAGACTTGAAAAGCATATTCCAAAATTGGTCTGACATAGGTTGTTAGGATTTTTAAAATAATTTCTGGGGTAAACATGCCATACGCTTTTCTGATCAGATATATGAAGCTCTTCGGCTTATTTGCTATAGTAACTATATGTTCCTCCCATTTGAGAGTTTCTGTGATGATGACACTCAGATCGGTTTGCGATTTCTTCGCATTTAGCTGAACATCGTTAAGATGATAGTTCAAACGAATATTTTGATTTCCTATGTGAAACACGGTTCACTTTTCAGTATTAAGGTTGATTAGCCATTCTTTGGACCAAGCAACAATTTTGTCTAAGTCTGATTGTAGTTGGGTATGATTGACCAAAGGGTTCGCGAATATTTTGGTATCGTCCGCAAAAATACTGACATTACAGTCCAGGCAACATGAAAGATCGAAGGTGAAAATTATACACGGTTATTTTTTTTTTTCAACCTGGAAAATTTTAGGGGTAGCTCGGTAGACGCTAGACAACTCATATCAATAAAAAATATGTGGTTACATGTTTTAATTTTATACGCCAATAAAATTAAATTATAGAAATTGTTCTTGTTTACTACAAGATAAGGTAAGATCATGAATGAATAAAGCATTTACTACTACGGGCTTAGGAAAATGCGGCAACGTCGCATTATTAATTCAAGCAAGATCAATCTACAACTCGTTTGAAATAAGAGTTATTATTGCACTAGACACTACAATAGCGAAATACAAGAGATAGTCGGCGCTGGCGCCGAGCGCCGGCAGCGGCGTTTTGTTGCTTGCTGTCGCTTGTCGGCACGGGCCGGCCGGCTTTAGTTCAGGGGCGGTCGACTTTTCTATTGGCGCAATGAGACATACCTATTAGATCTCTGTCAACCCGTCGGCTACAGCAGGATGCAGTGGAAAATTTATTTGGCTCAATCCAGGCAACTTGTGCAAATTGCAATCCTACTGCCTCACAATTTTATAGGTGGATTGAAAACATCTATAATTTCTAATCCACATAGAGTCAGGAAACTGTGAAACAGACATTTATTATACAATAATAAATAATTTCAAGGACATTTTTTCTACACCACACACAAGCCAACAACCCCTAGAAGCCCCTGATATTGTGATCAATATGCTAGCTTCAGTGGATCACACTTTTGAAGCAAGCATGACTGACTCAGCTGAAATGCAAGCTTGTGTTTATTAAGTGGGTTTATTATAAAAAAAAACTGAATGTGACTTGTGGTGTGTGTGAGAAGATATTAAAGTTGACAGAAAATGTACATTCATTCGTAGAATGTAAAGAGTATGTCGACATTAAGAAGAAATTAATTTATGCATCAAGAAATTTAATTAAATGCATTGAAGATTGTGCTACTCTATGCGATAATTTTTTTTATAGTAGATAACGTATAGCGTATAGATAACGTATTTGTCTCGAGTACAGTGTAGACTTCTCGGTAAATAAATTTTACTTATATGATGTTTCCTTTTTTCACGCAAATTAAGTAGATGATTATAAGAGCTAAGTAAAAATATTGCCGCTGCCGCGATTATCTCTTCGATGTCCATTTTTAACCGACTTCAAAAAAGGAAGAGATTCTCAATTCGATGCTTATGTTTTTTTTGTGTGTATGTTACGCGATTACGCCGCCAATAATTGTGGACCGATTTTCAAAATTATTTTTGTATTCGATAGAGTATACTCCAAGGGTAGTCCCATGGTCACCAAAGTTAGGATCTGATGATAGGATCCCAAGAAAATCGAGGAAAACGCTAATTTACTTAAAATTAGCGTTTTTCTCGATTTTTTAAATTAGGGTTTCTTTCACTAAAAAGATTGCATTAAAATAAAAACCGACTTCAAAAACACTGAAAAGTTAAAAATAATATAAGAATAGGTACATACAAACAACATCACACTTCTATATTGAAGTCGGTGACAAATTTTAAGACTTTCTAGGAGATCATCGTTTGGCACCGACTTCAATATAGAAGTGTGATGTTGTTTGTACCTATTCTTATATTATTTTTAACTTTTCAGTGTTTTTGAAGTGGGTTTTTAGTTTGTGCAAAATATTTTTGATAGACGTCTTATCATAACAGTAAGCAGTTAGTAAATGAATGTTCACGATTGTGTGGAGAGTTGCCCGATCATGGCGGCATTGATGGACGATAATTTGATGGGCCATCATGGGCCATTACTAACTGCTTACTGTTATGATAAGACGTCTATCAAAAATATTTTACAAAAACTAAAAACCGACTTCAAAAACACTGAAAACTTAAAAATAATATTATGAAGTCGGTGCCAAACGATAATCTTCTAGAAAGTGTTAAAATTTGTCACCGACTTCAATATAGAAGTGTAATGTTGTTTGTACGTATTCTTATATTATTTTTAACTTTTCAGTGTTTTTGAAGTCGGTTTTTATTTTTTACTCGAGACAAATACGTACTGAGTAATCGGCGATTGTGTGGACGCGTATGCCATCATGGGCCATAATTCCTTTGATGTACCGACAATTTACCGATTGCTCACGATTACCGGCGATGATGGCCGCTCATAGACAATCATGCCCTCTACACAATCGTGATTGTGTATACTTGCCCATCATGGGCCATTGTGAAGAGGCGCCTTAACGTGTTTTTCTGTGTAGTTGTCATTCTTCCCTTGGGTATGTGTTCTGTGCTTTAGTTCGCGTTTGACCTCGGCGTGCGTGAACGATCGCGATGTCGCGCCCGCGTCGGACCCGCGGCGTTCGGGCACATTCGGAATATTAGTTTCAAAGTTAACACATCTCGCGAATACACAGGCCTTACTCCGGTTGACCGTAGACTTTTACTTGTGGAGTGACATTAAGTGTTTGGTGTACGCACAAGCGAAACCACAAACGTAACACTTGAAGCGACGTATTCGAAAACTGCATTTCGAGACGTTAAACACTAACCAAAGTGATGTGTTGTTGTGTTGTGTGATGGTGATGTATGTCAAACAGAACAGTTTTAAACGTGCACGACTATGTATGAGTCTAAGGACTTCCTTTAGATTTAGAACTCTTTTGTTATAAGAACTAAAGTTGATTTAAATTGTTTCTTAGGTGGGTAGGTATTTAAAGTGGATTCCAATTTTTTAAATACGCCAAATCAACCTACCATAACCGTAATACCTACCTAGTACTGTTTGTTTTCTTAAAAAACTTTGTTTTGCCGGTCCTAAGCCCGTAAAGTAGGAAGGTGAAATTGTTATCAACTCAGTGATGACTTTGAATCTGCGACGTTGCCAGTTCGCGTTCATTCAATGTTTTGCCTACAACTTCACTCAGTGTTCATGTCAGTGCAGTTTTTTTTATATTTTAGATAATTAATATCTAATTAAACAGGTGAGTAAATTTTATTATTAATGGTTAAATAATTCTTCTACCGTGTCCTGAAGCCACCCTTAAATTAACCAGGGTGATAAAAAAATAACCGTGTATAAAGGACGGGGCCAAGGACGGAGCCCTGTGGCACTCCGCTCCGAATTTCTCGTTCTTTCGACAAAGTATCCCCCACTCTTACACGAAATGTTCTTTGGCGAAGAAAAGCCTCAATCCAATGGAGTAGTTTCCCCCTTATGCCGACGTGTTCAAGCTTATGAAGCAATCTTGATGTAGGAACTTTATCTAAAGCTTTTTCGTAGTCAAGATATGCCCTTACAATATTGACGTAGTGGGCCGGACAACCATCTATCTGTACGAACATTTCGTGCCGTAAAGCTAGCAGCACATCCTCTAATAATAGCGGCAGTTCATCACACAGCAGTGATTCCTTCCCACCCAACATAGAATTGGACGAAATGGGTCCCCTGATCACAACTCTAAAAGAAAAATGGTTCTGCGTTCTCCAACACCCCGTTTCGAATGATCTTAGTTGAATAAGCACTAGATAGCTATACCATATACGACAGGGTTTCTTAAAGTGGGGTCCGTAGCATGTGTATCAGGGGTCCGCAGAAGGCCAGTCTGTAAACATATTTACTAACAAAGTGTGTAGTAATTGTCGAAGACAATTCCACAATTATTTATCGTTCTCATTGAGGTCAACAGCAGCACCCTTCTCATTAATCAAGTAGTAAGTGTAATGTAATAATCAATAATAGTTTTTTTTAAATAATATAAAGAAAGCTTTTTGCATTTCCAAAAATATTTTTGACAGGGTCCGTGGAATTGTTTAAATTGTGGAAGTGGTCCATGACTGCAAAAAGTTTAAGAAACCCTGATATACAGTGTATTTTTTGTAAAATTATTGTTTTAAAAAAAAAATCGCTTTTTTCTCCTTTAATCCTTTGTCATTAATTGTGTGTAAAAAATAATAATTGACAAAATTTGTGTTTTGACAGCACTATTGATCTTTGGTGTTTATTTCATAGATATTTGTCTATTTTATTCAAGAGTTATAACGGTTTATGCATGACAGGTTCACAACGAAGGATTAAAAATAAAATGGCCCTAAAAAATACAAAAAAATATTGGTTTTTTTCTATTTTTTTATCACTAAATTATCCTCCTTTTGCCCCCTTCCTCGTATGTGCACTTAATGCAAAAACCCAATGTATAAAAAATATATGGGAAATGAAATTTATTTTTAGGTGTTAAAAAACAACTGCAAAAAGTACTATGCAATAACGGATAACGTATCTGCTTGATTTAGTGGCTCGTGGCAACAAGAGACAGCATCCATTATAAATACATTAAATGCATTGTGAATAGAAAAAAAATCTTAATAAATACTGATTTTTTTCTTTGCTGTTTCTTTGGACAAAAATTAACGAATAATGTTCCAAACAGTTTGGTATAAATACACAGAAAAAATAATTATCACTTTAAAGATAAATATCTCAGTAACTATTAATTTCCCAGGTATGGTCCAGAAGACAAAAATTATATTGACAAAGGGGTTCAATACATGGGTTTCGGCTTCGCGTTCAGTCTTTTTACATACTGTTTATAAATAAACAACAATTGTTACACAGCAAGGCATACTTACTTTTAAAACAGTTGCAACCCAAAAATAATCACTAAGTTTTTCAGGATTATTCTCGCAATCATTATTCTTCACTTCTACTTTCATGCCTTCAAAGGTACTATCCCACATCTCATGTAAGGGAGCGTGCTTGAAGAGACTCACTGGAGCAGCAAGGAAGTCACAACCAAAGAGTTCGTCTTTCCATTCATAGCTATTAGCCACCAATGATGCAGACTGCTTTATGGGTCCAGCCTTGAATAAGATTCATAAATAGTTTACCTATGAATATTCACACAAATAGTGTAAACTTAACAATTACAACTATTAAAGAGTCCAAACCGTTAACAAATTGAAAATGGTACCAAACAACAACTTACAGGCCTCAAGTGCAGATCAAAAGCCAAGTCTTTCACACTAACATATAATTTTCAATTTAAATAATTAATATTTTGAACTGCAAAAATTTGTTTCAATTTAAATATGAAAATAATTAAACTCACCTGCAGGTCATTTAGTGTCACTTGCCATTGTTGAATTTGTGGTAATGGCTCCATGGGAATAAGCCCAGCCATATGATCTGTACCTTCCATGACCTTAAATCTCCAATTCATATGTCTACGCCTAGTAGCACTAGTACAACATCTCAAAGAGCAGAATTTATTGTTACGAAAATAAAAATGTTCACGACGCCCAACAGATCCACACAACTCGCATATTGCTGGAATGATAGATATAAAAAACTAATCCTATTTTTATTCATCTAAACTAGCAAAATTTTATAGATTACTTGCTGTAAAAATGTTTTGTCATAATAATTGTCCAAAAAAAAATCTGGAGGGCCACCATTATCACTTAGGGGTATAAAAAATTGCCTGAGACCTATTCTCAGACCTACCAAATATACACAAAAAATTCATAAAAATTGGTTAACAGTTAACCCCTTTCAGAGGAGTTCGATAACAAACACTGCAAGCTTTTAACCTCTCCTCTCTAGGCGGTCTTATGCGACCGGTGTGACGTCACGCAATGAATTTTTTTTCAAAATACCCTCAATAAATTAAAAAAAAATATATATATATATATATATTTCAGAACCAAATTATATTTTTTCATTTTTTAAAAAGAAATGTATTAATTTATAAATATACTTTTGTGAAGGTATTTTTCACTATTACATAGCGTAAAGTCACACCAGTCGCATTCGACCGGTTGGTGGCTAACAGGTTAAGACATCCACAGGAAGAAAGGGCCATTATGTATCCATCACTGCATGGATATTGCTACCCATGTGGTTTAAAAAATTGACATAATGATTACCACTATTAATCTCAAAATTACCTACTTTGTAGGGAAAAAGGTAAGTGTTGAAACAAAATAAAAGTTTAAAAAATTGCTTTGCCCCTAGGCATGATGAATAGGTAATCTTTCGAGAATTATGTAGAAGTTACAATGAATACAAATATTTGACCATTTGCCTAATAATATACCTAGCAAAATAAATGCTACAACAACCTATATCTGTTAGTTATTTTGGCTTATAATAATAAGTATTAGATAATTTTTAACAGTACCAAAAACCAGAATACTCATAAGCTAAGCTAAAGATAATAATATGAAAAGCATCAAGCACAATTTACTTACCAAAGCTATCCTTTTCCAAGGGAACTATAGTTAAATTATCAACCTGAGAATCATCAGTCGAAATCACAGTGTTTGAAGGAATTCTATCGTTGCTGATAGTGTAACAAGCCATTTTTTAGCAGAAGGCACGTAAAATGTGATAGCTTTATGGCAAAATATCGCAAACCTCATGTCTAAATATTTGATACTACAACACAGAAAAAGAAATTTTAATCTAAGCGTAACACATAGAAACTCCGACTTTCAATGTTGAGGTCGTTGATATGAAACTTTCAAATAATTATTTATATTTTATAATGGATGCATGAATGAAGGTAGATAAAAGTATTTTGCATGAAAAAGACCTATAGACGTAAAAAAACTCAACAAAATAGCCTTTGCTTTGGAATACTTATAGTACTCTGTGAATTTGACCCACAATTTTGCCCAAAGAGAATAGTAATTTTTGCCTTTTTGCCCACAGACTACATAGCAGTGCTGCCACCATAGAAAATATTTTATCACTGGTTTTGCCCTGAATTTTCACCAGATTTTGGGATATTTTTAACTAAAAAAATCACTAGAATTCTCAAAATATTTTAAAATGATAGACAATAAAATACACAAGATTTGTGATTAAAAATAATATTTTAATTGTGAAAATAATCAATTTCATATACTACACGACCTATGATCGTGATCCAAATATCGTGATAAATTTTGAACGTGTAGCTTACACCTTACGTTTTTGTTGATGGATTTTCCTGTACATCCATGGAATTATTAGTGGATGCGCGCACGGGTGACTTTTGTCACGCGGCGACAGAAATGTTTTTGTAACTGTCACGCATGGAATTATTATAATTCCATGCTGTCACGTCACGCAGGTGCGCGCACGGAGGGCAACAGCTTAGACTATAGATACCAATAGACATGAAATACCTACGAAAAAAGCGTGCCAATATTTGAGTTGGTGCTCTAAGATGGCGGAAAAAAACTAGGGACGCTGCATCCAAGATTCCACACTTTTTATGTTTTTCTTTATAGAAATCATTTAAAAAATCAATAAAAAACGTATAACTGTAAAATGCACTCACAAATAATGCTCACCGACTGATATTTTAGCACAACAACAAACACGGTGCTTTGTAATGGCGGACTGAACTGGACGCAAATTTATTTGAGACATATAATAACATTGCGAATCCATTGGTTTAGTTAATCTGAGGGCAACAGTGACGAAACTTTTTTGTAATCGAAGCATCTAGTGTTGCCAAGTTAGTAAATTTTCCACTAGTTCAGCAGGCTAACTACGGTTGGTAACTAGAACTGTCATTTTTGAAAGGAACTTTATATCCATTACTGGTTTAATGATTTTATGTGTTACGGAGGCGTTCATGATAGCAGCAATGGATGTTAAGTTCCTTTCAAAAATGACAGTTCTAGTGAGCAACCGTAGTTAGCGAATAGGCCGGCTGGTGGTTTGTTGGTGGGTTATGACGTTTCTGGTGGCCGGTGGTTTATTTACTGGGCATTAAATGTCAACAACTTATGAACCTCATCTAATGATATACTAGTCTGTCATTCCGAAATGTCACACTTGACATTCCGCCTAACACCAGTTAAAAAATTATTAGATTTTTGTAATATAAACATTTAAATTCTAACAATACATTTTGACAATAACCCACCAGGATACATTCATTGTTACATAAAAATTAAAAAAGATTAAAAAACTAAAAAAATACTGCACTAAACTAGAGCAGTATCTTTTGGATATTTTAGAAAATTCATATAAAATACCGTACTACCGTGTCGTGAAGTTTCCCTTAAATTTTCCGGGTTGGTAAAAAGTAAACCACCGCGTTCTGAATATAGTTTCTACAGAGAAAAAGAAACTATGCAGTTACTCTTATCATTTCTTATCCTTGCATGGGGAGGAGCTCCTTCATCTGTCCTTATAATACTAAAAGAGCTCAAAGAGCCGTACTCAGTCTCCTTAAATAAGAATCGACGGTATCCCACCATTCTACTGTATGAAGATGCTAAGGTTTTGAGTGTCCGTAGATTTTTTCTCATGCGTCTCCTCCTCTTTACACATAAAGCAGTATTAAATATGTCTTCATATAGAGAAATGCTTCAGAAGCGTACGTTTTATATAACTACTGCAAGAATAAAAACTTCTTTTGCTCGTCGCTTCAGAATATTTTTAGGACCCTACAATTATAATAAAGTGGTAAAGACGTGTCCATCCGTGAAACTATCTAGTGTCAAAGAGGCTAAATGTTTACTGCTGAGGTATACTGTAGGTAAAAGTCTGGCAAAAAATAGATGCTTAAATATAATCACCCAAAACATTCGAAGCATAAATTGTAACATTTCCGATTTCATGACATTGCTTAACAGATCTAGGATTGTCTGGGACGTTATAGTATTGTCCGAGTGCTGGCTTTCTTCAAACTCGAACGTACCTCAACTTCCAAATTACATTCATGCAGCTACAACTAGAAATAGAACTCAAAATGAGGGTATAGTTATATATTGTCATAAATCATTACAGGGAACTTATGACGAGGCGCAGGTCGATGATGCAAACTGTCTTGTCTTAAAACTAAACCAGGAAACCTGTGTAGTTGGTATTTATCGTCCGCCAAGCACTAGCAACGTGAGTAAATTTGTAACCTCATTGGACGCGCTTCTCACAAAATTGGCTAGCTTTAGAAATGTTATAGTATGTGGTGACATAAATATTGACATAGCTTCAGAGAGTACTGATAATCGCTCCCATGAGTATCTTAATGCATTGGCCAGTCATTTGCTCCTTCCCGGTCACACTGAAGTAACCCATGGTCGTACGAGTCTTGACCATATAATGATCAAAACAAAGCTAGAAGCTTTATGTTTTGTTATTGATTCGTCAATTACAGATCATAATAGTGTAGCTCTTAGTATAAACCTCATTACTAACATGATGGATCACACTAACAGGGTAAGCCAGCGAATTGACTACCACAAATTGGATGAACTCATGCTAGAAGTAGACTTTAGTAGCGTACTAATGTGTGGTGACTCTAACTCCGCGGCAAATCTTTTGGTGGAGCTGCTGTCCTCTGCACTTGAAAAATGTACTATACCTGTCGTCACCTCAAAAAGAAAACTTATACACAAACCCTGGATCACATTGGGACTTATGCGTTGTATGAGGAACAGAGACATCTTACATAAAAAAATGAAAAAGAACCTGATAATGAAGTTATGAAAACAACTTACAAGCGCTACAGAAATTTTTGTACCTCATTACTAAAAAAAGCTAAGAGGAATTATGAGAGGGAAGAGATAGAGGCAGCTCGAAATAACAATAAAAAACTGTGGAAAGTCATAAAAGGGATAACCAGCTCGTCCCAAAGTGCCGATTGCTCCTTGACTCTTTTCTCTCAGAATCCGCAACAGAGTGTAAATAGTGTGAACCATTATTTTGTGGAAAGGAATGGCAGTTGGCAAGAATGGCAAGAGTGGAAATTGGCAAAAAACTCTCACAAAAACACTCTTCACAGACATGTACGAGTAGGGCGCACACATTAGATTCGTATCTGCCATTGTCGCCACCAAATTCTCTTGTTATTATTCCGGTGGACGAGGAGGAAGTCGCTCGCCTTGTTGGAGGTTTGAGGGATGGGTGTGCTGTTGGTGTTGACGCAATCTCGAGTCGATATGTAAAGCGATACATGCGTCTACTGGTTCCTTCGATCACTCATATTTGCAACTTGGCTATAGCTTCAGGCATTTTTCCGACAAGTTTCAAAAAGGCTCTCATAAAGCCTGTGCATAAGGGTTATGACAGAGATTGTGTCGATAACTATAGGCCTATTTCCATCCTGCCGACTCTATCTAAGATCCCCGAACGTGTGATGAATGACCAGCTGATCAAATTCCTAGAATCAAATAACTTACTCGCATCTTCGCAATTTGGCTTTCGACGCGGTAGATCTACCGGTGACGCGGTCCTTGAACTTGTCAACTCAATAGTTACAAATCTAGATGGCAAAAGGAAATGTCTGACTGTGTTTCTTGATCTTGCAAAGGCGTTCGACACGGTCTCAATCCCGCACCTCCTGAGTAAACTAGAAAAAATGGTAGTAAGAGGCCTACCACTCGAACTATTCAGGGACTATCTTACCAATAGAACCCAGAGAGTCAAAATAGGTGACTGGGTGAGTGACGAGGTTAGGATCGAGATCGGTGTACCCCAAGGCAGTATAGTTGGCCCTACACTGTTTCTCGCTTATATCAATGACCTATGTCAACTACAGCTTCGTGGGGGCAAGATCTTTACTTTTGCAGACGATACGGCACTCTTCTTTAGCGGCTCAACGTGGGATGAAGTGTTTATCAATGCTCAGGCAGGTTTTGACAGAGTATGCGAATGTCTTAAACATAATATTTTGACCCTAAATGTCGCAAAGACCAAGTATATGGCATTCGCTCTAAGGACTAACCGACTCCCTCCCGACACATTACAGATAACAGCTCATTCGTGCGATACTAGGGATTTGTCGTGTAAGTGTCCCTCTCTTATTAAAACTGATAGCATTAAGTACCTCGGTGTCGTAATGGACCATACTCTTTCTTTTAAACCCCACATAAACTCTCTTGTACCCAGGATACGTAAGCTTATCTATGTATTTAAAGCGCTCAGGAATGTTGCGGACCGAAGGGTTATTAGAATGGTGTACTATGCTCTGTGCCTTGGAATATTGTATTACAGCATGGGGCGGGATTGCAAAGACCACGATAATCGAAGTGGAAAGGGCTAGACGAGCAATTTTAAAGGTCGCTGCTGATCTCCCCTTTCGATACCCTACATTTAACCTATACACAGAATGGAGCATACTTACGGTCAGACAAATGTACATCCTGCAAACCATCGTCCACAAGCATTCCCTCTTAAATTATGACCCCGAACTCATAAAGAACAAGCAAGACAACTACTTACATTTTTGGCGAACACTTTTAATCTTAGAAAAGCAGCGAGAATTTCTAGGTAGTTAATGTGTTGTGTTCTCTCCTGAATGCTCCACAACCCGCTAACCTTCTCTTTGCCACGTACAGCCCCGTATTTGAGGCGTCTGAGAAAATTTCCAGATCATGTGTATCATGTTTGATTTTACAAAACGGTATTTGTATTGCGTCATTTCTAGGGATATTTATAAATTTATCATAATTATCATTAATGATGATTTTAAGTTTAATTACTTAATGCGCTCGAATATTTTAGTATAAGGCTAGCTGTATTCTACAGCCGGGCAAACTGAGACTAGTAATTCGACTATTTGTGCGAATTGACGTATTCAACATCTTTTAAGAGTTAACCATTTTTTTTTTTTAATTTCTGATTTGTGATCTGGAAATTTTTAGTCTAGATTAGAACGAAACCTTAAAAATGTACATATATTACTAGGTATCATTAAACTTGCTGGTAGTGGTAGTCGCAGTGTGGACCTTACCATGCGCGCCCATAAGGGCACGGAGAACACCGGGGGGTTTTAGTGGGTCGGCCTGGCACTCTGCCGGGCCAGCCCCACACACGCCCGCCGTCCAGCCAACGGCGGGTACGGTGCGATTACGCATTTCCCCCCGAAAAAAAAAAAAAAAAGGTATCATTAAACTTTTGTCCTCGTTAATTAAAATCAAAGAGAGGTAATTAATTTTTTGGTTTGTATAGTATTATACAAACAACTATCGTAAGAGTGTCGCATTAGCCAATAATTATCTAAATAATTTGTTGATTTTAGGTCCGCAGAACGGAGTAATCAGACAATTGGTTTCATTGCCTTGATGGTGCAGTACTCAAGCCAAATAGTTCTTGTTCAATTTAAAATCTTAAATATTTTCTTGAATTAGGGTCAATACTTATTAAATAAAAGGCATCTTTTAAATCTATTTTTGGCATGAATTAATTTTTTGTTATAAATTTTAGCACTGAGCGTAAATTTTCAATTTTTAAATGATCTGCTTTTATAAATTTATTAAAGTTTTTTTTTTAATTCAGGATGAAACGATGTTTACCATTTGGTTTAGGTACCAGAATATACTTGATAAAAATTGCCCTTCAGTAGGTTGGCATTTTGAAATAGCACCATTAGTTAACAAGTTATGAATAGCTTAATTGAAATCATCTCTTTCTGTGGCTAAATAATGTTTCACCTTTGGAATAGGTAATTGGTTAACGGGACTAGTGAATGGGATTTCGTATCCCTTGATGCAGGATAGAATTTCTGCATTCTTAGTTATAAGAGACCATTGGTCATAAAAAGAGGCAATTTTACTGGATTTTGCAGCGATCGCGTGGCGGCGGGCGGCTGCTGCGAGTGTCTCGATGAGCTCGATGGCCGACCTCTACTGGCAGGGGGCTCCTTCGTCTTCGGACGATTAGGCTGCTTCCGAGTAGGATAAGGGCCCTTCCAGTTTAATTATTCCTGGAGGTGCTAGGCGTCGGTGCAGGCGCCTTTTTTTTTTTTGTTTGTGGCTTATGCAATGAAGTTTTTAACTCTGCACCCTATTTATTTATCGCCTTTGCAGTCTTAATAATTTCTGACAGGTTTTCGCCTAATGAATGAATAAAAAATGGTTAAGTATTTTGAAGCTGGTCTTTCATGTCCTTTGGGAAGACAGAATAAAATTCCGTCGTATGACTGAATCCGGTACTGTAAGTCACAGAGAATACGTTCTGTGTCCATCAACATTTTTATTAATTCTGGGTCACTGTTATTTTTCGAGGTCAGCGAATTAATAGCTTGGTTCAAGCATGAAATAGCCGTAGAAACTTGTTTTTGCCTAATTTCGATATTTTTATAACGTTTAGCGTTTATATCGGAGATAGCCACCTTCATTTCGGCATTCAGTACCTACGGGAGCATTAATTAGTTTGCAGTTACTCGGCGAAAGGTATTTTACATTAATGTGTGTTCCAACTTAACTGCAAAGTCTTTGTGAATGTCGGCTCCAAAAGTATTCGAAATAGTTGGATCCTCGCCCAATATTTCAAGTATTGTGGTGTTTAGCATCGCATTAGCTGACCCAGGCTCGTCGGTATTCGTCACTTGCTCAGGCGCGCCGGCGGCGGCGGTGGTGGCGGTGGTGGCGACCACCACGGGGGTGACCGTCATGACGGCACAGAAGATATAAACGGCGGGCTCGCACTGAGCGTAGCCACTTCGGCGGGTTCTGGGTCGAGGTCGACCTGCATCTCCGAACGTGGCTCAGAACCAATAATCCCATCGAGCAGTAGGCCAATTATAAATCTTTCATCGTATGACATGGCATAATAAATCATGAAATGCTTCATTTCGTATTACCGATCTCCAATGATATCATTACTATGGCATAATTTCGATGATTTCAATATCATATAACGAACGAATGATCAAAAATCTGACCGATAATCATAATTTTCGCTTTGCACTATGATATCATATGATATCATTTGAAAACCGTGAGATCGTAATAGGCCTGCAGGTTTAAAACGTTGTTATTACGTTCTTGTTCTGAAAACCACCGATATCTCCATTAGTCATGAAACAGACCAAAGTACTGTTCGCGAGACTAATTTATAGGGTAGTACAGCTCCAAAGAGAAGTACGCAAACCCGGATAGGTTATCATTACCATAGGGTAGTACAGCTCCAAAGAGAAGTACGCAAACTCGGATATGTAACCATTTCCACTATGAATACACCGATATCTCCATTAGTCATGAAACAGACCAAAGTACTGTTCGCGAGACTAATTTATAGGGTAGTACAGCTCCAAAGAGAAGTACGCAAACCCGGATAGGTTACCATTACCATAAGGTAGTATAGCTCCAAAGAGAAGTACGCAAACCAGGTTAGGTAACCATTACCACTATGTATATACTGTATTTATTCTTTAGTATATAATCATAAAAAGTAGGTGCATGTTACGATTGGATAATTATTATTACTGCTAATCAGTTAAGGAACAATCCTAAAATACTAGTGCAACCCCAAAGAGAGGTGCGCAAGCCCAGTTTAGTGAATAATCACTGTAGCAATAACTATTATTTAGTAAACTTTCTTCTTAGAGATATAGTGTTATAAAAATTCATACAAAAGGGGTATAAATAAGCCCATTAGGTAGGTATGAAATAAATCTTATTTAACAGTTTTCGTAAAACTATTTCATTGGATTATAAAACTTCATTTCAGAGGAAACCAGTAAAAAATAAAAACGTGACAAATTTACCATTATAGGTATAATTCGTCATCAACTAATTAAGTTTCTCTAGTACTTATGAGAATATAACAAGATGTCTGACTTATCATACTTCTGCCCGTTATCAAACGAGCATTGTACGGGCAGCAAATAGAAAATGACATTTTCGGCCATAGTCACTAATAAATGCACTTATTCACACAATGACTAACCTTGAGACTCCGAGCGGGAACGCCTGTCGGGCAAGCTGGAACGACTCCGTGTACGGCATCTTCGTAACACTTTGAGTTTTTTAAACTTACACAACAGATTTGACAATCCTCCTCACTTTTCCGCTTAGGCATTATAAATAAGCACTACCTCACTTAAAGTAAAAACTTTTAAGACGCGAGAGTGTGATCGTGGCGAGCACTAAAAAGCGAATGAAGCGAGCGGATAGGTCGCCCACCTTGTTGACGTGAGACTCATTTTAAATTTTATTTATACTCTCAAATAAAGTGCGTGACTGGCGTATCACTAGGCGTTACTACAAGTATTATTTGCTAATCCCGAGGACGAAGCCGAGTATAATGTCAAACTTACCTGCTCGTTGTTGGAACCATGTGTCATCAGCCGACAACCCGGCGGATGCCCCCTCTCGTGGTATGCCTCCTGCTGCTTTCCTGCAAAATAAATTGTGGCTTTGTGGACCTGAGTGGCTCTCACGAGAGCCCAATGACTGGCCGTTACCTAAGGTCATAGAAAAATCTAATATCGAGAAGCGTAATTTACCTTCGGTTTCAATAACAACATGTACCAGCAATTCTTTAGAGCAATCTGATTGCTTAGAATATTTTCAACGATATTCATCTACATCTACACTTCTACACTAATATTATAAAGAGGAAAACTTTGTTTGTTTGGTTGTAATGAATAGGCTCAAAAACTACAGGACCGTTTTTAAAAATTATTTCATCATTCGAAAGCTACATTATCCATGAGTAACATAGGTTAAATTTTATTTTGGAAAAAAATAGGGTTCCATAAGATATTTGGGTTTTTCGGACACAAGGTGTAAAAAATCAACCAGAAAAGTAACTTATTTTGCGTACGCTGCCTAAACTATAAAAGATAGAACCATAAAATGTTCTAATTAATTGTACATCTTATAAATATCTACAAAAAAGTCCGCACCACACTATACTAACAGTAATATAATTTGTGCACTATACCTATCTATGTCGAGTGAGGCACAACAACCATTTTTTTATTTAAAAATCTTGAATTTTTTTTGAACTACATTTAAACGCATTTATTTTTGTCATGCTATTAATTCTTATCAAAATAATTTTTTTATCATTAGCTGTGTTCCAGTTAACCATCACCACTTTGCTGGTGCTGACATCTGATGTTAGCCTCGTTTTGCGTTTCTTCTAAGAAATGTTGACATTTTTAGCCGCGCTAATTGTTACAAATGAAACGATAAGAACTGATTTTTCGTGCTGAATTTTGACGCCTCACCTACTTATTCCAGTAACTTAATATTTCAAATAATACAAATCAAAATCGGCTAAAACTATAAATATCTTTTAATTATTTAAATCCATTGAAAAATCACTTTAATTCGTGAAAAAAAAGAGTCCAAATGTCAAATTTGAAAGCTGTCAAAAATGGTATCAGACAGAGGACCCATTTATTAGCATGGGTATTTGGTGTTAACTTTTCGTGGCAAAAATGTTTAAGTGACACGAAACCAGCACGAAAAGTTAACACCAACGCCTAATAAAACGCGTTTATGCTAAAAATGTTGAAAATGTTGCAAATCCATGCTTAACTGGAACGGGCCTATTGTGTTTGTTGCTAGAATATCACAATAAAAAATAAATAATGATAATCATAGAGTAAGGTAAACACAATGATAATTTAACTACTGGCTACACTAAAGGTGTCCGCCATTAGGCGTGTTCGGGTAGCCTGTGGTGGCGTTTTTAGCATTATCAAAATTGGCGTTGATGTAAAGCGTTCGGTTAGAAGGTTATGAAATTTTTGCCATTTTTGCTCCACACCCTAACCGAACGCTACATTATCCACTGGAACGCTCGCCACGCGAAGCGTGGTGGGTTTCAAAAGCAAAAAGTTGTATATCTCAAATATCAAAGGTGCCGCCATTGCGGAATGACTCACCCCGGCGCGTACGGAGTGTTCAAAAAATTGCGGAGAGTGACATATACTGTCTACAAGAGAACAAAAAATACGTATGGAAAGGTAATTTAATATAGAAGGAACTTATAACAGTTAATTAGATAAGGATTAATAATTAAATGAATGAAGCGCGAAAATGTTCGGAAGGTCGCGGAAGACCCGATTTTTTTTTAAATTTTTTGCACAAAAACTATTTTATAAAACTTTAAATAACCATATATATTATTATAGCCCTATTCTTGAAGATTATTTTGATATATAATAGTTTTGGGTAATATTATTAATGAAAAAAGAAAAAAATAATAAAAACGATTAATTACGTAATTATATACGCGAGATGCGCACGCGCGACCTCAAATTTAAAAAAAATGCAAAAAATAAATTATTGTGTCTAAAATTAAATAAAAAATACGTATGGAAAGCTAATTTAATAAGGAATGAACTTATAATAGTTAATTAGATAAGGATTCATAATTGAATGAATAATGACGAGAATAGTAACTAAAGTGCTTAAAATTTCAAAAATATTCACTTTTTGAAAAAAACGTTTAGTGTGGCAATATAACACTATAAACTATCATAAACCATACATAATAATGTAGCCCAATTCTTCTAGTTTATTTTGATATAGAACACTCTACGAAAATACTAATACAGACTAAGTAAGTACGCAATAAATCTCATCGGTCATGGAGTAAGAAACGTATGGATACGGCCAAGTAAGTTAAACCGCAGACTATGACAAATTTATTTCAATCTAAGACTAAAAATAAATTGGACATGACCTGTCAACTTATGAAAGAGACTATTGACAAAAGAATAAAGCCATAGAGAAAATATTTTATTTTTCGCGATTTTTTTATCACACCGCGCGGTTTTACGCAAAGGGAACTGGGTACCATAGTACCCAGGTCGATCGAGAAGCTTACGATTTTGCGGACTATATTCCCCACGGACGTTCCAGTGGGTATCAATATGTCAAAGTCATAAGCTATTATAACCTAAATTTATTTTCAGTTTCCAGATTCTGGATGTATTATGATGTAATAAGCTCGCTTCATGATTAACGATCATTAATTTCCATAAATAATGAAAATAAAATTTATTTCGTTAAAACTTATTCAATCGTGTCAAAAATTTTACGTATAGTAAACGTCAAAAATCTTAAATATCAAAAACTGCCACTTTTGACCCTCTTCGATAGCTGGGGCGAAATTGGCAGTTCACAATGCCATTTTTGACATTTTTTCAGCTATCCGAACGGTTGACGTAAACAGATAAAAATGCAACTTTTGTTCACATTTCTTCTAACCGAACGCTCCTTGTGTCAATTTTGTCATTTTTAACAGTTATTTTTGCCACCTTGATGCTATCGAACGCGCCTAATAGGCGCGTTCGGATAGCATCAAGGTTGTTGTTTATTTGTGTTTTTGTCGATAGATCGCACGGGTGGTAATCTCCATACTATTTTTTTATTCATCCCAGAAAGGGGCCCTACATCGTCAGATGACAGTTACCCCTCCCCGCCCTGCCCTTTCCTTCCCCTCTGTGGCCCGCCGTCCGTCACGCACGAAAATAAACAAACAATATGGCTGACATTTCAATTCTTGTGTTCAAGTGTGCGTTTTCGTTGATTAATTTCCGACCACATCTTTTTTTTTTTTTTTTTTTTTTATTGCTGAAAGTTGGCAAACAAGCAAACTGCCTACCTGATGGTAAGTGGTAACAGTCACCTATAATACATGTGGCTCTTGTGAGATTCACAGCAAAACTGCAACCCCCACAAGAACCACAGTGTACGTTGCCAACTTGTGACACAAGATGTAAAGTCACAGTACCCAGTAATTTCACTGCCATATCTTACCCTTCAAACCGGAACACAGCAATGCAAGCACTGCTGCTTTGCGGCAGAAATAGGTAAGACGGAGGTACCTAAGCAGACGACCCCGGTACAGAGTCTCCCTCCAGTCTCCGCAATTACCTGTGATATTTGCAATTGTATTTACATTTTGTTAAAATGTATTACTTTTGCTGTGTTGAAGGGTGTGATAGTGTACGACAGGACGTTTATTTACACCGTTTTCCATTTACCAACAAGGAAAGACTTGAAAAGTGGATTTAGTGTCTTGGTAGTGACAAATTCCGGGATTTGAGTATAAGTGAGCCTAGAAACCATTATGTTTGTCATAAGCATTTCGAGAAACGTTTTATAACACCAAAAAACCGTTTACTCATAACTGCTCATCCAACGCTATTCTCAAGTGAAGAAATCACTACGGACATATCGTCATCACACTCTGAGGATACTGGTGAGCACCTAACCTTAATTATCACGTATCCCAGTAATAATTTAGACAAAATATGTATTTTAATGTGAAAAAAGTAATATAATAAAATATTTTTTTAATAAAAGATTAACAAACATCATCAATCGATGCTGAATTAGGAATAGATGTCATATAAAATGGTTTGTGATGATAAATAATTTTTATTTGTTACAGAGAACATTTCTCAGTACCACACTTATTCCCAGAAAAGACGCTTTGACCACAATTATTGCAAGCCTTTCTGTGCAGTGTTACAAGACATAACTTTAAATGTACAGGAACGACTACCTACAACATCAAGTGCAGGTTGGTACTTAGTTACTAAACAAAAAGTGTGTTAAGGTCAGATATCAGACTTCTTTATCAAAAATAATTTTTAAGCAAAGAAGTAAGCACTTGGTTCAGAGTGGCTTGTCATTATGTAAGATAGTTAATAGCAAGTTTTGTTTAGTACTATCTTTTTACTATATACACATGTCATAACATACATATGTCATGTTACTGGTGGAAATTTCAACCACTTTTGTTCAATGTCCTTTATACATATTTAGACAATGCTAATGTTTATTACATAAGTGTTTGTCGTTGGTAGGAATTGAACTCACATTGTAACTACTCAGTCACTGCACCACTGATCCGTCAAATGTAATAAATTTTAAATTTGTTTGTTATTGCTTTTCAGATTTAAAGAAACCTAAATTTACAAATGTTCCAGCAAGTGTTACTCGAGGATTAAATCCATATGCGAGAAGAATTATTGAAATGCAAATCAATTTAGCATATAGAAAGGAAAAAGGAAGACGATTCTCTGCAAAAGAAAAATTACTTGCTTTAAGTATAATGAAGCAAAGCCCGAAAGCTTACAGGTTTCTACATAAAATTTTCATTTTACCATCGAAAACAACACTAAATAAATTCACATCAAATTTAAATGTGGAAGCTGGAATCAATCCACAAATTTTTACAGCTCTGAAAGAACAGGTAATATTCTGAAAACATTATAATGTATCATATCGTAGCTTCATGTAAATTGGATGTTGAAGTTACAAATGAAATTTTTATTTTGTTTTAGATTGCGAGCTGGGATGAAAAAAGAAGCTATGCTCAATAGTTTTTGATGAGATATCATTGACTCCAGGGCTTCATTTTAATAAGAGCAAGGACCAAGTAACTGGTTTTGTAGAGATGTGAAAGCAAAGAAGTTAACATACCCCTCTGAAAAGCTCGTGAGGTCATCTGGAACTATTGTTAAAGAAACAAATAGGTATTTGGAAGAAAATGGATACAAAAAAAATGTTACAAAAAATTTAAGAGTAAAAGGCAAAAACCTTACTAAAATATCAAAAAAAATGTAAAAATAAACAGTTTAATAAATACTACCTTCTTTTATTGCACAATTATTCACTTCAAAAGTAGTTAAAAAGATATGTGACGAAAAAAAGTGTAAATGTATGTTTACTCCCTTTGCCTATAAGCAGTCGCCATATCTGAAAAAAAAACAATTAAAAAAAAAAGAAATGTCATGTATCGTTTCAGTATTGACAGTTCTTTTTTCAAGCAAAAATTTGTCTATGTGAGATTGCCGTCTGATACGTAGTATCTCTTTCGACTTTTCTATTCGCAATGAGACATACCTACTAGGGATACATCGAGTGTTACCTCAAAAAACATGTTTCTAAAAATCCTAAAATGGTAGTAAATAATAACAAAAGATTCATAGATGTTAACCATATTTTCTGATGATAAACATCTTTTAAAACATAAATTTGCGTTATTTAACTAAAGTTAATATTTTTAAGTATATTTTGTTTATAATTATCCAGAAAGACGAGTTTGAAGATTATTTATTAAATGGATAATGGATGTAAAGTCAATGTTGAACTGGCAACATACATTCACAAAAAATATGGCCGAATTTATATTTCTGGCGCATGAATTATTTTCCTTTTGTTTCTCCATTGCGAATTTACGCAATAATATCGAAGTGTGCTTGCTTTTGAGATAACGACTTTTCTTGATAGTGTCTTTTTGTGTTTTTACTTGAGAAATAGACTCGTTTGGAGACAGTGACTTGTTTTGATTTTTGTGTTAAACTTGAGTTCTTTTTCGTGTTGTTACTTAGATTTAATTGCTTTTCCTGAGACAGTGACTCTAAAACGTGTCAATTTGAACAATAGTTTGTCAGGGAACATGCCTGATAACCTGAAGAGAAAATGTCTCAAGTGTGGAATCTCACCACAAGATGATGCAATTGCAAACATTATACTATATCGCTTTCCAAAGCCAGGAACAACAAATATTCGACGGTAAGTGTTGAAATTGACCAGTTTAAATACTTCTGACATTGCCACGTCCTTTTTTTGTTATTCAACAAGCCTTCATCGCAGTTGTCAAACAACGACGTTGAAAACTTCTCTTAAATATTCGCGAAATTATTTTATGAAACTGTCTATCCTGGCACTTGACACTAGCAGTAATGGTTGTTATCCTCTCTAACGACTAAATGCTACAATAAAAAAAAAAGAAAAGACCATGAAGCAAAAACAATTTTGCTTCATGGAAAAGACCCCTGTTAAAGCGGTAGCGGTTATGTTCACAATAAAAAAGATAACACTTCTTTGAGTTCTATTAGCGTTACTGCAAGAACATAAAATTATAATAGTCTCTAAATTCCGTAGATTAAATATCATAATGATAAATGAACTACTGAATATTTTCTTTTTCAGATGTGAAATGTGGGCCAAGTATTGTTTTCCAAATGACAGTTGGTCATCTGTGGACTTCCAACGTAAATTATATGCTGAGCAAAGGATTATAAGATTATATATACTATTGACTTTATTAATGTTGAAGAGAAGAGATTATCCAAACATGCTGTTCCAGATATGGTTGGTTTTGACAAGGTGAATAAAAATAGCTTTTGTATATATCCTACCTGTTTATATCTGTGTTAAAATAAATATTTCCAGCATTTTATGCATTCAATGTGTGGATGCTGAGTCCTGAGAGTGGACTCCATCCTAAGACTTGTGATAGTTATATGCCGCCTGTAGAGTGCTCTTGTTGCATATTAATAATGATTATTTAGACAGTTCAGTGGTGTGACTATGGTTCATTTATTGATTGATAATGCCAAATTTTTTACATTTCAAATTGAGACAGCATACTTTATCAATAGTGCTTGCACTCCATCCAAATGTCCGAGTCTGAGCACTATGGATAAAGTCTGTATTATCAATTTCAATTGCTATGCAAGCTGTAACATAAACTACAACTCCTTACAATCATCATCATCATCACAGCTCATAATATATGTCCCCACTGAGGGGCTCGAGGCTACCCAAGGGTTAGGGTAGTAAGGCCTAAGTCAGCCATGCCGGCCTCGTGCGGATTGGTTGACTTCATATACACCTTTGAATTTCTTTATAGATGAATGCAGGTTGCCTCATGATGTTTTCCTTCACCATAGGAGCATCGACAAATGTACATATGAAATTCGAAAAACGAAAGACACATTGGTACATGGCAGGATCGAACTACGGACCTCCCGATAAGAAGGACAGTGCCGAGTCCACAGCACCACCAATGCATCCATACTCTACTCCTTACTGTACTATAAATTAAAAATTTGGAACTCCAGTTAGATATGAATAAGCCAGTTAGATATTATTTAAACAATATACAATAAAAACTTGACTAGAAGATATCAATTAATAGAGAATTGCGGGTCTGCTGGAAGAAATTTAATTAATGAAATAAGCAGATCCTTTGTACATTGTGTCTTATGTGTTGTTTGTGCTGTCTAGTTTTATGTGTACAAAAATTGTTAAATAAAGAAATAGGTAAAATAAGAAAAAAATCCTTGGTTTCTAAAAATAGTTCTATTTCTTTACAGGCATTGCCAAGACGTGGAGTCACATTCAAGACTTTTATGACTGAGATAATGTAAATCCAAATTTCGTGTTTGCTCCATCACTGAGGAAGGATCACCTTAACCCTAATTGCAAATAAAAGATGAAAGTTAGTCAGCTCAGGCAGCTCAGGTTTTGAGTCATTCGGTGGCTGCAGGCATGTTTGCAAAAATATCCCAAGGTAAACTTACCTACGTAATAATTAATTTATATTGTTATATCAATTAATCTGAACCTGAAAATTTATAAAGATTTGATATGAATACCGAAAAATGTCTAAACTAAAATTTATAGCTCGGAGCAAAGAGTTCTGATTAAGAAAAGCCGTGGGTTCGATTCCCACCCCAGCCCCCATAGCATGAACACTGAAACACAATAATTATGATAAAACAATAAATCAATATGAATGATAAAGCAATAAACTGTTTGATCATAGTGTGTTTTGTTGATCATGCTATGGGGCAGGCCTGATTAATTTTTTCTTGTTAAGTTTAATACCTTGACATACTTAAACATTTCCTACAAAGTTCATAAAAAATTAACAAACAGCAGCTGATTTTAACTGAATGTATTATTTATAAAAATATTTCATCCAGATGTTGGAATGTAAGATTTGTCATTGTGAGGGTGAATAACAATGCAAAATAAGGAAAACAGCTAGAAAAAATAAGTCGATTGAGTTGTAGTGTTGGACTGTCGGATGGCTCCTAGGAAAATATTGCCTGAATTCCTAGTTTATATATTTCTATAGTTTTGACAATTTTCATTATTTAGTTTTTATTACATTTTCAGGGGAACTGCCTGCAGGTGCAATTACAACGGCGGAAATTGTCGCCGTAAATAGCGACTCTGCTGTTTTGAGGAGAGGCAAACCACACTCAACAAACATAACCATGAACTCGCCGCATTTCAAACATTTTGAACTAATGAAAATTTTTTTGAGGAAGTAGAGTTTGTTGGATGCCGGAGCCCACCATCCACCACCTTCGTAAGATGGGTGGGTCTGGACTTTAAGAGGTATTTTGCAAATATTTAAAAATCTTAAAGAAAAACAGGATTAAATATCTGTCAACCCGTCGGGTACAGCAGGATGCAGTGGAAAATTTATTTGGCTCAATCCAGGCAAATTGTGAAAATTGCCTGGATTGAAATCCTACTGCCTCACAATTTTATAGGTGGATTGAAAACCTATAATTTCTAACCCACATAGAGTCAGGAAACTGTGAAACAGTCATTTATTATACAATAATAAATAATTTGAAGGACATGTTTTCTACACCACACACAAGCCAACAAGTAAAACCCCTAGAAGCCCTTGATATTGTGATCAATATGCTAGCTTCAGTGGACCACACTTTTGAAGCAAGCATGACTGACTCAGCTGAAATGCAAGCTTGTGCTTATTATGTGGGTTTATTATAAAAAAAAACTGAATGTGACTTGTGGTGTGTTTGAGAAGATATTAAAGTTGACAGAAAATGTACATTCATTCATAGAATGTGTGCGTTCCCCCAGCAGGAAATTGTGTCCTAGGCCAAATTAAGTTTCATGAATAATTAGAGCGTAATTTGCTATAAATGTGCGCGAAAGAAAAAATTTGTGCGCGTTTCCGTTTTGGAAAAAAATGAGAAAAACGAATCCTGCTGGGGTAACGTTTTTCCAGCAGGAAGATTTTAAACGAATAATCCGAGAGATAAATAATTTATATGAGCGGATAGCTTATATTTGTGCATAAATGTGCGCCAAAAATGAAATTTGTGGGCCATCGGGTTTTACAGATATTTCGTTTCCTGCTGGGGTAACGTTTTGCTGAAACTTGTTTCTCCAAAACCATCGAATGTGCACCCATTGAATAAAGATACATAAGTAGCTTTTAATTTGTGCCTATTTGTGACATAATTTGATTTTCAAAAATATTTACAGTTTAGGAATAATCACGTAATGAAGGAAATTCGAAAAAAAAATTCTAGCGCATAAATGAGAAAGCATAGAAGCTCACTGAAAACGACTTTTGAATGGTCTTATTATTACTAACAAACATAAAAAGTTTCAAGAATCTACATGTACGCGTTTTTGAATAATTAAACTTTAACTTTAATCGGTGATAACGTCACTGTAAACTCACAATGCAAGAAAGTGACCAAACCCAAATTACATAGGTATAGACCAAAAATTAGAGCGTATTCAGAACTATTTATCATGAAAATTTCAGCATCATATATTTTGTATTAAAGGAGATATAAACAAAAACCAAAAAATCGGCTAATTCTTTGGTTATCCGACTAAATACGAAAGGCCACCAAAAAGCGACGGTTTCATACTTGTTGATGACATTCTTAATTTTACCCACTAACAAGTTTTAATACGTCACGTCTGTGTACACTCGGCTATAAAACTGTTTTGGAAAAATGAATTTATTTACTTTTTTTGAGTTTATTGTCTATATTATTAAAAATAAACACTTCCAGTTAAATACCTACTTATTTAATGTGCGTCTATTGATAATTAATAATGTAATATTATATATTATGTAAATATATTATATATTATGTAATCCATACTAATATTATAAATGGGAAAGTGTATGTGTGTGTTTGTTTGTCCGTCTTTCACGGCAAAACGGAGCGACGAATTGACCTGATTTTTTAAGTGGAGATAGTTGAAGGGATGGAGAGTGACATAGGCTACTTGTCTCTTTCTAACCCCCCACTTCCCTAAAATGGGGGTGGAAGTTTGCATGGAGTATTCCGCAATTTTCAAGGTAGAAAGCTAAAAATTGATATGCGGACTCCGACTTTATTTTTTTATTTTTTTTAATTGCAGAAAGTTGGCAAACAAGCAAACTGCCCACCTGATGGTAAGTGGTAACAGTCGCCTATAATACATGTAGCTCCTGTGAGATTCGCAGCAAAACTGCAACCCCCACAAGAACCACAGTGTACGTTGCCAACTTGTGACACCAGATGTAAAGTCACAGTACCCAGTAATTTCACTGCCATATCTTACCCTTCAAACCGGAACACAGCAATGCAAGCACTGCTGCTTTGCGGCAGAAATATATAAGACGGAGGTACCTAAGCAGACGACCCTAGTACAGAGTCTCCCTCCAGTAAAGTCTATGTCTAGTGTGCCGCAAAGCTCTTTACTTTGTCCGTTGGATAACTTATCTATCACGGCATTTTATTTTGTACTAAAATTGCTATGAATGATACATTAATGACAATAAACTCAAAAACTCAATTGCCGTTATGAACGCGACTGTATCGACAACAACTGTTGTTTAATACTGTCAAGAATAGAATGTCATCAACAAGTATGAAATCGTCGCTTTTTGGTGGTCATTCGGATTTAGTCGGATAACCATAAACTTAGCCCATATTTTGGTTTTTTGTTTATATCTACTTTATTAATAAATGTATGAAGCTGAAATTTTCATGACATATATTTTGGAACATGCACTAATTTTTTATTCATACCCATTTAACTTGGCTTTAATCAGTTTCGTGCATTTTGACTGTAAAGTGACGTTATAACCAATTAAAGTTAAAGTTATATTATTTAAAAACGCGTATTCCCAGATTCATGAAACTTTTTATTTTTGATCGAAACAATAAGACCAATCAAATAACGTTTTCAGAGAGCTTCTATGTTTTCTCATTTAAGCGCTATAATTTTTTTTCGAGTTTTCTTCAATACGCGATTACTCCTAAACTGTAAATATTTTTGAAAAACAAATTATGTCACAAATAGGCACAAATTAAAAGCTACTCATGTATCTTTATTCAATGGGTGCACATTCGATGGTTTTGGAGAAACAAGTTTCAGCAAAACGTTACCCCAGCAGGAAACGAAATATCTGTAAAACCCGATGGCCCACAAATTTCATTTTTGGCGCACATTTATGCACAAATATAAGCTATCCGCTCATATAAATTATTTATCTCTCAGATTATTCGTTTAAAATCTTCCTGCTGGAAAAACGTTACCCCAGCAGGATTCGTTTTTCTCATTTTTTTCCAAAACGGAAACGCGCACAAATTTTTTATTTCGCGCACATTTATAGCAAATTACGCTCTAATTATTCATGAAACTTAATTTGGCCTAGGACACAATTTCCTGCTGGGGGAACGCACACTCATAGAATGTAAAGAGTATGTCGACATTAGGAAGAAATTAATTTATGCATCAAGAAATTTAATTAAATGTGTTGAAGATTGTGCTACTCTATGCGATAATTTCTCTTTAATGTCATCATCAATATTGGATTTAAAAACATTGTTATTAAAAAACCTCTGTGAGGATATAAATTTCACCTTTTAGAAACAGTGTGAGAAATATGTCTCAATAAATGTAAAAATTATTATAAATAGTGTTTTTCACATAACTATTAAAAGGTATTGTACATTAAACAACCGAGAATATGTAGAATCTGCTTCAAAACTAGCAATAAAAAAGAAGATGAACACAATAAAACATAAATAAAACTATCATACTTTTATTTAATTTTTACCTTTACAATTCTGCGAATTCTGACGTGATTTATGGAAACTAGAAAATAATATGCAATGATTTATAATTAAAATCATTGCATATTATCTAGTTTCCATAAATTACGATTACAATAAAAAATTAATATTACACTGCTTTTGAATTTTACCGCGTAAATAGTGCGTGGGGCCACAGTAAGATGGCAGTACAGTCAAAATTTGTCCAACGTGTTTTTCTATGTAGTTGTCATTCTTCCCTTGGGTATATGTGTTCTGTGATCTCTATATAGTTTGTGATAGATCGATATCGTCTCGTCGATACCTATTTACTTGTGTAGCCGCTACAGCTGAAGTTTGGCCGAAGTTCTATCTACATATCTAATTGATTATTTAAATTACGCATGTGCAAGTGCATTTGAGCAGTTATTGATTGATTCTATATCGGCCATTTCGCATTTGTACTTTCCACTTGTTCAGCCATCATTCGTCATTAGTTGAGTAAGTATAATTTCCTCTGTTGAGTGCCTATCAATCACTGCTATATGAAATTGCTGTTCTCGTAACGCGGTGCTTAAATCTCTTATTTTAGTTTATGATTTCAATCAATTTGCGCCAAATTTGTGCTATAATTTGTGGGATTTGAGATAGGCCAGGAAAGGTAAAACGAGTGTGCGATAGCTACCTACCTGTAAAACACTTTTTATGTTTTATTGAATACTTGATTTAGGTTGATTAGGAAGTTGTCCTTGAGCAATCGAATCAAATTGATACATTTAGAACACATTTTTCACAATCTCCTTCAATTTATATATTTATTGTGCAATCGATTTTAAACAGTGTAGGAAACGCCATTTTAAAGCTGATGTCAAGCTTTTAGATTGTGCAGTGCAACAGTACAAGTACCTACTAGTGTTTGTTTATTAGAACTAGGGTTTTCCGATTCCCAGACTTTTTTCGTACCCGGGTATCGGGTATTATTTTTTTTTGATACCTGGGTATACCCGGGTATTACATTTTTTTCAAGCAAAACAACGCATAATTTGTCGCAGTATGCTTATTTTGATTAGGAATGAAAAAACCAAAATCAAAGTGAACATATTGGCACATGAGAATTTTGACTACACACCATTCATTACTTAATAGTCCCAACAAGCCCAGTTATCTTAACAATAGTTTTGAGTTCCTATGTTCCTCACATGATAGATCCCTTCGTTCTACCTTTAATGGTCTCCTAAAATGCCCCGCCCACAAATCTGATATCATACACTCTTCTTTCTTAATACAGTCAATCCTGTAATGGAATGTTCTCCCACTTGACGTCAGAAAGTCATCAAGCAAACTAAGTTTTATAAAGAAATTACGAAAGCTGTACCATGAGAATCTTTTTACTCCTGTTGATATGCAGATTATCTTCGAAATATCATTTCGAATGTCATTTTCGTTTTATAGTTTTGTAAATTAATAGTAGGCACATATATATTAGTTTATTTTATTTATAATATTTATGTATTAGTAGGGTAGATTAGCCTGTTTTCGACCAATTAGTGGAGTTGCCAACTTTGGGAATAAAAATATGTGTGTTCTGACATGTATTTTGTATTAAAATAAATTGTGGTAACTCCTCATATAGTCTATTTTCAATAATTATATATTTTATAATAGTCAAATTAACAGTTTTTTTTATTATTAAATTCAAGCGTCAAATTGCTGATTTTACCAGTTTTCGACCAAAAATTCTAGTTTTCGTCCATCTGTTGACCAGTTTTCGACCAATTAATTAAGAAAGATTTTTATGAATAAAAGTATGATAGAATATATATTTTTTTAAAATAAAAATACTAAAATAATCAGCTTTTAATATTTGTTAAGGCTGTGTCTATTTGAACCCGGGTCCTAATCATCATCATCGACCTACACTCGTCCACTGCTGGACATATGTCTCCCCTAATGCACGCCACCGCTCCCGATCTTCGGCTACTCTCATCCAGCCCACTCCAGCCAGCCTACATATATCGTCATCCCGTCTTGTCGTAGGGCTTCCCACACTACGTTTACCGAGTCGCGGTCTCCACTCAAGCACCTTACGACTCCAACGTCCGACAGTTCTGCGGCTCATTAGGCCAGCCCACCGCTATTTCAGTTTACTAATTCGGTGGGCTATGTCGGTGACTTTGGTTCTCTGACGGATCACATCATTTCTGATACGGTATTTCAGAGATACTCCGAGTATAGCCCTTTCCATAGCACGCTTAGTGACTTTAAATTGGTGGACTAGTCGAGCCGTGAGTATCCACGTCTCGGCACCGTATGTCATGACTGGGAGGACGCACTGGTCGAAGACTTTCGACTTAAGACATGGGTGACGAGAAGACATGTCGAAGCTTACGAAATGCTGCCCAGCCCAGACGAATTCGTCTGTTGGCTTCCCTCTCGAAGTTGTTTCTGCCTAGTTGAAGAGTTTGCCCTAGGTACACATATTCCTGTACAACTTCGAGAGATACTCCATTTACTACAACCTGTCCCAGAGCAACGAGCTCGTTGAACATGACCTTGGTTTTATCCAAGTTTATCCAGAGACCGATGCGTTCGGAAGACTCAACCAGGCTGTTCACCATCTCTTGTAAGTCTTGCAGAGTTTCAGCCATAATGACGATATCGTCCGCGAATCGTAAGTGTGAGATGTACTCGCCGTTTATATTAATGCCACGTCCTGTCCAGTTGAGCGTTCCGAATACATCCTGCAGCGCAGCGGAGAAAAGAGTTTCGGTGATATTACATCCCCCGGCCTCACACCACGTCACAGGAGGATAGGCTCAGTTTGACCATTCTGGACAACGAGGAACATATAAGCAGCATCATACAAACATCTCAGCATTTCGATATATCGCCAATCAACTTGGCACCTCTGCAAAGACTCTAGAACAGACCAGGTTTCGACGGAGTCAAAAGCTTTCTCATAGCCCACAAATGCCATGCACAGGGGTTGGTTATACTCATTGGTCTTCTGTATAACCTGCCTTACTGTGTGAATGTGGTCTATGGTGATATAACTCCGTCGGAACCCGGCCTGCTCCGGAGGTTGAGCTTCGTCAAGTCTTCGTGTAAGACGGTTCGAGACGACTCTTGAAAACAACTTATAGACATGGCTCAAGAGTGAAATTAGTCGATAGTTCTTCAACAAAGTCTTGTCGCCCTTCTTGAAGAACAATACGCCTAAACTCCATGTGCCATGCCTTAGGAGTTCTCCCGGAGAAAAGAATAGAATTAAATATACGCTGGAGCTCCTTCAGTATCGGCTTGCCAGCAGCTTTCAGAAGCTCCGTTGTGACTCCATCCTCCCCCGGGGCTTTTCCATTTTTAAGTTGCCCAAGAGTCTTCTCGATTTCGTCTAGGCTGATGTCTGGGAGATCCTTCGTTGCATGGCGGGTTAAGGTGGCTCTTGGATCCTTCTCTACCGGCGCGGGACGGGGTGAGTGCGACGCGTATAGCTGACTGTAGAAGGTGCTAGTGCTAACTTCCGAAAGAATCTCTGATTTCGAAGCGACGATTTCTCCGTTTGCTTTGGTCAACTTCGTCAACGGGTCCTAATCGGACGTCTATTTATTCCTAATCAAATCCGGAGTATGAAAACATGCAGTTTTAATTCAGATTCATGTGGTCACAATATCTAACCTTTTTTTTAAGGAGGGGTAATCTCTTTACGATTCGACAAGGGACTGAAAAGCTGACAAGGCCGCCCCAAGGATATGCCATTGGACTCGGGTATTAACCCCATACCTGACTAAACCACCCTCCAGCAACTTTTAACTCCATAGAGGCACAATTAGGATCGGCGTTAGCCATTCCCCGAGTGCGCCCACTGCAGGCTGACACGACGGTGAGCCAGCATCACTGACCCAAGCGCAGGGCCTTACTCTACGGAGGGGTCGCCAAGTGCAATAATGCCCCAGACGGGCAGGCCAGGGGTAGAAAAGTAATGTCTCCCAACCGGTTGTCGGCCGGCCGGGCCATTTGATCCCCAGCTTGCTTGAATATTACTAATTAAATTTTAATATTTTTACAATGAATTTCTAATTAGAATGTATAATAATATATATGAAATAGCTTTAATTAACTTTAAACTTTAACTAACCAAAAAACGGTCGATAATTGGAATGATTTTACACTATAAGTAGGTACCCAATTTTCGACCAACATGACTTTTCGAATTTTCGAAGTATTTATTTAAAAAGTAAACACAATCTAAAATTTATTTTGATTAAGAAGTGGGAGTTAATTAGAATTCATTCAAATAGTTTTGAATAATTAATTCAATTCTTTTGATTTTAGCTAAACGAAAAAAGGCAGTCGGAAACTGGGATGATTATACCATATTTCTAATTTTCGACCAACAACATTGTTTGTCATATTCAGTTTATATTAACAAAGTAAAATATTGGACGAAAATTGGCCATTAGATAATATATGTAAATAAAGCTCACATTATCAAATTAGATTTAATATCTTTCCATACATTTTAAAACAACATAAAAATCTTATTTGTAGGTGCCTTACCTATTTTTCGACCACCCGGTCGAAAACTGAATTTTTTGAGTAAAGCGTGTCCCTTTCTTGACCACCTCATTTTATGAATTTGTACATGAAATTTACGTTAAAATCTTATTAATCCACACAATAAAGGTCATAAACTAGCTGCACAAACAATAAATAATCCAATATTACTTAAGATTAATTAAAAACTTTCCGTACAATTAGTGGCACCTTACTATTTTTTTCTTAATATTCAACGCATGTGACGCTCTCCGCTGCTAACCTCAGACAAATAATTGATTAGTTTTCGCAGCTTTCGTTCAATTCTTCTAGTTTGTGTGTGTGGGGGGGAACAATGTATTCAGGTTGCTACTTGCTTATATTTTGGTGATGCAAGTATACCAATATTACTATTTTTGATCATTTAACAAGGGAGGACCGTTAAATGGTCGAAAATTGGCAGTGGTCGGGAAACAGGCGCATCTACCCTATATTATGTATATAGCATTATGTATATACCATTATCCAGTATTTTTTTACCATTGAAGTACTACATCTACTTCCTTTTCTCTGCACCACCCAAAGGTTGACTGGCAGATAATGCCTTTGGCATTAAGTCCGCCTCTGTACACAAATTGTACTGGAAGTTTAAATAAATAAATAAATAAAATATTGAATGAAACCAAAAGAACGAACATAGTTTGGTTATTTGAACCAATATTGTTTGTTGCTCTGTGATGTGAGTGCAAAAAACAATAAAAATAATGAACATAACTTATGTTGATACTTTATTGAACGTACGTACGTTATGTTCATTATTTATTTTCTAGTTACAACTAGAAAATAAATGTCTAAACAAATAGAAAACAAAACATTCTTGTTGAACTTAAAATAATGTATGAAAAAATTAACAATTAACTTAAAAATGAAATATTTTAGGAACATTAATAATAGGAGATCAAAGTTTCAAATCATTTTTTTTTTACTTTAGTGAAGTGACTGTCATTAAATATTATTTTCTATTTATAAAATAAGATTTTAAAAATACTAAAGCGGTAAGCGAGCGATCTGACAGCCGATTTCTTGCTTTTGTTACAAATCCACCCGCCACTGAAAAAAACCCATTCGCTCTCGCTTTCTAATAAACATCAGGCGGTTTTTTTTGTAAATAAAAAATGTTTTGTTGTGATACTCAGGTACCCGGGTTTGACGTCAAATATTACCCGCGTTTGAAAACACTAAAATACGCGGGTATACCCGACCCGTGTACCCGGTTCCGAAAACCCTAATTAGAACAGCTGATGTGTTTCAATTCATGTTTTAATAGATTTTGAAAAATTGGCGGTGGTAGTGTTAAGTGGCTATCTATATATTTAAAAAGCCCTGCGTTCCGTAAAACGATAAAAGTGATAATATCGCGAATCCAACCAAAGTCACAACATAACCTTATTTTAATTTGGTCGGATTCGCGATATTATCGCTTTTATCGCAATTCGGAACGCACCAAAGATAGTGTCTGTAGTGTGTGTTGATGGTGTGGGATGGGAGAGGAGAGGGGGGGCACTAGGGGTTGGGCAGGCCCAGAAAGAAAGAAGCAGATCTAATATTTAAGAAACTCTATTGGCTGATTGGGAGACAATCACCACTTTCTTTGAACAACAAGATGCTTGTCTATAAATGCATAATAAAACCCATATGGACATATGGAATCCAGCTCTGGGGATCAGCTAGTAACTCCAACCTCGAAATCCTACAAAGGTTTCAAAACAAAGCTTTGAGAGCAATTTCAAATTCACCATGGTTTACTAGAAATGTGGAGATACACGAATACTTGGAAATGCCAACAGTCAAGGAGGAGGTAAGCAGATATTGTGCTAAATACAAGGAGCGACTGCAAAATCACACAAACCAACTAGCTAGAGATCTTATCCATACCAACAAGGATACCACAAGACTGAAAAGATGGCAAATACTAGAGTTGGACCAAAGATACTAGAAGCCTAGAAGCCAAACACCTTTATTCGAAGACAGAGGGAGAGGATTTACAGAAATTCCCCTCTAACAGCAATGAAAAAGCTAAAATATCTGATTATGACTTAGTCGATTGCAGATACAAAAAGGAAAAAAAAAAATTTTTTTATTCAATACTAGCTGCCCGCCCCAGTCCCGCACGGGTATACTAAAAAACCTATAGACAATACATCAATGTAGGAGGTAAGCAGATATTGTGCTAAATACAAGGAGCGACTGCAAAATCACACAAACCAACTAGCTAGAGATCTTATCCATACCAACAAGGATACCACAAGACTGAAAAGATGGCAAATACTAGAGTTGGACCAAAGATACTAGAAGCCTAGAAGCCAAACACCTTTATTCGAAGACAGAGGGAGAGGATTTACAGAAATTCCCCTCTAACAGCAATGAAAAAGCTAAAATATCTGATTATGACTTAGTCGATTGCGGATACAAAAAGGAAAAAAAAATATTTTTTTATTCAATACTAGCTGCCCGCCCCAGTCCCGCACGGGTATACTAAAAAACCTATAGACAATACAACAATGTAAGAAACCATAGAATGTCAATCTGTCAAGTTCGTCACTTTTACGTGAACATATTTTAAATTCATTTTTTTTCCTGTTATTTTCAAATATTTTCTTTTATACAAACCTTGTCCTAAAAATAACGAATACATAAAACCAAGAATCATCCAATTTGGTGCAGTCGCTCGAAAGTTATGGGCGTACATACATTTCGAAGATCCATTTTTATTTATATTGATTTATGAAGAGAACCGGTTTTTTCTGCAGTGATTTTTTGTATGATTGACCCTACTATGCGCCTTAATAATGCCTCCAAAGACAAACACTATCGAAACACCAACGTGTTGGTTTGGCCTTGGCCTTTGCAGTCGTTTTACCTCAAGAAAAGAAAGATAGGAAGTACAAGTAGTGTGTAAAAGATATGTTAGCGTATCTAAGATTCGAGAATCTTTAATGAATATAAAACTAGAACTTTCAGATTTGCGAACGAACACTTTACCGTCCTTCACCCACACAAACTTATAGTTGAGTTGTCTCGCCTTCTGACGAGCAGCAGCATGCAGCGATTTTGTCTCCGGAGTAAGATGTTCAGATACGAATACAGAGCTTTTATCACCACCGTATCCAATATGTGCAGTATTGAGTTTATCCGTGGGATTATTGCGGTTGAATTTAATTAAACCAGCCAAGAAGGTATCTCTTAGGCGGCGACCGCTGAACTTCACCAGTATCGAACGCGGCCGGGGACTATTAGTATTCAATTTAGAGACACTTGATGACGGTGCCCAGTTGTTGTATGGCACTGTTCAGGTTCTCACCCTTATTTTCCGGAACACACTGTATTTCCAAATTATTGGAGCGTGATAACTGTTCCAACTGGTGCAACCTATGTGTAAGATCTTTCGTGGTATTTCGCAAATGTTCGTTTTCTCCTTCCAGTTTACTTATCTGGCGTTTTTGAACATCAATTTCGACCTTACCTTTTTCGTGGTCAGAATTTAAGAAGCTAAGGGATTCGTCAATTGTTGCGAGCTTTGACTGAATTTCAGAGATAACAGTATCGAGCTTTTTATCCAGCTCCTCTCTTAAAATGTCTCGGATTAGATCTGGTGTCAAGCAGCCACAGCTTTTGATGCCACTACTGTTTTATTTCCTCGCAATCGAAGTGAAAAGCAGAGTTTATAACTCGTCCACAAAACCATTTTATCCTCGATATTACTATCAGCCTTCGCCTTCGGCTCTAGCTGCTAAAAGTCTCGGATATGGTTCGTTTTGTGCACTTGTTGTAAAATCTACTATTTCACTTCTCATGCTCTGAAAGTGCTTATTTGTGCAGGATATAGGCTGCACAAAATCGAATTTTGTGCACAAGTGCATTAACGTATCTACCTACTCGTATATAAATGTATCTATATTAAGGCAAAGGAAATGAGCCATACAGCCAAACAATAAAAAGTTCATAGATAGAATTTGTTATGTTATTATATTTACTTAAATTTATTTGCCTTATATGTTTTTTAAGACATAAAGCAATGTTATGTTATACTACTGTTTTATTTCCTCGCAATCGAAGTGAAAAGCAGAGTTTATAACTCGTCCACAAAACCATTTTATCCTTGGTTCGTTTTGTGCACTTCTTGTAAAATCTACTATTATTTTATCATTTTGAAATGCATGTACATAATTCGAAAAATATCGCGGTTTAAAATTTCTAACATATTATGAAATAAGTACTTTATACTCTCTCGATAACCTGTTTTAAATTCGGCTGAAATGTCATCTTGTATTTCCATTAATTTAATTAATATTTTCTTTTTTTTTCCAGATTTGTACACCAGCTCTTACCAAAATGGGACGAGGTAAGAATAAATGATAAAATATGAGGGTGGATTTTAGGCAGAGTAAAGGATATTTGTATATTTTTTACCCTAAAAAATATGGATAAGTCTATCTATCAAGTCTAGGACTATTTCCCTATACGAGGGGCGTTTGAAAAGTTCGTAGCCTAAAGTATATCAGAACATCGTATATTTTTACAAGCTTTTATTTAACTTGCTATGTAAGTATGTTCGGGTGAAATCTTGCAACTGAATTTTGAAGATGGCGGACCAACTATTTTTAATGCACCCCTACAATATGGGTATCAAATAAAAGGTCTTGCTAAGAGTAACTCGAAAAATAATGTGACGTCACTATTAATGCAGTATGGCGGACTTCTAAAGCTTGAAATTCAATTTTGAAGTAGATATCTTTAACCAATTGAGCTGAAATTTTGTATAGACACACAGTTTGGATGAAAATGCACGGTTAACCATGTGACGTCATTCTAAATCCAAGATGGCGGCATACTCAAGATGGCGGAAAATTATTCAAATTACCCTCATTTTAAAGCTACATGATTCAATAGTAACGACATAAAATTTCATTCGTTTATTTGCATTTGATACGATTTCTCACGCGACCCCGTCGAACAAGTGTGACGATTTTTGAAAATGGAAAAAATGATGTATCGTGCAGGTATTAAGTACTTGAATAAGAAAGTCTTAACACCAAAAGAAATTTATGAAAACATGTCAGAAACTTTTGCTGAATCAGCGCTTTCATATTGTATTGTAAAAATGGGTGGCGGAGTTCAAATGCGGTCGTGAGAGCGTTGAAGATGACCCACGTAGTGATCGACCATCAACATCAACCACTAACGCTAACGTTGAAACTATTTGTGACATGATTTTATATGAAAGAAGATTGACTGTCAAGGAGGTAGCTGACTGACACTATTGGCATCTCAACTGAACGAACGCATCATTGTATAATTACCAATGAATTACACTTTTCCAAGATGTATGCCCGATGGGTGCCTCGGCTGCTTTCAGTTGAACAAAAACGCGTTCGCCTGACGATCTCCCGCGAATGCTAGAGCTCTTTGAGGCTGATCCACAGGAATTTATTGGAAGAAATATAACCATGGATGAAACCTGGGTATATCACTATACTCCAGAGACAAAAGTACAGTCCAAACAGTGGAAAAGACCAGGATCTCCTATTCCAAGAAAGGCAAAAGTGGTTTTATCCGCCGGAAAAGTAATGGCCTCAGTTTTCTGGGATTCAAAGGGTGTTATTATGGTGGACTAGCCATCAGGGGTCGAAACTGGTCAGTAAAATCAGTAAAAGTCAGTTTTTTTGAGCATGGTCAGTAAATGTCAGTTTTTTGAGAAAATGGTCAGTTTTTTCAGTTTTTTGAAATCAACACACATATTGCCCCATAAATTTTTTTGGAACCTTATTAATAATTTACTGATACAATTTTGTCTGTGTGTACCTGTGTCGTTGCTATATCCGCCTACCTTCTTCAATCTAGATTTTGCTTAAGTAATATCTCATAATATATTGTGTCAACAAAAACCAAATTTTAGTTATTTCTCATTTTCTTAGCCGGGCCCAGTGATGGTTTGAGGGCAACAAACAACTGATGCTCTATTATGATTTCTTGTGGCAACTTAATATTGTAGCATCATTATTTCGAGGAAAAATAGTCAAATCCTACTATCGAAATAAACACATATTAATAATAAAAAAACTGTTAATTATTTGTAAACTTTTTAACAATAAAAAGGTGGTGATGGTTGGCTATGGGAATTGTGGAGGCCAATAATTGTAAAAGTATTTTTTCAATTCCACATGAATCTTTTATTTTAAGAGGATTGTGAAGGATTGTGCTGTAAATTTTCATACAAAGAGCGATAACGCTTTTCTCCCTCTTTCAATAGTCTAATTTTCATAATTTTTGGAAATGTTGTAGATATAATGAAGATATATTACATATATAACATATTTCAAAATCGAAACGTACAACCTAGGTACGTTTTGATTTTGAAAATATGTTGCTCAAAATATAAATTATTAGCATCTAAATATCCATATTTTAGACTTAAAAACTACCTCGAGCATTTTTATCTTTTTTGACTAAATTATACTGAATTACAAAAAAAGCAATACGTACAAACATAGATTAAGGTATACTGAATCTAATGAGATCAAAAGTGTCTAATTTCGTAAAGGTTTAGGGGGGTAAAACAGTTATCGCCCTTAACAATATTTCAATAAGAAATGTAGGCACTTGCCTCGGACTTTCAACTCTAAGCGGTGTGCAACAAACTGCATTTTTGCAAGTGCATACTCGAGCTATGAATTGGCTCTTCACAGTCCTCTTAAGTAAGTTCAGATGGTCAGTAAAGTCAGTTTTTTTAGATTTCTGGTCAGTAAAATCAGTATTTTTGAACACTGAACCTGTTTCGACCCCTGAGCCATCCGCTCGCGGGTTCGCCCGCGTTAGTATAGTTTTCCCGTGGGAATTTATATTTTCCCATAGGAAAAATAATTTTGTAGCCTATTTAAGCCTGGTTAATAAATATCATAGAAATTGGAGCAGATTTTAAATATTTTCCATAGAAACTTTCAACCCCTATTTTGCACCCTAAGGGGGTGAATTTCAATAAACTATTATTTTTAAGAGCATGAATCTCAAGTTTTATCAAAATCGTTGCTAATTTAAAGATTTTTCTATACAAACTTGTAACCCCTATTTCATCCCTTTAGGGCATTGATATACTACCAAACGTAGATAGAGCGCTTCATACAAAAACGCGCTTGAAATCTGTCACCTAATCGACTATACATTTGTACTTGCTGATATATACTTGAATATGCACGCCCGAATAAAAATTACCATAAAGAAAGTACCGTATTTATCGACATCAACCTTATTCTGCATTATTACGGCAACTATTTTAAGTACAACCGTGGGAAGTTACATCATTTCGTACCTAGCCACAGAGCAAACGACGTTTTATAGCCGTAACAGACGATCCGATTTGGTTGAAGCCAACCGCCCGACCCCGACCAAATTGGAACGTGTGTACAGCTGTAGGCCCGACTTAATTATTATTAGCTTGTTGGCTGCTCGACAGCCCGATCGCTCATCCGACAAGTAGGGACACGACAAAAGACAAAAGTATCGATACTTTGTGGTTTAATTTAATTATGTGTCCTTAAAGTAATAAATTAATAATTTAGTAAACTAAAATGACTCGACTGCTGTCCTGCCAAACCACAAAGTAGAGAAAAAAATGTATTGCAAAAATGTTGTTCTACTTTTTGTTTGTGTTTTAACAGGGCAACCGTGTTTCATTATTTATTTATTTTCGCACGTTTAGTTACGCATTGTACAGTAAGCTCTTTGTCAAGCTATACTATTTGACCTTTGGACCGTTCTTATGTCGCTTGTAATAGTGGCGGTATTCGTAGTGTCAATGTAAAGCTTGAATAGGAGCTTACTGTACATCCTGCTAGTTGATTATTTATATAATCAATAACAAACATTACCCTTTTATGAGTACCTACCTTTTTTTTTTTTCGCGGGGAAATGCGCAACCGCACCGTACCCACCGTTGGCTAGACGGCGAGCGTGTGTGGGGCTCACCTGGCAGAGTGCCAGGCCTACCCACTAAAACCCCTCGGTGTTCTACCTGCCCTAATGGGCGCGCTAGGTAAGGTCCATACTGCGACTCCACTACCCACGCGCCCGGGCAAGCCCCGGGCGCGTGGGTAGGCGAGAGCCCGACACCCGGTCGGGCTCTCGCCAAGGGGGGATTGCCCGAGAACACCAGGGCAATCCCCAGACGGAGGGCCTTACGGCGACGTGCACGGGGCCAACCGTGCACGCAGGCCACACGGCAGGGTCATCGGACAGGCATTGCTTGAGCGAATGCCCGCCTTCTCCTGCCTATCCGTCTGCGGCGGATGGGAGCGGCCTGAGGATCTACCTCCCGCTCCCTCTCCGCAGCCTCCTTCTGCGTGACGACATCTTCGCAGAAGGAGGTGACAGCCCCCCATTCCGCTTCGCTGCGGAGCATGGCCACGACCATGCTCGGCAGCGAAAGGTCTCCGCCTCCTAGCGCAGCGTTTAATTCGCTGCGCTGGCGTCGCCAAGCCGGGCACACCAACAGGGTGTGCTCGGCAGTGTCGTCGGGAGCGTCGCAGTGGTGACACTGCGGCGTTTCCTCCCGACGTGCAACTCGGTGCAGGTAGTGACCGAAACAACCATGTCCGGTCAGTATTATGAGTACCTACCTACCTAATATAACAAACTTTGATTTGTGAATTTACAGATGCTTTTTTATTATTGTTTATACGCACCTACTTAATTTGTTGCTGTTTTCAAGTCACTGACTGACGTTGAAGTACTCTACACTTTGAATTTGAAGTATTGATACTTTTGTTTCAATATTTTTACGAGTACGATAATTTTTTAACCCCCGTCGGAAAAAGAGGGGTGTTATAAGTTTAACATGTGTATCTGTGTGTCTGTGTATCTGGATGTCTGACTGTGGCTTCATAGTTCCCAAACGAATGGAACGAATAGACCTATTCAGTGATACAATACAAGGCATCCGACAGCGATGCCACATGGAGGAAAAGTACATTAAATACCGTAGAGTAGACATAACTTTGCGAAAAGAATTCATAATTTTAAATTAAAAAAAAAAAAACGAATCCAACCGCATTCAGACTGCTAAATAATCACCTGTCTGGATCGGGATTATTATGATACCGATCGATAGAGTCGGATCACAGGAAAGAAATATTTCTGACAAACATTACCTCAAAAACTTAAGGACAACCATAAAATCTATCTGTACCTATTTATTTATTGTTTATAAACAAATTTTATAAACTTTATAAAATATAAACAAAAGGTGTTAATTTATTTGGGTTTCGCAAAGACAAATTATGTTTTTGTATTGGCCAAAATAATATTTTGTATCGATATCGATATAGGTACATCATACTTTTTAGGGCATCTCTACTGTTGTGATTGCCAACCGCGTCGGACCGTCTGTCGGCGCGTCGGCTCCTCATTTGGTTGGATCACGTTGGATCCAACCAAATTGGATCGTCTGTTAGCACTATTAGTAATTGCTACAAGAAAATATCAACTTCATACTCTCAAACATAATGCTTGAAATTGCTTATCGCGTTGTCGCTCCAACGCATGAATGAGATAACACATCGTGATACGACGCCCGTGCGAGCGAGACGATTGTGATGTACTGACACTGACGCGAAGCGACATGTTTATGATTAAAATAATTATTTTTGATTGGTTTTTACGTTTAAATCGAATATTTGAATACATGATAATATGTGTAATGAGTTTACTCACGCAAAATATGAAATCCCGTCTTTTTCTGCCGTTTCTGGCTATTGTTACCACAACTTTTGAATGCGCACTTCGGCATGTTTACGTGCTGACAGCTAATCACTCACTATGGAAAAGAACTGCACGAGTCGCGATTGAGCAGTTCTTCACCGGCCCACTTTTCGATCGTTCATGCGTTATCTACGTTTGGTAGTAAATAAATGCATTAGGGTTAAAATTTTTTGAAATCCCTTCTTATTGTGCATCCGCATTTTGAATTAAAACAACTGTCCAATTTTCACGTTTCTGCCATTAGCGGTTACGGCTGTGCGTGCGTCTATATATGGGAACATCTCCTTATCTATACTTACTAATATTATAAAGCTGAAGAGTTTGTTGGTTTGCTTGAACGCGCTAATCTCGGGAACTACTGATTAAAATTGAAAAATTATTTTTGTGTTGGATAGTTCATTTATCGAGGAAGGCTTTAGGCTATAAAAGATCAGGCTACGATTAATAGAAGCTGAGCATCAATGAAAAATGTTTCAAAAACGGGGAAAAAAGTAGTATGGCGAAACGTAGTTCGCGGGCACAGCTAGTATATACATATATGGACTAGCTTTCCGCTCGCGGCTTCGCCCGCGTTATTATTGTTTTCCCGTAGGAATTTATATTTTCCCGTAGGAAATAGTTATTTGTACATCAAGTGAGCAAAGTTATTTTTTGTTGCGAGTGCTGACTTTAAATCACGAACTAGCGAAGTAGTCTAGACTACTGAGCGTCCCTTAAATCACTCACTGTGAGTGATTTAAGGGCACGCGACAAAAAAAAAATTGCTCTCGTGTTGAACACACAACTTTTCACCTCTACCAGCGAGAAAAGCAGGGCCGTCTTTCATCTATTAGAGGCCCTGGGCACATTAGGATAGTGGGCCCCCTATGACCATAATAAAGCACTATTTAACCGACTTTAAAAAGGAGGAGGTTATTAATTCGACCCGTATGTTGTTTGTTTGTGTGTATGTACGCGATTACACCGCCAATTGTGGACTGATTTTCAAAATTCTGTTTGTATTTGATAGAGTATATCTCCTGGGGTGGTCCCAAGGTCACCAAAGTCAGGACCTGACGATGGGATCCCATAAAAATCGAGGGAAGCCCTTAAATTGTATAGGTATTTCCAACGTGTTTTGTGTATATCTTACTGTAAAAGCCCGAACTACGGTAAATCCTAACATTTTCCGGTAAAACCTAAGATTTATCAACTCTTAATGGTTAAAAGTCCGAACTGTTCTGTGATCATTGTTTATTTCGGACTTTTACGCTTATACACCCGGTAAATCCTAGAACTTACCACCAACACCAAGACGCAGTCAATGTTAAAAATATTCTTAAGAGGAAATCATACGGGTTTCCTTCCTCGATAGTGGCTATAGTTGTCCTATTTTTACAAAAAAAAGCTATGCACATGGTCCTACGTTCTCCTTTTTTTATTACATTAATTATTACAGGCGATTTAATCCTTCAAAAATTTTCTGCTGTTTCAAACATCCAGCAAACAAATTTGACGCGATTATATGAAAAAAGATGAAATACAGAAACATAACCAAAACCTTTCCTTAAATTTAAAAAAAAGTAATTAAATCGTTCAAGTTTTAGAGGAGAAAATAGAGGACTACGAAACGTCTATTTTATGTATTTTTCAGTTGTCTCTATCGCACTCGTTTGTTTGGGGCACAACGCGACAGCAATACTTGCATTTAAAAAAATCCTATTTTTGAATTCTCCTGATCTTAGTGTTTTCTCTTGATTTTGAAATTGGTCAAATATTTTAATTAAGTACGTTATAAAATATCAAATAATAAGATAAATAATGATTCAGTTACCACAGGCCAACGTAGGCATTTGTAAGAAAATAATTTTCGTTTTTGAATTGTTTTGTTTTTTAAAGGTGTTTTAAAATTATGTTTTATAAGTTACTATAGCTTTCCGCTCGCGACTTCGTCCGCGTTATTTTTGTTTTCTCGTGGGATTTTTTTCCCGTAGGAAAATTACCCTATGTCCTTTCCCTGGTCTCGAAATATATCCCTATACCAACTTTCAACAAAATCGGTTCAGTAGTTTCGAAACCTATTCAATACAAACACACAAACAATCAAATCTTTCCTCTTTATAATATTAGTATAGATTAAAAAATAAATAAAAATAATTACATTAACAAATGTTTTATCATAACGATAATTATCAATTTTTTATTTAGTATTTAATTTAGACTTTGTTTAGTTTTAATGTGTACAATTACAGGTCGCATGTAACTGTGTCGTTTTGTATAGTCTAGGTGGATTCGTAACTTAATTAATTTGTAAGGTGCTGACTCATAGTTAAATTGAAAAGAAAAACGACAGAAATACACATTGTTTTATTCCGAAAACCAATATTTACTAACCGTCATTGGTAAAACCTAGCATACCTCAAAGTCTAAAAGCCCGAAAAATCATCTATTCTTTTTAAAATCCTAACAGTTACCAGCTCATGTAAGATTTATCGGCAAAACCTAAGATTTACTGACATACGGGCTTTTACAGTTACAGATACACTATAAAATCACCTTTATATTAAAATAAATATATTTCATTTCTAGACATCATCAGGTCCAAAGTGGATAATAATGTTCTTTACTGACAAAACCTAAGATTTACCAGTATAAGGACTTTTACAGTAACATAATTATATCTATTCAAAAGAAAATAAGAGCCACCTATTATTTTTATTGATTTTCAATAGAATCTTATTGCTTATTTATATTAGGTACGCACTTAATTTATTTGTCGTCAAAAACGTTCGGGACTTTAAACAAATACAGAGAAGAAATGAGCAAAGAAATGAGTACCTAATGTTAGTTTGTTTATCATACAATTTTACAGGTGGCTGTAATTTTGTTTTGAGTAGTATATAATATAGTATGTATAATGAGAAAGTAGAGTAGCTATCGGTTATCGCTTGGTAATCGAGTAGGGACTAGGGGGCCCTAGTCCATCGGGGGCCCTGGGCACGTGCCCATTGTGCCCAATGGGTAAGAGGGGCCTGGAGAAAAGTATAGGTAAGAAAACCACTAAGACAATATTTAATTTAATAATTATAACTATAATTATAACTAATAACCCTCACAAAAAAATAACAATAATTATTAAAAATTAAAAGTAAAATTACTGCAATTATGCAAGTTAAAAGTTAAGTTTTGTTCGGAACTGTGATTGTCGCATTATTTACTTGCGTGATATTTCCGTCTCTACGTTTGTGCATTGCGGAGGGTTTGCAGAAGGGCCTAGTGAAACTGGAGGACTTTCAATAATTCGTATAATCCACTAAATTAGTTCAAACTCATTATTCGTATAATCCACTAAATTATTTCATTCGCACTCATTATTCGTATAATCCGATAAATTAGTTCAAACGACCTTATACTGAATGAAATGGATTTGCCGCCAATTCCACCATTTCGTTTTCTATTTTTTTTTAGAAGTTGCGTTCGGAAATTGCACTGCTTGACATTTTTATAAAAACCAAACATGATATTTTTAAGCGATATAATGTTCACTGGTATTTATTTTAAATATTACGTCTTTAAAAAGGTAATAGTATAATTTATTAACTTAAATTTCAATAAATAATTATTAATAACTAATATTAATTAATGAGTTGAATCGCTTGGCCAAATTGAGTTTCTGAACGAACCTCGCCTAGTTTATTTTTTTCAGCGCCGAGTAAATTCCAAAACGTGGTGTTCGAAATTAAATTCACTTTGCCTCTCGCTCGCAGCAAAAAGCGATTTTGCTGCGAGTTTTGACGCACCAAAAGCATCCTTTTAGTGCTGGAGAGGTGAAAAATACTTTTTCATACAAACTTCCAACCCCTATTTCATCTCTATAGGTTTAATTTTTTTTTAAATCCCTTCTTAGTGTGCGTCCGCATTTTGAATTGAAACAACTGTCCAAATTTCACGTTTGTACTATTAGCGGTTACGGCTGTGCGTGCGTCTATAGAACATCTCCTTTTATATATATAGATTACTTAGAAAAAGGTGAAACTATAAACTCTGCTTACTACTGCAATCTACACCGACGTTTAAGAGAAGAAATTAAAGAAAATCGACTTGGTTTACTGAGAAGAAAAGTTTTGTTTCACCAGGATAATGCGCAAGTTCACACATCAGTTGAAAGCATATCAGAACTTCATCAGTGCGGCTTTGAATTATTACCCCACGCCCCGTATTATTAGACTTTTATCTATTTCCAAAGCTTAAAAACCACTAAGGAGGTCAAAAATTTTCCACAAATCAAGAGTTCAAAGCTGCTGTTAATGCATTTTTTGGAGGTTTGGATGAAGGATTTTTTAAGGCTGGTATAGAAACGTTGCCAGGCCTATGGAAAATGTGTTATGAACTGGGAGGAGATTATGTTGAAAAATAAATTATTAAAAAATTATAGCTGTTCATTTTCCTTGTCAGGCTACGAACTTTTTAAACACCCCTCGTACCTATGTATCTGCAACGGCTATCACCCATGTACCTAAGGAGTTATCCATAATTTTTGAGAAAGCTTTATTCTTACACAGCTTTCCAAGAAAATTACAGCAAGCAAGAGAATGGTTATTTTTTATAAAGCTAACCAGCCAAGAAAGTTGCGGACGCTAGGTGGCGCTGAAGTCGTGCACACAGCCAATAGGCTTCATACTTTCGATTTGCTTTCAATTTATTCGTTTAACTCATGAGTGCAATATTTTATAAAAAGTCATTTTTCTATTTTTAATTAATCATAATCTGGTCAGGAATTTTTTAGGCAACCCACTCGAGATATATTTTCTAATATATATTAAATTTGATATAAAATACTTTTCATCCATTTAACAGATGGGTGAAGGTCGTTTCTAGTTCGGATCTTAGACTATTAGTTAAATACTACGAACGCCGCAGAGCTAAATTTCTTCACAATGGGTTCAAGATGTGGGTCCCATTGTAATGGCCCCGCCTCCTATACTGCCCTAACCAACAAATCCACCCTGTCTCGATATACAAGATTAAGATGGCACCACTAATGTTTTGAGTATGATATTGTTCGTGGCCCTACGCAAACGTAGACACTTTTTGTTACCGACACGGCATACTATTACAAGAAACCGTGATTGCTGTGTCCGATAACGGCAATCGGACACAGACGCCGGTTTCCTGTTACCGACACGGCACACCACGCGAAACCGGGGTTGCTGCTGCGCAGCGCCGAACAGTTGTAAGGAAAGTCAATGTTACTTGTGTCTTCGATTGGTGATTTTTAGTTTCCAGTTAATTACACCGAACACTTTTTGATCGGCGGTAACTAGACATAAAAAGTGTCTACTTCTGCGCAGGGAGTGGCTGATTTCATATTGATTATATGACACTAAAATACACATTGGAACATTGGTAGCTTGTGTCCCATACATGACACACATTTGCGCAGCGCCTAGGTAATTAATAAATTGTATGAAATATTGCAGGTAAGAAAAAGGGTGGTAAACAAGAAAAGGCAGATGTCGAGGCTGCCACAAAAGCTTTGGAAGCATCAAAAATAGTTGAAGTGCAAGAAACAGAGGAACATGTTGGTTTAACAGGGCCTTCAAAAAAATCTATACCTGAAAGTAAGCTAGCTAAGGAAGTAAAACCCCAACCACCTGTGACAGCTGTTTCAAGTTCAGAACCGTCTAGTGGTCCAAGTACTTCGGCGGTTCCGATGGAAATAGACAAACCCGCCGAGGAAGAGTCTACTGGCCTCGGTCTTGGGCCGAGTTCTCGGAAAAAGCGGCCAAAAAAAAAGAAGGAGACCGTGCCTCCATCAACAGAACCACCTTCATTGGCCCCAGTAGGTTTAACTGCCGCAGACGTAACTCCAGCTGCTACTCCAACAGCTGGTACCGTTATGGCGGGCCCGCCAGTGTCTCATCCTTCATCAGTATTGGGTGGAGGAAGTGGTAGGGCTGCTACACAGCCACCGCAACCACAGCGGCCAACACATGGGATGTCATCACATGGACCATCAGGACCTGCGCGAGTAACTCAGGCTATCCCTTCGCAAGCTAGCACCGTGACGAGGGGTGCAGGAAGGGGTTGGGCTGCCTCACAGCCACAGCAACCACCTAGACCTACCGGTGTGACTCCGGCAGGCACTTCGCACGCAAGTGCTGGGTCGGCGGGTTCTTTTCCTTACGGACAGGGAAGAGGTATGCCTACCTCACAACAACAACAACAGAGGACACGAGAACCGTTACCCGGGCCCTCTGGCGCCGGGCCGTTATCTCTCCCCCCGACCCCGTCAAGTGTGCAAACTACTAAAATAACAACCTCTAAAGCTGCAACTAAAGGCCACGACACTGCACTGTGCAGATTCCAAATTCCAAAAAAAATTCTCGGTAACACATCCGGCGACAGACAAATAACAGTTCTTGTCAATTATTTGCCCATGACAATAAAACCACTGAAAGTTGTGAGTAAACATTAAAATTTTTATATTTGTTCACTACATTTACTTTAAGTTTTAATTATTTACTTGAATCTTTTATACATTTAATACTAACGTAACGTACATACATTGAATTCTATTATATTACTGTTATTTTTTTCTTGCAGTATCGTTACGACGTAACAATAAAACCGGATAGACCTAAGAAATTTATACCTAGAGCGTTCAATCTATCAAGAAACATGCACTTCAAGAATTGTGATATAGCATTCGATCAGATGAAAAATGCTTACGCTTTCCAAAAATTGCCGAATGTGCCAGAGAATGATCGATTATTAACGTTTGTAAGTATGAGCCTGTTGTTGATAAAAATAAATTATTATAATCGTATACTTTTTTTTAGATCATTAAGCCATAGTTAAATACAGAGTGCATAGTATTCAACTATAGTATCTAACATAGGCGTGGTATACTTGTAATGCAACCTTGCCGAGATAGCTTCTCTGAGCCCTTAATACCAACACAAGAATTCGAATCTACTAACCTATATGAGAAATTTTCAACTACAGTTTAAAATTTCATCATATATCTATGTACAAATACATTTTCTATTGTATGGCCATAGTAGTTAACCTTGAAGAAAGACAGAACCACACCAGCGACTCAAAGGTTGCGAAGTATTCCTAGAGATTCAGAACAGGAAGAAACCAAAACCACATAACATATGGCTGGTCCCCAACAACAACAAATAAACAGACCAACAAAAATGGCACAAGAATTACAAAGAAAGACAATCAGAACAAACACAAAGAGAGACACAAGACCATGATAAACAAAACGAGTCTGATTGTAACGTGGCTACAAATCACAAAAGTCTTACCCACAAAACATACACTGAATGCGTAAAAGAAAATACTTCAGAACAGAACCAATTCTACACTCCAAGATAGAATGCCTAATCATAAATCACTCTAAAGCAATAGAATTACTCACCCAATAAATGAGCAACATTATGTCCGTGGTTGCTAAAATCCTCAATTTAGTATCTGAAAAATGGCTACACTAAAAATAGCAACTTGGAACGTGGGACGGCCTGCTGCATAGAAAGCACGAAGTTGCTCAACTTATCTCATCAAATAAACTAGATATAGTACTGATATCGGAAGCTCATCTTGCAAGGTACATGACATTTACATTGAAAGAAGAAAGACTTTGTCTATGTTACTTACCACCTAGATGGTACAAGCCACGCAGAAACGGCTGTGATAGTGCGTAAGAACTTGAGGCATAATATACCTACTTCCGCACTATGAAACAGAACACATACAAGCCACTACCATAAGTGTTACAGGGCCAAAATGGGATATAAATATATCAGCCATATACTGCCCGCCAAAACACAAATCACCAAGGCTATGTTCACAGAGTATCTGAAAACTCTTGGCTCAAGATTTATAGTTGGTGGTGTCTGGAATGCCAAACATGTAAGCTGGGGATCTAGGATAACCTTGACAAGAGGTCGTGAGCTCAAGAAAGCTGTGGACAAAAATAACTTCCGGGTCCTAACCGCCAGGGAATTTACACATTGGCCTACGGATTCTAACAGAACCCTGAATTAATTATTGACTATGTCTATCACGGAGTTACAGATCAATATCTCAAGATAGAAAGCTCTTACGATGGCAGTTCAGTTCATACTCCAGTGATAGTCACATTAAGCACCACAGACATAGAAAGACAAGCTAAACCACACCTCTATAACAGAAACATGGTCTGGGAATCATTTCGAGAGGAAATTAATAACAACATCCAACTGAACGTAACTCTAAAAACGGAAGAAGACATTGAAACAGTGGTACTATCCTTTATGCAACTAGTGCAAAAAAAGCTGCTAGCAAAATACTCCAGAAATCCCCAATAAGAAGCGTTTGTACCAAAACGCACCCTTAGCGGTAATGGTGATGGTGCTTGAGAAAAGAAGACTACGACGGGTTTGGCACGCCACGAGAAGTACATCAGACAAGACCGCTTTCAACAAGGCCTCAGAAAAGTTAAAGTTACCTACTTCTGAAGGAAATATAAGACAAAACACTCCACGATAGGCTGCAAAACATGTCCGCAACTGGTGAAAAGAACTATCCCTGTTGAAAGCCGTGAACTCTTCCAAAAAACCACAACTAGCTCAACATCCTCTAAAGCTAAGTGACAATGAATGGGCAAAGACAGACAAACAGAAAGCTGAAATTTTTGGGCAATTTCTGAGGGATACCTTTACACCCAATTCAGGAGAAAATGAGCATGATGAGGAAATTGAAAATTATCTCCAAAGTGATGGACAGCTAAGCTATTGGTTAATGTTTACATGCCTACTGATAGCAGCATTAATGTCGAAGAGTTTACTGAATGCTTGGCCGAGATTAGCGCTGTTATTGATGAGTCCGAAGTTCAAGTCGCTTATATTATGGGGGACTTAAATGCGCACCCAGGTGCGAGGTTTGGTAAGCAACTAGCAAAATTTTGTGATGATATGTTATGGGAGTGGGCCGATCGTAATATACTTGGAGCTGACTCTGATACGTATACCTTTATATGCGAAGCGACCGGTAGCAGAAGGTGGTTGGACCATTGTTTAACTACTAAAGCCGCATGGGATACTGTGGTCGATGCACACGTCACTCATGATGTCACATGGTCCGATCATCATCCGTTGAGCATAGTATGCGATATATCGGTCACTGCAATAAGTCCAGTCGCCTGCTGCAGATCAGACGCACAAAGGTATATACGGTGGGGCGAGAGAAATACTAGTCAAATAAATATGTACGGTGAATTTTGTTTTAATAATTTAGATTTGTATTCAGATTTTTATGCATGTGATTGTAATAGTATTTTTAATTGTGTACATTTAGAAAGTCATTATAGGAACATAGATAAATATTATGGGCATATTATAGACGTTTTGCAAAATGCAGCTATTGTGAGTTCTGGTTCGTGTGAACAGAAACGCCATAGAAAAATACCAGGTTGGAACTACCACGTCAGAGATAGCCATGAAACAGCTAGGTTTTACTTCAGATGCTGGACAGTGGCGGGCAAGCCCCCCAGCGGTACAGAGTATGAAAACATGTGTAGCAGTCGTAAAGTATTTAAAAACAAACTTAAATGGTGTCAGAAAAATGAAGAAAGTATAAAAATGAATATTCTGGCCTTGCACAGAAGAAATAAAAACTTTATAAAATTTTGGAACGCTACTAAGAAACTAAATCACAAACAAAACTTACCTGTATCGGTGGAGGGCTGCCAGGAGCAGTTACAGATAGCTGAATTGTTTGCGCGTAGGTTTAAAGTGAGCCCCCTAGACGCGCAGTGTGTGCGCGACACTGGGCTCTCTCATAATGATGAAACCATAGATTTTACACGTGAGGATGTCTCGAAGGTCATACTGAGTATGAAACGTGGTAAATCGCCTGGGCATGACGGGCTCAGTGTCGAGCACATACTGTGGGCCAGCAATAAAATTCATGTTCATTTATGTAAATTGTTTAACCTTTGTATTAAATATGGCTACTTACCTGAGGCCTTGATGAGCACGATAGTTGTTCCAATTGTAAAGAATAAAACGGGAAATATAAGTGCTGCATCGAACTACCGGCCTATATCGTTGGGTACTGTAATAGGTAAAATTTTAGAGCGCCTTCTCCAGCCTGAGCTGCTTAAAAACATTAAGATTGATGATGCGCAGTTTGGTTTCCGCCCTGGCCTCTCGACAGATGCCGCCATTGCTAGCTTAAAAAGCACCGTTAGCCACTACACGACGCGTAATACATCTGTATATGCGTGCTTCTTAGACCTCAGCCGCGCATTTGATTTAGTCAATTACGACATCCTTTGGGCTAAGCTGCTAGCGTCGCAGGTGCCTAGGCAGGTGGTTGATCTGCTGAGATTCTGGTACGGAAACCAAACTAACTGTGTGAAATGGGGTGACGCAACCTCTAGCAAGTATAGGTTAGAGTGTGGGGTTCGCCAGGGGGGGGTTACCTCTCCGGACCTTTTCAACCTTTACGTGAATGGTTTGATGGAGGAGCTGAGGAGCACCAAAATCGGCTGCCATGTAGGGAACATTTGTGTTAACAACCTGAATTATGCAGATGATATGGTGCTCATCAGCCCCTCAATCAAGGGGTTACGGAAGCTTCTTTCAGTCTGTGAGCATTATGCTAATGCTCATGGGCTGAAATATAATGCTTCCAAAACGGAAATGATGGTGTTCGCGTCGGGTCGGGGTCCGGAGGTGGTACCCAATGTATATTTAAATGGCTCGCAGATTAGTGTTGTTAAGCAGTTCAGGTACTTGGGACATTTGTTGACAGAACGGCTACAGGATGACAGCGACATCGAGCGCGAGCGCAGGGCCCTCGCCGTCAGAGGCAACATGCTAGCTCGCCGGTTCGCTAACTGCAGTGAGGATGTAAAGACCACACTGTTCAAGGCATATTGCTTAGGCATGTACACCTGTCAGCTGTGGATAACGTTCACGCAGAAGACGATGAGTCGAATAAGAGTTCAGTATAATGATGCATACCGGGCTCTTATGCGACTTCCGCGATGCTGCAGTGCGTCGGCTATGTTCGCGGAAGCGGGGGTCCCAGACTTTTTTGCTGTCATAAGATCCCGAGTAGCCTCGTTTTGGCATAGACTGCGCCGTTCCACCAACAAAATACTCGTGGCTATCTCTGACGACTACTATTGTAATCCAATGTACAAACGGTGGGTCTCTGTCCACATGAACCAGAATAAGAAATGACGCAAGTAAAGTTTTTACTTAATAATATTATGATCTATTTTGGTACTGGGCACCCCTATACAGTGTCGACAGGTTTTTTTTTTATTATGATATTTTATTTTATTCTAGCTGTAAATGTCTGTATTGTATTGTATTGTTTTAACTATGGGTACTATGCCTGAAATAAAATATTATTATTATTATTATTATTAAGCCCTCCAGTAAGGCATGTCTCACCCCGAGAAGTATGGAGGATAATCAGATCCCTCGATTCGCATAAGGCCCCAGGCTATGATCTAATTACTGCGGAGGTACTAAAACAACTTCCAAAGAAAGCCATCGTCTTGTTAACATATATCTTTAATGCCGTTGTGAGTTTGTCATATTTTCCACTTGCATGGAAAATCTCTCAAATAATAATGATACCAAAATCTGGCAAAGATCATTTACAAGTCTCCTCTTATCGGCCGATAAGTTTGCTACCTACGTTATCAAAAGTGATGGAAAAGTTGATTCTTTGGCGCATGAAGGAAGTCATAAAATCAGATGCCTTAATACCTGACCACCAGTTTGGTTTCAGAGCAATACACTCCCACAGTAGAACAAGTCCATAGCTGTTGACAAAATACGATGTTGTCTGGAGGGCAAGGAATACTGCTCTGTAGTCTTGTTAGATATACAGCAGGCTTTTGATCGGGTATGGCACAGAGGCCTACTCTATAAGATTAAAAAGCATCTGCCCTATAATTATTATACACTAATGGAATCATACCTTAAAAATCGAATATTCCGAGTAACGGTAAATGACAGCTGCTCTCAGTTCTATAACATACAGGCTGGTGTTCCGCAAGGATCCGTACTGGGACCAGTATTGTATACACTGTATACGGCTGACCTACCTCATTCGCCACGTACTCATTGCAACGTTCGCTGATGATACAGCCGTACTATGCAGTAAAAGACCCTACTGTGGCATCGAAATTACTGCAAGAACACCTAAACCAAATTACTGACTGGCTCCAAAGATGGAAAATAAAAGCAAGCGCGTCAAAATCCGTCCACATTACATTTTCCTTAAGAACTGGCAACTGCCCTCCGGTTATGCTCGGACAAGACAATTACCACACAATGATGTAGTTCGATACTTGGGTCTACACATTGACCGGAGGCAGAGTTCGTCCCTTTTCTTTTGTGTACATACAAAAGAAAAGGGACGAACTCAATGCACGCTTTAGATGGTCCAATGGCTACTGGGAAGAGAATCGAGACTGGCACTGTATAACAAACTACTTATTTATAAGACTATCCTCAAACCAGTATGGACATATGGAATAGAGCTTTGGGATACAGCGAGTAACTCCAACATAGAAATACTACAGCGCTATCAAAACCTTACATTTGTTAAATTAATACATATATTTGTTAAATTAATGCATTGGTACCAGAATCAGGTCAACGTTGTAAGATGGTCGGGAGCTTTCTAGCAGCCATATGGATTGGAGTGCGGGGTGAGGCAGGGGGGTCTGAAACTCTTTAATCTTTACATTAATGCGCTGGTTGAGGAGCTCAGTAGCATGCATGTCGGCTGTCATATTGGTGGGGTTTGTATGAATAATATAAACTACGCAGATGATATGTTGCTGCTGAGTGCCTCTGTGTGTGGCTTGTCTAAACTGCTTCTCATCTGTGAAAAATATGCTGCTAAACATGGGTTGCTGTACAATATTCGAAAAAGTGAATATATGGTCTTTCAGGCTCGACGAAGGTGTCTGAAATTTGATAATATACCATCTATAAAACTTGAAGGCTGCGTTCTAAATGGCGTAAATCAATTTAAGTACTTAGGCCATCTTGTAACGTCGGACCTTAAGGACAACGCTGATATTGAGAGAGAGCGAAGGGCATTATCTATTCGAGCAAATATGATAGCTCGCAGATCTAGTCGGTGCTCAAATGTAAAAATCACCCTGTTTCGGGCCTATTGCACTTCGCTTTATACCTGTAGTCTGTGATTAGATTATACGCAGAAACAATATGATGCCCTTCGCATACAGTACAACAATGCGTTCAGGGTGCTCTTGGGGCTACCCCGCTTTTGCAGTGCATCGGGGATGTTCGCCGCTGAGCGCGTAGATTGTTTCCATGCAGTGATGCGCTAGCGGTGCACTTCCTTGGTGCGCAGGGTGCGGGCTAGTACCAATAGCATCCTGAGGGCATTTGCCGAATGTTTTGACTGTCACTACTTGAATCGTTGTAATATGATTCATCTACTGACTAAAGTCAGACTAGATTTTTAATTTTAGAATGTATTTTATTATTATTTAATTCATTATTATTATTTTATTATTGAATGCCTAACTTGACATGATAATTTAATTTTGAATTAATATTTTTTTTATGTTTTATGTAATTTGTAATTATAATGTGTTTGCATAATTAAATAATGTTATACTTAATGAAATAGTTTGTAAAAATGAATGAAATAATAATAACGTTTTTATATGATTATTTAATAATGGCATGATCCTAGTTGGTCGAATAAATAAATTTTATTATAAAAAACGCAGTATTCCGCATGATTCTAGATGCACCCTGGTTTACAAAACTTCAGAGATGCATGAGTATCTACAGATGAACACCGTAAGAGAAGAGGTGGTTGAATCTTCTAGAAGATACCAAAATAGAATTGGAAACCATATTAATCCACTTGCTGCAACGCTCTCAGAACAACCAGCATACCATAAATAAAACATTAAAAAGGCATCATATTGCTAACCTTCCTACAAGACAGTGAATAAAAACCAGAGAAGAGAGCCCTCCACTGGGAGGAGCCATCTCGAACGCCATAACACATACATAAAAACCGCTTACAGCACTGATCGCAGTTAGAATTATAATATAAAAAAAGTAGTTAACCTAAACTTGTATTTACAAGTCTGATATGTCCGAAATCTCATTATTATCGTTATATGTGTTAACGTGTTATACCTGTTAATTGAATAATTCAAAACCTCAGACATGCACTTTTATTTTAAAAGAATCATGTAATTAATTTAATTCTTGCGGATTTCTACGAAGATATCAGCATTTTTATGGTTCCCTACCCAAAGGGAAAAAACGAAAATCCTATTCATATGACTCCACTGTCCATCTGTCAGTCCGTTCCGTCTGCCTGTCACCAGGCTAAGAATCATATAATTAATTTAATTCTTGCGAATTTCTACGAAGATATCAGCATTTTTATGGTTCCCTACCCTAAGCGGAAAAACGAAAATCCTATTCACAAGACTCTGCTGTCTGTCCGTCTGTCGGTTCTGTCTGTCTGTCACTAGGCTATATCTCATTAATCGTGATAGCTAGACAGTTGAAATTATCACAGATGATGTATTTCTGTTGCCGCCATAACGACAAATACTAAAAACAGAATAAAATAAATATTTAAGGGCGGCTCCCATGCAACATACGTGATTTTTTTGCCTTTTTTGCTCGATATTAACAACGGCAACAGGTTGACGCTTGAAATATTCACAGAGTATTTAGTTGTATATTCACTTTAAAAATTAATAATTGAATTAGAATAAGATAAATATTTAAGGGGGGCTCCCATACAGCAAACGTTATTTGTTTGCCGTTTTGTCTTATGTTGTATATAGATAATGGTAAGGAACCCTTCGTGCGCGAGTCCGACTCGCACTTGGCCGGTTTTTCTGATTTATTGCATTTCTTGCAAAGGACATTGCTCTGCGTTCATTCATACATTGTTCGCCCTAATACCAACAGCAGTGCAAAAAATGCTTTTCGTATAATAAATAAATACAATTAGTAAATACTGTACGTCCACATCAATTACTAAGGACATTTTTCGAAATGAAATTATACATCAAAATGAATCAAATATTGAGGTTAGTTGAAATAACACTTTATTTCATTAGAGCAATACACATAGGGTAAAAGCCGGATAGTTGCCACACTTTTTAAAAAGCTCCTTTAAAAAATGTTTACCAATACATTTTTTATTCAAAGTGTGTTCTCAAACATAGTTCATTAATCTTCTAACATACCCTATCTATAAAAATATTATAAATATTATAAATTTTAAGTAAATCCAGTTTAATATGACCTCTAAAAAAGAGGATAGTTGCCTACTATAGCGGATACTAACCTAACGTTAAAAATGGTTGGGGGGATACTTGCCCAATGTGAGGATAGATGCCCGTCTGTTTTTTTTTTCAAATAAAAATGAACTTATATTAATTTAAATAATCAGTTTTTATTATTAAATACAATCTTTTATTAAGTATTAATTATAGTTAAATTATAATTATAAAATTATTACAATAATAGACTCCAAAATAGTAAATAAGAAGTGTCCAAAATAAAAATGTTATGTTATTATTTATTTTGAAAATAGAACAATAAACAAAATTAGAATTAACTTTGGCATTAGCCTCTATTAAGTAAGTATTCAGTCCTTATAACTTACTGAGATCCTTTATTATGTACTAAGTACTAAGAGAAATTAAATAATTACCTAATCAACACTTAAAAATACTAAGGTTTTAAATTGTATGTTAGTGAACATGTAATTTTTTAATTAAATATTCGTATTTATCTTAAATATTAAAAATATGGTAATCAACTTTGGCATTAAGAGAGCAACGCCCACTCCCGGTGGCCCCAACCATTACAGAGGAGGCCTGGACCACGGTGGTGAAGCGCGGCCAGCGGAGACGAAAGAAAGGGGATGGTATAGCGGAATCTACGCAGAAGCAGTCTCCTCCGCCCCCGAAAAAGAAGGCTCCTCCTCGGCAGCCTAAACTGCACACGCCAAAGACGGCGGCAGTGGTGCTGACATTACAGCCAGGCGCCGAGGAGAAGGGCCACTCATACGCCAGGGTGATTGCGGCCGCCAGAGCCAAGGTAAGCCTCGCGGAGCTGAACATAGAGGGTGTTCAGTTCCGCAGGTCTTTGACTGGGGCGGCCGTAATTCTCGTCACAGGTAATGAGAAGGAGGCGAGCGCGGTCGACCTAGCTGTCGCCCTTAAAAGAGTTGTTGACCCGACCGTCGTGCGTGTTACAATTCCAACTAAGACGGTGGAAATGTTGGTTTCCGGACTGGACGAGTCCGTCCAGACGGAGGAACTGAATGAGGCACTCGCAAAGACCGGCGAGTGCCAGGTCGAGGAGGTTCGGGTGGGGGAGATCCGCCAGGGCCGCTACACCATGGGCACGGCGTGGGTGTGCTGCCCGGTGGAAGTGGCCAAGAAGATAAGCCTCTGCCAAGAGGCTGCTGGTGGGGTGGTCCGCTGCGAAGGTAAAGCTCCTCCAGCCCCGTGAAATGCGGTGTTTTAGGTGCCTCGAATCGGGGCACCTAAGGGTTGACCGCAGGGCGGAGGTAGACCGGAGCACGTTGTGCTACCGATGTGGGGCGGCAGGGCATAGGGCGTCGTTGTGCTCAGCGAAGCCCAAATGCCCTTTGTGCTCGGCGTCCGGGAAACCGGCGGACCACCGCCCTGGGAGTAAGACATGTTCTGCCCCTAAGATGCCTATGGACAGGAGGAGGAGGAGGGCGGCGCGAACCCGCCAGCCCGAATCATCAAGAGTAGAGGTGGAGATGGAGGTCACCGAGGACATCGTCGGGGCCCCCATCCTCCATGAGGAGGCGACAGCGGGAGGGGAAGTACCCCGCGAAATAAATAGATCCCAGCTCCAGGGCACCTAGTGCCGGGACATTCCGGGGTGTGAAGCGGCGCACAACACCTGCACCGCCAACAAAGCAGCAGAGCCACGTGCCTTTCTGGCGTAGCGCGAGTCCGGCAACGGATCATACACGGAATCAGGGGGTCAGTGGGAATAAGGCCTCGCTGTGGTCCCCTTCCCCCTGCCTCGTGACGGACGGAGGAGCTGTTGGGGGGTTTTAGTGGGTAGGCCTGGACCGATATGGCCCGGGGAGTCCCACATAGCCTCGTGGTTTGGCTCGACCACGAGGGATGCGTAAAAACATTTTTCCCTATCAAAAAAAAGGGCAACAATCCGCAATAGACAGTAGGGCAACTATCCGATTTGATACGGATACTTGCCCTTTTTATTTACGAAATAAATAAAACATATTTAACAATAAAACCTAATAAACAGTGCAATTTAAACTCTAATGCACTCAAAGAAATATATTTTTGACTGAAATCGCAATCAGTTAAAAAAATATTTAACAGAGATTACTTACCAATATAATAATGGCGCTCGTCAAAGTATCGCCGCGGAAGATGTTTTCTCATACGGACAAAACACGTGCGCCTAATTCAACTGCTTATGCGGCACTGAGGCCTGCGCGGGGGACGCTTTTAATTATGATCAAAAAGAAACACTGTCAATACGTCTAACATAGAGCATTTGAAACTGAGGCATGTATCCGTCCGAGGCAACTATCCGGCTTTTACCCTAGTCCATACCTATACAATTATTAAAATAATAATTATTGCAATCAATCAAAGAACGTCATAGCCACGTAGTAGAACAAGAAATCTCGAAATTATAAAGCAAGTCAAAAACACAACACCAACAAGCGACAGTGCGTAAGTAGTCAATTGACGTGTGTTAACTTTGTAAATAATTGTGAAAGAAGTTATGAAAAACATAATTTATATAAATGAAAAAATGTCCATACCTACATAAAATCGATTCAATTCCATTCAATCAAGCAAAGGTAACGATAACCATTCGTTTATTTTATTTTATTCGGTTTTGTTTCTTAAAAGAAAGTACTTTTAAATATTTTTGATTTGTCCGTCGAATACAAATATTCGTAATGAGTGTTAGAAAATATGCATATAATTATGACGTAAATCAAAACTTTGTTGGTCATGGGGTGATTTTCGACATCTATGGTTGCGCGTTGCGGCGCGAATACGACGTTGCCGCTAGCCGTCATAAAAATGCATAGGGCCTCAAATGAACACTGGAAGGCGTGTGTTGAGGAACCTAATACTCTTTCGTTCACTATTACATTGGTTTAGAGGTAATGATGTCTCTTTAAAAACGATATTTTTATACTGGCAGAAGGGGACGCAAAGAGTATCGCCATACCGGTTATAGTAGAAATTATAAGTTTATTTTTGTTTCAGGTGGAATTTGTAGATGACAACGGACGGAAAGTTAATTTTGAGGTGTCGTACAAATCTACAGGAAATGTTGATTTGGGCACCATATTAGAGTTAGTATCTCCTTATTTATAAACTAGCTGTCTCTTGTTTTTGATTGACATCAATATTTGTTTGACACTGGAACACTTAAAAAAGAGTTTTTTACATTTTCCCAAGCAAATATTTCTCATCGTAAGAACCTTTTCTAGAATCCAACTAATAATATTTTTTAAATATACTTTAGTAAATTACGGGATCTCTCTTTGGCCTCTCTCTTTTAGGGACCTTTGTCGACAAAATTTTCAATTGAAGTAATTGACGTCATCGCACGGAAGATAAAATAGTAGTTATCATGGCACAGTTGGAACAGTTTCGAAATGATCTGTGTCTTTGCCGACATTTTTCGAATTTTCTTCTTCATAAGAAACTACGCCGCTATAAAGGTCCCGTTTATCGGGTGCGCAATCTTGGGCTAGTCCTCACTCTCATAATTCTTGGCCAGTTTTTATAATATAGGTACATGTGATCCTGATTTTGAGATAATTTTTAACAGTCGGTTATAGGACTTTACCACAATAACCTATACCAAGCCAGCTGCCCAGCGAGCGTGATCTAGTAGGCCAATTCCTCCTATCTGGGTTGAATTCCGTGCCCAGCAGTGAAACGTATATGTATTGAAGTGAATAATGTTCGTATGCATATACTACATATATTGTGGACAATCTGTTTTCTATTAAAGTATTTATGAAAAAAATATGAAATCGACCTCGATTTTTCGTCGAGTATTTGTTATATTTCTTTTTGTGTTATTGTTTTGTTTCAGATGTCCAGTATCTTTTTAATATTACAATATAATGTTGTTGTCTATTTTTAGGTACATGCGAACTGGTGGGACATCTTTGTGCCCGCCTACAGAAGCTATCCAGTGTATCGATGTTATACTGAGACAAGGGACATTGGAATCGTATATTAAGGTATCAGATAGAATAAATGAAAATAAATGTATATATGTCAACGAAAGAACAAATGTTTGACATTCATACAAAATGCGGTATTTTCCTTCAAGGTCGATATCTGACAGACTTCTGAAGTTTTATGAGTAGAGTTGCCAGCTCCCATTCACAGCTATCCGGGATATTAGAAATTTTTATGCGGGACTTGGCGAAAAAAACCTACAAATGTGCAGAAACGAGAAAAAGAACGAAATATAAATTATATCAGTTTTATTTAACGTTAAATAAAAAAAAACTTTCTGCTATTACAAAACGATAATTATAACACCACATAGGAATATTAATCAGTAAATAAAGCACTTTTCTCGATCAACTGAGCAAAATCACGATTAGTTTTTATTTTTGAAAGAGTACCTACTTATTTTGTGATTTATGAAAGAGTACTTATTATCTGATAAATTATTGTCTAACCGGGCTGGCTTTGCCATAAAGCGGGACAATTAGCGTAGCATTATTTGAGCCCTTTTTTTTTTTTTTTTTTTTTTTTTTCGGTGGGAAATGCATTACGCATACCCCGCGCTTGGGAAGGCGCGGGGTTATGTCGAACTCTCCGCGGCTCCTGGGGGCAGAGTGCCAGCCAGGAACCGCGGCCTACCGACTAAAACCCACCGATGCCCCTCACATACGCCTTGGCGCGAGCACGTCCATCATCGCCGTGTCCTCCTCATCAGAAGAAGACACGCCGAGGAAGGCCGCGTCGCTGCCGGACAAGGTCATGGGAACTCGAATGAACACATCCACGACCTCGTCGGCGCCTGCTCGCCTATGGCGAGACCCTCTTACCCCCCCAAAAGGGGGAGGCCGGTGATCCCCCGGGGCATCCAGGGGATCAGCGACTGGTGGCAACCGATGCAATGCAGGACCCGGGCTTCCCGACCCAGGGCCCCGCTGGTTGCCGTCAGGAGGAAGAAGGCGGGCGAAATTCCGCCTCCTCCGCCCCGTCCTTCTACGGCGGCACGGATCGGCCGAGGGATCCTCCTCCCTGGCCCTCTCCGCCGACTCCTTCTGCTTCATCACATCCACGCAGAAGGAGTTTACCGCGTCCCACGTCCTCTCTCCCTCCAGCATGGCACAGACCACGTTCTGGAGGGAGAGGTCGTCGCCGATGACGGCGGTCAGCTCACGGCGCTCCGAGGAGAAGGCGGGGCACACCGCTAAGGTGTGCTGCGCGGTATCCTCTTCGGCGCCACAGTGGTGGCACTCAGGGGTCGCTTCCCGTCCGATGCGGTGCAGATAGCGTCCAAAGCAACCATGGTTGCTAAGAATCTGCACCAAGTGGTACGAGAGCGACCCGTGGTGCCGGTTCGCCCATGTGGTGAGGAACGGGTGCATGGCCTCGATGGTCCTGGACAGAGTGTTCGAGACGGAGGCCGAACCCATTAGCTCCTGGAGCTCCTCAAACCACAGGCGAAACGCCTCCACTGTGGCCTCCTCCAAGGCGGAGGCCCTCTCTCTCGGCGCCAAGCGCCGGTCGTCGTCTCTTGCGTTCATGCGGATGCGATAGGCGGCCGCCAAGACGTGGGACGTTAGCTCCCAAGGGGGAGTGCCAGCCAGGACACATGCCGCCGTGTGGGACACGGTGCGATAAGCCTTGATCGCCCTTAATGCCATGGCACGCTGCGCCCTATGCAGGGACGCAATCGCGCGGGGGCCAAGGGCGTCAGCCCACACTGGAGCCCCATATAAGGCCATGCTCCTTACTATGCCTGCGTATAATCGCCGGACGTTTGCGCTCGGGCCACCGATATTCGGGAGAAGACGCCCGAGCGCATCAGCAGCCGCTAGGAGGCGGGGTTCAAGGCGACGAAAGTGCTCGTCGAACCCCCACCTCCCGTCGATTACCAAGCCCAAGTATTTCAGGTGCCGCTGAAGCGGCACTCTAACGCCGGCCACCGTGATTACGGCGCCTGATGGAGCTCCTCTGCGAGGCCCGTGGAACAACAGGGCCTCGGTTTTGTGGAGCGCCACCTTAAGGCCGAGAGCCTCAATCCTCTCTACGACCAAAGTGGCGAACGTTGAGGCCAGTCGTAGGGTCTCCTCCAAGTCCCTCCCCCTCGCGGTGACAAGTGTGTCGTCCGCATAACAAAGAAGTTTCACACGAGGGGAGAGGGCAGCGCGAAGTACCCAGTCATACCCGACGTTCCAGAGTAGGGGTCCTAGAACAGACCCCTGTGGAACGCCGCGAGACATGGGATGACGGCTAGCCACATCACCTTGGCCGATGAAAACAACCTCCCGCAGCTCCAGATAACTGGTAAGGACGCGCAACAAATAATGAGGCACCCCGTGGTATCGGAGTGCCTCTAGGATGGTATTAAACGGGAGGCTATTAAAGGCATTGGCGATGTCTAAAGACACCGCCAGCACCCTCTCCCCCTTTTCGTTGGCGTCGCTCACAAGCGCCCTCAAATCCGTGAGGGCGTCAACTGTGGAACGCCCCACACGAAAGCCAAACTGGGCTTGGGACAAGTTCGGCCCCACCTCAGACATGTGCTGGATGAGTCGGGAGGCAACAAGCCTCTCGAAAACCTTACCGACCTCATCCAGCAGCACTATCGGCCTGTAACCGGACGGGTCGTCCGCAGGCCGGTTCTCCTTTCGCAGGAGGCAAAGCATGCCATCTTTCCATGGCTTCGGGAACTGCCCGGAGCGGAGACACGCATCGAACAGCTCCCGAAGGTGGTCACCCAGGTGGTTGACGGCGAGTCCCAAAACTTTGCCTGGGACTCCATCTGGGCCAGGGGCAGTACGTTTGCCCCTTAAGCGAGAGACAGCCTCCCCAAATTCATCCTCACCAATGGGAGGAGAGTCGCTTTCGTGATAGGCCACGTTTGCCTCGAGCGGCGGGGCCATACTCGGCGGGGAAAAGCCGTCAATCGGCGGGAACAACTCCTGGACCACCGTACGCAGAAGAGCGGGGTCCATCGTCTCCGTGAGGGGGGCACCACGCGATCGCAGCTGGTTGCGTGCGGTTTTATAAGGCCGCCCCCACGGATCCTCATTAAGGCCCTGCAACATCTCCTCCCTAGCCACCTCCTTGGAACGGGAGATGGCCGTTTGCAGGGCCTTCTTAAACTCCCTGTACTGATTGTACAGGTGGTCCTCCTCCTGCGAATTCCGGACGTGCCGTCTCCGGTAACGGGTGTAAGCCCGCCGGGCTGCAGTGCAGGCTGAGCATTATTTGAGCCCTGGAAACGGGACGTCCCGCCTGTGGCGGGACGGTTGGCAACACTATTTATGAGCCTCTTCAATTTTGTTAATTGTAAACAAAGAAAATAATTGATGTTAACATTATGTAGGTACTATTAATAATGAAGTTCAGTTGTTGCAGTGGTAACAGTTGTCCATATGATAGTCTATTGTTTTGTATTATGTGTATGCATGTTCATGTCCGTATTCATGCGTATATATGCATGTTCCTGTATTTGGTACGCACTTCATTCGAGCAGTCACGAACGTAGCTCGCCGCAGGACAGACAAAAACAAACGGTGCGTACGGTCGGTGTGGTAGTGAGCTGAGCGTGACTGATATTAAAGTCATTTTTAGCAAAGTGCAATTTTACTCGATGAAAATATTGTTCCGTTTTTGAGTGCTTGAACTCTACAATAACGCACCCACAACTAAAATTTCCGAGTTATGTTATATCTTATATTAGCTATCTATTAGTGAAAGTCCCGTCAAAATCGGCCCAGCATTCCGGAGATTAGCGGGTACCCGATATACATTCATACCTATTTAGTAAAAACTTGTTATCTTGACATTACAAACAGACACTACAATTTTATTTATTTGTATAGATTGATCTTTTTCACACGCTCTGCTCAAGAATGACATATTCTAGTAGGTCATGTAAACATGTACCTTACTCATTTCAAGCCTCTATAAATAGGGATAGAATATTGTACTGAATTTCATTATTTCCCTAGTGATTGAATTAATTTGTATTTGGAACACAAAAAGTACCTAAATTTCGTTGGTAACCCACCATATATTGTTATGCTCAAAAATCCGTGAAGACAGTAAAATATAATAAAATGAAACAAAAACTTCATCTCACCACGTCGTTTACATTTATTTGTAATTTTTAGTTTTTCAAGTTAAAAAAGCAAACGGATTTAAGCACATACAGTCACTTCTTCTGTATAGTGTTTTCAATACAGACGTTTTGTGATTTTTTTAAGTTAATTAAATAATTTATGATTTAATATTAAATTAATATGATTTCGAATCAATGGTGTATTTATTACTATTTTCTCGCAGGTGGTGCGAACAGTAGAGTATTTTCCTCTGGTATTACCATCAGTTGGGCAGCTTGCTTGTTTGCCAATTTTGTTGTATAAAAAATATAGTTTTGCGTTTTATTTATTTTATCACTTTATAACTATAAATTGAAAATTCTTTATCTTTTTTTCATTTCGTCTGCTTTATATCAATCACTGGACAATGTCCTATTTCAAGTAATTAGATTAAAGGTATTTCGCTGAATGTTTTTTTTTGCAATTGTATATTTTTTGACAGATCATTATCGCATCTGCAGTTTGTAATCGCAATACCTAGAATATTCGCGTGTGCGCGAGTTGATTTAGGAAATGTTTTTTAATTGTAGAAATCATTAAATTGGCGAGTATCTTTAGTTATATTAAAGCGATTTATAACTGCTACTGCGAAGTACTTACTATGTTACTACAAAGAGATAAGATATAAAAGTATATAATCTCATTTTCTTGGGTGTTATATGCTCACCATTATTTATACCAGCAATATTAATTGTTGACTTATTTATTGTATCAGGCGGGACGACAGTTCTTCCGGCGGCCGGCAAATCCAATCGACCTCGGAGATAGCTTAGAGATGTGGACTGGATTGTACCAATCTGCAATATTCACGTCGAGACCTTTCATTAATATCGATGGTAATCCACATTTAGCTTATTAACCTCATAGCTTTGAATCATAGCCGTCATTGATCCATAGGACGTCAAAGTTTTGAATTGATTACTGTTAATTTTAAAGCAATCACATTCTGCGGTCAGGTTCGTTACGTCACTAATTTTGAAAACAACTCAATGTGAAAGGCTTTTCGAATGACACTTGTCGGCTAAAGCGTACTAAACTTTTTCCGTAATTAATTAGAAATCATGTCTTTTAGCGGTTGCTTCTTACGCGTACCTGCTCGTTGCGTTGTTTACAAAGAGAGTGACGTAAATTGACAGTGCCATAGATAATCCGTTGCGCTGAACAGATAATGCGGAAATACCTACTGTCAATTATCAATCATGGCTTACAGCTTTTTTTTACGTACAATAAGACAGTATTTTATTTTCTTTAATTCTAAGTAATTCTTTAATTCTAAGTACCATTTAACATATAAATATATGTTAAATGGTATAAATACAACAATAATTAACAATATAAGTCCCACAAATATTGTAGTGGAATTAATTTTCGAATGTAATATCTATTTACAATTGTTATGTAACAAAATGTTTTATTTCAGTTGCACATAAAGGGTTTCCCAGGTGTCAGCCGCTACTGAAAACCATGGCTGATTTTCAACTTGACCCTCGAAAACCAATTGATCGCCAAAGGGGCTTTATGAGCGAAAAATTCACAACCTACATTAAAGGCCTCCGTGTGAGTATTAACTCTCCTTTCATCATCATCATTATCATTTCAGCCATGAGCCGCCCACTCCTGGACATGGACCTCCTCCAGAAATCTCCTTTACATAAGCTAAAACCAAGGGGGTTTCACTCCGCAGTTTAGGCAGGCTTATTACCGATCTTTAGAGACACCACGGCGCTAGCCGCGTCGCGCCCAATTGTTGGAACAATAATGTCGGTGGTTTTTGCAACTAACAATGACTTCTAAAGGATCTTACAATCTGTATGATTGATACTGTTGTGTTAACGGGTGTCTAAGAAAAATTAATCGAAATTATCATATTTTTAATTTGCCAAAAGATATTCAATGGTAATATTTGCGTATGTTTGTAGTTATCGAGCGAGAAATTTGTTAAGAAATTTGAAAATCGCCACTAACAATTTTAAGAACCAACAGTTTTTGTCTTGCCAATACAAAAATCTGTACTTAACCATTGATCTAGCTTAGTACGTAGTAGGAAGACAAGTAGTATATGTTTATGTGTATAAAGTGTTTTGACTTACTAACTTACTTACTAAAGGAAGTTTATTGAATTATTATACACTGTTATCTTTTTTGATTAATTTTAATATTAATTGATATTATATCGCGCGTGGAAACCCTGCGCTCTACGTCGGGTCAGTGATGCGTAACGGAATTTGAGCGCTCGTGTTATACGATAAGTTTCAATTTCGCGTGCAGGTCGATGAAGGTCGTAAGAGTAGGCATTTTTTTTACCTAAACGTGACTTTAGTTCGGGAGTGAGTCTTCTGTACTTTAGTACTATTATTTATTCTGTGCTAAAACAAGTAACTGTGTTACTGAAATGCAAAAGTAGCCTATCTATTCAAATACAACGTGTTAATTGAATTGCGCAAAACCTGAATATATTTTGTTCAGAATCGATTTGCCATTGATTTACTACCAAACGTAGATAACGCATGAACGTTCGAGAAGTGGGCCGGTGAAGAACTGCCCAATCGCGACTCGTGCAGTTCTTTTCCATAGTTACTAAAACGTCAATTGATCTGTGGCTAGGTATGAAATGATGTAACTTCACACGGCTGTACTTAAAAAAGTTGCCGTAATAATGTAGAATAAGGTTGAATTCGATAAATACGATCCTTTCTTTATGGTAATTTTAATTCGGGCGTGCTTATTCAACAATATATCAGCGAGTACAAATGTATAGTCGATTAGGTGACAGATTTCAAGCGCGTTTTTGTATGAAGTGCTCTATCTACGTTTGGTAGTAAATCAATGTAATATGCTGAATCAAAATCCGCGATGACTCTAAAATATAGTAAAATCAAACAAAAATATAATCTCGACATGTTGTTTGCATTTGTAGGTTTTAGTTTTTCCAAGTTTAAAAAGCAAACGGATTAAAAATAAATAAAGTGCAAAGTTGCAGTCAGTAACTTATTTAGCTATAATTGTTTAGATAGGTGTGAAGGCCTCTGTGATTTTTTTTCCATTGAAGTCGATTCAGAAGCTAATTCCAACCAAACTCTGTGCTCTTTTAAATTCTTTTACAGTGTATGTTATTTCTGTTAGATGTTTGTATATTAGATTAAGTGTCTGTTCAACTATGCGCTATACTTTTAATCTGTCATTGCGGTTTGCCCACATAGAACTATAAATTGGGTTATTGTGATATAATCCTATTCGTTACAATAACTGTTGATCTACCATCAAAATAATTAAATATTTTTTAGGTTGTTGCTTCAATCGGTGGCGACACGAGTCAAAGCGGCCAGAAGCGCGAGTTTATTTGCAATGAACTCGTGAAATCCGCTAACCAAGAAAAATTCGTTTTGGATACTCCGGATGGGCGGAAGGAGACTATGACCGTGGAGCAATATTTTGCAAGAGAAAAAAAAATTAGGTGAATATTTTCGGTTTTCTTATTCACAACGGGGGTTGTTGAGTAACATGCACTATTTTGTGTCCTAAATAAGTTGAATAATAACTAATTGAATGTAATATGTCACCTACAATCTGGCTACATTACAAAAAATTTTGATCCTATTTTTTTCTGAAGAAGGGAACACAATATATAACACACATAAATCTGCTACCCCCCGTCGCCATCATTTTGTGGGACTTTGTTGTTAATCTGTTATAGTTTAAAGTACGTTGGGGTAAGAAGGGATCGGGGAAAGATCAGATAATTCAATTACCTTCTAAACCCGGCAACATTTTTTAATGCTGGCAACATAAAATAAAACACCATTTTGTTCCGCTCCTCTCACTCGAGTGGTCCGAGTCTTTCGAGTTCACTCGAGTCACTTATAAATGGAGTTGTTATGAATATTACTCGAGTGCGAGCGAAAGAAAAGCTACTCGAGTGACTCAAGTGAAACACGGCTCGAGTCCCATCACTAATTTGCTCCGATAAGAGATATGCGTTTATTAGATAGAAAGAATGATTCCACTTTCCCCCAGACTACATTTTACCAATCTACTTGTTTTTTAAGATCATCATCATCATCACCATCACGTCTCATATTCCCACCGAGGGGTTCGAGCCTACTATAAGTTAGGGTTTTTAGGCCATAGTCAACCGGGTTATTCACCAACTGGACACGAAAGACTGGACACGCGTGTGCCCAGTTGGTGAAACTCAAAATTAGTATCACTTATTATTTCGCCATCTGGACACGCCTAAATTATGATTCGTGTCCAGATGGTGAAACTTAAATTAAATCACTTTTATGATTTCGCCAACTGGACGCACGTCCGCATTTTACCACGAAACCATGACAAAGTACAGTCAGCCCCCGTAGCACGTCCACCAAAACACGATATGATAAAGCGATTTATTGCGGGGAACTGTCAAATTAGGACGAAACCCTATTGTCTTTTGACAGTTTATCGCGATTAACCGCTTTATCATATCGTGTTTTGGTGGAAGTGCTAGGGGGGCACATTAATATTTTATGTCATAATAATCATTGGCCACTAAACATCCCACTGCTGGGCATGAGTTATTTTGTACCCATGTCATTGTAAAATTATTCATTCATTTGTAAATTTATAAAGAATATCAACGTGTTAATAAAATTGCGCAAACTCTAAATGTATTTTGTTCGGAATCGAGAGTAGAACCGATTTCAGTAATAAAAAATATGACTTAGATTTTATCAAAAAATAATTTTTAGCTACGCCGCTTTTTAACTTTACCTCTTATCGGCGGCGTAACATCGTAAGCGCAGACGCGCGGCCATAGAGTTTGCAAGATATGCAACAAAACAAAAAGATGGACATTATCTTCATTAATCATCTGCCAGAATTTAACTTATTATCTTTTTATATAGTTAATTCTATTAAAATAAAAATATGTCGGGGTGTCTGAGATTTTGCGTTACTTAATTAACAAGTTGTTTTTGTGACACTGATAGTAGGTATTCGATGGTGCTGTGGGATCGGCACTCGCCGTCATTTAGATTTTGCGCAATTTTATTAACACGTTGATATTCTTTATAAATTATTCACAAATAGCAAATAATTTTGCAATGACATTGTACAAAATAACCCATGCCTAGCAGTGGGATGTTTAGTGGCCAATGATGATTGTGACATAACATACGAGGGCGGGTCAAAAAGTTCGCGGAATGAGGGGCATGGAGGGGGGAAAGGTGACTTTTTACTACCTGCACTAGTTATGACACTCATTAAGAGTATAAATACTAAGTTTAAAAAAAATAGGTTATAATTACCTGAGTTACACATCAATCAACAAGTCAATCCGGAAGAAAATTTGCAACATGGAGAAAATTGAGTTTCGCGCAGTCATCAAGTTCCTCACCAAACAAGGAAAACTTCCCCAGACTATTTTGGAAGAGATGTCTTCTGTTTACGGGGACTCTTGCCCTGGTAAAACCATGGCTTACAAGTGGCACAACCTGTTTAAGCAAGGCAGAGATTCGATTGAAGATGACCCGAGGCCAGGGCGGCCTTTCGAGGCAACCACGGCAGAAAACGACGAAAAACTTGAAAAAATCATATTGGAAGATACCCGTTTAAAGAAGAAACAGCTTGCAGAAATGATTGGAGTATCAGCTACAACATCCATCCATTTTGAACATCCTACACGACCATCTTGGCATGTCAAAGGTGTGTGCAAGATGGGTGCCGAGAATGCTCACGCCATACCAGAAGCAGCGACGAGTTGAGTGTTGTCGCGAGTTTTTAGCGCTCTGTGGTGAACAAAAGGATGAAGTTTTGAACCGAATTGTGACTGGAGATGAAACTTGGGTTCATCATTATGAGCCTGAGTCCAAACAAGACTCCATGCAGTGGCACAAAAAGGGCACACCACCTCCGAAGAAATTCAGTGTCTCCGTCGGCTGGAAAACTCATGGCTACTGTTTTCTGGGATTCAGAGGGAATCCTCCTTATTGATTATAAAGAAAAGGGTGTCTCTATCACTGGAGAGTACTACGCTGCACTATTCTTGCGAGATGCCGTGAGAGAAAAAAGACGGGGAAAATTGACTAAAGGTGTGCTCCTTTTGCACGACAATGCACCCGTGCACAAGCCGCAAGTTGCGATGGCTGCTGTTCAAAGAGTGGGCTTCGAAATCTTGGAACATCCTCCTTATAGCCCAGATTTAGCCCCAAGTGATTATTATTTGTTCCCAAAAATGAAAAAAAAGCTTCGAGGGAAGAAATTTTCCAGCGATGAAGAAGTGAAGAGCGCAATTTCGGCCTATTTTGACGACAAAGAGAAATCATTTTTTTTCGAAGGTATTAATAAATTAATTGATAGGTCTAATAAATGTATTAGAGTTAAGGGGGAATACATTGAGAAGGAAAAATAATTTTGTGTTTTATTTCTTACTTTTTACCCTCCATTCCGCGAACTTTTTGACCCACCCTCGTATTAAGGGGAATAAAAACACGAACAAATAAAAAAAACAGGTAGCGACTGATGATGAGATACTATTTTAATAACTTGAGCGGTATGAATTTGAGTAAGCGAAAAATTAACTAAACTGACGACGAATATTAATTAATAATAAAATCCAAAAAGAGCTTACAAAAAGTGGGTTATACTTATGAATAATCGATTTTGCAATTAAAATTTTAAACGTGCGACTAAATTACTATGTGAGCGACTGGAAATACAGAGAGTGCATCTTTTTGTATGAAAGACTAAAGAGCAGGGGGTCGATCAAAAAAGAAAATAGGGGACAAAATTGCCTACTGTAGGGTCTGTAGGTTAGGTTAGGTTCAGAACATGACCATTCGTAGCGGAGCGAGCGAAGCGGGCGCAGCGTCATACCCACTATTCTATGGGAACCTATACCCCTGAAAATCATATTATTTAGATCTTCGAATTTTAACATCTTCTAATTCTTAAATAGGTTCAAGGTGCGGCACAAACATGATTAATACACAACCCAACCTTTTCCCATACATTTTTGATCAAGTTTGTGAAAATTTTAAAAATTAATATCTCGAAAACTACGCGTCGCCTAGAGGGGGGAGTGGTACAGGGGGTAGCTCCCCTCCTCTCGTTATACATTTTCAAAAATTGCAAACAAAATTTTTTAAAAATTTTGAAACAAAGTACTCTGCTCATTATTGTATTTTTCAAAGTGGTTTTTCTATTTGAAACACTTCATTTAGGATAAAATGCCGCTCACCATAAATAAATCATTTGCCAAATTCTGAAAAAAATGCAGGACCTAATATTATGAAGCTTCTCATTTTGTATTTGAAGTAACTCGAATGAATGTTTATAAGTTACTGTTCTGTTGATTTATCGCCTTTCGCAGTCAGTCACTTAGTAATATAATAACCCAAATTAATTATTTTTGTCTCTTAAAATGTTCATTTACAGTAAATCGTTTAAATACTACCCAAATATTAATCTGACTGTACTTTATCATGGCTTCGTGGTAAAATGCGGACGTGTGTCAAGTTGGCGAAAACATAAAAGTTATTTTATTTAAGTTTCACCATCTGGACTGGACACGCGTCATAATTTAGGCGTGTCCAGATGACGAAATAATAAGTGATACTTATTTTGAGTTTCACCAACTGGGCACACGTGTGTCTGGGCACTGCCAACGCAGTCACGAGAAGAAGTATAAAGAATTATAACATTCGAATTATTACGGACAGCATGGCTGTACTACAAGCGCTGGGAAGGGGCATCATCACATCCCGTCTTATAAACGAAGAAGCACTGGAGCATACGGCTTCTCAAAACAGAATTACGCTTCAGTGGATTAAAGGACACAGTGGAACGTTGGAATGCTGCGGACCAGCTGGCTGAAAGAGATTCAGAAAGCATAGTGGTTGGTCCTGTGCCACAACTGCTGATCCCTTTTAGCCAGCTGAAAACATGGACATGGCAATATACCCAAAACAAACAATGCCCACTGGGCAAATACCTCAACATGTAGACAGTCCAAACTCAAAGAAGCGTTACCTGCACTTACACCGCGACTGACATATAGACTGCTCCACTTAAACCGACTTGAACTAAGAATAGTTGTAGGCTGTCGAACAGGACACCACACACTCAACAAACATTTACATTTTTTAGGCGTTACCGACAGTCCTTTGTGCAGAGGATGTCTGGACGCCGAAGAATCAGCTGCCCATGTAATCCTAGAATGCATGGGAGTAGCCACACAACGGGCAGAAATCCTTGGCAATCCAAGGTCACTCCTAGAAGCCTGTGAACGTCCCAGGAGACTTCTGTGCTTCTGGAAGGAGCTGGATTGGTTAGAATAACCGGTCATCCCACACGCATAATGGACCAAATAAGAGTCTAAATGCGGAAAAGGGGGCCCACTACAATACTATACACGCTCGCGTTTTTCAGATATTCCCTTAAAATATTTATTATAAGAGATAACACCCGATATTTCTCTAACGAAAACCTTACATTTTAAGCCACATAGTAGCTTTTAAAAGGTGATCCGAACTTACCCTGCTATGGTGCGGTCTTTACCTGGTATTTGGATTTCAGACCTAATCTTATTAACACTAAGGTATTACTTGGCAACGGCTTATGTAAACAAATCTACAAAATACTAATTGACAGTAAATCTTACCCTGAGCAATGAGAGCTTAATTATATTTGAAAATACTAAATACTAATTTATAAAATACATAAATGAGAAAAGAATATTTGCTGAAACCTCTTTAACTAACCGGAAAATAAGTCCTGCGGGTCCTGCCTTACTCTAACGTACCCTTTAGATGTACGAGTAATAATTATGCGTTAGAAAATAAGTAGAATTTGCAAATCTTACACTTGCTACATGTACAGCCAAGGAACTTAATTTCCGAATTCCAACAGAAATGCAAACGATAGATGACGATAGTTACGTATAAATAGTGCATGCAAAGTCGTAGCAGCATTCGTAACTCTTATGGTGCCATATTGCTGTACGATATGCAACCTTAGGTGGGTCGTATGGTGCCATATTGCTGTACGATATGCAACCTTAGGTGGGTCGTAAATTACATTCCTTGACTGTATTAACTATAGCCACTTACCATCAGCAGGCGAAGCACAAGCTGCCAAGACTGGACTCGAGTCACGCATTATCTCACAATTTCAGTGACATAAATCTCTATGTCTTAAAGAGTAGCACGGCGGAGCGTATTTTGGCTGCGGCTCGAATCAGATAACAGCGCTCACAGTGCTAACGATTTATAATCGGCCGGTCCGAAAAGCATACTAAAAGTGCGAACAGCGCTAACAGCATGCTAACGATATCGGTCCGGGGTTTTAGCGTATCAATTTGGCAAACCCAAATGTCGAGTTAAAATTTGGTTAGGGTAGGTCATTTTGCTTTCGATTGCTGCTCAGTACTTTGTTTAGTGAAGTTTTAATTACAACATTGTTTCCCCGCTGCTCATCCAGAACAGATACATTCATTTTGAACCGAAAACAATTATCAAACATTTCGGGACGCGTTTGAGCGCCCTAATAGCGCTGATAGCTTTTACTGAATTTAATTTCGGACCGCAGCCTAAGGTCGTCGCGATGAGCGGCGCGGCCCGTACTGAATTCAAATATATGGCGTTGTAAGAGTGCCTTTACGGAGAAGTGATTTTACACGCCTTTGCTTGAAATGACGCGTTTTTTGCGGCCGAGCCCGCGGATGGCACCGACGCGTCTCACGCGGCGTTTATCGCGGCGGCGTACGCAGCGACAATTTTCGATGAAGCGATGCCCGCCGCGTGCTTCGCTACACGCTTGAGAATGCGCCGCGGGTGCCGCGGCGGGCACCGCGGCGGTCACCGCCACGCTTCTCGTCTCGCATCTGTATGAACAACATCGTATATTGCCATATGTTTGTGTTTACGCGTGCGATTATGAGTGCCGCTTCACGCGCCGACCCACCGTAAACAGAAAAAACGTCTGACGCGCCCCAAGACGCCACGCCACACACGACGCGCGACGCCCCGCGTCTCCGTAAACGAGGCCTTGGAGTGACTGACGTGATAAAAAATTCTTGACGCTCGTTACGTGTGACTGAGTTTTATCACAAATTTCTTGCCAGCCCGTGCTCCGCTTGTAGGTGGACAGCCTGCTTATTTGCCAACTTTGTTGTATAAATTGTTGCAACTCAAGAGAATCGAATAATATCGATGTCGATTGAACGCAATCGGTTTCGGGAGTGAACCTACTCGTCTGACCAATCAATGTGAAAATCCTTGTTGCAGACTACAGTATCCCCATCTCGAATGCGTTTGGGTGGGATCGAGAGACAAGACTATATACTATCCAATAGAGCTGCTTACGGTAGCCTATGGTCAGGTAACTAATGATTTTTGTTAACAAAATATAATCGGTATAATTTTGCATATATTTATTTATTTTCTTAAGAAAACCAACTACGTACCTATACATAATGTAGGCTCAATATTATGCTTGAGATAATAGTCGATAACAGGTTTCTTTTAAACTAAATCTAGTACAACATTTAGAACAAGCCTAAAATAGAACAATATTGAAATTCATAATGTTTAATATTTGATAGAGACGAAATAGTGTTTTTGTAAAAAATTAGCTTTTGCATTTACCTAAAATATGTCGGCATAGATAGCTTAGTGTTTTTGAAATGTAAAAGAGCTGAAGCTGATTTAAAAAGACACCGTTAGGGGCTCGTTATGGATGTTTTGCGGGTTTATGGTACCAACCAGTATGTTACCTCATCAGATATTGCGTTTCCTAAAGTTGTATTGTAAAAGAAGTATTTAATCTTATTTGTAACTAATGTCGAGGAGCTCGTGAATGCAGTGGTGTGTGGTCTCGGTGTCATGATTTCTAAAATCGAGTAATGTCCGCCATAGTTAGGACCTTATAGGTAATGACATCTCGTGCTCCGTAATTGGGAAGGCGTATTGGCGGAACAGAGATACTTTTATTAGTATTTTTAGCATTTATTTTGCTAAGCGTGAAAATTGATTATTTATTTTTATGTGCTTATTTGATCTGTTATTTTTAGTTTTTTTATTTTAAATTTTTAGAATTTTTTTTGTGACTATCTAGCTACTCAAAGCTCGCTAGTTCTTTGTTAATTGGCTTTTATTTGTGAGAACCTGTTGCAGACTACAGTATCCCCATCTCGAATGCGTTTGAGTGGGATCGAGAGACAAGACTATATACTATCCAATAGAGCTGCTTACGGTAGCCTATGGTCAGGCTTTCTGTTGTTATTTTTAGTTTACCTTATGTATCTTTAGCTGTTGGTTTTTCTCAAAATAAATAAATTAATGTACAGGTGCGCAACAGACAGTTAAATGAACAGCAATTGTCAACGATGGTTCGTCAGGCTGCAACCCCACCTGACGACAGGAAGCGCAAGATTCACGAGGTCATAGGACACGTGAGTAATTACTTTATGATTTGTTCCTGTTTTCCAATTTTACTCCCAAGGTACTGAATGCGCTCCGGTTAATAAGCTACGTATCACCATTTAATTTAGACATTTTCAAGTTTAACGAAAATTCATTTTTATCGAAAGCATTAAGAGGTAACCCTATTTTTGCACAGTGCTATTTTGTTCTGCACTATTAGTATACAACAAAATAGTACTGCGCGCTAGGTTCTGGTTTTTATCAATTTATTTGATCGTCGCGTACAATGTGTCCTACGCTTTCTTTCAGATGAATTATTCAAACAACGCATTGTTTAAGCGTTTCGGTTTGGAAATATCAAACGACTTTTACGGCGCGAAAGCCAGAGTGTTGGCACCTCCGAGGTTAGCAGTTGGAAGGGATCAGAACTCAGGGAGGGAGTTAGTGGTTGAACCGCGGTAAGTTATTTTTTTCAGTGTTTAAAGCAGAAGCATCTCAGATTTATTCCTACCTAAATCCAGAACCCGGCGTTATATTTAAAACTAGCTGTGCCAGCGAACTACGTTTCGCCGTATATTTTTTACCCGTTTTTGCAACATTTGTCATTGATGCTCAGCTCCTATTAGTCGTAGCGTGATGTTATATAGCCTAAAGCCTTCCTCGATAAATGGACTATCCAACACAAAAAGAATTTTTCAATTTGAATCAGTAGTTCCTGAGATTAGCGCGTTCAAGCAAACAAACAAACAAACTCTTCAGCTTTATAATATTAGTATAGATTAGGCATCAAAGAGAGAATGAATAGACTTGTCTTGTCTTCGTAGAGTGTTATTTCTGTTTTGACCGTGTCAAAAATCAGCACAAAAAATCAGTTCCTAACGTTCCATTTGTAACAAGTAGTGCGGCTAAAAATGTTAATATTTTTAAAAGAAATGAAAAACGCAGTTAAAATCATATGTTAGAACCAAAAAGTTGTAATGCTTATCTGTAACGCACCTTGAATGTCATTTGAATGTTAGCCACAGATTGCCCATAGCATTTGAAAACTAGTTTTTTTAGGATAGGCAAAGGCCTATCCCAGGTATTCAGCCCAACACCTCGTTCTCTGAGGATTTTTTGAGATATCTTTAAAATTATTGTACAAAAATAACAATACAACGTTTATTGTGATTGCAAAAAATCTCGAAATGGTTTCTGAATTTTGGTACGTAAGTCAAAATGAAAAGTCAATTGCCGCGCGTGACTGAAAGAAGAGCAAACAAGGAAGAAGTATTAATCTCTATTGCGCCGACAAAGCTGCCGCCGCCGCCGGCAAACGACTAAGGTGCAAACAAACTGGGCTTATGTGATGCCTCGCCACGTTATGTGATTGGTCGCGTGAACGACGTCACGTAAGCTAAATGTAGTTCTATTAAGACAGATGTCTTCTGATGGACGTAACATCACATACGTGGCCTCACATAAGCCCAGTTTGTTTGCACCTTTATTGTTTATTTTTTTCATCGCGCCGCCCGGGACGTGTGTGTATATGCGGTTATATAATACAACCATTTTTTGTGTCGATTTTAAATACATCTGTAGGCTTACTCTTGACCCATGGGGTACCGACAGGAACAATCTCAATCAAAATTGCATAGATGGCATCCCTTGTACAGTCAGCGTTAAAATGATCTAAGCGTTCAAACCTTCCAAAAGTATCTAGAGATTTGACAAAAATCAACCTTATCTCAAAACGTAGAGATGCATTTTCATTTGTTTAAGAACAAATGACAACAAAAGATAGTACACCTTAAAGTATTTGTGCTAAGAGTGATTTTTGCCAAATCTTTAGATACTTTTGGTAGGTTTGAATGCTTAGATCATTTTGACGCTGACTGTACCAAACGGGAATGATGTAAATTGTCTTTAGTCATGTTGTAGAAATAACATCGTAAGTAACTACTCAATATTTTAATTTAAAAAAATTGTATAATTTTTTAAATTTTATTGATTTTAATTGAAATTAAAAATCGAGTCTGCTGCAAAAGCACATCTGAGTGCATATTAGTTGACCACGGCAATACACAACAATTAAAAAATCTGGCAGTAGTTTAGGTGCTGATAAACGGAACTGTGTATTTCTGTTTTGTTTTTCGGGTCCGTATTAAATTTTAATATTTGTTATAATATGTTTTCGATATTTTAAAATGTGCAAATCGCATTAAATAGTCGATTTTTGGATTGAATCATTGCTCTGATTTTAATAATGAAAATGTAGCATTTAGTCCTGCCGCCCGTGGGAAAACTATGGAAATAAAATAGTTACCCGAAATTCTAGTATGGGACGAATTCAAGTATATCGACATTGGGATTGGGATTTTTCGTACGCTCAAGTTGCATCACGAGCGTCAAATTGGGTTGGATCATGAGAAAATTAAATAAGACTGAGTTTGGTTCACTCAAAATCCACGCAACATGGGACCAATTTGGTACCAATGTGGCAACTCAAGTGTTAGTCTACACGGATTATGGAAATTTATTTTCGAAAAATATTTTCTTTTGTCACGGGGGCGGTCAATCTTAGCAGAAACTAGGTCTCTGTGCGGGAAACAATATACGGCCGAACCCAATATTGTATCCGTAGTTTAAGATTAAAAACAATCTCGGATTATTGCGTATCGCTCAATCGATCTCTAATCCGCGTGCCAATAACTAAAGACTGCAATCCTAGGATTCTTTTGACACCGGATCGCCAGCTATCCTTTCCCTCTTGGCCGTTTCTTTATACGCAAAATATTAGATTGTGCAATATTATTACTGTATGTTATATGAAAACAAACTAGCTATAAATCTTTTTAAATAATGTTTCTTATGCTTCTAACAATATTAATAATGTTTAAAAACACTTAGAAATTATTCTGTAAATAATAATATATCAAATACAATATTATGCAAACTACTTATTTTTATAGGAATGGAACGTGTATAAAACTGACACGAGCACGCGAGTGACATTATATTTGTTTGTTAGCTAGCTGTGGTGTGGTTGGTTTGATTTGAACGTATAATTTGTGATTTGAACTAATATAAATCAATAAAAGCAACGAATAATCGTATAATAAATACAGAAGTAAAATTTGGGGTGAGAAATTAAAGAAAGAAGAGGTGCCTCTCCATGATTACTAAAAAGAAGAGGAAGATTTTTATATGAGTGTAATGTAGTAATTAATATAATGTCTAAACTATTGAGGTAACGAAATGTAAAGAGGAAAATAAATGACTTATTTATATTATCATCATTTATTTCAAAAAATATCTTAAATTTAAGATTTTTACAATATCTATACAAGAACAAAATAATATAAAAAACTTAATCCGACAGCGAGGCAAAACTGAAGCTATTATCTTCTAATATATAAAATGTTCGTGTCCCAGTTTGTTACCAAACTCCTCCAAAACGGCTTGAACGATCTTTAAGATTTTTTTTTGTGTAAGTATGTTCGGTAGGTCTGAAAATAGGCCGTAAACTATTTTTTATACACCTAGGGGATTATTATGGCGAAACGTAGTTCGCCGGCACAGCTATTTATTATATACTAGTTGTGCACGCGACTTCGTCCGCGTGGAATAGTAACGGCTGGACCGATCTTGATAAAAAGCAGCCTATGTTATACTTTATATAATTAGCTATCTATTAGTGAAAGTACCGTCAAAATCGGTCCAGCCGTTCCGGAGATTAGCGGGAACAAACAGACAGACAGACAATTTTTTTTAAAATTGTGTTTTTGTTATTGGTACCCGATATACATTCATACCCATTCATTAAAAACTTGTTATTTTGACAATACAAACAGACACTTCAATTTTATTTATTTGTATAGATTTCAAACACATTCACATCACATATTATATAGCGCGGCAAAAGGTATTTTAGTCACTGTTTTGATGTTTCTTTTATGTATGGCATTATTTTCGTTAAAAGTAATTTACGACAGTTTTGTTCAGCCGGAACCAAAAAGTAAATTCGTAGTTATTTATTGCTATTGTTGATATTTGGTGTAAATTGCGACGCTGTTGTTTTAACACTTCATCATCATCACTGCAATCACGTATCGAAATCTGATATTGTTTCGGCTCATAACTCCAAATCACTACTATCACATCTTCCAAAAATATCGTCTTTGCCATTGCCATTTCTGACAAAAATACAACAATTATTTTCAAAACATGTAAATCAATCCAAATTTTGACAAGTAAACCATGAAAATAGGAAGATTGCCAAAAAAAGATTGTGTAGACGTCAATCAATCCCTTTTTAATCAAAGATTGATTATTGGGACACGTCAAACGTCATTTTCGAACAGAGGTCTATCCAAAAACACTGATCGGGCCTCTCATGGATGGTTGCCTTTCAGAGATTACAAATGCAATCCTTCGATTGGTTATAGAGACGCAAAATTGTACTTTTGGATTGAGTTTGCAATCTCAATCCGGAAAAAACGGATCAGGATCGCATATTGGGTTCGGGCGATAGTGAACAAGCCTGTGCACCCAGAAATGCACTCGCTGTTCCCTCCCTCGCATTATCTATCTCTTTAAAAAAAAATCTAATGGGACTGTTAACCAACTCGACCGGAATGGGGCGCAGGTATTTAACGTGCCTTCCGAAGCACAAAGGAAACTTCACGTTTCACATTTAAAGGTACCAAATGTTGCCATTTTTGCTAGCCCCGAGTCAAATGACTAGAGATCCATCTGTCAATGTAGGCTTGAAACTTTATAAGGACATAAGAACGTACTATCCATTGATAAATTTATCAATGGATAGCACGTTCTTATGTCTATACAATTACTCATAGATGCTAATCGATGAATGGCGCTGTTGCAATTTAAAACGCGGCGACGTTATAGGGTGCGGTTCATAATCAGATATCAGTGCAAACGTTTGCATGCATGCAAACAACCCGTTCAAATCGTTAGCACTGCTCACGGACGTAAGCACTCAGATCAATTTTGAACCGAGCTTTCGATCTGTGAGTCTGTCAAGTTGACAGTTAATGTAATCTGAAAAGAAAAATTGGAGGGAGACGTATTGTGCCTCCAGTATCTTTACAAAGCACTTCTTTATTAATTGTAGATAATCTAATAAAAAAATAAATTCGAACAAACTAAAATAAAAATAAAACTGATGTTGACTTTGACAGTTCTGGAGACAGTGCACTACCATAAGAATAACTAATAATACGAGTATAGAAGCGAATCTCCTTTGTGGGTGCGCCAAATGCCGCTATTTGCATACCTACAGCGCCCTTCCCCCTGTAACGTCCCGCAGTAGTCTGCGGGCACCGCTAGGGTCACCACATGGACGTATACCTCCATATTTTACATTACATGAGAAACTGAGCATACACCGAGTCTTATTGATTTTGTACTTCAAGTGTAGCGAGCGAGCGACTATCTTTAGCAATAGTATGCACATTTTTAGTTTTTTTGATTCCGTAGTTATAAAAACCTGCCTATTTTTGATTAATTGAGCTTAATTCCTACACTTCGAGAACAAAATCATTAAAATGTTTCGAATTTCGATGTACAAAAATGGTTTGTAATTTAGGTATCGTATCTACGTTTATAGTCCACCAGTTGAAGTTATGAATGTACTAATGGATAAAACCTAAGCTCACTTTATACTATCAGATCAACATTTTCACTTGAAAAAAAATCTGTTGTTTCATAATTTTAATCAAGTATTGATTGTATTAAAATTTTATATGGAACAGTGAGAAAGGTCGATAAATATATATATAGCAGTACCAAAGTTTCTCATAATTTAAATTATTCCCGACTTGACAAAAAAAATCCCATACTTACAGAGTTTCAAAATTGCACTACAATGACAGCTTTAGAAATTCGATACATTATATTGTATTAGCTTTGACATGTAATGAATATTACGAATAAAACGGTATCTGTATCTAGGGTAGGTATAATAAAAATAATTTTAAAGTATTCAATCATTTTTATTTAAAAGGTTTCAATTCAACAGAAATATTTACAAATGTCTGATATTTATAAAAGATGGCGTTTTTGTAGATGATTTGAAGTTTCGGTTATTAAACTTCAGCGCGTAGTAAATACGCATTCTTATAAAAAGCTTAATCATGTAATCAATAGGAAAACATTCACAAGGTACCTGAAACACACGGTGCGCGCCTTGACGGGCGATTCCGTTCAACGGAAATCAAACGGTAGGTAAATAACGTGGCCTTGAGCGCTCGACGGCCGGGAGTTTCGCTTCTATACTCGTATTATTAGTTATTCTTATGGCACTACCTCTTTTCTGTTAGCACTGTCAGCATCAATCGGTGACGGTCGGTGGTCATCAATCACGTCATACCGCATACAAAATGCGTACATGAGCAATTTTGGACCGATTGCTTGCGTGCAAATAGCGCACACGAGCGCTGATATCAAATTATGAACCGCACTCATAGTCGTCATGCATGATATTATACGTGTTGATTAAATAACGCAAAATCTCAGACATCACAACTTATTTATAAATGGAGTTAAGAAATTTAAAAAGCGGCGTGGTTGTAAATTTCTTTTGGATAATATCTGACCCATATTTTTTATTTGTGGAATCGATTTTTCTCTCGATTTCGAACAAACTAATTTCAGGGTTTGTGAAATTTCCTTAGAACGTTGCATAAGAACTACTTGGTTTTCCGGGCAGCCAAACTTACGAACAATGTTACAAACGAACATTGTCACATAAAAACAAAAAAGTGAGTTCATAAAAACGTGCGAAAGAACGACTATCTATAAAATGCAAAGAAAAGTATTTCTTCTATTTTTGACATCCTTGCAATAGGATTCTTTTTCTACCCTGTCTTGCTGGTGACCTTATTAACTATTAACTTACTATCTATCCTTAATGATTAGTTAGGGATAGATAGTAGATTTGAACACGGCAGTACACGAGGCAGTCACAGCTTAAATATTAACTTTATCCTTGCAGAAGGGGTGTATGGAATGCTAGGGGATTTTATCGAGCCGAAGCACTCGAGTCCTGGGGGTGCATCGCCATTGAATGTGACCCACGCTCGTGCAATCTTCAAAATTTTGTAGGACTGGTAAGTCATTCAAAATGATTGGCCGTTTCGTTACAACAAAAACTATTACATGACAGAAAAGTAATGAACAGTGAATAAATTTTTCATCTTACGCCCATATGTGACGGTAGTGAAACCAAAGTGAATCGGCCAAGCTACATATTTTGACTAAGATGTAGAGTTTGTGAAGTTAGGGCTTGTAGAGTTAGAAGCTTGGCTCCAAATGAGATTTAAAATTTTTTGGACAGTGCGAACTGCGAGCCATATTATGGTCTCGTCTTGGCAACATTTTACATGGAAATATTTTTGGCGGGAATTCACTTCTTTTTGTAAGCGAGTACACATTAAGCCAATTAAAGTTCCAAGTTTTAGATTTTGTTGTTTGTGTACTAATGGCCTATGTCCAACAGTGGGCGTTTCTTGGCTGAAATGATGATTATAATGATGATGATGTGTACTAATACTTTATATACAAAATTTCAACTTTCTAAGACTTCAGGACTTCTAGACAGTGACGAAATCAGTTTTTAGTTATCAAAGAGCTATGCAATTGAAACTTTATCGGTCTTATTACAAAACCTGGTTTAAACCTGGTCTAAAGTTTGTCTTGGTTTAAATGTAGTGCGCTTTCACTTGTGTCAATATAAATAGATAGAGACAGCGTCAACTTAGTCCTGGTTTAAACCAGGACTAACTTTAGTCCATGTTTTGTAATAAGACGGTATATGTTTCAAATGTCCACTATTGTCATCGTATTCCGAGAATTTTGTTTATCCGGTGTAATCCAAACCCAAGTTATGGGGGTTCAAAAATGATGAATACTTCGAGAAAATGTTGTGGTGATCTCGATTTGCTTGGCTCGTCTGAGTTTATCTTGTCTCATCAGAAGGCTCAATGTCACTCAAAGGACAATGGAGAGGGCTATGCTCGGGGTTTCTCTACGCGATCGCATCAGAAATGAAGAGATTCGTAGAAGACATAGAGTCACCGACATAGCCCAAAGAATTGCAAACCTTAAGTGGCAGTGGGCAGGACACATAGCTCGCAGGACTGACGGCCGTTGGGGCGGAAAGTTCCTTGTGTGGCGGCCGCGTACCGGGAGACGCAGCGTTGGTAGGCCCCCCACAAGGTGGACCGACGATCTGGTGAAGGTCGCGGGAAGTCGCTGGATGCGGGAGGCGCAGGACCGATCGGTTTGGAGATCCCTGAGGCTGGCCTATGTCCAACAGTGGGCGTCTCTTGGCTGAAATGATGATGAATTCTTTTAGTTAAAGGACACATATTTAATTTTTCCTTTTATTTGTTAGGATTTTCTTATTTTTATCTGTGTATAAATTTTACAAATACCTATTATACTACATAATATATTTCATGTTGTAGTGGTAACGATTTAAAAGTATAACTATTCTAGATAAGATGATTTTCGTGACGGGTCGAAGTTTTCCGTTTCATGCATACTAGTTTCCGTGATTTAAACGGAAAATTGAAAAATAATCGACCTGTCACCGAAACCTTATCTTGAATAGAGTATAAGAAAGTGTATTCCAACGTCATTATAACGTGATTCAAACATGCCACGATTTTTAAGCTTGTAACCAAATATGACACCAACCAAGCGTTGTGAATTTTTATAGTTAAATCGTCAAATAAAGATTTAATTGTTGTTTTTGTGTATTTCAGATTTTAATTTATCTCTTTTTTACTTTAATATTTGCGCGCGAGAACATTCTTATAAAGTTATCATTCCTTCATTCGCTCTGACGCAAACTCCAATGATTACCGAAGATCGTTGACGGTAGTAAGTCCCTTTAACAGCATTTTTTTTTCAGGTTTCAAGTTCCGGGAGAGAGTCTGGAATGGCTGTGACTCCACCAAAGATGATAGTCTCGGATGCTAAGATGCACCAGATCAAGAATTATTTGCTTGATGCTCAAGATAAAGAAATCAGATGCCTTTTCGTCATTGTCTCCGGAAGGGGGCGTGATTATTATCATAGGGTAAGTATATTTTGTTGTACGACTGTGGCCACCAGGGCTGTTAAAAAATCTGATATTTTACATTTAAATAGGAGATTTATTTGATTTAAATCAGATTTTTTATTTTTTTAAATCTGATTTTTTTCAATTTGGATGTTAGTTATTGTTGAGAGATATCGTTTGTGCATTGTTGTTTGAACGCTTCATTCCTAAAACATCAAGTAACACGAACCTGACAAAAATATCATCAAAATAACTTGTAGGAATACAACCGACGATCTAAGCGATCCTTAAAGAATTGTTTTCTAACTCCAAAATGTTAAGGAGTTAGCTATACTTTCCATCACCAGCTCACAGAAGCGATTAAGAGTAATATGTGCTTATTACATACGAATAAAGAACTAATCTAACTCCTACAAGTTAAGAATCTTTTCATCATCAACTCACCATGTATGTGTGAACATACCCTATTGAAGTTGCTCAGAAATAGGCCAAACAAAGGACTCCTTTATGTTATTGGGTTGCTGCCTTAAATTTGACTCTTGGAGCGTGCTCAGTATCTAGAAGTGAAGTAGGTAGTTCGGTTAACTTTCTCTGAGGTGTTGAACACATTGCAGCAACAATATATCTTTTCTCTTTCACATTTTTTTATTTCTCTTTTTCTAGCAGACGACGTTATAGATTATGGTCCCAAAATCATCAAACCATCTAAGAGTTTATCAGTTATAAACGTCAGAGCCTTTTTTCAACCATCAAATTCGTTGGTTGTTCGGTTGGAGTATGCTCTGACAGTCGTAAGGTCTTGAACGGGCCAGTTGTTGCACCCAAACGTCACGCTTTTAAGGTATTGAACGGGGTTAGAGCGCAAATTAGGCTCGTATTAATAGTCGCATCTCAAGTGCAAGCTCGAACTTGAGCTGTTATTTTTGACAGATGTGCCATACATTAAACGTCAGAACTGCTACTCAAGATCGAGCTTTTACTTGAGATGCGACTATTAATACGAGCCTTAGTTATACTTCGCGCGAAGGCTCTGAACGCGCCCTTTATTAATAATAATAACTTGTACATCCCATCATCCCATAATCTTGCATTTTTAGATTTACATTAGTTTTTTATTCTCTATATAGAGTAATTTAATCGGATTTTTAATTGTTTTGCCCAATGAGAATGATTTTAAACCATACTCTCCAAAGGTGAAACAAGTTGCGGAACGTGATGTGGGAATCTTAACACAGTGCATAAAGGAGCAAACGATGAGAACAAGGATGAATAACCAGACCATGAGAAACATACTTCTAAAGGTTAGTTCAGATAGTAACATAATATCGTGAATAAGAAAACTGGAAATTAACGCGATAAAATTATCACAGGCGGCCTGTGACCACGGTTGGTGTAACTCGGCTGAAACGTCAGACAATTTAAAAAGGTAATTTATCGCGTTAATTTCCCCTTCTCTTATTCATGCTAATCATGCAACGCGAAAGTTTAATTACACGAGTAAAGTTTTAACTTACCCACAATAGAAAAAGACTACCTTTTTGCAAGCGAGCAACTTTATTCTACCGACCACAGAGAAAATTAGCTTCCTTACCTCTAATAGTCGTTATGACTGAATATGAAGAAAAAATCTGATTAGTGCACATGTTTTTTAGGGTTCCGTACCCAAAGGGTAAAAACGGGACCCTATTACTAAGACTCCGCTGTTCATCTGTCTGGCGGTCCGTCTGTCTGTCACCAGGCTGTTTCTCACGAACCGTGATATCTAGACAGTTGAAATGTTCACAGATGATGTATTTCTGTTGCCGCTTTAACAACAAATACTAAAAACAGAATAAAATAAATATTTAAGGGGGGCTCCTATACAACAACGAGCGTGATTTTTTGCCGTTTGCTCGATATTAATAACGGCAACAGGTAGACGCTTGAAATATTCACAGAATATTTAGTCGCATATTGACTTTAAAAATAAATAATTAAAATAAAATAAAATGAATAGGTATTTAAAGGAGGCTCCCATACAACAAACGTGATTTTATTTGGCACTTTTTTGCTCGTTATTAATAACGGCAACAGGTAAACGCTTGAAATAATTACAGAATACTTAGATTTAGATAAAAATATTATAATATAGTGTCTAATGTTGTATAGATAATGGTACGGAATCTTTTGTGCGCTAGTCCGACTCGCACTTGGCCTGTTTTTGTATAGTTAAATTTTTTTTTGCAAACGGGCACACTGATCACCTGATGGTAAGTGGTCTCTATGTTACAACACAACTCCGTCGAAAATGTAATGTCTCGAGTCTCGACATTTTAAATCAATGTGACGTTTCAAGTTGGTGATTGTGTAAAAAATTTTTTTAAATCATTTTTTTTGTAATCCACCAAGCAAATAAAAAAAAGTTACTTCAGCATCTCCATTGTTGGAACAGAACAAGAATATTGTGGCGAATTATGATGGCAAGTGGTGGTAACTGTGCGGGCTCATAAGTCGTTTATAACAAACTAGCTTTTGCCCGCGGCTTCGCTCGCGTTAAATTCGAGGTAACACAGATTTCAAAAAAAATAAGGCAGGTATTTTTTGGTAACAAAGAGTCTGTGTACCAATTTTTAGCTTCCTACATTGAAAACTGCGAAAAGTCCCATATAGAATTTCACCCCCTCTTTTATGGGGTTGGGGGCAGATTTAAAAAAAAGGATGCACGATTTTTCTATTAGTCACAAATAGTCCGCATACCAATTTTTAGTTTTCTACCTTGAAAATTGCGAAATGCTCCATACAAACTTCCACCCCCCATTTTAGGGACTCTTTTAACCCCCATTGTGGTTAGAAAGAGACAAAAACCGGCCAAGCGCGAGTCGGGCTCGCCCATGAAGGGTTCCGTAGGATTTATGACCAATTTTCGGAGGAAGTTTGCATGGTAATGTACATCATATATTTTTATAGTTTTATAATTCTCTTATATTAGAAGTTACAGGTTTAGGATACACATTTTACCACTTTGGACGTGTCTCTCGCGCAAACTATTCAGTTTAGAAAAAAATGATATTAGAAACCTCAATATGATTTTTGAAGACCTATCCATAGATACCCCACACGTATGGGTTTGATGAAAAAAAAAGAGTTTCAGTTCTATGTATGGGGAACCCCCAAAATTTATTGCTTTCTATTTTTGTGTGAAAATCTTAATGCGGTTCACAGAATACATCTACTTACCAAGTTTCAACAGTTTAGCTCTTATAGTTTCGGAGAAAAGTGGCTGTGACATACGGACGGACAGACAGACAGACATGACGAATCTATAAGGGTTCCGTTTTTTGCCATTTGGCTACGGAACCCCTAAAAAGAAGCCTATGTCACTCTCCATCCCTTCAACTATCTCCACTTAAAAAATCACGTCAATTCGTCGCTCCGTTTTGCCGTGACAGACGGACAAACAAACGCACACATACACTTTCCCATTTATAATATTAGTTTTGATGAAACGAAAAATATTCTGGGGCCTTATTCTGATAGCGTTAACGCATTTTTGACGTGTTAATAACGCTTTAATAGCAACGCATTTTGAGACAGTTAATGTTGGTTAACCGATTACTAACTAAAACATTTCTCATTATTGACTTATCAAGAAATTGTAGTACCTACGACTAATTTGCATCAAGAAATGCGCGTAGAAGCGACAAAAGCAGTTTTATTGAAAAGCTACACGACAACGGCGTTACAATTAGCGGAATTAGGCCCCCTGTTCGAACCTCTAACCTCCAAATGTACTAGGCACCTCAACAATAAGATTACGGAGGCGATCTAAAAATTTCGCGCGTAAAGTTAGCGTTAAAGCTTTGTAGTGGGTAATATTAGGCGTGATCCAGATAAGAATGTGTGCTAACATCTGATGTTAACCTCGTTTTGCGTTTCTCTTAAGAAATGTTAACTTTTTTAGCCGAGCTAATTGTTACAAATGAAACGGTAGGAACTGATTTTTCGTGCTGAATTTATCACCTTACTTAATTAGTTCATTAAGATAAAAATTCAAATCGTACCAATTAAGATTCGGCTAAAAGTATACATTTCTTTGAAATTATTTTTTAAATCCTCCGAATAGCCCTTTGGATTCACGAAAAAAGATTTCAAATGTCGAAATTGACAAATTTCAAAGCTATCAAAAAGCCTGGGTATTTTATGTTAACTTTTCGGGTCAAAAATGTTGTAATGGAACACACGAAACCAGCACGAAAAGATAACATAATTTCGTCGTGTCACAGATGTTGAATGTGAGGTATTCTTCAATTTCAAGGTCAATTCCAAACTGATGGGCATCAACCAAGTGCTGGAGACACGAAGTTTGCCTAGATGCTTACAAAACGGCGACGTTATGGTGATTGGTGCCGACGTCACCCATCCTTCGCCGGATCAGGTAGGTACCTATAAGATTATAAATAAGGACAATGCCAATTCACGAAATGTAATTAAATTCGGTTTGGTCGAAATGAAATTGATAATCTACCGAAACGGGATTGACACCGGAGCTTTCCGTATGAAGATGTAGAAATGGTTATTTGACAGCTCTTACGAATTCACGATAAAATAGCGTAGGACCAAACAGCTTAAAGATCCTGGAGGAGGCTTATATCTAATAGTGGGCGTCCCTTGGTTTAAATGATGATGATTACGGTGATGAAACGCAGGTGAATTCTCTGTTCTCTCAGTCGCATAGTCCACCGGACATTTAGCTGGCACCATCGGGGAGATTAGCCGCAGTATCCACTGTTTACAGAACCGACCACAGGAGACAGTGAAAGAGTTTTTAGAAAGGCTTTGTGTCCAGCGTATACGTGCCACACAGATCTGTCACACTATTCTCTGTTTCATGAACGTCGAACGCTACAGTGTAAATTGCATTAGAAAAGAAAAAATGCCTTCTTGTGTAATTATTACTTGCAATGTAAGAAGTGGACAGTTTAAGAAAGGATGAAGATGTAGTGGCGACGGGCCGCCGACAGCAGTTTTCGTACAAAAGCGTTGGATCACCATTCTAACCTCTTTCATTATGATCTGTGGTAACCTCATCCCGTGACAACGAACCCTGAATAGGGTTTCAAACGTTTAGCTAAATAAATAATTTAAATGTTTAAAATAATTCGTATATACCTTGAATATTATGGTGTGTATTTTAATCAAATTTATGTGTTCTACAGACAAATATCCCGAGTATCGCTGCGTTGTCTGCTTCGATAGATACGAAGTGTTCGCTTTATTCCATCGAGCTCAGCATTCAGACACCAAAGGTAAGTTAAAGATGTTTTTTTTACTTTTATTACTTTAAAAAATGTTTGATTTTTTTTCATGAAATAATGTAGTGTTTTCTATTTTTATTATATGTTTCTTAAGTGAAGGGATTGCCCATATTACTACAGAATGAATGGGTTCCAAAATAAAATTTCTCGTTTAAAGTTTTATTTTTGCGATGATAGACTAATCGAAACTGATTGCATGGAATGCATAGGACTATTTCAGCCTATTAAAAAAATAACTTAAATTAGAAATAGCAACTGAAATACGCATATCAAATACTGGGAATAGATTATTGAAATGGCCCACTTATTGCATAACATAAAATTTGAGTATAGTGATTAGCGAAGGATTCAAGTTCATCCAAGACTAAGACTCGTATTAATAACTAGCTTTCAGCTCGCGGCTTCGCCCGCGTTGTTGTTGTTTTCTCGTAGGAATTATATATTTTCCCGTAAAATAATTTTGTAGCCTATTATACAAGGTTATTTTTTAATTATCACAAAAAATTTGTGTGCTTGTTCAGACAAGCAAACTGATTAACTTTCACTATGGGACCAACTTTTAAAATCGAAAAAAAATCAGCTGTTTCATACATCTAGGTTCAGTGAATTTTGAACATTTGTATGGAACATCTGATTTTTTTTGCGATTTTAAAAGTTGGTCCCATAGTGAAAGTTGTTCAGTTTGCTTGTCTGAACAAGCACACAATTTTTTTGTGATATTTAAAAAATAAACTTGTATAGAAGATCGTTATTTATATTTAGGAGCTCGAATAATAAATTTCATAGAAATTGGAGCAGTTTTTAAATATTTTCCATAGAAACTTTCAAGCCCTATTTTGCACCCTAAGGGGGTAAATTCCAATAAACCATTAAACACGTGTTCATTGAAATGTTTTTAAGAGCATGAATTTCAAGTTCATCAAAATCGTTGCTAATTAAAAAAAATCCATACTAACTTGCAACCCTTATTTCATCACTTCAGGGTGTCAATTTTTTAAAATCCCTTTTGAGTGCACGTCCGTATTTTGAAATAAAACAACTATCCAAATTTCACGTTTCTGCCATTAGCGGTTACGGCTGTGCGTGCGTCTATAGATGGCAACTTCTCCTTTTATATATTACTCGTAATAGCTGTGCCCGCGAACTACGTTTGGCCCTAAAAGACTTCAACGCGTCCTTAGTTTCGTATCTTATATATTTTTCCCGTTTTAGCAACATTTTTCAATGATTCTCCACTCCTATTTCTAGTAGCGTGATATTACATAATACCTAAAGCCTTCCTCAATAAATGGACTATCCAACACAAAAATAATTTTTAAATTCGGACCAGTTGTTCCAGAGATTAGCTCGTTCAACGAAACAAACAAACTCTTCAGCTTTATAATATTATTAGTCTAGATACCGGGAGTAACTGAACACCCCAATAACATTTAAGGTGCATATAAGTCAGATACTAAATGGACTTTCGGTGCTTGTCTGAGACCTGGAACCCCAATACTTTCAGAGTTATTTGATTTTAAACTGAAAGCAAAAACTTTCAAGTGACAACCATAATCAGCTCTTAACACAAAAGAAATTTAAACACAAAATGACACGTAGCAGACGTGAGCGTAGTTATTCCTCGTACACTTACGTAGCGCTGTCGGTACTTAATACCAAAATAAATTAATTTCATAAATATAAATAAATTATAACAATAGACTCCAGAAACCTACCAAGGGTTAGTGTCGACATGGTAGTAACTTTTTTGTTGAAAGTGCCGAGTTTTCGAGTGTAGAAATGAAATGAACTAAATTACTACGATAGGCTGAGTTTTAAATCACAGTTAAGCTTACATTTAGAGCATAAAGTACGAAAAGAAGGTTATTGTGTTAAAGCCATTTTTTGCAGCTTTGGATCAGAAGGTCCAGTTAAAAACAAATTATTTGGGAGCTCTTTGAATTTGATGGACACATTGGTACAAATCATGAACCTTTCAAGCCTAGCCTTTTTTCAGAGCAATAATAAAATTGATGTGACTATAAGATGTTGATGGATAGTCTATTAAAATGGGCTGTTCCCAGTAGTCTTACCGAGTACTCTTACCAGTAGTACTACTGGGAATTTCCTTCCCAATTGACTTATAGTAAGACCTCGCTAGTGTTATATTTTGCCCATTAGTACTATCGCACATAAAAAAATAAAACATAGTCCCCAGAATTGATAGACAGTGGCAATTATTTATAAATTAAAAGTCAAACCAATGGGTATATCAGATGGTATAAAGAATCAAATGGTATGAGGTTAAAGCAAAATAAGTGTGTGCATACCGGGTTATTTTTCCATCAGGAGCCAAATTTTGTATGCTTGTTTAGACAAGCAAAATGAAAAACTTTTACTATGGGACCCAAATCGAAATCGCGAAAAAAATTCAACTGTTCCATTACATTTCGGTTCAGTGCATGTTGAACATTTGTACGGAACAGCTGATTTCGAAACGGGTTCGACGCATATGACCAAAAACGCAAAAGGCCAATAGACGCATTTGGCCAGATACGCAAAAGGCCAATAGACGCATTTGGCCAGATACGCAAATGGCCAAATATGTTTATAGCCAGATACGCAAATGACCAAAATTGAAATACGCGATTGACCAAAAGTGAAGTAGTACGCGATTGACCGAAACTGCAATAGGTATGCGATTAACTATAACTAATTAGTACCCTTAATGTAAATTTAGCGCGAAATTTGAAACTGTTAGTTTCAGACCGTATTTTAATATTGCAATATATTATTTTAGTTTTTAACGTCATACTTGTGATCATGAGATTCTTTACAATAAACGAAAAAATAAAAATATTGCATGTTCTCTATTCCGTTTGCTTTTTTAAACTCGGAAAACTAAAATCTAAGAATGTAAACAAAATAGCGAGGTAAAATTTTTGTTTGATTTTATTATATTTAAGTGTAAGTGGGATTTTTGAGCATAAATGTTGTTTATTGGGAATCATTATTATTTTCGCTTAACAATGTTTAAAGATGGGTTTCTATCCAAATTTAGGTACTTTCTGTGTTCCAAATACAAATTAATTCTATCCCTAGGGAAAGAATGGAATTCAGTTCAATATTCAATCCCTATTTTTTAGAGGCTTTATATGACTTACTTTATGTTAGGTTTACATGACGCAGAATATTTTAAAAGCAGGTGGTGCGGAAATTTTATTTTTACATTCAGGGACAGGGTAGCTCTTGTCTTTCGTCTTACCTCATGGCATGTGACGAAGCCGAAGGTGGAAGCGAGCTTCATCTGGACTTTTCAACAATTGAAAACTGGCTTTCTTACTTCTAATTGTCTATTTAAGCGGCATATAGAAATGAACAAAATGCAACAAAACATTTTTTCTACATAAATATGTTACTGATACTGAGTCGCAATCTTGACTTGTGATTGTTTGAATTGTATAAGTGCTAAATTATTGTTTTTATTTTCTTTATTAATATTTAGAATTTCTTTATTAGAATTTCATTATTTAAAAAAAACGTGAAATATTTTATTTTTGTACAACAGAAAGAAGTGATCGTGGATTTCGAAAACATGCTGAAAGATCTCATTAAACAATTCTATGCTCGACAAAAAGCATACCCTAAAAAGATATATATTTTCCGTGATGGAGTGTCTGAGGGACAATTTGCCGAGGTATGTATTATTTTAATATTTGTATTTAGTATGTGTATTTGCGTAAGTTAATATGATTACATCGAATTATGCAACTTAACTTCTGAATTAGCTATATCCACAGTACATTTTTTCTTTCAAAATGCACCAATTTTTTTTATTGGTACTGAGCAAACTACCCACCTGATGGTAAGTGGTAACAGTCACCGGCTTTTGTGTGATTGGCAGTAAAACTAGCTGCAACCCCCACAGGAACCACACACAGTGTACGTTGCCAACTTGTTACACCAGATTTAAAGTCACGATACCCAGTAATTTCACTGCCATATCTTATTACCCTTCAAACCGGAACACAGCAACGCAAGCACTGCTGCTTTGCGGCAGAAATAGGTAAGACGGAGGTACCCACGCAGACGACTCTGGTACAGAGTCAGAAATTCGCAGATTTCTAATTTTACATCATGATCTTGTTTTGTTCGTTTCAGTTCCGTAGCAGGATGATCCGCTACTAGAAACACTATCGATTTGTTTTGGTTAAATTTAAAGGACATCTCACATTTTCTTGCAAATTTGAATTACTCGAATCATTTGCGGGAAACAATGAGAACCATTAGTAGTAGCGCTTAAACTTAATTTGAGTGGCCATTCGAGAGACGAGCGCAGAGGGCTCCGAAACCAGTGATACGGGATTTGTTCGGGATTTGTGCTAACAAATCCCGTATCACTGGTTTCGGAAATATTAATTTATCGATGCTGATTGCATGGAAGAAAAACGTGTACTGTCTCCAAAAACATATCTATCTTTCGTATTCTTCATTCATCTTGATAAATCGAGTTCGTTTCATTACAAAACTTGTCTTAACTTGTTGTCTTAAGCTAGTCATGGTTTAAGATTGATTTGTATTATTTGTGTTGTTTAAGGGTAGATAGTATCATCGCCAGGGGCTTAATTTTGCTAGCGGCATCGTATTTGTGGCGTGTCAATAACGCTGCAATAATATTACTATTTGAGACAGTGTTATTGTTAGTTAAACGGTAACTAACTTTAAAATTTGCCGCTATTGACTTATCAAGAAATTATAGTACAAATAAAATGCATCACGAGGAACGTATACAAGTGACAAAAGCAGTTTCATTGAAACGCTATAAGGACACGATAACAACATGAAGATTATCAGAATCGGCCCCTTGATTGTGTTATAAAAAAATCAGTCGGGAGCGCTTTCGATTTTGACAAAGTGCATCCATCGCAGTTTTTTATCAGACAGTCGACACTGAGCCTTGTATTGACGCCGCAATGATTGGCAAATTCAAAGCGATCGCGAATGATTTTTTCTTAGACAATAACTCTCTAGGCCCCGGATTTAAGCCACATATCTATCTGAAGACAATTCAGGTTTTATAATAGAATTGTTTTGTTTCCACTGCCTGTTATAGGTGTTGAACTGCGAACTGCAGGCAGTCCACAACGCCTACAGGGCCTTAGTTGGGCCCAATGCGAGAGCGGAAGTTTTGTTTTTGCTCGTGCAGAAACGCCACCATACTAGGTAACTCGTTGATAAGATCTCAAGTATTACAGTATCTCTTTTTTTCTCTATTCTTTTTTATTTCATTGTTTTCTTACTGTGAATTGAATTCAGTGTTAAAATTTTAAATCCACGAATAATGCTAGAAACACACTACTGTGTTGTGTTGTGACGTGGCAGAACCCCCACCACCGTTCTGGCGCGATCGCAGTCGAGCGGTTCGCGCCACCACAGATACCGTCACAACACAATAGGTACGCTGTAATAATGTGTTTCTAGCCATATTAAATGCATGAAACCGATACGCTTCTGACGCGTCACAACACAACACGACACAATAGTTTGTTTCTGCGTTAGGTATCTGGGGATTGCCCTGGTGTTCTCGGGCAATCCCCCCTTGGCGATAGCCCGACCAGTTGGTAGGGCTTGCCTGGGCGCGTGGGTAATGGAGTCGCAGTGTGGACCTTACCTAGCGCGCCCATAAGGGCAGGGAGAACACCGGGGGGTTTTAGTGGGTAGGCCTGGCACTCTGCCGAGAGAGCCCCACACACGCTCGCCGCCTAGCCAGCGGCGGGTACGGTGCGGTTACGCATTTCCCCCCGGAAAAAAAAGGTTTATGTACCCGCGGCAATACGCCACACTACATGTTGCCTTTGAGACTTAAGGTAGAAATAAACTATTAGCGCCACAACACAACACGCTGTAATAATGTGTTTCTAGCCATATTAAATGTATGCAACCGATACGCTTCTGATGCGTCACAACACAACACGACACAATAGTTTGTTTCAAGCGTTATGTCGTTCGTAATGGCGGCGGTTTCATAACCTTTTTTATATAATAAAGTTGATACACAACCAACTTGCCACATGATAGTAAGTGGATACTGTCGCCTATAATGGTACAAGTGTTCCTGTGAGACTTGCAAATTTACAACAACCACACGGACGCCAATGTACTATCGCGGACACGAACGCTTGATCAACCTCAAGGTCAAAATCGCTTGCACACATTTTCACAAACAAGAATAAACACGTGATATAAGATGTCAAGTCACAGTACCCAGTAATTTCACTGTCTGTCACCCTATAAACCAGAACACAGCAACGCAAGCACAGCTGTTTGGCGGTAGAAATTGGTAAAATTGAAGTGTAGCATGCAACCGACTCTGGTAAGCAATGAATGTTAAATTTGACGTGAGGTCGACTGTTATAATACAGGATGGTTTTAGTTCGTGAACAAAGAAATAATCTGTAAGTTAAAATGACATTAAAACTTATTCTGTCACTGTTACAAAACATACTAAAAGCGCGTCTGCACAAAATCGAAAAGGACATCAGTTTTTTGAAAAAAAAACCAAGAATGTATAGCAATTCTATTGTTTTCAAAATATAGGCTTTTAATTAGTCATTCATAAAAAAATATTTCGTATTTTACAAAGGTATGATTTTTGAGAGTTATTTACGTATAAAACTTTTCTTTTTTGGTAACCCCGATACTTTAATTAAAACAACGCATGTGGCTATTCGGACCCGGAGCCCTATAGAAGTCTATTGCTATTCGGAGCTGATAGAAGCGTTATCGAAAAATAAAAGTTAAATGCTCCGCTCGCAAAAAAACAATTTTTAAACCTCGTCGCCATTTTTTCTCGCCCGGGTCCGAACAGCAATATCGACCTCTAAAGGGTCCCAAGTCCATATATTTCGGAAATGCTATGGTGAATTGTTTTCGAAAAAACTTATTGGGATTCTTAGGACCAAATTGAAAACTGTAGGTTAGGTAAGATTAGATATTGTGAGCACGAAACTGAAATGAAACTGCATGTTTCATGCTCCGGATTCATATACGAGGGTGGGTCAAAAAGTTCGCGGAATGGAGGGTAAAAAGTAAGAAATAAAACACAAAATTATTTTTTCTTCTCAATGTATTCCCCCTTAACTCTAATACATTTATTAGACCTATCAATTAATTTATTAATACCTTCGAAAAAAATATTATTTCTCTTTGTCGTCAAAATAGGCCGAAATTGCGCTCTTCACTTCTTCATCGCTGTAAAATTTCTTCCCTCGAAGCTCTTTTTTCATTTTTGGGAACAAATAATAATCACTTGGGGCTAAATCTGGGCTATAGGGAAGATGTTCCAAGATTTCGAAGCCCACTCTTTGAACAGCAGCCATCGCTACTTGCGCCTTGTGCACGGGTGCATTGTCGTGCAAAAGGAGCACACCTTTAGTCAATTTTTCCCTACTTTTTTTCTCACAGCATCTCGCAGACGTTCTAATAGTGCAGCGTAGTACTCTCCAGTGATAGAGACACCCTTTTCTTTATAATCAATAAGGAGGATTCCCTCTAAATCCCAGAAAATAGTAGCCATGAGTTTTCCAGCCGACGGAGACACTTTGAATTTCTTCGGAGATGGTGTGCCCTTTTTGTGCCACTGCATGGAGTCTTGTTTGGACTCAGGCTCATAATGATGAACCCAAGTTTCATCTCCAGTCACAATTCGGTTCAAAACTTCATCCTTTTGTTCACCACAGAGCGCTAAAAACTCGCGATTTGTTTTCCAGCCGACGGAGACATTTTGAATTTCATCGGAGGTGGTGTGCCCTTTTTGTGCCACTGCATGGAGTCTTGTTTGGACTCGGCTCACAATGATGAACCCAAGTTTCATCTCCAGTCACAATTCGGTTCAAAACTTCATCCTTTTGTTCACCACAGAGCGCTAAAAACTCGCGACAACACTCAACTTGCCGCTGCTTCTGGTGTGGCGTAAGCATTCTCGGCACCCATCTTGCACACACCTTTGACATGCCAAGATGGTCGTGTAGGATGTTCAAAATGGTTGTAGCTGATACTCCAATCATTTCTGCAAGCTGTTTCTTCTTTAAACGGGCATCTTCCAATATGATTTTTTCAAGTTTTTCGACGTTTTCTGCCGTGGTTGCCTCGACAGGCCGCCCTGGCCTCGGATCATCTTCAATCGAATCCCTGCCTTGCTTAAACAGGTTGTGCCACTTGTTAACCATGGTTTTACCAGGGCAAGAGTCCCCGTAAACAGAAGACATCTCTTCCAAAATAGTCTGGGGAGGTTTTCCTTGTTTGGTAAGGAACTTGATGACTGCGCGAAACTCAATTTTCTCCATGTTGCAAATTTTCTTCCGGATTGACTTGCTGATTGATGTGTAGCTCAGGTAATTACGACCTATTTTTTTGAAACTTAGTATTTATACTCTTAATGAGTGTCACAACTAGTGCAGGTAGTAAAAAGTCACCTTTCCCCCTCCATGCCCCTCATTCCGCGAACTTTTTGACCCGCCCTCGTAGCAATCGACTTCTATAGGGACCCGGGTCCGAATAGACATAGCATTTTTCAATATTTTTTTTTGGAAAAGAAAATCGGAGGTAAAATAAAATTTGCTGTGTTTTATGATTAATGTGTTTCTAGGAGACAAAATAATGTTTATACACTTTTGGGTCTCATGTGCCGGATGTCCTTTGTATGCACGTTTCGCAAAATTATCTGGGCTTTTATGTGATATCGCGATGTTCTGTGTCAAGGAACATAACCGTGCGTTTGCACTGATGAAACATCTACAAAAAAACATGTTTTTAAAACATGTTTCTGTGAATGTTTATGAGTGCGTTTCCATTGTCAAACGACATGTTTTAGCGCAACAAGTTTCAAGTTTTACAGACGAAACATGATGTGAAAAAAATTGTATGAACATGTTTGACATTACCGTGCGTTTGCTCTGACAAAACATCTACAAAAAAAAACATGTTTCTGTCAATGTTTATGATAACGTTTTCATTGCCAAACGACATGTTTTAGCGCAACAAGTATGTTTACCATTTTACAGACGAAACATGTGAAAAAATATTGTATGAACATGTTTCTTATTTGAAAAGTCAATTGGTTTTTTTGGTTGAAAGATTTGTTTCGAAACATTTACATTTATGATTTTTTATTTTTTAAATGACTCTGTATAGAAAATGACTTAGGTATTTAATAGCTTTTCAAAAAAGTCTTATTAGTTAATAGGTATGTTAGTACCTACTTCGATGATCACATTTATTTCAAAGTTACTCTTCACACCTTTAAAGTTTATATTAACCTAGTTGATTTATTAATTGGGAACTAGGTACCTACTTAGACCATCTTTTATCTAAATATAAGTAGGACCTACATTTGAGTGATGGATTCCAGTGACTAAAAAGAAATATGCGATAGCGTCCCGACGTTTTTGTCTATTTTTATATTCCGATGATTTGGCATACCATAAACATGGCATTCCATGCCAAATTTCTATGAACTTTATCTGATTTTGTCCATTACATAATTTCAAATGTTATCCGACACAGCTCGAAAACACTCCAACATGTTGCAAAACATGTATTAAGACTTTCACAGTCGACAGTGCGAACGCAATCGTTGACAAATCCATAAAAAATATTGACAGACAACAAGTTTGGAGACAGTCCGATCGCAATCTGCAACAAATCTTAGGATTTGCTCCGAATCCAACACGATTTTCGGCAGTGCGAACGCAAAAGCTCACACAACAAGTTTTGAGATTTGTATCATGCAACAAGTTGTAAAACATTGCATGTTTTATGTTTCTCAGTGCAAACGTACGGTAACAGTGAAAAAAAGATACGTAGTATCTCCTACTTAGTCTGTGAAAAAAGACATCGTAAGTGCAAAGCGACAATATTACTATGCGGAGCTCCGCACAACTGTACGAACACTGACAATGTGTTTATATAGTGTAAAAAAGCCGGCGGGTTATTGTCTAAGAAAAAATATATCGCGATCGCTTACAATTTGACAGTCGCAGCCCACCCATTACTCCTTTATAAATGGAAGTCGGTACAGAGTCTCATGTTTACGGCGCAATGGCTGTCAAATTATAAGCGATCGTGATAGATTTTTTCTTAGATAATAACCCACCTGGTCACAAGATGCGTTTTCGTACACACGCGCATCCAAACAATGTGGTTAGCGATTTCGACGTCGGAATTTTATTGGCTCTGAACAAGAGTTATTGCATTCGTATTCATTGTTGATTTTCATAAAACTGTCTCTCCACAGAATGTTCTTACCCAACTCGTCGGACAATGTGTCACCCGGTACAGTCGTGGACACGGACATTGTGCATGCCAGCGAATTGGACTTTTATTTGGTGAGATTTTTGTATCTTTCTCGTACCGTTGTGAGTTGATTATAGTATTTACTATCGTCGTCAACCGAGTGAAACTTATTTAATTAACGATAAACCCGAATATAGCATTACATTAATTTCAGGCTTAAAACATTGCTCTGATTAACATCGCTACTATTAAATTTCACGTTAATTATTTTTTCATAGGGTCTAGTCTCCTTGTCAGTCCGCTGTCAATATGTGTTCTTGAAACAATGAAAGGTCTGTCTACAAAAAATCATAATATTGTTATCAGTTGGTCAGATTTTCAAAAAGGCAGACTTTCAAATGGTCATCTTTTCAAATAAATCATATACAGGTACAACCAATCCGCTCTGGGCCAGCGTGGTTTGACTGAGGCCTAATCGCCCTACCATAAACGGTTAGGGTAGGTTCGTGCGCCTCGGTGGGGACGTATATGAGCTGTGATGATGATGATGATGAAAAGACTATAAAAATGTTGCCTTCATAACACAATTTTGTTATGTACAGGTGTCGCACCATGCGATTAAAGGCACCGCCCGGCCGACCCGCTACCACGTAGTGTGCAACGACGGCAAACTCACGCACGCTGAAGTCGAACAGCTGACGTACCACCTCTGCCATCTGTACTCTCGCTGCACCCGCTCCGTCTCGTATCCCACGCCTACTTACTACGCTCACCTTGCGTGCTTCCGCGCGAGGTCGCTGACTTAGTGAGTATCCTTTTATTATTATTACTATATTGTATTTTTCAATTATTGTTTCCCTACGTCACGATGAGAGCGGATAGCTGACGGATAACTACAGTTCTTCAAAATAAATAATGGGCATCGCATCGGCTTACTTCGTGTTTCCGAGGATGACCGGCACATCTAGGCAGTATAATGATTAGTGATTGTAAATTATATTTTTAGTACCAAACCACTTTTTGTTAATTGTCTTTGATACGAGGGGAGGTCCAAAAGTTCGTGGAATGGGGGGGGGGGGGGGGGGAAATAGAGGCGATACTAATTCTTGAGTTTCAGCCCTATTGCGTCATTCATTTATGAACACTCGCCTGCTGAACAAGTCAATCCGGAAGAAAACTGAAACTATGGATCTGTGATAAATTCTTTTTATTTGTACCCCAATTTAAAAAAAGACCCTTTGGCTCATTTTGAGGCAAAAGATAAAAAAATATTTTTACGATGGTTTAGAAAAATGAATTCATAGTATTCAGCTTAAGGGTGATTATATTGAAAAGGAAATAGTACATTACTGCAGAGGTCGGGAAGTTAGGGATTGCCGGACGAGTAATAATTACGAGTCCGGCAATCCCATTCCCGCCGAGATATGTATAATGCTTTTCTCAATAATTACGAGGAAATAATGAAAGACGTAATACTGGAATTAATTATGAAATACAGTGTAATAATAATACCATATCAAATAAAAACCTTTCATATTTTTTGTGAACCACTTTTTACACATTATGGTATGCAATAACGATTTTGAATTGAATTGGAAACAAATGAGTATAATATGAAAAAAAAAACAAATCAAGCAATTAATAATTTTATTAATTATAGTAGCCCAGCATTTAGTAATACTAATACTTTTTAATTTTCAATTAGTGCAAAGGAAACAAAACCCATACAGCCCAATCATATTTTACGCAAAAAATGTAATATTGCAGATTATGACTTTTTTCTCTCGCAGCGAAAATTAAGCATATTTTCGTGTGATTTTATACCAACATTTTAATAAAATTGTTGTTATATTCATATACAACGTGTCTCATAATAACTCCCCATAAAAAATATAATATTCATTTAACCGAAAAGAATGTGTCAACTTTAATAACTTGTCATTATCATTCGCATTTAATTGTCAAATTTATGAAAATTCAGTTTTAGAACAGATTTAGGTTGGCACTTTTGATAGTTTAAATAAAATTAAATATTTATACTAAATTTTATGGGGAAATATGAGACACATTGTATAAGTATATGCTCGAAGAGTGCATTTTTTATTATGTGGTAGCAATTGGCTGTATGACAAGTTACATCATTCAAGTTTTAAATAAATTAAAAAACATTGGAGCAGCGGCCAAAAATGAATTTTAATACTTACTTTCCTGCCTAAGGCCGGTAAAGTAATGCATGGGCCAAGAATTACAAACTTCGTGTTTTCTTTTTACTACAATAATGCCTACATTTCCGAGCATGTTTAAGAAAAATAGATTTATTGTTTCATTTTATTTAAAACTCTTTCATTCCGTAAACTTTTGGACCTCCCCTCGTACGTTAGACGATTGTTTCCGATGTTTTTCGATGCCATCAGTAGGATTACTCTTGAACCGAATCCGATCGATCAGCATTGAGATTGTGATCTTTTGTACGCTTATTATTGCGCGGATCTTGGGTGAACCAAACTCAGTAGTAATCAATTTTCTCAAAATACGGATCCAATTTGGCGCTAGTGTTGATACTCAAGCATACAAAAAATCACAATCTCAATGACGATTCTCTGATGTACTCTCTGATTATCATCTGTACTTTCGCCGTACGCCGCGCCGCCTCGTATCCTACGCCTACTTGGCATACTTACGCGCGTGGTCGCTGACTTAATTTTATAATTTCGGTTTTTTTTTCTTATTTTCATTCATATTTCCTTTCCTCACGACAAGATCAAACAGTTGACGTACTACCTCTGTCACTTGTACTGTCGCTGTCTTGTATCCTACGCCCTCCACTCGCTACGTTGGACAATTTGGGAGATAATAGGGGGAGAATGCAAGTTGATCAGTTGACCTATTAAAAATTAAAACGTAGCCTTGATAGTTCTCTCAGGTTGCCCTTCCTTGAATAAAAGGGCAACTGGCTGTGTAATTTTTAGGTTGTAGGTAATATATCGACATATTTTTCAGTGGCGAAAAATTCGACAACAACGAGTTGGAGCGCCAACCCAGGCGTTTGCGCGTGATGGACAAAATGTTGCAGCATAGCCGTATGTTCTTCGTCTAAATGCACCGCCCACTTGTGACGATTTCGACTTTCAAAATTTAAGTCACCTACCCGAGGAATTTGGTCTACGTTGCGGAATAGAAATACATAGAGCCTTGATAAAGTCACTTTCTTTTGAGATTTCTATAAAAGAAATCGTGAAAAATTTTAATGGACACTTGCGTTTGGTATTGAATAACTGTCATAAGTGTTCTAAATTTTCCACGATATCTATACTTTTATCCTTAAGGGGGCACAGTCAGTCCACTAGCGCCGCCATTCGTTTTTTATTAATTATGATGAATTAAAGACATTTCTACAAAAAATAGCACAGTCACGAACTCAATATAGATACTTCAGATTTATATTTACGTATTTTGTACACATTAACCGTATAGAATAGTCGAAATCATAATTATTGCTTAAAGTGGCCACTTTTCGCAATAATTCTGACTATGGTTATTCCTATACTTTTAATCTGTAACTGAATAGCTCCCAAAAATCTAAAATATCTATATTGAGTTCGTGACTGTGTTATTTTTCGAAGAAAGGTCTTTAATTCATCATAATTAATAAAAAACGAATGGCGGCGCTAGTGGACTGACTGTGCCCCCTTAATATTATAAAGCTGAAGAGTTTGTTTGGTTGAACGCGCTAATCTCAGGAACTACTGATTCAAATTGAAAAATTAGTTTTGTGTTGGATGGTCCATTTATCGAGGAAGGCTATAGGATATATAACGTCACGCTACGACTAATAGGAACTTGTGTATTGTCTTAGAAAAATTCTATCAAGATCGCCTTCAATTTGACAACCATTGCGCCGTGAATACAAGACTCTGCGCCGACATCCTTTTATAAAGGAGCGATGAATTGACGGCGACTGTAAAATTGTAAGCGATGACGATTGATTTTTTTTCTAGACAATAACCCCCCTGAGCATCAATGAAAAATGTTGTAAAAACGGGAAGAAAATTATAATGGCGAAACGTAGTTCGTGGCCAGAGCTAGTCTATTATAAATCTTAATAGAACGTGACTTTATCCAAGTGATCATCAGGCTGCATCTTGTGATTATAACACTCAAAACCGTAATATTTATGTGATGATTTTTATTATAATGTTTTGCATTTGATTGTCCATATTTAAAATCTGTATTTTACTCGCCTGAAACACAGGCTATACCTAGTTTAGGCTCACGTTATAATGTACAATCCGATTCAACTAACAATAGGACCGACTTGGCGCCATATTGGGTGCGTTCCGAATTGCGATAAAAGCGATAATATCGCGAATCCGACCAAATTTAATCGTCACAAAATATAAGGGCTATTGAATCAGTAGGTTATGTTGTGACTTTGGTCGGATTCGCGATATTATCACTTTTATCGTTTTACGGAACGCAGGGATTGTGACGTCATAGCTGTCAATTCAAACTGGTTAGGTAGAGTGAGCAAAAAAAAAAAGATTTTCTTTAATATATATTTTTTTCAAAAGCTGGAAATATTGTCCGCAAGACGTACAACCGTATCTAGGGTAAAATTTGCCTAAGCTTTTATTTTTACATTCTTTGGCTACTGATTTGTGGCCGTAGTTGTTGGCTAAGTTAAATTCATAATATTAGTTTCAAGAAGTTTGTTTTCTTTCTGTTTTTTTTAATCTGATAAAAAAATAACTCGAAAAAATTGTTTTTATGATATAATATATTTTATATGATATAATATCATATTATATTTTAAAAAAATATATTCATCTTCTGTCTGTAGGGTTTGTAGATGTAGGTAGGTAGGTATAACCTTATATAATCGATATCTATGCTAGTGGAGGTATAACCTTATATTAAACGATTTTGTAAAATAATGTTTTAAAAAAATCTCGAAAAGTTGAGTGAAAATACAAGAGGAGTCGATTTAAAAATTTACAGATATGGTTTTGAGTTTACACTATCACTTATGCCGATAATAATATAATACACATTGATACATAAAGACACTGAAGCATTTTGTACTGCAGCGTATTAACTGATTTCAATTATTAAAACCTGTATGTCAATCTTACATATATCTAATTAATATTATTTGTGGGCATATAAATAATAAGCAGAAATTTAATCGCATAATGGGTGGTAAGATTTCTGAATGTGTTCGAACACTATTAAGAGATGTTCTTTTTTTGGAATTGGTGTCTTGTGGGAAAAAGTAGGTAAACGATAAACTAGTAGCTATTGAAAATTGCATGCGATCTCTTTCTTGCAAAACAGCCCTACGAGCATGGACTTGTCGATCGACATATATCGATCGACAAAAGCATCTGTCCTTTTCACTCCTTAGGAATATCTGTCGAATTTATCGATTTTTGTCGAGTATGTCGATCTTAGCTGTCAAATTTTGTTTATCGAGAGTTCCATGCTCGCAGGGCAGGTTTGTGTATTGTATATCGATTTTGGTATTGTATATGTAAGCTGGTAACTAAAATAAAAGCATTAATATATTTGCGGATTTTAGAGTTCTTTGAAATCACCGAGGCTCGAGTCCCTCGGTGGGGGGGGGGGGGGACATTATAAGCTGTGGTGAAAATGAAAGCATATTCTGTTTAGAAATGTTCAATTTGTGACAAAGTTAAAAGGGAAGGTCGGATCATCTACAGGATGAAATGTTTTGAAAAATGTAATTATAATGCGCAATTAATGAGAAACATTTAGCAGTCAACGTTTCCGGTCTTTTCAGTGTAATGTTTTGTCATTTTATACGTACAGTTATTTAACTACAGTCTGTAGCTTGTACAGTCCTCTACAGTTATCAAAATTGTCACAGAATCGATAATTCGATGCCAATGTCTAATATATATGCCAAATCTCATTGATTGGCCATAACTAACCAGTCGCGTATACCTTTATTTATGTGACTGGCCTACAGTGGGACATATGAAGACCTTCCGAGTTTCTTGCCTGTTCTTCTCGGAGGGTCCCCGCGCACGCTGAACAGGTAGTAGTCGCCGCATTTAAAAAAAACTGCTTTCTGTGTATACTATTTAACCCCTATATGTGAACCATGTATATTGTGAATATCCCTATCGGATTTAGATTTATATGATATTTAAAAAAAAAACAATCTTATTTTCAATAGATCGAGTATTTCTGGGGCTTATTGAGTATTTGTTTTAAAGTTATAGTACATTTTGTAATGTAGCCGCTATTACGACTACAGTACAAATAGATACAGAACATGTTCGGCCTTATTAATAAAACTTTCTACTTTGGTTTTAACGCGGGATTTTCACCATGTTTGAGGACAAGACAAAATACGGAAAAGCCATTCCGAGAATAATATAGGTACAAAGAGTAAAAGTTTTATTACTAAGGCCGGTTATGTGTTGTAATTGGTTTTTTCTGTATTAATATCAATTGTATTTTTTTTGAATAATTTATATGGTACTCAATAAAACTATTGTTAAATGATATTATGTTAAGTATATGATGATTTTTGTTTGTCTTTTTAACAATAAATCTGGTGAACCTTACACAGAGTATTTTTTAAGTTTCCCTATATCTATCGAGCACAACGAAAGTGGTAAAATAACAACAATACCAAACTACAGTAAATGTATAGTTACAGTCTATCCCAGGACAGCAAAGCCGATTGCCCTAAAATGTTTTTCGAATTCGAAATTAGCAGGCTACAATCGAGAATTCAATGCGCTTTTGGACTGAGCGTTCGAAATCAGTTGACGTAAACAGCCACCACATACTAGACTGCTTACAAGTCGTCGACATACTCTGGTCGAAAGTCCTGAAGGTGTGACGCAAGACAGACACTGAACACGGATCGATATCGTGTGGCTGACCCCAGCTGGGCCATAAAATAAAACTGAAACATATACACACAGATCTCTGAAACGCGCAAGCGACAAACTCTGAAACTTGCCGACAAACTGACAAACTAGACATTATAGCGACATACTCAAACAATCTATTTTTCAGTTTTTTCTGTGGCCCGGATGGGGTCAGCCACACTTCAGAGATAATGTGTGGCTCAGCTGGGGTAACGTTACCCCAGCTGAGCCACACGGATCTCGAAAACGTAAAAACAGCGAAAATCTGTTTGCTGATATAGATAGGTGGCAGTTTGTGGGACAAGTTTCAGAGCTCATCGGGCTTGCGTTCAAGGGGGCTGTATGACCCAGCTGGTGCAACGTTGCCCCAGCTGAGCCACACGGATCTCGAGAACGAAACGGAACGGAACGACTCGAGCACGGAACGTTCTGTCTAGAGTTTGTCAGGCGGCAGTTTGTCGAAGTTTGTCGATCTACCGTTTCAGAGCTCATCTGCAGCAAAGTTGTTGCAACTTGCAACTGAGCCAGCTGGATCTCGAAAGCAGCGACGACGTAGCGAAAATCTGTTTACTGGAATAGTAAAGCAGTAGTTTGTCGGAGTTTGTCGGCTAATTACAGAGTTTGTCGCTTGCGCGTTTCTGCGATATATGTGGCTCAGATGTTCGCTATGTCTTTTCGTTTTCGAGATACGCGCAACCGACAAACTCTGAAATTAGCCGACAAACTCCTTCAAACTACTGCTGTACTATTCCAGCAAACAGATTTTCGCTACGTCGCTTTGTTTTGGAGATACAGCTGGCTCAGTTGCAACAACTTCGCTGCAGGTGAGCTCTGAAACGGTAGATCGACAAACTCTGAAACTTGTCCGACAAAATTCGACAAACTGCCGCCTGACAAAATCTAGACACACTGCGGCATACTCAAACAATCTATTTTTCACAGAAAGTTTTTTTTGTGCCCAGCTGGGGTCAGCCACACATCGATATCGCTACTACATCGGTAACTGCAGCAGCAGTGGACACACGAAGACACTAATCTGATATCCTTAGCGATAGTGGTATACTAACTATCGCTAATGCTTTTTGTCTAAAATAAAATTGAGTGCGTGGCCTAACGATTGACAAGTCTTACCAGTAGGCTTATTACGGAAAAAAGCAACCGGTTCCGAATTGTACAATGGCAACACGATCAACAAAATATCTCTTGTGGTCTGTGATCAATAACTAAATTAAAAAATTCAGTCGCTGTGTCCAAGCGTTGACGTGCGTTTTTAGTTCATAAGTCGCTCGCATGTGGCGCTATCGCAGCACAATCTAAGGCGCAAGCCAGACAGAGGCGGCGCGGCGCGCATCAGTCGCACCCGGTGGCGCACTCGCAGCGCGCCTTCAGCGCGCTTCAGGCGCGCCCGTGGGCGCGAACAGCGCTTGTATGCTACGGTGCGCCAGTACGTTGGTGCCATATTTTGTCTTGTACGTAACGATTACAGTATTCAGAACGATTATAATCATATAGTGGTGGGTGTTCTTTAATTATTTCGCAAAATTTAATGTTAAAATCAACATCGTCACGTAATTGACGCATTTTTTTTTTGCAAGAAACGTCTGGTCCCCCGCATCACTCACTATAGACTGAGGTACGTACGTACGCGGCTGCGCGCCAGCAGTGCGACGGCCGGCGCGCCCGTCGTTGCAACCGTAGCGCGCCATCTGGAAGCTTGTCGAATGATCTTTCATACTAATTGTATGAAAACGGACGGGCACAAAACAGATAGAAGCGGTGCGCCGATGGCGCGCCACAGGTGCGCCGCGCCCGCGCCTTTTCTATCTGGCCCACGCCTAACGTACCATAATACGAATTTGCGATTTATTATAAGCAACAATTGTACAATCGCAGTAATTGCGACTGTCTCCAAAGATCGGTAATAAGCTTGCCGCGAACTGTAAAAATTAGCAATAAGAGGTGGAATTTGACTAATTGGTAGATTTTCTGGTTTGAAGAGAAGCGTAATTAGAAAGGGAATAAACCGCTCTGCCCGCCTATTCGCTAACTTCGGTTGCTCACTAGAACTGTCATTTTTGAAAGGAACTTAACATCCATTACTGCTATCATGAACGCCTCCGTAACACATAAAATCATTAAAACCAGTAATGGATATAAAGTTCCTTTCAAAAATGACAGTTCTAGTTACCAACCGTAGTTAGCGAATAGGCCTGCTGGACCCGATGCGTTCGTCTGCACCGCACGAAACAATCATGATTATACCTACACCATAATTGCAGCTTCTATTGTATTGTAAAGTTAATCATGCCGTAAGGTTAGTACCGAGTGCTTACCCCGGAAATGCTTGATGTTCAATTGTTAACATGTAACGTGAAGGAGATTAACAACATATTAATTAAAAGCTTATATCAGATTCATGCGATGTTTTTGTTGTGTAAACAAGCAAGTACTTTGTTTCTGCTCCGTAGTAAACACTAAACCACGATTGTCTTAAAGTCGATCGTGTTTTATCTTACCCTTTTGCCCGTGGTACGGTTCAGTCAGTGGTCCGTCCCCATGGCAGTACCTCGAGGTACTGCCATGGCGGCGGACATATTACCTACAATGCTGGTAATATGATCATATTACCAGCATACGAGTATGTAAGCTGGTAACGTAATGAGTTTTTTTAAAAGCCAATAAAGTGGGTAATAGTAGATTAGTAGCTAAGGGCTGTAAGGCATCAATTGCAGCCCGAGATAATTATATTTCGAGGGTGCAATTGGTGCTTACACCCGAGCTAACTACTCTGCTTTATATCTCGATTGTGAGGTAAGTAGGTCCTTATTACCCCCAAAATGGGGCTTGTAGGTGACCAATAAGCGCTCTAGGGTAATAATGTAGCTTGGAAAGCCCTAGGGCGGTAAGTAATAAAAAAAACACTATTTCAAAAAGTTCGCGCACATCTAACCATCATACTGGCAATAAATTACTTACAGCCCTAGGGCTTTTCTAGCTACATTATTACCCTAGAGCGCTAATTGGTTACCTACAAGCCCCATTTAGGGGTAATAAAGACCTACTTACCGAACATGAGAGATTTAAAGTTTTTAAATTTCGTCGTCATCATCTCAGCCGCACGACGCCCACTGCTGGGCATAGGTCTCCCCCTTGGATCGCTACAACAATCGGTCTTGTGCTGCTCCCATCTAGCGGCTTCCCGCAACCTTTGCCAGATCGTCGATCGGTACGAGGTCGCTATTCAGAACCATCGGCCTCAACGGCCATCGGTTCTCCGCGCTATGTGTCCCGCCCACTACCCACTTCAGCTGAGCAATCCTTAGAGCAATGTCGGTTACTTTAGTTCTTGTGCGGATCTCCTCATTTCGGATCCGATTACGTAGGGAGACGTCAACGTCACGTCTCTGCGTGCATTGCTCTCTCCATTGCCCGCTGAGTGACCCTGAGCCTTAGGACGAGACCTATTGTGAATGGCCACGTTTCACTTCCATAAGTCATCACTGGCAACTGGTCAAAGACTTGTCTTGAGAAGCTGAGATAATTTTTGGACGCGATGATTTTCTGTAACTTCCCTAACGCTGCCTATCCGAGCCGAATTCGACGAGAGATCTCTTTCTCAAAGTTGGACTTACCTAACTGGTCAACAACTTCAAGTGTAGTGGTCCCAATATTATCGAGAGTGGGTACATTGGCAAGTGTCATGAATTTTGTCATATGCATATTCATTTTTAGACCCACTCATTGGGAAGCACTACTGAGAACCCCGAGCATGGTGTTTAGGTCCTTCAAGGTCTGAGCCATTAGGCGACTAAATCACCGGCAAAACGAAGATGTGTTACGTACTCGCCATTAATTTTAATGCCGTATCCTTTCCAATCCAGAAGCTTGAAAATATCCACCAATGCAGCGGTAAAAATTATCAGAGAGATAAACGTCTCCCTGTCTTACACCTTGCTGCACTTGGATGGGATTAGAGCTCTGTAACCCTAGCACGAACCACTCTCGACATAGTATAGTAGGTAATCGTATTTACATAGTAGGTGATTATTACATGGACAGATAGAAAGACTATCGTAAGACTATCGTGATCTCGTACCGTAACGATAGTTCTCTCACTGTAAAATACTCGGTGAGAGATATTACGATAGCTCGCTGTCGAATAAAACGATACGACATGTCAGTAGTGAGTTCGTGCTGACGATTCTCATACTTTAGCTCTCGTTAACTGTATACCATTACCATTACGAAACCATTTACGAGTAGTTCCTTAAGCGACCGCAGCGGCGCTGCTTTAGTTTTCATACAAATAATACGATTACGATAACCATAACTAAAATGTTTCGTGCTTGGAGCACTGGCTCTGTAATTGGACCGACATAGTGGTCTATGGTAGTTTTCGCAAACCGGGGGGGCCACCGCCTAACTCATAGCGATCACTATAGCTATCGCTTTGTGATAAGCGGCACGGCCGCGGTTTGTTCGCGAGGTTGGATGTCGTCAAACCAACGAGCGAGACGATTCGTAACGAACCAATGACTCTCGAAAACATCTTATAAACATGGCTCAGGACTGATTTCGGCCTATAGTGCTTCAAGAGTGTCTTGTCACCCTTTTTGAAGAAAAGGATGACCTCAACTCCAACTCCATGCTTAAGGCGTTTTGACCACGAAAATAACGAATTTACAGGTTGTAAAAAGACCCATAACGAAGCCCGCGTCTACGCATTTGGATCATTAAAATTAACATATATACTTAGATAGAAGCACTTTAAATAACACAAATTATGACAGTAGGTACATACGCAGACTATAAAGTAAACAGGCGGAAGAATTAGGCGGTCTTCTTGCAATAGGCGATCTTTACCAGACAATCTAGGCATCTACGGGCAATATCGTTCGAAAACGAGTGAACTTTAGTTATCGAGTGATTTTTTTTTTATTTGTCGACCAACTAATTAAGCTACTAATTCTACGCAGGACGTTGTGCTCGCGTAAGCAGCCCCCTTAGACAAATGCTACACGCTTGAACTATTCCGCAGAAAAAATGTATGGAAATGACATTAGCCTGTGACAACCTCACGCTTTTTTTCCGCAGCTAATGTCATTTCCCATCCAGATCCAAAACCCCGAGCGCTTTCAACTCGAATTACAGAATCGCTTTGATTGCCTGGAGGACTGCACGGATGTGGACACTTATAATGACAGGGTTGTGGAAGCTGTCCTTACGGTGGGTGCAAAGTTTTGCAAACCCAGCCGTACTAAGCAAAGAAGTAAGATCTCGGAGCCGACAGCTAAGCTGATGGAGGAAAGGCATGGAATGGGTCGGCAGTCTTCTGAAGATGCTCGTCGGCGACTCAACAAACAGATCTCTAACTGTCTGACTCGCGACATACGCCGATTTAATACGGAACGTATTATAGAGGCCATCGAGCAGAACAAGGGCTCCAAAGTGTTCGCAAGAAATCTGTCACTCGGCCAGTCTGCTGACGAAGCTGAAGACAGAGGACGGCAGAGTCGTTACATCCCGACCTGAACTTATGGCCGAGATCGAACGCTTCTATGGACAGCTTTACATAACATCACAGGCACCTGTTATTCAGGCTATAGACCCTAGAGCCAAATTGACCCGGCACTACACCGAAGACATCCCGGACGTCAGCCTGTACGAGATTAGTGTGGCTCTTAAACAGCTTAAAAACAACAGGCACCGGGTGATGATGGAGTTACAGCCTAACTACTAAAAGCGGGTGGACTATCAGTCCGGAAAGCGCTGCAGCGGTTATTCAACTCCGTCATACACGAGGGCAAAACGCCTAAAGCAAGTCAATTTAGTTAAAACTTTGTGTTGTAATTTCTTGATGGAACTCCATGGTATCTTGCTATTAAAACACTAATTTCACAAGTTCCACTTGAATCTTTATTTTAGTTATTGCGACCGGTTTCGATACATCATCGCCAGGAATTTGTGAAATCAGTGTTTTAATAACAAGATACAAGTCAATTTACTTCTTTCTGAATGTTGGACTATTTGCTCCAGGTAAACATACTCCTCAACAACTTGCAGTAAAGAACCTCCAACCCTCTCAGGTCAGGAGTAGTATTATATGAGAATTCGACGTGATTTAAGTCTTGTTCATGTACATTTTAAAACCCACCTGCTGGGAAACTCTACACAGGTGAGAGGTCTTCGAGCGTTGTGCCTAGATCTTCCACGGTCTTAGCCATGACTACGATATTATCAGCAAAACGAAGGTGAGTCATTTACTTACCGTTTATGTTGATGCCGAGTCCTCTCCAGTATAAAAGTTAAATTAAGTCATCCAAAGTAGCGATTTCGGCGATATAACGTCGCCCTGTCTCACACCTCGCTGAGTCGTATTGGTTTCGAGTTTTGGTCCTGAAGGCGGACTGACGTAGTGGCATTTTTATACAATGACACTTGGTTGTACCGATAGTCTATTTGGCTCCTCTGGAGTGATATGAGCACGGCCCAGGTCTCGGCAGAATCGAAGACTTTACAAACGCCAAGCAATGTTTGTGTTATCCACGACATAGTATATTTACTATTTCTCCATTGAATTACATCTTTCTTGTTTAAATCATCATTTAAAAATTAAGACCAGTGTTCGCAAACACACACTTTTTGTTATCATTAAATATATTGGTCAACACATATAGAATTCCCTACTTAGTTTTATTTTCATAATATTCCAGCATTTAAAGAATTGATGTCGAAAAAATGGTTTTGCAATTTCATGTTACGCAACTTTGAGTTTTTGATTTTCAGTATTTAGCAGAAGCGTGTTTCGTATAAAGTATTATTCGTAGTTCTCTGTCGTCGCATTACACTATTTCGTAGCATTTTGATTCTAAGTTCCATGGCTGAGTCGTTTCTTAAGCTGCAAGGGGTCGAGTTTAATGCTAGATTTACTTCGCATCAGCTTAGAATCAGCAAATTAATCGTAAAACGCTATTAATGCAGTAATATCCCAAAAAATGCTCATCCAATATTGCATGACTCGATAAAGTCTCATTAAGCACAAAGCGTTTTACATACAATAAACTCCGTGATTATCGTCCCTACCTACTTATTTCATTTTTGTCGTGTCAGACGTGAATTAGGTAATTATACGATTTACTCAGTAGTCCGACGAATTCTATTTGGCGGCCTTGCCAATATAGCTATGTTAATGATAATCTGAAGTGAACTGCATGACAATTATTTACATGCGATGGGTTTTCCGTGCGACCTCTTGCGGTTGCGAGTATAAGTTAATTATCTAATATGCGCAAACGTAAGATGTCAAGGCGGACTTAGAATATCGATAGAGTAGCGGAAACACGCAAAACTTACGGGTGGTAACCATTGGCGTATCTAGTTTTTTTTCAGGGGGCTTGCCCCATGATTTTCGTGTGAAATAGTCAGCGTTCATCATAGAATTTTAAAACGGTGGCCTATCATCCTGGCGTGGGCACTAGACCATTCTGGAGTGGGCAAGGCCCACCTAGCCCCCTCTCTATATACGCCTATGGTGGTAACAGGTTGGCATATCGGCAAAATATTACAGCCGGAAGGGCCCCAAGGGACTTCACAGGAAGAGTCAATCTCAGGTACCTACTGGGTTATTCCACGGAGTTCTTTAGATTCAAGCAGGACCCAATACCTTTGCTTCCTTGGAGGCTTGGGAGTCGAGCCTCTCGGTGGGGACGTATATGAGCTGTGATGATGAGTTGTGAACCTGTTTATTCTGGTAGGTACTGGTGGTGTGGGTTGACAACGTGCAAGTCACTTATAATCCGGACACAAACATCTATGCTAGTAAGTATGAGTAGGACTATTAGAACAACCTAAATGATTCGTCTTTATTCATGACAGCGGTCTTGGCTTTCATTTCACTTGACAGTAAGTGATGACGAGGATGCTAGCGAGTTTTACTGGACTATACAGGGTTATTTTTTTATCACCCTGGAAAATTTTAGGGACGCTTCAGGACACATCAATTATAAGGTAAAAAAAATTCAAAAAATGAAATAAAAAACTTAAAGAAATAAAATAAAATAAACAAATCTCTAAAAATGCTGCTCTCAATGGCATGCTGTGGCATTTTTTTAAAATTAATATAAAATTAAGTGAGTTATTTTTTATTCATATTTAAATAATTCTAATACCATGTCGTGAAGCGTCCCTTAAATTTTCCAGGGTGGTAAAAAAATAACCGTGTATAAGCAATTGAATTGGACTGAGGAATTGGTTATCTTAGTAAGGTAACTGTCGGAACCACAGAACACAGAAAGAGGTTCTGTGGTCGGAACGCTAACACCAACCAAACCGCTGCTCCCATGGGTAATCTATAACCGTACAGATCAGGGCGGTGATTTTGTAACTCATCGATTGGTCGGCAATCGTTTTCAAACTGGATGACTTAGGCGCATAGTGGTCCCAATGACCTTGCGTCGATCGTCCCGCACTGATTACATAGAAGTGAGTGAGTGAGGCTGAGGGGAATATTTAAGCAAACCTTTACGCGTAAGATGAATTATTTCAATAAAACATTAATTAAGGCGAATAAGAAAAATCTAAAAAGACCACCCCTAGAATATTGTTCACTTTATTTATTGAAATCGAAAGTATATGATTTAACCTAATATTTACGACGCGATTAGGTTTAAAGTTTTAAAATCGAAGCATGTTTGGGTCACATTTTAACCAAGTTTTAATTAATTTATCAAAAAATTAAAAAGACCATCCTCTAAAGAATGCGTTGAATAATAACATATCTTTTTTAAATATTTTTTTATTTAATATTTATGAAGAGAACCGGTTTTTTCTGCAGTGATTTTTTATGTTTGACCTTACTATGCACCTTAATGAAGAAAAGCGGAATTATGTTCATTAGCAATAAGTATTGGTTGATTTATTCAACAAATATAGACGCCAAGATGAGGAAATCGTACAGTCCGTTTTTCTATACAAACGTAGTCACCTGTTTCCTTTCTGGATAATAAAATTTTAATTTTATAATAATATAATATAATAATAATAATATAATAATTTTATAATAAAAATAAGTTGGAGTGTCTGAGGGAACGAACTCGTCTGCTGGACTACGTTAAATAGTATACTTACGTTAAGACTTAATAATATTTTCCGTTTTGTTTAAGAGAGTAATATATAATGATAATAATAAATAATAATAATAAATACTTTATTGCACACAAAAATATAGAAACAGAATTTTTTTAAATCAACACATGTACAACACAGGCGGCCTTATTGCTAATGATTTGTTTGTACTATTATTTTTGTTTAACCATACAAGTAAATAGTGTGACTCTTAGTCTTAATAATTCTATTAGTTACTGCCTGTCACACCAGGCTAAGCCAGGTAGTGTGACTGTCAGGAAAAAAATTCTCCTGTGTCACACTGGTGTAACAAAATGGTGTGACAGAGAGTAATCCCCCAATGGCACTAGTTGCTCTATGTTTTCCAATAGTATCAATGGCCACTATAAGCATGTTTCTATGTCTTCCTTTTTTATTAAGTTGCTTATTTTATAAAAAGATTTTAAATCTTCAAAAACCTAAAAAATTGACCTAATTTTCTGCTGTATTCAAACGGCTAGCAAACAAATTGAAGAAGATTATATGAAAAAAGCTAAACATAGAAACACAGAAAAAGCCTTGCTTTAATTTTTAACGCAAAAAGTAATTACATCGGTCAATTTTTCGCGGAGAGAATTAACAGGGGACTACGAAACGTATATTTTGTGTAGGTTACTTTTCATAGGTATTTTCGGTCCCCGCTGCAGTTGTCCCTATCGCGCTGTTCAGTTGTTTGGAGTTTGGACACACAGCGCGACAGCAAAACATTTTACAAATACCTCTTTTTGAATTCTCCCGACCTTGGTGTTTCCTCTTAAACATTTTAAAAATCAGTTTTTATCAAACAGAATTATCAAATCTGTACGATGGCCGATTGCCGATGAGTTGCAAAATCACCCACCAGAACTTGGCCAGGAGTCTCAACCACTAGACCATGAAGCGGTTAATGTTAATATGAGACGTAATGAAAATATTAGTCTTAGAAAGGGATAAATCATGAAAAAATACATTGATGAAATAAAAATTATCGAGCTGCTTGAACATAATTACTTACAACAAGCTTGTATAGGAGTTTCTAATCAAAATTCTTATAAATTTGCTGTAAGCTGCTTAATTAAAACACTCACATTTCATTGACATTACAATTATTCCTGTTCAGTGATTAAATGAGTTAAAGGCCGAGTAACGAACCCACAAGTTCCGACTCCGCTACCGGACAGTCGGAAGTAGATGCAAGGCTGCCATCTTACTTCCGGTTACGATTATACTCAGTTTGAAAAATAAATGTAGCCTTTTCAATATTTATTATATGTCCACCTGCGGCATATCAAATTGCGAACATTTGAAATATCAAATTGAGGTGAAGGTTCGAGTTGTTAAATGATACCATTCAAGTGTTATCTTGCAAAGTCTCTTCATTAAAAAATATTTTTTCTTACATAATGTAAAATAAATATAATTCTAATCTACATCAACAAAAAATGTGTCAGTAAGGAAGGAATTGACTTTTGACACAACTCTATATTAATCTCATTTTCAATTCAAAAAAACAATTTCATTGATTTCCATTGAGAATTGTAAGCAGAGTTACGTACGTAATTAGCCTGTAGATCGTTGGTCCACCTTGTGCAGGTCCACGTCTGACGCTGCGTCTCCCGGTACGTGGCTGCCACTCGAGGATCTTTACGCCCCCTTAAACCCTAGTTGTTTACTTATTTCGGTGTGTCTTTTAAGACCAAAAGTCAAGATCATCTATGTAGTTTTACATAATAAGGCATTCACTTAATATACCAATGATTTACATATTAATATATAAACGATAAAAAAAACACAAATTTTCTATAAGGTCATTTACAAGATAGTGACTCTTTACGCAAAAGGAACGGATACGAGGATTTCCGAACTAAATATTCAATACTTAGGTGGCCTTATTTAAATACTAATAGATTCTAATACCTACTTAAAATGTTTGTAAAACTTCTACCTGTTTGTTAAAATGGCCACAGATTATAACACTATCATGACAAAAAATGTCAAAGAAAAATGAGGATTTGTGGTGAAGAAATTTGACACATTGGCACGTTCGTTTGTTAAGTTTCACTTCATTTGTTATTTACCTGTTTTTTAGCAGGCTTTCCATTTGGTGGCAAGTGTCTACAGTCGTCTAAATTACTCGTTGTCCGAGTTGTCCCTAATATTGCAAATCTCACCTTACAAGGATACGTAACCTATTTGTGGCATAAGATATCAAGTCACAGTATTCAGTAATTTCACTGACTGCCTTACTTCAAACCGGAACACAGCAATTCAAATACTTGCGGCAAAACAAGTAACACCATAGACTTAGAATATACTGGCGTATATAGACCAACTCACAGTGAGAGTGAGAATGTATAGTGTTACGAAGTTTTAGAGAGCTCAAAAGAGATAATGCATCTACCTACTTTTTAACGATTTTGAGTGACGGATCAACCACATTGGGTATTGGAATTGAGCCACATCATTTTGGAGTTGACAAATGAACATTGGGCACATTTAATTGAGCTACCGGTATGTCTATACGTCAGTATACCTATTCTGTCCATAAGTAAGACAGTGGTGGATGGAGGTTCTCGTGCAGAAAACTCTAGTATTGTCTGTTGGTAATTATATTGGAAAGCACCACGACCCGGACATAATTAGAAGTTTTTTGACAGACATTTAGCGATGTGCCCATTTTTATGTTATTTTATTCAATGTCTGACTTTTGATAGACTTTCTACACTTCAACAAATATTTCGCGCGAAAATTCGTCAAAAGGCCATTATTAATATCTTGGTCGTTTTGACTTGTTCTTATTGGTAGGATTAAAAAATATATGTCATTCATATCCGAGCAGATGCTATTTCAACACTTTTGTCCCGTTGTTTTTAGTCAAAATAATTTAAACCTAGGCGAAAAACGACTGCTCTATGAGATATCGAACCGTGACCCTCTAGCTAGATCAGGAGTAGTAAATGTATTTCAAATTTTAATTAATTGTGATCAAAATTTCTTCAAAATCCGTTATGTAGGTACTCGTCTTATTTCATATTTTAACAGTGAAAATATTTTTTTCACCGTTTTACAATGTCATTGTCGAAGCCGATGCATAAAGATTGGTCGGTGCTAGAAAATATTATATCAAATAATGTTTAACCAATTAGTTGTACATATTGGAATATCGGCTGGCATCTCTACACATGTAATTATGTCAATTCTTTCCGTTAGATTTTATTGAAAAAAGCCACAGAGCACAACCCTTATATGTGAGATTTTATGCACACGCTGCACACGCAGCGATCACAAGTTCTTCCATTGTTCTTGGCGTTAACAATGCTACCGTCAAGATAGCTGGTAAAACTTGACCTCGTTCAATAGATTGTTGAATAATAATGGTAATAGCCGATTTTTTAACGGTGCTACGCTCGATCGGCCGATTTGCGAGAGAGCAAGGTGAGGGCTTCTGGATTTATCTTATCTTTTCATCCATTCCGGCCGTGTTCAATATTGTTCGAAGTCGTGAAATGAGCATTACCACTTTAAAATGATGTGGTTTGTTCGATTGTATGTAGGGTGCAGCTTAGACTTACAATCTGATAACTAGTATTTGTTCGCAAGTGAGACCTGTTGGTAATTTAAGACGAGGACTAGATGGCGTTCTACATTTAACTTACGTTACTTTTTAACGAGGTGGAATGCTCTTGCGTACCATACCAGACGATGCCTAATAGCCGACAGGCGTGTGTGGGACTCTCTCCGCCGCAGATTGCAACGCATACTCACTAAAGTTTAGTGGGGATGCACTGCACTCTGCGGCGGAGGTTGATTTAGTGACTAAACCAACCTCGACATCGATCTTGTCCATAGTCAGGATGATCAAGGTTCTGTAAAGAATTCTTGGACAGCCCTCCCAGCTACGGGCCAGGGTCTTAACGTCTGGGGAGGATTACCCTAAACTTAGAGGTTATTCCCATACGGGGAGGGAGGGGGTGCCTATAAACGTATGCATTAGGACAGAAGCCACCCTAGCACGCGGGACCACTACCACCGAACCACAGATTACTTAATAGTTACTACGTAAACCGAACCGTCTACGTCGGAGGTGAGCGGGGTGTCGTTCTACACTTACTCTGAAATAACTTCTTTAGCCGGGAATAAATTCAACTTCGTTGAATTCTTAGTTGATCTATACTTATAAAATAACATGTCCTGACGACTGACTGATTCATCATCACCGACTGTAAACTATTACAGTTAGGGCCATTAAATTTGGTGAGTAGAGTCGTTTGATTGAGTAGACGCCTACTAAGGAAGGAATTTTGGAATTTCTACACCCAAGGGGGTAAAATAGGGGTTGAAAGTTTGTATGTAACTCCGTCATTTTTTAAATTAGTAACATGCAACTTTATTTTTGAGCTACTGATTAAAAATGAGTAAATACGTATCAAAGCGTTTCTGGATACTCTACCCCTAAGGGGTCGAAATAGGGATTAACAGTACATATGTAGGTTACCCTGGAATTCCGTCATTTTGAAGCTTTTTTGAAATGTTGTATTTAAGTTGATAATTAGAAATAAGTGAACAAGTGTTTAAGCGTTTTTGAAAATTTCTCCCTTAGCAATGTGACATAGGGGTTGACATTTTGTTTTTTTTTGTTTGAGTATCCTGACTGCTTAACGTATTTTAACGGGACTTTTAATACGAGATTATTAATACCTTTGATTTCTAATATTTTTTACTACGGGAAAATAATGATTTCCCACTGGAAAAACAAAAATAACGCGGGCGAAGCTGTGGGGTGGAATGCTAGTCGCTTATAAGACTGTCGTATCATTCTGTATATATAATGCACGCACGTTTATCAATAAAATTTTATAGGTGCCTCACTATTTCTAAAACTCTTTATCATAAAAATGCTCGCTCAATTCTCTTTTAAAGATCAATAATAATTGAAGGAAAATGTCGCTTAGAAAATCATTAGTCCATCAATTAAGGCTTGTTCGTTCATTGAACCATGGCGGCTGCAATTGGGTCAATATCAACTGATTTCAAGTTCAATGTTCTATCCACAGTTTGTTTTGATGTATAATCACACTATATTTTGTCCGTATTCCGTAATTGCTTAGTGTATTCAAACAACAGTTTGATATTATTTATACAACAACGATTTGTTTGAGAGCACACTTTTATTCTAAAATAATTAATTACTTTACTTATATTATAAAGCTGAAGAGTTTGTTCGATTCTTTGGTTGGTTGAACGCACTAATCATAGGAATAGTCCATCTATCGAGGAAGGCTAATCATAGGAATAGTCCATCTATCGAGGAAGGCTATAGTAGGCTATATAACATCACGCTAGGATAGGACTAATAGGAGCTGAGCATCAATGAAAAATGTTGCAAAAACGGGAAAAAAATGTACAACATGTTGTTATTTTAGGACATCCACGCGAACGAAGTCGCGGGCACAGCTAGTTAAATATAAAACTATACTATCAACAAATCGATTTTGGGTATTTTTAAAAGTTGTGGTGCGGTGTAATTTGAGTATCTTTAGGATAATTCACTCATTACTATGGAGGTTTAAGCCCCATTCACTGACATTGCCCGGCCACTAGCCGCGGGCGTTCACCTTCGTCTCCAGACAGACGCGGAAGTTCACCTGATACCATATCAAGTGCGATATAACACTTGACATACCTATTACTTGTTTCAATTCACATAAGATCTATTTTCGCAAAGCAAATGAGAGGATTCGAAACTTTTTGGTTAATAAAAATATTAATAAAAGTAAAGTCATGTACAAGGGCTTTTAGCAAAAGAATGTGATTGATTTTTATGGCTTGGAAATTGAAGCGTGCACTTATTTACTCATGAAGCTCATTTTCGTTATAATTCATATAGTCTAAGAAAAGTATTATACTTCAAAATTTTAAAGATATCAGATTTACATCCACGAGGATGTATGTCGCAGGATGAGGCAGCGGAGACCGAGCAGGAAGAGAATCTTTTGGCCACTTCCCACTAATGTAGAGAGTAGAGCAGTAGAAGGCATATGCACTCCGTCTTTCATTACCGGCCTTCGAGTGCCTGTGCTTGGCTTGTTATCCACACACCTATTCCTTTTGGGGATGCTAATTTCGTAGGTAAGTCCAGAATAATTGACCGGGCAGGCTGGGCAGTTTCAGGTCAGGACCTGAGATGGGTTCTCCAGGGTCTGGTGAAACCTTCTCGAGCCCAGATCATCCTATACCTGACGACAAAATGATCATAGAAGTATAATAGCCTAGACTACTAGTACTATGTAGAACTAGACGTCCACTTTCAGGTTTTCACACATGCTCCTCAATAAGAAATTTTATAAATTATGTCCAGGCAGGATTTGAGCTTGCGTCTTCAGCATGCCTTTTTGCGCTTTTAAACTTATGCAAAGTGACACATAAATCTATTTGATAAAATAATAAGGGTTGTTATGTCCGTGATCACATTTGCGTAGGGATTCCATAGTTCTGAAATGCAAAAGCTGGACACGTCAAAAAAAAAACGTTACAAACAACAGTAAAAAGGAGTGCTTCTAGCTAAAGGATCCAAAAATATCTTTTCGCACCACCTGCTCAAAAATGACATTCCGTGTCATGTAAACCCAACATAACGTAGGTAATTCATTAAAATCTTCTGAAAAGCAGGGATAAGATATTGTACCGAATTTCCTTCTCTCCCTAGGGATTGAATTAATTTGTATTTGAAACACCAAAAGTTCTTCAATTTTGATAGAAACCAATCATTCATTGTTACCAATCTTACATATAAGTATGCACAAAAATCCGCGAAGACATTAAAATATAACAAGATCAACATGTTGTATACATAGGGATCCCATTCGTCCCGATTTAGGCGGGACAGGCCAAAAAGGAAAACCAGCATTACTGCATGGAGGAGATAGGTACAATTTTTGGTTAAAAAAGAAATCTGGATCGACAAACTGGCGCTGCTTTAGACAAAAAGAATGCAACACCTCAATTATTTTAGATTCCAATAATAAAATATTAAGAGGTCCAAGGTACGAGTATACGTGCAAACCAGACAATATTCGAAATATCATAGACGGTTGCATAGATGACTGCAAAAAAGATAGTCAAAGTCAAAGTATTTATTCACACAAGGCATGGTAAAAATGGTAACAAAATGAGTAGCTGAACAGCACGTCTTACCAACTTGTGGCATGTGAATGTCAGTTTACAATTACATAATTAAAATTTTCGTATTATATTTTGTATTATTATTATATGTCATTTTACTATATTACTATACCTAATAATTATATTATTCTTACATGTTAATTAAATTATTATTAGTACAAAATGTCAGTCATTTTTAATATTATTTATGCTTATAAGTCAAATAATCTATAACCGAATAAAAACAATTTGTAACTAGCCAATTAAATAAAGTTTTGTTAAAAAGTTTACCGTTAAGTTCTTTGATGCTTTGGGGTAGGTTATTATAAATTCGAACACTCATGGCGTGGCTATTTCGGCTGTACAAATTTGTTTTCATTCGTGGTATCGCTAACTGTGCCACATGTCTATTACTATATTTATACCGATCTTAAAATTTTTCAATTTCATAATCTGTTATTCTTGATATTTTCTATAAAGCAAATATGAACTTGTTAATTTTATTGTTTAAATGTTCTACATGTGGTTTCCATGAACAATTTTGATCAAGTTTTATACCAAGAAAATTAGTTTCAGTGCATTCTTCTATGACTTCGTTTTCGTAAGTTATGTTAAGATTAGGACATTTACGTTTCCGATTGAAAAAGTGTACAATTTTAGTTTTGGATATATTAACTGTAAGATTGTTTTTTGTCAGCCACTCTATACATTTCATTGCTGTATTATATATCTCTTTGCCATGTTCACTAATATCTTTGTTGCTTAATACAATAGACACGTCGTCGGCAAATAATGTACAGTGATATTTAGTAATGTCTGGCAGATCGTTAATATAGATGAGAAACAGTAAGGGTCCCAAGATACTCCCTTGGGGTACACCGTATTTATTTACTTTTAAAGAAGACCTATGAGTTGTAATCTCACTCAGTTCATTCATACCATTTATCTCAACACATTGATTTCTGTTAAAATAGATAGCTTTTTATCCACTCAAATGCAGGACCCCTGATTCCGTAAAAGTAGCATTTATTTAAAAGTGTGTCATGACAGACACAGTCAAATGCCTTGCTCATGTCGAGAAAGATAGCAGTCTCTGCTATGCATGTACTTTGATCTACGTGTTTAAGGATTTCTTGAACTATTTTGAAACCTGCTAGAGTAGTTGATTTCCCTTTTTGAAATCCATTTTGATTGGTATTGATTATATTAAACTTATTCATGTATTCAGTTATTCTATTGTGCATAGCCGTTTCAAATATTTTGGATAAGATTGGTATCAACGTAATAGGACGATAGTTTTTTATATCGAAGGTGTCATTTTTTTTATATATTGGTTTCACTAATGACAACTTTAAAGATTCAGGGAAACAGCCTGCTTCAAATGAGCAATTCACTAGATAACAAAGTACCTCAATAATATCTTCACAACAACGTCGTAAGACTGTCGTGGCGATACCGTCATAGCCTACAGCTCGTGTATTATTCAAGGACATTACTATTTTTATAATTTCATGACAATCGCAGGGGTTTAGAAATATACTAGATTTGTATGTATTTCGATTGTCTAATCTGCTTTTTATTCCGTCTTGTGTCGGTGTAGCTTCAGGAAGATTTGTATAATATTCATTAAATATTTCTGCAACCTTTCCGGGATCAGATACAATAGCATCATTACATTTAATTTGTATGTTTTCAGTAATAAGTGCTGGACCTTTATTATTAATAATACTCCATTAGGATTTACATTTATTTTTTGAATTGTTTATGTATTTAATGTTAATTATCTTTTGAGAAGTATTTATAAATTTTTTTAGTAGTTTATTATAGTTAAGATATCTAGATTTTGAGTTAGAAGTTTTATTTTTATAGTAATGGAAACGAAGTTGCCTTTTAGTGATACATGATTTTCTAATACCTCTGGTTATCCATTTAGATTTTTTACCTCTATTTGTTATTTAAATTTTTACCATAGGAAAACACAGATTAAATAGCAAGGTAAACATATCATGAAATTTGTTGAAAGCATTTGTAAAGTCTTTTTCCTCATATACGTCATAGTTGCCTTAGTTTCAAACCAGTACAAAAATTTTTCGAAAAACGATTCCTAGAAGGAATTTTTTTAAAAGATACATTATACGGAGCTAGAAATAAATATCTAAATTAAAAATAATTAAATTTTAAAAACATGAAAATACCAAAGCACATTGTAAATGACTTTTTTGTATATGACGAGTATGATATTGCAATAAATGACAGAATTTTAATTTTCGGTACAGTAATGGCGTAATGGCTAACGAGCTCCGTAATTTTTTAAATCAATAGATATTATTTACGGTGATGGCACCTTTAAAGTGTCGTCAAAACCTTTCTGTCAGATCAAAACCTTTCTGTCAGATGTACACCTTGTATGTCGATTTAGCACGCAGTGCTCCAACAATCTTGTTGAGTTCAATGCTAAGAAAACACAGGTGTGCGTGTTCTCGGCGAAAAGGTCGCCCTTCCTCCCCCTTCCTTCTCTTCAGGGCACAACCCTTCACACACAGAGCAACATCACCTTGCTCGGAATGAACATTCGCTGCGATCTGAACCCCAGAGACTACATCGAATCCGTTATAACTACTGCCTCACGGAAACTCGGTGTCCTGAACAAGGTGCGTAGGTATTTTGCGCCGGACCAACTATGCTTGTTGTATAAAACTCAGGTTAGGTCTTGCGTGGAATATTGCTCGCACCTTTGGGACGGCTCCGCTCAGTACCTCCTCGATGCTCTGGACAGATTGCAGCGTCGCGCTATTCGCATAATTGGCGATGTAGAGGCAACTAACACCCTCGAGCCTCTACAACTTCGTCGTGACATCGCCTCTCTTAGCGCCTTTTACCGAATGTTCCATGGGGAATGCTCTGAGGAGCTCTTTAACCTTATCCCTCCCTCTCCATTCCTTAACAGAAACACGCGTAAGGGCCTTCGGAGTCATCCGTACACTGTGTCCTCCTTTTCACACCGTACCAAGAAATTCCAAGATTCCTTCTTCTGTCGTTCATCCCACACTTGGAATTCTCTACCTGCGCACGTGTTTCCTCCATCCTACAACATGGGTTCCTTCAAAAGAGGCGTGAAAAAGCATCTTTTGGGCCGGCAAGGGGCGGGCAGGTAGGAGAGTGGATGTCGTCCCTACTCTATCTGTCAACTCATTTGGGCCTCTTTCACCGCTTAACATCAGGCGGGAGGAGGTCATTTGCCGGGCCATCCATAAAAAAAAAAAAAAAAAAAAAAAAAGTGAAGATACAATCAGTGTTGTACCTTTAGTTTACGCGTTACTCTCTAATAAAAATCAACGCATGTACCATCGAATGTTTTTCTATATTAAAAGAACAATTTAGAATGAAATTAGCCGTATACAAATGTGATTATGAAGTTGCAGCGATCCAAGCTGTGAAGGAAGTATATCCCGATGCTAAAATCAAAGGGTGCTATTACCATTTTTTGAAATCTCTTGAAAGGATGAGTGTTAAGTTAAAATTCAGTGAATCTCAAGAAGGTCGTGCAATTACTTATCTTTGCTCACAATTAGCACTGCTTCCTCTAGTTATTATCCCGGAAGCGTACCTGGCAATATTAATGAAGAGGCGCCAAAACACGATATATCTTCGAAATTTTTAGATTCAGAAAATCACTAATGAAGTGTACAGTTGTTATGGCGAAAAGAATAAAACTACCAATGCTGTAGAAGGTTGGCATAGCAGAATTAACGCTATTATTCACCCCAATCCATCTCTTTTCAATTTTTACGAAAATTAAATGTGAAGCGTTTAAAAAAAGATTAAGTTTGAAAAGAAATTCTCTTTACTGTGCAGATAAAAAAAGAAGGGCAAAGGATTTGGAAAAAGATAAAAAAATCCATAAAATTATTTCTGATTGCATGAATAATTAAATTATGTGTCCATTCGCTAACTGTTTTTGCTTCAATAAGAAGACTTAAGTAAATTATGTATATACATTTTTACTACTTGATTCCAAACACCCAAATAAAACATAATATATTGAAATGTTATTATTAGTTATTGAAATTCAATTGTACTTATGGTGAAATGAGAATCTGGTGTTTTGAGAATCTGGTATTCTGTGAATAAAGCGACAGCGAATACATTATACAAATACCTCTTTTGATTTTTTTATTGCTACTAAGTTGGTAAACAAGCAAACTGTCCACCTGATGGTAAGTGGTAACAGTCACCTAAATTACATGTGGCTCCTGTGAGATTCGCAGTAAAACTAGCTGCAACCCCCACAAGAACCATAGTGTACGTTGCCAACTTGTGACATCAGATGTAAAGTCACGGTACCTAGTAATTTCACTGCCATTTTTTTATGGGATAGGGGTCAAACGAGCAAACGTATCACCTAATGGTAAGTGATTACCGTCGCCCATGGACACCCGCAACCCCAGAGGAGTTACAAGTGCGTTGCCGGCCTTTAAGGTAGGAATACGCTTTTACACTTCAAACTGGAACACAGCAATGCAAGCACTGCTGCTTTGCAGCAGAAATAGGTAAGACAGAGGTATCCATGCAGACGACCCTGGTACAGAGTCTCCCTCCGGTAAAAATTCTCTCGACCTTAGTGTTTCCTCTTATGAATCTAATAATCTAATGCTTTTGTCATGTTTCGTTAAGGAAAAATAGCAAGTTTCCTTGATGCAAACAAGTTTAAAAACAGGAATTAAAAGTTTATGAATTATTATTTGCATGTATTAACATTTTAAGGAAAATATTTGGTACGAGTAAAATTTTTCCAAGCTTCGGACATATATTTTTTTTATTGCAGAAAGTTGGCAAACAAGCAAACTGGTAAGTGGTAACAGTCACCTATAATACATGTGGCTTTTGTGAGATTCACAGCAAAACTGCAACCCGCACAAGAGCCACAGTGTACGTTGCGAACTTGTGACATCAGATGTAAAGTCACAGTACCCAGTAATTTCACTGCCATATCTTACCCTTCAAACCGAAACATAGCAATGCAAGCAGCTTTGCGGCAGAAATAGGTAAGACGGAGGTACCTAAGCAGACGACCCTGGTACAGAGTCTCCCTCCAGTAAATTTGTCCACCACTAATTGAAAAATACTGGAATAGTCCATTCCCTTCACCTTTTTCCTTGTAGTCTTACTAGTAGGAACACCAGGAAGCTTCGTGATGGTACAGTCATTAAACTGCCTCTTGTATATAAATAAAGATATTTCACTGCACTTCGCTTGAATATTTTGAGATAGATAGATAGAACATTTATTTGATACATCAGGATACATGCATTACACAAAATAAAACTTATATGTACCAAAAAGGTCTCCACTCAGCGTACGCCGTGACACTCGTAACAAAGAGTACCACGACACTGATATTCTGTGGAAACCTTTTACAAATGCAGCATCAATAGGCTTGAAAAGCGCTACAAAGGTAAACATAAGCATTTAAAATAAGACACAAAATATAAAACAAAGAATAAACTACATAATACTACACAATATTTATATACAAACTGACATAATAACTTCCTAAACACTTGCAACATGACCACTGCAATTGCGACATGGGGCACATTCCTCATAAAATAAATTATTAAATCTTTTTTTCAGTTAACAAATATTTCCGAAGCTTTACTTTAAAAGTTTTTACGGTGGCACATTGTTTGATAACACTTTATAGATAAATATCTAAAACTACCTCGAAACGCAGAGGTGCTATGTTTAGGGAACATTAAGCGTCGTGAATTAATAATAAACATTATTTTATATAATAATCTACACGAAATAATGAACTCAACAAAACTCAAAGATGTCTTATAGGTTTAAAACGCACGAACGGCTGGCTGCGATGCGGCGTGCGTGCCGCATGCGGCTGACCGCACTTCAATCTTTGTATGAAACCGCATGATATGGGGGACCCATTTTTGGAGCTCTAGAAGTGAATCTTGAATTTGTGTATAGAAAGTACCAAAAATTGCAAAAGAAAGATATTGTAATTGCAAATAATAAGCAAAACCAAATCAAACAATTTACACCGACTTAAAACGAAATCTGATTTTTTCGATCTGATTTTTGTTTACTTAGCCATTGCAAATCTATATAACACTTCTTCCGGCTCTATATTGATATCAGAATGGCATTTTAAAAGAGTTAACCCTGCTTATCCAATAATTCTCCGGCATATTGCCTCTGAGTTATGTTTTCAATCTCTCTAATATAGACTTTAAAACAGAATTTAAAACAGCTCAGCCCCCCTAGACAAGATGCATTTCGATAATCGCTAACGTAATCGCTAGAAGGAAAATATATGCAATTTGACATAAGCTCTCGCTTAGCTTTCGAGTGCAATTGTCAAATCTCATACATTTTCCATCTAGCGATTGCGTTAGCGATTATCGAAATGCGTCTTGTCTAGGGGGGCAAGAGCGGGGGAGGGGGGATGTTATATTAATTCTTATCGTAATATTCTAAACGAATAACTACAGCGGCGAACTGTTTAGCAATACACCCAATACTAGCCATAACGTTTTTCAGAATGCCTGTCCTGCCGATGAGCAGGGTGGCAGTGCCTATCTACTAGGGTAGTTTGGGTTTCACAAGGTATTTTTCGGAACCACTTCAGGGAACGTCGATTATTTAAAACTCTTATCGGTGGGATTTCACTTGTTGATAAGTGACACTACGATGTAATTAGTCTTATTTTTAACCGATTTCAAAAAAGTAGGAGGTTCTCAATTCGATGCGTTTGTTTTTTTTGTGTATGTTATGCGATTACGCCGCCAAATGTGGACCGATTTTTAAAATTCATTTGTATTCGATAGAGGTGGTCCCAAGATCACCAAAGCTAGGATCTGATGATGGAATCCCATAAAAATCGAGGGAAACCCTACATTTTTAGGTGTGTCAACGTGTTTTGTGTCTATGTTACGTGATTTACTCCGCCAATTGGGAACCAATTTTCAAAATTCTTGTATTCGATAGAGTATACTCCTGCGGTGGTTCCAGTGTCACCAAAGTTTGGATCTGATGATGGGATCTCAGGAAAATCGGGGGAAACCCTTAAATTTTATAGATAAGTCTAAACGTGTTTTCTGTTTCTTCCGGAGCTATTCAGGTATATAATATATTTACGTCTGGTCATGAACCGAGCTAATGATGGAAGGATCCTTAACTTTAGGACTTGGAGGTATTTAAAAAACAGACACGGATTGGCCCTTTTTTAAATGCAATAGGTAGGTATTGACACTTTGTCGTATACTTCAATAACTTTTTTAGTTAATTTAATACAAGCACATCGAAGGTGATTTTTTATTGCAACTAAGTTGGCAAACAAACAAACCACGTGTTAATACACGGAACCACGTGTATTAACACGTGGTTCCTGTGTGATTCGCAGCAAAACTGCAACCCCCCCAAGAACCACAGAATAAGTTGCCAACTTGTGACATAGATGTAATATCACGGTACCCAGTAATTTCACTGCCATATCTTATTCTTCAAACCGGAACACATCAATGCAAGCACTGCTGCTGCTTAGCAGCAGAAATAAGTAAGACGGAGGTAAGTAGGACCTAAGGCCTAAGCAGATTACCCTGGTACAGAGTCTCCCTCCAGGTGAGCTGGTATTAAAACACTAAAAAGATAAAAATATTTTTTTACAAAAATAAAAGCAGACTTGAAAAACACTCAAAAGTAAAAAATAATATAATAATAGGTAGAGACAAAATCACATTTGAAAACAATGATCTCCTAGAAAGTCTTACCGACTTAAATATAGAAAAGTGATGTTGTCTGTACCTCTTCTTATATTATTTTTAAATTTCAATGTTTTTGAAGTCGGTTTTTATTTAAAAAAAAAAAATTTCTATATCATTCATATTCATGTTAAGAACCTAACATGTATAGTAAACCGAACCGTTGGTAATAACACAAAACAAACTGCAAACGTATGGTAACTACAAATTTAAAAAAAAAACCGTTTAAATAGACGCTTTTAGTACTCGTCAATACGAATCAAACGAGCTTAAACTAAATGGCTTAAACTGAAATAATTTTGCTTTGTCATGCAAAATTTCAGCCCTATCGGAAACAGGGAAGTGGGTTAAATTAAACTTCCAAAATTTCATTACAGACACCGCGACAGGTGAAAGTAAATAAAAGCTTGTAAAAATGATACCATCATAATTAATTTAAAAAAAGAAACAAATATAATTATATTGTTATCCTATTTCTATCTATATCTGTATAAATGCCTTGGAGAGTGACTGACTGAGGTAGCAACCTAGAGCCCAAACTACTGTAGCTATAAGCATAAAATTCGGCATTGGGGTTGATTGGTTTCTGTGCCCACTAACAAAGAATTTATAAAAATTTCCACAAGAAGCTTTGAAACTCCAATCCAAAAAATAAGGAAACTACAGTGTTGAGCTTGTTTAAAGAGATGGTTTATGACATAAATGCGAGAGTAGCTATGTCTGTTTCATGTACGCTTTTACTCATGAGCTGCTTAAACAATTTTGATAGATTTGGGAATAGCTTACCTTAGAATAACGAGACCTTGAAGAACATCAGTTCCCTTTGGCTGTAAAATAAAAACTTCATTATTATAATGTTAACTATAAAACGACTAACAACAGCCCAACAGGTTGGGATTAGGTCTCCCCAGGAACGTGAGATTGGGCCATTTCCCATCACGCTGGCCTAGTGCGGGTTGGTGGGGAAGTTAGTTTGGGTCCTGTAAGGTGATATTTGGTGTCCCTAACACCACAAAATCAAAACCCGAAAGAAAAATTGGGGGTTGAAAGTAACTACAATGTAAAACCTCATTAACACTTTCACTGCGGAACAGGCCAAATCGGCCCGCCGCGGTACTTTCAGCTGGTGCGGACGTAGAAATCTATGTACCTCTCGCTCAGTCCACCTTATTGGGGGCCTACCAACGCTGCGTCTTCTGGTACGCGGACGCCACTAGAGAACTTTTCCGCCCCAGCGACCATCTGCCACTTAAAGCTGGCAATTCTTTGGGCTAGGTAATTGTAGTTCTGCTACAGATCGCACTGATTCGATGACGTATGCCCAGCATAGCCCTCTCTATTAACCTTTGAGTGACCTCGAGCCTCCTTATGAGGCCAATTCTAAGCGGCCACGTCTCAGTTCTGTACATCATTACTGGCAACACGCATGATTTGAAGACATTCATCTTGAGACACTGCTTATATGGGCTGAGAATAAGCCGCGAAGCTTCTCGAGCGCTGCCCAGCCAGTCCAGTTGGATTCGTCTATTTACCCCGTTTTGGAAGTTGGACTTGCCGAGCTGAACTAATTGCCACAGGTAAAGATACTCATCAACAACTTCCAGTGTAGAGACAACCCAACCTTCCCAGGAGTGGGTACTACAAGAGAATTCAACATACATTTTGTCTGACCGCGAAGAGATGGATGTATTTGCTGTGGTGGAAAACACGAAACACAACTAACCTGATTGGCCTCATCGAGAAGGAGAAACTCAAGGCCGAAGTGGGACGTATGAGATGTTGCAGTGAAGGCCAATCGAAGTTCGGGGAAATAGTGTAAGACGATAAAATGTTATGTTCATTCGTTCTCTACTACTAATTACGAAGAACTTGCACAGTAATTCTTAAAATATTTCGCCTGAGTTGTGGACAGCACATCATTTGTTACTGCCACTTATGTTTTTGCAATAAGAGTGGAATAAATGAATCATTTTTCAACAAAGTAGAGGCAGTTAAGTATAACTAATTGTGTTCTATAACGTTCTTGATTAGTAGGTAATGGCGCTGTTTAGTGTTTTGATATTTGTTGATTTTATTAATACATTAGCTTTTAGTTTCTTACAAGTTTGCTAAGAACATTAAAAAGTTTTGAAATAGATAACAAAAAAACAACAAATAAATATAATCGGTAATGATATCCCAATTACCAACCGGTGATAACTCCCGGCAGAGTGCCGGGCCTACTCAATAAACCCCTCGGTCTTCTTCCTGCCCTTATGGACGCGCGTGGTAGGGTCCACACTGCGACTACCAGTACCAACGCGCCCGGGCTAGCCCGACCTGGCTGGTCAGGCTATCGCCAAGGGGGATTGCCCTAGAACACCAGGGCAATCCCCAGACGGAGAGCCTTACGGCGGCGTACATGGGGCCAACGGTGTACGCAGGCCTCCACGGCAGGGTCATTGGACGGGCATCGCTCGCGCGAATACCCGCCTTCGCCTACCTGTCCGTCTGCGGCGGATGGCAGCGGATTGAGGATCATTCTCCCGCTCTCTCTTCTTCTCCGCGGCCTCCTTCTGCGAGATGACGTCCTCGCAGAAGGAGGCGACAGCCCCCAATTCCGCCTCGCCGCGGAGCATGGCCACGATCATGCTTGGCAGCGAAGCGACAAGTGAAACGATATTTAAATTCGTCATCGTCTCTGAGATAACGAAAACTAATTCCTAGCCAACGTAAGGATTAGCGATCGCTGTGTCGAATTGTTCTTTCTGTAAGAAAACAGCATAAATTGGTTATCTAACTTCTCAAAACTGAGAAATATAAGAGAAATGGAGAAATAAATTATTAAAATTTATATTTTCATTTAATTTTAATGAAAAATGAGTTGTTTTGAGTATTATATGAAAGTTACGAAAAACCAATTCGCTACCTCATCGATTCGTTGCGAATTAATTTGTCTACCAACCTACATATCGATGTCTTTGATCGATTCGCCACGTTATTAAGCGAAGGCATATGTCAATCCCATACATTTTGTTCCTATCGAACTTCGTTATCGTTTTTGAATTGTTACTTTGACTAGGCCCCCTGGTACTTGTCCTGTGTCCTGATGTTCCTCAGGTGTAATTCGAAGTTCCTTCAGAGCTCTTATACTATGCGCGCTACAATCATGTGGAATGCTCCACCAGGTAGTACGGATAGTACTTGTATATCCACGTTTAAGAGTAAACGAAGACCTCATTTACTCTGGTATTTGTCATGACATGATGCTTTATATATACCGTGTATAGCATATAGCCATATAGGGTTGGCTGGAAGAGATTTCATAAGAAGATAAGCTCACCTTTGCACATCATATTATGATTATCGTTATTTACTTATTTGTATTTGTTTTGTATAAAGTGAATAAGGTATATATTTATAGTTTGACTGTTTCATTTCAGTCTTCAAAATACATTTTGTTGAGATTTTTATACAAAATGGTCTGATATAAAATGCGAGTATACATCATCATCACTGAAAAGCGTAAACTTTTGAAGCTGAAAAAATGGGAGGCGTAGAATCTTATATAGAAACATGACGGATATTTTTTTAAGATAAAATAATCTTCCATATTAAACCTGAAATATACAAACCAAAAAAACTTAACGAGGTAGAGTCATTTAAGTAATATGTGCGGCAATAATTTTTTTATATTTAACCCTTTCTCTAGTATAGTCATTGCCGGATCTATATTTGAGCCACCTGGATCAGTTTGGCCCCACTATTATTAGTCTGTTTCTTGCTATGATTAAAGGCATTGTAATGTTCCGACTCACTACTATTAGGTGATTGTGTCTATGCTTGTGAATGAATTTCCCAAATTCTTTATTTTATACAAGGTAGCGCAAAAAATGACATTTTCTGAATTGACTACTATTCCAATTCGAAATAAAAAATGAGCTTGAAATGAAAGCTTTTATGATACCAATTATTAAGTAAATAATCACCAATCTGATATTAATGACAAAATTACACATACTGTAATTAATTTATTGTATTTAACTCATATTAACCAAAACGCTTGAGCGTCGGTGGCGCTGTGGCCTCGGCACTTGCCTTCCAATCGGGGGGTCGGGGTTCGAGACCCGCCATGTACCAATGTGTTTTTCGTTTGGAATTTCATATGTACATTTGTCTGACGCTCCTACGGTGAAGGAAAACATCGTGAGGTAACCTGCATACATCTGCGAAGAAATTCAATGATGTATGTGAAGTCGACCAATCCGCACTGGGCCAGCGTGGTTGACTAAGGCCTAATCACCCTAACATAGGGTAGGCTCGAACCCCTCGGTGGGGGACGTATATGAGCTGTGATGATGATGAACCAAACCGCAAAAACCAAACCAAATAACAACCCTAACTATATTCTTATAATGGTTACGTGATTTATTTTACAAATAGTGATTAAAGGGATAATGATCATTCATAAAACGTTCGAAAAGTAAGCAAAATAAATTGATATATACACAATCCTAGTTCCATTCTCTGTGGAAATTCTGATTCAGTACTCATAAAAATAAAATACACTGTTCTAACATCAAGTCCATGGGGGTGTAAAATATACAACACCCAGGAGCGATCTGTGCCTACGTGATATGAGCAAACTTCCCGCGAACTAAGGTCGCACTGTCCTATATAATGACAACTCGCGCCCGCGCAGCTTACAACCCGCCTCACGCGCACAACGCCAGCACCAAACGGCCAGTACGTAAAAACGTTAACATAAAAAATTAAAACAGTAACATCGGCCAAGGGCACGCGATTTCGTAATATAGATATCCACTTTCCAAATGCCGGTGTTTAATGTTATGAGATACGTGATCTATTAAGAAGTGCAGTACCACCACCGTTTGGTTGCAGTTGGAGTGGACACTGGTCAGCTTCCGTTGGTGCAGTCAGTCCTCGCGAGCGTTTGCGCCGTTCGAGCCTTGCGCGTGCTACGAAAAGTGATACTGTGTTAGTGTTCCACGTCAAAGCAAAGAAAATGAACAGCTACGTTAAAATTGTAAGTTTATTATTTTTATGTTAAAGTGTGATAATATTTGACAGGCTAGAAAAAATCGTGGGTCATATGGGGTTATAAAATTTAATTTGAAAAAAAAAATTGGTAATTTTTTTGAAACAATAAATAACAATAAATAACTGGTAAGTAGTGTAATAAAGACTGAAAAATTTGCAATTTAAATAGAAACCGTTAAGTTATTTTTTTCAAAAGACTAAATCATTTGTATCAGGAAAACGAAAAACAGTGGGCAGTGATAATATTAAAAACATATTATTCACATTTGTTTAACAATAGACGGAAAGATGACATGGTTCTTTTAAGACAGTTGTTGCAAATTCAAACGTGTTTTGATTTTGTTTATCATTTTGAAGTTACGTAGCCGTTCCTTTGTTTAAATCGAATTGTGTGATGGAACAATGGGTTTACCTGATCTTCGGTTATCTTTGGGAGAATGGAGCACTCTATTATGACTTGCGTCCTATTTCTCATAACTGAGACAACTAATTAACTTGGCAAACGCGCACAATGTATTTATCATTAGTACTGCATAATCTACATATTATTACATTCGTGATTTTTGAATTTAAAATTACTGTAACTAAGTGGCATATGTTTTTTTTATGTTAGCTTATAAAATTAATCGTTAAATAAGAATGGAAAAAGGTTTCGGACTTTAGTTAAGTCCACCAATATTTTATTGCTTCTGTCATTATTTGAATAAACTTCTCCATTAATTGAGTTAGTAAAAAGTTTCCTTTAGATTTAGTTCTTTACTTTTTGAACATCTGTCAATATTATTATATTCCGGCAGTAAAATTTAAGAAAAGCAGTTCCTATGTGATTGAGAATTCAGTTTTCTTTGTGCTTTGGGGTTATCATCATTTACTCAGTTATATTTCCTTGAGTCTTTGCCCTCATTTTGCTCATTGACATGGCAAGCTTTCAATTCCACATAATTTTTGATGATTTTTAAATTCTACAAAAGCTCCAAATCGGTGCGAATCATTTTCTTAAGGTCTATTAAAATTTCATATTTGACATTCAAGGCGTATTTTCAATGTAAATTTGGACCCTGTTACAGTCTCCAGTGACTAATAGTATAAGAATTGTTGATAATACTCATGCTGTAGAATATATATATTTAATTGATATGTACCTATTTTTATTTGTTATTATTCCTAACAACTGCCACTCGAGTCTTAAGTTCGGCTAGTGATCTGTTTGACTTAAAACTCTCATTGGAAAAGGAAATTTTTCTGCTGAGTTACGCTTGTCCCAAATTATGTGATTTGCATCTGAGACTGTTAAATCGTGGTATTTTGTTCAGTGGAACGAATAAATACGCTCATTATCGTATTCGTCAAAGTCACAAACGTAACATGTACCTACAAAGTTTTGTTACAACATAATCTTTTTATACGGTGACCATTCCTTGGATGCATTCTTAGTGATTTTAGAATAAATCGCTTTGTCATCGCTTCCTGGCTCAAACAAGACAGTATAAATGCCAAAGTTAAACGTTTTACAAATCAAATACCTTACTAGAATAACTTTATGTAATCATCATACGTATTTATGGGTTAAAGAGTATAAAGGAGATTTCGTGGATTCAAATAAATTTTGTATGCCATTTTTAAACTGATCTGGTTTATAATTTTCTAGGAGCTTTTATCAAATAGTCATCTTTAAAGGAATGTAAGACCAGTAGCCCCGTAACTACAGTAATTGATTATGATAAATGTCTTCATAAACGGTGTTGAACTATTGATGTACCTTTTGTTTGGATGCATTCTACTTATGTGGTTTTGAAATAAATCGCTTTGTCACCGCTTCCTGGCTTAAACAAGACAGTATGAATGCCAACGTTAAACGTATTACGAATCAAAAACCTTACTAGAAATAACTTTATATAATCATATGTAGGTATTCATGGTTTACAAGTAATGGAAATTTCGATGATTCAGATTAATTTTGTATTCCATTTTTAAACTTTGATCTTATAAATAATTTTCTAGGAACTTTTTTCCATTTATCATCTTTAATGGAATGTAACTTGAGTAGCCCCGTAACTACAGTAATTGATTATGATAAATGACTTCATAAACGGTGTTGAAATATTGTACTCGTGCGCCATTCACTATTAAGATTTAAGACACGCGATGTTATTATTGAAACAATCAAACGCCATCTAATACAATCAAATTCATCTTTTATTTGTGATTTATACAATTTCAAGTTCAAGGTACTTTTAAGTCACAGCCAATATTGATTACTTTCATTTATGTACTGGAGTATATATACGCTTTTAAAAGACTTCTAGTGTCACTTATTTTACGAGTACTCGTATGTTAGTATGAAAATCGATTATTTTGTTTTCATCCATATTATATGATTTACCAATTCTGACAACACAATAGAAACATCATATTAATTTTAAAGTAATTGAAGTCTGGTGCATCCGGTGAACTTGAAAATATTGAGACACAATTTCCATGTTTGACAAATAATAATAGCACATAAATTTTATTAAAATTATTAATATTGCTACTGTGTTCTCGTTCGTAACTACTTAGTTCAATCTATTGAACGACCACCTTTGTCATATAAATTTGAGTGACATTTCATTAATTTTGACCACAAATAGCACCTGCTGTGTTGTAAGATCGTTAAACCTACATTTCTAAACGCCAACTAAATATATTAATCTTACAGTGGACATATTTCAGCTATCATAATTTTATAATCAATATTTTAATTTGATGAAATGTTAACTTCATCTTAAACTTAATTGACGATTCGTGTTGGTTGTATGGAAAAAACTTGAATTTAGTTACATCATCATGTAGTTTGCGATCATTTTCTTATCAACTTGAATTTAGAAAAAGATTTATTGATATCTAGAGTCGATTACTTGTGTTTTCAAATTAAGTTATTGGCAACCAGACTGTGTTGCTTCGTTCATGTTTTTACAGTCAGTTTTTAATAAAATCAAGAATCAACCATGTAAATTCATTGCATCCAAGTTCGATGCAGTCTCAAATTATAGGTGTATTATAATGAGAAATTCAAGTAATCACGAAGTAAATATGATTTACAGTCAATCTACCGATCAATTAGTGTGCATGAATCAATATAGTTTGCGAATATTGAGTTTAATCGCAATATAAGAGGTAGTTTGAAACAATTTTGCTGCTGAGCAGTTTTTCAAGTCTGTCTGAGTTATAGGTTTATTATACGGTAGAAATTGAAATATCGCTTATCGACTTTGTCTTTCTATGAAGTTGTTTGTAGTTGTTGTAGTAATCTGCAAAAACAACGCGACGAGGATAGTTGATGGAGACTATGTAAAAACCACCAAAGTAATCATTTCCTTTGTGTCAAAAGGATTGTCTTTCGTTATTATAATTTTCAATCGCGACATGTTTCAAATGACATGCATTTCAAAATATTCACAAAGAATACTAATAAAAAAGGGCAACAGATTATTTTTGTGCTTTATAGTGAGTATTAATCTATTGCCCTCTTTTGTAAGCTAGCTTTTCCGTCCTTTGTATTAATTCAGATTAACTTCTATCCAGAAGCTCCAATATAGAAAGATTCTTTTCTATTTCGTAATTTGGTTATGTTACTGATTCTGAGTAATTAATTTTCGCTCCTAATTTTAATTAAACTCGGCATAATTATTAGTCTCTTTCAAAAGATTTTTATTTTTATTTTCATTTTCCATTTCTTACTCGTGTAGGTGTTTTGCGTTGCGCAAGATGCTACGTGCTAGTATCACGCGCTTCCTAGTTGAGCAATGGCAGGTACTTTAGTGCAATTAATTACTCATTCGAAGGGTTGAGGTTGTTTTTTTTCATGGTACGTCAATCTATTGTCTTACCTATTACATTTAGATAAAGGGTTTTTACAATTTTATTTGTCATATGAAGATCAATATAAAAACTTTAAAATTTTCGTGTATTTCGGGTTGAATGGAATATTTACGAATATTTGGAGGTGAAAACCACGTTTTAATGCTGCAAATATTTGTAATACGAAGATCAATACTGATAAAAGTGTTTTAGAGATCATGAAATTTCTTAAAATTCATTCATTATATTTTACTTCTCTTGTCTATAATTATGCTGACATTTATTCAAATATGACATAAAAGGTTACATACAAAGAAAATTAGAAAAGGAATGCCCACTTTCAAAACGAAAAAAAGATAGCATTTATTTTTTGGAAATTTAAGCATTATTAGACACAACATTTTAACATATCACAGATATAACAATACCTTTATTCTTTGTATAACATATCGTGAATATGATAGCAAAGTGGGTCAGAGGTGTCCGACAAATTGCAATAGTAAATTGTTTAATTACGTTCAGAGGTGATTGTGTTGCTAACGGAAGAATATATAAAATTCGGTATGCGTGATAATTTATTCGACTTTCCTACTTTAGCCCATATAAGTACTCGTACGTCACAGTCCACGGGTCCTTTCTCAGATGAGGAGGAGCTTGTCTACAACATCATGCAGGGTTTAGGGTTTTGTTTTGAGTTTATCATCTCTTCGCAGAGGTATAATTGCGGTACAAATACAACATCAACGGAAAATATATCTGCCGGAACACAAAAACACAGTACCGTACCACCAATCAAGTCATTTCCTAAAAAATTTTCCAATGTATCCGACGATGATTCAACAGTTTCGATACAACTGATATCATTTTCAAGTCTTTAGCAATATTGTTGCAGTTAATCCTGCTATAGCTAGTTGAAATAACGCGTTAATAGAGATTATAATAAAAACTGTGTAACCGTTCGATTAAATTTGTTAAACGTTCAAACCCGTCAGTCTGTTTGTCTACTAGTAACCCTTCCAAGGAAACCCGTCACTGGGTATGAATAATTTTGTTCTCGGATCATAGATGTGTATTATATTTATTGTTATATTTACACACATAATGTATAACATCATTACACATCTTCTATGATATTTTGAGGCAGGTATAATCGTTGTGAGTGTTAAAAGAATTATTAATTTATATTTATATTACGTTATCATGGTCGACAAATCGAAAAAAACACCGGCCTTCACCATTCCTTCACGGGCAGGTGAACAACCTGCTAATTAATTATTCGCCGTGAAACAACTCATAGTTGAACACAGTTTTTATTTGCTAACAGTCTAAATCCGTATCGCAGTTCGATCATATTTCTTTGTGTGCAAGAAAAACATAAAATTTATTGGACCATGCACATTCCAGATTTAATCTATAACCTAGGTCGAAGTAGTAAGGGATTAATGCCGTTTGCTAAAAGAATTTGCTTTCCAACTTATGTTATTACAAAATGCAAGAAATAAAAATTAATAAATGACTATTAATGTTTCTGCACAAAGTTTTTATAGCAAACTTAAAATATTTCATACATTGTAAACATTAATACCACCAATATTATTTTTTCCCATTTGGAATTTACTATTTATAAACGTAAGCGAACTAGAAATTTTCCCTATTTTTGTTGTAAATTTTTGTCAGTTAAAAGAATAATGTAGACTTAAAATGTATGCTATGTTTTCTGATAAATGCATAAAAGGATTTAAATTGTTGTATAGATAGCTGAGAGCGTCGTTGGCGCTGTGGACTTGGCACTGGCCCTCTAATCGGGAGGTCTGAGGTTCAATCCTGCCATGTACCAATGTGTTTTTTCGGTTTTCGAATTTCATAATATGTACATTTGTCCGACGCTCCTACGGTGAAGGGAAACATCGCGGGGCAACCTGCATACATCTGCGAAGAAATTCAAAGGCGTATGTGAAGTCGACCAATCCGCACTGGGCCAGCGTGATTGACTGAGGCCTAAACACCCTAACTTAGGGTAGGCTCGAGCTCGTCGGTGGGGACGTTATGAGCTGTGATGATAGCTGAAACTGCCGCCACAAAAGACAATCATTAATCGTAGAGGACGTCATTATCTCAGAATAATAACAATAGAATGCAGCGCGACAATTTCATCAATTTTATATCACCTTGAGGGATTTTGTGGTCAAGCAATAGGTTTTTTTAATGTCGCACAATTATATAACTGAGTATATCTACCGAGTGCCCCACTTTATGTTTACCGTGGAAATCGAGATACGGTGTCATATAATTTATGTGTTGTATTTGGACACGATCGTTTGTGTAACGCTTGTGAAAACCAAGAGGCGACTATTTATAAATTCGCATTTCTTTGGTTTGATCTAAACATGCTAAAGGAGTTTTTAATTTCGTTATCAGTATTACGTGTGTTAATGTCGTGATTTGATGTTAAATTTGTAATAATTATGCGTTTTTAGATTTTGTAACTACAGCCGAGTTTGAATATTGCCGCGACTTAGAATTAAATTAACGAGATAAGTGTTTCGCTGATAAATGTAGAGCAAATTAAATGAGCACATGCAGGATTGCGAGTGTCTGAGGCAGCTAAGAAGATGTTTTGTTTAAGATGTATTCAAAACACGGTTTAAGAAAGGAACGGAATTTAAAAACAAATGCAGGAATTTTTTAAGTGATTTGTATAAGATTAAGTTTTGAGAGAAGTTACTGAATTAGGGCCGGTCCACACAGATCAGAACCACATCTGTCAGTATACGAGAGGACATAGGGCCCAGAGTGACGTTCACAAAGAACATATGAAAGAACAACTATCATACGACATTTGTCTATTACCATTCTGAAGTCATATCTTATATACATAAAAATTTCGCGTCACGATGTTTGTCCGGGATAAACTCCGAAACAACTTACCGATTTTGGTGCAACTTAAAAGAAAGGACTTTCTATCGATTATTGACCTTAATTGTTTGTATTTTTTTTTCTTAGTTCTATAAGCTTGAAACAGACGTCGTCTGTGTAAGTTTATTTATCGACAACACTTGTGACTTGGTTGTCTAGGTTGGATAAACTTCCAGTAGATGATCTTGTGATACGATTTCTTCATGCACATACTTATGAAATTACATTTTTAAATCAATATTTGTCATATTAGTGAGCAGTTGTCCCTTATTGCGGCTTTGTTTTGAGGTCACATTTTAAATAATTTGAAATAACATTTTTAAAACAATCGAGCAGTCGTCGCTTATCTCGGCTTTAAGACCTTCATGTCATGTTAATTTCAATGGGAAAATAGCACCATTGTGGGATGGCTCACTTCCTCAGTTGTTGACACTTTTTGCTTCTCGGCCTCAGTGTGGGGTCAAGGTCTGGTCCGCGTGTAATATTGAAATTGCATAAATGTCTCGACAGGCCTTGTCGCTGTGCGTATTTACATAATAGTCGGCCTCCTAACCGTGCGTTTTTAAATTGCCGTCATTTGATATTCGTCTTATTACCATTGTAGCCTTAATTTTCTTTGGCGCATTTTAGCCGTGACATGAAACAGTACTGATTATTTTATCACTGTTGGTTGTTTGTATGAACTCATTACATTTTTCTGAGGAAGAATCAATCAAGGGACGTTTCTTGATCGCTGATCGGGAAGGGTATTAAAAACGTTATAATTTTGTTGTGATAGTACGTTTTAGTGAGGGCATCAGAAAATACTTGCATTATCTTGTGTTCCTAGGCGTCATCTCAACATCAACACCAAGTTTTGGGTCTTTCATTGATTCCAGTTTCAACTCATTTCACAGATTGATTAAAACACGCCAAGTGGTTTATTGGCAATAATCTTCTTATTTGTGAACGACTTCAAAGTCTACAGCATCCCCGCAATGTTGGCAGTTTTTCGGTGTTCTATCGTGGTAATTGCAAGGAATCTGTACTGTTCTACACGACCACAACCACTTTTTCCATCATTATTATTTGATGTTACATTCATTATACATAGCGTCAAACTCTGGACTTTGTTGTCTGACTGGGTGTTTCCGATGGGTGTATCCTGGGGGTTTCATATCGAGGTCGAATCGGCGTTTGTTAAGCAAGCGCTCTCCACCGTAGACCGCATCACTGTTGAACATCAGACGGCGCGGTGGTCAAGCGTAAGCCTATTCAGCCTGTAGCAGAAAAATAAAGTTTATTATTATTATTTTATTATTATTATTATTCAATATTAAATAAAAGGGGAACGCTGTCAGCGCACTTGCAGAGTGAAATTTAGGGGGGATTACTCTCTGTTACACCATTTTGTCACACCAGTGTGACACAGAAGAATTTTAGGTAGGCAATGCACCCGTGACTAGGTTACGTAACATAGTGTCTAATTTTGTAGCCTCAATTTTGCTAACGTTAGGGGAATATTATTTTATTAATAAAATCGCTTTTGCCATTTTTCTACGCTTTTAAGGTCCAATTTAGCAGAAAAACAACGGTCTCTTACATTTGCTGTTTATTTCTCTTTCCCGTTTTCATCAGCCAATTGCGGCCATGAAATTTTGAAACGATATTGCTGGTTCGTAATACATATAAGTACATACATAGTAAGATCCAACTGCGTGAACTTAAATTGAAGTTATGACGCGATGTATACACCAGTAGCTCTACCATGAGTTTGCATTCGTTTGGAGTCGATATTGACTGCGTAAATTTTTGTATGGAACTTTGTACAGCGCCCCTGGCGGTAACGCACTGAACTGAAATCGGTACCATGATCGAGTACAATAGTTTACGATACGTCGCCAACCTATCGAAAACGCGTTCGATATCGACAATCGTTTTCTGTATCTTGTATGGAAATCGGTACCATGAGTTCACAATTTGACAGCTATTCGATAGACGCTAACGTACAATACGATAACTACTGTAGTTACGTTACTCACTTAGATTATATTCGTAGTTGCACGGTCGGTGTGATTCACGCTCCTCCGAGGTCATGTGTGCTAATTAGAGCGTCAAATAACTTAATTCGTGATTAGTATTAATGAGTAAGGCTATAAATGTTATTGACGGGAGTCGGAAGGCGGAAGTGGACAGGGAACCGGTTTCGCCAGTCGCATGCACGCCTTATGTGAGTATGTTAATACTGTCAGGGTTGTCGGAACTCGGAAGACGACATAAATTTTATTCGTATAAATATTACATTATCTTTTTATCATATAAAGCATGATTAAACATATGCTATTAGTGGCATTTCTTAGAATTAAATGATCATATTGCACCAGCTTCTAATAGTATGGCACGAATAAAAACTTAATTATAAGTAATTTGTAGATAATACTTATAACCATTGTATAAGCCTTGTATAGTTAAGTAGTGTTTTGACTCTTTTGTTCGAATTTGAAATGTCATTCGAGTGAACGTGACAAAGCACTGTTTAACTGAATCAGGTGTAAACAATGGTTATTAGTAAGGCCTTTAAAAATAAGCTAAAAATATCTATGACAAGAAGCTTCATAGTCATAGCTACAAAAAGTTGTCAACTATTTTAGTGTTATAGTATTGTTTTAAATACAGGCAACGGTTTCTATTCTAGAAACAAATATCATACAAAGATTCACCGTTTAAACACACTTTAAAAAATAATTAAAAATTATAAAACTATAGTATTATTATTCCCTTATTTGCAGTAGTAGTAAATGGAAATTAAAGAAATTATGTACAGGAACAACGCTAAACCGTAGAGTGCACCGTATTTTGAATCTTCATTATACAGCTGCAGTCTGTTTGGTGCCTTCAGTGGGTAATTTATATGAACTTTAATTATTGAACATGTTTTTATTGGAGCTATCCTTATAAAATTAGGAAATATCTGGTAAAAAAATGCTTGAACAATTAAGAAAGGAATAATTGGCAGCCCTAATAGCTGCACAGCTTCCCGCAACAAGTGTGACTTGCGCTCGCGCATACATGCGTCGAAGTCGTCGAGTGCATAAGCGCACGATGCCCATTCATGGCGCGTGCGTAGATTTATCGATATAATGTTTGTCGAATAGTATTTTTATGCAACACTTGCTCCGCTCGTGGTTTCATCTGCGTTTATGTAGGATTCTCAAAAATATCTACTTATCATTGTAACCAGACTCCCAAAGATTTGCAATAGAAAATGTCAATAGTGTAGTGACATTGAAGTTTCATATTTCCGGCACACGAATGACCCCTCAAAAGTTCAATCTGTTTCCTTAACTTCAATAGTGAGTAAAGACGTAAATAGGCAACAGATTATCACATCTTATTATTTTGTATTATTAAACTTTTTACATCGCCTCAATTTTTTTTCGTTTATCTATCGCATGTCGCATTACACAAAAAACATAAGATCTTTCATTTCACAACTTCATATAGGTCAACATTGGTTTATCTATCTATATATTAGATCTTCGACTTTAAATCTTATGTGGCAGTGGTTCGATCCTAGTGTGGAGCGTTGTTTTTTCATAAATTCTATTTTTATTATTTTCTTTTTTATTGCTTTTTGTTTATTTTATGTTTTATTACTTTTATTATTTTATTAATTTGTTTTTTATTTATAATTTTCTTTTCAGCAGGAAATGTATTAAGTTAAGATTAAAAACGCGTTTTAATAAGTATCCTAAATCGAATAATTTTCCGAAAATGTTCAGTTAAATGATTACGATCCGAAAAAAAGTTTCACAAAAAAAGTTTTTCGTAATGCGACTGAAATGCAGGAATACGAAAATAAAACGTTTAATATTTTACTGTATTACAAATATATTAAGAAATAGGCTCCTACAATATACTAAACTAACTAATTTCTACGTAATTTCATATCATTCGATATAACTACATAAGCTTGGGATATGGAGAGACAGCTGCTGCTATAGTAATTAAATAGACGGCTTTCTTATTGAATTACTAAGAAATAGCATGTACAAAATTTAAAGTAATGTTAGTATCTTACTGGTTTACTTTAACTATTTTACCTATTATGTTAGCATACCAACATGTATTAAATTTATTTTTCTTACAATATAATAATAGAGTTACTTTGATTAATCATTTTTTGACAAATAATAGGGAACGGGACTTACTGTTACTTATTTTGATGATTTAGCTCGAATTTATCTCAGGAGTACGATCAGTATGAGAATTAACAGCTTATAAAACAAAGGCTCTTAAAATTTCAATAACGAAAACTAATAGGCACTGCGTGTGCAATGTACAAATAATTGAATGCTAGTTTGAATTGCAGAGTCGTTATTTGTATCCACAACTGAGCTAGTAACCGATAAATGAAACATTCTTAAGTAAATAGGAGGCATTTAGACGCAAATTATAATGGTAATGATGTTATTTTATGTCAGTTGCTAATATAATTCTTTGAAATTAAAATAAGTGTATGGAATTTGTGCAAAATATTTTTTTTTATCGTTAGTAAAAGATTTTTTAATATTGAAAATAAAAATATCTAAAAGAGCTATTATCATCAGTCAAACCTATTCTGTAACTTAGAAATGTGTGCTGGTGCTTAGAAACGATAAAAGAAAAAAATACACATCAGGTTTTTAGGAAATCCGAGTTTATCTGATTTACGGATTCACTTTCGTTTACTAATTTCGTCAAAAATATTGATCTAGTACTATGTATATAGGTCGAAACTAGCTCTTTTAACGAATGCTCCTTTAACGAATCGCTTTAAATATTAGTTCATATGACGTTAAATAATATTTAAATCAACTTCACAAAATTGAACAAATACAACTTTTTAACTGAAGTATAGAACAGTTAAGGAGTAGTTGTTAGTTAACTCAATTAGGACTTAAATTCTTAAATAAAAGAATTTATTATAAAGGAAATATTAAAATATTTACGGAATTCAGTGAAACATGCTGATTAACGTAATTATATCGATTCCTATCAGGCGCGGACTCAGCCCTAAAAAAGTTTGTGGTCACAGATGGGTAGGAGCCGCCCGAAAATCGGCCAAGTGTGAGTCGAAGTATGATCTCGCTCATGATCGATCGATATAGTGCATTCCTACAAAGGAGATATTTACAAAATATATAAAGCGTGGGCATGCCCATCGTGCCTACAACGGTGGATCCGCGCATGATACCTTTAGTCAACAATATATATTGTTCCAGTTATAATTTTCACTTGACAGTTTTTGCCATCAATGTGTCAATAAAAATTAATGCCATCTAGCGAATAAACGATAAATCAAAAAAATGCACATATCAGGTTTGGCAAGCGCACCGACGGTGTATAGTATAATAATAGTCGCCATAAACTGAGTAAAAGTAGGAAGTATATGAAATGTAAGAGGATTCATAAATCCTTTTGATTGGCATTTCCTACAAACGCCAATTAGCTGCGCCGTCGTAATACAATTGCGTTATGCAATCACAATTAAATAAAATACTTACATAATATATTTATTTGCATAGCCTGGTTGTGTGTTGATAGATATGAGGGTGTAAAATATCTGTAGATCACTTCGTGAGATATTCGTGAAATTATCATTATTTTATTTTAAAAAATCATTAATCGTATGCCAGCCTTAAATACAAATGAATAAATGGCTTGAAAAGCCCACTAATGTGGGTGTAGTCTACCGAAGTATACACTGTATACTTCGCTAAAGAAATAATCCTGTATACTATACAGGATTAATTTTCAAGTCGGAGCCAAATTTTGTGTGCCTGTTCAGACACGCAAACTGACCAATTTTTACTATGGGACCAATTTTAAAATCGCGAAATAAAAATCAGCTGCTCAATACATTTAAGTTCAGTTGCTATTAAACGCCTCTATGGAACAGCAGATTTTTTTTCGCCATTTTAAGATTGGTCCCATAGTTTACATTTACCGGAGGGAGAACCTGTACCAGCAGGCCTATTCGCTAACTACGGCTGGTAACTAGAACTGTCATTTTTGAAAGACACTTTTTATCCATTACTGGTTTAGTGATCTTATGTGTTACAGCAGCGTTCATGATAGCAGTAATGGACGTTAAGTTCCTTTCAAAAATGACAGTTTTAGTTAGCAACCGAAGTTACAGAATAGGCCAGCAGGGTCGTCTGCTTGAGTACCTCCGTCTTACCTATTTCTGCCGCAAAGCAGCAGTGCTTGCATTGCTGTGTTCCGGTTTGAAGGGTTAGATATGGCAGTGAAATCACTGGATACTGTGACTTTACATCTGATGTCACAAGTTGGCAACGTACTCTGTGGTTCTTGTGAGGGTTGCAGAATTGCTGCGAATTACACAGGAGCCATATGTATTATAGGTGACTGTTACCACTTATCATCAGGTGGGTAGTATGCTTGTTTGCTAATTTAGTTGTATAAAAAAATTGGTCTCGCGCCCTGAGGATTCCGTAAAAACTTATCTAAGTAACGGTTTTCAATTTTTTCCCTAATATGTGCTCTAAAGACCTTGCTTCTTGCTAAATTTCATGACTTCACTCAACCAGAACTAGCCTATAGGTGTTCCCTTGTGAAATCGCATATTATACAAAAATATGCTACATTACCGCTTCCGTGATCTAGTGGTTTAGACTATCGGGTGGTCCGGGGTTCGATTCCGCAAGGGAGGAAAACATTTTTCTAGCTACCACCATCTTATCTCAGTTTGTCGCCGTAATGATAATGTTAATAGCATTGTAGTGCTCCTACAATTAGAAGACAGATAGCCAGATCCTCATTGAGGAGTCCAGGTGAAGCTCGCTACCAAATCATGAAGAGAAGGCCGAGAGCCTTCTCATATTATCTGTGTAATAAAAAAGTCATAACCTTTTGATCGCGTTGACTTACCTACAAGTTTATTTTTTCACAGCTGAGAGACCATCATAGTAGACACGAATATCCAAACTGATTGTTTGTCTGTAACCTCTTCACGCCAAAACTGCTAAACCGATTTAGATGGGCATAGAGAATTAGAGATATTCAAAAATCTATTCAAAAAAGATATTCAACATAGGCCTTTACAGGCACTTATTGACGTCAAAACGGAGCAAAACATTCTAATTTAAAGGAAACATATTAACCTTGTATGTGCATACATCCTGAATATAATCAAGATGTCTGCAAATATTAGGCCCTTACATATGAAATTGGCGTTTTGTCGTACTGGAACTGGTATATTTCACTTGTTTTTTCCTCAATTGTTTTGGACTTTTCAATCAATTGTAGATGTAAGAGATAGATGTCTAAAACATACGTAAGGTCTAAGGGGTTGAAAGTCACGAGGGCGTGGTTCGGTGAGGTTATGAAAAATTTGATAAAATGTATGTCAAAAAAAATTTAGTGAAGCGTCATAAGTATGTATGATCAAGATTGAAATGAACTTCGAGAGCTTTATTGGAATTGACAAAAAATATATAAGATTTTTTATGGAAAACAATCTTTTCATTATATTATGTAATATAAATGAATGAATTATAATTCAGTGAGTATTAGTTTCTGCCCGACTTTTTTGTATTACTTATAATATCAAGCGGCGAGTGACCTCGACTCAAAATGCTTTCGATATAGAACAATTCTCAATCTATTATCGATAGTAAGTAACTACAAAATTGTTCGAAATAGGCTCTAAATATGTAGGTGTGGTTTGGGGTTGCTTAATTAATTGGTGATTTCAGAATGCTTTCAAAAGTGGTTATTGAGATTTTTGCTGACTCAAGTCAAAGTCGAGATTGTGAAAACTGTTATTACTTTGATAAGGAAACTGCAAATTTTACCATACGAACTCTGTCACATTTTCAGGGCGATGTTTTCAAATACTTTATTAATTGGCCCAATTATTCAAACGTTAAGTCCACGTAGCTATCTGTTTATATTTTGTAAAAAAATACGTCTATTCCCACTAGTTCAGTTGTTCAGTTCAGCTGACTGGACTAGTGAGATTTCTTTTCTCGTTTGTTCAGTTGAAAATAAAACTAGCTTTTGCACCTGGTTACATATACAGTTTGTTTATATTAAACATATGTATAACTTCCTAACGTTGCGATATACGAGACGTATTATTAGTTGGTCTAGTTCCATATACCACAACATCAATGGCAACAGATTGTACGCAGATTAGAAATTGAGATGCATTGTTGCAAAATAACGGGCCATTTAGGGGCCAGTTTTGAGCAGCTATTCGTGTTACAAATAATAAAAGGGAATTAAACAGGATAGTCGTACAACCTTTTCTAGTCCTTTTTAGAAGTTGTTATTCTTAAAATCTCGCAAAGCAGCCATTGTGTGGTCAGCGAAGTTGCGGTGCACTTCACGTAACCTTCGCTATGTAGGCGACAACTTGCATCTAGGACATTAGTATTGCTGCATACTTATTGTTGAACCATTAAGACGAGAGTTTATCGGCGTTTCAATCTCGGATAATTGCTTAAAAGATTCAAACTCTGCAGTAGCTTTTCCTTTACTATATGGCTTATATAGATAAGCACTAGCAACTCCTGAAATAGTGTCATGTTAAGAAATACTGCCCTGGATGCACTGTTTTTCTGGTTAAAACAGAACATTGTCTAAGGATTCGGATAACATTACAGCAATTGTGTGATTAACTAAAATTGCAGAAATTAATGCAACAATGGAATTATTGGGCTAAATACAATATGCATAATGGTTTAAAACGTTACCGATGGTGTACTTATTTTATAATTGCATTTACTAGACACGCCTCGCAGATTTCAGCAATGCATTACATCCGAGAAAGATGAATATTTATATGCTCAGAATGAGTTGGCTCACGTGATGACGATGAGAGCCTTGACTTGAGATAATTTAAGTTACATAGCTAAGCAGCAACTGCTTGAAGAATAGGCCTATTCGCCTTGGAACGATCACGTAGCCATTGCTTTTAGCGAAAATTGCAGACACGAATTGTAGTCAAATCTCAGTGCAGCCTGAATGCCTTATGCTAATTTTATGTTATAAATAACGTGTTATTACTTTGCTGCTTTCTGTAATTATTCGAATTGCGCGTCTTAGTAATGATATGATTTTTATTTAGTTTATTTTTAATCTTGCTGTTGCCTGTGATTTAGATTTTTTACAATGAGTATACGTGTAGTATCACACCATCGATACCAATCTCCTTGTTTAATTTATAATTAAAACATTTAGAGTTAGGAAAAAAACTATTGCTCAATGTAGTGGATACAAAAAATAATGCTAACTCGTAATATTATTATGTCTAACTCACGTCTAACTAAACAACTTTAGTATTTTTTGAAGTCCAGATGCCAAATCCATATGACCTTATGATTATGGAAATTAATAAAGTTCCGATAATTTCAGATTACCTTTAGTGGTATAGGTACTCATATTTTAATCACAAGTTGCTTTAGATAGAACCGAATTCAAATCGTCACATGCCTATTACGTTGGTAGTTCGCAAGTTAAGTGCAACAATAAATCTTAGCCAGCGAACTTATACAGAATAAAATAAAAGTCAGCTTTAATTTTTGAGAATTTATTGGCCACAGTTTTTCGTGTTTGTCGACATGAGCCTATTATTTGTGTCTACTTGATCATAATGACCTAATGATAATGTCGCTTGAAATCGTGCGTTGTATTATTGATTATGCCCGTCGGATAGCCATTAAACAGCTGGCGAGGATGAAGGTTGGCGTAAAATTAGTTAGCCTATTTTTCTTGTAAAGTTTATGACGAATATTTAGTTCATTGAGATGGGTTCTATAATGCCAAGTTTTTCACAACATTGGTGCTTAGTGGATTGCTATCGTTCTTCAAGCGAGTCGATCTCAAATGTTTTGTACACATAGAAGGGAATCTCTTGGCCTTGTCTTGTCATCTGATAGTAAATGACGATAAGGTCGAAATTGTAAGCGATCTTTACCTAAATTCCTCAACAAAAGTGGAACTGGCTATCTTACCTCTCAATGTCAGAGAGCAACAATGCTGTGAACATTGTTATTATGGCGATAAACTTAGGTAAGAGGGTGGTAGCAGAAAAACTTTTTCTGGCCCCATGGGGAACCTCGGGCCTCCGGGTCATCGGGTGGTCTCGATTACTAGACTACACTGATACAGAGAGTATTGGTTTGATGTGTCCAAACGCAATTTCCTTTTCTCTCACCTCCATGGTCCCATCATATAGTTAGGGGGTACAGGGCCCATTCGTACTTCATAACGTCTTCCCAAAACATGGAGGATCTTTGGTTCGTAAAGTGACATCTAAATTCTCGTCACTCGATTTTAGACACTTGTTCTGACAGTGAATTGCTAATAGGCCGAGATGTACAGTTTTTGCTATCGCATTGTGTTGTTTTTGTTGCCCTAGGTGTTAATTCTTTGCTAAGTGTTGTTTATTCTTTAATGGCGCTACATGTGTTGGTTAAATGGATATTCTATCTAACGACTTAATGGTTTCGTATAATTTTGTAATGAATTATAATAAAAAAACAGAAAAGGTTGAATTGGGTTAAATGGCTGAGATAAGATGGCTTATTTCGTAAAACGCTCTGCATATTCACTACGTGTTTAGAATGCATCTGCAAACTGAACCGATTTCTCTTAAGGGCCTTTTGCAATCTATCCGCCATTTGTTTAGGTAATGTTCCATTGCGTATTGCGGCTCCAGCTAATAGTCTAATTCTGATGATATATCACTATTAATTGAGATCTGGATTACTGTACTAATTGTAGCACCTGTATGCAGGCTGGAATTTTTAATGCCACCTGGAGGGAAAGTACTTTAAGTACTGAAGATTGCAAATTTTACTCAAAAGAAACATTGATTAATTAATATATGGCACCAATCAATCAATAGGGTCTATCGTAAGGATCGAATCTCTAAGAAATATGCTAAATTAAAGAGAAACAAAACGAAAACAAAAATCATGAAATCTAAACTTATACACTAATTTAAAAAAACCAATAACTTGCTCGAAATACTTACGTATAAGCTCCATTTTGTTTAATACACACATTTATTATTTTGAGAATTCATTTCGTGTAATTTTAAAGCGTGATGTGATAAATACTCTATTAAATTGATTTATATTAATGTGAAACCATTATTACTGTTAATTTAAATGTGAGATATTTGATCCTCCAATTATTGATATTGTTACACTGTTTTCCCAATATTGACCGAATAGTTGCGAAAATTTACTTCAACAAAATTTATGAACTTCCAGCTTGTTGTTCTCTTGACTGCTCTTCCAATTGCCTCCCCTCTTATATTTTTCTATTTATATTTGCATACGTTTATGGCTGGTTTGTAGTACAAAACAAAACAAATCGAAACAATTGATTAAAGCTGTTTGCCATCAATCTGTGTCCGACCATATCCATTATAGTTAGGCGGAAATCACTGGCTCTACAATTTTTTTACATCATTGTTGTCCTTACCCCGGTTGTAATGTTCTATCTACGCAGCATTTAATTTAGCACTAAGATTAATGTGGCATATAAAAATAAGCCAAGATTACTGTGATATCTAGCACCTTTAAATTATCATTTGATTATACTTCATAATAAGAGCGTATGTAAATATGTGACTGGTATTTTATGAGTGTAAGTTAATGATAAACATATGATTGGTTTAGGAGAGCAACACATAAAGATAGTAAGATCAACATGTTGTTTTCATATTTTCCACTCTAGGACAAAACCTCATCAAGCCATCAAGCCTCGAACTCTCGAAAAATTTGGAATAATACTAACAGATGTTCTTAAGCTTTGTGTATCACCTATACTTATTTATTAATAGCGCATCATCTATATGGAGCCTGAATAAGATGAATAAGATAAAGAAACAGGACAAGAATCCCTCGCGGTGTTAAATAATACCGGTAATATGCCGGTAATAGATACAGGCAGGACAATAGCGGTCCGTTTGCGTCATTCTGTCGCAAGCGCAGCTAAGAGCGTTCACATTTGATTTGGTTTCATTGCACGCGTGCACGCACTGTCATGCCGCCAGCCTTAACCCAATGAGTATAGAGGTCAAATTTCACTAACGCGTAAGCTATGCGCACGACCACAAGTATGCTAGATAAAATTGTTACTCGCGTGATCCTAATTTAATTGGCGGCTAATTTGCGATCTGGATACGCGAAGGACGTATGTGAGTCACGTCTCAAGCGTCCGAGTATTTTAAAATTGGCATAGACTATTGCTAGAAGAGTAATTGTAATATAATCGTGAACTCGGCTACATCGCCCCCTGTTGAGCAAATCCTCCCGCAGGAAGGGGGATTTGGGGATTTCGTGGGAAGCATCGGAATCTCATTCGTTGGTCATCAGGATGCACCGGCTAGGATGATTTGCGTCCTGTATGGTGTTTTTCGAATCGCAGCCCCTTACACTCCCAATTGTAATATAGACTTTTATTTAAACGAAATTCCGTTCATCATCTTTTTCTATCCAGCGCTATTTTAGAGATTTTCCGATTGCCCAGATATTGTAGAGGAAACCTCTAACCTTGACGCGTGAAATAGAATTTAATATCATTCTTTAAGGCTTTTGGATTCTTGAAGTCAACTTGAAAACAGTAATTACAATTCATTATCTTTTTACAAACATAAAATATGTTGTAAATTTTAATGATATAAGCTTAAAGTTGGTACGTAGTAAGCGTCGGCGGCGCTGTGGACTTGCCTTCCAATCGGGAAGTTCGGGGTTCGAGACTGACATGTGCCAATGTGTTTTTCGTTTTTCAAATTTCATATGTACATTTCTCTGACGCTTCTACGGTGAGGGAAAATATCGTGAGGCAACCTGCATACATCTGCGAATAAATTTAAAGGTGTATGTGAAGTCAACCAATCCGCACTGGGCCAACGTGGTTGACTAAGGCCTAAAATACTCTAACTTAGGGTAGGCTCGACCCCCTTTGGTAGGGACGTATATGAGCTGTTTTGATGATGATGATGAGGTATATTGCCTTTGGTCTGTCGCTAATCCGCCATTATTCTCCATAACAAACGAATAGGATTATGGCGATAGATATTAATTTATTTTCTTCAATCCGTACTGCCCATACTGCCCACCTGATAGTAAGTGGTAACAGTCACCCATCATAGCACATGTGGTTCTTGTGAGATTCGCAGCACCCGGGGTTGCAGCAAATCTGCAACCCCCACAAGAACCGCAATGTACCCATTAATTTCACTGCCATATCTTACCCTTCAAACCGGAACACATCAATGCAAGCACTGCTGCTTTGCGGCTGAAATAAGTAAGACGGAGGTATCCAAGGAGGCGACCCTGGTACAGAGTCTCCCTCTTGTTATACTAACTCATTACTCAAAAACAATAAAAAACGTGTGAAGGTTTTAAACCTTCACACGTTTTTTTCATTTAAATCGATCTTGAATATGGTAGTACATCTCATTCCACTAAATTTGTTCATCGGCTTTTGACAATTATATAATTTAGCCTCGTTTAAATTTGACAGTCATCAGACAGAGTCTCCCTCTTGTTATACTAACTCATTACTCAAAAACAATAAAAAACGTGTGAAGGTTTTAAACCTTCACACGTTTTTTTCATTTAAATCGATCTTGAATATGGTAGTACATCTCATTCCACTAAATTTGTTCATCGGCTTTTGACAATTATATAATTTAGCCTCGTTTAAATTTGACAGTCATCATCAATAATGCTCCGTAATACTCGTATTGGAAAGCAGTTGATTACATCCAACCATAAGGATGCTGTCTCAATTTATGACTTTCGAGAATACACTAAAAATATGCGAAGGAAAGTTGGCGGACTGGTATACGTAAATGATTATGTCTTTATAAATTGTTGCTCTTGGGTATAATTGTGATATCAAAACAAAAATTTAAGCTGAACTAAACAAAAGTGAGTAGGATTGAAGGTACTAAATTACATATTCCCAATCTATCTATTTATTATAATCGCAAATGCAAGGTTCCTTTTCTCTCTTACATTCATATCTGTGGATCTAGTTTTCTTTATACCACAGAAAATAAGAAGTGTCGTTGGTGTGGATTCAACCATATCTTAGCAGTCTGCCTCGTTTCACGAATTCTGCAATGTTTCAATTTATACTGACAAATTGTCCCTTTGGCAATGCCCAATAATTACGCATAGCTGTGATTAATGCAATAAATGCTAATCTGTCACTGCATTAACATATGCAGCGTAGCTGGGATCCTAAATAAATCGAACTATTGCATTCGGTACAGACGAGCGTTCAAAATCTATCATGTACGATTTTCTTATAAGCTATAAAGAAACTGAAATTAAATCACAGAGAAATCATACGAAAGACGAGAGAAAAAAACCCGTAATGTACTAAAACGTCTTACAAACACAGAAGGTTTATTCTCTAAAATTACAATTATTATTAATATAATATGTCATTAATTATTTACGCTTTTAAAATATCAAAACAATAACATTAATAGTTCCTGGGCAAGTCACAATAAATCGCTTTAACGTTATTACTTGAATATTCACTTTCGCCAATAAAGTTGTTAGGTTATGAGGCAAGATTGTGATCTCGAAATATACATTTCTGAATTTACGCTTAATAAATTAGCTCGATATTGAATATGTACCGACCAATTTGCTAGACAGTTAAAAGGCATTCCATATTTAACGAAAATTAGGTTTGAGCTCTGGCTAATTATAATTGGCGATATAATGTCTATAATATCTGTATTCAAACAGGACGTTACTTTTGCATACCTGCGTTAACAGTGAACTCGTTTAGTGAATATATGTACAAATATTTTGACTTGATTGATATACACCGTGTTTGGTCAATATCCTATCAAGCCGAAACCTATCCATGTTAACATAGTCATATAAAATAGTAATAAAAAATTTGAAAGTGTAAACTTAATTTTAAAATCCCCCATACAAATAGTAGTAGGGTCTGTGAAAAAAATGTATGGGGAATTAGAACATTAATTTTACAATTTCGAATGTTCAATGCCGCCTTAACTTTTATATGGCTATATTAACATGGGTAGGTTTCGGCTCGATATCTTGTATAGTACCAAACACTGAATAGTCTAATTATAAATTCAATAAAGCATACATAAAAAAACAACAATCAAAAGTGTTTTTTTGGATTAACAATTGTAACTTTACATCTTATGTAGTTGGTGCGAAAAAAATATAAGATCGAGTGTAGGCTTAGTCATCGAGTTGTTCAATATTTATTTACCTTACATTGCCACATTCTCTATTTCTGAATTTGATGATCTGATTCGGTGTTTTAGTCAAAGAAAATCTTTATCGATCCAAACTACCAATAGATATGTTATTTTAACCGCTCGTCTGCAGCCACCACGTGCTTGAGTCACGTGTTCCCATACCGGCTGCATAGCACATGTGGCCCGCCTTCGCGAGACCTCACCAGAGGTCACATATCAAGTTCAGGCGCCTGTTTCGGACCTAGAACCAGTTGGACTGCATACGCGAACTCTGTTATGTAATTGACCGAACTATCTTCCGCATGTTCTATTTGTAAAGAGGGTATTTTTATTTGAGCTTTTGTAAGTATTTTGGTTTCATGCTTTCGTTCTTTTCCAGTTCTTCTAGTTTGACCTTGTTTTGTGCATTGGTTTTTCTTTTTTGGTTTACCTCTTGTCCATCCTATTTTTGGTTGCCTCTTATAGTCGCTTTTTTGACTTCCTGTTTATAAGCGATTATCAGCATAAGTATTTTATTATAATATATCATCCTAATTATTAGGTATTTGTTATTGATGACAAATTTTCACACAGCAGACAAAGAATAATAGCTTTTATATAACTTTTACTTTAGTTTTTTTATTGTTGTGGAATAATTTATTAAAAAATTACATGATATTTCATTAGAGCGCGTGGTGACCACACACACAAATTTGCACGATGCTTTTGGACCACAATCACAAAGAACTGCTGATGTAATATTCAAAATTAATGAAATTTCGCAACAGTATGAGCTAACATATTTTATTAATTTAGTTCATCGCATCGGTATACATAGAAAGATCGATCTACTAATAACAAATTAGCTAAATATATATTTACAGCCGTCCTAATTTAGATTGTGCTCGTTGTGTTTTTTCTTCAATTTGATTTGAGACAATTAAAATAGAATAATTAAACTGGCACAGGTTTAGAAAGTACGTGTATTGTCAAATATTGAAAGTGTTCAAGGTCGCCGGGAGGACCTACCGCTGAGCGATTGATAGGTTTGTTAGAATAACAGATCAAATTGGTATGTTGTGTGTCGTAAGATTCCTAATTGTCTTCAGAATTTAATTTATTATCCATATACAGTGTAACAAAACCCTGTGAACCCTTTTAGGAGCATGTTCAGAATCGATATACGATGGTATTTATGTATGTCATTCTTCAATAAAAAAAACAAAATAAATATTTAATCCTTATTTTTTTAAATTCACACCATTGCTCACCTCTTTGTGCGCCGGCACCCCTTCGTCTATGCCGATATTGATTACCTATAAATTATTGATACATTTAAAAACAATGTTATAGTGGACATTATTTGTTCAATAATGTTTTTTTATATTGTGACTTCTTTTTTGGTAAGCCTACAAGTAAATTTAAACTCACTGGGTTTTTCTTACACGTTCTATATTTACACGGCTAAAACGAAAGAGGTTCTATTTTCGCGCGTGTTTCGTTATAAACAACGCGAATTATTTTTCTTATTAATATAAGTATTATTTTGTCGTGACGTAAATAAGTTATGATTAAACATTAAAAACACTTATTCGTCACATCATTGAGGTAACGTTGTCAATGCTTTTAGAATAGGTTTCCTTCATTAATAATTAATCCAAAACGAAGCTTAAATATTTTAAAATAAATTGATTGAGTTAAAATCTGATACTTACACTTATATCTGATATACTATGATATATGACAATCTTATGTACTACAAATATATCTGGTGAGTCATTCCTAAAAAAACGCAAGTTAAAATCATTTTATAAATAAATGTGAAAGGATTTTAATATTCTTATCTTTATTACTTAGTGTATATTTGCTGGTTTTATCAGTAGGATTTCTAACATCCTTTAAAGAACCTAACATTTGTAAGAGGTCTGTAAAGTAGGCATTTTACTATTAATAATATTCAAGGTCCTTCGGTGATAGTTTGCGTAGCTCTACAAAATGAACCAGTTTGTCTCAGTTACCAGACCGCTACGGTAATCGTGCCTTCCGTATTGAGGTTCCGGGTTCGATTCTTGTAGAACAGCTAATTTCGCAACGCGTATAAGCTGTCCGAGCTTGTTGCGAGGTGCTTTTAATGAATATTCGGTGTAGGAATGCCTTAGGCTTTAAGCGCGGGTTGACTATGTTGACATACTCCTTGTTACAATATAGTCGATGACAAACTTTCATTATTATGTAAGAATTGGTGCAGGTTAGAATTTTATGCATAATTCTCTCTTAATATATAACATTCTTGTGCCACCGTGTATACCAAACTCCTCCGAAACGGCTTCACCGATTTTTATGAATTTTTTTGTGAATATTCGGTAGGCCTGAGAATAAGGTCGTAAACCATTATTTATACTCCTAGTTGATATTTTTTTTGGATAAATATTATGGCGAAGCGTAGTTCGCGGGCACAGCTAGTAGTTATTATAGTATTATTAAATCGGTCAAATAAAATTGTAGGGTGTGTAGTTCCTGAAATGGCGTCTTAAATCCATTTTGCTGTTTGCAGTCCATCAACAAAATACCAGCCATTAATTTTTAAAATATCATCAAGCTTACAAGACGTCAATTGCAATAATCTAAAGGCCAGGCAATTTCAAAGATATATTGAACTTAATATAATATTTAAAAATATATATATTAAATATTTATTTACAAATACATGAAATTTCTCCAGTTTTATGTTCCTATGACACTAACAGGTGTTTTTGTATTATTTTAGCATTGATTTCATTTAAAAAATATCAACAGAATATTTATTTTGCATTCAAAGTCGCAAATATAAACAGATGTTTTTGTAAAGTGCGATTATAATGAGATCAAAATTTTTATGCAAACCTATTAAAAAGTTAACTTAAATAGCCTTTTAGATTGTTTTGCATTCTTATCTTTATATTTTGTGAGCTTAGGGATACAACCTAATCGTTTTGAGGATACAACCTAATTTTCTTGACTTTGGCAAATAAATAAAAGTGTAGATCCTTAATGCCCGCAACAGTTAGCATGTATATAAGAAGTAAATAATATTGACAGTTTCAATATCGCAGGCATTAACTTGTTGCAGGCAATTGTCCTTTGCTGCTGCATCGCGCTTACGACCGCCCAATTCGGTTACAGCGGTTATGATGGCTTCTTCAACGCCGGCTTCGATACTCAGGGCTACAGTGGCCTATCAGCAGCCGCTGCCAGAGATCCTAGAGCGAATACAGGTACTTACAAAAGATTTGATCGTAAATAATAATAAATTCGTTCCCAAATACATATTACAAAAATCATTTGTACAAAGCACCGAACAAGACTTAATTTTATATCTCGATAGTCAAAAGGAATTTCTGATAGTTTACAAATTTTCTGTTTGAAATTCTTAAGGGATCATAAATCAGGGGACCGGGAAAATGGACGTATCTTATTTATTTCTGTCACGAATGGGAGCGAGGCCTCGTTCAGATAGAAGATTGGATAAATATTGACAATTTCATACACAAAAGCAAATGTTGCTTAAATTCGAGTAGGTGTTATGCCGTATGCTTAGTAGATATTTTGCGTAAGTGCTTTTTTCGGAGTTAGATGTTTTGCGTAAAGGTGGTTTAAATAGTTTTGTGCGTCGAAAGGCAAAAATAGCCTACACTGGTACATATTTTCATGCTGTACTTTGAACTCCGACTGAGGGGTATGCTCTTATAAGGCTTCTTCACATTCGGCGCATAAAATAACAAAAAAAAGATTAATTGTGTGACTTATGGAAATTCAAATATTTATGTAAATTAAATTTATTTATTTAAATCTTAATTTAGGTATAGTTAACACGAGATACGGTATTTCATTAGATTAAGAAGAATGATGACAGTCCCCCTTTTTTGAATCGGTTCTCAAATTTATTTTAAGTGGAAAAAAACTTAAAAATCTTTATTCAATATAGACCTTTACAAGCACTTATTGACGTCAAACAAAACATTAAAAATCTTCAAAAAAGGATCTAATTAACTAATTATTTAATCCTTGTATGTACACACACCCCAATCATTATTAAGATGTATGCAAATACAAGTAGGAGTAAATTGAAAAAAAAAAGTTGACTCTACACCTGTTCGGAAGTTGGGAGCGCCTTTTCGAGAATAATTTGTTTGGTTAATAGATGCTAGCTGCATTTGAGGTAATCGTGTGGTTGATAAATAAAATCAGTTCATTTGCAATGCTAGCATACGAGTATATTAAAAAAAATCGAACTCTCCGGATTGTTTTAAGAAGGATTTGTTCTCAATACATGCTGTAATTGCTGTGAATCACAGCAATTAGACGAGCACGCGAGTGAATTTTACACAATATTTCAACATTGCGGACACGCAGAAAAATCTGCAATATTTGTTTATATCGGTGTATACCTTGACTCACGCCGGATGTTACTTTCGTGGGCGTAACTAGGTAATCAGTTATCGCCTAATTAAACACCGCTCATGATCTCCGACATGTTGAGATGATACTCTCAATGCATTTCCTTGATATACTACTGAAACCTTGAGTGATTCGCGCATGAGAAGGCCACGGCACAGAGCAAAGTGGGCGCAGTAGGTCAATATGCATATAACAAGAGTAGATAAACTCTTAATTGTACCAGTTTGGACGTATCAATAGTCAATCGAAAATAATACATTACTTAGAACAATTAGGAGCACTACAATGTGTTCACTATTGGAAGAGTATAAATAACTAAATTATGAGCTTTTAAAGTTAATCGTCCTTAAACGTGTGCATGAGTTATGATGTTGGTTTTCATAATAATTGTACTTGAAAAATATTAAAATTAAACTATATGAAAATAAATAAAATCCTACATTTGCGAGTTGGACTCGCGCGCCGAGGGTTCCGTAAAAACTTATCTAAGCATAACTCTTATTAAATTCTTAACTCTGTATTTGTTACGGTTGTCAAATTTCTTCTTTAACATGTAGGTACGGCCAAGAAAATTAATTCCCGACCCATTTCGTCGACATATTGTTTGACACTGGCAACGCAATAGGGTCGAAAATTCCGACAGTTCTGTCAAATAATGCCTAGTTACGTGTAAACAGTGTATTGATAGTCGTCATAGCAGAATTCGTAGCTCTTATGGTGCCATATTGCTTTACGATATTCAACTTTAGGTGAGTCGCAAATAAAATTTCTTGCAAAATCGCAAATAAAATACTACAAGGTCTTGCTTCTTGCCAAATTTCATGTTTCTAGATCAACGAAAAGTACTCTATGGGTTTTGATTCCTTTGTGAAATCGCAATATTTGCTCAAATATTATTTACATATAAGCGGTCATATCTTTTGATCGCGATAACTTAAAAGTATGGTGCTTTCAGGGCGAAGAGACCGTAGACCCATGTATTTGATATAAATTTCAATTTAACATGTCTACGGGTTTTCGACAAAAAGGTCTTGACAGACAGACAGATAGACGGACAACGGAGCCATACTATAAGAGTTCCGTTTTTTCCTTTTGAGGCACGGAACCGTAAAAATTACATAGTATACTTTTTATTGTAGTTGAAAGACAAGCCTTTTCTATTTTATTAGCCCGAAATTAAAGAGCAGACAAAAGTTTTCTCTATGCTTTTTTTTGAGACTCTGTACCAGAGTCTTCTGCTTGGGTACTTTTGTCTTACCTATTTGTGCCTTATTTCATGATTGCTCAAGAGAACGCAACTTTTTTTCACTAGCTGTGCCCGCGAACTATGTTTCGCCATATATATTTCATTCCCTTTTTTTACAACATTTTTCATTGATGCTCAGCTCCTACTTATTAGCCGTAGCGTGGTGTTATATAGCCTATAGCTTTCCTCGATAAAAGGACTATCCAACACAAAAATAATTTTTCAATTTGAATCAGTAGTTCCTGAGATAAGCGCATTCAACCAAACAAACAAACAATGAAACAAACTCTTCAGCTTTATAATATTATATACTATAGATTATTACTTTACCTACTGATGTTTCACTACATTATCGTTTAAACTAATTGTAGGTTATGCATATTGTAATAGTATTACGAAAACAAGTTCGTATTCATTTTACAATTGCTTTACTTGTAAATTCTACAAGTTAGTTAAAGCACGTGACTTGAGCTCGTTGAATTGAAACACCTTCAGATAAAATATGTGATTTGAATACGCACCCAGATTGCGCCAATTGCGTCGAATGTCAACTGTCGGCTTATTATTAAAATTCATTTAAGTGTATAAATTACTGTATTTAGATCTGATTTTTCAATCTCCGCCTTTTTAGTAGTCAACGCGGGCGCAATACCTCTAAATTTATGTTACTATGACGATTGACTTCATATTTCATTTCATTGGTGACAACATTGTAATGAAAGTCCATTGACCCGTGTTAACTAGACTAGACTAGATTCAAAATAAAAAATAGTAGATGTTACCCTAGGGGTTATTTTAATAAAACAACAACTTCTACTTAAGGCGCATAGTAACGTCAATCATAAAAAATCACTGTAGAAAAAACCGGTTCTCTTCATAAATATTGAATAAAAAAATCTTTAAAAAAGATATGTTATTATTCAACGCATTCTTTAGGGGATGGTCTTTTTCATTTTTGGTAAATTAATTAAAACTTGGTTAAAATGTGACCCAAACATGCCTCGATTTTAAAACTATAAACCTAATCGCTTCGTAAATATTAGGTTAAATCACATACTTTTGATTTCAATAAATAAAGTGAACAATATTCTAGGGGATTTTATTAATTTTTTATTGAAATAATTCATCTTACGCGTAAAGGTTTGCTTGAATATTCCCCTCACTCTCACTCACTCACTTCTATGTAATCAGTGTGGGACGATCGACGCAAGGTCATTGGGAGCACTATGCGCCTTAAGCCTCTTTTGTTATGAAATCAGGCGTTAAATCTATATCTGAATCAGATGAACTCATTGTGTTAAAACTCTGCTATACGGAAGTATAAACAAAACTCTACATCTCTACAAAACAAATGAAGATCGGATTGCTGCTTTCCCGCTTATTTTGTTTTTTTTCTGTGGCCGGCCAGCTTTTCAGCCATTATTTCTCATTTTCATCATTGAAAAAATGGTAAATATTTTGCCCAAATCTATGTTATTTTAATGAAATAGTTGACATTTAATTATTATAAAGTCATTTAAACATATATTCTTTAATTAATATATACCTACATAACTTTGTTATTTCAATTTTACATTGCGCTGTAATTGCATGGCTGTATAGAAAATTGGAACATTGGAAATGTGAAAATAGAACTACATGTTATAATTTAACAGCTGTCGGTTAAAAGCGATTCTCCCTCGGGCTGAAAAGTATTACTTTTAACCCGCTCCTCAGGCAACTTCAGACCTACTTTTCGAGTATGAGTAATGAAAAACAAATTTTCACACTCTGCCCTGTACAGAGTTACTTTTTAAGCAGGAGTCAAAGACAAGCAAACTGAACAACTACGGGGCCAATCTTGAAATCGCGATATACTCAGCTGCTCAATATATCTAGGTTTTGAGGATGTTGAACATTTTTAACCGACTTCAAAAAAGGAGGAGGTTCTCAATTAGATGCGTATGTTTTTTTTTATTTTTTTGTGTGCATATTACGCGATTACGCTGCCAATTGTGGACCGATTTTAATTTTTTTTGTATTCGGTAGAGTATACTTCAAGGGTGGTTCCATGGTCTCCAAAGATAGGATCTGATGATGGGATTCTATGAAAATTTAGGAAAACCCTTAAATTTTAAGGTATGTCAAACTTGTTTTGTGTGTATGTTACGCGATTATACGCCGCCAATTGTGGACCGATTTTCAAAATTCTTTTTGTATTTGATAAAGTATACTCCTGGGGTGGTCCCAAGATCACCAAAGTCAGGATCTGATGATGGGATCCCATAAAAAATCGAGAGAAACGCTAATTTAGTGTGGTGAGCTGGTATTAAATTAGGGTTTCTTTCACTAAAATATATTATTCACTAAAAAGTTAAAAATAAAAAATATTTTACAAAAAATAAAAAAACGCTGAAAAGTAAAAAAATAATATAAGAATAGGTACAGACAACATCACACTTCTATATTGAAGTCGGTGACAAATTTCAAGACTTTCTAGGAGATCATCGTTTGGCACCGACTTCAATATAGAAGTGTGATGTTGTCTGTACCTATTCTTATATTATTTTTTTACTTTTCAGCGTTTTTTATTTTTTGTAAAATATTTTTTATTTTTAACTTTTTAGTGTGGTGTTGTCTGTACCTATTCTTATATTATTTTTAACTTTTCAGTGTTTTTGAAGTCGGTTTTTATTTTTTGTAAAATATTTTTTACATTTCCTATACGTAGTTTTCACCAAATACTCGTATAAATTAGAACAAACTGTTCCATAATCTCGAAAACCAATCGAAGTATAGGCTTACCCTACATTGCTATCACCCACACTTGACCACAGCGATCATGACACGTACGTACCTATCATACGCATTAAACGAGAGATCATTGTTAAAACGGCCATCCACTTAGCTCTCAATATTTCTCAACTTGTCAACATTACCTAATAACTTTTATGAATGACTGTAATTACTGCTACTTATTTCTAATAACACGGCCCCGTGTAATTGTTACTCCAGTTATTGTTCAATCATTTAATGTCGAGGCTGCGCGCGTCTCGATGCGAGCAAACATTCAATCATGGAGTTGAATTTCACAATATCACTCAAAACTCTGGCCGTGAATATTAACTCAGATAGTTATCACTTTTAAATAAGGCTTTGTTGTGAAATCGCCCAGTTGTGTTTCACGCCTGTAAACTTGGAAACGTTTTAGCGCGTTGCTAAGAGAAAGCTGATTGATTTATTGATTAATTATCTTCGACTGTAAACTATACTTAGGAAATAGTATATCTAGAAAAGTATACCTATTTATTTCTCTATGTCTAGATAAGATAAATCTAACATTGTGGGTAACATTTTAATTTTACAGCAGCAATTTAGTACTAGTAATTAGCCTGTCGTGGGTGCCGCTTTTTGTTTATCAATAAACATTGGGAAAGCATTGCGTTCCTGTCAACAGCGCGGGTCACGCGATCACTGTGTAATCTAGATGGTAACGTCTGAAAAGTTAGATTGTAACTTTTCAAGAAACAAAACAGCACAACGCATCTACCAAAAAGGGTTTCTTTTTCCAAATTTAAACAATTCTTTACAATGCGGATATAAAAAAAATTCATTCATAAAAAAAATACAGAAATTCGGAAATACTAGATATTTTGGAATATGTGTTATTTTAAATATATTAAGATCGAAAATAACAATCATTAATTAATACAGCCTTAATGTTATTTATTAAAGAGGGCTTCTGATTGAAATGTAATGCGGTATATTATTCGTGATATAAAATTCTCAAAAATCCTTTAGTCAGCTGTTAACCACGGATAGGAAAACTACAATATACGTTAAGACATTGAAATCACGTAATACGTCGGCGTAAAATTCCTCGTGTGCCGTCGTCTGTCAGTTGTTAGCATAAAAAAATTGTTTGTTTGCGTGGGAATAATTTTTAGATTACTCAACACCAGAATCTTAAATGGGCAAAAATATCATAGCTTTGGTCTTAATATATGGTTTTATACTTTTTCACTCAGGAAGACGAAGTGTTGGTAGTAGTCCACGACCAGATGGGCTGACGATCTGATGATTGTTGCGTTCTGTGCTTGAAGACCCTTGGGACAGCGCTTTGCCCATCCGTGGGCGTCTTTGGGCTAATATGACGATAATAATACATTTATTTCTACAAAAATAGATTTGATTTTATCTGATCATTTTACTTGAGTCATTGTTAACTAAATTACAAAATACCTCAAAATAATATTTGTTGTTGACTTTAGATTAAGCAATAACATGGCCTTTTAACCCATTTGAATAGTCCATAAATTGTGTAAGGATCAGATTGTGGTATTATCGTGACATTCGCCACCGAAATAACAGTCTGTTTCAAAATTAAAATACCATGGCATTATGGGCATAACGGTGAAATTATGCAATAAAGATAACGTTTACAGGACAACAAAACGTTTTGTTCTAACAGCTTACAAAAACGAATCATATTGTCGAATATGGATAACACGTGGGATATTACAAAGCTGAAGAGTTGTTTGTTTGTTTGTTTGGTTGAACGCGCTAATCTCAGAAACTACTGATTCAAATTGATTTTTTTTTTGTGTGGGATAGTCCATTTCTCGAGCAAGGCTACGACTAATAGGAGCTGAGCATCATTGAAAAATGTTGCAAAAATGGGAAAAAATATATTGCGAAACGTAGTTCGCGCGCGGGCACAGCTAGTAAAAAACCGGCCAAGCGCCGCCCATGAAGGGTTCCGTAGGATTTTGTGACGTATTAAAAAACTACTTACTAGATCTCGTTCAACCCAATTTTCGGTGGAAGTTTGCAAGGTAATGTACATCATATATTTTTTTTAGTTTTATCATTCACTTATTTTAGAAGTTACAGGGGGGGGGGGGGGGACACATTTTACCACTTTGGACGTGTCTCTCGCGCAAACTATTCAGTTTAGAAAAAAATAATATTAGAACAAAAGATAGGTTAACCGCCGTAAATTCAATTAGTACTAAAATAGCTTGTTGATAATTAAACTGAAAACAGTTTCAGTTCAAAAATGTTTATCTCTCAGTTTAAAACTACCCGAGCGATCCAGCGGTTGAGACCAACCAGTTTTGATCTAAAGGTCCGGGGTCGATTTCCCCAGGGTTAGAAGTTTCTGCTTTGGTTGGTGGTGCTCTGAGTCTGCCTGGCTAGCTACCACCATCGTACCTAGGTTTGTTGCCATAGAAACATGATGGCGTCCCGGCAATCAAAGGTAAGTAAAATTCTTCAGTTCCTACCTTCCAGTTCCTCAGTTGCTATGGAGTCCAAAGTTGCTCTCATGTTTGGCCCTATCGTCACTTTTCATAAGGTACGATGATGGTCAGGAACTTCGTGTTCCTTCAAGAAAAAATGCAAGTTTTTCTTGGTTAACATAATGGCATATTTTAAAAGAAACATTTACACTAGGAGAACCTCCACTATTACGAGCATAAGAACGGTTCAAAGGTCAAACAGTAGGTATAGCTTGAGAAGGAGCTTACTGTACGTCAAAAACTTGGTAAGTTTTTTGACGTCAATTTATATTCATCAATTTAATAATTTTTACATATCAGATATACTGATTGCACATCAGCAGGCCTATTATGGATCTTTTATTGTATGACATGGTATAAATTTTGAGATAAAAAAGTCATCATGAAACGCTTCATTTGGTATTACCGATGATATATTTTCACTTTGGTATAATTTCAATGATCATGATATAATGAAGATGTAATGAACGAATGATCAAAAATCTGACCGAAAATCTTATTTTTCGTTTTGCACTATGATTATATGAATGATATCATTTGAAAACTATGAGATCGGTAATAATAGGTCTACAGGCAGATTTTTTTCAACGCAAAGCATAAATAACTTTTGACAAAATGGATTGCTTAATATTTACTTTATTTACTTATAAACTTACTTCTACATATGGAAATCATTCTAACACAAAAAGTAGGTAATTAAACACTACAAGTAGTTCTACGTAATTTAACTTCAGGAATGGAAGTCTTATATAATAGCAAATAGAAAGAAGTAAGACTTAGGTTATATAGGTGAAGCTAGAAATACGATCCCATCGCACGAGCCGAGCGAGGAAAGCAGGCATATTCTGGCAGGCAGGCTCTGTGGGGCTAGCACGCAGGAGAATCGAAAATCGAATCGAAATCCGAATCGAGGAGTTTGTATGGCAATTTTATTAGCGCCACGGCGGTGAATAGCAGAACTAATAAAATTGCCATACAAACTCCTCGATTCGGATTTCGATTCGATTTTCGATTCTCCTGCGTGCTAGCTAGCCCCGCTGGTGCTCGCCGCACTAGGTACCAGAGCCGAATTCTACCTATTTCACTTGGTTAGGGCAAATAGTTATTTTTATTAATTAACAATTTATCTACATTCATTTTGTAATATCACAAACAAACTTGTGTTTCTTTTAGGTTTGTGAATATTAGATAATCATGCGTTCATAAAAAGGTCCACTTTTGATAAACAGCGATGCGTCACGAACTTAAATCGTTGCTAAAATATGTAGAGCTAATTATTTTGGTGTGCAGCAATCAGTTTTTTTTTATAAGGGTTGGAATTTTTTTAAACTAAAGGAAGATATTTTATTTGCAGTTAAATACTACCCTTTTTTCGGGGGGAAATGCGCAACCGCACCGTACCCACCGTTGTTGGCTAGACGGCACCGTTGTTGGCTAGACCCGGCAGAGTGCCAGGTCTAAAACCCCTCGGTGTTCTCCCTGCCCTTTTAGGAGCGTGTGGTAGGGTCCACAATACGATACCACTACTCACGCGCCTGGACTTATATACTACCCTTATTATATTAATGTATAACTATATTTTTCTTTTCAAAATTCTGACGACACATTCCAATCTTAGGTTTTTAAAAAATCACAATTTATAGCAAACGCACCTAAGTCTTAAAAATGAGATAGTAACGTCTGTTGAAAGTAATGTGGAAGCATTCATAATAATTCTTTCACTTAAGCTATTATTTGCTTTCTGTTATTATGCATCAAGATAGCGTCAATAATCATGATATTATGACAAGTCAAATACGTAATGCAATCTCATCTTACCTTCTGCGCACAGTCCATTATTATAATGAAAGTTAGTCAATATTGTACAGGCCCTAATATTTGAGAACCAAGATTGATGAATTGAATATTCAATTAATTAATCAAACACTTATTACAAATATTTTCACAGAGAAATCTGTTCACGCTGTGATATTTCGGCCTTTCAAATGGTAAATAGAAGAATGTTTTCAGTTTTGACATCAGACAATTTTTTCATCTTTTATAATAAGAATCTTTTTTTTCTTATTCCTAAATAATCGCCTAAATACGAGTATAATATAATATTTTGCTGAATCAAAAATCGCAATATTCTGAATCACGGACAGAGTCAGAGACGATAGTGTTAAGTTAGAATTGCATAGTTATTTGGCTTTGAATGATTTTATACCAAGTCTCGTAGGTAATTAATATCATATTCTTTTTACGTCACAGTTCACTTTAACTCAGTTCAAAAAAGGATTAGGTACACTTATTTCAAATCAGCAGGCCAATTGTGGATCATTCATCGTATGACATGGTATAAATTTTAAAAAAAGATGTCATGAAATGCTTCATTTCGTATTATCGATCTCCAATGATATCATCACTTTGGCATAATTTAAATGTTGTTTATCGTGATATAATGAACGAATGATCAAAAATCTGACCGAAAGTCTTATTTCTCGTTTTGCAAAATGATTTCATATGATATCATTTGAAAACCATGAGATCGGTAATATCGGCCTGTAGATGCCACCAATAATGAACCTCGATGATATAGGTACTCAACAGAACCATTTCGTCGTACCTTTGAATATTTAGTTAGCCTGGCGAACGCAAACTGTACAGTATTTTATACAAACATCACCCGATCAGTTAATTACGCTTAATTCATATGTAGCGGTCCACATCAATCTACTTCGGCCACCATTGGCGTAATTTATTGATTTAGCCAAGTTCGATGTTGGAGTTTTTGATTTTTGTTATAGCATATAGATTTCATATTGGTGCTCCATTATCGTTCAGTATATTTAAGAACAGATGTACATGTTCTTGCATTTTCTAGCTAGAAAATGCTTATTATCAATGCTTATTAGTATGATTGAAACACACTTGTTAACATCACTGAAAGGACACAAATAACCTCCCCCTGCGTTTTTACACCCTTTAGGAATGATTTTGGAAATAAAACCTATTTTTTATCCTTTCCCACAACTCAAAGTATCTACATTCATTCAAAATTTCATCTAAATCGGTTCAGCGGTTATTGATCCTCAATACAAACTTTCACCCCCCTTTTCTCCCCCTTAAGGAGTGATTTCTACGATAAAAGCTACCCTATGTCCTTTCTCAGGCGACTATCTGTGTACCAAATTTCATTAAAATCGGTTCAGTAGTATTTACGTGAAAGCGCGACAGACAGACAGACAGAGTTACTTTCGCATTTTTAATATTAAGTATGTATTAACCTTTATCATACAAAGTATATATTAATCTTTATCATACAAAAGGCGTGGCAATAGGGCACTTTTTTATCTATTTTACAACAACCACACACTTAAGGTATGCAAAAAATAAGAGGGTTTAATACTGTAGTGGTTCATGAGGTCGTGAGGATAGATAGATGTTGACAAATAGTTACCTACAGCAGCTATTGCGATAAATTATGCGTGGTGGTGAAAAAACCCGGGTTAAGGCGCATAGTGCTCCCAATGACCTTGCGTCGATCGTCCCGCACTGATTACATAGGAGTGAGTGAGTGAGAGTGAGGGGAATATTCAAGCAAACCTTTACGCGGAAGATGAATTATTTCATAAAAAATTAATAAAGGCGAATAAGAAAAATCTAAAAAGACCATCCCCTAAAATATTGTTCACTTTATTTATTGAAATCGAAAGTATGTGATTTAACCTAATATTTACGAAGCGATTAGGTTTATAGTTTTAAAATCGAGGCATGTTTGGGTCACATTTTAACCAAGTTTTAATTAATTTATCAAAAAATTAAAAAGACCATCCTCTAAAGAATGCGTTGAATAATAACATATCTTTTTTAAAGATTTTTTTATTCAATATTTATGAAGAGAGCCGGTTTTTTCTGCAGTGATTTTTTATGATTGACGTTACTATGCGCCTTAACACTGATACACTTTTTGGAAGCTTAATAAAAGCGAAGCTCGGCAAATGACGATGTTTGATTTTTTACAGAGACGTGATGTATTTGGTGACATGAGATTGTTCTATTTCTAGATAAGTATATAAGTTTTTTCGGTAAACTTTTCTTTGTTATCTGTATTCATAGAATATGTAATGCGTGCCTTCAAGTTTAAGTAATTGTTTTGACTATTAGCCATTAGGGTTGTGTAATCGATTCGAGAAAATTAAACATTGTCGCAACGATTTGCGCATTCATTTCTCAGTGGGTGTACCTACAACACTCGCATTTAATTGATAAACACTTTAACCGTCAGTTTCGTAGATAAATATAACGCCGGCTTCACAGATAAATGTGATTCGGAGTAATTGCTGCCAGGAACCACTTACTCTTGCGCAAGCGACCCGGGATAAGTTGAGAAACAAAGAATACTTAAATATGTCACTTTCATCACTTAAACTTTTAAGTACGGACACATGTTGTGGAATGTAGGGGCGAAATTAATGGATTTTAAGACAAGAGGCGGTGTAGGTCGCAGAGAATGAGGTTGGATTGAGGCACGGAGCTCGCACCATTGTCATGACTATGAGCGGGACCATAGAAAGGTGGAGAAGTACGCATAGGGAGACGAAGGGAAGGGAAAAAATTGTAGAGTCAAGAATCGCCCACGGCAGAGTACAGTAGTAGATTCTCTCACGGTTCAGCCATTATAATGGAATGGTTGGTATGTACAGGTGGTAAAACATGATGGTATGTGGTCACCGAAGTTTGAATCCGTCCATTTTTTAGACTGATTACCGCAAGCGTCAGGTGGTCTTTATGGCGTTGCCGGAGTTTAAGAAGGCGAGAACTTTGATTAGGCGAGAACTATATGTACGAGTATATAGTGTGTCCTCACCCTAGCAAGCAAGCAGCTCCAGGTGTTATTTTACGGCTGGGCCGCGGGCATCCCCTAAAGGATATATTTCCATCCATATGTGAGGCCATTTGTGTCGAATGGGATTAATAAGGCGCCTAGTCGTCTCAATCACAGAAAATAATTGACGAATAAACCATATAATTTCGAAAATATCTTATAAAAATTATTAAAAAACGAACCGAATTTTTCAGTACATTTATCAAAATAGTATTTCAACTTCATCAAAGAGTAACCCAAACGTGCATCGATTTTGAAGCTTGACTACATCGCATGGACAATGTTGGGTCAAAACATGTACTTTCATTGTACGTTTAATTGAAACAAACTTTTAAGCTTTATTCTCGGTACCTTAGCCACGTTATATGTTTAATTGTGCACAATTGCGCAAGCCGTTTGTGCGGCATATCGTTTTGCCGCCTTAAGGCACATATTTTCTTGTGCAAACGATTATTCGTGCAAATGAGATTGAGCATGTAGCCGGATCTTTGGTCGGTAAGCAGCACTTCACTTTTATATTTTGTTTTTGTGAAATAATATCCACGTATGATATATTTCGTTATTAATAACAATGCTTCAGTAAATAACTAGACATTGCAAATTTCATGCCATCATTTTATTGTGAACTAGCTTTTGCCCGCGACTTCGTTCGCGTATTTAAAATCCTAATAGGGTTGTACTTTTGTACAATAATAATTATTTTATTTCCTTTTTAAGGGTATTTCTGTGACTTGTTTCATCATTTAAGGCGTCTTTTCCTGCCCACAACTATTTAGTAACTCATGCGTGATCCAACGTTTAGAGGCGTCTTAAAGGTGCTGACTACTGGCCTTGGATCTATGCATGCTTAATTTCTTTGAGTGTGAGTGAGAGCTAATGAGATAAATTTGTAAGAAAACGCTTGCGCGTAAGCTGAAATATTTGAATAGAAAGGATACAATAAAATCTAAGCCACACATAGACAGGAACTTAATTGTACTCAATTGAAGCTTAGTCAAAATATTGATATACCACTGATCACAAGAGTCGGTCTTATCGCTGAAAGCAAACACTTCCTTCAAAAGCAATCCGAGTGTTTATTAACTAACTAGCTGTGCCCGCGACTTCGTCCGCGTGGAATAGTAACGTGTGTTGAATTTAATAAAAAGAAGCCTATGTTATACCTTATATAATTAGCTATCTATTAGTGAAAGATCCATCAGAATCGGTCCAGCAGTTCCGGAGATTAGCGGGAGCAAACAGACAGACAGACAAAAAAAAATTGTGTTTTTGTTATTGGTACCCGATATACATTTATACCCATTTAGTAAAAACTTGTTATTTTGACATTACAAACAGACACTTCCATTTTATTTATTTGTATAGATGTATAGATAAAATTAAATTATCTTGTTATTAAAATACTAATTTCACTAGTTCCACTTGACTCTTTATTATATTTAAGTTATTGCGACCGGTTTTGTAATAACTTGACAGGCCGACGTAAAATTTAATATTTTAATCTTAAACTTATGACATTCCACAAATTTGATATTTATAATTTCATTCATTTTTGATAACGTGACTTTGACTGGAGTGTGACACAGTTTGATTCATCTGCTATTAATATTGTCCAACAAAACGAAGGCACATTCAAAATAACTTTTGACGCTTTTATAAAGATCGTGAGGGTATATTTATGTAAATATACCCTTCCCATGAAATTTGTTTATTGCCTGACGATGATGTATCGAAACCGGTTGCAATAACTTAAATATAATAAAGATTCAGGTGGAACTAGTGAAATTAGTGTTTTAAGAACAAGATACCATGGAGTTCCATCAGGAAATTATAAAGCTTTAACTATTTTAAAAATTAAATTACGTATTTACGCCAAAATGCAATTAAAATATATACTCATAAATAGATACAAATCTAATAATTTTAATATGAAATTACTAACTGCATGATAACAGCTAGTAAATAAGCATTATTCACGTTTTAACTTATACGTAACAAGAAAGTACGTAAAATTCACCACGCGATTTAGTTTCAAGCTTCAAAATGGATGCCTGTTTGGGGTACTTTTTGATGAAGCTGAAATAAGTTCATCACATTATTGTGGAAAATCCTATGTCACTCAGATTGACTGAACGTTTTTTATTGCGTATTCATAAATAATATTTTACTGTAGGAATAATGCAAATTTTATTATATGACATGTAGTGACGTAAAATTAACTGATATTGTCATCTTCTGATATATAAAAATCTTGTGTCACAGTGTTTGTCATTGAACTCCTCTGAGACGGCTTGACCGATTTTTATGAAATTGCTCGTGTTTGTTTGGTGTGTAGGTCTGACAAAGGTCGTATGCAATTTTTATACCCATCAGTGATAACAGTGGCCCTTTCCAGATTTTTTTTTAATTTGGCATGAAAAATACATGTTTATAACCCTAAATTTTCACCCTTCTACCACTAACCCCCAATTTCAATAGTATTTTTTCCTGGAAAAACGTAGTTCGCCGGCACAGCTAGTTTAACTATAATTATAATACTGAATCTACTGACTTGTCTATAGCACGGTAATAGTATGTACTATTACGGTGCCTATAGTGACACAAATGTTACTTACGGTCAATAAATAAATAAAGAAATAGTCCTGTTTGTGTAAATAAGATTAAGCGTAGGCGTAGCTCTACCTAAAATTTGCGCCAACTCTTTGCGCATGTAAAGCGCTATCGTTTGAACGCCTTACAGTTTTTGCACAAACTACGCATGCAAGATTGAGCGTGTAACCGCACCCTAGATTCGAATTGTAACAGCAGCGAACAGCATGACAAGTTAGAAGGGTTGGTCTGTTGAATGGCGAAGTGACGCTCGACTGAGCAAAAACCTACGCAATTGCCCACACGGCCCCGCAACGCGCCATCCCTCAATCGAAATTAATTTGTGGGGCGGCCATCTGTGAGTCTGAGCATGTTTTGATTATGCTTCAGTTTCTAATTACTAAAGCTTGCATATGAAGTATTATGTTTATACGACATAGCTAGAATGACGAAATTGGCGATAATAGGTTAGGAAGTTAGGAGTAGCCCGCAACTGCGAGTTTGGTTACATCGCGTTCATCTAAGAGAATATACACTAAAATTAGGGATAAAGAGTAGTACATTCTTATAGCTTGTTTTTTCATACAAACGTAGTCCTCTGTTTCCTTCCTGGATAATGGCAATAGTTGCTCTGGTTAAAAATCTATGACCACTATTAGTACGTTCCTATGTTTTCCTTTTTTAATATGCTTTATTTTTTTTTTCGATATTCAAACATTCAGCAAACAAATTTGACGCGATTATATGAAAAAAAGCAAAATATACATACCAGCAGAAACACAACCTTTTTTAAATTTTAAATGCAAAATGTCATTAAATCGGTCTAGTTTTAAAGGAGAAAAAGCAGAGGACTACGAAAAGTTTACTTTGTGTATTTTTATAGGTTTCTTCGGTCTGAGCTGCAGTTGTCTATCTCGCCCAAGTACAGTAGGTAAGCTCCTTATCAAGCTATACAGTTTGACCTTTGGACTAGGCTTGCCAATCCCGCCAAGTCCCGCTTCTGGGTTAATTTTGGGCCGTCCCGTCGTAACCCCTTGCGGGACGCCTTTTGTCCCGGATATCAGTGATTATATGATTATATGAACTCCACTAATTTGTTGCACATTATTAAGATTTCTTAATATCTACGCATTGCGTATTTCGAATTTTATAACTACGTATTGCAAAATTTGCAAAACAAAAACTTGTTAAAATGCGCAAAATGCAAAATAAAATCGCAAAATTGAATAACTTAAAATGTTTGTAATACATTTGTAGTGATTTTTTATTAAATGATAAAAAAATATGTAGTTTTTTTCTAACCATTTTGTATGTAATGTGTTGTGGTGTCTCGCGTAACACACGCAAGTCCCGGATGTCGAGCTGGCTAATCCCGGGAATGTCTTTTTTGGAGTTGGCAAGCCTACTTTGGACCGTTCTCATGTCGCCCATAATAGTGGCGGTTTTTGTATTGTAAATGTATAGCTTGAATGGGCTTACTGTACCACGATCGCTTATAGCAAGGTTAAAACAATACTGAAACAGAAATACCGCTCTTGCTAGGGGGCTGCTCGTTTGTTGGGCAACAGCAATACCTTTTGCAAATACCTACTTTTGAATTCTTTCGACCTTAATGTTTCCCCTTAAGCTATCTCAATACTAAATTTCATTAAAATCAATTCAGCGGCTTAGGCGTGAAAGCGTAACATAACGAAAGACAGAGTTAACTTCGAATCTATACTTACTTAATATTATAAAGCTGAAGAGTTTGTTTGTTTGTTTGCTTGAACGCGCTAATCTCAGGAACTACTGATTCAAATTGAAAAATTGTTTTTGTGTTGGATAGTCCATTTATCGAGGAAGGCTTTAGGCTATATAACATCACGCTACGACTAATAGGAGCTGAGCATCAATGACAAATGTTGCAAAAACGGGTAAAAAATATACGACGAAACGTAGTTCGCTGGCACAGCTAGTTTATAATATTAGCAGAGATTGGGATCTGCCGTTAGTCGTGCCATCGTTTTTAAGGTTCCGTACCACAAAAGTAAAAAAATGGCACCATTTTAGAATCACTTCGTTGTACGTCTGTACGTCTGTTTTTCAAGAGCCTTTTACCAAGAACGCGTAGAGATAAACTGATACCTAGGGTATATCGGATACCTATACTCGGTTACTTTCAGCTGTGAAAAATCAAGCTTGTCAAAATCAAGTCATCGTGATCAAAAGATATTTATGATCGTTCATGTCGCATATTTTAGCATATTTGGCGATTATACAAGGGAATCAAAACTATGTGGGTACTTCTCGTTGATTTGGAATCATGAAATTTGCTAAGAGCGATGTTAACGCACATATTAAGGAAAAAATCCGAAACCTTAAATATGTGTACAAAGTTAGGAACTTATACAAGGTGTTTGGTATATACCCTATATGTGCCCTATTATCGTGGCGTCCAGCATCTTTACGCATAATAAGACTGACCGACTCTATGACATGACAGGTGACGACTAGACAAAATTGGAATACTTGTGACGATAGGACATTGACGGACTAGCCGAGACAAAGAAAACTATTGACTTTGATTTAGACCTAACGACTCAATACACCTATAAAGCCGAAACCTACCCATGTTAAGATAGTTTTATAAAACTTATGGCGTCATTAAAAATTCGAAATAGTAAAATTTCACTAGGTATCCTTGTTACTGAGATAAGAATTAACTGTTGCGAAATAATAATAAATCTAAATTTAACTCGAAATAATTAACAACAGCGCAAAATAAAATTTATCCAAAAATATGTTGCTTTGAGAATTTTGGAATAAAATGAATTAATCCTTTCTTATTATAATTCTATTCAAATATAGATTAAGTTAAAGAAACACTCATGATGTTATGATGTTTCACATAATAGACCAACTAACTAGACATTGAAAAATTGTACATGAAAATAAATATATTTGTACGACTATGGTCCTGATGATTACATTAACGATACCATTTCAAATATTTTTCACAACACATTTGATGCAACAAGCAAAACGTTGATAATCGCCTAAGATCTGTCATTTATTTTATTAATTTAATATGTGGAAGTTGTAAAGAACTTACTTAGCTAACAGACGTCACGCTCTATAATTTTAAGAGTAAACTGACAACTATCATAATAGTTAACTGTTCAACGTTCAGCGAAAATGTATCAAGAATAATAATTATTGCCTTGAAATTACTTTAATAGCTTAATATACTGATCAATACGTTGTCTTCATTAAATTGCACAAGAACTTCAGAAAATGTTGCTATCACATTTGAAGAAGTATTGACCAGCCTTTAATTAGACTTGGTGGTACTATTATGACATAAAATGAAATATGAATGAAATTTCAACTGTATTGATAGCTTAACCAAAGTCGACTATACAATATTTGTAATAAATATATCTTCCTATGTATACGGTCTTAGTTAGTTTTAGAAATGTACTGTAAAAACAGACAGTTCAGTTTACCTAAAGTTGAAACTCTTGGTCGTTAACCTGATCATCGTATAGGCATGCTAATCCTTATTGGTTATCCTTATGACGGTAATAGAGTCAATGACTGTATAGTAATTTGGTACATCACAACGCTGACCTTAAACGCTCAAAATTTTCGTCATGACATTAGTAAATTGCACGTGGTCACAATCCCTTCAAATTGGTCGCCACTTACTTCCAAATGGTACATTATTTAGAATGAGAACGGTGTTATTACATATTGAGAACATTGAAGTGTACATGTTAACAGTTACTTTAGACGCTACGGACAGGACAGTCAATGTGAGGATCGTGTATTGTAGTTGACGATTGTTGGCTGTGGTCAGTCCTATGATGGGTGACCAAAATACAAAACATCTTAAGCTCCTTTGTGATTCAGAAGGCACGTTAAACAGTGGGTCGTGCGCCTGATCTCGCCCCGGTCGTGTCGGCTAACCGTCCCATCGGACTAGGCGAGTGAAGGAACAGAGAGTAGTGTACTTGCGATTGCGCAGTCACTTGTGTACTATAATATCTCCTGCGCAGATGGCTAGTCTCTGTTGAGATTGGCCGCCGTGACCGAATATCGGTTAGGAGGACATCATGATCGCTCAAAACAATTTTAAACCCGCACTGAGAGCGGGATGGCGCTATATGCAGTAAGAGCGGTGTCTCGGTTTCAATATCTACCTACTGAGCGATCATGGTATCAGCCCTCATCCTGGGCGTATAGCCAAAGTATCATTTGCGTTCGATACGTTCACGTTATCCCTTCGCTCAGTCTCTAAATATCATATTATCAAAATATCATAATCGCAAAACATCCTATTCTCAAAATATCATATTGAGAATGATTATTGATGTAGCGACAGGGAAGCTCTTGGCCTTCATCTCACCTGATGGTAAGTGATGATAAGGTCGAAAGCGAGCTTTACCTGGACTCCTCAACAACTAAGGAACTGACTATCTTACCTCTAATTGTAGGAACACAACAATGCTATTAACGTTGTTATTATGGCGACAGACTTAGGTAAGACGGTGGTAGCTAGCCATAGGCGAGCTCAGAAACCTACTACCAACCAAACCGAGCAGAAAAATATCGAACCCCAGACCTTCCGGTCAACACCCGGTGGTCTCAATCTCAACCACTAGACAACGGAGGCGGTTAAAACGGTTACTTTGTTTTCGTTTTTGAATTGTTACTAACTTGTTTTGGCAATAATTTAGCCTTATTACTTAGCTATCCCAACTAGGGTTGCCACCTGTTTTTGTCCTAATTTTTTTCAACCTTTAAAATCCAGTGTACTTTACACTCCACTTTATTTCCACTTTATTAATATGTTCAAAAATATATTTTTCGTTAATTTTTATTGTACTCAATCAATAAAAAAAACAGACAAATTTTAATAACGACCTTGACATAACATTTTTGACATTTGTGGTTAAGTTGCATTCAGGAATGAACTTCTGGCGACCTCTACATAACCTGTCTTCCGTATTACGTAAACATTCTTACAATAAACTTTTATTTGTATTTTTAATGTTAAATGAATGAAATTAAATCACGCGAAATAAAGTATTTTTGGTTACTTTATCGTTGGCATAAAGTATAGAGTACAATTAACCGAAATAACCTACAATACTTTATAATAAAGTATGGGTGGCAACCCTAATCCCAATGCCAATATTGAGCCACTGAGATTCTATTTATCTTAATTCCACGTGTGTCACTGTTCCAGGTCCCGTGGTGTTCCCCCCCTCACCCCCCGGTGACCCATCCCAGACCAGCGGCGTGGTCGTCGGCGCGTCAGGGTACGGATTCGTTCCAGCGGGATCCCAAGGTAAACCGTACGGCCGATGAAGGTAGCTCCGTAGTTAGAACTAATATCGTAAATGAAATGTAAATGAAAGGGTCCGCGCTGGAATTGTTTGGACCAATATGGTAAAAGTCGAGTTATCTTACCCGATACTTCTGGATAATTAGCGATATTTTGTAGAGCTCTAAATTTTGAAGACTTTTAATTAGTTCTACCAGAATGTAACGATTATATCAATCTTTGAATGTATCTGTTACTGAAAATATATTTATCTACGGTACTGAAAAAAATTTCAGCTGTCATCTTCATAATTGACAGAAGTGTCCGTTGAGTAGGAAGTAAACAAAATGTGTATTGTGTCCGAATATTGCAACAAACATACGGGACCCTTTTGTTTTTATTATTTTTATGCTAAGACAATACCTAATACAATACCTATAACATTTGTTTTGTTTGAGGGCCTCTTAAAATATTATGCATGTTCCCCAATGTTCAGCACTGCAGCTTATGCCTCAAACATCACCCTTTACCTATTGTATTTATTTCAATATGGCCTTAATCAGAAATGTATTACCATAATCGATAAATTGTACATATAAGTCAAGAATTGTATAAAGTGTGTTTGGTTTTTTAACGTTTTCCAAATTAAAATTCCCTTTTTATAAATTGATACTCTCCAAATGCTTTTTTATTGTGATAGTAAAATTAATAGGTGTTATAGATATTTTTAAGGTTTTAATAATAGTAAGTAGTTCTTTTTATTCGCTGTTCTATTCAATTTTCGACTAGAGCTTAAAACTTTGTGGTTGTTTTACCTTTAATGCTGTCTTAAAATTATTCTGTTTGCCTTCGAGGACTGAATCAGAACAGTGTGATAAGATATGTAATTTATTCTAGTTCAAAGACTAAGCATGAAAATTTGCATGAGCCCTTTGTAGAAATCCCTGGAATGGTTTTAATGAAACACTTAGTTTTAAATGTACATTTTAGTTTGTAATATTTTTTTGTTTTAAAATATTTGTGTTGCCAGGGCCAAAGTATAAATATTTGCAATGTATTCAGATATTGTGTGAATGATGCTGTGAATATGGCTTATGTATTTATACTTAATTTAAAAATAAACATTAATAATTTGAAATGTTTTATTCCCGATCCTGTTAAACACGCACCTTGTATTATGCATGCCGCACACCAATGCTTCAAATAATCATAATGCGGCCGAACGGCAGTAGCAGATAAAAGATGTAAGCTGTATTCTAGATAAGCATTAGGTATCACATTGCTGGTGCTGACAACTGATGGTAGCCTCGTTTTGCGATTCTTTAATTGTTACAAATGAAACGGTAGGAACTAATTTTAGATGCTGAATTGTGACGCCTCACCTACTCAGTCCAGTAACTTAAAATTTCAAATAATACAAATCAGAATCGGCTAAAATTATACATTTTTTTATTTATTTTTGAAATCCTCTGAAAACCCTTTTTGATTCAAGAAAAAAAATAGTCCAAATATCTAATTTGAAAGCTGTCAAAAACTGGTATTAGAGGACCCGTCTATTAGCATGGGTAGGTATTTGATGCTAACTTACCGTAGCAAAAATGTTGAAATGGAACATTCGAAAGTAGCACGAAAAGTTAACACCAAAGACTAATGAAACGCGTTGATGCTAAAAATGTTGAAAATGTTGCAATTCCATGCTTATCTGGAACACACCTTTTGTTAAATTTATCGCTTGGTAAGTAATTTTATTTGTAGATATCTAAATGTTTCTATTAATATAAATTTTCCTTTGTATATACTTACGTCAAATGTTTACATTACCTACTAACTACGAATAGGGCATACTGATTATTGAAATAAAGGCTTTCATGAGCTAATTAAGGTATTAGCCGCAGAATGTTGAATGGGTCCTCCCGCCTCCGTTGACCGCGTCTCGCGCATGCCTAGTTGGTATTGCAACCATACAGTACTATTATTTATTCTGTGACTGAGGTTTGATATTATTCGAATCCGGGGGCAAGAATTGGGCGACCACTAAAATCCATTCAAAAGATGACTTTGGTCAATCCAGACGGAGGCTTTTTCATTATTGCGACCAAAGTTATGGTGATGAAGCTTAGCATTTGCTCATCTAGTTCTACACAGACAGATCTATTGCCTCAATAGCTTTAATTGTTTTTCGAAACCAAACATCACTAGAAGATTAAATTCTAATACAATTTGCTATTACCTAATTAATCTCACGTTCTCATATAGCTAATTCAAAACTAAAATAAAACCGATTGAGGTAAAATTTGAAGACGAGGTGTCTTTTTGGTGGAGGTGGAGGTGGGGCTGGCCCGGCAGAGTATCATGCCGACCCACTTAAACCTCCCAGTGTTCTCCCAGCCCTTGTGGGCGCGCATGGTAGGGACCACACTGCGACTACCACTACCAGCGCGTCCGAGCAAGCCCGACCTGCGAAATGACGTCCTCGCAGAAGGAGGCAAGACGAAGTGTCTTAATTTTTTTCTAGTTATCGCTCTAAGGGAACTGGTTAATAAGTTTTAAACTTAAAATGAAATTTCTTTTGTACATTTTTAATTTAAATTTCTTATAGGTAATTAAGTTATAGAAGAACTAATGAGAGTGACTGACATTTTTCGCTCCCGAATGTGATACGTGATCGATAAATCATTGCAAGGAAATAATTTACCTACTGTATAATAATAATAGAGAAGTGTTGATCCGGCAATGCGAAGGTCATTCAGGCTAAAAGAGCCGGAACGGTAGTTTATAAGATCAGCTGTCTCAATTAATGGCTCGAAGCATTTTGATAAGGAAATGAGTTATGTTTATCAATCTAGAGATATGACTTGGAAAAGTTTTGCTGTATTCTAATTGTAATAATTAGGCTGGGTTCTACCAGAAGAGTCTCTACTTAACATATATTAAACTCTATGGAAAAATGCGTCATGTCAAAAAATATTTCTTAAGTGAGTTTAACATGAAACTAAAAAAAATTATGTCCACAATGCATCGAAGGTACAGCCGGCTTCAAAGTAGATAAGCATTTTTAGCATATTTAGTAAAGTGAAAAAATTTTTGGAGATTATCCCGAACATCCAAACTCACAAACTTTACCTCTTTAAAATCTATATTATATAATTATGTAAGTATGTAAAAATATCGTGTCACAGTGATGTCTGGGACAAACTCCGAAGCTACTTAACCGATTTTGATGTTTGGCTTAATGTATGCAATTTGGTCCAACTTAAAAGATAGGATAGTTTTATCGATTTGACCTTAATATTTATACAGTGGAAACTCGATTATCTGGCTCTCAGTTATACGGATTCGCGAGGTTAATCGCTACTTCCAACCCTAATCAATTTTTTTTTTCAAAAATAATTTTATACTTACCTTCAAGTAGAATCCATGCATGCACGGAGATATCCGAACTCGCAGATCTCCGAAAGCAACTTATTTCAAATTCAAATTCAAATTCAAAAATCTTTATTCAACATAGGCTTTTACAGGCACTTATTGACGTCAAAACAAAGCAAAACATTCTAATTTAAAGAAAACATATTTAACCTTGTATGTGCATACATTCTGAAAATACTCAAGATGTCTGCAAATACAAGTAGGAATGAAAAAAAAGTTGAATCTACACCTTTTTTTGATAATCTTTTCTATGCTTAACTTTGGTTACCATAGAGGATCAAAGCACTCGTCAATACGAATCAAACGAGCCCAAATTCGATGGGGTTGTGTCATTTTATTTCGGAATTTCTATGGCCACCTTCCAGCTCCAGCATTAGACCCTGGTTACCATAAAGGATCAAAGTACTCGTTAAAACGAATCAAACGAGCCCAAACACGATGGGGTTGTGTCATTTTATTGCGGAGTTCCAATGGCCACCTTCCAGCTCCATGTTACCTACAGCGCAACTTTTTGCTAATTTCTGTAAAAACTACTAATAAAAGTAAATAATATTTTAACCTTTTTTAAAAGCTTATAAAACCAGCAAGTTATTTTAGTAGTTTTTACGCCAACTGTCTTACTTTTTTTTTTAAATAATTGACGTCGATTTTCAGAAAGATATAAAATTATGTAAGGTTTTGACAACAATTTTAATTTAAATTAACTAACCATTTTTCAGCTTTCCGCAATTAATCAATTTGTCATTGCAAATGATGTAGTTTAAAAAAAAAATTTTTTTGGTAACAAGTCGGAAAAAATCTCAAAAACTTTAAAACCGTCGTAGCTCGATAACCAACTGTTTTTGACCCCTGGTTAATTGGGCTTTTTTGTTGCTTATGACCTGTACTATAACCCCTTTCAAGAAATACATCGACTTTTCCTGTCATCCTGTATATATAGATGGTTACACCTATATTGCATTGTTAATAGTTGGTGTGACATGGTACTAAAATGGTTATCTTTTGAAGCCGGCTGTACGTTTGTTCGCGACGTTGTCTGTGATGTAATATAAGATTTTGAAAAATAACTCAATGTTACTCAGATAATCTGGTTTAAATAGGTAAACTTGTAATTGTAATCATCCGTTTCAAGTATAGCCGATATAAATAATATTGATTCGATTAAATTACCCGTGCGGCGACGGATTACGAAAGCTTCCTTTCTTCCTGTGGATGTTATCCCTCTGCGAAAGGATGGAAAATTCGAAAAAAAAAAATCTCTGGTTGGCGTGCTGTAGTAACCCATTTTTTTTGTTCTATATGATCAAATTTTACGGATAATGAAACCCTGGGATCTCTCTAATTTTGATATAAATCCTCTTGACCAATAGATGCGGTCAAAATGTTGTCTAAGTACTTGAGTTTTTTAAATTATTATACTTAAATAAAAAAATCAAATCGTATGACCTACACGTTTTCAATTATGAAGTCGCAGAATATTCAATTATTCATATCGGAGCCTTTTTAATTGCACCCAGTGAAATTTCTAGGTGACTTCACTTAACCCGCTTGCGCAAACAATCAATTTCGGTTCTCTTAATCTCGCGGGCCCTAGGGACCACGGTCAAACGCATTTTAATTATGAAATTGACATATCGCAGTAATAAACACGGGGCCGGATTAAGGGGCGAAAACATTGATTATGTTATTAAGATTCCTCATAATTCTTACAAAAAACAAACTTTTTGTATTTGTGGCTAATTGTTAAATAGAGAGTAAAATAAAATAATATTAGACACTTGAATGAATGAATAAAATATTTATTGTTAATAGAAGACGCATATCCGTAATTATGTGCAAACAAAACAACAATTAACAAAAGGCGACCTTATTGCCTAGGCGGTAATCTCTGTTTTCTTCTCGGTTTCTGACAAGAAATTGATCGTTAATATCAAACTTACCAAAATTGTTTTACAAGAACACTGAAAAGGTAAAAATAATAATATAAGAATAGGTACAGACAACATCACACTTCTATATTGAAGTCGGTGCCAAATAAGACTTTCTAGGAGATTCATCGTTTGGCACTATATTTTTAACTTTCAGTGTTTTTGAAGTCGGTTTTTATTTTTTGAAAAAAAAATTTATTTTTATCTTTTTAGTGAATTGAAAAACCCTAATAAGCTGGTATTAAATTAAGGTTTCGCTCAATTTTCATAGGATCCCATCATCAGATCCTGACTTTAGTGACCTTGGGACCATCCTAGGACTATGCTCTATCGAATAGAAAAATAATTTTGAAAATCGGTCCAGAATTGGCGGAGTAATGGCGTAACATACACACAAAACACATTGGATACACCTGAAAATTTAAGGGTTTTCCTCGATTTTTATGGGACACCATCATCAGATCCTAATTTTGGTGACTTTGGGACCACTCTTGAAGTATACTCTATCGAATACAAAAAGATTTTTGAAAATCGGTTTTCTATTGGAGGCGTATACACACAAAAAAAAACATACGCATCGAATTGAGAACCTCCTCCTTTTTTGCAGTCGGTTAATAAAAGTGCAAGGTGCTATTTTCTTCGACTTTTAATCAGTTCTTTTCTCGGTTCACGTAACTGCTCAATCAAAAATTTGCATGAAAATTTTTGTAATATTTAACTTTGAATATAAAGAATGGTTTTCCTTTAGTTAAACTTCCTATCATCTATATTTAGTGTATTTGCCCTCCGACTACCGTTTTTCCACAGTGTATATATATTATTAGCAGTGTGCTGTGCATACCTAATAAAGTTGTTTCTTACGCTTCAATTAAAAGCAATAAAGTTAAATAACAAATAAATAAGGCTATCAAGTTTAAGGCGATACAATATCTCATCTCGAGTCTTCATTAATATCACAGAAAATACCGCACTTCACACAATAATGTCACGTCCATTTATCTTCCTGTGTGGTACAGTAAATTTCCCAAAATTAAATATGTTTTATTTGATTCAGGTAAATATTCTTATATATAAAAATCTCGTGTCACAGTGTTTGTTATCGAACTCCTCCGAAATGGCTTGACCGATTTTTATGAAATTTTTTGTGTATATTTGGTAGGTCTGAGAATAGGACATAGGCTATTTTTGTACCCCTAGGTGATAAGGATGGTTCTCTCCATCTCTTATAATGTCTTTGACGTTTATGATATAATGACAGTTCAGTGTTTGTATTATATTTTGATTTCCACCAAAACTGTGCTTCAAACTACCCTTAGTACTGCTCTGTGTTTGCGAACTGTGTTCACTGGCTTGTAACTTTTATAATTTAATAAAAGAGTTTGGACTTACAAAATTAATTGTCGAGGCACACATCCCTTCTCCGGCGTTTCTGGCTCGTGATATTTATCTAATGCATATTAATATGTTTGCTTAAACAAAAATGGACGGCGTTCTGTCATGTGCGTTTGTTTAATTAATCCATATTAGAGTCCCGAGCCTTTTGGCTCCAAAATGAACAACTGGTTTCTTTGAAGTGTGTGTCTTTGTTTCGCGTTAACAGGTTTGCGTTTGTTTTCATATTTTCATTAGTTACATTTTCAGAAATATCTGCATTTACTAATTATCTAGTGTAATTTATGTAAGTAATACACAGTCGTACCACAATAGTACAAAATAAATATTGTATATAAACAGCCTTTTTGAGTATTTTTTACTGAAATAACAATTAAAACATTCTGACAGTGTTCCTACTCGGGAGCTTGGGTAAAAATCACAAGTCCATTTTGGGGGGGGGGGGGGGGGTTTGAAAAGGTTACCTAGCTGATTTGATTTTTCGTAGAAGTAGAAGTTTCGTAGTTTTTCGGAGAAATAGGTAAGAAAAGACCCACGCAGACGACTGGTACAGTCTCCCTCGGGCAAATGGTAAACCAGCTTGTTACTTCCTGTATTAACTCGTAAAAAGGCTTGGTGACTGACTGACGTATCAACGGAGAGCCCAAACTACTGGAGCTAGAAGCATGAAATTCGGTGCAGGTATTCATTGGCTTATGTAGGCGTCCACTAAGGAAGGATTTTTCAAAATTCCCACAGGAAGCTGAGACATCCCCATCCAAAAAATATAAGCGAAACGTAATTCGCGGGCACAGCTAGTCTTCTATCTATATATATAAAAATCACTGTATGTATGTTTGTCACCTATGCGTTCCGAAACCATTCATCAGATTGTAATGAAACTTTGGCAGGGTGTTCTGGGAACGCCCGTGAGGGTTTCTAGCAAAAAAATAGCATTTACGTGGCATTGCAACGCATGCCGGGTATATACAGCTAGTAATGCAGAAAATGAAAGAATGAAGCGACAGAATACTTTTTTACAGAATTATTTATACTTCGCCATGTTTTATGGCACACATACGCATAGCGGACGTCATCGAAGAGTTATTTTGCCAAAGAGTCATTGAAGAGAATTTCCTACATCTATGATCATGTGACGTATATAGGTATGAAGTTCTTAGAATAATAACGCATAGAAGGATAGTCCGGTAAAGAGCGCGATGATTAAAGTGAAGCAAAAATGACATTGATGTGTGCAGTCGCTTACGCGCGAAACACGCACACTACGATAAAAACAGTATGGAGCTGCCGGCGTAGTAAGCCATTTATGGCTCACATTTAGTTGCATCAAATCGTGCGCGTCGGTTGGGTTTCTATGCGTTATTATTCTAAGATATTCTAATTCTTAAATGGAACACGACATGTCCAGAGCAAATTCAGCCGAGAAATTTTAATCACCGACTGTAAAATAGAAAGTGGTAATTAAAAAACGATTTATGGTAATCGTAATAAAATGTCTCAACCCAAACATAATTTTAAATAAACCATTGGCCATATTTTAAAAAGAAACACTAACTTATTTATAGCATTAAAATATCTATACAGTATTAAAAAACTCGTAAATACCCGAACGCTGCTAAATTTCCTGTTCGGAAAAAGTACGTATTTTCACATTGTTATTCGAGACAAAACAATTGTTTTTGAAGAAGGAAAAACGGATGCGATGCGACCGAAAGTTCTGTAACTTTCCCAGTCTGAGACAGTTTCATAAGCTTTTTTGTTGTGACAGCCATGACACGTCTTCGCTCTTATGAAAGGCTATGTTTGTTGTTTGTACAAAGATGTAAATGTTATTTTTATGCTGCACCCGCGAACTACGTTCGCCATAATATTTGTAAAAAAATCTGGGGAGGGCCACTCTTATCGCCTTTGGGTATAAAAATTAGCCTACGACCTATTTCCAGACTTACCAAATTTACACAAAAAAAAAAACTCAAAAATCGGTGAAGCCGTTTCGAAGGAGTTCGATAACAAACACTCTGACACGAGACATTATTATATTAGGTGTATTTTCTGTAGTCTAGTTTAAGTATTGACAGTTAATAATTTAATAGGTTTGTGAGGTAAAAATGAGATAAATCTTTGATAACTATGATTTCTTCAATTTTGATATTGTTCAATCCTCAGACAACAATCAAGAAATAATGAAACATTGCGATAGCTTTTTTATATAAAATCATGAAAAATTGGTCCCCCCTGTTTATTTTGCAATGAATGGCATTGATTCCTTGCTTATTTAAGTAGATTTTTGCATCTATTAGTACTCGTAGTTTTTGAATGTTTAATGTCTAATACATTAAACATTCAAAAACTACGAGTACTAACTACTTGTTAGCAAATGCTGTTGAACCTTAAGTTAATAAACGAATAAAATTTTATGTTGATTCCAAAAACCCACGTTTTTATTCATCATGTTAAGAAAACAATAACTTTAGGTTATGAATGTCGCGAATGACTCAAATACAGTCATGTCTACAGGTGAACACTTTGTGGATATACTACAATGATGGGGCACAGTCAAATAGAATTGGTTATATACGTTTTTAAGGCAAATAGCATGGAACTTTATTTTAAAGTTAAAAACTTAGCAATGAGTTAATATGTTTCAGTATTTCTAAAATGTCAAATCTTAAATGTGAAAAACGGATGGGAAGTTTGGTTTTGGTTCACACAAAATTGCCGAGTCTATTTTACGAAATTAATGAGGATGAAGCTGTGCCCATGCACTACGTAATATTTTAGTTGGCCTTGGTATTCTAAATGGCCCTTTGCTGTTGGTCGTGGATAGTGAGGCTAACCGTTCCTCTTAATCCTTTAGAGTTTCCCTCGATTTTCATGGGATTCCATTATCAGATCCTAATTTTGGTGTCATACGCATCGAATTGAGAGCCTCCTCCTTTTTAACCGACTTCAAAAAAGGAGGAAGTTCTCAATTCGATGCGTATGTTTGTTTTGTGTATGTAACGCGATTACGCCGCCAATTGTGGACCGATTTTCAAAATTCTTTTTGTATTCGATAGAGTATAGTCCCGGGGTGGTCCCAAGTTCACCAAAGGCAGGATCTGATGACGGGATCCCATGAAAATCGAGCAAAACTATAAATTATGGTTTCTCAATTCACTAAAAAGATAAAAATAAAAATTATTTTACCAAACAATTAAAACCGACTTCAAAAACACGGAAAAGTAAAAAATAATATAAGTATGGGTACAGACAACAACACACTTCTATATTAAAGTCGGTGCCAAACGATGATCTCCTAAAAAGTCTTAAAATTTGGCACTGACTTCAATATAAAAGTGTGATGTTGTCTGTACCTATTTTTATATTTTTTTTTAACTTTTCTGTGTTTTAGAAGTAGGTTTTTATTTTTTGAAAATATATTTTTTGGAGTCGGTTAAAAATACAGGTGGCGGGTAAATAGCATGTATGGTAGCTACATAGGTTCAATGCTAAAGCTAGCTGAAAGCTACTAAGTTTTCATTCCTTTTTCTTTTATGAAATGATATTTTTTAAATTATTTCATATGTGAATCCAACAGGTAATGATTTTTAGTTCACAGTTGTCTAATGACATACTTGATCTATGTTTGCTTTTAGTATCAAATATAAATTATGACGAATGATCGCTAAGTTGTTTTACCTATATGAAATGTAGCATCATTAGTCGTTTGATTTTCGCGCTGCGTGCGTGTGCTATGTGTTGTGTACTTGGGATTGACAACAAACAATTCTCGATATCTTAAAAAAATATTTTCATCTTGTAATTCTTATTTTGCGAATGATTTTTGATTTCACAGAGCTATAATTTATAGCACACAGAAGGGAAGTAGCAGATGTGTCGAATGAGAATCATTTCATAGGATTTTCACATGCTCTTCACGAAAATGTTCCATACCCTTTATTTTCTCTGCAGTTTGTACTTTAAAAATCAATGGGACGAGTGTACATACACACACATACAAGTAAATAATCTACTAAATTATTGATTGAACACAGAAAGTTTTTTTTTGCTGTGAAATACTCGTACCTATTTACTTAAGCTTGATTTTTATATTTTAGACGACAAAAGTACATATGAAGGCCCACATAGAATAATAATGAATAGCATATAATTGACGTGGTTGTCGCCTCTCGTTTACAATGTACCCGCAACTTGGATCGGAACTGACACGTCTCGCCAGCGCGGCGCCGCGCCGGATCCGTCCTGAAGGGTTGCGCCGTCACAAATCAAGTTATGAGAAATGCCACAAAAGGAAACTTTGTGCATTTCCGAACCGGCGAGCGTGAAATCCGACTAAAACGTCTCTCGAATTTCAACCTTAACATCTATAGTTTTGGGTGCATATGCGCTGATCGATTTCGAGTGGCTTCTGGCATCCGGCGATGCGACTCAACTTGAGGGGATGTACGTTTAAATTGAATAGATGCTGCTATTTGTATTATTAATTTATAATTAAATATCATAAAATCTGAACATTTTTAGTCCGTTAGTGTACCTAACTATACTTAATATCTTCATACTAATATATTATTACGCTGATGACCTGCAGTTATACCGACACTTTGATACTTAATGGAATCTTTGGATCTTTCTAATGGAAGCCATATCTATATTTAGTGCAGATTTTAATGCGATAAAAAATTGGTTTGAGTCACTTAGTGTCAATCCCAGGCCATAATTCTTGGCAGCAGCAGGTTATGGGCAAAATTAAACTGGCAATCATTCCCTCTTGTGACTTATGATACTTAGTTATACAGCACACAAATAGGAATTAAAACCCAGAGCTCATTATTGATTATAACATGTCATAGCCTGATCAGATCACAATAGGCTAGATGACAAAAAAGTTTTTTTTGCTTTAATAGAAGCTCATTCTTATAATAAACAGAAAGAAAAAATCGGTTTTCGAATAACTATAAAAACAACCAGGATATAAGATATTAAAGATTTTTCTCCATCTCTTTCTAGCAAAACGGCAATTTACAAGGAGTTTATATGGCTGTACTCAACAATGACGTCACGGTTGATGTCGGATCTCTCTGTCTAATCGCCTTCAAATTAACAACTTTAAATGCTTGTATCTAATGTGTTTCTAAGCCGATTTTAATTCTGATTTCACAGGACTGCATCTTTTTCCACGGTATTTTAATATTTAATGACAAGACGTAAAAATTAGAAATCAGTCATCATCCCAATTGTTAGTGTAATCAGTAGACGAATGCACCATGCACCATCCTTCCCGTCTCTCAAGCGACTCCAACATTTTCTTTTCAAACTAAAATTATGCGGGCACAGTTACTTTTAGTGGTCTCGCGCCCACTCATAACCAGAAACTCATAACTGGAATAAAATGTAGCGACTCATAACTGACTTGAGGACCCACTCATAACCATGGTTATGAAATATATTTTAAATTTATAAAATATTTAATTTAGAGGAGTAACTCATAACCGAACATAAAAAAAGCAAATACCTAAACTGTGAACTACTTTGAAGTACATTTGAGACCAATAGTGCTTGCTTACTATTATATACTTGCATACTAATTTTAAAGTAAGTACTTTTTGTTTTATTATTTCATACTAAAAAGAAATATTTATAGTTACAGTACAAACGGCAGCACAGTCTTAACTGCCATTTCAAGACGCAATACACAAAAAAGTGCTTACCCGTGGTTCTACTCACGTGTCCGGTAGTACTACGGGTGATTAATTTTGCCTATAGTACTACCTTTGTTTTTGCTTCGTGAGTACTACTTATTATCTTTGACAATCAAAGAACACCATGTGGGTAACTATCGGTTTTAATATTTATATTATTTTGAAGAAATTAAGGAACGCTTTAATAAAACTATTTTAAAAGCAACTTTAACGCAACTCTCAATTGCGGGTCATTTCATTTTTTAACCGCCTTAACAAAAAGAGAGACTTTATCATGTCCATTGTATGTTCTTTTTTTACGTTTACTACCTCATAACTCTGTGATTTATTAACCAATTTGGAAAACTATTTTTTGTTTGAGGGGGTATAGTTCTCGATTAGTCTCATTGTCATCAGTACCACGGGTAAGCACTAAACAAATCTTAGTGCGAGGAAGGTATAAATTGTTTCTCTCCGTGACATCTTCAACAAAAATAACAATATTGAGAAGTGATTGAGAATTAGTTTGTCCTGATAGCTACATCTCATCTACTCTTTCAAGCGCCGCATAAGAGAATACTATCTATCGAAGTCCTAATTATGATATATAAAAATTTAATAATATTCATATTATTTGTGTAATAGGTATTTCTAGATATTTTTTATTTAGTATATTACATAGTATGTTTTTTTTTACTATTTGATCGCCTTCTATGCTGCTATACACGCAAATTCTAATATATTACAATTTCTCCTTTCGCAGGTCTGCTGGAACAATTTTTTATGAAATAAGCAGTTCCTTTTTAACGGACTTGAAAAAAATAAAAAATAAAACCGACTTCAAACACACCAAAAAGTTATAATAAAGTCGGTGCCAAGCAATAATCACCTGAAAAATCTTGAAAAATATAAGTACTAGTTAAAATTTGGCACGAACTTCAATATAACACTGTGATGTTGTTTGTATTCTTAAAGTTTTTGAAGTCGGTTTCATTTTTTGGAAAAAAATACATTTTGTCTTCTGTATTGCTTGTGCTGTCTAATTTTAATGCGGGAGAGAGATAACACGCCGCAGTAGCCACCCTCACCTTGCCGACCAGCAAGATGCCAGCTTTACACCTCTTTTATACCAAGCTTTACTTTGATTTAAAATATTGTTCACCCTTTTTGTTAATGTTGTTAATAATTATAAAAGCGACTGTACATAACTGTGTAGTTGTGTTGGTTATGAGTTTGGTCTTCTCACATCAGCAGTTATGAGTGGGACCTTTCGTATTGGTTATGAGATTTTTGGTTATGAGTGGGCGCGAGACCCTTTTAGTGTATTAGTTACAATAACATGGGTTGACTAGGAGAAAGCTCTTTTAGAGATAAGTCCACTTTTGAAGACAAATTATTATAAAAGTTTATATAATTTGTGCAATAAAGAAGTTACGTTACGTTTAAGAGTTTTAACGTTTAGGAGTGTTCGAAAAGTTACATTTTAGTAACTTTTCGAACACTCCTTTGACAAGTATTAAAATTAACGTTTTGATCCGTGTAACGTAAATTTTACGTTAATTTTGACCAATTAAATGTAAAATTATACAAAAGTAACGTTCTGGCCACGCTGGTCATATACAAAATTCGCCATATTATACGGGCGAGGGGGTGCGGTGGTGCAGAGGTAGAGAAACTTAAACGGCTAGTAGACAAATTTGTTTTTAAAAACAGGATACAAATAATAGGACACAAAATAAAATGATCAGGGGGCTATTGTCTAAGAAAAAATCTATCGCGGTCGCTTACAACTTAACAGTCGCAGTCCATCCATTACTCCTTTATAAAAGAAAGTCGGCACAGAGTCTTATGTTCACAGCGCAATGGCTGTCAAATTATAAGCGATCGTGATAGATTTTTTCTTAGACAATGGCCCACCGGTTCTCTTAAGTTTTAATTTAGTTCTCTAGTTTTTAGTTCTCAATAGAATTAATTTTTCTTGTTTTTTTTTCAGGATCCGCTATACCGCGCTACTTTTATCATGGATTTTATTTAAGATAGAAAAATCTAGTTTTTTTAATTTTGTATGATTTATCAATAAATTGATTCTTTTGTTAAATTATTCACGTAACAAATATGAAAATATTAGGTATTGTATTTTTTATTTACCTGAAAATCTGTGATAATGTAGTTAGAGCCATGAAAGTATACAATAAATAATAAACATGTTAATATATTAATTTAAAAGCAACCGAAATCGAATTGTATAGTGTAAAAAAATACAGTTGTGTATTTCAGTGTGAACGCGTCTTAATTATTGTATGGAAATGAGTGTAAATAAACAATATACCATAGTATGTTGTTTTTATTTGTTTACGGCAATTTATTACTTTTTATCTTTTATCTTTTATACTACAAAGCAAACAAGCAGGATATCCTGATGGTTTGTGGCTACAGACCACAGAGTATCTTATACATATTGCAGACGTCTATGTATTATAGGCGTTGTTATAATCGTTGTGGCAGTTACAAGACTGTGACTAGTGTTATTTTTTTACTACAACTTAAGGCGAGGTTTCCTAGGAAATCTAGTCGTGCACGGCGACTTTAAACACGGAGACTTAATTGCATAACTTCTAATGTCGCTTATACGCGCTGTGGCTGTGACCGATCTAAAACGATACTTTTTACTATATTTTAATCGATGGGGTACAAATTAAAACAAATGTATTTTTGCAATTATTAAACAATAAAAACGCACGTCTATTGGTAAAATTTTTATGTTATTTATTGTTGTATTTTCTGATCCACAGCTGTTTTAAAAAAAGTAAAAATATTTTTTTTCTATCGCGTGGAATATTATTATCGTGTTCACGTGAACATGCTATTATCTGAACTCGATGCCGCGCCGCTCATAATTTTTTCATAGAAACAGGATCGAAGCCCAGAGACGGTCTGCTATAAGAGCACGTGCAAGTAGTTCTATGTTATACACGGTTATTTTTTTATCACCCTGGAAAATTTTAGGGATGCTTCACGACATGGTATTAGAATGATTTAAATATGAATAAAGCACTGACGTCCTAGGACGGTGGGCGCTTTTCCCCCGCGGCTCGCACAGGTCGACTATGTATGACGCGACCTGCGTGTGCGTCTACATGGAGTCTTCAGAGATAGGCAAAATTTTCGACGCGGACTAGCATAATACTTTCGTGAGTTTGATGTGTTGATACGATTACACGCTCTAGCCGTGTGGCTAGAGTGTCAACGTATCAACATCAGCATTAGCTCTAGCACGGCCAGCGCGTGTATATACCGTATGCAAGGAGCTTAGGTGTCTAACTAATCTAAGGCAAGAAGAGGATTTGTTACAATACAGCGTTTATTGCACGACCTCCAGGTCTACGGGTTTTGCTCATTAGATCTCGCAAGGATAGCGGTAGATATTTAGCTTCACTCTGCCTAATTCAAATTCAAAATTTCCAAATATTTTATTCAACTTGGATTTTACAATCTCTTTTGAAAGTCAAGGAAGCTACGCTTAATGGTTCACAATTCTACGGCGGGAGACCTTGTCCTGAAAGAACCAGCAAGAAAACCAGCAAGGGCTATTTTTTCTTTCTGTATTGTTACAGAGTCGTAGATTAGAAGTCGTCGTCAAAGAAAAAAAATTGAGCTCAACTTCCATAACAAATTTAGATTTGTCAGTTCTCTTCTTACTACGTCGTTGCCAATACTACTTAATGAATAGTTATACTCAACAACACGATTATTTACATTATAACGAATAATTTCTTCAAATTAACACCAGGCAGTGGCATCATTTAGATAATCGTTGACTTTATAATATCCTTTACACATCAGTCTTTTTTACATGGGCTTTAAACTTATCAAAAGGTAAGTCAGTTACGAGTACACTAGAAAATGCAGATGTTGAAGCGCGACGTGGAGGCCAGCCACCGTAGCATGAACAGCGATACACGATATGATAAAACGATAAGTCGATATGAACTGTCAAAGTAATGGCTACCTTGAAATTTTATCGACATTAATATGTTAACAATGCCCAAAATATCAACACCAATATCCAAAACATACTCAAAACTTCAAGATAACTAAAAATCCAACTTTTTTAACAGTTGATATCGATATATCGTTTTACCATATCGTGTTTCGGTGGTCATGCTAGAGGGAGTGATGTGTTCCGGCGTGACCGGATCAGGCGTCGTGGTCTTCAGTCGGTGGTCCGGTATAGACGAAGGCAGTCTTGAACCAGGAAGCAGACAGAAACAGGTTTGTACCGTGACAGCGTAGTTATTAACAGTCAATAAATAAAAAGAGATGGGTAGGGCTGAGAATAGGTCGTAGGCTATTTTTTATACCCCTAGGTGATAAAGGGTTGACCTCTCCAGAAATTTTTGAGTGTTGAGCTTTATTTAAAGCGAAACCTAGTTCGCCGGCATAACTAGAATATGAGTCTTAGGTTCGTATTAATAATTGCATCTCAAGTATGAGTTTGATCTTAAGATGCTGTTTTTGACAGATGTTCCATACATTAAACTTCAAAACTGCAACTTAAGATCGCTCTCAACTTTGAGACGTGTTTATTAATACGAGCCTAAGTTAGTCTCTCTTACACTCGTATCTATAGTCAAGTCAAAGTAACTACTTGAGTAAAAGTCGTTACTTAAGTTGTGATGTGTATACATTAAACGAGAATTTGAATGAAGTTAAGAAAGTTATGCTTTACACCTAGTGCAGGTTGGTGCATTTAAACGATTGCAAATACATCTGGGAGTAACGGCTTAACTAACCTTTTGAAAGACGGAGGAGCTTGAGATACTAAGTTTTTGGTCACCTACTACGTGACGGACCATTGCGAAAGGCTTTATTACAGACCAGACGCGCGAACTACTCCTCCACCGAACGCAATAATAAGACAATTTTTTTATTGTCACAGTACTTATTGTATAAAAATTACAACTTAAGTAACGACTTCTACTCAAGTAATTACTTCGACTTGACTATAGATACGAGTGTTAGTTACTTACTTAGTACTTAGTCTCTCCTTACCTACCAACAATATAACCTACTATAAAAACTGTCAGTTCGATCCAGTAATCACAAGGAATCAGTTTTCCCGTAATAGCCCATTGTTAAGTTTTTAAAAAATATATGAACAGATTATTTATTTAACTCAGTATAAAGATCTTCTTTATATTAATAAGTTTGGCCTACATGCATACTCTGAAGTAATGAAAGAACTACCCTGCAACCATAAAAACAATAATCTTTCAAAAGTATAAAAATGATTTTAATATTAAACAAAATGTCTCATTGTAGAAATATCGCAACAGTTCAGTCAGTGCTTTCATTTATTCATTCTGTTCAGAGCAAACAACAATATTTCGCGACATCGAAATCAGATTATGCAAAGAAAATGTTTCAATATCATATCACTATCAGTGCGTCTATGATATATCACACAAATTTTATTCTAAAGCGACCCCGCGACTCTCCAATTTTGTCAACACGTGACACGTCCTTAGAAGATTATTGGGAATATAGTGAAGGCAAATGAGATTTGCGTTCGCAGATGTAGTCAGAAGCCACTTTCATCGCGTCACATGCGTCATTTCAGCGCCTAAACGAAATTCGACCTGTCCATAGGGAGGTTTAGGACTAGTATGGATAAGCTAAAAATTTTATCATCATTCACTTGAGGATTTCACTCTATTTGATGGAAAGAGGTCAAAGGGTCCAGTTTGAGGCTGATAGATGAAGCAGGAGGCAAAATGTTTCTGCAATTCGTCATCCTCACCATGGAGGCCTGTAAGACTTTCAAAAATATAATAAGGCAGCTGGTCTTTAACTTGAATGGCAAGTATCTATAATATATAAAGTATTTATTATATAGCGTGTCTGTTATTATGTAGCTACTCCTAAAGTTCACTGTCGAGTTACTGCGAAATCTAATGTCAAACAATTCTCTCATAATAATAGAGAAAAATAAGAACCAAGTATTACGCGGAATTTAAAAAATCACAATCGCTTCTTCTACATAAACTGGACAATACTGTTTAAACATCATTCTCATGGCAACAAATTTAATTAGAAAATATACTTATAAAAACTCAAACCTTTAACCATAAAGAGAAGTGACACTTTATAAAAAAAAACCTATTCCAGAACATTTAAATATTAAAAAATAATATAAGAATACAGGACAACATCACATTTTGATTTTGAAGTCGGTCCCAATGCTGTAAGACTTCTAGGAGATCATCGTTTGGCACCGACTTCAATATAACAATGTGATGTTGTCTGTATTCTTATATCATTTTAAATTTTTAACTGTTTTTGAATTCGGTTTTTATATTTTTTTATTTTTATTTTTTTAGCGAATTTAATATTAGGGTAAAAAATAGGGGTAAATATGTGCCTATCTTAAAAAACTAACCTCTAGCTCGTAAAAGTTAAGGGTTCTTCCATCATCAGCTCGGGTTCATGACAATTGTCGGAGTAACATACACTCAAAAAAAACATAGCATCGAATTGAGAACCTCTTCCTTTTTTGAAGTCAGTTAAAAATGAAATCCTTCGAAATCATGATTCTGGGCGAATATCACCGTACAACATTATTGTATCTATTTTAATTTTGACTTGAAATACTTAAGAAGAAGAGCTTTATTCAAAAACAAAAGATTGCATGCATCCTTTATATTTATAAGTAACTTGATACTCGTATATAATTAAGGTTAACATAGTTTTCCAAATGTTAATTAGGCACTTAGCGAGTTTGATCTTTATCTACTAACGTCATAATTATTAGGCACCTTGGACTTAATTTAAATAGGCCTTTTTGAGTATGTGATAATTATAATTTGAAAATATGGAATGCCAAGTGAATTTAGTTACCAGCTTGCTTGTTCTAATATATCGTATTCTCATGATGACCTTGCTTAGTTATAACAATATTGTTTGTCAACAGACAATCCATATTAGACTGACGTCAAAAATATTTGTTTTAAATCAGATTCTTTTCGGGTTTAGCACCTTCGTATCCCGCTTTGTATGCTGATATAAAGCTGTTATGTGTGGTCCTATCAAATTTTCACCACCTAGCTCCACGCTACTAGTTTTGTCCCGAATAATATAATAAAAGGCTACTTTGTTGATAAGCAAATTCGATATCTTTGAACACGAGCCTTTTGATATTTAAATTTAGAAAGTTACTTACAAAAATATCGTATATTTCGTGTATACGTAAACATAGACCTTGCCAATAGATATCGCTGGAATAATCTATAAATATTTATTTCAATAAACTAATTTGTTGAAATCAAAGAAATCGCTGTTTCTTAAATGTAAAATAGCCTGTAGCTTGAAACTTTCTTAATAGACCAGGCTTACCTTTAACACTTGCTGTAATTCAATACTAAAACACGACAAAATAGTATGATAAAATCATCATACAATGACCAATTTTTTTTTGACAAGATTAATTTTATTTATTTATTATTAACATATACATAGACATCATAAACACCATATCAAAGTCCTGTTAAAATAAAAAACAACAAACATTGGTAATACAAAATACCGAACAGGTGAAGTATTCGTTCAACACTGCAAAGTAAGGTTCATCGTTCGTTCAACACAGAAAATAGATTTCATTTTCACACCATTTCATTCATTCACCATTCATTTTCAAATGATATTTATATGTTACGAAGGTGGTAGACAGGTACTTATTTTACAAAGCATATTCTTATTTATTTGAATATTTAAGCTAAAGTAATATGTATTCAAAGGAACTTCAACATTTAACTAGGAAAATATGTTTTCTTTTTTGCGGAATATTAACCCAATCAGAAAGACAAGTAGGTAAGTATATAGAATTTATAAACGTGGTAAATGTATTTCAAATTTATAAGTATTACAAATACTTAAAATATTGAGCAAATCTTGACATATTATTATGACCAACTACTTTAACTGTGTATTATTTTAGTTATTAATAAATTCATTTAACCTATTAATCATTATGCTCATTAATTAATTAGCTCGTTGGGCAGACTAACCAGAGCTTTTATTTACATAACGAAATTTTAAATTCATTATAAGTTGGCATATAGTTTTACGGATTAGACATTTGATTAAACTATCTTTTAATTTAAGTGAAATAGGCCGCAATTTCATACGCAAACTACCCACTTTCATAATTAGGTACTTATTTTTATCTAAGCTTCTATTACAATTACATTACAGTCATTCACAAATTACAAAGTTTATGTATATTTTTTAATCATTTACATACCCGAAAAACTAGTGAAGCTTATTTTCCAACACTATATAATAGTTATATTTAATGCTTTTCACAGAATTAAGACAAAGCAAGCTTACTCACGAAGTTGTGGTTCCTTGTTGTTTTGATTACAGCCAAAACAATAATCATTCCACACCTGAGTCGACACACAAACTATCACTGGGTAAAACTATATGTGAAAATTATATGTTTTAACACTATTGAGATACCAATACAAAATTTTGTCGTGCTAAAACTTAACAAATTTATATCGGATTATTGAGTACATCTTGTACTCAATAATCCGATATAAATTTGTTTATTTTTTTCCAGAAGTATCTCTTTAAAAGCAGCGAGAAGTGTATGCAATTTGAAAAAAATTGTTATTGCGTTTACAATTTTTCGTTGCTTTCTTTGTTCCTTTGTTTACTTCATTCGAAGCCGTTTTCAACAAGTATGAAGTAGAATAAAAGTTCTGATAGTCGACGATTTGTATGCATGCTTAAAAGCACAGCACATTCGGATAAACTCTGAGTGCCTCTATAGTATGCTTTGGAATAACGTGCTAAAAAGTGTGAAAGAAATGTAATGTATATAGAGCTTAAGTTGTTGCTTTATATAATGAAGCTTTAATAAGTGACTATGGGAGTTTACTGTAACAACATCTCTGCGAAGAGATGGATATCTTGAAACAAAATCCTACATCAAATCTTTTGGCCAGCGTAATGAAGTAAGCCAATTTCTCCTCGTCTGAGGTGTTCAATGTTTCAGTCTTGTAAAGACTCTAAAAGCATTTAACAACAGTTAGGAGCTCGAATCTTCATGTGATCTGAAACTTTTTACAGTGCTAACAATAGAATATAGCTAGTATATGAAAATATTTTTGGTGCGATTAGTTAATCAGTTCATTTTTTGTTCACATTGCGCATTAGGTTTACGTCAATGGTGTGTACTAAAGTTTCTAAACAGTAGATATGTAGACGCTGATCATATGATCAGCATTTACTTATCGACGTTAAGAAAGTCTATCTAAATTTCACTAGGTAATTTCCCTTTTTAGGTTGATAAATTTGATGTTTTAAGCCGTATGAGTCGTTTATAGCGGCCTTAAAGTACAAAGATATAACACGAGTAATAATAATACTGTCATGAAAACGTTACCTTACTGCTTAGTAATTTCATATGAAGCATGGAATTGTACATTGTTACCCTAGGGGTTAATGTAACTTATTTAGCCCCGAGACGGGATGAGGAAGGTACTAAATAAGTCTTTAACCCGATGTAAACACTGTGCTTTTCATTACCAATACAAGGAAAGTTAAAATAAAAACATGAATTAGCTAAAGAAATAATGAATGAAATTTAATTGGCATAACTCAACAACTTCTGTTTTAGCTTCTTCTCTCATGAGATCAGGCGTTAAATCCATATCTGAATCAGATGAACTCATTATATTAAAACAAATCTCTGCTCTAAGGAAGTATAAACAAAATTCTACAACTCAAAATAACAAATGAAGATCGAGTTGCCGTCATACCCGCCTATTTTTTTTTTCCTGTGGCCGGCCAGTTATTCAGTCATTATTTTTCATTTTAATCATTTAAAAATGCTAAATATTTAGCCCAAATCTTTGTTATTTTAAAGAAATAGTTGAAAGTGAATTATAATAAAGTAATTTAAAAATATATATTCTTTAATGAATAGGTACTTAACTTTATGTTATTTCAATTTTACATCGCGATGTAATTGAGTGGCTGGTATAGAAATTGGAACATGGTTCAATTGAAATGTGAAAATAGAACTAGTTTGTTTTAAAATTTGACAGCTGTCAGTTGAAAGCGATTCTCTCTAGGGCTGAAAAGTATTACTTTCATCCCGCTCCACAGGCAACTTCAGACCTACTTTCAGAGTATGAGTAATGAAAATATGTTTTCGTAAAATATTTCGTAGATTTGGGTAAAATATTAAGCATTTTTTTAATAATAAATAATGGCTGAATAGCTGACGGGCCACAGAAAAAAAAAATTGAGGAGAAAGGGGCGATCCGATCTTCATTTGTTTTTTCGAGTTGAATTTTGTTTATACTTCCGTATAGCAGAGAATTGTATTAACACAGTGAGTTTATCTGATTCAGATATGGATTTAACACCAAATTTTTTAAAAAGAGGATAAAGCAGAAGTTTGATTTATTAAAATAAAATTCACTAATTTTTTCTTTAGCTAATTCATGTTTTTATCTTTACTTTCCTTGTATTCGTAATGAAAAGCATAGTGTTTACCTCGGGTTAAAGACCTTTCACCCCTAGGGTAACAATGTACTATTTTTTATCTTCATTAAAGTAGATTTATTGGGAATAGATTAATTGGGAAGTATTTTTCTACATGTCATTTCTATGTTTGTATAGAAGCGTAGATAATGAAGTCGCTGTTTTATTTACGTACACAAAATATATTTCTTTACAAGGTGAAATACTGTTCCGCACTGTACTTAATAGCGATGGTAGCTGATACATGTGTTAAACTCCCTCTACATGCAGAGTGCCTGGCAAACTCGATAAACTATCTCAAACCTCAACATTCATCCTAACAGCTCATACACGTCCCCACCCAGGGGCTCGAGCCTACCCTAAGTTAGGGTGTTCATGCCTTAGTCGACCACGCTGGCCCAGTGCGGATTGATCGACTTCACATACACTTTTGAATTTCTTCGCAGGTGTATTGCCCCTCGATGCTTTCCTTCACCGTAGGAGCGTCAGACAAATGTTCATATGAAATTTCAAAAAGGAAAAACAATTGGTACATTGCGGTCTCGAACCCCGGACCACCCGATTGGAAGGCAAGTACCCACCGAGTCCACTGCGCCACCGACGCTCCCAGCCTCAACCTTAATCTCGTTCAATCCGGAAATTTTGGCAATCCGGGGTCTAAATCCATTTCACCGGACCACGCTTCACTATGCCTACAGTCAGAACCAGTAGGGTTACTCTTGAACCAATTCCTGATGGGTCGTCATTGAGATTGTGATTTTTTGTATGCTTGAGTATCAACACTAGCGCCAAATTGGATCCTTATTTTGAGAAAATTTAATAATACTGAGTTTGGTTCACCCAAAATCCGCGCAATACGGGCTCAATTTGGAGCCAATACGCAAAAATAAGCGTACAGAAAATCACAATCTCAATGCCGATCGATCGGATTCGGTTCAAGAGTAACCCTACAGTTCATAGTTGCCTGTTGTGTTTTACTAGCAACGGATACTTATAAAATATACTCGTACCTGTCGTTTATCGAAAGGCAATTCAATATATCGTACTCTCGCAATTCTGAAAGGGTGTTGGTATAACATCTTTGTAAGAAAAGGCTTGCATCGTGATAGTCAGCTTGAGAATATTACGGAAAAAGCGGCCTGTCCTAAGATGGACCTGTATATCGATAGAAGATCAAAGTAATCAGAGAATTGACGATTTTTGATACAAGATATCTAATACAGGCAGGCACATTGGCTTGTATTGTAATGTAAGCAGCTAACTCGGACGCGGTTTGCGATGGGTCCACTTCCACAATAGCCTTCAATTCTTCATTATCATCTTTGGTCTCCGGCCGTCCACGGGGCTTGTTCTGCAGGTCGAAATTTCCAGAACGAAAACGTTGGAACCAAAAACGCACTGTGTTTTCTTTTGCTGCACCGTCGCCATACACATCGTTAATCCTTCGAGCCGTTTCTGCAGCACTGGTGCCACGGTGGAACTCGTACTCGTAAATAATGCGATATTTCAAGTTTTTCATTTTGTACACTAAGTGACGCAAAGAAAAAAAAACAATTGAGGAAAAAACAAGTGAATTATAATTTTCGAAACAAAAATACATGAGTAAATAGTTGTATAAATTTGAATTTGGAATTTCTAACCATAAAGGAGATATTTGAGATCAAAGTGGCCAGTACGGCAAAACGCCAATTTCATATAATAATATAAGGACCTAATATTTATTTGGAAAAAAATAAGAGTATTTATTGCTATTACCTACCCAGGAAAGAAACATGGAATTACCTACGTTTATATGAAAAAAAACGGCCCGTCTGATTTCCTCTAATGGAGCTCGAGATGTTTTGAATGATTTTTTTTTACTCATTGTAAGTCTGACCATGTGTTAAAACTTTAGCAATCGTTATCCGAGTTCACTCGCCATTGCGCTACCGAGCTAAGATTATTTTAGGTCATGCATACTGTTATTAACTATAGCTATTGAGATAATAAAATCCATAAATGACTTTTAATCACCCTGGCAATCAACACGTGTTGCAGCACGGGGTGGAGACGTGGAGACTGACATCGACAGCGATTCGTGACAAAAATGCAAAAAACCATTGACACTTTTAAAATTTTAATGACAAATAGACATTTCGATTCATTGTACATATATTTAATCCTAGAAAAGGCTTTACGTGGCATATTATTATTATTATTATTTCAATACACTTCACAATCATGTTTGCTTCGTTTAATTTTTGTTTTTTGTTTATCGCAGACGACTTAATGGGTATACAATATTATAGTTTACCGTTCGAGCACCACAGATGAATGACTATGTAAGCACATAAACATAGATTATATTTGTACCTGGTTTGTTTTTTTGTAAATTTTTGTTTTTTTATTATATTTAATTTATTTTTATCTTGCACGGCGAGTGCAAATGCACGGAAAGAAACGAATTTGTTCTTGTTTTTTTTTGTAGCGTGTATCATACCTATGTGTTAGTATTAGAATAAGTATGTTTACGTCACATACACCCAAGGCCTTACCATAATACCAGCGCTTCTGTGACTACCTTAGGTGTCGCAGAAGCTTTTTGCTGAGGTATGGTCCTTGTTGACTACACTAACTACCTATTACTGTTAATTTAAATATGTACAAAAGAGTTGTGTTGTGTGTATGTCAATAAAATTCTTTCTTTCTTTCTTTCTTTCTATATTTAGTGCTATCAAAAGAAAATATAAGTAACTTATATAAGGGTTGAATTAAAGAAAACATGTTTATTTCAGTCATATAATTAATGGGCACACATAAAAATCTAATATTTAGATACTATAGCTTTAGTCTCTTCTCTTCTGAAATCAGGCGTTAAATTCATATTTTAATCACATGTGTTAATACAAAAATCTCTGCTATACGGAAGAATAAACAAAACTCTACAATTCGAAAAAACAAATGAAATCAAGATTGCCGCGTTCCTGCCTATTTTTTTTTCCTGTGGCCGGCCAGCTATTCAAACATTATTTTTTATTTTTATCATTGAAAATATTATAATTATTAATTACGAATTAATATTAAAATGAAACTTATACATATCTTTATGTTATTTCAATTTTACATCGTGCTGTAATTGAGTGGTTATATAGAAAGTTGGTAATTGGTTCAATAGAAATGTGAAAATTGAACAACGTTACTTTTATAATTTGACAGGTGCTTTCAGTTGATTATGACTCTCCCTAGGGCTGAAAAGTATTACTTTCAACCCGCACCTCAGGCAACTTTAGACTTTTCATGTATGAGTAATGAAAAAGCTATTTTGGTTCCTGTTTACGAGGAACGAACTAGCTCTTTTCGAATAATAATAATAATTTAAGAAAGAAGGTAAATAGAGATCATAATAATAATAATGTGATAAAAAAGACTTTTATTGTCGTACCCATAAATGGACGTTGCATATAATCACAGATTTTCACTACTCCTCGTATGTCTATACATCTAATACAAAATCCAAGAAAAATGTAATCACATAATATAAGAACTGTAGGTGTCAGTTACTATATGTAAGCGTAAGTGTATATGAACTGGAAATATGTAAGTGCTTTTATGTATGTCTAAATATATTAACATTTTAATTTCAATCGTATTACCTATCATGAATTGATCACCGATTGTCAATATTTGTATGTTTTGTTTCTCTTTTTTCGGACAATTTTGAGCACTGACGCGACGTCCATTATCTAGGTATTCTAGGTTAATGTAATAATGACATGCTTCTACATTGAATAAATTTGAAACTATTCAATTAACATTTTATTTCATAAAAAATATATTCCCTTTATTTAAAAAGGACATTATTCCAACTATAACAATAGTTAATAATAGACATAAAAACATTCACAGACCACGTTATGGGTGTTGCTTAGAAATCTTTTGAGTAGATGGTATTTTTATTTTGTAGTAGGCGAAGCTGCTGGTAATTTTATTTCGTGGGAACTTTGTTAGGTTTCTTCTTAGATGTTTTCAACTCTTTTGTAATATTGTCGAAATCTTTGGTTATAGGTACAACGGGTTTTAAGAGTTTGGCTATTTTGGAACTATCCGTAGAGGGTTTTTGAATAATTTGAGATGATTCACTAGGGAGTTTTGTAACTATGGACGGTAAGACGTTTGATACTTTACCTGGTGGAGACACTATCTTTGATATATCTGGTATATTTTTTATTAAAGACGGATTTTTTGGGGCTATTGAATCTAAAAGAATACCTTTAGATGCTTTGCTTACGTCCTTAGATAATAGTTTAGAATCCGCCGTTTTAGTTGTAGGTGACCCTTCTTTTGAGGCTTTGTTAGTTGTTTCTGAAGTTGTTTTTAATAACGATGAATCAAGTAGCAGTATAGGTGGCAGTGGTACGATGTTTGGTATTGTAGATACTGTTGAGCCTTTATTTGGATTAATTTTACCTACTACAGGTACTGTGTTTGATATTAAAAGATTTGGTTGACCTGTGGGAACTAAACTTTTTAATATATTCGGTGCTATAGAATTTCCATTGGAGGCTGCTTTTGTAATTTCTTGAGGAAGTAAGGGCAAGAGAGTAGCTGGCGATGGCATGATGTCCGATAATTTATGCTTTAGGTAGTGATAGGTTTGGTTTACCTGTAGAAAGCAAATTATCGGAAATCTTGGATATATCAGAAAATGTGCCAGGAACTTCTAGAGATTGTGGTAGATTCGGCAAAAGATTAGTAGTTGATGGTACGATTTTTGAAAGTATAGACACTGGAGAATCTGGTAAGAGTTTTGATGCTGATGGAATAATTTTAGAAATTTCTAATGGTGTTCCTTCATTAGACTTTTTAGGTAAAGGTAAAGGTAATTGGGAAGTAATTTTGGATAACGATGCATCTGGTAAGAGTTTTGATGCTGATGGAATAATTTTCGAAATTTCTAATGGTGTTCCTTCATTAGACTTTTTAGGTTAAGGTAAAGGTAATTGGGAAGTAATTTTGGATAACGATGCATCTGGTAAGAGTATTGATGCTGACGGAATAATTTTTGAAATGTCTAATGGTGTTCCTTCATTAGACTTGTTAGGTAAAGGTAAAGGTAATTGGGAAGTTATTTTCGATAACGATGCATCTGGTAAGAGTTTTGACGCTGATGGAATATTTTTCAAAATTTCTAATGGAGTTCCTTCATTAGACTTTTTAGGTAGGGGGAAAGGTAATTGAGAAGTAATTTTGGATAACGATGCATCTGGTAAGAGTTTTGATGCTGATGGAATAATTTTCGAAATTTCTAATGGTGTTCCTTCATTAGACTTTTTAGGTAAAGGTAAAGGTAATTGGGAAGTAATTTTGGATAACGATGCATCTGGTAAGAGTTTTGATGCTGACGGAATAATTTTTGAAATGTCTAATGGTGTTCCTTCATTAGACTTGTTAGGTAAAGGTAAAGGTAATTGGGAAGTTATTTTGGATAACGATGCATCTGGTAAGAGTTTTGACGCTGATGGAATATTTTTCAAAATTTCTAATGGAGTTCCTTCATTAGACTTGTTAGGTAAAGGTAAAGGTAATTGGGAAGTAATTTTGGATAACGATGCATCTGGTAAGAGTTTTGATGCTGATGGAATAATTTTTGAAATGTCTAATGGTGTTCCTTTATTAGACTTTTTAGATAAAGGTAAAGGCAATTGGGAAGTAATTTTGGATAACGATGCATCTGGTAAGAGTTTTGATGCTGATGGAATAATTTTCGAAATGTCTAATGGTGTTTCTTCATTAGACTTGTTAGGTGAAGGTAAAGGTAATTGGGAAGTAATTTTGGATAACGATGCATCTGGTAAGAGTTTTGATGCTGACGGAATAATTTTCGAAATGTCTAATGGTGTTCCTTCATTAGACTTGTTAGGTAAAGGTAAAGGTAATTGGGAAGTTATTTTGGATAACGATGCATCTGGTAAGAGTTTTGACGCTGATGGAATATTTTTCAAAATTTTTAATGGAGTTCCTTCATTAGACTTTTTAGGTAAAGGTAAAGGTAATTGGGAAGTAATTTTGGATAACGATGCATCTGGTAAGAGTTTTGATGCTGATGGAATAATTTTCGAAATGTCTAATGGTGTTCCTTTATTAGACTTTTTAGATAAAGGTAAAGGCAATTGGGAAGTAATTTTGGATAACGATGCATCTGGTAAGAGTTTTGATGCTGATGGAATAATTTTCGAAATGTCTAATGGTGTTCCTTTATTAGACTTTTTAGGTAAAGGTAAAGGCAATTGGGAAGTAATTTTGGATAACGATGCATCTGGTAAGAGTTTTGATGCTGATGGAATAATTTTCGAAATGTCTAATGGTGTTCCTTCATTAGACTTGTTAGGTGAAGGTAAAGGTAATTGGGAAGTAATTTTGGATAACGATGCATCTTGTAAGAGTTTTGATGCTGATGGAATAATTTTCGAAATTTCTAATGGTGTTCCTTCTTTAGACTTTTTAGGTAAAGGTAAAGGTAATTGGGAAGTAATTTTGGATAACGATGCATCTGGTAAGAGTTTTGATGCTGATGGAATAATTTTCGAAATGTCTAATGGTGTTCCTTCATTAGACTTGTTAGGTAAAGGTAAAGGTAATTGGGAAGTAATTTTGGATAACGATGCATCTGGTAAGAGTTTTGATGCTGACGGAATAATTTTCGAAATGTCTAATGGTGTTCCTTCATTAGACTTTTTAGGTAAAGGTGAAGGTAATTGGGAAGTAATTTTGGATAACGATGCATCTGGTAAGAGTTTTGATGCTGATGGAATAATTTTCGAAATGTCTAATGGTGTTCCTTCATTAGACTTGTTAGGTGAAGGTAAAGGTAATTGGGAAGTAATTTTGGATAACGATGCATCTTGTAAGAGTTTTGATGCTGATGGAATAATTTTCGAAATTTCTAATGGTGTTCCTTCTTTAGACTTTTTAGGTAAAGGTAAAGGTAATTGGGAAGTAATTTTGGATAACGATGCATCTGGTAAGAGTTTTGATGCTGATGGAATAATTTTCGAAATGTCTAATGGTGTTCCTTCATTAGACTTGTTAGGTAAAGGTAAAGGTAATTGGGAAGTAATTTTGGATAACGATGCATCTGGTAAGAGTTTTGATGCTGACGGAATAATTTTCGAAATGTCTAATGGTGTTCCTTCATTAGACTTTTTAGGTAAAGGTGAAGGTAATTGGGAAGTAATTTTGGATAACGATGCATCTGGTAAGAGTTTTGATGCTGATGGAATAATTTTCGAAATGTCTAATGGTGTTCCTTCATTAGACTTGTTAGGTGAAGGTAAAGGTAATTGGGAAGTAATTTTGGATAACGATGCATCTTGTAAGAGTTTTGATGCTGATGGAATAATTTTCGAAATTTCTAATGGTGTTCCTTCTTTAGACTTTTTAGGTAAGGGTAAAGGTAATTGGGAAGTAATTTTGGATAACGATGCATCTGGTAAGAGTTTTGATGCTGATGGAATAATTTTCGAAATTTCTAATGGTGTTCCTTCATTAGACTTTTTAGGTAAAGGTAAAGGTAATTGGGAAGTAGTTTTGGATAACGATGCATTTGGTAAGAGTTTTGGTGCTAATGGAATAATTTTCGAAATGTCTAATGGTGTTCCTTTATTAGACTTCTTAGGTAAAGGTAAAGGCAATTGGGAAGTAATTTTGGATAACGATGCATCTGGTAAGAGTTTTGATGCTGATGGAATAATTTTCGAAATGTCTAATGGTGTTCCTTCATTAGACTTGTTAGGTGAAGGTAAAGGTAATTGGGAAGTAATTTTGGATAACGATGCATCTTGTAAGAGTTTTGATGCTGATGGAATAATTTTCGAAATTTCTAATGGTGTTCCTTCTTTAGACTTTTTAGGTAAAGGTAAAGGTAATTGGGAAGTAATTTTGGATAACGATGCATCTGGTAAGAGTTTTGATGCTGATGGAATAATTTTCGAAATGTCTAATGGTGTGCCTTCATTAGACTTGTTAGGTAAAGGTAAAGGTAATTGGGAAGTTATTTTGGATAACGATGCATCTGGTAAGAGTTTTGACGCTGATGGAATATTTTTCAAAATTTCTAATGGAGTTCCTTCATTAGATTTTTTAGGTAATTTCAGTTCTGAATCAACTAGTTTTAATAGTGATGCACTTGCAGTTTTAATTGACTTATCGCCTGCTAAACTAGACACCTTGTTAAGAATTACATCAGGTGCTGTATCAGGCAATAGTTTAGATTTTTCCTCAGGCTTTTTATCGAAAATTGGTGCTGTTTCACCTTTTGTATTGCCTGCTTCATTTGAGTTCACCTTTGAAATTGTTTTTAGTAAAGCATTTATTTTCTTTTTGGGTATAGATTCCGAGTTTGGTTTATTTACTGATTGATTTAGTGTTTTTGTTGGACTCTTCGAAGATGCGATTGATAATTTATCGCTTTTATTATTAATTTGACTTTCTTTTGTTTCTTTCTGTGCTGTAGCAGGGACTATGGGCGATATTGATGATGCTGAAATATTTTCTCTTATAGTCCCAGATATGAGCTTTACTAATTTGCTTATTCGTAAAATAGCCGATTTTGCCTCGGATACTACTTGCGAAGTTGTTATTTTACTAGGTGTTATTTTACTAGCTGCACTTATTATAGGTGGAAGTACAGAAGATACAATCTTTGCCTTTTTAGATAACGCTTCACTGGATGCTTCTGCAATCCCCATTGATAGATCCGTCAGCGCTGTAGATAAAAGAATTAATTTTTGAATTAAATTTAAAGTCAGATACGAAGGCTTTTTTGAAATATGTTTAGTCTGCTGTTATTTGACAGTATTTAGACAAAATATTAGCATTGTTTATATATATTTACTACACCTATAACATATATGTCGTTTTATTTTATTATTAGCATTTCATCACAGCTCATAAACGTCCCCATCGAAGGGCACGAGCCTACCCTAATTAGTTAGGGTGATTAGGCCTTAGTCAAACCACGCTGGCCCAGTGCGGATTGGTTGACTTCACATACACCTTTGAATTACTTCGCAGGTGTATGTCCTATTATTTGTGTATGTTTAAAGTACGTAACCTCCATACATAAATTATTAACATATAGTATAATATTATTAAGATATATATTTAAATTTTTAAATTGATTGAGTTGCGCAACTCACCTTAGATTAGGAGTAAAAAGTAGTCGTAAGTCTTAATATAATAATTATAATAACAAAATAGATCACAATGAGAAGATTCCATGAAAAGAGCACGGACCACGAGTCTGTGGAGTGTTAAATTAGTAATAAAAAAAAGTACGTAACCGTTCACACGTTCACTTATTTTATTTCAACTATACTCATGTCGTTTTTGACTAACTCGTACACCGTCTAAAATTTCTCCCACATTTTACTGGTTGACTGGTAGAGAATGCCTCAGGCATTAAGTCAGTATTTTGTACACCCTTTTGATTTTTATACGATAAAGATGAAATAAATAAATTAATTAATAATAAATTGTGGGCACGATGAGCCTCATCGTGCTCATCATTAAAAACTTGCTTAGATATTCTAGATTTCAATAAAGTATCATGAGCCTAGGCATTCTGAATATTTTTAATTTCATAACTACTTGAATAGCAAATAGTATTAGTAGTTCAAAATAATATAAGAATAGGTACAGACAACATCACACTTCGATATTGAAGTCGGTGCCAAACGATGATCCCCTAGAAAGTCTTAAAATTTGTCACCGACTTCAATATCGAAGTGTGATGTTGTCTGTACCTATTCTTATATTATTTTAAACTTTTCAGTGTTTTTGAAGTTGGTTTTTATTTTTTGTAAAATATTTTTGTTCAAAACAGTTTTTTGAAATTTTTATACTATTTGCTATTCAAGTAGTTATGAAATTAAAAATATTCTGAATGCCTAGGCCTATGGTACTTTTTGGATTTTTTATTAGGGGTGTCTCGTGTACCCAATGTCAGTATCCTCGATTGCGGAGGCATCCAAAATGCTTCTACTCGTATCAAAACGTCGGGTTATGCGCATTGCGCACTGCATCAAACATTCTTTTATTAAAAGGTCTAGGACGTGTATAAGGGCGCAAGGTCAATTTGATTTTTTTTCGAATAAATGTGTTTTTACCCAGTACTTTGAAATTTTCATACTCTTTAAGTAGTCATGAGATTAAAAAAATACAGAATACCAAGGTTCATTATACCTTTACATTAACACAGAACCTTAGAGTAATTATTACGACAAAACAGTTTTTTAAAATTTTTATCCTATTTGCTATTCAAGTAGTTATAAAATTAAAAATATTCAGAATGCCTAGGCTTATGATACTTTTTTGAAATATAAAATAGCTAAGCAAGTTTTTAAGATGATGGGAATGATGAGCGTCCTACATTTTATTTACACTGTAACTGATCAAACATGTAAGAAAATTAATTTTATTTGTGTTTTAATTTTTTTAAACACTACGCTAGTTTGTTAAATTTAAGTCTTTGTTTTTGATAGCTGAACTATCGCTTGTGAAATGGAACAAAAAACAAAATCGATAAACCTATCCATTTGTTGAAATGGCACTATAAAAATTTATCGCACTTGGAAATTTTCTAAAAATTAAAAAACAATAAATATCTCTAAAACCGTGACATTTTCACTAAGGTTAAGATTTGTGGCATGGGAGGCCATGATGAAGTCCATCTAAAATTGAAAGTTTTAATATCAAACGTTAAATCCGAAAAGTTGTCATTTTACAATAAATAGTATAACAATTTTTTACATTTCCAGATTAGAGCTTAAAAATGAAATGTATTTAATACTCACTAGTTATCAGTTTTGTTATCAGTGGTCCAATTTTCTTTAGCTGCAATTTAATCCCACATTTTAATTTTAGAAAGAAGAAGCGAATATGCAGTAAGTCTTTTAACAAAACTTTACAACACTACATATGTTATACAACTAAAGATATACCAACCGCTTCGTTATTCGTTTCCGCTTCTGATTCTTCATCCAAAAGCGTTTCCAAAATCTGTAAATAAAGAATATAGGTATTATCATATACTGTATACATTACCAAAGTTTATATATGAAAGAAGAAGAATCATACATTTTCCGGAATTGAGGATCCATGTCCTGTAAAAGACAACATATTGCGTTACATCAACGAATTCTCTGGTATTTCGATAATTCAATGCAAGTTTTTGATTAAGTTCTTTATTTAAGTATATAAAACATTATACAGATATAAATTACAAACAAATTAACCGAGAATTGTTTAATTATGCATGTATTAAATTCAAATTACAGCTAACTTAAAAAATAAAAAAGCTAACTTTTAAAACACTAATAAAATTTAACAACCTTTGCAAAAAACTCTACAGCAATGCGTATGCACTGTTAAGGAAGCACAAAAGAGCAAAAATATAAATATTCTCATTATTATTGCGTATTAGACGTTGAGCTAATACCACAGTCTTCAACAGTATTGTGGTAGTTTAAAGCAATAACTCTCTCCAACAACAAAATTACGTGTCAATTTAATCTAGGGTTCCTTATCTCTATTTAAACGTAAAAGTTATAGGAAAATTTAAACTAGGGATCCGTTTTATTTTTGCGTTAGAGACGTCAAGAAATTTCAACATTATTTATATGAGTTAGAATTTTTTTCTCAAGTTGTCAAAGTTTTAAGTGTGCTCAATAAAATTTTAACTTAATTCGTGTCCAACAAAATGTCTTTTGAATTATTCTTGCAAACTAATTGGTGAGAAAAATGCCCTTCATTAGATTCCAGAGCATCCTACTTAATGTTGATTATTTTAATACTGTCATACTGATTAGCAGGGTCTCAGTGATATCAAAGAGGGGTTGGGCACAAACGGAAAGAATAGGAAATGTACATTTACATGAAATGTTAATATTTGAATGAAACCATGATTATGAAAACCATATATTTTTCAACGAGTAAAAAGATGTGTTTTAAAAACAAATAGAAATTCTTATGGCCGATTTCACCAATCATAACTTAGCTTAGGAAGCCCCTAGACATATGCTGTTGGTGGTGGTTGGTGAAAATGGCCATTTATTCTCTTAAAATCGAGATGTGTGAATAATAAAATTCTATTAGATTTTTTTAACACATCTATGCATTAGGTTTATATCCGCCTTGAAGTCTGGGCGTAATAAGCGAGCTATGTTATTGAGAATAATATAGTCATCAATAAATAAATTTTATAAACAAAAATCTGACAAACTAAGAATACCTATACGGAATACATTTGTAAATTTGAATGGTGTTTTATAATAACTAATACTTAAATGGTCAGGACGTGATTCTTTGTATTCTATTGCATTTTAAAATAATTTTATTGACTTAGTTAGTAGCATCGTGATTTCAAAATTCACGTTTCTTGTTATCGTTGTGTGATTTATTAGTACATGCAGCAACTTTTATTAAGTTTAGTTCATCGTACTTCGAGTATGAAAATGGGAACACTTGTTATTTTTATGGTTCTTAAACGTTATTTATTGAGACCTATTAATATCTAGCGAAAAATCCAAAAAACTTAAAACATTTGTTCATATTTTAAAGAAACTACAAATGAATTGATAATGCATAATTTCATAGCTATTTCTGTATTATATTTATTTATTATATTGACATATTGTAACTAAAATAAATAAATCTACAGGATAAAAATCATTTTCCGAAATGTATACGTGCGTTACATTAGAACGGTAACATCAATAATCTATTCTTTTTTGTTGTATTTGTAATAACAAGGAAAATGTTTTATTGAAAGAAGTCGCTTGATTTGTTAAATATTTGTTTAATATAATTTGAATACAAAAATCTCAATTTAAAAAGTGTTTGAATGACTGACATTTTACAATTTTACCTCATTTAACTCCATGGTGATCGATCATCCGCACTGACTTCAAAATAAAAAGGTGATGTTGTTATTCTTATTTTGTGTTTTAAAGGCGGTTTTTATTTTTAAGTTATGTCGTGATAGATCGCAGAAAGACAGTAAAGACCAAAAAAAATAAACCCCTGGTCCACTTATGATGTTTATCTGTGTGGACCAGCGGTAATTTTAGGGGTGATTTTCACAGTACACGGTATTGCCACGGTAAATGTCAATGGTTATTGTGGATTAGGGAAAGGTTTGCATGTAAAAAAATGTTCGGAAAATGTACAGAGAAAAACTGTATTTATGTGCGAAGATAGAAAGAGTGGGGGTATTCGCTGATTTATAATAATATGCATTGTTTGACAGCACGTTGTTTTACAAAATTCAGCTATTGGAATAATACATTTGTAACCACGTGGGGCATATCAGGCTGATTTACGTTTTCCATTATTGAACCGACTAGCGTGGGTTAGCGGGTGAGGAGAAATAACTAAACTCCACGTATTTTACAATCACTTGTCTATTTAATTAGAATCACTTAATACATAAGAAATCAATTTACAACAATTAAAATTAACAGAAATACCGAGACTGTAACGTTCCACCGAACACGTGGTACTTGGGCCGATGCGAAACGGATAATGAATCTGCCTCGCCACGGCTGCATGTCGCCAGCGCTCGGAGTTACGTCAAGCGACGATCCCTCGTTCGCTTCAGTCTATACAATAATTCTACATCCGGTAGTCATTATTATTTTTTTAAATCACAGAATAGTCGAAGCGCCGTCACGGCCATGCTGACATACGCACGTCCCTGTGCGTCTTGAGGGAGAATTGTATTCCTTGAAGTTTCACCTCTTAGTCTGAAACAAAATAATCTGATAGACATGCCATTGCTACACCACCGCTCGACCATCGCTGAGACCATCAATACAATATCATTATCTACCATCACTATCACAAAAGCAGACTGTGTGGACTTAACGGTGTTCGTTGAATCAGTCGTTCAGTAAGCAGACGTTAACAATAGTTGGTCCGGACGTCAACTCCAAGAGCTGGTCCCTACAACTTAATTATTCCAATTGTACGTGGCCCGGACATGATCTCCTATGAGCCAGTCCCTTCACATTCAATATACTACGTAACTAGATTGATTGAGGAACGTAGACCGCTAAATCGGTCCCTTCGATTATCTAGCTACCTATTGTTTCTTTTCTATGGTCTGTTAGGATAAAGAACGTCGGCTGTTAGGCCAGTCCTTTAACATGATATTGCACATTAAGTTATGAGTCTAGATTAGTCTCGTAAATGAACTGCCGGGCACATTTGCATACCTAGACACACGCACACACATAAAAACAGTTTTTTTTTTTAGGTACTGCCTTACCTTTTCATTTATAAGGGCTCGTCTAGCTCAGAAGCTGTAAGTGTCGCTGAGCTAGCGGTCAAGGTCTGGGTACTTGCAACCGAAAGAGTGTCACTTTCATCATCCGATGATGTATTGATATAGCGTTCATTCTCCCTACTTTGTACCGCCGTCTCGGCTATGTCATTATTTTTTAATATAGAAGCAATTTCAACTAGGTCATTAAAGCCTCTGGGTACCGCTCGTAGATTTTCATGAGAGTATTTGAGTATTCGATAAGGGTTATTGATATGTTTATCTTATCTTATAATGGGGGGGCCCCCAGGGGGCCCTGCACTTCGACCCTTAAGGATCCTTTGTGCTTCCCCAATTTCTACATTCATAGATTGCTATCACCAATTGAGGATATAATATGGACCATAATATGGACCAATTGAGTTCACTCATGAGTCTCACAATTGGTCCAGGGGGGATAGCCTTGAAGTCTTTGGGTTTGGGATATCCGATCCCGAAGAGACTCATTCTCCTACGAGAAAGGGAATCGCAGTGGCACAACATGTGTTCCATGCTTTCCTCTCCCTCATTGCAGGCCCTACAGGTTTCTGTGTTGCTCAGACCCATTTTTGCAAGCATACGATTAGTGCCAAAGTGGCCAGTCAGAGCACCCAACAAGAGTCGGATTTGCATTCTGCCTGAATTCATTGTGAATTTGTTGAAGTTATTCAGGCCCATGAACCGCTTGGTGTGCGCCATTCCTTTCTGAGCAACCCATTCATTTTGGTGTCTTCTCTTTGCTTGATCTCTGATGACAGAGTTCATTGCGCCTTTTATCAATGTTTTCTTGCGCACAGGCAAGGATTGCATACATTTCTGCTTGAAAAACTGTAGCAAGCTTGCCCATGCTAATACTAGCTTCAAAGCCTTTGGAATAAATTCCTGCACCTGTACCAGTGTCTATTTTGGAACCGTCTGTGTACCAAATCATGCTATTCCTATCAGGAGGCGCTAGTCCTTTGTTCCAGTCCTCCCTTGTTGGGATTTGTATACTGAATGACCTCCTAAAGATGTACCTGGGTATCATCCTGTCAGCGACCATTTCCAGTAGCCAATCCCCTTCTTCTTTGCCAAGTGCTGTGTGTCTCGTGTGGGGCTTAGTTGCATTCCACAGATGTACAGTCTGTAGTCTGTGGAGCGCTTTCTTTGCTTCACTACGTATGACAATGTGCAGCGGTGTGAGATCTAAAAATCTTTCCATGGCTGCCGTTGGAGTGGTTCTGAAAGCACCAGTGATTGCCATACAGGCAAGTCTCTGAATCTTATTTAGTGCCGTTTTGCATGTGGTTAAGTTTGTCCTTGGCCACCAGACGATACTTCCATATGTTATAATGGGAAGTACCATGATTTTATATATCCAGTAAAGTCGGTTTAAGTTAATCCTCGGTTTAAGACCCCAGGTTCTCGCGAAGGTAGATCGACACATATTAAAGACTCTTTGTGCCTTTATTAGAGTATCTTCTACATGCTTTCTCCACGTAAGTTCTTTATCAAGTACTACTCCCAGATATTTAACCTCTGTGGACCATGGTAGTTCTTTACCGTACAGAAAAAGATTCCTCATATCACTGAGTTTCCTTTTCCTGGTGAATGGTATAACCATCGTTTTGTTGGGATTAATGGTTAGATGTGTTTCCTCACACCATCTCTCTACCTTGCACAGTGCTTCCTGCATTAAGCCGGATACTACACTCGGTACTTTTCCATTAATCAAGATGGCCAAGTCATCCGCATAGCCTACTGTGCGAAATGGCCCTTTATTTAGTTGTGAGATCAATGAATCCACCACTAGGCTCCACAATAGTGGTGAGAGCACGCCTCCTTGCGGGCATCCTCTTCTTACCCTGGCACTCATTGACTCACCCATGACGTCAGCAGTGATAGTTCTGCCTTTAAGCATATAGTCTACCCATCTGGTGATTGTTTTGCTGATGCCGTGTTTCTGTGCTGCCTTGTTAATAGACTCAAAGGTGGTCTTGTCAAAGGCGCCTTCTACATCAAGAAAGGCTCCCAGACATAACTCCTTTGAGTCTAAAGCATTCTCGATTCTGTCTGCAACCAGATGCAAAGCAGTATCCGTTGACTTACCTGCCTGATAACCAGATTGCATATGATGCAGGGGTCGCTTCCTGAGTGGCCCATCACGTATGTGCCTATCAACTAGTTTTTCTAGTGTTTTCAGTAGGAAGGACGACAAACTTATAGGTCTATAAGATTTTGCTTGTTCATATGACTATGTTCCCGAAACCGGTTTCGGTATAAAGCTGACTCTGACTTGCCTCCATGATTCCGGTGTGTATCCGAATGCTAAGCAGGCCCTGAAAAGCCGGCATAGTATCGGCACCAGCGTTTCTTTACCATGCTGTAGTAAGGCTGGATAAATTCCGTCAGGTCCAGGGGACTTGAAGGGCTGGAAACTTTCCAACGCCCACCGAATCTTTTCTTCCGTTACTACCTTTTTAGCAGATGTCCAGTTCTCCCTCGTAGTATGAACGTTTGGCTCATCGTTCGAGACCCTGTCATCTGCTTCTGAGTCTAGGATAACAGATCCAGGGAAGTGGGCCTCAAACATGGTGAGTATAGTCTCCTTCCCCGTTTCTGTCAGTTTGCCGGTCGCATCTTTTACTACTGAGTGAGTACATTCGACTTCGTGTTTGCCATTGCTTTACAAAGTCGTAAACCCGCAGGCATGGCCTCTATGGATTCGCAGAGGCCACGCCATGCCTTACGCTTAGCTTTCCTAACCTCGCAGCTATACTTGGTCAGTTGTTTTGCATATAGTGAAAAATCTTTCGTCAACTTAGCCCGATTAAAAGCCTTTCGAGTCTCCCGTTTGAGCTTGCTCAATTCAGGTGTCCACCATTGTTCCCTTTTTCGTCTTATCTCTTTCTCTGGACAGTTATCAGACCAGGTACTGATAAGACCACCTGTAACACGGGTTGCCTCCGCTTCAAGTTCCTGAATTGTATTCAGCCTTTTAACCTCGGTGCCTAAGATAACATTTAGGTCCCTTTTGTATGATTCCCAGTTTGTGTTCCTGGGATTCCTTCGTCGTACAGATCCTAACACTTGTTTGGTACTATACCTGAAGCATATATAGTTGTGATCTGAAAGCGAGACCTCATCTGACACATGCCAATTACCTGTCGAAACGAATGCGTTTTTGGACGCTACATCAATACCCTCCGCTCTATTCTTGTTAATAAAGGTAGGCTTGTTTCCTTTGTTTAATATAAGCAAAGATGAACTCACCAGAAATTCCAGTAGGTCCTCTCCTCGCCTGTTTGTGTCTGTGCTACCCCAGACGACATGATGCGCGTTTGCGTCAAGGGCAATGACAAGTTTGTCGTGCCCATATAGCTCAACCAGTTTCTTGATGTGCGAAGAGACCGGTTCCTTTTCCTCATACGGTAAATACGCCAAGGACATTACAACACTTTCAGCTGGGTCCTCCCCCCTCCAGCCGGACCTTGATGGTGGTAAGGTCCCTGCAACATAACGAACGCAACGGTGAGACAATAATGCCCTCCCTTACGTATATGCACGTCCTTGTATTAGAGCAATAACCATGTACTACCCCACCTTTGATATTTAAGCCCTTAATCTCGCCTTTGTACAAGTAAGGTTCCTGAATAAGTGCTATATCATATTTATTTTCCTTAAGCTGCTTAGCTAGGATAGCAGTAGCAGCCTTACAATGATGTAAATTAATCTGTACCAACCTTAGTTCCTCCATCTTGATGGTATCGATGGGTTTCAGTGGTCTTAATGCTCCGAGGTTTGGTATTCCGGCGACTTGAAACAGAGCGCATCCAGATCGTCCACAATGTCATCTGTCCCCACCGACTATTGCGATAAGGGCAGACCCACTGCGTCCTCTCCTTCTACGCGCCGCTCCAAGCCACCCGAGCACTACCTCGCAGCCTCTTCATCGCTGTGGCCCACCTCTTCTGCCATAGCCCCTTTTGCCTCGGGGGTGTCTTCAGGGTTCCCATCGCCACCACTCGCATTATCTGACATCGACACACCTCAAGACACCCCTCAAGTGCATACCCAGCCTGCTTTATGGCCTCAGCCGACTCCCCGTCCATGAGGACGATCCTCCGGATGTGGTTCGCCTCCACCTTAGTATCGACGACCTTCCAGTCGATCGTCCTCAGGGACGGGTTATACTTGTTCAGCGCTCGGCAAGCCATTTTGTTATCGGTAAGTCTCATGTTGCGGCTCTTCCACGCCATTTTAATAGGCTTTGGAAGAGCCGCAGCATCGACTACCTTTAACTTTTTGTCTCCAACAACCTGCCCTGAGACATGCTGTTGGAGCCATTCGACAGACTCGCTGTCCCTGCAGCCGACATAGAGTACGCCTGCAGAGACAGACGAGCCTATCCTTAAATGCGGAGGGGGGTCGTCGGAGGCCATGATGAGGTCCGTGATGATCCCCATCACCGCCCCCCGATCCTCTTCCGCCAGATACGTGCCAGATTGATATGTTTAAGTTCATATCTATCGTTCTCTAGTACTTTAATTATAACATACGGTCCTTTAAATTTTCTCTGAAGTTTAGTCTGGTTCCGTTCGCTACGTTTTATAAAGACATAGTCACCTTCCGAATAGGAGTGAATTTTTGCTTTGCCCTGATTAAACCTATTTCTTTCTGAGCTACATTTTGAATATTTTCAGATGCTAAGTTGCGAATGGAATCTATATCTAGCCTTGGTTCAGGTTCATGAGTAGGGGTTATTGCAGATATACCGAGTGATTGCGCTCGTATACCGAACATTAATTCTGTGGGAGTGTAGCCAGTAACTCTACATCGTGTAGTGTTCAGTGCTAGTTGGACTTCAGGGAGTTCATCACGCCATGTCTTATGGGGGTCGTTTTCGATTATCGTCAGCAGGCATTTCAGGGTTCTCATCACCCTTTCAACCTGGCCATTAGCTCTGCAAGAGCCAGTGGCTATAAGATGAAGTTCGATGCCATAGTTCTTACAGAAGTCTTTAAAATCTGAGCTTATATAGCATCGACCTTGATCGGACACAATTTACTTAGGAGCCCCAAATAGACATACGGCTTTTCTTAAAGCTTTAATGGCGCAAGCGGCATCAAGAGAAGGAGTGTGCTCTAATAGAACGTATTTTGTGAAAGAATCTATTATAACTGAAACATACTCCTTTCTGTCACTTTTGTCGCTCAGTTTACCCGTGATATCTACATGAATAGTATGCCAGGGTGAAGGTATTTTTGGTATTGGATGGAGTTGTACCTGTTGAGCACCTGATGGGCCCTTTGAAGCCTTACAGACGATGCACGAATCAACGAACAAGCGAACTTGCTTGGACATTTGTGGGAACCAGCACTGCTCATATAACTTATCAAGGGTCTTTTCGGCGCCTAGATGCTTAATCTCGGAGTGAACGTGATTAATTAAGGTCCATACAAGTGAATTAGAAGCCTTCAAGGAATTACAGTCAGTAAATACTGTGAAATATTGACCATATAAGTAATGTCTAAAGTTTTCTACACCTCGAACGACTGCGAGGGTCTCAAGTTCATATGAATGATATCTCGATTCTGCATCAGACGTTCGACGGCTAAAATAAGAAACAACATGAGGAATGCCCTTTTGCGTCGGATGCGTCATGTGCAGCAGTCCATTTTATTGGACCTTTAAGTTTAGTGAGAGGATAAAGCGGACCAACCATGCGGGTATAATTGGGAATAAATCTTCTGAAATAAGATGCTAAGCCGAGGAATTGTCGAACTTGCGAGGCCGTTTTAGGTGTAGGTGCATCAGCCAGAGCTTGTACTTTTCTAGGGTTTGGGGTTACTTCGCCTGCTTTTATTACAAAACCGAGATAGTCAATTTCATTTTTCATGAATTTGCACTTGCGAATATTAAAGGAAAAACCAGCTTCTGAAAGAGCTTTTAGTGTAGAGTCAAGTCGTTTTAAACCATGATCTCTGTTCCTAGCAAAACAAAGCACATCGTCCATATATGCTAGGGCTACCTCATCTTTTAAAGGACCTAACGCTTTATTTATGCAGCGTTGATAGACGGAAGCAGCATTTCGAAGTCCAAATGGCATGGTTAAGTACTCGTACTGGCCGTCGGGAGTAACAAATGCAGTACGTGCAATGCTGTCACCTTATGGGTCTATAGGGATTTGATGGTACCCTGAAGCCATATCTAATAAAGAGAAGGTATGGGCACCATTTAACCTATCTATCTGCTCGTCAATGAGGGGTAGTGGATAATGTTCTGGCTTTGTATTGGAGTTTAACTCCCGATAGTCAACACACATCCTATCTGTATTATCTTTCTTTTTTACAAGAAGGATAGGTCTTGCGAAAGGAGAGCTACTCTCTCTGATGACACCTGCCTCAAGTAGGGATTTGATTTTTTCTTTAACAATGTCTTTTTCAGCAGGGGACAACCTGTAGGGCCGTCTTTGCACTACTTTGTTGGAATCTATTGGATCTATACGCAAAACGCCGGTTTTCACTCTCCGCCTAGGTATGCCGTCAATGAAAAATGAACTGTACTTTTGTAAAATATGAATTAATGCTTCCCTATCATTGCCTTCTAAATCGGTATCAATGGATGTAATGTCAAGATTACCACCTAACTCATCAGGTATTGATGACGTATTTAGTTTGGAGAATTCTATAAAATCATGCTTTATTTCTACTTTGAAACCTCTATCTAAAAGATCTCGTCCAATAATTACAGGTTCTGAAGCAATATTATCCGGAATAATGTGGAATAGAATAGATACAGGGATGTTCTGAATAGTGATGTTACTTAAAATCTGCGCGGTACATTCGACGTTAGATTCTCCAATTCCTTTTAAAAGAACCGATTCGTTTTGCAAGGTACCCAGAAATTTTGCGGCCAATTTATCGGTAATAAGAGAGCAGGCAGACCCGCTGTCGAAAAGAAAAGAAACTGTCTCACCGGATGATGTTGTAAGCTCGCCCCGAATAGGTCTTCGCTCACAAAAGTGCACCTCTTTTGACACCGCGCTGGTACTACCATTTGTTTTTCGGTCCGTGCATGTCGATGCTAAATGCCCTGCCTGTCTGCACACGTAGCAAATGACTGGCTGTGTCTTTTCAATAGCACAATAAAGATGTTACGAATCCGACTATCATATCTTCTGCCATTTCTATTTTCAGGATACGCTCAATCATAGCCTAAAGTCTCATTGCCGCTTCACATGCTGTTTCTTTAGTCCCAAATTGAAAACGTAATAGTTATCGAAGTAATCCTGTGGTAATATAGGCCTTGAAAATTTAGCGAGCAATGTTTCTTTTATCAACGGCCATTCTAATTGTGACACATCTAATTTAGTTAAACAGGCTGCAGCCCTCCCCTTTAACGCATGTGTCAATACCAATAACAGTTCGGGGCCTTTCAGGTCTTTGCTTTTCACAATAATGTCGGTTACTCTGCACCAACCTTCAATATCGGCATCTATGCTATCTGGGTCAAACTGGATCAGTTGAGTTGTCGTAGTTGTCGATTGTCGGGGTGCCGCCAATAGTCGCGTAAGAAGGATTTCCATATTTTGAAGTAGGTTCGACGCACTTTAACTTTTTTGTCCATGCTCCTCATTAAAAGGCCCTCTTGATCCCACTTCTGATGTAACCAAGTGGGGCATATCAGGCTGATTTACGTTTTCCATTATTGAACCGACTAGCGTGGGTTAGCGGGCGAGGAGAAATAACTAAACTCCACGTATTTTACAATCACTTGTCTATTTAATTAGAATCACTTAATACATAAGAAATCAATTTACAACAATTAAAATTAACAGAAATACCGAGACTGTAACGTTCCACCGAACACGTGGTACTTGGGCCGATGCGAAACGGATAATGAATCTGCCTCGCCACGGCCGCATGTCGCCAGCGGAGTTACGTCAAGCGACGATTAGTCTAAGAGGTCACGGGATTTTTCATAACGATCAAAGATACGGTTAGATTTATTTTTATAGTTTGTAGAGTAGTCCCCTAATGTGAATGATGTTGGTCTGCCTGCTTTCAGTGGTTGCAACTTCGAGTTATAGAGCTTACAATAGGCTTCATTGTTGCGAAAAAAAAACGATCAGAGAAATGGTCAGTTTTAGTACATATTCAAAGTATGGCGTCTCCACAGATGAGACAAGTTGGTCTGGCGGCTCTCAGTGGTTGCATTTCAGAGTTATGATGCGCGCAAGTCACTGCATTGTTGCGAAAAAAAAAACGATAACAGAAATGGTCAGTTTTAGTACCTATTCGAAGTATGGTATCTCCACAGGTGAAACGAGTTGGTCTGCCTGCTCTCAGTGGTTGTATTTCAGAGCTATCATTGTGTACGCAATACCCTTATTTGTGGAGAAAGCCTAAAAAATATCCAAAAACGTGACAATCGGCGGATTTTTCAAATGCTCATTGACCGCTGCTGTCGTGTCTCGACTTGACACACACAGTGCACACTCCTCCCCCCGCGCCCGGCCCCTGTCTGTGAGCGTAGAACAATCGTGGTGAGAGGGTGCGCTTGCGCTCGTTCGGTGCTTTTAAATACAATTCAACCGTTACTTGCATTTTTACAATAATGTCGAAAATTAATCCTTTTTTTATGGAACGCGTTACGCGTATCATCCCAAAGTATATTACGATCTAGCCTATTTTACGGCTAATAAGTACATAATTTAATTCGATCTTAATTTGCTAGAGATAAACATGTCTCTAAGAAGTGTCCATTAACATGTTTTTTTATTGTCTCTATTAAGGCGCCGCTACTAATTCACAGTTATAGTTGCAACACTGACCCTACATTGTACTAAATTAAAACTTATTTTTTATCACTCCACTTCATTACACTAGATCAGATGGCTTTATCCGTTTTAGTCTTCTTTTCTTATTTGTTTGGCCGAAGAGCTAGACAGCCTCCAAGTTCACATGGTTTTGAAGACTTTTTTGGTGAGCTTCGGCGTATTTTTTTATGAAGCTATCAACGAACTCTGTTTTAAGATCCCGAAGGAGGTCGTCATTTCTTACATACCAGAGAGCATTAGCGATGCCCCTCAGCACCTTATCTGAAATCTTTGGATGATACATCTGTTGGTCTGAGCGGTACAGCCCCGTAGCTGTATTCCACAAGTCCACACTGGCATGAGGACTTGACGATATAACAATAGTTTGCTTAAAGGTTCAAAATGCTGTAGAGAAGATCTATGACTAGACAAAGAAATGGAGGATAAAATTGAATGAATCCATGTCTGTACATATCGATTTTAGTAACAAACAGAAAATATATCACCCTATCTACATTAACAGACGAATTATACCATATGAGAACACTGCCAAATATCATGGAATGGCTCTTGATGTGAAACTAGTTTGGAAGGTGCGCGTCAAGAACAAGAGAGAACAGCTTGATCTACGATACAGAGACATGTATTGGCTAATAGGAAGATAGTCCCCATTAAAAATAGCTAACTATTGTTATATCGGCAAGTCCTCATGCCAGTGTGGACTTATGGAATATAGCTCAGTCCCGTAGCTATATTCCATAAGTCCACACAGCTCAGATAAGAATAAAGATTTCAGAATAAGGTTCTGAGGGGCATCGCTAATGCTCTCTGGTAACTCGCATCACACATCATGACCCATGGGGTAGTAGCAATACGAACCCAAGAGGTGAGTTTTTGCATGATTTCATGCTTTCTAGCAATTTGACGGTGCTTAATGAGGGACACAGTCCCACATTCATCACGGCAGCCCGAAGTGAAGTCCTAGACATTACCCTCTGTACGTCGCGCTTAGTGAAATTCAGGGATGGCACGTCTCGGAGGAGGCTTCACTATCCGACCACAGGTACATTAGATTCGACATAGCAGCTAAGCTTGACAAACAAATCGAATCCTATCGTAATCCTAGGCATACAAACTGGGAGGGCTATCGGGAGAGCCTGAAACAGAGCCTGGGGACGATACCAGCCGTGAAAACAGTAGAACAACTAGAATATGCGGCAGGGGCAGTATCCACAGGCATCTTAACAGCCTATGAGAATAACTGCCCCTACACCACCAGGAAAAGTAATCGTAAAGTGCCCTGGTGGAACAGCAAATTGCAATCCCTTAGGCAAAAAGCCCGCTCTCGCTTTAATAAAGCAAAAAGGGATGAGAATTGGGAATCCTATTCTCGGACCCTAACGGGGTTCAATAAAGAGTTAAGGAGAGCAAAAGGAGATCTTGGGGTAGGTTCTGTGACATGATCAATAGCACAGTCCATGCCGCAAGGATACACAAATTGCTATCCAAGGCGCCTCCTTCCCACATTGACTTGCTTAGGAAGCCAAATGGGACTTTCACGTGCGACGCAAAGAAGACCTTACAACTCCTAGCCCAAGTGCACTTCCCTGACTCGAGGGTAGATGAATCATCCGAGGAGCTGCGGTCACTCTCCAGGCCTAGGCCGAAAGTGGATGATTGGAGAAAAGCCTCTTTGATTATCGGCCCTCAACGGGTGGCTTGGGCTATTAACAGCTTCAAGCCATATAAGACTGCAGGCGAGGATGGCATTTTCTCGGCCCTACTACAACAGGGTAAGAATATCCTCCTCCCAGTCCTAGTGAGGATCCTCAGAGCTAGTTTATCATGGGGGTACCTCCCAAGTCTATGGACAAAGGTCAGGGTTATATTTATTCCCAAAGGAGGGGATAAAGATAGGTCCCAACCGAAGTCCTACAGACCGATCAGCCTATCCTCTTTTCTCTTGTAAACCATGAAAAAGGTAATCAACCTATATGTACGGGAAACGCACCTGGCAGGCGACCCCCTACATTTAAGGCAACATGCCTACCAGAAAGGAAAGTCAACGGAAACTGCCTTAATCGATCTGACCGATAGACTTGAACAAGCGCGCTTTATCTTCGAGCGCTTGTTCAAGTCTATCGGTGTGCCTTTCTGGATGTTGAGGGTGCCTTCGATAACACCCCAACAGGAGTTATTGTACGATGTCTGCAAAACTGCGGCATCGATCAATTAATAATCTCTTGGATAGAGGCAATACTCACAACGCGAACAGTGAAAACCACGCTGTTGCACTGCACATTAACCGCCAGGGTGACTAGAGGGAGTCCCCAGGGTGGGATGCTCTCTCCACTGCTGTGGTGTCTGGTCGTTGACTGCCTTATCCAGGAGTTGAACAATGCGTACCTTCCCACTCAAAGATACGCAGATGACCTGGTGGTCCACATAGTTGGAAAATGTCCTTCAACTATATCAGGTCTCATGCAACTCGCTCTTAATAAGATCGAACAATGGTGCCGCCAGGTTGGGCTGTCTGTGAACGCCAGCAAAACCATAATAGTTCCTTTCACTAGGAGGAGGAATTTAGACGGCCTCAAGCCTCCTAAACTGTTTGGAAGAACTATTGAATTCTCTCAGAATGCCAAATACCTTGGGATCCACCTGGATCAAAAACTTAACTGGGGTATACATATAGGCAACATAATCAAGAAGGCCAAAGCAGCGCTAGGTATCTGCCGTAGGCTAACCAGCTCCAGGTGGAGACTGAAACCTAGTCACCTTCTCTGGCTTTACACCGCTGTGGTAAGACCTATGGTTAGCTACGGGTGTATAGCTTGGTTTAAGCAGACTGCAGTAGGGACCACCATAAAGGCCCTGGAAAGCCTGCAAAGATGTGCCTGCTTGATGATTACGGGGGCTATCACATCTTCTCCCATCCTTGCAATGGAGGCTATCCTGAACCTCCCACCACTCCACCTGTTCATACAGGGGGAGGCTAGGATGGCAATGCTCCGAGCTGTGGAGGGAGGCAGATCGAGATGGAAATCCCAAACCATGAGGAAGCTACAGGGCAGCCTAATGGTTAATCCTGTCATGGCAATGTCAGCCGATGCCATGATTGAAACTTTGGAGTTCAAGAAGAACTACAAGGTCATGATTCCTAATAGGGATAAATGGGACAAGCAAGTCCCTGAGCCCTTTAGGAAAGCTAACCAGATATGGTACACTGATGGCTCTAGAAAAGAGGGCCAGTCAGGTACAGGTGTCTTCGGAGGTAGTGCGAAATCCAGGAGAACCACGTGCCTGGGTGCATATGCCACCGTATTCCAGGCAGAAATGTATGCCATTATCGACTGCGTTCACGTAAACATGTCGAATGAGGGTAAGAACATCCTCATCCTGTCGGACAGCCAAGCTGCTCTAAAAGCGCTTGATGCTGTAGAATTCAAGTCCAAAATCACCTTAGAGTGCACGAAGGCCTTGTATGAATTGGGGACCAGGAACTCGGTAATGATTGGCTGGGTTCCAGGCCACTCCAATATCCGAGGCAATGAAATTGCCAACGAACTGGCGAGGGCTGGTTCCGAGAGCGCTCTCATAGGACCAGACCAGCTTGTGGCATTTCGAGGGGGATTAAAAAGAGAGTCCTCAGAGATTGGGTACAAACACAAGCCCGACTCCAGTGGGCCCATTTCCCTGGACTACTGCACTCGAAATTGCTCATTAGGGAATTTTCACCCGGAGTCGCAATACAAAACCTCCAACAAAGCAGGGGCCAATTAAGGGCGCTCACTAGAGCCCTAACTGGTCACTGCAAACTCAACAAACATCTACATAGAATGGGCCTGACTAATGTTCCCACGTGCAGATTTTGTGGTGAGGATGATGAGACACCATTTCACATTCTTTGTGAATGTCATGCTCTTATCCACACAAGGAGCTCTGGGTGCACCTAGTCTGCCACCACATGATGCGAAGGCTCTGTCTCCAAAGAAGGTTATTGGCTTTTTCAACGCCGCGGGCCTATTTGGAGACCTTTAAAATAGAGGGGTCGGCCACAATAGATCTGTACAGGTCGCAGTGGCCCGCTGGGGGACGCCCCTCCGTCGCCCCTAGTATCCCCTCGAACTCTAGATAGATAGATAAAATGCTCTCTGGTATGTAAGAAATGACGACCTCCATCGGGACCTCAAAACAGAGTTTGTTGATAGCATCATAAAAAAATACGCCGAAGCTCACCAAAAAAGACTTCAAATCATGTAAACGTGGAGGCTGTCCAGCTACTCGACCACACAAAGAAAAAAAAGATGACTAAAACGGATAAAGCCATCCGATCTACTGTAATGAGGTGGAGTGATAAAAAATAAGTTTTAATTTAGTACAATGTAGAATCAGTGCTGCAACAATAACTGTGAATTAGTGGCGTCGCCTTAATAGAGACAATAAAAAACGTGTGAATGAACACTTCCTAGAGACATTTGTATCTCTAGCAAATTAAGATCGAATTAAATTATGTACTTATTAGCCGTAAAATAGGCTAGATCGTAATATACTTTGGGATGTTCATACGCGTAACGCGTTCCATAAAAAAAGTATTTATTTTCGACATTATTGTAAAAATGCAAGTAACGGTTGAATTGTATTTAAAAGCACCGAACGAGCGCAAGCGCACCCTCCCACCACGATTGTTCCACGCTCACAGACAGGGGCCGGGTGCGGGGGGAGGAGTGTGCACTGTGTGTGTCAAATCGAGACACTACAGCAGCGGTCAATGAGCATTTGAAAAATCCGTCGATTGTCACGTTTTTGGATATTTTTTAGGCTTTCTCCACAAATAAGGGTATTGCGTACACAATGATAGCTCTGAAATACAACCACTGAGAGCAGGCAGACCAACTCGTTTCACCTGTGGAGATACCATACTTCGAATAGGTACTAAAACTGACCATTTCTGTTATCGTTTTTTTTCGCAACAATGCAGTCACTTGCGCGCATCATAACTCTGAAATGCAACCACTGAGAGCCGCCAGACCAACTTGTCTCATCTGTGGAGACGCCATACTTTGAATATGTACTAAAACTGACCATTTCTCTGATCGTTTTTTTTTCGCAACAATGAAGCCTATTGTAAGCTCTATAACTCGAAGTTGCAACCACTGAAAGCAGGCAGACCAACATCATTCACATTAGGGGACTACTCTACAAACTATAAAAGTAAATTTAACCGTATCCATGATCGTTATGAAAAATCCTGTCACCTCTCAGTCTAGATCCCTCGTTCGCTTCAGTCTATACAATAATTCTACATCCGGTAGTCATTATTATTTTTTTAAATCACAGAATAGTCGAAGCGTCGTCACATTTATTAATTCTTTATTTGATTTAAACTATATTTAATCAAACATTAGTGTTTTATGTGTATGTTGTGCAAAGGAAGAATAATAAAAATGTCCTTAAACAATTTTTTTAAATTCATTTCACGTGCCCCCTTTTTTCCACCAACCACCTATGTCTACGAGTATATGTGCCTTTATTTGAACGAAATTCTTGATTCACCGAAGTCTTATTAGCGACTTTTTATTTTAAATCTAGCAACACGAAAATTTCAGAGTTGGTAGTACTGGGGGATATTCCGCTTACTTTACGTTTATGTAAGGATGCTATAGGATTAAGAGCAGTAACCATTAAGTAACAAGGTTGATTTTCATATTGAAAAAAGTATTTGGGTTTTTAAGAAAATAATTTGTAGCCCGTCAATAAGACGAAGGCGTTCTTTGAATTGGTTCAGTAGAGTTTTGTTTGTCTCTGCTGTTTCGTGCATGATGAACAGCAAATACGAGCGGCTGTATTGACCCGATTGGAAACAAGACCCTGTGCTTTCTATTTGGATTTCTAGATTTATGGAGGATCCCGATGCCGCGTTTTGCAAAGCCTGCAATTGTAAAATAGTTTCAAGATTATCTGCATTAAAAGAATACGTATCATCCCAAAAACATAAAAAAACATATGATTGGATACAGCGGCCAATCATCGGTATGTAGTACTTTGAAATAAGTAGTTTTATATTCTGAGTACCACAGTGTTACTGGTGTTAGCTAATTTTTTAAATCATTTCAGGTGCAACAGTTTTTAAGTAATCTCCATTGGAAGACGAAGTTAAAAGAGCTAAACTCAATTTTTGTGCTATGTTAGTTGAACAAAATTTACCGTTTCGATTAATGGACCATTTGAGCGAAATTGTATCGAAATGCTTCCACGATTCTGAAATCGCTAAGTTATTTTCCTGCAAGAGATCTGCTGCAGCGGTAACGTATAATGTTTTAAAGTCTGAGCTAGAAACAGAGATGCTTGCAGATTTAAAATCATGTGAAAATATCAAAACGCGTACGTCGATGTTTTCCTTGGTTATAGATAAGCTCACAGATATCACAACTACATCAACGCTTGCAGTTATTACCATATATTATTCCGAAAAAGATCTTCAAGTAAAAACAAAATTTTTAACTTTGGTCGACCTGAAAGGGACACCTGCTAAAGCTTTGTTTGATGCACTTTCTGGGGCGTTAACTAATGCCAGCCTTAATATTAAAAATTAAAGAACTGTATTTAGGTGTGAATGTTAGTAAAGAAATCGACCGCTTAGCAGCAGATGTAAGTCTCAAGCCTGGGATGAAATCTTTCCTTCAAAGAATGCAAATATTTTTGACCGAACTTTGTGATCAATTAAAATCACGTTTGCCACTCATCATCATCATCATCATCACATCTCATATACGTCCCCACCGAGGGGCTCGAGCCTACCTATGTTTGGGTGATTAGGTCTTAGTCAGCCACGCTGGCCCAGTGCGGATTGGTCGACTTCACATACACCATAAAATTTCTTCGATGATGTATGCAGGTTGCCTCACCATGTTTTCCTTCACCGTAGGAGCGTCAGACAAAACATATGAAATTAGAACAACGAAAAACACAGTGGTACATGGCGGTCTCGAACCCGGACCTCCCGACTTGGAAGGCAAGTGCCGAATCCACAGCGCCACTGACGCTCACAGCTCCAAGCGACAGTGGACTTGAGTATTTGATATAGCCTTTCGAGGTACGGAACCCTAAAAATGAAATTGGACAGAAGTGTATGCGATTTGTTGGAATCTGGTGGAAGTAGCACCAGTACAATTATAAGTGTTGACAAATTCTGAGGAGCTATTGGGAAAATGAGAGCTCCAAATGGGGCTCTAAAATATGGTACTTAATATAAGTAGTAAATTTTGCAAAAGCACTGTTAAGTTTGCCAATGTCACATGCCTCATGTGAAAGAATATTCTCCCAGGCAAAGGACAAGGCCCGTTTTAGTATGGGGCTGTGCCCCAGCACGTTACAGCGATCATTTATGTGTCAAATGAAAGCTAAAAATATGTCATTACAAAAAGTATATTCCATTTCACACATAAAGCAGCGGTTTAAAAGTTATTATGTAATTAATGAGATAACCTAAAAAACCTACATCACTACGCGCAAGTTGCATGCACAACTAACTTTATTGAAAACTTATTAAGTAACTACAAAGCTTTAATAAACACCTACCTTGTAAATGTAACTTGGTTAGTTGCTAAGAACTCACTAGGATTGATAGCCACTCGAAAAGAATATCTCTCATTTGTTGTGGAAGGCTAGAAATTTCATATCTTTGGATACGTTGTAGGCATATTCCACAATTGGCACATCGAAACATGTTTGTGTAAAGAATGATAAACTAAATCGATAAGCAAATCTCAAAAGTCAATAATCAAGTTGGAGTCAGAAATATGAAGAAAGAAAGCAATCGAAATTAAAATAACGGGTAACTAGCGAACGCAAGACACAGCGAGTGACAGACGTCAGACAGAGCCGGCCGGCGGCCGCATATCGCATAGGGCTGTTCCACGGTTGCTCGTTTACTTGTTCCGTTCGATATAAGGAACTTACATTACACGAGTAAAAATCTATCTTTTTGTTGCGATACCAAAGTATGTACTTAGCATCATTACAACATATCTATCTAGCAATATTACAGAATACGTAAAATAGAGGTACAGAAACTGTTCTCTTTAAGAATTCGCAGAAAAAAACAAATCTAACATAGTGCTTTAAAATCGAATCGAACTCAGGCGCAGACTATAATACCAATAAATAGCCCAAATGAATAATAATCCTCATAAAAAAGTTGTTCCACATGCCAAGTTAGGAATTGTAGAAGCAGACTGACTATGTCTTTCGAAATACGGATTGATATAGTCAGTCTGCTTCCGATATCTATGTACCTTTAGGTAGATCTCATTAGGACTTAAAGTACATACATACCTACTATAAACATGTGCGATAGGGAAAACAGTATTTTAATTATATCTTCTTGTAGTCTATGGGCTTACACGATAAAAGAGCTGTTTTTGAGTCAAGTTTGTTTAACTGCTTGGCCAATCAAGTACTCATCATATGTCTCAGTTAACCAACTGAATTTCGAGTAGAACAAGTATATCGATACGCACTAGGTTTCGAATAACAATACATTTCGTAAATACTGACTCCCTTAATAATTATGGTTGTTCAACGCGTGTTTAGTTACACAGTGATTTATTCCTTTCGCACTTATGTCAATCTGCAGTAGTTTGACAGAGACTAATACGCTATAAAATATTTATTAGTAAGGCCGTTAATACTTCACTAAATATTTGCATTTATTTCTACCGAATATTACTTTATTGAATCATTTCACTACTTTTTAAAATTTCAATGACTAGTACCAGATAATATTTTGAGTAAGTTAAGACTTATCGATAGTATCGATACCATGTGAGTATCCTAAGGCAACGTTCCTAAAGCGGAAAGAAGATGGACGAATGCTTCAAATAACTAAACCATATTTATTTGTAGACTTTTTTCCCGGAGCTCTTACAGTTGTTTATTATATCTCAAAAATAATTATTATTCATATAAGGAATTTTCGGATATGTCTCATCTGTGTAACGGTCTGGGGCAGAAACGGGCCATTAAATAAAACAAAAATAAGCAACAGGTTTCAAAATAAACAAATATCTGCACTATTGACCATAAAAGATGGTAGGTACTAAAGAACACGGAGACTGTACTCGTATTTCATTTAAGCCAATAGTAATATGTACGAAAAAGTAGAAGAATTAGAAGAAAACGTTGAGTTTGAAAATATAAATATTTTAAGTGAACAAAATAAAGATTTTGTTTTGTTAATTTAGTTACTGTTTTTAATACATCATTCAGTGGGTCTACGAGGAACGAAAAAGGGAATTCCTCGTGGTTCCATTGGCCAGTGGGACCACGAGGAACCACATTTCCTCGTGGTCCCACCAGTGGGGCAAAGTAGTGGGACCACGAGTAACGACCCCATAAATCGGTTATTACTTATCATATTTTTAACCGACTTTAAAAAAGGAGTAGGTTCTCAATTCGATGCGTATATTTCTTTTGTGTGTATGTTACGCGATTACGCCGCCAATTGTAGACCGATTTTCAAAATTCTTTTTGTATTCGATAGAGTAATATACTCCAAGGGTGGTCCCAATCCCAAGGTCACCAAAGTCAGGATCTGATGATGGGATCCCATGAAAATCGAGGGAAACTCATTAAAACCTAATTTAATACTAGCTCACCGAAGGTGACCTAGTATTATATTAGGGTTTCTTTCACTAAAAAGATTTCATTCACTAAAATGTTAAAAATAAAAAAATATTTTACAAAAAATAAAAACCGACTTCAAAAACACTGAAAAGTTAAAAATAATATAAGAATAGGTACAGACAATAAGAGTCGATGGCGTAGTGCGTAAGGCTGTCGCCTTTCAATCGGGAGGTAGCGGTTCGAACCCCGCCACGTACCAATGTGTTTTCAAATTTTGTATTCATATGTACGTTTATTAGACGCTTTTACGGTGAAGGAAAACATCATGAGGAAACCTGCACACACCTGTGAAGAAAGAATTTCTTTACAGGTTGTGTGTGAAGTCGACCAACCCGCACTTGGCCAGCGTGGTTGACTAAGGCCTAATCGTCCTAGTTTAGAGAAGGCTCGAGCCCCTCGGTGGGGACGTACTCGTATATATGAGCTGTTGATGAGGTACAGACAGTATTGTCTGTACCTCATCAACACACATTTCTATATTGGAGTCGGTGACAAATTTTAAGACTTTCTAGGTCTCTAGGAGATCATCGTGCACCGACTTCAATATAGAAGTGTGATGTTGTCTGTATCTATTCTTATATTATTTTTAACTTTCAGTATTTTTGAAGTCGGTTTTTATTTTTTGTAAAATATTTTTGGATAAAATTAAATGTTGTTGTAAAACTAGTACATACTTTTATTTTTTTTATTGTTATTTACAACTTATTTTATTTTACAATTTTTGTGTCGCCACATTCGCCTGCTTCCAATTCATCGGAACCTTCCCCACTCCCAAAGAAAGACGGTACAAACGCGTAAGGACCGGAGACAGCTCCGGTGCATAGGTTTTAAATACCAGGGCAGAAATACCATCCGGACCACAGGCTTTGTTAACATCCAGGCAACGCATCACTTTTAGTACCTCTTTTTGGTGAATACGTATCTCCGGCATCTTGGATCTACAGTGAGGTAGCTGAGGTGGAGATTGATTAGTTGCATCAAGACGTGAATTACAGGCAAATTGAGATGCAAATAAATTCGCCTTCTCTACAGCTGTATGAGCCAGTGATCCATCGTGTTTGAGCATAGGTGGAAATTACGACTTACAGAAGTTAGACTCCATTGATTTGGCGAGAGTCCAAAAAGCTTTGCTTTCAGATGGATGAGAAGAGAGATTGGATCCTATTCGCCTAATATGATCAATACGGGCCGATCTGAGAGTTCTTTTGCTGTGCTTGGCGGCAGTATTAAAAGCTTTCTTTTTTGAACTTACGTCCGAGGTCTTACGACACAGAGTGCCTCAGCCCAGGCTCTGTATGCAGCGTGCTTTTTAGCTATCGCATCACGACAGGCCTCATTGAACCAACATTGGGTATTCCTGATAAAGGGTATGTCAGAGAATGGAATAAAATATTCCATGCCCTGACGTAGCACAGCTGTGATTGCATCGGCATAGGTCGACGGATCGTTTGATGTGAAGCAAGTCTTACGCCAAGGATAGGATGCAAAAAAATGACGCATTTCATCCCAGTCTGCCGCTTTATACCGCCATAATCGTCTGATACCCTTAGGGCTGCTGTCAGGTGGAAAGTAGGTCGACACAGACTTCACCAGACAGTGATCAGAACTGCCGAGAGGGGGCGCTACAGAAACCGAGTATCTGTCTGGATCAGTACTAAGCAAGAGATCGAGGCAATTTGCAGTGTGTCTGTCATTGTCAGGTACTCGGGTTGGCCCATTAACTAGTTGGGTTAGACCTAAAGAAATTGAAAACTTAGGCGTCTCCCTCCCTGCGTGATCAGTGCTCCGGTAAGGGTACAACCATTCCTCGTGGTGAGCGTTAAAGTCTCCTAGAAACACGAGTTGAGCCGATGGGTACCATTCGAGTGCCTTGTCAGCCGACCTACTGAGGTATTCAAAGAGGCGAGTTGTCTCCCGGTCTCCAGTGTGCGATCTGTATAGAGCGGCATATATAATCTGGTCCGTTCCGGTGTTGACCATTAACCACATAGTAGAGAAACTGGAATCTTCAAGATTACGGAGTCTCTTGCTACAGATGTCATCATGTATATACACACAGACGCCAGCGCGAGGCTTGAAGCAGTGTTCGAGACTATATGCTGGGTAGTTGAGGTATGATACATCTAAAGGACTTCTAATTTGGGTCTCCGTTAGAAAGAGCAGATGAGGCCTTTCAGTCTCAAGATGGTGATGGACTGCGTTGACATTGGAGTGCAGACCACGAATGTTTGAGTGGTGCACTTTAAGATTGAGGACGTGCATCCGCTGTAAAACGTTTCTCATTTTCTTACTGTTTTTCATAATTGTTAGAGGTATGAATGGGCAGGAAGACGGAAGTTGGATAGAGCACTCCAAGAACAATCCAGCAGAGGCTGCGAAGCTCCAAGTCAAGAGGAATCCTGAGCCGGAGACTGCGGGGACGCCCGAACCCCCCCGAAAGTGTCTACCGGGTCCTCAAATCCGGTCGCCAACCGGCACGGTAGCGCACCCCAGGATTTTTCGCACGATGGCGGGGCAGCCTTTCGTAGGTAGCTAGTCTACTAATGGGCCCCCAACTATCGGCGGTCAGCCAGCGGAGAAACTGTGCTTCGGATCTCGCTACCCTCCGAAATCAGGACTCCGACTCAGAAACTATCGCAACATCGAAAACGATATATAATTACAATGCAACTACCCGGACCCGTCCTCCCCAAATGGCTACATTAGGCTGCGTGACATAACACGGTTAAACTGTTTGGTGGCACGATTGAGCCTAATGGGTGGTGACAAGCCGCGGCCGAAGCCTACCACCAGGATTGCTGATACCTATTAGCGCTACCCGGGGGTCACGTGTAGGGTCTCTAGAGCTATAGCCTACGGACGTGGTATCAATAGACCCCCAAAAACACAGCGTTTAGTTTTTTCCTTCATTTTATTCCATAATGATTCAACTTTATTCTACCTTTCTTGAGCATCGGCCATTTCGAAATTAGGTCAATTTTCGTAGGTTCTTAATGCTCTAGGTCAGCGGTTCTCAAACTTTTTTGGTGACGGAACCCTTTTGGAAAGCGAAATACTTCACGGAACCCTAAAATAAAACAATAGTTTTTAAAAGTGTATTCTTTATTAATAAACATAATAAAAGTACGACCAGAGAGGGGTGTTTTGATTTTTTCTAAATTATTGCGGAACCCTAGGGCCCTAGAGCAGGGCTGCTCTAAGTACTCTCCAGGGCCTACTTTCATTTAATACCCCTATTGCTGGGTTTGAAAAGCAACTTTTATCCGTCTTTTTTGAGCGGCTGCCATGTTGAATTTACGTCAATGTTGCTACGTTCATAGTGCTCTACTGATCAAGGCCTTTCATTTGATACCCATATTGCTAGGTTTGGAAACGAACTTTTATCCGTTTTTTTGAGCAGCGGCCATATTGAATTTTGTGCTATTTTCCTAGGTTCATAGTGCTCTACTCTTCAAGGCCTTTCATTTGATACCTATATTGCTAGGTTTGGAAACGAACTTTAATCCACCTTTTTTGAGCGGTGGCCATGTCGAATTTACGTCAATATTGCTAGGTCCATAGTGCTCTACTCTTCAAGGCCTTTCATTTGATACCCATATTGCTAGGTTTGGAAACTAACTTTTATCCACCTTTTTTGAGTGGCGGCCATGTTGAATTTATGGCAATGTTGCTAGGTTCATAGTACTCTACTCATCAAGGCCTTCCATTTGATATCCATATTGCTGGGTTTGAAAACGAACTTTTATCCGTTTTATTTGAGCGGCGGCTATGTTGAATTTAGGGCGATTTCCTAGGTTCATAGTGCTCTACTCATCAAGGCCTTTCATTTGATATGCATATCGCTGGGTTTGGAAACGAACTTTATCGGCAGTCATGTCAAATTAATTCAACGTGGCTAGGTTCAAAGCAGTATTCGAAAAAATCGTTTTATCCGAAGTATTCGAATACCAATATCGAGCGAATAATGCATGCCCTAGTTCTACTCTTTAGGTTCTTCGTTCGATATCCATGTTCCTTGGGCTTTCCTTGGGTGGATCCAAAAAATGTGATCCGTCATTTTAGACATTAGGATCAAGAGTCCCGTCCCGTCCCTCTACGCGTAACCTAGAACATTGCAGTCAGATATTTTTTTTAATTATCAATATTAATCTATTACTTTTAATAGTTTTAAATGGATGAAAGAATTTGATTCCTTAGTCCTAATGTAAAAACATATAACACCTTTCAAAATACCTTGAAAAGGGTATCTTCACTTTTCAATATTTCAAAAATATTAAATTTTATTTGTATGTGAAACACTTCCTTCCTGCTTTTCAATTTTGGACTTCCAATTACTTAAGATCAGGCTGTATGGCGTAGTTCCATTGCCTTTCCTTCGTGGAAGAAAATACCTTCTCTCTGTACCTCAGAACCTCAGAAGAATAACTAAAGCATAGAAACCTAGCAAAAATAGCTACTGAACTAAATATATTTCACTCACTTTGACATTAGGCGCTGCTAATAGAAGTTAGACAGAGACACATATATGCAAGATGTTTCGAAATTTTATAGGTCGTCACTAATTCTCGCTTGTCAGTTCTTCTCCCAGTGATGTCGTGCTCATCACTCACCTAGTTTCAACGTCGATAATTATATTATGTAGGTATTTAATAGATACCTAATACTAAAATGTCTTTATTACGAGAAATATGACATAAATAATTAAGGGTAGATTTTCTTATGTAACTTATCTAGCTAATAGCTGCTGTGTCTCTTTGGTATGGTCAGGCTGGCCGTTCATGAGACTAAAAGCGGCAAGTGCGAGTCGGACTCGCCCACCGAGGGTCCCGTATAAAATTGTAGGTTATACTTTAAATAGAGACTAAATTTTTTATGATTTAATTACAAATGTGGAGTTTGAGATTTTCCCTGACTTGTAGTGTAAGACTATATAACTTCACAAATTTCATAGTTCTAGCTAGATCAACGAAAAGTACCCTATACATTTTGATGCCCGTGAGAATGTCGAAATATACGTTTTTGGCGACATAAACGGCCGTACCTTTTTTTGTTAACTTAGAAGTTTGATTTTTTCACATCTTCAAGGGACTAGAACTTGTTAGTGTAGAACTGAGTAATTTTATGGTTTTAATTTCAACTCGATACCTTCATGCGTTTCCAAGATAGTCTTGACAGGCAAACGGACAATAAAGTGATCCTATAATGGTTCAGTGTTTCTTTTGAGGTACGGAACCCTAAAATTTGGACTATTTAAGTGACGGGTATTTCCCGTTATCTAAAATGTTGGAATTTTTCTATTGCAGAGATTCACAAATTCTATAGGAAGGAAATCGAAGACACACTGCTTTTATTTCATCACTTAGATTTAATTCATTTTTTATCGCATCGCTTAGAGGTACTTGAGGTTAATCTCATATTTAATTTACTTACCCGAAAATTTTACCCTCATGGATTTTGAACCTTGGATAAATTCGTGAATGCTAAAACTACTATTTGTACATATGCTTGGAAATTAAACTAAAAACATTAACATTTGACCATACTTTATTGTTAAGACATTTTTCGATAGATTTACTACGCTTGATGTGCGGCCGGGCTTAGTTAGAATGTAAATTTTCCGAAGGCGGCATTTTGATATTTTACCTTTTTGACTCTTTCTGTTCTTTTCTTGATCTAATATTTTAATTCTTAGAAAAAAATCATCTGAACTGGTTGTTCTTGGCATCCGTGTCAAGGATTCGTCATGACGCCTCCATTTCATAGTTTTACTACTAAGTACATACAAAATTAATCTGATGGAAAATATCTGGAGCAAATTTGACTATGCTTTCTTGGACTCCAATTTCGTCTGACAATACACTTTATCCATATGTTTTTTATACATTGTCTTTAGGAAATCTGTAAAATAAAAATATCGACAAAATTTTACAACACCGCATGATCAAGAAAACCTCAAAGTAATTTTAAAAGTCGCTAAAACATAAAAGTGAAGTTAATATTACGTATTGTTTTTCTACAAAATGATTCAGCGATATTTCATATGAGAAAACATGCCAATTTAAGGTCAATAAATTTTGATTATTTTCCTTTCGCGACGAATGAGACTTGCAGCCCCAAACTACACAAGACATTGTATTACGGAGTGCACAAACACACACTATTTGTAAATACCTAAAGAATTCTTGCTTTCTAATCACTTAATATTAATAAAATATCATCAAAATTTTACTAGCCACGGAACGCACAAATAAATATTATACGAACAATTCAAATAGTTCAAACTCGGATGGTCTATCTTCGATACAAAGTACTATAGAATTTAGCCGTGTTATATATTTTTAACCAATTTTAATTTTTACCCAAAATGAAAATTTAATCAATTCATCTAGTGACCACCTTGTGATATGCCAAAAGACAAATATTTCTCATCTCTTACATTTACACAGTTTTGTGCCGTATTTTAGAAAGAGACAAATAGCACACAATTAATTCTTGTTTTAATCTTCCTTCTATGCTGTAGTGATTGTTCTAAGCTCAGTGGCTTGTGCGTTCCGTGGCTAGTAATATTTTGATGATATTTTATTAATATTAAGTGATTAGAAAGCAAGAATTCTTTAGGTATTTACAAATAGTGTGTGTTTGTGCACTCCGTAATACAATGTCTTGTGTAGTTTGGGGCTGCAAGTCTCATTCGTCGCGAAAGCAAAATAATCAAAATTTATTGACCTTAAATTGGCATGTTTTCTCATATGAAATATCGCTGAATCATTTTGTAGAAAAACAATACGTAATATTAACTTCACTTTTATGTTTTAGCGACTTTTAAAATTACTTTGAGGTTTTCTTGATCATGCGGTGTTGTAAAATTTTGTCGATATTTTTATTTTACAGATTTCCTAAAGACAATGTATAAAAAACATATGGATAAAGTGTATTGTCAGACGAAATTGGAGTCCAAGAAAGCATAGTCAAATTTGCTCCAGATATTTTCCATCAGATTAATTTTGTATGTCATCACATCACATCACACACAGCTCATATACGTCCCCACCGAGGGGTTCGAGCCTACCCTATGTTAGGGTGATTAGGCCTTAGTCAACCACGCTGGCCCAGTGCGGATTGGTCGACTTCACATACAACATTGAATTTCTTCGCAGATGTATGCAGGTTGCCTCACGATGTTTTCCTTCACCGTAGGAGCGTCAGACAAATGTACATATGAAATTCGAAACGAAAAACACATTGGTACATGGCGGGTCTCGAACCCCGACCTCCCGATTGGAAGGCAAGTGCCGAGTCCACAGCGCCACCGACGCTCTCCGATTTTGTATGTACTTAGTAGTAAAACTATGAAATGGAGACGTCATGACGTAAGTCAAGTTATTTAATGAAAGGAAATCTTTAAACTAAAATATTATTTATGAAAACAAAAACGTATTTAATTTCTTAACAATTTCTTTAAGGAATCCTTGACACGGATGCCAAGAACAACCAGTTCAGATGATTTTTTTCTAAGAATTAAAATATTAGATCAAGAAAAGAACTTGAAAGAGTCAAAAAGGTAAAATATCAAAACGCCGCCTTCGGAAAATTTACATTCTAACTAAGCCCGGCCGCACATCAAGAGTAATAAATCTATCGAAAAATGTCTTAACAATAAAGTATGGTCAAATGTTAATGTTTTTAGTTTAATTTCCAAGCATATGTACAAATAGTAGTTTTAGCATTCACGAATTTATCCAAGGTTCAAAATCCATGAGGGTTAAATTTTCGGGTAAGTAAATTAAATATGAGATTAACCTCAAGTACCTCTAAGCGATGCGATAAAAAATGAATTAAATCTAAGCGATGAAATAAAAGCAATGTGTCTTCGATTTCCTTCCTATAGAATTTGTGAATCTCTGCAATAGAAAAATTCCAACATTTTAGATAACGGGAAATACCCGTCACTTAAATAGTCCAAATTTTAGGGTTCCGTACCTCAAAAGAAACACTGAACCATTATAGGATCACTTTATTGTCCGTTTGTCTGTCAAGACTATCTTGGAAACGCATGAAGGTATCGAGTTGAAATTAAAACCATATAATTACTCAGTTCTACACTAACAACTTCTAGTCCCTTGAAGATATGAAAAAATCAAACTTCTAAGTTAACAAAAAAAGGTACGGCCGTTTATGTCGCCAAAAACGTATATTTCGACATTCTCACGGGCATCAAAATGTATAGGGTACTTTTCGTTGATCTATGTAGAACTATGAAATTTGTGAAGTTATATAGTCTTACACTACAAGTCAGGGAAAATCTCAAACTCCACATTTGTAATTAAATCATAAAAAATTTAGTCTCTATTTAAAGTATAACCTACAATTTTATACGGGACCCTCGGTGGGCGAGTCCGACTCGCACTTCCCGCTTTTAGTCTCATGAACGGCCAGCCTGACCATACCAAAGAGACACAGCAGCTATTAGCTGGATAAGTTACATAACAAAATCTACCCTTAATTATTTATGTTATATTTCTCTTAATAAAGACATTTTAGTATTAGGGATCTATTCAATACCTACATAATATAATTATCGACGTTGAAACTAGGTGAGTGATGAGCACGACATCACTGGGAGAAGAACTGACAAGCGAGAATTAGTGACGACCTACAAAATTTCGAAACATCTTGCATATACGTGTCTCTGTCTAACTTCTATTAGCAGCGCCTAATGTCAAAGTGAGTCAAATATATTAAGTTCAGTAGCAATTTTTGCTAGGTTTCTATGCTTTAGTTATTCTTCTGAGGGTTTATATGCTTTAGTTATTCTTCTGAGCTCTGTACTATGTGACTGACTTGTCAAAATAATTTCACGTGCGCCATGTTGTTTTTCTACCTAAAGCATTGTTCGAAAATGTTATATGGTATTTTTTCACTAAAAATAAAAAGTGAATTTAAACAAACGAAATTATGCCTAAATGTTCTTCCGGAAAATTCTAAGCATTGTGGTGTAAGCCATATCAAATTCTGTCCAGTAGTTACAGAGATCTTTCCGGACAAACAGAAAAACAAACAAACAATTTTTTTTAAACTATTCTATCGTGTTCTGCTAATGATTTTAAGGCGACCTGTGTATTTTTTTCTTAATATTTTGCAATTACAGATTTTTGTACCCCTACGATTTTATTATATATAGAGTGCGTTATTATTCTAAGATATAGAGATAGAGACTAGCTGCCTGCCCCGGTCCCGCACGGGTATACTAAAAACTGCTTTAGTTGTTATTCTGAGCTATAAACCTATTGACAATACAACAGTGTAAAAAACCATAGATTTGGAGTAGCCTGAATGTTTTTTTTTTCTCTTTATTTAAGGGTTTTATCGCTAAGCGATAATGACACCCTGTTTAAAACAAACAAATTATAACATGAGAAAGAACAAATAATCGTATACATAAAATCATTATTACATAACATGTATTTGTTGGTTTGAGGAGCCTGAGCTGCTCAGACGAACCTGTGCTATTTTATATAGGGTTGTAGCCTGTTCTGATAATGGAAAAGATAATATACTATTACACGTCCTCACATTACTAATATTAACATGTAAAGACCGCCGCAAATCCGCACTACGGGCACACTCCATTGTAATATGTTGAACATCTTCTATTACGTCACATGTTTCACAATTAGGATTTTTTCATGAGATATCCAAATTTGTTCGATGGAATGTGTCCGGAGCGCAGCCTCATTGCTGTCACAATACATTGCCGATTTAATTTACAATGATCAATCCAAGTGCCTTTTGCTGGTATGCAGGGTTGAATCGTTTTATACCAGATGCATTTTTTCCAGTGACCTTTTGTCAAAATATTCTTGCCAGTGTTTTAAACAATCATCTTTAATAATTTTACGGTAATCTGAATATAATGGAGTGATAAATAATGGTATACCATCGCCAATTGCTTGTAGCCTGAATGTTAATCTGTCAAGTTCGTCACTTTTACACGAACATATTTTTTTTCCTGTAATAATTTTTCAAATATTTTCTTTTATACAAACCTTGCCCTAACAATAATGAGTACATAAAGCCAAGAATCATCCAATTTGGTGCAGTCGTTCGAAAGTTATGGGCGTACATACATTTCGAAGATCCATTTTTATTTATATAGATAGAAGATTAGTACTGTAGCAACAGACACTCAATACTGTAAGTTGATGGCATTGATTTACTACCAAACGTAGATAACGCATGAACGATCGAAAAGTGGGCCGGTGAAGAACTGCTCAATCGCGACTTGTGCAGTTCCTTTCCATAGTGAGCGATTAGCTGTCGGCACGTAAACATGCCGAAGTGCGCATTCAAAAGTTGTGGTAACAATAGCCAGAAACGGCAGAAAAAGACGGGATTTCATATTTTGCGTGAGAAAACACATTACACATCTTATCATGTATTCAAATATTCGATTTATACGTAAAAACCAATCAAAAATAATTATTTTAATCATAAACATGTCGCTTCGCGTCAGTCACAATCGTCTCGCTCGCACGGGCGTCGTATCACGATGTGTTATCTCATTCATGCGTTGGACCGACAACGCGATAAGCAATTTCAAGCATTCGTCCGAGAGTATAAAGTTGATATTTTCTTGTAGCAATTTTACTAAAACGTCGATTGATCTGTGGCTAGATATAAAATGATGTAACTTCGCACGTTTGTACTTAAAATAGTTGCGTAATAATGCGGAATAAGGTTGAATTCGATAAATACGGTACTTTCTTTATGGTAATTTTCATTCAGGCGTGCATATTCAAGTATATATCAGCGAGTACAAATGTATAGTGGATTAGGTGACAGATTTCAAGCGCGTTTTTGTATGAAGCGCTCTATATAAGTTTGGTAGTAAATCAATGGTTGATGGTCTGAACGTGCTGACAGAGATGGCGCCACTGTATACAATTGCTGCGTATGTAAACACAGAGATAGCGCTGTTGTTAATTATAACGCGATTACGTTATGTGTTAATCAGATGCATATAATGCATCTGATTAACACATATTAAAATTCTTCCGTGGAGCTTATCCTGTGCTGACGGCTTCCCGGCTTACTTAATAAACTACCTGCGATAGATATCTGGCTGATGCGAATGGTACCCGGTCCATCAGCAACGTGTTGTGAATAGGGTTACCAGGTGTCCCGAATCAAGCGGGACGACCCGGTTTTGGGAGGTGTATGGACGCGTCCCGATTTTCTAGCAAAATGACCAGATCACAAAAATGTATCAATTTTTCATAATAAAACAGTAATTCAATACTATAACTAAATTATCTTGGAATATTATTCCTCCAATTCTCTGAGTGAATATAAAAGACTAGGCTAGGCTCTGGGGTTGAACTTAATTAAGTTCTTTGAACCCTATTCGGAGACTAGGGCCCCAGAGAGTAGAGTCCTCGACATCAAACACAAGTTGCAATCGCCTATCATACAAGGAAATTTGAGGAACGCTGGATATTCTGGTGGTCGGTATATCGTACACTAACTTCGAAAAAAGAAATTAGATGTAATCATATTTGATTTTTTCATAAAGTTTCACTAAGTTTATTCATTTATTAGTATCGATGTGTGACTGTATAATGTTTTTTGACATTGCCCAAAATACTAAGTTTTCCTTTAATACTATTTTTTTATTTAATAATATTTAATACTACATTTAACTATCATCACATCCCATATACGTCCCCACCCAGGGGTTCGAGCCTACCCTATGTAAGGGTGATTAGGCCTTAGTTAACCACGCTGGCCCAGTGCGGATTGGTCGACTTCACATACACCATAGAATTTCTTCGCAGATGTATGCAGGTTTCCTCACGATGTTTCCTTCAACGTAGGAGCGTCAGACAGATGTACATATGAAATTCGAAAACGAAAAACACATTGGTACATGGCGGTCTCGAACCCAGACCTCCCGATTGGAAGGCAAGTGCCAGTCCACAGCGCCACCGACGCTCGTAACTATATTGGACTTTAAATGAATACTTTTTCTTTTTTATTTGTGAAATTCTTTTTTTGAATTACTTGTCGGCCTTAGGGTCGCAATATATAATTTTCAGTCCTATATTTAGGTAAACATTGACCTACTTTCAGAATATGAGAAATAAAACGCTTTTTCAACATCAAAACGTTTATTTGTAAAGAACACATCAAAAACATCTTTTTTACATTTTTATTCTTACGCTATTATTTATTTACTTATGTAAGTTCGTATATTTTTTTACATTTTTTTTCTTTGCAGACTTATAATCTAATCTTCAGGTCCATTTTTCATGCGATCTTCGTCGTCGAGTGTCTTCATGTGATCGAGTTCAGTTCTTATATTAATAGCTGCAAATATAAGATTGAATGATTCATCTAGCGTATTAGCAAATATAAAATTGTAGTAAAAATTTATTACTTGTACTCATTTGAATAAGTATAAATAATATTTTTTTTTATTATAAATAAAGCAATTATCAAGGAACTCTTAAAAAACTGTTTTTAATCATCCCTAAGGGCCTCATTTCCACAAATCGTAACAAAGTAAATGGGAGAAAAATGTTCAAAATTAATAATTTTTAAATAGATCAAAACGAAATGATTAGATGAAAAGAGCACGGACAACGGGCGAGGAGTGTAATTTAGTAATAAAAAAAATATTCAAAATGCGGGAAACTGTGAAAACACAGCATAAATGCTCGGGTGCGAAATTATTACTATATACCGCAGAGATTTTCTGCCCACTGCTGGACGTCTGGATAAACATGAAGCTTTGACATCTCGATTAGACCTGATAGCATATTATATTACTTTATCACTGTGTAAGTGAATTTCGTTATGATTATGATTAAATCTCTCTATATTCTCTTCAGGTGGTTTAAAGTATAGGCGCTTAACATCAGGAGGGTAGTAACGTTTTTGTTATAGAAAAAAAACCAACGTTTGTCTTACGCGACGGCGATATCTCTGGGATGCCTCTTGTATCCATCTGCAATGCAAGATAAAAACGTATCATGAAAACGTAATGTATTAACAATAGTACATTGTTACCCCAGGGGTGAAAGTAACTTATATAGTCCCGAGACGTTGTTTGGCGCCCGAGCGTAGCAAGGGCACCAATAGTTCGAGGGACTAACCCGAGGGTCTTTAACCCGAGGTTAACACTGTGCTTTTCATTACGAATACAAGGAAAGTAAAAATGAAAAATGAATTAGCTAAAGAAAAAATTTGAAAATTTTATTTTACATAAATCAACAACTTCTGCTTTATCCCTTTCTCTTATAAAATCAGGCGTTAACTCCATACCTGAATTAGATGAACTGATTGTGTTAATTATTAACACACTGTTATACAAATATAATTAACAGTTAAAACAAATCTCTGCTATACAGAAGTATTAACAAAACTCTACAAATGGAAAAAACAAATGAAGATCGCATTGCCGCTTATTTTGTTTTTTTTTCTGTGACTGGCCAGCTATTCAGCTATTATTTTTCAATTTCGTCATTAAAATAGTAAATAGTTTGCCCAAATCTATGTTATTTTAAAGAAATAGTTGAAAGTAAATTATAATAAAGTCATTTAGAAATTATATTCTTTAAATACTTAACATTATGTTGTTTCAATTTTACACCGCGCTGTAATTGAGTGGCTGATGGGTAAATAGAACTACGAGTAGTTTCTTTTTTAAAATTTGACAGCAGCTGTCAGTTGAAAGTAATTCTCCCTAGGGCTGAAAAGTATTACTTTCAACCCGCTCCTCAGGCAACTTCAGACCTACTTTCAGAGTATGAGTAATGAAAAATAAATTTACATCTGTGTTTGCATTTTGTTTGAATTGCAAAAAATTAAAAATGAATCAACACAACAAACGCTTCACCTTGCCCAAGGATTAATCTTAATCAAATTTCACAAAATGTGTAACGATTTCGAAATTGATTGTGGACACGTACAGACTGCGCCAAATTTCTAGTTTACTCTACTTATAATACTAGATTTGCTCGCGACTTCGTCCGCGTAGAAATCCTTTTTTATTGATTCCCTTTACAAATTCGCCCTCCCCCCTTTTTACACCCTTAAAGAATGATTTCGGGGATAGAAACTATTCTTTATCCTACATATAACTATCTCCATACCAAATTTCATCTAAATCGGTTCAGTAGTTTTGCGTGAGTTACTTTCGCATTTATAATATCCGAGGCGAAGTTTTTCTGTATTGATTAACTTAGCAGATAATATTAACTTTAATAATTTTCTGACTTCATACCGACCATACCTATTAGCATGGACATTTTTTTGAAGTTTCGTACCTTGTGAATATAAATAGAGATAATATTTAATTTTAGTAGATTCATTTATTTTTACTCTGATTAGTATTGACTTAAAGCAACCATTATTCCACGCTATTCTAATTATTTTAGCATCCATAGTAGGTATTACTTTTGTTAGTTTAGATTCAAAGAGGACTGTGTAATTACTAGAGATCAGAAAATTGGATATGCAACATATAATATTTACCTAAAGCTAACATTTCGCTAACATATATGGAAGTCGCTTCCCAGAATATTTTTATAGAAAATAAAAATCGCACAAGCAGGTATAATTTGCCATCTCACTTACACACTTACAAAATACTTATATTCCCTGAGGTTTTATTATCATCATCATCATAACAGCTCATATACGTCCCCACCGAGGAGCTCAAGCCTACCCTATGTAAGGGTATTTAGTCAACCACGCTTGCCCAGAATGCCACACGCTAACTTTTCCGCAGACGTTCTGCAGAAAAAATGTATGGAGATGACATTTGCTGCGGAAAGAATAGTGTGAGGTTGTCACAGGCGTGTGGCATTTGTTTAGGGGGGAATGGTCGACTTAACATACCACCTTTGAATTTCTTCGCAGATGTATGCAGGTTGCGTCACGATCTTTTCATTCCCTGAGGTTTAATAGGCTCGATTTGACACTTGTTTCATAACGTATTATATGTTAAATCGACGTTATACCAAGGCAGCTGTTATTTAGTGAAACGGGGTTTATTATGTTTCGCTCCATACACTTTTTGTTAATACCGGAATCGCGGGATTTTAGATAAAAAAGTGCTTTCCATAATTGCGAACATTTGAACTTTAGGTAAATATGTATCTGAATAGCCGATCTCTGGCAATGACTAAGGTAACTCACGTTTAACTGCATGGTGTAGTTTAGGTATACCTGTCGAATATAAGTTTTTATTTTATTTTATTTGATTTAAAAAACAATATCGGAATTACCTACTATAGTTTTGAGAACCTCATGAATTAGTTACATATTTTTGCTGCAATAAGCATAGGATTTAAATGAATTGTCATCATCATCACTATCATCATTTTAACCCTTAAACGTCATAGTGCTGGACTCTAGTTATTCATCATTTCATGACTATAACGTGAAAAAAAATTATATGAAATGACTTTCATTTGTCACACTTGCTTCTCCCCTTCACATGAAGGACAAGAATTCACACTGTGAAATTGCAGATCATTCGCATTTCACTTACAAATTGAACTAAGATTAAATTCTAAAAGATGCTACAAATTTTCACATTTTTAGTCCCAAGCCTGTTCAAATATGAGAGAAAGTTCATTGTTTAAAAAGTACACAACCCATAGCACACAGTACGAAGCGCGAAAATCAAACGACCAATATAATACATTTAATTAATAAACGTAGCAAATATTTCATTTTCATACTAGAAGGTGCAAGAAGCAAACAGGTAGCGTGATAACTGCGAATTAAAAATCATTGCCAATTGAAATTGAAATGTGAAATTTCGTAAATAAAAAAGTATTGGACTTGAATCAATGCTTACGTTTGTAGTACCCCTTTGGTATATCTGCAATAAATATTAACATTAAAAGATTTCAGTACCTTCTTCTTTAAATATATCATTGAGCAAAAAGATATCACAGTTGAATCAAAAAATATCTTAGTTAAGGTAGCATCACCGTTTGAATGAATCAGTAATTTGACATTTAAATCCGTACTTTCTGTTATATAAAACTAATAAGTTACACGTAGATTTACTTACGGTAGTGGTGTGGGTGTGATTTAACAGGCCCTGAAAAAATAAAACAAAAATAAATTTATTCGAAAGAGCAGTCAGTGCAAAGAGAAAAGTAGTTATTAAGGTGCAGTTCCGAGCCTCGTGGCCGATCGCAGCGATTGTTATCTGCCGTGCGGCTGACAAGACAAGTGACAATCGATATACATTAATAGTGATGAATTGGCATTGACCTACTAACAAATAGACTTCGCGTCCATGCTCAAAAGTGTCCGAAGTAAATCAGATACAACATTCAAATTCAGATACAATCGTTTGTAAGTCGTGCTTGCCTCCACCGGGGGCGGAGAGGTTCCGGGGGGTCGCTTAGCCAGGTAGGGGAACATCGGAGGAATAGCCGCTGGTGTACCCGAGTCCTATGGTATATCCAAGTGGGCGGCCTAGTCAACTTACGAATCCCCTTGCGAATCCGTAGGAAGATTCATCCGCCATAAAAAAAAGATCAATGTGAATCGGCTGCAGCCGCAGCTGCGATTGACCGCGAAGCTCGGAACTGCACCTTAAGTTTAGGAATACCTGTAATTTTTTTTCTCGGGGGAAAATTCGTAACCGCACAGTACGCGCCGTCGGCTAGACGGCGAGTGTGTGCGGGGCCCTCCCGGCAGAGTGCCAGGCCTACCCACTAAAACCCCCCGGTGTTCTCCCTGCACTTATGGGCGCGTATGGTAAGGTCCACACTGCGACGCTACTACCAACGCGCCCGGTAAGGAAAAACCTATCTATCAACTAGTGTTTACATCAGTTAGCTCCGTAATCGACTCCAAACCTAATTTCAAATTAGACTACGTATATTTGAAACGTTTCAAAAGAATTTGGAGTTCAAATTCGAAAACAAAACATTATCGGACTTCCTTCCGATCGTAACAAAACTTTTATATTTTTAAATCATTATTGTTGTGTACTTTGGTATTATTATAATATAATTATATTTTTACAAGGCGCTTTAATGTTGTGTTAACGAAATAAAAAGCTGAAGAATTCACATGGTAGGTAATATTTTGATTTTGAAATGCATGGAGATTTAGATTTAAATAGATTTGTATATTTTATACGTTTCCAAATGGGTAATCTTAATAAACTAGCCAACATAGTAGGTAGGTTAGTAATTCTGTATTATCCCATTGTCGATGAGACGACAACGTTGTTGTTATATTATCACGTAATAAAAAATTGTTGATATAACCATTTTATGATCTAATAATAATAGGATATTTAGCTGATTATGCTTTTTTCATTGAATTAATAAGAATGGACAGCATCATGTTTATACCATTAGTAACTTTCAACAATATTTTGTAGCAAAACCGTTAGAATATTCCTACGCCATTATTACTTAACCGGGTAGGTAACTCTTGAAAGCATTTACATAATTCATAGCATGTTCATGATATACACAATTTATGTCGTAATGTTATTAATGTTATATAAATAGATAAACCATGTTGGAATTCAGCGTCGAGTTATCCAACCAAACATATTCAGAAAATACACCGGGGACGTGTGTATATCGTAAATTAATATTTTTAAAAGAAATAAATATAAACTTGTATGCTCTTCTGGGCAAAAAAGTTTCTAGTGCGTTGAACAAATAGTTCCGTTGACCTATTCAAAATATTTATGTGTTTTGATATTTATATAGTCATATTTTTTGATTGTATTGACCTTACGATATCATTCAATTGGTAGGTTTGTAAGTGCATATGAAAACAATCAACCAACAAGGTGAAACGTACATCTAGAATGCGATCTGGCCTTTATGAAGATGTGTGTTCTCTTTCCGCGCGCTGCAAATTAAATTTTCACTGAGATGCTGCGAAATCAAGATTGTAACATTGGACACACGAGAAGATTTCAAAAATTTAACAATTCGCAGAATGATTGTAGCCATTTTGATGGTGCAATTGTCAGTGTTCAAATTTAGTATGGTGGAACAGCGTGAATTCAGAACCCTGAGTAGCACCAGATACCCACAATGCAATTTGTTACTATACTGAGGCTTACAATTCTCAAAATTTAAATTTGTATAACTCACGCCTAATGTGAATTTTGGCTTTAGAAATTGTGTGTAACATTGCACCCATCGTTGCTGGAATCAAAACGACACCGGTATAGGTTCGTGAAAAGCCTCATGCTGAAGCCACCATAGTTTAATTTTCCATTCACTCACGCGTAGCGTTGACTTTTGCCTTAGCGACAGCATGTAATATTTCCCCTCCCTTCTTTGCTGCAATTAAAACGAGGTCATCTTCATTTTAAATTTGAAAATGGCGGTTACAAGTATTTATTAGTTTCTTTATGATTCGGCTAATTGTAATTCCCTATTCAATAAAATTTCGCATTAAAAAACTTTTTTTATTCTTGAGAAATATTATGCTCGCAAAATATTTTGTGTGAAATGCTTACTGTATTAACATTATATCTTAAATGTTGGGCAGTTCCAAAGAATCACGCCACGATTTGAATTAGTTATAATTGTTATATTTTTAAGTAGGTAACATCTTTAACTGGTAGGAAGTCGTATTAAAAAACCAAATTTTGTTCAACAGACGCAGGTTCGCATTTTACCCGGCGAGGTGATATTTTTCTTGTACTGATTTTCAAAACGTAAGGGTTTTAGCCGATGCCTTTGCTTGTTTTTTTTTTGTTGTGAGCGTATTTTGTTGATAATATGTTTGTGTGCCTGTAAAATTTGAGCAATTTAGATGAGTTTCGATATAATTTAGTGCCTAATTTGGTACTTTTTCGTATTTTGCTATACGAAATGGTACCTTGCTATCAACAAAGCTACAATAAAGTAGTTGTTTTCTCTTAGCAGATTTTTTTATTTTTTTCGACTTAACTCTACCAATAGGATGATAAGGTAGGAATATGTGTAACAGACAATTTTCGAATGTTCATCCATCGGTAAAAGGTTGAAATTTTATTATATTTAAAAAAAAAACGGGAATATAGTTTGTCAACTAACCTACAACGGACGACTGGGCACCAGCTGAAATTAAAGAAACAATTAAAAATACGAAAACAGAAAATAACTTGTCCACAAGCATAGTATCTAGTTAGTAACGACTTCAAATAGTGTTTGAACTTCACTCACCTGCAGATGAGGAGATACCACTAACAGAATTTGTGATAGCTGAAATTATAGTTTTAATGCAAAAATTAAATGTATACATGGATATCAAGTTATAAACAAGAAAATACTGCGAGCTTGCAGTCAATGTCATTTAGCTAGTTCAAATAGGAGTTCAAGGTTTAAAACGGATGTTAATAGATCACAATCAAATTTACCATTTGTGCTGGTCGAGCCTAGAGATCCTTGACTGCCAGCTGTAAATAAAGAAAAAATATTTATTTAATAACTACTTATAAAAAACTAGCTTACTCGGCACCGCGTGGCTGTTAGGTCAACAGTTATAGTAAGTGCATCAAAACGCCATCTATTGAGAGATTACCCAACCTAGATAACTAAGTGTTGTGTCCACAGATTTAGAGTAGGCTAAATCTGTGGTTGTGTCTGTAAATATAATGACAACGCCATCTGTTTGATATATTTGGAACTAACAAATATAATTCGCAATGAATAATCATTTTTACAAATTCGCAAAACACCAAAAAACCTCGGGTTGGTATTTTGCGTTTGTGGTATTATGCGTCTAAACCATCAAGATCAATAAACTATCCGTTCTTTTAAGTTGGACCAAATTGCATCCAGTATGCCAAAGGGTCGCCAATAGTCATGAGGTAGGTACATGTGTACCAAAATATAGAGAAAAATTCGAGGATTCCGAAAAACATATCATTTACATTATTTATTTAGAAAAAAGTAGGTAATAGGTAAATAAAAATGTGAATTACTCAATATGTATTTCAATCATAAATGGTAATATTGAGTGCTCAATACTCAATAATTTATTGCTTTTCCACAATGAAATTCGATGTTATTTTTGATTGGTTATAACTTAAGTAAATTGTGGACCCTGTCGGGCACAGCTATATTAGGAGAGAGGAGGCCATAAATTAAGATTAGGTTCTTTAATTGATTTATGCTTAAAATTATAAATATTACATTACGATTTAATTTATTTATAAGCGATTTTGTTACATATTTTTACAATATTCAATTTAGATATCTAAAACTGTATGTAGTGAGTATGTGTGGATGTGTGTGCGTATGCGTGGATTTGTGCGCGCGTGTTGCGTGGGTGTGTGCGTGCGTGTATGTGTGTGTGCGTGGATGTGTGTGTACGTGTGAGAGCGGCGCTTTTTTAATAATAATAGAATAGAATACTTTATATAATTCTAATACAACTATTTATGATTGTTCGGATTATAAAACTAGAACAAGATAGCTTATTTTACAATCCTTTTAAGACCTTTGTTATAATTAAGCTCTAAACAAGGTTTGGTTTAAAGATTAGAATTTAAAAATTCATAATATTGCTAGTATTATTTAATTTTATGTATACTTTATTCTAATGAGTGCTACTAGTTTATATTATTTACTAGTTTATATATATTCTGAAGTTAGGTTTTTGAAAACTAACTTCAGAATATATTATATTCTATTAAGAATTCATACTCGTACATTCCATTAAAGTTTTTTTTAATGACAATTGTAAAATGAATTAATTTGGCATTATTAATTCATGTAAAACATATTTTAGACATTCAATTGCGTTTAGTTTCGACTTCTGTGGTGCTTACAAAATATTTTATGTTTACATTATTTTTGCTCAAGTATTGATTTATCGTGCAGTTATATCAAAAAACGCAATGGGACTACAACAATCAAAAGTAAGTAATAATATATTGTAACTTGCAAAGTAGCCTCTGCGCAAGTGACCAAATGTCAGTGTCACAAACGAAAGGTAGTGGAGGTAGTGGATGGACGATTCAAAAGGGACTTCAAGTTAGTAAGAAACGACTATAGTAAAAATTAACGATCTAACGATCGTCACACCATTCTCCCCATCAATCTACAGCATTGATCAGATGCAAAAATGAATTCGTTAAAAAGTAAAACTGCTTTGAGTGTAATAATATCTATTATATCCGTAGCCGTCCATATCCGTCTCAAGACGAAAGTCTTCAATTCGTGCGTGCCAGGGATGACGTACGAAACTGAGACGTGGCCGCTTACAATGGGTCTCATAAGAAGGCTCATAGTCACTCAAAGGGCAATGGAGAGGGCTATGCTCAGGGTTTATCTACGCGATCACATCAGAAATGATGAGATCCGTGGAAGAACTAGAGTTACCGACATAGTTTAAAAGAATTGCAAATTTTAAGTGGCAGTGAGCAGGACACATCGCTCGTAGGACTGACGGCCATTGGGGCGGTAAGGTCCTCGAGTGGCGGCCGCGTACCGCGAGACGCTGTGTTGGTAGGCCCCCCACAAGGTGAACTGACGATCTGGTGAAGGTCGCGGGAAGCCGCTGGATGCGGGAGGCGCAGGACCGATCGGTATGAAGACCCTTGGGGGAGGCCTATTTCCAACAGTGGGCTGAATTTGGCTTAAATGATGACGATAATGATGATTAATAATATCCATTGCTTATTAATTTGTAAATTTACCTTGTGCTGCAGCTAAAGCAGCGGCAGAGCTTTGAACCACGCTTGACACTGTAATAAAAATGATGTGAAATTGATATTACTTATTCATTCATCGTTTTGAAATGATATTTATGGCATAATAAAAACTTATTTAAAATAGGTTTAAAAGAAGGCACTGAAGGCACTTTTTTTATTGTAGAAAAAATTAAGCTATCCCTCTTTTGTCTTCTTTGCAGTGCCCTACAGGGTCCATAGATGTGCATATTGTGCATAAGTACCACGATTGTACGACTATCTACCTATGAAAGCAATAAATAAATAAGTAAAAGTGATATTATAAATACTTGGGATTTCTAACCATTGATTATAGTAACATGCCAAATGTTACTATAACCAATTTGATATCATTGTTGGATTATAAGTTTAAAAAGCTTATAATCCAAATAAGGAGCTTGTTGGCGCATTGGAGCGTGCGCATAACAAACAATTGTTAAGGTTAAGCAACGTTGGCTGTGGTCAGTCCTATGATGGGTGACCAAAATTCGAAACATCTCGAGCTAAAACAGTGGCTCCTGCACCTGGGGCCTAATTCCGCTAATCTTAAAGTCGTTGTCGCTTCGTGATAGAGTTTCAATAAAACTGCTTTTGTCGCTTTTATGCGCATTTTCTGGTGCAATTTATTTGTAGTACAATTTCTTGATAAGTCAATAGTGACAAATGTTTTAGTTAATAAACGGTTAACCAACAATAACTGTCTCAAAAAGCGATGCTATTGAAGCGTTATTGACACGCCACAAATGCGTTAACGTTAGCAGAATAAGGTCCCTGATCTCGCCCCGATCATGTCGGTTAGCCGTCCCAACGGACTATGCGAGAGAGGGAACCAGAGAGTGCACTTGCGTTTGCGCCATCACTTGCACTCCGGACCCACCATACCCCTGGCCATACCCCTGGGGGTAGAGGGGACTTAACCATACCACCGCAGTGGTGCTGGGATTATAATATCTCTTGCGCAGATGGCTAGTCTCTGTTGAGTTTGGCCGCCGTTAATATCGGTTAGGAGGACATTGCTGAGTTTAAAAATCAATAATTTAGGTTCAATCTTACCCTGCGCAGCGGCATGGGCGGCCGCAGAAGCTATCGCTCCGATTGCTGTGGCTGTAAAAAAATATTATATATTTTTTTAACCGCCCACTTGGTTAAGTGGTTGAGACCACTGGGGGTTGATTGGGAGGTACGGGGTTCGATTTCCCATGGGGGCAGAAATTTTCAGTTCATTTTAGTTGGTGGTAGGGCTTTATTAGCGTTGTTATGGTCATCCTGAGAGCTTCTCCGTCGTATGTTAAAAAAGAAATTTAATATTGAAATTCTACTTTCCGTTTAACGTTACGTGAATGCGGTTTATTTTGTTTCGACAGTAGTTTGTTTGCTTCAAACAAAAATAAACTTCTGACAAAGAGCTGTTTGGTGCAAATTCGTGTGATCAATACAGATTTTTTTTTGTATATGTGGAACTCTGCATACTTCTGGCACATGCGGCACGCCTCGTGCTACTTACTTTAACAGAACTATTAATTATAGCAAGGCATATAATTATTAAAAATGACTAAAACATTAGCTAAATCATCGGTTATGTTTGATCTGATATTTTATATATATATATATCTATTTTGAGTTTAAATTGCTTATTTTTATAACTACTTAATGTAAAATAAAACTATATTCACCAGCGGCGCTAGCACCTGCTGCAAATTGTCCACCAATCGCACCGCCTGTAGCTATTTAAGTTAATTTAATATTAATAGATTACAAAAAATGACTCTGTGAACAGTAATCTTAAAATGAGACAATAAAAATGAATGTAGATTTTAAAATCATGATTTTTTTTTCAAAAGTTTTCAATAAAATTATGCTTACCGCCCGCACCAGCTCCGGATACAGCGGATTGGCCGCCAATAGCCCCTCCTGCGGCTGTCGAGTTATCGAAAATATATTAAATGCATACTTTTTTCAATTTTTTTAGTTCCCCAGTCTCCTGCTTACTTAATAGAAATAGGCAAATACCCAAGGAATGGGTAAAGAGTGATAATCTCGATAATTGGGATGATGACTGAATTCTAATTTTAACGTCTCGTAAATAAATATTAAAATACCGTGGAAAAAGATGCAGTCCTGTGAAATTAGAATTGAAATCGGCTTAGAAATACATTAGATATAAGCATGTTAAGTTGTTAATTTGAAGGCGATTAGACAGAGAGATACGACATCAACCGTGACGTCATTGTTGAGTACGGCCATATAAACTCCTTGTAAGTTCCTCCTCCCTGTCGAGTTATCGAAAATACATTAAATGCATACTTTTTCTATTTTTTGACCCCCAGTCTCCTGCTTACTTAATAGAAATAGGCAAATACTCAAGGAATGGGTAAAGAGTGATAATCTCGATAATTATTGGCAACGGACAAACACATAATTATATTATAATGTAAAGCCAATAAAAGCGTGTCAGCCTACATTCTATTATTTCAAAATTGTATTTTCTATTTGGCGCCTGCTGCAGCCCAAAGGAATGGGTAAAGAGTGATAATCTCGATAATTATTAGCAACGGACAAACATAATTATATTATAATATTAAGCCAATAAAAGCGTGTCAGCCTACATTCTATTATTTCAAAATTGTATTTTCTATTTGGCGCCTGCTGCAGCCCAGGAAGCAGATTATCAGTGGATAATTAGCACTGCCTGCAGGGAGCTGCATAAAAATTAAACTAATATAATGTAAACATTACAATTTGTCTAATCATATAATGATGATTTTAGTTATATTATTATAACATGATTCAGCGTATTTTAATATTACACAAAACGTATTTGAAAGTTAATAACACTCACCACCTGCTGCAGCTCCGGCAGCACCCCCAACAGCGCTGCCAATAGCTGGGAAATTATTGTTAATAAATAACAAATTCTATTATTACATATTTATAAGTGTAATGCTTTTAAAGAAACTGCGATATAATCGTATGTTGATTTTCCATCGAAAGTCGTTTGAATAAAAATATAAAGAGAATACACACCACCCGCTGCGGCGCCGGATTGGCTACCGACAACACCGCCGATAGTTAGAGTGACATTTATTTATTTATTTGCTTGTCACATGTTATGCATAGGTGGTATTCAGTCTTTAAAAAAAAGGAGCATGTGACACCCTGCAAGGGCTCTGCAATTCAAGGAGAGCTACACTATGCGATATACAGAGATACATAAAGGTTTTTTTAAAATAAAATATGTGGTTAACATTGTCCATATTGTAAAATATTGTGTAAACTTAATTATGTAAGTTTATTGCAATACATGATTATTTTATGCAATTATGTTGTTTTATTTATTTGCAAAGAACTCTTCTAAAATATAGTAAGCTTTTTCTATTAGATGTGATTTTAATTTTTTTAGGAATACGTTGGATCCTTTTATGTCTTTTAGGTTGTTAGGTATGTTATTATATATTTTTATAGACATCCAGTATGGACCTGATCTGTACAGCCATATAGCTGAAGCGTTTTACCAGTTGGGAGATTTTAGGTTGGGAGATGGGACATTAATAGCATTTAAAAAAAATGCATTTGAAAAAGACATTAATAAAATTTTAAGATAACACTATCTTATAATGCTTATAAATAGCAGATTATTTTATAAGGGCTTAACATCACCTTCGCATGGCACACCATAATTTAACACTATACCTACTTTTCATTGCCTTTTCTTCACGCACAATATTTAGGCACTATAATGCCTGATAAATATATGTATATGTAAATTTTTTATATGTATCTGTGACAGTTAAGCAAGTTTCTAACAATTTACTTCCTCAAATTTGAAAAACGAAATTACATGTAAATATATTAATTTTTTCATAAAGTTTTCACCAAGTTTATTTATTTATTAGTATCGATGTGTAGCTGTATAGTTTTTTGCCATTTCCCTAATTAATGAGTTTTTCTCTTTATACGCTAGATGTGGCTGTATTGGACTGAAATTAATAATTTGTCTATGGCCGTGCATTACAAATTTTAATGGTTGTTGGTCCTAAGGTCTCTACTGAGATTACTGACTTAATTTCAGAATATGAGAAACGAAAAATAATTAACAACCTATAAAAAGACGTTATTTTAAATTAAAAGAATGCGATAAACTCTCACCACCCGCTCCAGCGCCAGATTGACTGCCGACAGCACTGCCAATTGCTAGAAAGTTATTTTTAACAATTTTAGGAATCAATTATTACAGATTTTACAATGTAATAACGCTTTTAAAAACGGCACAATTATGCTAAAAATAACTGTAGTTGATTCAAAAGCGTGACCAAATTACTCACCACCCGCAGCAGCGCCGATCTGACCACCAACAGCACCGCCAATAGCTGGAAAGTCACGTTACTTATTAAAACCACTTTTATCTTTAGGTGGTATGGCAAATATGACAATGTTTTTAATTACAATACATCACCAACATACGTGAAATGGAAAAAACGAAAAATAAATAATATTTTAAAATTAAAGTATAATATAAACACTTGCCACCCGCAGCTGCGCCGGTCTGACCACCGACACCACCGCCAATAGCTGGGAAGAAAACAGTTGTTAATAATTAACAACGTGGAAAAATATAAAAAAAATGTTTAGGTCATGTTTTCGGAACGGTATATTTAAATTTGAAAGACTCGGCCCAGTACTTACCACCCGCAGCAGAACCAGCTTGACCACCGATAGCACTGCCAATAGCTGGAAAGTCATCTTGTATTAATAAGTGTATTTTTCATTATAACAACAACAACAATATACTTAGTATAATTACAAAAAATAATAACTGTGTGTATAGATTTTAAAACACTTTCGCTGCTACCACAAAAAGTTTTTAACGCTGTCTAAAGGTGGACAGTGTTGTGCGGCTGTCGAGTTATCGAAAATAAGTTAAATGCATACTTTTTTCAATTTTTGACCCCCAGTCTCCTGCTTACTTAATAGAAATAGGCAAATACTCAAGGAATGGGTTAAGAGTGATAATCTCGATAATTATTGGCAACGGACAAACACATAATTATATTATAATGTTAAGCCAATATAAACGTGTCAGCCTACATTCTTTTATTTCAAAATTGTATTTTCTATTTGGCGCCTGCTGCAGCCCAGGAAGCAGATTATCAGAGGAAAATTAGCACTGCCTGCAGGGAGCTGCATAAAAATTAAACTAATATAATGTAAATATTACAATTTGTCTAATCTTATAATGATGATTTTAGTTATATTATTATAACATGATTCAGCGTATTTTTATATTACACAAAACGTATTTGAAAGTTAATAACACTCACCACCTGCTGCAGCTCCGGCAGCACCCCCAACAGCGCTGCCAATAGCTGGGAAATTATTGTTAATAAATAACAAATTCTATTATTACATATTTATAAGTGTAATGCTTTTAAAGAAAATACTATATAATCGTATGTTGATTTTCCATCGAAAGTCGTTTGAATAAAAATATAAAGAGAATACACACCACCGCTGCGGCGCCGGATTGGCCACCGACAACATCGCCGATAGTGAGAGTGACATTTATTTATTTATTTGCTTGTCACATGTTATGCATAGGTGGTATTCAGTCTTTAAAAAAAAGGAGCATATGACACCCTGCAAGGGCTCTGCAATTCAAGGAGAGCTACACTATGCGATATACAGAGATACATAAAGGTTTTTTTAAAATAAAATATGTGGTTAACATTGTCCATATTGTAAAATATTATGTAAACTTAATTATGTAAGTTTATTGCAATACATGATTATTTTATGCAATTATGTTGTTTTATTTATTTGCAAAGAACTCTTCTAAACTATAGTAAGCTTTTTCTATTAGATGTGATTTTAATTTTTTTAGGAATACGTTGGATCCTTTTATGTCTTTTAGGTTGTTAGGTATGTTATTATATATTTTTATAGACATCCAGTATGGACCTGATCTGTATAGCCATATAGCTGAAGCGTTTTACCAGTTGGGAGATTTTAGGTTGGGAGATGGGACATTAATAGCATTTTAAAAAAAAGTGCATTTGAAAAAGACATTCATAAAATTTTAAGATAACACTATCTTATAATGCTTATAAATAGCAGATTATTTTATAAGGGCTTAACATCACCTTCGCATGGCACACCATAATTTAACACTATACCTACTTTTCATTGCCTTTTCTTCACGCACAATATTTAGGCACTATAATGCCTGATAAATATATGTATATGTAAATTTTTAATATGTATCTGTGACAGTTAAGCAAGTTTCTAACAATTTACTTCCTCAAATTTGAAAAACGAAATTACATGTAAATATATTAATTTTTTCATAAAGTTTTCACCAAGTTTATTTATTTATTAGTATCGATGTGTAGCTGTATAGTTTTTTGCCATTGCCCTAATTAATTAGTTTTTCTCTTTATACGCTAGATGTGGCTGTATTGGACTGAAATTAATAATTTGTCTATGGCCGTGCATTACAAATTTTAATAGTGAATTTTTTAAATTACTTGTTGGTCCTAAGGTCTGTACTAAGAATACTGACTTAATTTCAGAATATGAGAAACGAAAAATAATTAACAACCTAAAAAGACGTTATTTTAAATTAAAAGAATGCGATAAATTCTCACCACCCGCTCCAGCGCCAGATTGACCGCCGACAGCACTGCCAATTGCTAGAAAGTTATTTTTAACAATTTTAGGAATCAATTATTACAGATTTTACAATGTAATAACGCTTTTAAAAACGGCATAATTATGCTGAGAAATAACTGTAATTGATTCAAAAGCGTGACCAAATTACTCACCACCCGCAGCAGCGCCGGTCTGACCACCAACAGCACCGCCAATAGCTGGAAAGTCACGTTACTTATTAAAACCACTTTTATCTTTAGGTGTTATGGCAAATATGACAATGTTTTTAATTACAATATATCACCAACATACGTGAAATGGAAAAAACGAAAAAATAAATAATATTTGAAAATTAAAGTATAATATAAACACTTGCCACCCGCAGCTGCGCCGGTCTGACCACCGACACCACCGCCAATAGCTGGAAAGAAAACAGTTGTTAATAATTACCAACGTGAAAAAATATAAAAAAATGTTTAGGTCATGTTTTGGGAACGGTATATTTAAATTTGAAAGACTCGGCCCAGTACTTACCACCCGCAGCAGAACCAGCTTGACCACCGATAGCACTGCCAATAGCTGGAAAGTTATCTTGCATTAATAAGTGTATTTTTCATTATAACAACAACAACAATATAGTATAATTACAAAAAATAATAACTGTGTGTATAGATTTTAAAACACTTTCGCTGCTACCACAAAAAGTTTTTAACGCTGTCTAAAGGTGGACAGTGTTGTGCGGCTGTTGAGTTATGGAAAATAAGTTAAATGCATACTTTTTTCAATTTTTGACCCCCAGTCTCCTGCTTACTTAATAGAAATAGGCAAATACTCAAGGAATGGGTAAAGAGTGATAATCTCGATAATTATTGGCAACGGACAAACACATAATTGTATTATAATGGTAAGCCAATATAAACATGTCAGCCTACATTCTATTATTTCAAAATTGTATTTTCTATTTGGCGCCTGCTGCAGCCCAGGAAGCAGATTATCAGAGGATAATTAGCACTGCCTGCAGGGAGCTGCATAAAAATTAAACTAATATAATGTAAACATTACAATTTGTCTAATCTTATAATGACGATTTTAGTTATATTATTATAACATGATTCAGCGTATTTTAATATTACACAAAACGTATTTGAAAGTTAATAACACTCACCACCTGCTGCAGCTCCGGCAGCACCCCCAACAGCGCTGCCAATAGCTGGGAAATTATTGTTAATAAATAACAAATTCTATTATTACATATTTATATGTGTAATGCTTTTAAAGAAAATACGACATAATCGTATGTTGATTTTCCATCGAAAGTCGTTTGATTAAAAATACAAAGAGAATACACACCACCCGCTGCGGCGCCGGATTGGCCACCGACAACACCGCCGATAGTTAGAGTGACATTTATTTATTTATTTATTTGCTTGTCACATGTTATGCATAGGTGGTATTCAGTCTTTAAAAAACAAAGGAGCATGTGACACCCTGCAAGGGCTCTGCAATTCAAGGAGAGCTACACTATGCGATATACAGAGATACATAAAGGTTTTTTTAAAATAAAATATGTGGGTAACATTGTCCATATTGTAGAATATTGTGTAAACTTAATTATGTAAGTTTATTGCAATACATGATTATTTTATGCAATTATATTGTTTTATTTATTTGCAAAGAACTCTTCTAAACTACAGTATGCTTTTTCTATTAAATGTGATTTTTATTTTTTTAGGAATACGTTGGATTCTTTTATTTCTTTTAGGTTGTTAGGTATGTTATTATATATTTTTATAGACATCCAGTATGGACCTGATTTGTATAGCTGAAGCGTTTTACCAGTTGGGAGATTTTAGGTTGGGAGTTGGGACATTAATAGCATTAAAAAAAGCATTTGAAAAAGACATTAATAAAATTTTAAGATCACACTATGTTATAATGCTTATAAATAGTAGATTATTTTATAAGGGCTTAACATCGCCTTCGCATGGCACACCATAATTTAACACTATACCTACTTTTCATTGCGAGTATGAGGAAAGTAAAACAAGTATTCCAAAAATGTTTGTGTTCGATAAAATAGGCTTTCCCGCCTTTTCTTCACGCACAATATTTAGGCACTATAATACCTGATAAATATATATGTAAATTTTTAATATGTATCTGTGACAGTTAAGCAAGTTTCTAACAATTTACTTCCTCAAATTTGAAAAACGAAATTACATGTAGGTAATTATATTAATTTTTTCATAAAGTTTTCACCAAGTTTATTTATTTATTAGTATCGATGTGTAGCTGTATAGTTTTTTGCCATTGCCCTAATTAATTAGTTTTTCTCTTTATACGCTAGATGTGGCTGTATTGGACTGAAATTAATAATTTGTCTATGGCCGTGCATTACAAATTTTAATAGTGAATTTTTTTAAATTACTTGTTGGTCCTAAGGTCTGTACTAAGAATACTGACTTAATTTCAGAATATGAGAAACGAAAAATAATTAACAACCTAAAAAGACGTTATTTTAAATTAAAAGAATGCGATAAATTCTCACCACCCGCTCCAGCGCCAGATTGACCGCCGACAGCACTGCCAATTGCTAGAAAGTTATTTTTAACAATTTTAGGAATCAATTATTACAGATTTTACAATGTAATAACGCTTTTAAAAACGGCATAATTATGCTGAGAAATAACTGTAATTGATTCAAAAGCGTGACCAAATTACTCACCACCCGCAGCAGCGCCGGTCTGACCACCAACAGCACCGCCAATAGCTGGAAAGTCACGTTACTTATTAAAACCACTTTTATCTTTAGGTGGTATGGCAAATATGACAATGTTTTTAATTACAATATATCACCAACATACGTGAAATGGAAAAAACGAAAAAATAAATAATATTTGAAAATTAAAGTACAATATAAACACTTGCCACCCGCAGCTGCGCCGGTCTGACCACCGACACCACCGCCAATAGCTGGAAAGAAAACAGTTGTTGATAATTACCAACGTGAAAAATTACAAAAAATGTTTAGGTCATGTTTTCGGAACGGTATATTTAAACAGACTCGGCCCAGTACTTACCACCCGCAGCAGAACCAGCTTGACCACCGATAGCACTGCCAATAGCTGGAAACTCATTTTGTATTAATAAGTGTATTTTTCATTATAACAACAATATAGTATAACTAGTGGGCCCGGCAGACGTTGTCCTGCCCGATAAGAACGCCACCAATTGTACGTTTAAACCTTCCTTGGACCAATTTAAATACATACTGAAATTTTCGTAAGAATCGGTGGAGCCGTTTTAAGTTTTGGGAGACTAACACACTGCGATTCATTTTTATATATAAGAAGAAGAAGATTACAAAAAATTATAACTGTGTGTATAGATTTTAAAACACTTTCGCTGCTACCACAAAAAGTTTTTAACGCTGCCTAAAGGTGGACAGTGTTTAATTATGATGCTGTTTCATTTGTTTTTGTGTTAGGATTCAAATTTTGTCTATGACTTTGTGTCTGATAAATTTTAAATATAGAGACGTTTTGTTTGAGTTTGACAGAAATGAGGTCATTGAGTTTTTGGATTGCATTTGAGAAATGTTTTAATATATATAACTAGCTGTGCCCGCGAACTACGTTTCGCCATATATTTTTTCCCGTTTTTGCATCATTTTACATTGATGCTCAGCTCCTAGTAGTCGTAGCGTGATGTTATATAGCCTAAAGCCTTCCTCGATATCATGAACCTACAAAAAAATACGGACGTAGTGTTGCATTAAACAAATGTGAAGCATGCAAGGTAAGACAATTTCATGTGTTTATACCTTGTTTATACACGACCTACACTCACACAGACGCATCAGGTAAGACAAACCGCCGTCATTTATTGATGAGCAACAATGGCAGACTGACATAAAATTTACGTCAAGAAAATTCAAATTCAAATTCTTTATTTCAATAACTTATAACATAATAAAACATCAAATTCAAACAAAATTGGTAAAAGGTACAATATAACGTGAGCCTGAACTAGGGTTAACCTGTGTTTCAGGCAAATGGATTACATGTTTAAAATATGGACAATCAAACGCAAAACAATACAATAATATAAATGAGTCACTAGAATTACATAAAACACACACAATCACACAGTCCACACAAAGTTGACATGACAAGAAGCAATGCAAATGCAAACTATTAGTAATTTCTCTGTATCATCATACGACATATCTTGAAGTGCTTTTTGGAGTAACGTCTTCGTTCTATTATAGGAATAACCAAAGACATTATAAGAGTAGACCAACAATGCAAACGAAATGTATGAAGTCCCCTTCAACCAATTTTGATATGATAATAGCTAAATAAATAAGCATAATTAAGACTCATCGGTAATAAATAATGTTACAATGTGATTTAGTTTTTATTACTGTTCGTTTTTTACACTACAAAACGAAGTTATTTGGGCATGTTTAAGTATTTTTATAACTTGACGCGCGTTCGACAGTCGAATGCAGTACAAATACAGTATGAGTAGCGGCCGCCTGACCGCTGTTGTGGTTGAAGGGGGTTTCTTAGAGGCCGCGCGTATTGTCGGTCTATCTCTTATAATGTCTTTGGGAATAACTATAAATACTAAGTTTGGCATTTAGTCTATTATAGAGAAATGGACCCAAAAACACAAAAAATTTGCTCAGGAAAGCATGTTTACTATCGATGTTTCGAGTGCAAACAATATCTTTTCGCCTTTTGTTAATAACTTCAGTGCTATAGATAAGTGCAGAGTGCTGTTTAAGGACTGTGCTCAATATGAATAGTTGTCTAACAGTTAACACTACAATTTTTATACAATAGGTGTGTGTGGGGTAAAGAAAGGAACGGAATGTAGATACTTTTAGTACCGCTCGTTGGGCTCTCTCCACTGTTAGTAACAATATTTTAGCACAGCGTCCCCATGATGTTATACAGTAGGCTATTATCGATTGACATAAGGAAACGTAAACTTGTTTGATAAGTTTATAATCTGCGATATCTCGAAGTTTTTTAAAAACAAAAAATTAGTTTTCGAATTCTACCACATAGGACATCTACATGGTACTTAAATGAGAGATGTTCATCATAACACCCAAGTATTTTAACCTGTCAATGATATTAATGGCTGCGCAATTACAAGTGTTATTTCGATCCTTACAATTGTTGGCATAAAGGTTAAAATTAATTGATGAGGTCTTATATTTTCTCATTGAAAAGTTAATGTAAGTACTTTGTCTTATCAGAGTTTAATGTAAGTAAATGATGCTGAAGCCAATTGTTAACAATATTAAAACCCTGCTGTGCACATTTATACACATTTTCTTCTGAGTTTGCAGAAAAAATTAGAGCAGTGTCATCAGCATAAGATATGATTTTTCCGCCATTAATATTTAGATTGCAGAGATCATTGATATAAATCAAAAATAACGTCGGGCCTAAAATACTTCCTTGGGGAACACCAAAGGAAATATTTTTCATTTCAGAGCTAACAACGTTGTCAATTTTCACAGATTGAGTGCGATCGTTCATATAACTTTTAAATAATTTCAACTGAGTGCCTCTTATACGACAGCCTCTATAATCAATGAAAGACATAATCTGTCATTCGATTTCGACATTGACGATCCTTTACACGCAAATCACCAAAAAAGAACCAATACTTTGAATTATGCATCGTTTGCTTAAAGTAGTAAGTTAAAATACTATTCTCAAAAAATAAACACATTTTGAATGTTGTTAAGAGTTTTTTTAGAAAAAATATCTATTTTTCAATTAAGCGCGAAGATATAATGTTTATACGACAGTGTGAAACGGAACTTGACGTCATTTTCAAGATCTATCATCTATGGTGAAAACCGTTCAAAAACTATATTACGATTTCATATGCGAGAAAATTGTCAATCAATCTTAATCAGCAACCGATTACAATTTGACATGTTAGGTTCTTCAACAGACACTTTCAAGTTGCTCCTGGTATAAACTATGACCCCATCATTTTGATTATAATTGATATTACTGTTGTGCATACAATAGCCTGGTATAAGTGGTAGGTTACGATTTTTACCAAGCCAACATTCCGTTAGGACAATGACATCACAATCAATATTCAATCTTTGGCGAAATGTATTAAAACTATCATAATTTTTAAAAATGCTGCGTATGTTTTGTGTTAGTATGGTTAGTGGGTTATTGTAAGAAGTAAGATATTGTTTACACATTTCGACATCACAACTCTTTGCCTCAGATACAGAGAAATTATCTAAATCAGATATAACACTAACAGACATAATATTTAAATAAGAGAGCTAAAATAAAACGTAAGGAGTGGCGCTCTTAGACGCCTTCATAGTCTATCGAATTTATATACCTTTTTTCAGCCATTTTCCGAGCAGGGCATTCGCTGTCGCCGGTTTTGTGATCACATGACTTCTTGAAGTGGAAGCATGTTGCACAGCGTTGAGGGGCGGATTTTTTCGGACAGTCCTTCATGGCATGGCCCACCTCACCACAGTGACCACAAGTGTTAGCCTCTTCTCGACACGTCTTAGCCGCATGTCCATACTGCTGACACTTAAAGCATCTCGTAACAAGAGTAAAGTCCCTTACGGGGCAAGATGACCAATTGACGAAAACTCTGTCATTAGATATTAGGGTTTTACGTAACTGTGCAGGAACTTCTATCACATAATTGCAGGTCTCGGCATCTTTCTTTCCTGATTTATGACGCAACCGAATTGATTTTATAAAGTTTTCTAATGTCATGTCTTGAATTTTGTCGGCAAGATTTTGTTGATAAATGCAATTAAAGACTTCCGTCTCCTGCATAGAAGAAGGTACTCCCAGGACTATGATCCTAGGTTTCCGTTTATGTGGTTCATCCACAGTAAGGCCAGAGGTAATCAGTTGTGTAGATTGCTTCAGTTTTTCTACGTCATCCTTCGTCTCGGTGCTAATTATAACGCCACCGTTCTTGGTCTTGCGTAACCCTCTTACGTGCAGTTTGAGCTGTTCCGGTTTGATTATATTTTGGACCAAAATTTTAGTTTCTTCGCTCGACTTCAATTTATCCTTGAGAAAGATAGCAATGGAACTAAGGTTCGATGGCTGGATAAAATTATTAGGGCTTTTCTTAACCATGTCGGCAAAAGAAATGGCGGCATTGGGTGGCTTGGAGGACTCATCTATGCACTATTTTAGTTCCTGGAGACGCTGGGATAAGTCATGCTTTTCTTTGAGGGCTTGTGGAGAAAATATGGGCTTGCAGAGATTTTTGTTTCAGCGACTGGTATTTTACAGCTAATTGAGATGTCCCATGGCCAACTTTTCGACAAAGATTATTGATTCTGTTCCGCTGATCTGAATTCAGTTTACCTTCGCACGCGATCGCACATACCTCATTTAGGCACTGATCGATGCTAACTATCCAGTTCTGGATCTCCGATGTTGGCACCACTTCAGGAGGATCGTCAACTTCCAGCGTGGACTGGGGTGGTCTAGAGGGCGACGGAGGCGGGGTGCGGCGAGTCAGCCCGCTTCGGTTAAAAGGGCTGCTATCCATATTTCACCAGTAACAAATTTTCACTTACATCACAATCGATTCAAAGTGAGTCACAACAGCACGCGCAACCGCAGATCTCTTCCGCGTTATGAACTAGGTCAGAGTTTTGCAGATGATTAATTAATATTTAACACACCAGTTTCGAAACTGGTTATGAAACTTTGGTTACGAATGTGGAAGAAGGGGTCCGATCACATTGGCATACAATGTACTGTGTAATTAATAAATAACACCGTATTGTGTAGAGAAATCATGTAAAACTTACACGAAGAAACATAAAAAATCACAAGGAATTATATACCATGCGTAAGCTATTTTTATTCATGAGATTTATATTTATTTTTACTTTGATGTCAATTTCAAACTAAAATCAATAGTATGATACCATTTTTTTGTAAGGGAAAATCTCCCTAAAATGGAGAAATCAGATAGGTAACAGTTAGATTAGTCATTGTAAATTTTTGGGTAGGCATTCCTGTTTTTTCACATATAATATGTGAAATGCAATAAATAACTATAATAATTATAAGTGATTATAGGCTGATTTCATCAACCATAACTTAGTTTAGGAAGCCCCTAAGACGTATGCTGCCACTTTTTGTCTTTAATGAAAGAATGTGACAGCATACCACCTAAGAGTACCCTAAGCTAAGAAGAGTTTGGTGAAAATGGCCATAAGTCCTAATAATTAGAATCTATAGAGGCCAAAACAATTGGAGCCCATCATCTGTCAGTACTAAATGCAGTGAACATTATGAGGAGGCAGATTTTATAACAACAGCCAAGGGACTATAATACGTTGCTTGATTCCGTATGCAATTCCGAAAAAGGTTCGGTTTAGTTTTAGTTATTACATAAGTTTATTTTTTCATATATTTTTAAAAATGTAAAGTAAATATCAACCTCTCCCCCCAAAAAAGAAACCAATTAGAAAACACTACTACAACAGTGCAGGTAATAGGTAATATTTATATTTTTTAATTCGTTAAAACTCTTATTAAGATGAAAAGAACAAGTAGCAACAATTCAATAGCCGACATATAAGCACGCTACCGTCTCTGTCGCAGGTTATGTTAAATATTTCTGTGTCGACATATTTTATTGTAAAAAATCGGTACATTTCTGATAAAGCTAATAACTTTCGGCCATTCTTCTTATCAGCTAAAAGATGTTCTGAACGGGTAGTAGGTTTATTTTAAATTGAATAATGCGATAAATTCTCACCACCCGCTCCAGCGAAAGATTGACCGCCGACAGCACCGCCAATTGCTAGAAAGTTATTTTTAACAATTATAGGAATCAATTATTACAGATTTTACAATGTAATAACGCTTTTAAAAACGGCACAATCATACTGAAAAATAACTGTAATTGATTCAAAAGCGTGACTAAATTACTCACCACCCGCAGCAACGCCGGTCTGACCACCAACAGCACTGCCAATAGCTGAAAAGTCACGTTACTTATTAAAACCACTTTAATCTTTAGGTGGTATGGCAAATATGACAATGTTTTTAATTACAATACATCACCAATATACGTGAAATGGAAAAAACGAAAAAATTAATAATATTTGAAAATTAAAGTATAATATAAACACTTGCCATCCGCAGCTGCGCCGGTCTGACCAACGACACCACCGCCAATAGCTGGAAAGAAAACAGTTGTTAATAATAACCAACGTGAAAAAAAAAAAGTTTAGGTCATGTTTTCGGAACGGTATATTTAAATTTGAAAGACTCGGCCCAGTACTTACCACCCGCAGCAGAACCAGCTTGACCGCCGATAGCACTGCCAATAGCTGGAAAGTCATCTTGTATTAATAAGTGTATTTTTCATTATAACAACAACAACAATATAGAAAACTAGTGGGCCCGGAAGACGTTGTCCTGCCCGATAACAACGCCACCAATTGTACGTTTAAACCTTCTAACACACAGCGATTCATTTTTATATATAAGAAGATTACAAAAAATAATAACTGTGTGTATAGATTTTAAAACACTCGCTGCTACCACAAAATTTTTTTAACGCTGCTTAAAGGTAGATAGTGTTTAATTATGATGCTGTTTCATTTGTTTTTGTTGTAGGATTCAAGTTTTGTCTATGACTTTGTGTCTGATAAATTTTAAATATAGAGACGTTTTGTTTGAGTTTGACAGAAATGGGACAACTTTCAACTACAGTAGTAAGACGGGTAAACACTTTACCGGTATTACTACTGGTAGCAAGAATGGTAGTAACACGGGCAATAAACGAAATATATTATATCATTTAGTTTTTGGATTGCATTTGAGAAATGTTTTAATATATATATAAAGCTGTGCCAGCGAACTACGTTTCGCCATATATTTTTTTCCCGTTTTTGCATCATTTTACATTGATGCTCAGCTCCTAGTAGTCGCAGCGTGATGTTATATAGCCTAAAGCCTTCCTCGATATCATGAACCTACAAAAAAATACGGACGTAGTGTTGCATTAAACAAATGTGAAGCATGCAAGGTAAGACAATTTCATGTGTTTATACACCTTGTTTATATACCTTGTTTATACACGACCTACACTCACACAGACGCATCAGGTAAGACAAACCGCCGTCATTTATTGATGAGCAACAATGGCAGACTGACATAAAATTAACGTCAAGAAAATTAATAAATAACACCGTATTGTGTAGAGAAATCATGTAAAACTTACACGAAGAAACATAAAAAATCCCAAGGAATTATATACCATGCGTAAGCTATTTTTATTCATAAGATTTATATTTATTTTTACTTTGATGTCAATTTCAAACTAAAATCAATAGTATGATACCATTTTTTTGTACGGAAAAACCTCCCTAAAATGGGGAAATCTGTACTTGTTACAACTATGGTCAGATAGGTAACAGTTAGATTAGTCATTGTAAATTTTTGGGTAGGCATTCCTGTTTGTTCACATTTAATATGTGAAATGCAATAAATAACTATAATAATTATAAGTTTCCTAGAAATCAAAATCATAAAGATGATTATTGGCTGATTTCACCAACCATAACTTAGTTTTGGAAGCCCCTAAAACGTATGCTGCCACTTTTTGTCTTTAATGAAAGAATGTGACGGCATACCACCTAAGAGTACCCTAAGCTAAGAAGAGGTTGGTGAAAATGGCCATAAGTCCTAATAATTAGAATCTGTAGAGGCCAAAACAATTGGAGCCCATCATCTGTCAGTACTAAATGTAGTGAACATTATGAGGAGGCAGATTTTATAACAACAGCCAAGGGACTATAATACGTTGCTTGATTCCGTATGCAATTCCGAAAAAGGTTCGGTTTAGTTTTAGTTATTACATAAGTTTATTTTTTTTTACATTTTAACAATGTACAGTAAATATCAACCTCTTGCCCAAAAAAAGAAACCAATTAGAAAACACTACTACAACAGTGCAGGTAATAGGTAATATTTATATTTTTTAATTTTTTAATTCGTTAAAACTCTTATTAAGATGAAAAGAACAAGTAGCAACAATTCAATAGCCGACATATAAGCACGCTACCGTCTCTGTCGCAGGTTATGTTAAGAAGAAATATTTCCGTGTCGACAGATTTTATTGAAAAAATTTGGTACATTTCTGATAAAGCTAATAACTTTCGGCCATTCTTCTTATCAGCTAAAAGATGTTTTGAACGGGTAGTAGGTTTATTTTAAATTGAAAGAATGCGATAAATTCTCACCACCCGCTCCAGCGCCAGATTGACCGCCGACAGCACCGCCAATTGCTAGAAAGTTATTTTTAACAATTTTAGGAATCAATTATTACAGATTTTAAAATGTAATAACGCTTTTAAAAACGGCACAATTATGCTGAGAAATAACTGTAATTGATTCAAAAGCGTGACCAAATTACTCACCACCCGCAGCAGCGCCGGTCTGACCACCAACAGCACCGCCAATAGCTGGAAAGTCACGTTACTTATTAAAACCACTTTTATCTTTAGGTGGTATGGCAAATATGACAATGTTTTTAATTACAATACATCACCAATATACGTGAAATGGTAAAACGAAAAAATAAATAATATTTGAAAATTAAAGTATAATATAAACACTTGCCACCCGCAGCTGCGCCGGTCTGACCACCGACACCACCGCCAATAACTGGAAAGAAAACAGTTGTTAATAATTACCAACGTGAAAAAATATAAAAAATGTTTAGGTCATGTTTTCGGAACGGTATATTTAAATTTGAAAGAGTCGGCCCAGTACTTACCACCTGCAGCAGAACCAGCTTGACCACCCATAGCACTGCTAATAGCTGGAAAGTCATCTTGTATTAATAAGTGTATTTTTAATATTATATAAGTAAATGTACGAGAATAACTTTACACATTACAACTATTTAAAATAGAACCGTTTTCCCCCCGAAGGGTAGAAAACGAATATTTAGGTTTCAGCCGTAGCTCGACCCACTGTGAGATTAACGCTTTGAATTTTACCTGTTTGCAGTGTGCATCTACCCTATATACAATTATTCACTTAACATTTTCAATGAGGGTATGTAAGTAAGTGCGGGTGCCATCGCCGACTAGCTTTTCTCTTCAGTACTTTTCTCACACGCCGGCTAGAACAGCAAATTTAGTGGGTCGAGCTACGGCTGAAACCTAAATATTCGTTTTCTACCCTTCGGGGGGAAAACGGTTCTATTTAGGTGTTCGAGCCTTCGCTCGACCCACTGTGAGATGTGTTTACAATCTGCCGGCGATGGCTAGACGTACTGTGAAATTGTACAAATCGTTTTTCAATGAAAAACAAAGTGACTTTACAAAGTAAATTATTTTAGTAATTATTTTAAGGAACAATATGACTACTATTTAATTCAAGAGATGCTTATTTGCTTATATGTACAATCAAGGATTTAGGTATAACAATTAAATCGGAACAAATGACTGAGTTTAGTTAAATGGAGCTTGAGGATTGCCAATAGTCCACTCATTTTTGCCCATGTACGTACACTTTGAAGTGTACATGTGTACCAAAATGTAGAGAAAATTCGAGAATTCCGAAAATTCCTTTTTTATTGAGATAAAACTAGGTAATAAATAAATAAAAGTGTTAATTACTCGATACGAATTTGAGTTGATTGAGTATTCAATTGCGTTTAGCTTCGACTTCTGCAAAACTTGTAGTAAAAGATTTTATTTTTAGTTTATTTTTGCTTACGTACTGATGTATCGTGCACTTAAATCAAAAACATAACTTAATGGGATTACAACCATCAAAGTAAAAAAAATAAAAAGAAATTGTAACTTGCAATTCATCTGTCTCTACGCAAGTAACAAAACGCTACAAAATGTCAAAATACGATCTATGGTGCACAAATGTTAGTGCCACAAACTCTTTGAATGGACGATTCAAAAGGGACTTCAAGTTAGTAAGAAACGACTTTAGTAACAAACAACGCCGCTACCTATCTAACGATGGACTTTGGGACTGCAGGGGCTATAATAAATTCTTTCCATATTCCCATCAAAGACCGCCCAACAAGAAAAGACGAAAAGCATCTTTTATGAATATTGAAGCATCATATTATTGTATTATGTGTAATACACTCTTCAATGTTTTAGTCTTCGACGGATTATTCGGTTAAGGACAGATTCTTGATACGAGAGATTCACTCAAAAGATGCTTCCGATTCGAGTTCCATTTCAACCAGAAAATAAAGTAAGATTTTGGTACCTTATCTGAGAGTTCTTATAACTCTCAGGTAGGGTAGTACCATGGTCTATTATAGTATCGTCCGTTTCCATCGTATAAAGTGCATATCAACATTTTCATTCAAATTAGTTTACGTAAACTCGCGCGCATCCCTGGACGTGTACTCATTCAACATAATCATAGTATCTGCAGTATTAATATAGCACTTAACAATAGCAATAAAAATCTCATCATTTCATTTACTGATACCTGTCAAATTGGAATTGTTTAACAGGTTTTTGAGTATCAAAGATTAATTGTTACAGATAAAATGACGTATTTTCTTTTAAACAAAAAAGATTAGTGTATGTACCTCGCAGTACATCGATTAGGCAGATTGAGGCGACGTCCTTTCAAAATAATGTCAGAGAGAAAAAAAATTGTAGATCAGCAATTTTCCCTTATAATTAAGACATCTAGCTCAAGGTTGCTGTTTATTCAGTTTTCAGAGAAAGATAACTGCAGATCTACAGCTGCCGGGTGAAGCGATGATTCCCGCTTTTTTGAATAAAGATTGAAATTAACATGCAATGACGCTTCGCGAGGGTGGTTTAACTTTCCCCCTGGTAGATACGAATAAATTTGTTATGCTTCTACGTCTTGATTTGCTTACTGGTATATATATGTTTATTCACCCAAAATACTAAATTTAGCCTTTCGTCCCTAATAATATTAAGCATCCAACCAGATTGCCTAAATTTTGATGAATCAGACTTGGAACCAAATTTCGGCCATAGTATAATAATAATATAATCATCACTCGTTACGAAAAAGAGTCAACTCGTGAATGCATCTACCTAAACACAGGAGGATAAATGCAGCCACATAGCGTGACACTTAGTATATGTTGTTTCTATTGATATCAAATGAGTAATTATTTAATTTGTGTAAAAAAATTACAACTAAGACGTTCACTTCTTTCGGGGTCAGCAAAAGTGGCCACTACTGATTTATGAATTATGAACTGCTATGTTTTTGTAATTATATGTGTATGATTATGAAGCAAAAAAATATATAGGGCAATATCATTTGACTTGGGATTATCAACTATTGGCAGTTGTTACTCTGGGCGCCCCATTCCACCGTTCCGAAGTAGGAAATAAGTCTTTAGGATTCGATTGACGCCATGACGATTCGAAGAGATTCCGCTTCTCGCTTGACTATGACTGCACTGCATGGGATGTAGTTGAGAGGGCAAAAAGTAGTCAACTCATTTGATAGATTGTATCGTTGTAACAAAATGGGTTTATCTTCACGGGACTACTTACAGTCCGTGACTACTTACGAAAAAAAAATTCTGAATAGTTTTGACAACCTTCAATTGCTTCACATTTTAACATTTTATTTATTTCTGATGTCATATCCTTCGTGATAGAGCAAGACAATTAATTGCATGTATCCAAACTATTATAAATCTTTTTAATTTTATGAGCGTACGAGTATATGTGCTCGCCAATTCACACTGGGCCAGCATTGTTGACTAAGGCCTACTAATCACCCTAACATAGGGTAGGCTCGAGCCCCTCGGTGGGGACGTATATTAGTTGTGATGATGATGACATGTGAAAAGTAACTTATATCCAGATAATATGGATAATTGAGCTTTTCACACTTCAATATAATTTTTAATTTAGCCCGCCTTGAAATCTGAATTTGCTCATGTCAAACTTCCCTGTTTTTAATTTTCCTGGCCCTGATATCGAGCAGAAGTTTGCTGGCCTTCGTGAAACTCGTTCTGATCCCAATCTTTTAACTTCTTCCACCTTGGTCTACCCTTTAATGCATATTGGTAGTAGGCGGTAGTGATGGCTAAATCCTCCTTGTTCTTTCAATAAATCTGTCAGTAAAAGTTCAGAGAAAAGGTAAGTTGTAGAATTACAAAAAATGATGTTATGCGGTTTAAAAATGTTACATCTATGTTTTTTTAAATTTTTGCTCTCTTCTCGCAACAGGTATTGAAAAACTATATCTGAAGTTTTACGAAACATGGAACCAGCTGCCAGAAAGCGCTTACTAATATGGGTTTCACGTTTAAGGATGTATCTTTATAAACATCTATAAAGTGTCTCCCCTGCGGAAGTAGGCCATCATGAGTAATTATAACACCTAAGCATTAGATTACTTTTTGTAAAGAGTTGAACGGGTTGCCATGCAGGTGTAGCCGTTGCGAGGCTAGTATTGACTTTTATGGAGGTGAATACATGGTTGGTTTCTAGATATTTTTGTTCTTCAAAATAACAAAATATTTTGTCATTTTTTAGCCCCCAAACATTGAACTTGGATTTCATGCTTAGTAAGTGATTCCTTTGTGTCTCCAAATAAAAAAGAAGTGTTCCTCTCGGTTATATTAGGAGGTACCAGGTTCATTATATCTGCATCTGGTTCACACCCTGTATCATTCATTCTAATAGAAGCCGTTATATCTGCTATGATCGAAGGTTGATAGCGAAATGGAGTTTGCCTTCTCAATTTTGACCTCGAGGATACGTGATTCTTCACTTTGGGAAATTAGCTCAGATTTTATCAAGGTGTAAAATCTGTATAGCCACTATCTGTGAGGTGATCTTTTTCATTAAGGCGAATGGTGTTTAAACCAGAGCACAACAGAATACAATTTAACAGCTTTTATTTAATTGCCTTATATTTTTGTTTGCTCAATGATTATATGTATGCGCGTCATCTTCGCTAAAGCATAAGCTAATTGAACTTTACAGATTGCAAATCGGAGCCGACATTCTTCGGCGGATGAAATCTTATCACCAAAGAGGTCTTTATGATAGACGCAGTCAACCACCCATGATCTCCAATTATCCGCATTAATATCGTCTATTTTTAGATAAACTTTCCATGTGGCAGAGCTACCTAGGAGGTGGCTCCCAGTTGGCTAGGTCGCAAAGGATCGTGTGCTCCGTAATTTTTTATTGCTAGCCAGCTAATAAAATAGGCTGCGTAGCTAGTATATTATGTGTAGGGGCAGGACCGGCTCTACCATAGAGCGAACGGAGCGGCCGCTCCAGGCGCCAAGTTCCAGGGGGCGCGTCAGTTCAAAAATTATCCTCGCTTTTTCAATATTTGGGCGCAAGGGGAGCGCCATAATTGGAACTCGCTTCATCTTAAAGCTTGCCTTGAGCCGGCACTGTGCAAGGGTCGGATCATTAGCCGACGCGCAGTTCAAAAGTGACGGCTTATGACGGCTTTACAGCCGACGGTGAGGGCTGGACAGTCGACAGTGAGGGCTGCGCAGTTGACAGTGTGGGCTGCGCAGCTGACAGTGAGGGCTGCGCAGCTGACAGTGAGGGCTGCGCAGCTGACAGTGAGGGCTGCGCAGCTGACAGTGAGGGCTGCGCAGCCGACAGTGAGAGCTGCGCAGCCGACACTATTACATGAAACGCATGCTAGAATGGTGAAGTTGTTCGACCATTCAAGTGTGGAGTCGCAAGTTTGCCGTCCCGAGAGTGACCATTAGTAAGAACAAAGCAATTTGTGATACGAGTGCTAGTTTCTAAAACATGATACGTAAGCTGGGATGGCGAAGTTGATTCTCCATTCATGTGTGAAGTAGCGCATCTGCCGTCCGAAGAGCGGGCATTCGCAAGAGTAAAGCACTTTGTGATACAAGTGCTAGTTCCTAAAGCATGATACGCATGCTAGGATGATGAATGATGAGCGTGATTGGATGCTTATTGTTTCTCATCTACATAAATGACCTACCAAAAATTATAGAAGGGCCTTGTGTTCTGTTTGCGGATGACATCTCTTTGCTTGTTTCATGCAAAAATACTTCCAACTTAAATAAAAATCTTAGCTCTATACTTAATGAAACAGTAGATTGGATGAAACAACATAATTTGGAAGTTAATTTCTCGAAAACGAAACTGTTGTCATTCCACCCTTACCAAAAGGCAACATTAAATATAGATTTTGCTTTTGAGGGATTGAAACTTGAAGTTGTAAAAGAGTTTAACTTGCTTGGCATAACCATAGATACCCACATAAATTGGAAACAACATATAAAAAACGTAAGAGCTAAAATATCAAAATTTTGCTATGCCCTTAGAGAAGTCAAGAAAACTACAGACTTATCAACTGCACTTGTCACTTACTATGCGTATGCTCATTCTTGGTTAAGCTATGGTATAATATTATGGGGAAATAGTACAGATGCACCATCTCTCTTTACCTTGCAGAAGAAACTTATCAGAATATTAGTAAATAATGACAAAACAGATACGTGTAAACCTCATTTTGTTAAACTTAAAATATTAACTTTGCCCTGTGTCTATATCTTTGAAATATGTAAATTTGTACGTAAATACCCTGGACATTATACTAAGCGGGAAAACATACAAAATAAAATAACATTGAGACACAAAAATAAATTGAATCTTCCAACTTCACGATTAAAAATGCACTCTTCGGGTCCCTTAGTCATGTCAATTAAAATATATAATAAATTACCAAAATCTCTTAAGAATGAAACTAAATACAATACATTTATCAACAAGCTTAAATTATTTTTAATAAACAAATGCTATTACAGTATCGAAGAATATTTTAATGATAAATTGTAATAAATGTAATGCAACCAATTCCTGTAAATTTGACATGCAATTTTAAATGATATATATCTATATTTGAATTTATTATTATGATGATTAATAATTAATATTACATTGATAAATATGAATACAATAATAAAATAATATAATAAATAAATACAATAATAATTTAAAATATGCCACAAAATTATCGATTTTAATGAAACATTCCAATTCTTTTTTACTGATCATATTGCTAATAATTTATTGTATAATGAGATAAGAATTTAATTGCTCATTAATATAAAAACGCTTCCTCTCTCCTACTTTAAATATGCCGTGCCCGACAGGGTCCATAATTGATCTGTAATAATATGTAAGTACCACCTGTATCGAAACATTATGGAGAGCAATAAATGATAATGATAATGATAATGATGAAGTTGTTCCTCCATTCATGTGTGGAGTAGCGAGTCTGCCGTCCGGAGAGCGCGCATTCGCAAGAGGAAAGCACTTTGTGATACAAGTGCTAGCTCCTAAAACATGATACGCATGCTAGGATGATGAATTTGTTCCTCCATTCATATGTGGAGTAGCGAGTCTGCCGTCCGGAGAGCGGGCATTCGCAAGAGGAAAGCACATTGCAATACAAGTGCTAGTTCCTAAAACATGACACGCATGCTAGGATGATGAAGTTGTTCCTCCATTCATGTGTGGAGTAGCGAGTCTGCCGTCCGGAGAGCGGGCATTCGCAAGAACAAAGCACTTTTTTAACTTGTACACTAAATAAAGGAAGGATCTTACCTCAAAATCTTCAACAGCTATTCTTAAATAATTTTTAAATATATATATTTCTTATATCAGCAAATAGCGCACAAAAAAAAACCTACTTTTTATTGAAATTAATTGTGTTACTTAATTTAAACAATATAGTTTTAACAATTTTGCACACTGCTCACGACAAAATTCAAAAACGTACTGAAGAGAAAAGCTAGTCGGCGATGGCACCCGCACTTACTTACATACCCTCATTGAAAATGTTAGGTGAATAATTGTATATAGGGTAGATGCACACTGCAAACAGGTAAAATTCAAAGCGTTAATCTCACAGTGGGTCGAGCGAAGGCTCGAACACCTAAATATTTCTTCTTTTTAACCGACTTCGAAAAAGGAGGAGGTTCTATGTTCTACTGTATCTATTTTTTTTATGTATGTTCACCGATTACTCCGCCATTTGTAGACCGATTTTCGAAATTCTTTTTGTAATCGAAAGAGTATACTCCCGAGGTGGTCCCATTTTCACCATGTCAGGATCTGATGATGGGATCCCATGAAAATCGAGGAAAACCCTTGAATTTCATAGGCACGTCACCGTATGTTCACCGATTACTCCGCCATTTATGAACCGATTTTCAAAGTTCTTTTTGTAATCGAAAGAGTATACTCCCGAGGTAGTTCCATTGTCACCATGTCATGATCTGATGATGGGATCCCATGAAAATCGAGGGAAACCCTTGAATTTCATAGGCACGTCCAACGTGTGTCATGTTTTTGCTAAAGATGTTCAGGTATTTGCATCTGATAGTCATCAATCATGTACTGAAAGAAAGACGTTTTATTTTAAGTTGCTCTGGTGTTTGCTTTGGCTCAAATTCTAAAACGCATGTAATATAAACTAATGATTGAAAAAAATATTTTTTACAAAAAAATATAACCGACTTCAAAAACACCAAAAAGTCATAAATAATTTTAGAATACATACAACATCACAGTTTTATATTGAAGTCGGTGACAAGCAATGATCATCTGGAAAGTTTTAAAAAATGAAAAGAACAATTAATATACTTAGCAACTTTGGCACCAACTTTAATATAAAACTGTGATGTTGTATGTATTCTAAAATTATTTATGACTTTTTGGTGTTTTTGAAGTCGGTTTTATTTTTTTGTAATTAAAATTTCAGTCAACATCTTTAATTCAGAAAAATATGACAAATACTCACCACCCGCAGCAGCACCGGATTGGCCACCAACGGCACCGCCAACACCTAGAAAGACATTGTATGGGCAAACTAAATGATGTAGGTATGGATATTATATTTCTTTTATTATTTTATTCCAAAGGTTAGAGATTGTGTGGTGTATCAAAAAATTGCTCACCGCCAGCCGTAGAAGAACCACCAGGTACTGTAAAGCCATAACAAACAATCACATTTAATAAAAATAAAATACATATTTTACTATAAATATTAATTAATACATCCACAGTGCCAAGATACATAAAATGAATAAAAACAGATCCTGGTCCACAAAAGTCAATTACCTATCAATACACAAAACGGCTCATTTAACAATACTTAGTTTGAAGATTCCAAAATCTGTTCTACTACATTCAACAACATACATAGAACATACAAAAATTGTAAAATTGTAATTGTAAATTGTTTGTTTGGTTGTAATGAATAGGCTCAAAAACTACTGGACCGTTTCTAAAAATTCTTTCACCATTCTGCTCTCTATTATGTTACTCGTGGATACATTACTACATTATCCACGAGTAACATAAGCTAATTTTTATTTTGAAAAAAATAGGGTTCCGTAAAATATTTGGGTTTTTCGGACACAAGGTGTAAAAAATCAACCAGAAAAGTAACTTATTTTGCGTACGCTGCATAAACTATAAAAGATGGAACCATAAAATATTCTAATTAATTGTAGATCTTATAAATATCTACAAAAAAGTCCGCGACATACTATACCTATCTATGTTGAATGAGGCACAATAACCATTTTTTTATTTAAAAATCTTGAATTTTTTGGACTACATTTAAACGCATTTATTTTTCTCATGCTATTAATCCTTATCAAAATAAATTATTTCATCACTAAGTACAGTTTATGTAGATAAAATTTGGTTTTTAAATGATTAAAATTGGACGTTTGGTTTTGAAGTTATGGCGAAATTAAAATATTACGATTTCTGCTGCACGGCCCGTTGCGAAGTGAGCGTCACCAAGTGCGCGTGCGGTTATGGAATAAAATAGAGGAAAAAATTTAACACTGTGTTAAGCTTTTCGATGGCGAAACGTAGTTCGCGGGTACAGCTAGTTCAAATATAAAGGGGAAATGGGGTAGAAAAGGATAGTTTACGTGCAAACATTCTTACGTGCTATATGGACGTAAGAATGTGCAAATCGTTTTCGAATAGGAAGCCAGTGGGGTTTGTTCACAAGTTGGCAACGTACACTGTGGTTCTTGTGAGGGTTGAAGATTTGCTGCGAATCTTACAAAAACCACATGTACTATAGGTCCAGTTGTAAAAAAAAGTAGTCAAAGGGATTGGCGTTAGCCTTATCTTGGTACTGGTCGGAAGAAACATACTTAGTAGATTTATTGGGCTGTAAACGTTATTTTGCATCAGTTTCTTCGTCCTTGAAGTTTAAAAAGTCACTCGTAATACACAAGTTCGGGCTTTATTTTGTGTATTTTCACCTTTCCCTATTAAATATAGACTCCTTTAGACTCTCATAAATGTTACAATTGAATGTATGTACAAACATAGATACTTATTGTAACATTGTTCGACAACGGGAGAAGTAAATGTTTTCATATTCATATTCATATTCATATTCATTTATTTCATAATACATGGGTATATACATTGGTGTTCTAAATAATGGGTAGTGTACAGCCATGATTCGCCTTGTAGACATATGAAAATTACAAAAAAGAAATACATAGGTACATAGAAATATAAACAAATTCAAAGACGTATCCGATTGGTATAAAAGCCTATTAAATTATTTATAATTAATGTCAATAAAATCATAGTATTTAATATCAATGTCAATGTCAACTACAATGTCTGTCATGTAAAATAAAATTGAAAAGAGACTAACAGTACTTAAATATAATAAATGTCAAAAATGTATTACAAATTAGATTTAACAATGTCAATGAGCGGAATAGTAAAAATTAATTGATTCAAAATGCAGAAGTATAGTACTTAATATGCTAAACACTATCAAAATTACCTACAAATTAGATTAACAATGTCAAATTTATATTAATAAATGTCAAAAAAAAAATAAAAAAAATAGATTAACAATGTCAAAATAATACCAAGTTAAATGTAAAAATGTCAACAAATATTGTCATTATTTAAATTACCATTATTTAACTGTCTTATCATTTAAGAAACTTTGAAGATTATAGTATGCTTTGCCAGCAAGAAAACCATTGAGGGCAGTTTTAAATTTTTTATTATCAGTTATTGACCTTATAGACAGTGGGATTTTATTATATATTGTAGGTACCATATAATTAACACTAATTTTTCGAAGTGAAGTCTTATAACTATGAGCTTGTTTCAGTTTGCCCGCTAGACGGCTTCCGCTGGGATATGCTTCAAAATAGTGAAAATTGTTTCTCGCAAAGTTTGCAATCTCGCTAATATATAAAGATGTAACCGTCAAAATTTTATGTTTGCGAAAATAGTTTTCACATGAGTCTTCTTGGTTTAAGCCGAACATTGATCTTAGGCACCTCTTTTGAGCCTTGAACACACTTTGTTTGTCAGTGCTATTACCCCAGAACATTATACCATATCTAAGAATAGATCCGATATATCCATAATATGCTGTTAAAAGTGTTTTAATTGTAGCAACTTGTCTTAATTTATACAACGCATAAGAAAATTGGTATAATTTTTTAACTAGAATGTCAATGTGAGGTTTCCATGTCAATTTACTATCTATTGTTAATCCTAAAAATTTTGTAATGTCCACTTCTTTTATTGGAATTCCTAAATGATTAATGTCAAATTTTGATTGAAAATTATTCCGTAGTTTAAAATTCATTAAATATGTTTTAGTCAAGTTTATCTTCAAATTATTTAATGTCAACCACTTAATAACTAATGAAAGAGTATTATTAATGTCCTGTTCTGTATCATGTATGTTGTCGTATGTAAATAATATAGTACTGTCATCAGCAAAAATAGTCATAAAATGTTCAGTTACATTAGAAAGGTCGTTTATGTAAATATTAAATAATAGTGGACCCAGAACACTGCCTTGTGGAACACCAAAGGAAACAGACCTTTCTTTTGATTCATAAGTATTGTTGTTACCACTCTCAGGATTGATTCTATTTATATGTGTTATTTGTCTACGATTATTTAAATAAGATCCAATTAGTTTGTTAACGTTTCCTCTTATACCATACGCTTGGAGTTTGCTGAGCAGTATTCTATGATCAACATTATCAAACGCTTTGGTCATATCCATGTAGATGGCGAATGTCGGTTTTCGTTTTTGTACATAACTAATGATTCTTTCTATAAACTCAAATATTGCCATATTAATAGACTTATTTTTTCGGAATCCATATTGGTGCTTTGTAAATATGTTGTTTATTTCGAAGAAATTGTATAGTTTGTCGTATATAACTTTTTCCAGGATCTTTGAAAAAATGGACAAGAGAGCAATAGGTCGATAATTTATTAACAGTTTCTTGTTATCTTTTTTATGTATTGGAATTGTTATTGTGATTTTCAATCTATCAGGAAAAATTCCTTTCTCCATACATAAATTTACTATATGGCTTAAGATTGGTGCAATTATATGTCCTACTTGCTTAATAGCTTTAGTTGATACATCGTCATAGCCTACACTGTATGTATTTTTTAAAGCGTGAATAATTTTTAAAATGTCATGTGGTGAAGTTGGTGAAAGAAACATTGATTTGGATTGATTATATTGAATATTATTTAATTTTGGGTCAATATTATTAGAAGTATTTACGGAGTCAACGAAAAAATTATTGAACGCATCGGCTATTTTTGTCGGTTCGGTTATTTCCACGTCATTGTTTAAAATACAAGAGATATTTTCTCTAGGTGTATTTTTATTGTACTTATTAATTACTTTCCATGTCGCTTGCGATTTATTATTGGATTTACTAATATAATATTCGTTTTGCACCTTCTGTGTTAGTTTGATAATTTTTTTATATCTCTTAGTGTAACTTTGAAAGGCTGATTTATTATCTAAAGTTGGAGATATACGGTATTTCCACAAAAGGTGACGTCTTTTTTTGCTACACGTCTTGATACCCTTTGAGACCCATTTAGGTTTTCTTTCAAATCCGACTTTTACTCTCCTGTTAGGGAAACAAAGATTGTAAAAAAGTATAAAGTGATTATGAAAGATATCAAAGGCGGAATCTGGGTCATCTGTTTCATAGACATCATTAAAAGTAAGATTTTTAATGCAATTTGTGAACTTCCGCATATTATCGCGAGAGAAATCTCTACGACAAGTAGTCCAAATTTTATAATAATGAATATTCATGTATTTATTACCTGTGATTATGTCGACGAATGGCTTATCACAAATGCAAGTACATCTTCCAAATGAAACTGAAACAATAAATTACTCAATCTAAGCTGAGAGACACAAAAAAAACATAATTATTAATATGAAAAAAAAAAATACAAGAAATTGTAGCCTTGGAGGTATTGAATAATTTCGTCACCAATTAGTATTAATGAAAACATCTCATCTAAAGAGAAGCACATATTAAAAAGAAAGTTGTACTAATGTTCGAAAATGTTTACATACTCATATATTTCATACTTAGGTGTTTTTGTTTTGTATCGATTGAGATGAATAGAAATGTTGAAGTTTACCTTTCGATGGAATATTAATTTGACCACCAGATATGCTGCTTGTGGCTGCGAAAGAGACACATTGTGATGATATTGATAAAACATGAAAAACAGTTTTCGGATATATAAGTTCGGATCACGAAAAAGTTGCTTGCAATCTGGATTGCATTTTATTTATATGTAAAAAAAACCGGTCAAGAGAGTGTTGGACTCCGGTACCGAGGGTTTTGTTTTACAAACTTTTCCAAATAGGTATATAAATTCTTAAATTAAATATTTACAGTTATCGGATTTTTCTTCAAACATGTATTGAAAACCTATAGGGTATTTTCTGATAACCTAGCATCATGAATTTGGTAAGAAGCATATTTCTGTGTTCCAGATAAGCATCACCACTTTACTGGTACGGACATCTGGTGTTAGCCTCGTTTTGCGTTTCTTATTAGAAATGTTAACATTTTTAGCCGCGCTAATTGTTACAAATGAAACGGTAGAATCTGTTTTCGTGCTGACTTTTGACGTCTCACCTACTTACTCCAATAACTTTATATATCAAATAAAAAATAATACAAATCAGAATCTGCTAAATATATCGATATCTTTCAATTTATTTTTAAATCCGCTGAAAATTTTTTTGATTCATGAAATTTGATTATTAAGTCCATGTGAAAAACAGAGTCATAAATGTCAAATTTGAAAGCTGTCAAAAAGTGGTATCAGAGGTCCCATGTATTAGCATGAGTACTTGATACTAACTTTTCGTGGCAAAAATGTTTAAACGGAACACATGGAACCAGCACGAAAAGTTAACATCTTTGGTGTTTAGCTAATGAGACGCGTTGATGCTAAAAATGTTGAAAATGTTGCAAATCAGTCCTTATCTGGAACGCGCCTTAAATCTTGGCTTCTTCTTCCAGGTCAACAGAAAGAATCCAATATGTTTTGATTTTCTTGTAAAATCGCAAAATATACGACATTAACGCTGCTATGAGTTCGTGTAAATTCGCCCAACCCGCACTTGGCCAGGTGGTTGACTAAGGCCTAATCGCCCTAGTTTAGGGTAGGCTCGAGCCCCTCGGTGGGGACGTGTATGAGCTGTTCATGATGATGATGAACGCTCCTATCTTTGATAGCGTTGACTTACAAGTTGATTTTTTTACCGCTACAAGAGACCGTAGAAGTATTTGATATAGATTTCAGTTTGATATTTCTACGCGCATCGGAGAAAAATGGGTCTTGACAGACAGACGAACAGACGGAAAGGCGGACAATGAAATGATCCAGTAATGGTTCTCTTGTTTGCTTTTGAGGTACGGAACCCAAAGAATGTCTCTATTACCGCCTGCAAGTGTTACAATACAATATGACCAGATTGTGTGATTGACTGTTACAACCAACTTGAATAAAAATGACAATACAATCTCAAATCGTTTAAATGGTACAGGATCTCCACATCCATTAGCTAAGGATAGCACCGACATTAAAAAGAATATACATATTTTTGTAAAAAAAACTCACCTCCAGACGCCGCTCCCGCACCTGCTGCCGAAATACCCGAACCATCCGTAGAAGTAGCGCCTGTGCCATGCATTTATTTGTTAAAACGTTACAAAATCTATTATCGATGTCGATTTAAATAAAAATGGTAACGTTTAAGATGTGAAATAATTATTATGTAAGTTGACTTACCGCTAATGGCACCAGATTGCCTACCAGCACCACCAGCTGGAAATCATTTGCAATTAATTAATATAAGGAACATTTGGAAAAGTGCAGGAATCTAGAGCACGGAATATCGAACAAAAGAAAATTATTATCAAAACAAATACAATTTTATCTCTTTTCGTGACCCACCTATCGGGGAATTAACTTTCTTACTTAAGTTACCACAAGAATTCATACTATTAATCACGTATTAATTTGGTTAATTAGATAAAAAATAATAACGACGCAAAAAGGCATCTTTGCGGTGCGGTGACTTTACCCTATTTTTTGATTTAATAGTAGGAGTTGTGTTTCTTCGTCAGAGTCCATCGTGAAATAATCAACTGTAACTATGTGTTCAACATTACATGTCTCGAACATAGTGACAGCAGCCTCTGTGTGACAATTTGCAGCAAATGAAGGTCTTCATTTGCTGCAAATTAACTATTACTAAACAGTCTACCTACGTGAATAAACAGGCCTATTTTTTAAAAGTTATTAATATAAAATAGGAACAATTATAAAAATAGATAAAGCACCAGATTGGCTGCCAGCAGCTCAGCTGTAAGGCGTGTTTAGCATTGAAAATTAAAGGGAATTTATAAATTATAAAAAGTAGCTAAAACTCTAGCAGAAGATTTTTGATGGAAAGATATCATGGAATTGGATTTCGCAACCTCGTTCTTTCGTTCGCAATTTCTTATCGTTCATAATATGACTTTTTATATCGTAGTATGCTATATCATCGACGTGCTATCACGTTAAGAGGCTGATAACTCTTAGCTGAGCTCATCGAGCCCCACTTAAAACTTTTTTTAGCAAAACCTGTTCAATATACCGTAGTAAATAATATATACGTTACTCTTGAAATAATTTCTGAGAATATCCATGCCCCCAAAACAAATTTCTCGTTAAAAAAAATGCCAAAAACACCCATCAAAAACAACTTCCAGAATAAAATCCGAGTTATTTAAGAAAGTTTTTTAATGATTTTCAGGGAACTAACTCATTACACTTAATTTCATAATATTGATGTTTCTTATCTTCAAATAAGTTACTAGATTCTTTTGTGAAAAATTATTTTGATTTTTTTCGCTCAATTTCGAAAACGCACCGCGCCCGTATTCCAGTATAAACTCATGTCTCAAGGTCGTTGGCGTTACTCAGCCCCCTAAATAGTTTTGTATTTGTCACATTGCATTTTGTTTAAAGATGCGAAATAAACAAATTTCTGTAAATTACGCCTAGGTTTCAATTTATTTAAATGCTAAATGTATACAACTTACCACCAGCTATTGCACCGGCAGCTGAAATAGAAGGACCACCTTTTAGTACCTACTTTTGCATTTTTTAAAGTCTTGGCTAAACACATCTTGGACTTATAGACTGTGCATATTGCTTCTTTTCGCTACTGTCTATGAACTCTGCACGTAGCGAAAAACAAGGAATAAAGATAAGCAATGATCTAGAGATTTTAAAAAGCCAGTAAATGTGTTTATACTTTTTTTATTGTAGTGAAAACCTAATATTGACGCACCAGCTAAAGCACCAGACTGCCCACCAGCAGCACCAGCTGAAAATTAAACAACAAAATGTGAAGACGGGGAACGTAAAGGCACTTTTATTTCGTACCCTAATTTATGTATTTAAGTGCTTTTTACACCAATTAATAATAAGTTGCACCATAAAAATGAAAGCCACTATTAGCCACTGCACCAGCAGCTGAGATCAAAGAACTACCTGAAGAAATAGATCCTGTGTCACAAGTGAGAAAATATAGTAAAACCCAACCTTGTATGTTCTATTAAATTTTCCTTCTTGTTCTACGTTTTTAAATATTGCTCTAGAAATAGAAAATCTTTGATAAAATCCAGCTTGCTGTTCGTTCAAATGTTGTTCAACGAATAGAATAAATGTGATATTTTTTATACGTTCTATTAGTAGGACAAGCGATAGAACAGATAATAATAACCTTTAACAAACAGCTCACACAACCAATATGTTTTGTTTTCTGTAACAGGGTTACAGTTGTTTTAATCGAAAAGAAAAATTGCATAGATCACAGAACTATAAACTTAAGCTCACCAGCTAAAGCACCTGCTTGGCTGTCAGTAGCATCAGCTCTAAATGGAGGTATTATGTGAATAATTTCAGGGGATATGTCATCGAACTAAGCTTAAAATTAGCGCGCAGCGCTATTGCGGCTCCGTCGTCAATAGCATTAGCTGAGGCAGGGACCTTTTTAGCCCCGAACAGCCTTCATTATATTATTTTGAATTGTTGTAATGTTTTTTTTGTGTATTTTTTATAATTCTATCTTTATCTTTTGTGTGGCTAAATAAAATATTTCTTTCTTTCTTTCTTTCTTACTTCTTTCTTTAAAAAGTATTAAAGATTTTGACGAGGCTTTCGTTTAATGAGCATTTTCATATTATTAACCTATTTAAATGAATTCTGTTCAAACTCACAAATAGCTCCTCCACCGGCAGCAGATAATGCACCACCACCCGTAGATATAGCTCCTGTATTATATAATACTTTTAAATCTCCAGTTTGTAGGTATATTTCATAACGATCTGGCGATTCACGCGCTACTCGCGCAGACAGCTTTCTCGCCTAAAGACTCTCTTCGGCAATTTAGCGCGGGAATGTTGCTTGCATTACGGGCACAGTGCCAAAGGGGCCTATTAATCGCAGTGTTTGTACTAGGTTTTTTATACATGTACGTTACCTAAAATATTTTGTAATAAAATAACTTTCTTCATTAATTTATTTAAATTGGTTTAGTTTTATTAGTTTAGTTATATATAATAAAGTATATAGTTTAGTATAGAATTAGTTGTTAGTCCGCCAATTGTATATTACCTTTGAAATTGAAATTAAGAATACATTTTCCTTATTTCATAATTAATGTTAATTCATCATGATTCGAAATCTCGACTGATTACCAAAATTGAAAATATATCTCACCTGCTAAAGCACCAGACTTGCTGCCAGCAGCACCAGCTGTGAGACATATTTTTTTGGTAATTAATAATAATTATGTGTTATTATTTTCTGGGGCAGAAATCGTGTAACTTATACTAAACTATTATATTAATTATATGAATCTTATTCAATTATTTTTTAAATATATTCTGTTCACTTTCTGGAAATTGTCTAGATACACACAGAACTAGAAAAAAGCTCACCCGCTATGGCACCTGCTTTACTGGCTACTGAAAATTAAATAACGTCAAGGGTAGCTAGTGCAGCGTGCATCGGAGGAGGACTCTGTACCAGGATCGTGTGCTTGGGTACCTTCGTCTTACCTATTTCTGCCGCAAAGCAGCAGTGCTAGCGTTGCTCTGTCGGGTCAGCGACGCGTAACAGAATAGGAACACTCGTGTCATGCAATAAATTTCAATTTCCCGTGCAGTCAGATGAAGGTCGTAAGAGGAGGTAAATTTTCATACCTCAACTTGGCTTTTCTTCGAGAGTGATCCTTCTATACTTTAGTACTATTATTTATTCTGTGGTACCGTGACTTTACATCCTAAGTCACAAGTTGGCAACGTACACTGTGGTTCCTGTGGGGGTTGCAGTTTTGCTGTGAATCTCACAGGAGCCACATGTATTATAGGTGACGCAAACTCAAACTCAAAAATCATTATTCAATATAGACCTTTACAGGCACTTAGTGACATCAAAAAAAAAACATAAAAATCTTCAACGAAGATTCTGTTTAACTAAATTATTTAATCCTTGTATTTGTGTAAATACAAGGATTAAATAATTTAGTTCACCTCAAATTATCTCATCTGTGCCCCAACCATTATTAAGATGTGTGCAAGTTAAATGAAAAAAAAAGTTGATTCTACACCTGTCTGGAAATTGGCAGAGATTTCTCGAGAAGAACAAGCAAGAAACTCGGAAGGTCTTGTATTTTTTTTGTCTCCTCTTTTAAAATGCCAACATTGCAATCATATATTTCACAAATATTTTCACAGACTGTTACCACTTACCATCAGGTGGGCAGTTTGCTTGATTGCCAACTTAGTTGCAATAAAAATAATCTATCTTCTGCACTAGCTATTTTCGAATTTGGACTCCACTTTTAACCACTATCGGGTGGAATGGAATAATTTGCTAGGTCCACTACCACTCCAAAAAAAATCTCACCTCCAGCAGCGCCGGCACCAGCAGCTGCGCCGGCGGCGGCGATACCACCGACTGCTCCTGGAATCAATCAAAGTACAGCGTAACAAGACGTATAGGGGTCGAAATGTCATTTAATATAACTGAAGATATTGACTACAGCTGAAATTTTTATCTCAGTATATGTACGTTCATTTCTGGGCAGGTCTCCCTTTAGATGGGTCACGCCGGTCAGATTAGTTAGGGTAGGTTTTGTTTTAAGTTTCGGATCGCTTTGCAAAGGTGTTATTGAGTTTAACTCCCATGATCGGATATCCATAGATAGAAAAGGAGCATCAACACATGTGTTCCATGTGGCTCTCTAAATATAGGCATAACATTAATGGTCATAAAATCATGTTACTAATATTATAAAAATGAAAGATTTGATTATTTGTTTGTATTGAATAGGCTTCAAAACTACTAAACCGATTTTGATGAAAGTTGGTATAGGGATAGTTCGAGACCAGGGAAGGACATAGAGTAATTTTCCTACGGGAAAAAATCCCACGGGAAAACAAAAATAACGCTGGCGAAGTCGCGAGCGGAAAGATTCCATAATTTCGATTGAAATAATCGCGACGACGCATAAAAAATCAGGAGGCAGAATGTTAATAATCATAATATTGTATGGCAGAAAATTGTTTGTCTTAAGTATTAAAATCCATAAACTCGAAACAGAGGACGCATCATACTTCAAAGCATAATAGAGCATATTAATCACAAAGATTAATACGTTTACGCAGAATTTTTCAAATCACTATAAATTAATAGTAAGATACATATAACTTGTTTCTTAGTATGCAAGCAGGCAGGCATGTAAGCCGTTATGAAAGCAGGCATGGAAGCAAGCATGCAAGTATACATGCAAGCCTTCATGCAAGTAGACATGCAAGCAGGCATGTAAATAGACATGCCAGCAGGCATGTAAATAGACATGCCAGCAGGCATGCAAGCAGGCGTGCAAGCAGACATGCAAGTGCCACGCGCACTTATCGTCGCAGATGGTTTTAAGGCTCACCACCGCAGTTCGGCTTTGCCGGCCAGCCTCAGCCGTGGCAGCGACCGAACCGCGCCTTCGCGGTTCTAAATTGCCTACTCTAGGAGTAAGGCAATTTTTAAGGTATTGGAGATTTTAGTAATTATGCTCACCGAATTACAAACAAATGGATGTCGGTCCTAATACAAATTTTAGGAAAAATGTGTCGTAAAAATTCCGAAACGTTTATGCATGTATAAACAATTTAATTTTAGTCATATTAACATCACTGTGTGTTCAATTTCGCTTGCACCAATTCTTCACCATATGACGAGCGATTAGTTCTGAATCATCCTAAATTTGAATTTTGGATTTGTTTTTCTTGGGCCACTTTTAGAGCGCGAATGCGGAGTCTATTTTTTTGTAGGTCGATGATTATGCTACATAAAATTATGCTTAAGCATTTTAGCACTACCAATATGATGTGAAAAAAACAGGGATTTCGTTAATTATGCTCAATAATATTATGCCTTTTGATAACTATGCTTCATAAAAATAATGCAAAGATAAAATTATGAGACGTCAATGTTATACTATTCAGTGATTATGCCGAATGAATTATGCCATGCGTCTTTATGACAAACAACTTTATGCGAAAAGAAACGTCGCTGTTCCAGGTTTCTCGCTGCACGGAAAACGATATTATATAAATTATAACTATTATAATAAATTATAACTATTGTCTTGACTCTACGACTTTGTTGAAAGATGGGTTGCATTGAAATCTAACCACCAATGGCGCCAGCACCAGCAGCTGCACCGGAAGCCCCACCAGCAGCTCCTGAAACCGATGTACAATATGCAACGCTCGAATCATCATCATCTTCACTTCAACCCACAAGGAGGAATTGCAAACTAGCTAAACAGTAGCCGTGGTGCAATTGCTGGAATATGGCATCTACGCGAAGAGGGGGAGCGACGATACACATATTCTAAATCCGCCACTGCAAGGAATGTTCTGTCAATGTTCTGCCCCCTTAGACAAAAGCCACACACTTATATTCCCGCAGTCGTTCCGCAGAAAAAAAATGTATGGCAATGAATGACATTAGCCTGTGACAACCTCTCGCAATTTTTCCCGTAGATAATGTCATCTCCATACATTTTTACTGCGGAATGACTGTGGCTTTTGTCTAAGGGGTATGCATACCAGACTAGGTACGCATATGAACAACATTTTATCCAGATAAATGATACGATACCACCTGCAGCAATATAATATGGCGCACAAATAAGAGACATTAAAATTTCGCCAAGAATTTGACAATTTAAATTACAAAAGGTTTTATTATACAGAATATCTACAAATTTACTGTTAGATAAAAGAAGTGTTGCTTTCGTATTCTTTCAGAGTATTCTATAAATTTTGGAGAAAACCGCATCGTGTCCATAAGTATCAGAGGAGTTTCGAGACAAATAAACAAACAAACAATTTTTATGGAGACTATTATCATCTTGTGCTGCAAGTGATTTAAAGGCGTTCTGTGTGTTTTTTTGTGATATAGCAATTACAGATTTTTATTATTTACAATTACGATTTTTTATATTTATAGATTGATAGAGTTCATAACTCACCACCAGCGGCGAGCGCACCGGCAGCTACCCCAGAGGCACCACCGGCAGCTCCTTCATGAAGAATAATCACGCAAAGTGAAAGAGAAATTATATTACTATCATTATTATTCGCAGGATTGAGACTAAATAATTTTAATTAGGGGAAGACGTTACTAAGCAATTTACAAAAAAATGCACCATGTCAAGCTTTACATTTACACTACGAAAACCACACATATCACGAGCGAAATAAAATCAGTTCAAAGGTCAAACATTATAGCTCAACGCGGAGCTACAATTTTATTGTTAAAGTTCCAATACCAGGTATAATAATGGGATTCACAAAACAGCGCATGCAAAAAATACATTTTTTGAAATATTATTTGAATGTCGAGGAACCTGATGATTTCTTGGTACTTTTATCAAATATAAAATCATTATCATGGAATTGAATTTTGCAATCTATTTCTTATCGTTCATAATATGACTTTTTATATCGTAGTATGCTATATCATCAAGGCGCTATCACGTTTTAATAGTTTTGTATTTGTCACATTGCATTTTGTTTAAAGATGCAAAATAAACAAATTTCTATAAATTACGCCTAGGTTTCAATTTATTTAAATGCTAAATGTATACAACTTACCACCAGCTATTGCACCGGCAGCTGAAATAGAAGGACCACCTTTTAGTACCCACTTTTGCATTTTTTTAAGTCTTGGCTAAACACATCTTGGACTTCTAGACTGTGCATATTGCTTCTTTTCGCTACTGTCTATGAACTCTGCATGTAGCGAAAAACAAGGAATAAAGATAAACAATGATCTAGAAATTTAAAAAAGCCAGTAAATGTGTTTATACTTTTTTTATTGTAGTGAAAACCTAATATTGACGCACCAGCTAAAGCACCAGACTGCCCACCAGCAGCACCAGCTGAAAATTAAACAACAAAATGTGAAGACGGGGAACGTAAAGGCACTTTTATTTCGTACCCTAATTTATGTATTTAAGTGCTTTTTACACCAATTAATAATAAGTTGCACCATAAAAATGAAAGCCACTATTAGCCACTGCACCAGCAACTGAGATCAAAGAACTACCTGAAGAAATAGATCCTGTGTCACAAGTGAGAAAATATAGTAAAACCCAACCTTGTATGTTCTATTAAATTTTCCTTCTTGTTCTACGTTTTTAAATATTGCTCTAGAAATAGAAAATCTTTGATAAAATCCAGCTTGCTGTACGTTCAAATGTTGTTCAACGAATAGAATAAATGTGATATTTTTTATACGTTCTATTAGTAGGACAAGCGATAGAACAGATAATAATAACCTTTAACAAACAGCTCACACAACCAATATGTTTTGTTTTCTGTAACAGGGTTACAGTTGCTTTAATCGAAAAGAAAAATTGCATAGATCACAGAACTATAAACTTAAGCTCACCAGCTAAAGCACCTGCTTGGCTGTCAGTAGCATCAGCTCTAAATGGAGGTATTATGTGAATAATTTCAGGGGATATGTCATCGAACTAAGCTTAAAATTAGCGCGCAGCGCTATTGCGGCTCCGTCGTCAATAGCATTAGCTGAGGCAGGGACCTTTTTAGCCCCGAACAGCCTTCATTATATTATTTTGAATTGTTGTAATGTTTTTTTTGTGTATTTTTTATAATTCTATCTTTATCTTTTGTGTGGCTAAATAAAATATTTCTTTCTTTCTTTCTTTCTTACTTCTTTCTTTAAAAAGTATTAAAGATTTTGACGAGGCTTTCGTTTAATGAGCATTTTCATATTATTAACCTATTTAAATGAATTCTGTTCAAACTCACAAATAGCTCCTCCACCGGCAGCAGATAATGCACCACCACCCGTAGATATAGCTCCTGTATTATATAATACTTTTAAATCTCCAGTTTGTAGGTATATTTCATAACGATCTGGCGATTCACGCGCTACTCGCGCAGACAGCTTTCTCGCCTAAAGACTCTCTTCGGCAATTTAGCGCGGGAATGTTGCTTGCATTACGGGCACAGTGCCAAAGGGGCCTATTAATCGCAGTGTTTGTACTAGGTTTTTTATACATGTACGTTACCTAAAATATTTTGTAATAAAATAACTTTCTTCATTAATTTATTTAAATTGGTTTAGTTTTATTAGTTTAGTTATATATAATAAAGTATATAGTTTAGTATAGAATTAGTTGTTAGTCCGCCAATTGTATATTACCTTTGAAATTGAAATTAAGAATACATTTTCCTTATTTCATAATTAATGTTAATTCATCATGATTCGAAATCTCGACTGATTACCAAAATTGAAAATATATCTCACCTGCTAAAGCACCAGACTTGCTGCCAGCAGCACCAGCTGTGAGACATATTTTTTTGGTAATTAATAATAATTATGTGTTATTATTTTCTGGGGCAGAAATCGTGTAACTTATACTAAACTATTATATTAATTATATGAATCTTATTCAATTATTTTTTAAATATATTCTGTTCACTTTCTGGAAATTGTCTAGATACACACAGAACTAGAAAAAAGCTCACCCGCTATGGCACCTGCTTTACTGGCTACTGAAAATTAAATAACGTCAAGGGTAGCTAGTGCAGCGTGCATCGGAGGAGGACTCTGTACCAGGATCGTGTGCTTGGGTACCTTCGTCTTACCTATTTCTGCCGCAAAGCAGCAGTGCTAGCGTTGCTCTGTCGGGTCAGCGACGCGTAACAGAATAGGAACACTCGTGTCATGCAATAAATTTCAATTTCCCGTGCAGTCAGATGAAGGTCGTAAGAGGAGGTAAATTTTCATACCTCAACTTGGCTTTTCTTCGAGAGTGATCCTTCTATACTTTAGTACTATTATTTATTCTGTGGTACCGTGACTTTACATCCTAAGTCACAAGTTGGCAACGTACACTGTGGTTCCTGTGGGGGTTGCAGTTTTGCTGCGAATCTCACAGGAGCCACATGTATTATAGGTGAAGCAAACTCAAACTCAAAAATCATTATTCAATATAGACCTTTACAGGCACTTAGTGACATCAAAAAAAAAACATAAAAATCTTCAACGAAGATTCTGTTTAACTAAATTATTTAATCCTTGTATTTACACACACCTCAAATTATCTCATCTGTGCCCCAACCATTATTAAGATGTGTGCAAGTTAAATGAAAAAAAAAGTTGATTCTACACCTGTCTGGAAATTGGCAGAGATTTCTCGAGAAGAACAAGCAAGAAACTCGGAAGGTCTTGTATTTTTTTTGTCTCCTCTTTTAAAATGCCAACATTGCAATCATATATTTCACAAATATTTTCACAGACTGTTACCACTTACCATCAGGTGGGCAGTTTGCTTGATTGCCAACTTAGTTGCAATAAAAATAATCTATCTCCTGCACTAGCTATTTTCGAATTTGGACTCCACTTTTAACCACTATCGGGTGGAATGGAATAATTTGCTGGGTCCACTACCACTCCAAAAAAAATCTCACCTCCAGCAGCGCCGGCACCAGCAGCTGCGCCTGCGGCGGCGATACTACCGACTGCTCCTGTAATCAATCAAAGTACAGCGTAACAAGACGTATAGGGGTCAAAATATCATTTAATATAACTGAAGATATTGACTACAGCTGAAATTTTTATCTCAGTATATGTACGTTCATTTCTGGGCAGGTCTCCCTTTAGATGGGTCACGCCGGTCAGATTAGTTAGGGTAGGTTTTGTTTTAAGTTTCGGATCGCTTTGCAAAGGTGTTATTGAGTTTAACTCCCATGATCGGATATCCATAGATAGAAAAGGAGCATCAACACATGTGTTCCATGTGGCTCTCTAAATATGGGCATAACATTAATGGTCACAAAATCATGTTACTAATATCATAAAAAGGAAAGATTTGATTATTTGTTTGTTTGTTTGTATTGAATAGGCTTCAAAACTACTAAACCGATTTTGATGAAAGTTGGTATAGGGATAGTTCGAGACCAGGGAAAGGACATAGGGTAATTTTCCTACGGGAAAAAATCCCACGGGAAAACAAAAATAACGCTGGCGAAGTCGCAAGCGGAAAGATTCCATAATTTCGATTGAAATAATCGCGACGACGCATAAAAAATCAGGAGGCAGAATGTTAATAATCATAATATTGTATGGCAGAAAATTGTTTGTCTTAAGTATTAAAATCCATAAACTCGAAACAGAGGACGCATCATACTTCAAAGCATAATAGAGCATATTAATCATAAAGATTAATACGTTTACGAAGAATTTTTCAAATCACTATAAATTAATAGTAAGATACATATAACTTGTTTCTTAGTACGCAAGCAGGCAGGCATGTAAGCCGTCATGAAAGCAGGCATGGAAGCAGGCATGCAAGTATACATGCAAGTAGACATGCAAGCAGGCATGCAAGCAGGCATGCAAACGGACATGCGAGTAGCCATAAAAGCAGGAATGCAAGCAAAAAAGCATGCAAGCAAACATGGAAGCAAGCAAGTAAGCTAATACAAATTTTAGGAAAAATGTGTCGTAAAAATTCCGAAACGTTTATGCATGTATAAACAATTCAATTTAAGTCATATTAATATCACTGTGTGTTCAATTTCGCTTGCACCAATTCTTCACCATATGACGAGCGATTAGTTCTGAATTATCCTAAATTTGAATTTTGGATGTGATTTTCTTGGGGCCACTTTTAGAGCGCGAATGCGGAGTCTATTTGTTTGTAGGTCAATGATTATGCTACATAAAATTATGCTTAAGCATTTTAGCACTACCAATATTATGTGGAAAAAATCAGGGATTTCGTTAATTATGCTTAATAATATGCCTTTTGTTAACTATGCTTCATAAAAATAATGCAAAGATAAAATTATGAGACGTTAATGTTATATACTATTCAGTGATTATGCCGAATGATTTATGCCAAGCGTCTTTATGACAAACAACTTTATGCAAAAAGAAAGGTCCCTGTTCCAGGTTTCTCACTGCACGGAAAACGATATTATATAAATTATAACTATTTTAATAAATTATAACTATTTTCTTGACTCTACGACTTTGTTGAAAGATGGGTTGCATTGAAATCTAACTACCAATGGCGCCAGCACCAGCACCAGCAGCTGCACCGGAAGCCCCACCAGCAGCTCCTGAAACCGATGTACAATATGCAACGCTCGAATCATCATCATCTTCACTTCAACCCACAAGGAGGAATATAACACTTTGTTTGGCGGGAAGGATATTGATATTGATATTTTCTCCAGCAGCCTCCACAAGTTCAAACATCACATTTTGAAAGCTTTTACAGATCTTTGAATTTGTCATTCATTTTGAAAGCTTTTACACATCGTTGAATTTGTCACCAGAGAGCTGGAACACCTTTTTCGTCTTTCGGTTGTCCTAAATTGTTCTACTGGTTTTTTTGTTGTTACTAATTTTTGATACATCTCCACCCTTATTAATGCATGCCGTGGCGACCTATAATTAAGACAGCGCTTAGCTCACCTCTAAGTATTAAGACTTTTATGTGTATGTTTCAGTGTATGTCTTGTTGGTTGTCCTAAATAAATAAATAAATAAATAAATTGCAAACTAGCTAAACAGTAGCCGTGGTGCAATTGCTGGAATATGGCATCTACGCGAAGAGGGGGAGCGACGATACACATATTCTAAATCCGCCACTGCAATGTTCTATCAATGTTCTGCCCCCATAGACAAAAGCCACACGCTTATATTTCCGCAGTCGTTCCGCAGAAAAAAAATGTATGGCAATGAATGACATTAGCCTGTGACAACCTCACGCAATTTTTCCCGTAGATAATGTCATCTCCATACATTTTTACTGTGGAATGACTGCGGCTTTTGTCGCAACATTTTATCCAGATAAATGATACGATACCACCTGCAGCAATATAATATGACGCAGAAATAAGAGACAGTAAAATTTCGCCAAGAATTTGACTGCTCAATTTAAATTACAAAAGGTATTATTATACAGAATATCTACAAATTTATTGTTAGATAAAAGAAGTGTTGCTTTCGTATTCTTCCAGAGTATTCTATAAATTTTGGAGAAAACCGCATCGTGTCCATAAGTATCAGAGGAGTTTCGAGACAAATAAACAAACAAACAATTTTTATGGAGACTATTACATCTTGTGCTGCAAGTGATTTAAAGGCGTTCTGTGTGTTTTTTTGGGATGTAGCAATTACAGATTTTTATTATTTACAATTACGATTTTTTATATTTATAGATTGATAGAGTTCATAACTCACCACCAGCGGCGAGCGCACCGGCAGCTACCCCAGAGGCACCACCGGCAGCTCCTTCATGAAGAATAATCACGCAAAGTGAAAGAGAAATTATATTACTATCATTATTATTCCGAGGATTGAGACAAAATAATTTTAATTAAGGAAGACGTTATTAAGCAATTTACAAAAAAATGCACCATGTCAAGCTTTACATTTGCACTACGAAAACCGCACATATCACGAGCGACATAAGATCAGTTCAAAGGTCAAACATTATAGCTCAACGCGGAGCTACAATTTTATTGTTAAAGTTCCAATACCAGATATAATAATATTATTTGAATGTCGAGGAACCTGATGATTTCTCGGTACTTTTATCAAATATAAAATCATTATCATGGAATTGAATTTCGCAACCTATTTCATATCGTTCATAATATGACTTTTTATATCGTAGTATGCTATATCATCAACGCGCTATCACGTTTAATAGTTTTGTATTTGTCACATTGCATTTTGTTTAAAGATGCGAAATAAACAAGTTTCTATTAATTACGCCTAGGTTTCAATTTATTTAAATGCTAAATGTATACAACTTACCACCAGCTATTGCACCGGCAGCTGAAATAGAAGGACCACCTTTTAGTACCTACTTTTGCATTTTTTAAGTCTTGTCTAAACACATCTTGGACTTCTAGACTGTGCATATTGCTTCTTTTCGCTACTATCTATGAACTCTGCACGTAGCGAAAAGCAAGGAATAAAGATAAACAATGATCTAGAGATTTAAAAAAGCCAGTAAATGTGTTTATACTTTTTTTATTGTAGTGAAAACCTAATATTGACGCACCAGCTAAAGCACCAGACTGCCCACCAGCAGCACTAGCTGAAAATTAAACAACAAAATGTGAAGACGGGGAACGTAAAGGCATTTTTATTTCGTACTCTAATTTATGTATTTAAGTGCTTTTTACACCAATTAATAATAAGTTGCACCATAAAAATGAAAGCTACTATTAGCCACTGCACCAGCAGCTGAGATCAAAGAACTACCTGAAGAAATAGATCCTGTGTCACAGGTGAGAAATTATAGTAAAACCTAACCTTGTATGTTCTATTAAATTTTCCTTCTTGTTCTACCTTTTTAAATATTGCTCTAGAAATAGAAAATCTTTGATAAAATCCAGCTTGTTCTATGTTCAAATGTTGTTCAACGAATAGAATAAATGTGATATTTTTATACATTCTATTAGTAGGACAAGCGATAGAACAGTTAATAATAACCTTTAATAAACAGCTCACATAACCAATATGTTTTGTTTTCTGTAACAGGGTTACAGTTGTTTTAATCGAATAGAAAAATTGCATAGATCACAGAACTATAAACTTAAGCTCACCAGCTAAAGCACCTGCTTGGCTGTGAGTAGCATCAGCTCTAAATGGAGGTATTATGTGAATAATTTCAGAGGATATATCATCGAACTAAGCTTAAAATTAGCGCGCAGCACTATTGCGGCTCCATCGTCAAAAGCATTAGCTGAGGCAGGGACCTTTTTAGCCCCGAACAGCCTTCATTATATTATTTTCAATTGTTGTAATTTTTTGGCCAAATAAAATATTTATTTCTTTCTTTCTTTCTTACTTCTTTCTTTAAAAAGTATTAAAGATTTTGACGAGGCTTTCGTTTAATGAGCATTTTCATATTATTAACCTATTTAAATGAATTCTGTTCAAACTCACAAATAGCTCCTCCACCGGCAGCAGATAATGCACCACCACCCGTAGATATAGCTCCTGTATTATATAATATTTTTAAATCTCCAGTTTGTATGTATATTTCATAACGATCTGGCGATTCATTCGCTACTCGCGCAGACAGCTTTCTCGCCTAAAGACTCTCTTCGGCAATTTAGCGCGGGAATGTTGCTTGCATTACAGGCACAGTGCCAAAGGGGCCTATTAATCGCAGTGTTTGTACTAGGTTTTATATACATGTACGTTACCTAAAATATTTTGTAATAAAATAACTTTCTTCATTAATTTATTTAAATTAATTTAGTTTTATTAGTTTAGTTATATATAATAAAGTATATAGTTTAGTATAGAATTAGTTGTTAGTCCGCCAATTGTATATTACCTTTGAAATTGAAATTAAGAATACATTTTCCTACTTTCATTTTTAATGTTATTTCATCATGATTTGAAATATCGACTGATTACCAAAATTGAAAATATATCTCACCTGCTAAAGCACCAGACTGGCTGCCAGCAGCACCAGCTGTGAGACATAATTTTTCATTAATAATAATTATGTGTGTCACAATTATTATTTGGGGCAGAAATCGTGTAACTTATACTAAACTATTATATTAATTATGTGAATCTTATTAAGTTATTTTTTAAATATATTCTGTTCACTTTCTGGAAATTGTCTAGATACACACAGAACTAGAAAAAAGCTCACCAGCTATGGCACCTGCTTTACTGGCTACTGAAAATTAAATAACTTCAAGGGTAGCTAGTGCAGCGTGCACCCGAGGGAGACTCTGTACCAGGGTCGTGTGCTTGGGTACCTCCGTCTTACCTATTTCTGCCGCAAAGCAGCAGTGCTAGCATTGCTCTGTTCCAGTTTGAAGGGTTAAGATATGGCATTGAAATTACTGGGTACCGTCAGGGGGGTTTCACTTCGCAGTTTGGCCGGCGGACCGACCGGGCGGTATGTGACAAAGCTTGCCGCTCGGCTCGCACGTAATAATTGAGGTCATTTTTGTAACGATAACTGCATATCGGTGAGTGGGAACCCTGCGCTCTTAAAAATTGTTTGTCTTAAGTATTAAAATCCATAAACTCGAAAAAGAGAACGCATTATACTTCAAAGCATAATATAGCATATTAATCACAAAGATTAAGCGTTTACGCAGAATTTTTCAAATCACTATAAATTAATGATGATGATGCTCTAGACCGATTTCGGCCACAGCGACTGCATCATGCTACTGCATAGAGCTCTGCTGATTTGCCCTATTATGCGCTCTCATGTAGCTGCAGTAGCCAATTTTTGTGCTGAATACACGCGCACATAAACTGCATGTCAGGATTCCATTGATAATGTTATACGTGATGGCTGATGGTGGTCTAGCCTTCAGATTGTCTCGTCTGGCATCGAGGTCAGCCCTCCTTTCTTCTTCGAAGTCTCCGACCTTCGACTGCACTAAACGTCTCCATTCCAAGCGATTCTGAGCACATACTTCCCAATTAGAAGGCTCGATGTGGCAGCGTTTCATGTGGCGTTTTAATACATCCTTGTATCTGAGAAACTGGCCACCCCTACTACGTTTGCCTTTTTGTAACTCAGAGTTAAAATATCTGTCTAGCCACTCTTTCCTGGATACGTGCCCACTCCACCGCAATTGCCGCCTCATAAGATAAGCCTCCACTCCGTAGACATTAGCCCGTCGAAGATCCTCCGTGTTTCTAACGCGGTCCGACCATTTAATGTTCATAATGCTACGTATGCATTTGAGATAAAACCTATCCAATGCCCTTAAGTTGGGAAGTATAATTGCCATATATACAGATATTTTTGTTGACAGCATAATATCGTGTGAACAAAACACCTTTGATCTTAATCTTCCAAAGGTTGCACAAGCAGCTCCAAGTCTGTGATTAATTTCGGCATCCAGATCGTACTTCGATGATAGTGTACTCCCCAGATATTTGAATTTGTCCACTTGCTTCAAAGTCGCTTCACCCAGACGTATTTGGAATGATTGAATAACCTTCGGTGACTCCATTGACATCACTTCGGTCTTGCTCACGCTAATTTTGAGTCCAAATCTACGACAGGAGTCATCAAAAGTGGTCATTAGGTGTTGAAGTTCGTTAGGGGTTTCTGCTACAAAACACAAGTCATCGGCATACATTATCTCCGTGATTAAAGCGTGTGATACCTTGGTGCTTGCTCTTAGTCTTGCCAAATTAAAAATGACACCTTCAGAGCGGAAGCGTATTCGAATGCCAACAGAAGTCCGCTGCAACGTATCTCCGACTACTACTGCAAAATACAGGGCGAAGATAGTAGGTGCAATTACACAGCCCTGTTTTACGCCGCAGGTGACTGGAAAATAATCTGACTCTTGACATCACTTGCAACACAACATGTCATGTCATCATGCAGGAGTCTAATCATTCGCACAAACTTCGCAGAGCATCCCAACTTCCGCAGCACCAGCCAGCGGGCCTCGCGCAGAACACTATCAAAGGCCTTCTCCAAATCAACAAAGCACTGGTAAAGAGGTTGTCTTTGCTCTCGACTCTTTTCCTGTAGCTGTCGGATGGCAAAAATGGCTTCACACGTTCCACTATTCGGCCGAAATCCGAACTGAGTCTCTGGCAATACACTTTCTGACAGCAGCATAAGGCGGTTCAATAGAACTCTGGCGAACACTTTACCCGGCATTGAGAGCAGTGATATACCCCGAAACGAATCACAGTCGGAGCGATCGCCCTTATTTTTGTAAAGAGCACATATTCTTGTAATTGTAAATGTATGGGGAATTCGTTTTTCTTCCGACATCCTTACAAAAAGCCGCCAAATGGTTGAATGTAACCGCTCTCCGCCGTACTTAATAAGTTCGCCAGTAATGTCATCTATCCCGCAAGCTCTTTTATTTTGCTGCTGATTAATGGCACTGACCACTTCGCTAATAGTCGGTAGGCCCTCTATGTCTGTGTTTTCGGGAAGACTGGGCAAGGAGTTAATATGTTCCAGATCTGCAGTTCGACTCACGTTAAGCAGATCGTGAAAGTGATCTCGCCATCGCCTAAGTACGTCATCCTTGGACTTGAGAAGCTGACCATCAAGTGACCTCAGGGGCACAGTCGGAACTTTAAGCGGCCCCGTCAATTTCCGTACCTCTACATAAAGTGTTCCCAGTTGGTTAGTATCCGCCAGGTATTGCATGTAACGTGCCTTTTCCGGCCACCACTTGTCCTTCAATTCCCTAGTCATTTTTCTCAGCGCAGCTCCACTTTTCTTTAAGTTAACTGAGGTTTCGGGCAGGTCTAGCGTAATTACTTAATAGTAAGATACATACAACTTGTTTCCTAGTATGCAAGCAGGCAGGCATGTAAGCCGTCATGAAAGCAGGCATGAAAGCAGGCATGAAAGCAGGCATGAAAGCAGACATGCAAGTATACATGCAAGTAGACATGCAAGCAGGCATGTAAATAGACATGCAAGCAGGCATGCAAGCAGACATGCAAGTAGCCATAAAAGCAGGAATGCAAGCAAACATGCAAGCAAACATGCAAGCAAACAAGCATGTTAGCAAACATGGAAGCAAGGAACAAGTATGTATGGCTTTTGTCACGGCTCCGGCGCTATGGGGCTCCGCTGGTGCCACGCGCACTTATCGTCGCAGATGGTTATAAGGCCTCGTTTATGGACACGCGGGGCGTCGCGCGTCGCATGTGGCGTGGCGTCTCACGGCGCGTCAGACGTTTTTTCTGTTTACGGTGGGGCGGCGCGTGAAGCGGCACTCATAATCGCACGCGTAAACACAAACATATGGCAATATACGATGTTGTTCATAGAGATGCGAGACGGGAACACCTACGGACGCGGCGGTGCCATCCGCGGGCTCGGCCGTAAAAAACGCGCCATTTCAAGCAAAGGCGTGTAAAATCGCTTCTCCGTAAACACACTCATACAACGCCATATGTTTGAATTCTGAGCGGGCCGCTCCGCGCAAGGCCCCGCGTCTCCGTAAACGAGGCCTAAGGCTCACCACCGCAGTTCGGCTTTGCCGGCCAGCCTCAGCCGTGGCAGCGACCGAACCGCGCCTTCGCGGTTCTAAATTGTAAGGCATTTTTTAAGTTATAACGGATTTCAGTAATTATGCTCACTGAATTACAAACAAATGGATGTCGGTCCTAATACAAATTTCAGGAAAAATGTGTCGGAAAAATTCCGAAGCGTTTATGCGGAAAAAAATCAGGGATTTCGTTAATTATGCTTAATAATATTATGCCTTCCGATAGCTATGCTTCATAAAAATAACGCAAAGATAAAATTATGAGACGCTAATGTTATACTATTCAGTGATTATGCCGAATGATTTATGCCAAGCGTCTCTATGACAAACTACTTTATGCGAAAAGAAAGGTCCCCGTTCCAGGTTTCTCGCTGCACGGAAAACGATATTATATAAATTATAACTATTATAATAAATTATAACTATTATCTTGACTCTACGACTTTGTTGGAAGATGGGTTGCATTGAAATCTAACCACCAATGGCGCCAGCACCAGCAGCTGCACCGGAAGCCCCACCAGCAGCTCCTGAAACCGATGTACAATATGCAACGCTCGAATCATCATCATCTTCACTTCAACCCACAAGGAGGAATTGCAAACTATTGAAACAGTAGCCGTGGTGCAATTGCTGGAATATGGCATCTACGCGAAGAGGGGGAGCGACGATACACATATTCTAAATCCGCCACTGCAAGGAATGTTCTATCAATGTTCTGCCCCCTTAGACAAAAGCCACACACTTAAATTCCCGCAGTCGTTCCGCAGAAAAAAAATGTATGGCAATGAATGACATTAGCCTGTGACAACCTCTCGTAATTTTTCCCGTAGATAATGTCATCTCCATACATTTTTACTGCGGAATGACTGCGGCTTTTGTCTAAGGGGTATGCATACCAGACTAGGTACGCATATGAGCAACATTTTATCCAGATAAATGATACGATACCACCTGCAGCAATATAATATGGCGCACAAATAAGAGACATTAAAATTTCGCCAAGAATTTGACTGCTCAATTTAAATTACAAAAGGTTTTATTATACAGAATATCTACAAATTTACTGTTAGATAAAAGAAGTGTTGCTTTCGTATTCTTTCAGAGTATTCTATAAATTTTGGAGAAAACCGCATCGTGTCCATAAGTATCAGAGGAGTTTCGAGACAAATAAACAAACAAACAATTTTTATGGAGACTATTACATCTTGTGCTGCAAGTGATTTAAAGGCGTTCTGTGTGTTTTTTTGTGATATAGCAATTACAGATTTTTATTATTTACAATTACGATTTTTTGTATTTATAGATTGATAGAGTTCATAACTCACCACCAGCGGCGAGCGCACCGGCAGCTACCCCAGAGGCACCACCGGCAGCTCCTTCATGAAGAATAATCACGCAAAGTGAAAGAGAAATTATATTACTATCATTATTATTCGCAGGATTGAGACTAAATAATTTTAATTAGGGGAAGACGTTACTAAGCAATTTACAAGAAAATGCACCATGTCAAGCTTTACATTTACACTACGAAAACCGCACATATCACGAGCGAAATAAGATCAGTTCACAGGTCAAACATTATAGCTCAACGCGGAGCTACAATTTTATTGTTAAAGTTCCAATACCAAATATAATAATATTATTTGAATGTCGAGGAACCTGATGATTTCTTGGTACTTTTATCAAATATAAAATCAAATTGATTGTGAAATAATGCTTACCAGATATGGCGCCTGCTTGACTTCCAGTAGCGCCAGCTGCAAATGAATTTATTAAAGTTATTTTTAATAATTTTATTTAAAGTTGCTTATAGATTGAAAGTATTGATTTCAGAATAAGAGACTATTGGCAAGGCAATCAGGTATGAGCTCAAGTCAAAAATAAAAATGTCTATTAAATGAACATTTCGCGTAAAACAGACTTTGTTTTATTTAAATAGCTTTCCGATTGATCTTGCATGCTGCATGATTACTTGCATGTTGCATGCTGCGTGGTTGTTTTCATGCTGCTTGCTTCATGCTTGCTTGCATGCTGCTTGCTGCGTGCTTGCTGCATGCTTTTTGGCATGTTTTCATATTCAGTAAGCAAGCTTGCATGCTTGCTTGTTTGCATGCATGTTTGCTTACTGAATATGGCAGGCAAATGAATATTATAGAGAATAATTGTTATGGTTAATGACATTATTAAAAATGAAATTTACCACAATTGAAAATATCTGTTAAGAATGTTATGGCCCTTGATTGCTTATGACTAGTGAAATAAGTGAAAATATTTTTGTCATTTTATGATTACCACAAATTAATGTTATGGAAAATGAAATTATGGCAAATATAATGATGATATATTTGCATTGCATTAGTAAGCCACAAGTAGTATTATAATAATAATAATAAATACTTTATTGCACACAAAAATATTGAAACAGAAATTTTTTAAATCAACACAAATGTACAACACAGGCGGCCTTATTGCTAAAAAGCAATCTCTTCCAGGCAACCTTGGATCAGGGAAATACAAAAAGGGAATTCAAATCGGGGATGGGTGAAGTAGTAGCTAAATATGTAGAACAAAGGCGTGATTTAACTAAAGATTTAAGGATAGGAAGTGATTTCGAACTTGATTCTTAAAGGACTCCAGTGTACGAACTCTCTTAATACTCTCAGGGATGTATTATATTAGAAAAGAGAGGTAATAATTTCAAATATAGCACATGCGGAATCATGTAATAAAATATTCACAAAAGTAAATCAAACAGCTTACACAGGCTTTTTTTTATGGGATAGGGGGCAAGCGAGCATACGTATTACCTGATGGTAAGTAATTACCGTCGCCCATGGATACCCGCAACCCCAGAGGAGTTACAAGTGCGTTGCCGGCTTTTGAGGTGGGAATACGCTCTTTTTTTGAAAGTTTGAAGGTCGTATCGGTCCGGAAATACCGCAGGCGACAATTCGTTCCAAAGTTTGACTGTGCGAGGCAGGAAACTTCGAGAGAAACGCACAGTTGTGGACTGCCAACCATCTAAGTGATGGGCATGGATTTTCTGCCGCGTGGAACGATGGCGGAAAGAGGCGGCAGGTATAAGTCCGAACAATTCCTCGGAGCATTCCCCGTAATAAATACGATAGAAGATGCATAGCGAAGCGACATCTCTACGCAGCGCCAAGGTATCAAGCCGATTTGAAATTTCCTGGCAGTCGACGATTCGAGTTGCTCTCCGTTGAATGCGGTCCAGTGGGAGAAGTTGGTATTGGGGTGCCCCAGCCCAAAGATGAGAACAGTATTCCATATGAGGCCGAACCTGCGCCTTGTAAAGCTGAAGGCGGTGCGCCGGAGTGAAATACTGTCTCGATCTGTTGAGCACACCAAGCTTCTTAGAAGCTAATTTAGCTTTACCCTCTAAGTGGAACGGAACTGGACTTCGCTCGATATGTCGACACCAAGGATCCCAATATTGGCTGAGGCAGTTAGGGGAATGCCCTGAAAGCGATGGATAGGCGAGGAGATACGACAAATGGTATTTTCTTTGCGGTGAACGCGCAAACCTGTGTCTTTGAGGGATTGAAATGGACTAAATTAAGACGACCCCAGTTAGAAACTTTCTCTAATGAAGTTTCGATTTCAGACACAAGTTTATTGCGGCACTCAATGACGTTTTCCCGAGAAGAGTTCGCACGGCCGTTATAGAAGGTGTCTTTCGTGCTGTCGTCTGCATAACAATGAATGCTGCTGATTTGTAGCATATAATATGGCAAATAAACTCAAATGGTTACCTATCCGACTGCGTAGGAACCAAAGAGTAGTTTCCCTGCTCTTCAGCATTCTTTTCGATCCTAATACTCCTAATTACTTAAAGAGTAAATTTCAAGCTCTCGGTAGTGCCCATACGCGTAACCTACGTTCCGATGCCATTCTTACCCTCGAAATTCCAGCCCATCGATCCGGGTTTGTCTCCGACTCTTTCACACTCTCTGCTATACGTGTGTGGAATGGCTTGCCCCCAAAACTTAGATTAGCTCGTAGCAAGGCATCTTTTAAACACTTGATACGCAGACATTTTCTCCCAGAATCTGTTGTTTAGTTCGATAGAATATCAGTATTTATATATATTTATAGTATTATTTTTATTATATCTATATAATATTAAATCTATATGTATGTTGTTATTTATGTATGTATGTATATCTTAATTTTATATAAAGGAAATCTTTATGTACAATTATTATTATGTATACCTATTTTATTTGTGTTAGTAAGTTTAATTCGTACATCGTCTACACATTCTCTCACACCATGCCGGTTGACTGGTAGAGAATGCCATTGGCGTTAAGTCCGCCTTCCGTACATCCTCAACATGTTGTACGAAAAAGAATAATAAATAAAAAAAAAAAAAAAAATATCATTGATATGCAGAAGGAATAGTGTAGGTGAAAGCATACATCCTAGGGGGACTGGTGTCCCCCAAGGATGTCCCCCATTTACAGACAGTGGGTGTCCCCCATTTGCAGACAGTGGGTCTGCGCATTCACCATCAATCAAGACCTTAATGCTTCTGTCTGCTAGAAAGCTAGTGACCCATCCACATAATTTTTCGGGAAGCCCGTATGAAGGAAGTTTTGAGAGGAGCGCTTTATGCCATACCCGATCGAAGGCTTTCGCTATGTCCAAACTAACTGCCAGTGCCTCCCCCTTCGCTTCAATTGCCTCTGCCCAATGATGTGTCAAGTAAACTAGAAGATCACCAGCAGAGCGACCCCTACGAAAGCCGTATTGTTGGTCACTGAGCAGCTGGTGATCCTCTGGGTACCGGAGAAGCTGGCGGTTGATTAGCGATTCCATTATCATTGTAAAAAAAAGGGGTTATAGCTATCAGCCTGTAGTTGGACGGATTCGAGCGGTCACCTTTCTTAGGGATCGGATACACTAAAGCTGTCTTCCATGAGGTTGGGACTACGCCAGATGAATACGAGAGCCGAAATAATCGCGTTTCTTTAGCACGATAGGAGGGATACCATCAGGCCCACTCGATTTGTGGATATCTATGGTGATTAGTGCTTGACGCACTGAGCTTTGGTGGAACCGAATATCCGGCATAAAGCTCGTGCACCGTGGTATGGTCGGTGGTTCCTGTCCCTCGTCATCCAAGGTCGAGTTGGATTCAAAGAGATTCCCTAAAAGATCGGCTTTCTCTTTAGCATCATGGGCTAACGAAGTGTTATCCTTGTGCAGTGGTGGAAAAGATGGCATGCAGAAATTTCCCTGAATAGCTTTGGCGAGAGACCAGAATGCACGAGACCCCGAAGGAAGACGCTCTAGCCTCTCGCCAATTCTACTGATGTGCTCCGATTTCGCTCTTGCAATGTCCCTTTTGAAGGATCTGGAGGCATAGTTATACTGCTTTTTCAAAGTGCTGGTATTTCCATCCCGAGACGTCACCGCGTTTACCCAGGCTTGGTAGGTTTCCTGCTTCCAGCGAGAAGCCTTTTTGGAGGATTGACCAAACCAAGGTTGGAATCTGCCACCAATGGGGATAACTGAGGATGAAATGAAAATTTCCATACCTTGCAACACCACATCGGCAACAGACTCAGCGGCGGAGTTGGGATCATCCGGCATAAAGCAAACCTGCCTCCAAGGGTAGGACGCAAAAAAGTACCGCATCCCATCCCAGTCTGCTGACTTGTAGTGCCACACACGGCGACTACGTGCAACTCGAGGTCGTTGCAACCACGTGAGTGGCACCGAACTCCTAATGAGGCAGTGATCTGAGGAGCCAAGAGGGGCGCCGACAGATATGAGGTAGCCGTCGGGATGAGAAGTCAGCAGAAGATCCAACAGTGAAGGTTCATGGCTCTCCACATCAGGAATTCGCGTGCGCGTAGTAACCAATTGTGTCAAGCCATATGCAAGAGCGAAGGCGTGAACAGGGTGGTGATTTTGTAACTCATCGATTGATCGGCAATCGTTATCAGACTGCATGACTTAATAAAGAAGAGCGAAATTATGTTCATTACCTATAAGTATTGGTTGATTCATTCCACAAATATACCAAGACTACTTAGACGACGACATTACAAAACGTTAAACATTTTAAAAATCAGTTTTAATCAAACAGAATTATCAAATCGATGCGATAGTCGATTGCCGATGAGTTACAAAATCACCCACCTGATCTCCCCGCATGATCGGTCTTGCTTGAACCGAGCCATTCGGTGTGGTGAGCGTTAAAATCGCCAAGTATCACGATCTCTGCGAGTGGGATCTGCTGCTGCACAAAGTCTGCAGCCATTTGAACGTGCTCGATGAGTCGGTCGGTTTCGGTATCACCGCTATGGGACCTATAGAGGCACGAATAGACGCGGGGATGGTCGTCGCTGTCTACACGGAGCCATAAAGTGGAGAGGTCCCTACCCTCAAGGTGACCGAGGCGCCGAGAACATATATCGTCTCTGACGTATACGCACACACCGGCCTTAGGTGCGAAGAGGTGTTCCAGTCCGTACCCTGGGTAGGAAAGGTAAGAAGTGTCCGCCGGAGACGATATCTGTGTCTCGGTCAAAAAGAGCAAGGCCGGCTTTACTGTCTCGAGATGGTGGTGGACAGCATTCAGGTTGGAGTGAAGTCCCCTGATATTATAGAAGTCCACAGTCAGTGTGGCAGGGGGTGCCGAGGGTTTACTCTTGCCCCAGGTATGTTTGAGCGCGGTTTTGCCCCCCCCCCAGAATACGAGGGGCGGCCTAGGCGTCCACGCCCAGGTATATTGCGTCCTGAAAGTGGACGTCCAGAGAGGGATTCTCCAACGCTAGCGCAGTTGGTACCCTCCTGGGGTAACAATCTGTTTAACTGCGCCATCATAGGGGGGGTAGGGGGGTTGGGCCTCCGGTACCCTCACTCACTCGACGAAACACAACGCAAGCGTTATTTCACGCCGGTCTTCTGTGAGGCCGTGGTATCACTCCGGTCGAGCCGGCCCATTTGTGCCGAAGCATGGCTCTCCCACGGGCAAAAGTGTTGTCGGGCTATTAAGTGTTGTCAATATTCAAGGGATAAGTGTACCTATGTTAAGCAAAATATAAATAAATTGCAGTATAAAATGTTTACCAGTTAAGATACCAGCTTTGCTGCCAGCAGCACCGGCTGTAAATAATATTACATTAATAGCTGTAACCGAATAATGTTTAGAATCATTTATATTATTATACCACGAGTCTCATTATCAAAGAATTAAACTCATAAGCAACTGCGATTAGCATAAAGTTTTGGCATAATTTATTGTCTTATCCTTTTTAAAACTTTATAGAATTAAATATTTACATTATGGATAATGCTGAAAGAATAGATAGATAATCTGTTATTACGCACCACCAGCTGCAGCACCAGCTGCAGCACCAGCTGCAGCTCCAGCTGCAGCTCCAGCAGCGGCACCAGCTGCAGCTCCAGCAGCTGATAATCACAATATAATAATAATAATAATAAAACCCATTTATTTTCTAAAACAATTTAACTTAGCGTGCTGATACAACAACTGGAATTTGCACCATCTGTAGATAGCGTCCCTATATCAGCGACATTGTTTCTATACATAGTGACCCTCAGAAGAATAACTAAAGCATGCTTTAGTTGTTGTTCTGAGTAGTGACCACATGCTCTGAAGTTAAACGTTAACATTGAAATATTAAAGAAAGCATATCAACATGTTTTACATGTTTCACATGTTTTACTCATGTTAGTATCGAAATCACCACATAAAAAAAGCTTACCAGCTAATGCGCCTACTTGACTGCCAATAGCACCCGCTGAAAATCATATTACGTTTGTAGATATAGATAGAAGAATGTTGAAAAAGTGTAATTATTGAAAAAGTGTAAGGAAATACGTAACAAAATGTTAATTGACTTACCACCCGCGGCGACACCAGCACCACCGATAGCTCCCAATCCTATGAATACAATTGGTAGGTAATATAAAACAAGAACATAATATAAACATAGTTTAAAGGAAATTTTCAACGTTTTATCGTTTCATGATTTGTTTTAGCTTGAAAAAATTAAGTGAATTACATATAAAAAAATTGTAAGAACGATTGATTTAAAATCTTACCACCACCAGCGGCACCGGCACCAGCAGCTGCACCAGAGACACCACCGGCTGCTCCTGTAACGAAAGCACTTAGATGAGCAAAATTCGATAATTCAACTAAGGGGCATTAGTAAAAAAACATTGACATATTTTAACAAATAACAAATGTTGTAATTGTTATTATCATTCATTATATTAAATACTAACCACCAACAGCACCGGCACCAGCAATTGCACCGGAAGCACCACCAGCACCTCCTGGGACCAAAGTACGGTATATTACGTAACACAGGTGTAATGAAAATTAGATAGATGCAAACACTTTATTTTTCAAATCTACTACATTTACTTTTTATTCACTTACTAGCTTCCGCCCGCGACTTCGTCCGCATGGAATAGTTACTATCGGCTAACGCTAACTTTAACCCGCGACTTTTACATATAGGTGAGTAAGTACTGGGTTTTATAATCTTAAATCATGTAGATTGTAGGTTATTCTCAAAAAAACTAAACTAATGTTATTTTAAAGTACTTCTGCGTACACTATATATTTAGTTTTGTTTTCTTCCGGCAGAAGTAGATAGCTAACTGGGGCCACCGCCCTTCCCCGTCATGACTGCCCGCCGGCTTTGCAGTTTGCACATTGTGCGCGCAGTACTCGATCATTATTTTGCTGTGATGTTATTTTAAAACTGCGATATCTCCTAAGCTATTCATTTAAATCGAATGATGTAAAGGGCAATTTGGATTTAAATTAAATACTTGTGATGAATAACGTATTTATTTGGATAAATATTAATATCATGTTTATAAAAACACCTTCGCAAATAATGCATTATTTTAGAACAAATTTGGTTAGCATAAAAAAGGTTATAGTGAGCTAACCTTAAAAGATAGACATATGCTGTCGCGGACTTTTTTTTAGAACTTTTAAAGGGGAATAATTCTGTCATACATGATTTTTGCGAAACTCTCTTACCACCACCAGCGGCACCGGCACCAGCAGCTGCACCAGAGACACCACCGGCTGCTCCTGTAACGAAAGCACTTAGATGAGCAAAATTCGATAATTCAACTAAGGGGCATTAGTAAAAAAACATTGACATATTTTAACAAATAACAAATGTTGTAATTGTTATTATCATTCATTATATTAAATACTAACCACCAACAGCACCGGCACCAGCAATTGCACCGGAAGCACCACCAGCACCTCCTGGGACCAAAGTACGGTATATTACGTAACACAGGTGTAATGAAAATTAGATAGATGCAAACACTTTATTTTTCAAATCTACTACATTTACTTTTTATTCACTTACTAGCTTCCGCCCGCGACTTCGTCCGCATGGAATAGTTACTATCGGCTAACGCTAACTTTAACCCGCGACTTTTACATATAGGTGAGTAAGTACTGGGTCTTATAATCTTAAATCATGTAGATTGTTGGTTATTCTCAAAAAAACTAAACTAATGTTATTTTAAAGTACTTCTGCGTACACTATATATTTAGTTTTGTTTTCTTCCGGCAGAAGTAGATAGCTAACTGGGGCCACCGCCCTTCCCCGTCATGACTGCCCGCCGGCTTTGCAGTTTGCACATTGTGCGCGCAGAACTCGATCATTATTTTGCTGTGATGTTATTTTAAAACTGCGATATCTCCTAAGCTATTCATTTAAATCGAATGATGTAAAGGGCAATTTGGATTTAAATTAAATACTTGTGATGAATAACGTATTTATTTGGATAAATATTAATATCATGTTTATAAAAACACCTTCGCAAATAATGCATTATTTTAGAACAAATTTGGTTAGCATAAAAAAGGTTATAGTGAGCTAACCTTAAAAGATAGACATATGCTGTCGCGGACTTTTTTTTAGAACTTTTAAAGGGGAATAATTCTGTCATACATCATTTTTGCGAAACTCTCTTACCACCACCAGCGGCACCGGCACCAGCAGCTGCACCAGAGACACCACCGGCTGCTCCTGTAACGAAAGCACTTAGATGAGCAAAATTCGATAATTCAACTAAGGGGCATTAGTAAAAAAACATTGACATATTTTAACAAATAACAAATGTTGTAATTGTTATTATCATTCATTATATTAAATACTAACCACCAACAGCACCGGCACCAGCAATTGCACCGAAAGCACCACCAGCACCTCCTGGGACCAAAGTACGGTATATTACGTAACACAGGTGTAATGAAAATTAGATAGATGCAAACACTTTATTTTTCAAATCTACTACATTTACTTTTTATTCACTTACTAGCTTCCACCCGCGACTTCGTCCGCATGGAATAGTTACTATCGGCTAACGCTAACTTTAACCCGCGACTTTTACATATAGGTGAGTAAGTACTGGGTCTTATAATCTTAAATCATGTAGATTGTAGGTTATTCTCAAAAAAACTAAACTAATGTTATTTTAAAGTACTTCTGCGTACACTATATATTTAGTTTTGTTTTCTTCCGGCAGAAGTAGATAGCTAACTGGGGCCACCGCCCTTCCCCGTCATGACTGCCCGCCGGCTTTGCAGTTTGCACATTGTGCGCGCAGTACTCGATCATTATTTTGCTGTGATGTTATTTTAAAACTGCGATATCTCCTAAGCTATTCATTTAAATCGAATGATGTAAAGGGCAATTTGGATTTAAATTAAATACTTGTGATGAATAACGTATTTATTTGGATAAATATTAATATCATGTTTATAAAAACACCTTCGCAAATAATGCATTATTTTAGAACAAATTTGGTTAGCATAAAAAAGGTTATAGTGAGCTAACCTTAAAAGATAGACATATGCTGTCGCGGACTTTTTTTTAGAACTTTTAAAGGGGAATAATTCTGTCATACATGATTTTTGCGAACCTCTAACCGTTTACGCAGCGCACGCAGCGGAAGCTCTCAATAGGGAAAAAAATCCTTCGATTTTAAAACATTCTTCATTGGTGCTCCGCTCCTATTGGTCTTAGCGTGATGATGTATAGCCTATAGCCTTCTTCGATAAATGGGCTATCTAACACTTAAAGAATTTTTCAAATCGGACCAATAGTTCCTGAGATTAGCGCGTTCAAGCAAACAAACAAACAAACTCTTCAGCTTTATAATATTAGTATAGATTATAAAAGGACTAGCTGTGCCGCTACGTTTCGCCATGTATTTTTGTCCCATTTTTACAACATTTTTCATTGATGCTCAGCTTCAATTAGTCGTAGCGTGATGTTAGCATAGAGCCTTCCTCGATAAATGGACTATCCAACACAAAAATAATTTTTCAATTTGAATCAGTAGTTCCTGAGATTAGTGCGTTCAACTAAACAAACAAACAAACTCTTCAGCTTTATAATATTAGTAAGTATAGTATAGATTTAGTTCACATATTAATCATAAGATTGTGTCGAAATAACATTTCGATTACAAATGATAATCTTCTACTTCTTATATAAAAATGAATCACTGTGTGTTAGTCTTGCAAAAATTCTTAAACGACTTGACCAATTCTTACCAAATTTTCTGTGTTTTTGGATAGGTCCTGGGAAGGTTTATACGTACAATTGGATCCGGTACGATACTTGTAACTATATGGTCAACTATTGATCCAACGGCATCTTCCGTAGATTTGCCCTTACGAAATCCAAATTGGTTGGTAGATACGACATTGTTGACTTCGAGATAGTTAATTAAAGACTTATTAAGTAGGGATTCTCTAGGGCTTTTGATATAGTAGGTAGTACAGAAATAGGTCTAAAATTGCTAACACTCCCTTTATCACCACTTTTATAAATTGGATGTACAATGGCTTTCTTTAGAGCTCGTGGGAATTTTCCAGTCGTGAAAGATAGGTTACAAATGTGTGTAATTACTGGACACAAAGAGGTCCATGCTGATTTTAAAAGTTTTGTAGGTATACCGTCCCATCCCACCGCACAGTCTTCACGCAATCCCGTTATAACATCTCTAATGTCATCCTCTGATACTCCTCTACTCTTAGTAAGACCATAGACCCAAGGGGTGGTACAACGGTAGGTTGATTCGTAGGTTTTATAGAGTCTGGGTCAATTGTTTCCCAATATTGGCAAAATAATCGTTTACCATGTTAGCTAATTCTTCCGGTGTGCTCTTTAAAGTTAATAGATCAGTGCAGGGTACGGTGAGTTTTTGGGTATTGCTTACTTGTCTAATAACATCCCAAGTTTTTTAGGATCATTTTTAGCTTTCCCGAATTCTAGTTTTTCATAGGCGTGCTTGTACTTTTTTAGAATATCATTACAGACATTTCTGTAGCGTTTGTACTTTATACCTAATACCATATTGTCTCTGGGTCGGCCGTAAACTTTTTATGCAACCTGTCTCTATTGCGAATGCATGCATCTAATTAATGGTTAAACAAACTTACCTTTGTGATGTTTGACCATAATTATACGAGACGTTGCATCCGAAGAGATTTATATATTAACCAGGTAGTCCACTTTCCAATGTACCGGGCACCTAGCACAATTATAGAGCGAAGACATAAAAATAAAAAGATTGGTAGGTAGTTTTAGTATTATTCACCCGCTTGTGCGATGTTACGCCGTTTGACTCATTCCTTTAGAGCAAAATTTCTCAAAAACATTGGGTATTTATTTGCAACACAGAAAATAATGGGTAGGGAGGGAGTATAAATCTCTTCGGATGCAACGTCTCGTATAATTATGGCCAAACATCACAAAGGTAAGTTTGTTTAACCATTAATTATACTACGACGTTGCATCCTCGAGATTTAGATACTAACCAGGTAGGATGTTTAGAGTATTTTGAGAAATTTTTGATTAGAAGATAAAAATAGAAAGTTTGTCGTTATTTCGGTATAAGTTGACTTTTTTTATAATTTATAACAAAATCTAAATCAGTGAATAAGAGTTTTATTACGCATGATATACTCTTGATAGAATCTTGATAAGAATTTCCAAGGCACAGAAAATCATCTAAATAATTTATAATAGTAAACTGACTTCTAAGATAAGATAATATAGGGTTAAAAAGCTTAGTGAAAATGTATGAAGCTGAAGCAAGTGCAAAGGGAAGACATTGAAATTCATAAGTTATTTGCTCGAATTTTAATCTAAGATAATGTTTCGACGATTGATGCGTAGTGACTAAAAATAGACATCTTATAAATCGATGAACGCCATAAAACAGAATTTAGACATCAGCTTAATAGCCGTTCGAATGTCTTCCATTTTAAAAGGCAACTCTGAACAAATTTATTAAAAGGTTTGACATTGAGAATAAATCTATTCTAACCATCAGTTTTACGGATTGTAACACCGTTTGTTCTTAAAATTTAGACTGTTGTTTTCACACAAAAATCACAACTTTTTTTTTATTATAACAATTCTTTGTCAATTAGTTTCACAATGTCCATTTCAACGTTATTTTTGCACATGACAGTTGCAAGTACCCCTGATCATTATGCAATTTGTGCATAGACAATATTAAAGAAAATTAATTTCGGGCTTATCCTGGTATAGTCTACAAATATAGTTTTTTTTAAATTCAAAATGATTAAATTAGACATTAAATCCGTTTGTTTTGATAACTTTTAGATACATTTAACAAAACATATTTTAAATTAATAGATCAAACTAAATGATGACATTTAACACGAAACATATAAATTGATAGTTCATAACAAGAGTTTCGTCGAGTAGAGTTTTTAAAAGCTTTTATAATTTTTTTATTGTAAATTAATTATGACCTTCTGTCTTTTTCAACCAAACATTTATTAATTTCACTTAGAACAATGATTATATATTATAGAACTTCCAAAAATAAATATGTTTACTGGTGACGGTGATAAGCGATAAGTCCGTCCTTAACACTTCTTGAATCACAATGAGAATTTAATAGGTTGTGTAACTGGTTGGAGTATTATGGGTGTGATTCCTTTACCAATACTTTTCACTAAAAATATAATAATAAAAAATATTTTACAAAAGAAGCTTAAAAAAAGGCTGGTATTAAATTCACTAAAACTAATCCTTTCACTAAAAAGATAAAAATAAAAAATACTTTCTAGAAAGACAAACAATCGATCGGGTACAAAATATTTGAGAATAGAACATTCTCGGATGTCCCGAATATTCGCCGGCCCTACTATACTCGTATAAGCGCGTGGGCGAATGCGGACGGACAGTTCTTTCCAAGAGAGCAAACGGAGCGGATCAAGCGATACAAAGTGACTTGAAGCGATCATCTGCGACTTGAAGTGTGTTATAGTGAAGTGTTGTGTGTCAATAGTGCTTATAGTGGTTTTCAGTGTTAAGTGAAGTGATTTAATTAGTGCTTAATTAAATCTTATCTCTAATTGTCGGTATTTCGCGATTTTCTATTGAACACCTACCCCACAAACGTCATATATGATACGATTATAAGAGAGTAAGTAAGCAGATTAGACAATTGTAGCGAGGATATTAACTAATGTTTAATTCCCTAAAATGTATAATTATTTAATGGTAGGTATCTTTATTCTAAAGTGAATCAAATTCAAAATTTTTAATGATTTCTCTTAAGGAATAAGTAATTGGAGATGGAGGGATCTGAAACTTACCACCTACGGCGCCGGCACCAGCCACTGCACCTGAGAGGGCACTGGCTGATCCTGTCCAAACAAAGCAATATGTAACATAACGCAAACAAAAAAGGAAGTAAACGAATTAGGCAATTGAAGCGAGGATATAAACTAATGGTTAATTCACAAGCAAAATGTATGATTATTTAATGGTAGGTATCTTTATTCTAAAGTATATCGATTTCAAAATTTATTAATGATTTCTCTTAAGGAAAAAGTAATTGGAGATGGAGGGATCTGAAACTTACCGCCTAGCGCGCCGGCCCCAGCCGCTGTACCAGAGAGACTACCGGTTGATCCTGTTAAAGCAAAGAAATATTTTATGTTACGATAGTAAAAAAATAAGTAAGCGAAATATTCAAGCGAGGATATCTATTAATTATTAATTGACATACAAAATGTATGATTATTAAATGTGTAAATTGAACTAAAAAAGTCGAATTAAAAACCCACCGGCAACGGAACCTGCAACTGCACCGGAGGCACCTCCAATAGCTCCTGAAATAGAAGTAAGTACTAACTACAAATTCCGCAAATAGTATAAATTATTAGTAAGTATAAGTATTTTGAAAACTACAGCTCAATAAATACTATCATATTATTAGCTGTGCCCGCGATGTCATTTTAAAGTGATTATTAATATTAAAATCAGAACAAAAATAAAGCCAACCCAACCGTCAGTAATAGAAGGTGCCGGTCACCTTCTATTACTGAAAATTATTTCAGTGTTTCTAAACTTACTTTTCATAATTAAAACTGTGTTATAATAATTAGAACTCATTCTAATAATTAGAACTCGTTGTTATAATGATAAATCCCAATCAATATTTTCATTTAAGTACATACCTTAATTATTAAACCAAAGGGACATATTACAACTTGTGATCAATTCGCGTTACAAAATAAATATTACATAGTATCGAACATTTAAAGCATGCGGGTCACCATCTGCCTAGGATACTCTCTATGTTGTTTCCTTTTTGTGTCGGACACTCCTATCTACCGACTGAAATAATGAAAACAGTGGTAGTGCCGATCGTCAAGAATAAAACTAATTATATTATCGGCCCATTTCACTGGCAACTATTTTTTTTTTAAATCTGCACAATCAATTAATGAACGGCAACGTCCTATGTCGGGAGTAGTGTATACAGACGAACGTCCGAGACAGTCGTCCGAACAACTCCGACCCGAAATCGGCCGATGACTCGGTTTTGGTGTACGCGTACCTTTAGCCGTTATCAAGTTTACATGACAACCAATTAGGCTTTAGGCCGGGACTCTCTACTGATATGGCTATTTTGAGCTTAAAGCAGACAGCAGTATATGCATGTTTCCTACACCTCTCCAAAGCATTTGACCTGGTTAGCTATGAGATCCTGTGGCAAAAACTAAATGACATCAATTTGCCATCGGAACTTAATAACATCTCTATGTTTTGGTATCAAAATCAGGTCAATGTTGTGAGATGGTCTAGTGCCTTTTCGGAGCCATATAAAATGGAATGCGGGGTGAGACAAGGAGGGTTGACCTCACCGAACCTTTTTAATTTGTATATTGATGAACTGATAGGTGAGCTCAGTACCAGCCGTGTCAGATGTCACATTGATGGTGTACCAGTAAGCAATATAAACTACGCCGATGACATGGTCTTGTTGAGTGCATCTGTGTGTGGCATTACAAAACTTCTATAAATATGGGAAGGTACACCCTTGAGCATGGCTTGGTTCTGAACATAAATAAAAGTGTCTGATCACCATACCTCCTGTAAAATTAAACAAATCACCACTACAGTGGGTTGACAAATTCAAATAGGTACTTGGGTCATATTATCATCACTTCCGATCTAAAAGATGATGCCGATATAGAAAGAGAGCATAGGGCGCTTTCTGTAAAGAGAACTGTAAACGATCAAACATGTTTGTCAAACTTACTTGACAAACTTCACGTTTTCATAAAACACGCCGCCAATCCAGATTCTTTTCAAACACATCAAACACGTAGTTTGTTTGTCAAACGCGTCAATCACAGCCCTACACGAACAAATATTTTTGTCAAACACGTAAATCTGACAAACATGTTTGATCGTCTACAGGGCCCTTAAGAGCGAACATGGTAGCTCGTAGTACAGCAGAAATTAAGCGAACTTTGTACGCTTTTCGGGCCTGCTATACCAACTTCTACATGAGCAGCCTATGGATAAAACATACGCAAAAGCAGTACAGCGCCCTACGCGTTCAGTATAATAACGCGTTCAGTGGGGCTGCCTCGATTCTTCACCGCGTCAGGGATGTTCGCAGATGCGCGGGTGGACTGTTTCTACATCATCATACAAAAACGGTCTGCATCCCTGGTGCGCAGGATTCGGGCCAGCGCTAACAGCATCTTGAGCGTATTCGCGAACAGGTTTGAGTGTTACCGACACTGTGCACCATTGTTGTATGGTAATATTCAGATCCAGATCCAGGGATCGCTTCCTGAGATTTGACATTTTTGTGTTCCGACAACAATAGGTAAGATAGTAAGTTACCCAGTTGTTGATGAGTACAAGTGAAGCTCGTTTCCATCCCTGGGCTTATCGTGACTTACCATCAGGTTAACTGAAGGTCAAGAGCGTGTTACTAAGCGCATTGAAACTGTTGTGTGTAAAAAAATTCAACTTACCGGCGCCGGCACCAGCAGCTGCGCCGGAGATACCGCCGGTAGGCCCTAAAAACGATGCACAATACTCTTAAAAAAATGTTAATTCAATACAAAATATATGAATAGCAAATGAATGAATTATTACAAATATGTTGATGGAAACTTTATGATAAGCTGGATCGTATTGGTAACATACCAGTAACACCCCCATTACATGTGTTATTAGTGACTGATGAAAAGCATAGTAAGTTGATTTTTAACCGACTTCAAAAAAGGAGGAGGTTATTAATTCGACCCGTATGTTTTTTTGTGTGTATGTTACGCGATTACGCCGCCAGTTGAGAACCGATTTTCAAAGTTCTTGTTGTATTCGATAGACAATACTCCTGGAGTGTTTCCAAGGTGACCAAAGTCAGGATCTGATGATGGGATCCCATAAAAATCGAGGGAAACCCTTAAATTTTATAGGTATTTTCAACGTGTTTTGTGTGTATTACGCGATTACTCCGCCAATTGTGGACCGATTTTCATAATTCTTTTTGTATTCAATAGAGTATACTTTTGGGGTGGGTCCTAAAGATCTGATGATGGGGTCCCACGAAAATCGAGGGAAACCCTAAATTTTATAGGTACGTCCAACGTGTTTCATTTTGTTCCGAAGTTATTCACGTATTTGCGTCTAGTAGTCATGAACCGAGCTGATGATGGAAGCGTCCTTAACTTTTGGATTTCACCTGACCTTGCTGGTATTAAATTCACTGAAACTAATCCTTTCACTAAAAATATTATAATAAAAAATATTTTACAAAAGAAGCTGGAAAAAAGCTGGTATTAAATTCACTAAAACTAATCCTTTTACTAAAAAGATAAAAATAAAAAATACTTTCTAGAAAGACAAACAATCGATCGGGTACAAAGTATTCGAGAATAGAACATTCTCGGATGTCCCGAATATTCGCCGGCCCTACTATATAAGCGCGTGGGCGAATGCCGACAGATAGTTCTTTCGAAGAGAGCAAACGGAGCGGATCAAGCGATACAAAGTGACTTGAAGCGATCATCTGCGACTTGAAAGTGTGTTATAGTGAAGTGTTGTGTGTCAATAGTGCTTATAGTGGTTTTCAGTGTTAAGTGAAGTGACTTAATTAGTGCTTAATTAAATCTTATCTCAATTGTCGGTGTTTCGCGATTTTCTATTGAACACCTACCCCACAAACGTAACATATGATACGATTGTAAGAAAGTAAGTAAGCAGATTAGACAATTGTAGCGAGGATATTAACTAATGTTTAATTCCCTAAAATGTATAATTATTTATTGGTAGGTATCTTTATTCTAAAGTGAATCGAATTCAAAATTTTTAATGATTTCTCTTAAGGAATAAGTAATTGGAGATGGAGGGATGTGAAACTTACCACCTACGGCGCCGGCACCAGCCACTGCACCTGAGAGAGCACTGGCTGATCCTGTCCAAACAAAGCAATATGTAACATAACGCAAACAAAAAAGGAAGTAAACGAATTAGGCAATTGAAGCGAGGATATGAACTAATGGTTAATTCACAAGCAAAATGTATGATTATTTAATGGTAGGTATCTTTATTCTAAAGTGTATCGAATTCAAAATTTATTAATGATTTCTCTTAAGGAAAAAGTAATTGGAGATGCAGGGATCTGAAACTTACCGCCTAGCGCGCCGGCCCCAGCCGCTGTACCAGAGAGTCCACCGGTTGATCCTGTTAAAGCAATGAAATATTTTATGTTACGATAGTAAATAAATAAGTAAGCGAAATATTCAAGCGAGGATATCTATTAATGATTAATTGACATACAAAATGTATGATTTTTTTTTAAATAGATTATGGGTAGACACTTGTCCTCATCTTGCCTGATGGTAAGCAAAGGTGGGGACTAAAGTGGAGCGTGCCTACTCATTAGGTGCCGACTCACTCTAGTCCTGAAAAGACCCGGGTTGTAAAGAGGTGGGAACACAGAGGACGGCAAAGAATTCCATTCCTTTGCAGTACGCATTAAAAAAGTGGAAGCGAAACGCTTCGTGCGGAGCAGTGGAATTTCTACTACGTAGGGGTGGGTCTTTGCCGTTATTCGGGTGCCTCGGCAGTAAAAGGGAGATGGTGGAATAAGATCAAACAGCTCTTGGGAACACTCTCCGAAATATAACCTGTAAAAAACCGATAAACGGGCCACTGGTGGCTGCAGTATTCCATGCACGACCGGACCTGTGCTTGACAAAGTGTAAGAAGCTGCCCCGGCGTGAAATACCGCCTAAACTTCGAGATTATGCCAAGCTTTTTAGCTGCAGTAGCCGCCTTCGACTCAATAGAACGCCCAAAGTTGAGGTTCGGTGTGAGGTCGATGCCCAGTAGGCTTAAATGGTCCGTTAAAGGCAAGGGTACACTTCGGAATGTGGGAACCAAGTTGAACGGGTTCCGCTTGGAGCTAGAAAGACACGCCTGGGTCTTGGAGGCATTGAACTCGACTCTGTTAGCTTCCTCCCAATCCGAAACTTTTTGCACGCTCGAGTTCACGCGTTCCACCATTTTCGCTCTGAGCAGCTCAATTTCGGTCTTCCCAGCCTTAGCATCGGACGTATATCTATCTCTCTGCAACTGTGCTATCGTCTGCGTACCCAAAGATACCGGGTTTCAATAGATCGTTTTTAAGTAGCAGAAAAAGTGTTGCAGAGAGGACCGATCCCTGGGGGACTCCGGCATTGACAGCCAAGGGATCAGACGAGCAGCCATCAATAACTACCCGAATCGATCTGTTCCTCAGGAAATCGGCTATCCATGAGCAAATGTTTGGGGGTAGTCCATATGAAGGAAGCTTGCTAAGCAAGCCGTCGTGCCAGACCCTATCAAATGCCTTTGAGATGTCCAGTGAAACCGCGAGAGCTTCACCGTACCTCTCAATGGCTTCGCTCCAGAGGTGTGTGGCATACACCAGAAGGTCCCCGGTTGACCGTCTTGGCCGAAAACCGTACTGTCGGTCACTGAGGAGGTCGTTACCTTCTAGGTAGCCAATAAGACGAGCATTCAGTACACGCTCCATACTCTTACAGAGAATGGAGTTGATAGCTATTGGCCTGTAGTTTGATGGGTCAGCACGACTTCCGTTTTTGGGTACTGACTGCACATTAGCAAGCTTCCAAGATCTTGGAACTAGACCGGTGCTCAGAGAGAGACGGTATAGGCGTGTGAGAATAGGAGACAACTCGGGAGCACAAGTTTTAAGGACTACCGTAGGAATTTCATCTGGGCCACTAGCTTTATTCACATTCAGACCCCTCAGCGATAGAAGAACCTCCTTCTGGCGGATGCGAATCTCCGGCATTGCGGAACTGCTTGAGGGTAATGTGGGTGGAGGTTGGCTTGTGGGGTCTAGGTGCGAGTTTTCCGCAAAAAGAGAGGCAAATAGAATTGCCTTATCCTTAGCGGTGTGAGCCAGTAATCCATCAGGCATCTGAAGGGGCGGTAGTGATGGCCGGCAGAAGTTCGTCTCGACCGATTTGGCAAGGGACCAAAAGGCTCTATCCCCCGATGGGTATGATGAGAGTCTGGCCCCAATACGATCAATGTGGTCGAGGCGAGCCTTCTTCTGTGCTTTTTTGCAGGACTTGGCAGCTTTATTAAAAGCATTCTTCGGTTCCGAGGTTGGCAAGTTTTCTACTTCGCGCGGCAGCCCATTCCTGATATGCCGACTGTTTAAGGGCATCAGCCTTTGCGCAGTCGGCATTATACCAGGGACGGGCGAAACGTTCGGTGGTCACGTCAGAATAAAGAATGAAGTACTCCATAGCTTGCCGTATCACGTTAACAATGTTGTCAGCGCAGATCGTAGGTGTATTAAATGTGTAAAGTGTGTCGAATTAAAAACCCACCGGCAACGGAACCTGCAACTGCACCGGAGGCACCTCCAATAGCTCCTGAAATGGAAGTAAGTACTAACTACAAATTTTGCAAATAGTACAAATTATTAGTATAAGTATTTTGAAAACTACAGCTCAATAAATACTATCATATTGTTAGCTGTGTCCGTGATGTCATTTTAAAGTGATTATTAACATTAAAATAAGAACAAAAATAAAGCCAACCCAACCGTCAATAATAGTAGGTGCCGGTCACCTTCTATTACTGAAAATTATTTCAGTGTTACTAAACTTACTTTTCATAATTAAAACTGTGTTCTAATAATTAGAACTCATTCTAATAATTAGAACTCATTCTAATAATTAGAACTCGTTGTTATAATGATAAATCCCAATCAATATTTTCATTGAAGTACATACCTTAATTATTAAACCAAAGGGACATATTACAACTTGTGATCAATTCGCGTTACAAAATAAATATTACATAGTATCGAACATTTAAAGCATGCGGGTCACCATCTGCCTAGGGTACTCTCTATGTTGTTTCCTTTTTGTGTCGGACACTCCTATCTACCGACTGAAATTATGAAAACAGTGGTAGTGCCGATCGTCAAGAATAAAACTAATTATATTATCGGCCCATTTCACTGGTAACTATAATAGCAAAAGTTGTTGACAGTTTGCTTAATGCACAACTAACGGCTCGCGTACACCTAATCCGTTATCGGCCGAACTATGCTCGGGCGTCATCGGCCAAACCCGGCCGATCAAATCAAACGTATCGTATGTAAAAGAAAGGGAGTGCGTACACTACTAAAACCGCTATCGTCCGAAGACGCCCGATGACGGCCGATCATCTGTCGAATCCGAATTTGTTGGGATTTCTCGCCAGTGCGCCGGCTACTACAGCGCAAATAAGTGTATTTATAGTTTGATTTATAGTATTTTTGTTTGTGATCTGTTGTTTTCAATATGACAGTCTTAATAATGGATATTGAACAATTTACCCAGTTGTTTTCTGTGCATAAATATATCATTAACCCACACATAACGACGTTGACGTCGACGAATAACCAAAATGGCAGTACAATTTTTTTTAAAGATAGGTACATTTCTTCGAAATCCTCCATTTTAAAACACATCTTTATTAATCTGCACAATCAAGTAATGACCGGCAACGTCCGATGTCGGGAGTAGTGTATACAGACGAACGTCCGAGACAGTCGTCCGAACAACTCCGACCCGAAATCGGCCGATAACTCGGTTTTGGTGTACGCGTACCTTTAGCCGTTATCAAGTTTACATGACAACCAATTCGGATTCGGTACTCTCTACTGATATGGCTATTTTGAGCTTAAAGCAGACAGCAGTATATGCATGTTTCCTAGGCTTCTCCAAAGCATTTGTCCTGGTTAGCTATGAGATCCTGTGGCAAAAACTAAATGACATCAATTTGCCATCGGAACTTATTAACATGTTGTGAGATGGTCTAGTGCCTTTTCGGAGCCATATAAAATAGAATGCGGGGTGAGACAAGGAGGGTTGACCTCACCGAACCTTTTTAATTTGTATATTGATGAACTGATAGGTGAGCTCAGCACCAGCCGTGTCAGATGTCACATTGATGGTGTACCAGTAAGCAATATAAACTACGCAGATGACATGGTCTTGTTGAGTGCATCTGTGTGTGGCATTACAAAACTTCTATAAATATGGGAAGGTACACCCTTGAGCATGGCTTGGTTTTGAACATAAATAAAAGTGTCTGATCACCATACCTCCTGTAAAATTAAACAAATCACCACTACAGTGGGTTGACAAATTCAAATAGGTACTTGGGTCATATTATCATCACTTCCGACCTAAAAGATGATGCCGATATAGAAAGAGAGCATAGGGCGCTTTCTGTAAAGAGCCCTGTAAACGATCAAACACGTTTGTCAAACTTACTTGACAAACTTCACGTTTTCATAAAACACGCCGCCAATCCAGATTCATTTCAAACACATCAAACACGTAGTTTCTTTGTCAAACGCGTCAATCACAGCCCAACACGAACAAATATTTTTGTCAAGCACGTAAATGTGACAAACATGTTTGATCGTCTACAGGGCCCTTAAGAGCGAACATGGTAACTCGTAGTACAGCAGAAGTTAAGCGAACTTTGTACGCTTTTCGGGCCTACTATACTAACTTCTACATGAGCAGCCTATGGATAAATCATACGCAAAATCAGTACAGCGCCCTACGCGTTCAGTATAATAACGCGTTCAGTGTGTTGATGGGGCGGTCTCGATTCTGCAGCGCGTCAGGGATGTTCGCATATGCACGGGTGGACTGTTTCTACATCATCATACGAAAATGGTCTGCATCCCTGTTGCGCAGGATTCGGGCCAGCGCTAACAGCATCTTGAGCGTATTCGCGAACAGGTTTGAGTGTCGGTATGGCACCATTGTTGTATGGTAATATTCAGATCCAGATCCAGGGATCGCTTCCTGAGATTTGACATTTTTGTGTTCCGACAACAATAGGTAAGATAGTAAGTTACCCAGTTGTTGCTGAGTCCATGTGAAGCTCGTTTCCGACCTTGGCCTTATCGTGACTTACCATCAGGTGAACTGAAGGTCAAGAGCGTGTTACTAAACGCATTGAAACTGTTGTGTGTAAAAAAATTCAACTTACCAGCGCCGGCACCAGCAGCTGCGCCGGAGATACCGCCGGTAAGCCCTAAAACCGATGCACAATACTCTTAAGAAAATGTTAATTCAATACAAAATATATGAATAGCAAATGAATGAATTATTACAATATATGTTGGTGGAAACTTTATGATAAGTTGGATCGTATTGATAACATACTAGTTACATCCCCATTACATGTGTTATTAGTGACTGACGAAAAGCATAGTAAGTTGATTTTTAGCCGACTTCAAAAAGGAGGAGGTTATCAATTCGACCCGTATGTTTTTTTGTGTGTATGTTACGCGATTACGCCGCCAGTTGTGAACCGACTTTCAAAGTTCTTTTTGTATTCGATAGTCAATACTACTGGAGTGGTTCCAAGGTCACCAAAGTCAGGATCTGATGATTGGATCCCTTAAAAATCGAGGGAAACCCTTAAATTTTATAGGTATTTTCAACGTGTTTTGTGTGTATTACGCGATTACTCCGCCAATTGGGAACCGATTTTCATAATTCTTTTTGTATTCAATAGAGTATACTTCTGGGGTGGGTCCTAAAGACAGGATCTGATGATGGGGTCCCTTGAAAATCAAGGGAAACCCTAAATTTTATAAGTACGTCCAACGTGTTTCATGTTTGTTCCGAAGTTATTCACGTATTTGCGTCTAGTAGTCATAAAACGAGCTGATGATGGAAGCATCCTTAACTTTTGGATTTCACCTGACCTTGCTGGTATTAAATTTACTGAAACTAATCCTTTCACTAAAAAGATAAAAAAAAAAATATTTTACAATAGAAGCTGGAAAAAAAGCTGGTATTAAATTCACTAAAACTAATCCTTTCACTAAAAAGATAAAAATAAAAAATACTTTCTAGAAAGACAAACAATCGATCGGGTAAAAAATATTCGAGAATAGAACATTCTCGAATGTCCCGAATATTCGCCGGCCCTACTATATAAGCGCGTGGGCAAATGCCGACGGACAGTTCTTTCCAAGAGAGCAAACCGAGCGGATCAAGCGATACAAAGTGACTTGAAGTGATCATCTGCGACTTGGAAGTGTGTTATAGTGAAGTGTTGTTTGTCAATAGTGCTTATAGTGGTTTTCAGTGTTAAGTGAAGTGACATAATTAGTGCTTAATTAAATCTTATCTGTAATTGTCGTTGTTTCGCGATTTTCTATTGAACACCTACCCCACAAACGTAACATATGTTACGATTGTAAGAAAGTAAGTAAGCAGATTAGACAATTGTAATGAGGATATTAACTAATGTTTAATTCCCAAAAAATGTATGATTATTTAATGGTAGGTATCTTTATTCTAAAGTGAATCGAATTCAAAATTTATTAACGATTTCTCTTAAGGAAAAAGTAATTGGAGATGGAGGGATGTAAAACTTACCACCTACGGCGCCGGCACCAGCCGCTGCACCTGAGAGAGCACTGGATGATCCTGTCCAAACAAAGCAATATGTAACATAACGCAAACAAAAAAGGAAGTAAACGAATTAGGCAATTGAAGCGAGGATATAAACTAATGGTTAATTCACAAACAAAATGTAAAGTGTATCGAATTCAAAATTGATTAATGATTTCTCTTAAGGAAAAAGTAATTGGAGTTGGAGGTATCTGAAACTTACCGCCTAGCGCGCCGGCCCCAGCCGCTGTACCAGAGAGACCACCGGTTGATCCTGTTAAAGCAATGAAATATTTTATGTTACGATAGTAACAAAGTAAGTAAGCGAAATATTGAAGCGAGGATATCTATTAATGATTAATTGACATACAAAATGTATGATTATTAAATGTGTAAAGTGCGTCGAATTAAAAACCCACCGGCAACGGAACCTGCAACTGCACCGGAGGCACCTCCGATAGCTCCTGAAATGGAAGTAAGTACTAACTACAAATTTCGCAAATAGTACAAATTATTAGTATAAGTGTTTTGAAAACTACAGCTCAATAAATACTATCATATTATCAGCTGTGCCCGTGATGTCATTTTAAAGTGATTATTAACATTAAAATCAGAACAAAAATAAAGCCAACCCAACCGTCAGTAATAGAAGGTGCCGGTCACCTTCTATTACTGAAAATTATTTCAGTGTTACTAAACTTACTTTTTATAATTAAAACTGTGTTCTAATAATTAGAACTCATTCTAATAATTAGAACTCGTTGTTATAATGATAAATCCCAATCAATATTTTCATTTAAGTACATACCTTAATTATTAAACCAAAGGGACATATTACAACTTGTGATCAATTCGCGTTACAAAATAAATATTACATAGTATCGAACATTTAAAGCATGCGGGTCACCATCTGCCTAGGGTACTCTCTATGTTGTTTCCTTTTTGTGTCGGACACTCCTATCTACCGACTGAAATTATGAAAACAGTGGTAGTGCCGATCGTCAAGAATAAAACTAATTATATTATCGGCCCATTTCACTGGTAACTATAATAGCAAAAGTTGTTGACAGTTTGCTTAATGCACAACTAACGGCTCGCGTACACCTAATCCGTTATCGGCCGAACTATGCTCGGGCGTCATCGGCCAAACCCGGCCGATCAAATCAAACGTATCGTATGTAAAAGAAAGGGAGTGCGTACACTACTAAAACCGCTATCGTCCGAAGACGCCCGATGACGGCCGATCATCTGTCGAATCCGAATTTGTTGAGATTTCTTGCCAGTGCACCGGCTACTACAGCGCAAATAAGTGTATTTATAGTTTGATTTATAGTGTTTTTCTTTGTGATCTGTTGTTTTCAATATGACAGTCTTAATAATGGATATTGAACAATTTACCCAGTTGTTTTCTGTGCATAAATATATCATTAACCCACACATAACGACGTTGACGTCGACGAATAACCTAAATGGCAGTACAATTATTTTAAAAGATAGGTACATTTCATCGAAATCCTCCATTTTAAAACACATCTTTATTAATCTGCACAATCAAGTAATGACCGGCAACGTCCTATGTCGGGAGTAGTGTATACAGACGAACGTCCGAGACAGTCGTCCGAACAACTCCGACCCGAAATCGGCCGATGACTCGGTTTTGGTGTACGCGTACCTTTAGCCGTTATCAAGTTTACATGACAACCAATTCGGTTTTAGGCCGGGACTCTCTACTGATATGGCTATTTTGAGCTTAATCAGACAGCAGTATATGCATGTTTCCTAGACTTCTCCAAAGCATTTGACCTGGTTAGCTATGAGATCCTGTGGCAAAAACTAAATGACATCAATTTGCCATCGGAACTTAATAACATCTCTAAGTTTTGGTATCAAAATCAGGTCAATGTTGTGAGATGGTCTAGTGCCTTTTCGGAGCCATATAAAATGGAATGCGGGGTGAGACAAGGAGGGTTGACCACACCGAACCTTTTTAATTTGTATATTGATGAACTAATAGGTGAGCTCAGCACCAGCCGTGTCAGATGTCACATTGATGGTGTACCAGTAAGCAATATAAACTACGCCGATGGCATGGTCTTGTTGAGTGCATCTGTGAGTGGCATTACAAAACTTCTATAAATATGGGAAGGTACACCCTTGAGCATGGCTTGGTTTTGAACATAAATAAAATTGTCTGATCACCATACGTCCTGTAAAATTAAAAAAATAACCACTACAGTGGGTTGACAAATTCAAATAGGTACTTGGGTCATATTATCATCACTACCGACCTAAAAGATGATGCCGATATAGAAAGAGAGTATAGGGCGCTTTCTGTAAAGAGCCCTGTAAACGATCAAACATGTTTGTCAAACTTACTTGACAAACTTCACGTTTTCATCAAACACGACGTCAATCCTGATTCTTTTCAAACACATCAAACACGTAGTTTTTTGTCAAACGCGTCAATCACAGCCCTACACGAACAAATATTTTTGTCAAGCACGTAAGTCTGACAAACATGTTTGATAGTCTACAGGGCCCTTAAGAGCGAACATGGTAGCTCGTAGTACAGCAGAAGTTAAGCGAACTTTGTACGCTTTTCGGGCTTACTATACCAACTTCTACATGAGCAGCCTATGGATAAATCATACGCAAAATCAGTACAGCGCCCTACGCGTTCAGTATAATAACACGTTCAGTGTATTGATGGGGCGGCCTCGATTTTGCAGCGCGTCAGGGATGTTCGCAGATGCACGGGTGGACTGTTTCTACATCATCATACGAAAACGCATCTGCATCCCTGGTGCGCAGGATTCGGGCCAGCGCTAACAGCATCTTGAGCGTATTCGCGAACAGGTTTGACTGTCGGTATGTGCACCATTGTGGTATGGTAATATTCAGATCCAGCTCCAGGGATCGATTCCTGAGATTTGACATTTTTGTGTTCCGACAACAATAGATAAGATAGTAAGTTACCCAGTTGTTGCTGAGTCCATGTGAAGCTCGTTTCCATCCTTGGCCTTATCATGACTTACCATCAGGTGAACTGAAGGGCAAGATAAACGCATTGAAACTGTTGTGTGTAAAAAAAATCAACTTACCGGCGCCGGCACCAGCAGCTGCGCCCGAGATACCGCCGGTAGGCCCTAAAACCGATGCACAATACTCTTAAGAAAATGATAATTCAATACAAAATATATGAATAGCCTTATTACAAATATGTTGATGGAAAGTTTATGATAAGTTGGATCGTATTGATAACATACCAGTAACATCCCTATTACATGTGTTATTAGTGACTAACGAAAAGCATAGTGTTTGAGTGAGTGTGCGAATTCCATCGCGCCACATATAAACCCATACGGGGTTTTCGCTGGGGCGATGTTTTTAACCGACTTTAAAAAAAGGAGGAGGTTCTCAATTCGATGCGTATGGTTTTTTTGTGTGTATGTTACGCGATTACGCCGCCAGTTGTGGACCGATTTTCAAAATTCTTTTTGTTTTCGATAGAGTATACTCCAAGGGTGGTTCCATAGTCACCAAAGTCAGGATTTGATGATGGGATCCCATGAAAATCGAGGAAAACCCTTAAATTTTAAGGTGTTTCCAACGTGTTTTGTGTGTATGTTACGCGATTACTCCGCCAATTGTGGACCGATTTTCAATTTTTTTTTGAATTCGATAGAGTATACTCCTATGGTGGTCCCAAGTTCACCAAAGTCAGGATTTGATGATGATATCCCATGAAAATCGAGGGAAACGCTAATTTTCACCATCGGTGAGCTGGTATTAAATTAGGGTTTCTTTAACTAAAAAGATTTCATTCACTAAAAAGTTAAAAATAAAAAATATTTTACAAAAATAAAAACCGACTTCAAAAACACTGAAAAGTTAAAAATAATGTAAGAATAGGTACAGACATCACACTTCTATATTGAAAGAAAGAAAGAAAGAAAGAAGGAAACATTTATTGACCATACACACAGTAAATACTATAAAAACAGGACGAAAGAAAGCAAAAACAATCAATAAAAAAAAATAAAAAAAAACACAAATAGTAGGAAAGTGTGCAAGGCCAACAATGGACCCTGCCTCAGCGTAAGTGCTTCCAGGTCACCCACAGGTGGGCGGGGTGACCAAGAAGCGCTGTTATTCTGACAGGGAAAAAAAAAGATTTGTACCGCAAAGCCAGGGCAGACAACTAAAAAACAATATAAGAAAATAAAACATAATAAGGAAATAAATAATATAAATAAAATTTGGAAAGAAAAAAAAAAAGTAACGACTGAAAATCGAAAAAAAAACCGCGCTAATTGTCTTGGCCGTATGGCGCAATATTCATACAATATTCATTATATCTTTAGGTAGTCTGTGATTCATTATTTGTTGGACCTATTGTCCCCTGGGTATGTGTTCTGTGCTATTGTGTCCGTCACGCACCGCGTGTGTCATATTGTACAAATTTATTCCGTGTGATATTTTAATGATGGAGGTATTTGAGAGAATACACTGTGGTTTGAGGATAAGAACATGAAGTCCTTGATGACAAAATACGCGCCTTCCCGGTTGTTGGACACGAACCCCACCCCGTTTAATCCGTCGGTGCCAAATTTTAAGACTTTCTAGGAGATCATCGTTTGGCACCGACTTCAATATAGAAGTGTGATGTCTGTACCTATTCTCATATTATTTTTAATTTTTCAGTGTTTTTGAAGTCGGTTTTTATTTTTTGTAAAATATTTTTTTTATGTTCATTTATGTTACCATTTATTTTGAATAAAGAGAAAAAAAAGTAAGTTGATTTTTAACCGACTTCAAAAAAGGAGGAGGTTATCAATTCGACCCGTATGTTTTTTTGTGTGTATGTTACGCGATTACGCCGCTAGTTGTGGACCGATTCTCAAAGTTCTTTTTGTATTCGATAGACAATACTCCTGGAGTGGTTCCAAGGTCACCAAAGTCGGGATCTGATGATTGGATCCCATAAAAATCGAGGGAGCCTTAAATTTTATAGGTATTTTCAACGTGTTTTGTGTGTATTACGCGATTACTCCGCCAATTGGGAACCGATTTTCATAATTCTTTTTGTATTCAATAGAGTATACTTCTGGGGTGGGTCCTAAAGACAGGATCTCATCATGGGGTTCCATGAAAATCGAGGGAAACCCTCGTATAAGTGCGTGGGCGAATGCCGACGGACAGTTCTTTCCAAGAGAGCAAACGGAGCGGATCAAGCGATACAAAGTGACTTGAAGTGATCATCTGCGACTTGGAAGTGTGTTATAGTGAAGTGTTGTTTGTCAATAGTGCTTATAGTGGTTTTCAGTGTTAAGTGAAGTGACATAATTAGTGCTTAATTAAATCTTATCTCTAATTGTCGGTGTTTCGCGATTTTCTATTGAACACCTACCCCACAAACGTAACATATGTTACGATTGTAAGAAAGTAAGTAAGCAGATTAGACAATTGTAATGAGGATATTAACTAATGTTTAATTCCCAAAAAATGTATGATTATTTAATGGTAGGTATCTTTATTCTAAAGTGAATCGAATTCAAAATTTATTAATGATTTCTCTTAAGGAATAAGTAATTGGAGATGGAGGGATGTGAAACTTACCACCTACGGCGCCGGCACCAGCCGCTGCACCTGAGAGAGCACTGGATGATCCTGTCCAAACAAAGCAATATGTAACATAACGCAAACAAAAAAAGAAGTAAACGAATCAGGCAATTGAAGCGAGGATATAAACTTATGGTTAATTCACAAACAAAATGTATGATTATTTAATGGTAGGTATCTTTATTCTAAAGTGTATCGAATTCAAAATTGATTAATGATTTCTCTTAAGGAAAAAGTAATTGGAGTTGGAGGGATCTGAAACTTACCGCCTAGCGCGCCGGCCCCAGCCGCTGTACCAGAGAGACCACCGGTTGATCCTGTTAAAGCAATGAAATATTTTATGTTACGATAGTAAAAAAGTAAGTAAGCGAAATATTGAAGCGAGGATATCTATTAATGATTAATTGACATACAAAATGTATGATTATTAAATGTGTAAAGTGTGTCGAATTAAAAACCCACCGGCAACGGAACCTGCAACTGCACCAGAGGCACCTCCGATAGCTCCTGAAATGGAAGTAAGTACTAACTACAAATTTCGCAAATAGTACAAATTATTAGTATAAGTATTTTTAAAACTACAGCTCAATACTATCATATATTATTATTAGCTGTGCCCGTGATGTCATTTTAAAGTGATTATTAACATTAAAATCAGAACAAAAATAAAGCCAACCCAACCGTTAGTAATAGAAGGTGCCGGTCACCTTCTATTACTAAAATTATTTCAGTGTTACTACTTACTTTTCATAATTAAAACTGTGTTCTAATAATTAGAACTCATTCTAATAATTAGAACTCGTTGTTATAATGATAAATCCCAATCAATATTTTCATTTAAGTACATACCTTAATTATTAAACCAAAGGGACATATTACAACTTGTGATCAATTCGCGTTACAAAATAAATATTACATAGTATCGAACATTTAAAGCATGCGGGTCACCATCTGCCTAGGGTACTCTCTATGTTGTTTCCTTTTTGTGTCGGACACTCCTATCTACCGACTGAAATTATGAAAACAGTGGTAGTGCCGATCGTCAAGAATAAAACTAATTATATTATCGGCCCATTTCACTGGCAACTATAATAGCAAAAGTTGTTGACAGTTTGCTTAATGCACAACTAACGGCTCGCGTACACCTAATCCGTTATTGGCCGAACTATGCTCGGGCGTCATCAGCCAAACTCGGCCGATCAAATCAAACGTATCGTATGTAAAAGAAAGGGAGTGCGTACACTACTACAACCGCTATCGTCCGAAGACGCCCGATGACGGCCGATCACCTGTCGAATCCGAATTTGTTGGGATTTCTCGCCAGTGCGCCGGCTACTACAGCGCAAATAAGTGTATTTATAGTTTGATTTATAGTGTTTTTGTTTGTGATCTGTTATTTTCAATATGACAGTCTTAATAATGGATATTGAACAATTTACCCAGTTGTTTTCTGTGCATAAATATATCATTAACCCACACATAACGACGTTGACGTCGACGAATAACCTAAATGGCAGTACAATTTTTTTAAAAGATAAGTACATTTCTTCGTAATCCTCCATTTTAAAACACATCTTTATTAATCTGCACAATCAAGTAATGACCGGCAACGTCCTATGTCGGGAGTAGTGTATACAGACGAACGTCCGAGACAGTCGTCCGAACAACTCCGACCCGAAATCGGCCGATGACTCGGTTTTGGTGTACGCGTACCTTTAGCCGTTATCAAGTTTACATGACAACCAATTCGGCTTTAGGCCGGGACTCTCTACTGATATGGCTATTTTGAGCTTAAAGCAGACAGCAGTATATGTTTGTTTCCTAGACCTCTCCAAAGCATTTGACCTGGTTAGCTATGAGATCCTGTGGCAAAAACTAAATGACATCAATTTGCCATCGGAACTTAATAACATCTCTAAGTTTTAGTATCAAAATCAGGTCAATGTTGTGAGATGGTCTAGTGCCTTTTCGGAGCCATATAAAATTGAATGCTGGATGAGACAAGGAGGGTTGACCACACCGAACCTTTTTAATTTGTATATTGATGAACTGATAGGTGAGCTCAGCACCAGCCGTGTCAGATGTTACATTGATAGTATATCAGTAAGCAATATAAACTACGCCGATGACATGGTCTTGTTGAGTGCATCTGTGTGTGGCATTACAAAACTTCTATAAATATGGGAAGGTACACCCTTGAGCATGGCTTGGTTTTGAACATAAATAAAAGTGTCTGATCACCATACCTCCTGTAAAATTAAATAAATCACCACTACAGTGGGTTGACAAATTCAGATAGGTACTTGGGTCATATTATCATCACTTCCGACCTAAAAGATGATGCCGATATAGAAAGAGAGCATAGGGCGCTTTCTGTAAAGAGCCCTGTAAACGATCAAACATGTTTGTCAAACTTACTTGACAAACTTCACGTTTTCATCAAACACGACGTCAATCCAGATTCTTTTCAAACACATCAAACACGTAGTTTTTTGTCAAACGCGCCAATCACAGCCCTACACGAACAAATATTTTTGTCGAGCACGTAAATCTGACAAACATGTTTGATCATCTACAGGGCCCTTAAGAGCGAACAGGGTAGCTCGTAGTACAGCAGAAGTTAAGCGAACTCTTTTTCGGGCCTACTATACCAACTTTTTTCGTCGTGTAATAGTCAACGCGAGTAGACGTGCGTTAAGTTAACCGCAAGCAAGGTATAACCGCGAAAACAAAGAAGGTGTATTAGGTGTAACATTCGTGTTATCTATCCTGTTCTTACGTATACAACTGCGTGCAGCAATAAGACCGTAAGAGTAAATTTCCAGAGACCAGTTTTTTACCTAATATGTGGCGATCACCGAGTAGAGGATATGGTTCCGATTCAAACATACACAAGTCAGCTGACAAAAAAGACACGGTGTCGCAAGACACGGAATTAAATATACCTGCCCGAAAACGCAAGCATGACGAGGACGACAATCACTCAGAAATGTTCAGAGCATTTGTCTCGGAAATTAAAGGTACAATTAACAACTGGAACACTGAAATGAATACTAAAGTTAGCCAAATAAATCAAAATATTAATGAAATTATTAAAAGTGATTTAGCAAAGTTGACACAATCAAACCAATACATGAAAAAAGAAATTGCCAGCCTGCGTAGTGAGTACACAGAAATTAAGAACAAAGTAAACAATCTTGAAAAGAGACAGAAAGAAATAAGCTCAGATTTAATTTCTATGCAGTGTTCTATTGAATTTAACTCAAACAACATCTGCGATATAGATAAAAATATAACAACCTTGTCCAGTGATTTGCAGAAGATTAAGGTACTTGAGGCGGAGATCGATCAAGTCAAATTAGAAAACCACAAAATTATGAATAATGTGAATGAAAATGACCAAAGAGACAGATCTTCAAATCTTGAGATAATCCCTGAATCGATGGGGGAGGACCTGACTAAAATTGTGATGAAGATAGCTAAGCGTCTGAGCACAATCATATCATCGAAAGATATCGTTTCCGCTAACAGGGTATCACCCAGAAATCGAAATCAAGATCGCCCACGAACAATCATTGTAAAAATGAAGTCACGTCTACATAAGGACAATCTTATATCCCATGCACGAAGGCAAAATTAACGACGGGAGATATAGATATACCGGGCGATACTAAATCCATCTACATTAATGAGAATCTGACCTTGATGAATAAACAACTTCTGAAAATGACAAAGGAAGCAGCAAAATCTCGACAATATCAATTTGTCTGGTCAAAAAACGGCAGAATATACGCAAGAAAATACGAAGTAGCTGCTCTAATTCTTATCAAGGGTCCAGAAGATCTAAAGAAGATAATTTGAACCGTCCTTTTTTAACGTATATTAGTTTTTTCATTGTGTTTTGGCGTATTTTGTACTCATTAATTAGTCGAAAGCGATTCTTAGGCATGTTATTAAAAATAAGAAACTGTCTGTTTGCCGTTTATTCTATGTCACTTAACAGCCACAATTGGGTTATTTATGAATACCCGAAACTAAAATATAAATCTCTAATAACGTTGCTAATTTTAAATTGTGTTATAAATAATTGTAAGAAATATTATATCTACTGTACAGTTTTATACCTTTATAGTTATTGTGTGATATATCTCGTGTATTTTGATAAGTCGTGTGAATTTGAATGCTACGAAACTTTAAATGATAACAGGTGGTCGTTAGAGTATATGCAATCGTCGTCGGGTGTAATTGAGTTAGTTCTCAGTAATTCAAAGTATAAAAGTAATATTGTAGTGTCAGTGTTTGGATATGCAGTTGGAATTGTTTTAAATAACAAATTAAAATACAATCAGGTGAGTAAAAAATATGATCTCTGTATCAGTCAATGTGTTCGGCTATTTTCAATATCTCGTTATATTATATTAATATTTGCAATTTTGATACTATACTATAATAGTAAGAATAAATGTGAAGGGTCAGGGTTTGGCGCGTCTTCAGGGCTTCTGATAAAATCTGAATCATTTATGCGTACTGACAATTCGTTATGTGTTATACTGCTTATTAATGTCTACTAAGAATAATAGTAATTTAACTGTATTTTATCAGAATGTCCGCGGATTGCGCACTAAAATGCTGACACTAAGGCAGAATGTTCTTGCGAGTAATTACGATATAATAGTTCTAACGGAAACGTGGTTGCATGGTGGGATATTTGACGGGGAATTGTGTGACAACAGGTACGATGTCTTTCGTAGAGATCGCGATTTGTTAGTCTCGGGGAAATCAACCGCTCTGGTAGCGTCCTGTTGATGGTACGCCGAGGTCTGTGCGCATCGTTATCGGACTTGGATCCACCCCCTCCTACTGAAATGTTAACGGTGACAATTCCTGGACGTGCATTCGCCTCAACTACTGACCTATTTATTAGTGTAATTTACATACCCCCATATTCACCACAACACCCTGATATGTTTATTGATAATATTAATAATATAAGACAGTGTATTTCGAATCGTTTTCAAAATAATCAACAACTAAACTACCTTATTATTGGCGATTTGAACTTGAATTGTGTTTCATGGAACAAAGATATTAGACAACCTATTCATTTAAAAAAAGGCCCAGTTACGCTACAGAATGCCGCAGCTTTATTAATCGAGGATCTCTATTTTTTAGGTCTTACTCAGTATAATTATTTAAAAAATTTTCGGGAAATACACTAGATTTAGCCTTTTGCAATTTGCCCTTGAATTCCCAAATTGCTACAAATATGGTTAAGCCAGATCCTGCCCATTCATGTTTTGAACTAGAAATTCTCGATTAATCAATTGCCCCTTTTCAGAAATCAAATACATTAAAGCATAATTTTTATAAAGCAGATTATAATGCATTAAATGAACACTTTGTGAATATAAACTGGAGTCAAATTTTGAATAAATCCGTATTATGTGATGACGTCATTAAAATTATGTACGATATTTTGTATACAGCTGTAGAAAAATACGTATCTATAAGGAATACAAAAAATACCTACCCTAAATGGTACAGTCGGTCGGTTGTTAATATTATACGTGAAAAAGCTAAAGTACATTCACGATGGAAAAAATATGGTAATTTACGCGACTATGACGAATTTCGACTTTTAAGAAAAAGGTGTAAAACAGTACAGGCAAAGTGTTTCAAAAACTATATATCGCACACAGAAAATGCAATACAAAAGAACCCCAAAACATTCTGGTCATTTCTAAAAACTCTACGTCAAGACTCTGCTTATCCACAGAAAATGGTTTATAATGGGCAGAATTATTCAGAAGGTAAAGCTATATGTAATGCGTTTAACTCATTCTTTTCTAGTGTATTTGGTGAACCATCTAACGAACCTGAGTTACACTTGCCTCATGCAAATAATAATGATTGCGTTTCCTCTTTGAGTTTTTCTTCAAAGACGATTGAAGATGCTTTGAGAAATTTGGATATTAGTAAAGGAGCGGGTAGTGATAGGCTTCCACCTGTATTTTGGGCTAGATGCTCAAAGACACTGGCAATACCTTTAACTGTTTTGTTTAATAGATCCATCAAAGAGGGTCACTTCCCAAACATTTGGAAAGAGGCTCATATTATACCCTTACATAAAAAGGCTCCAGAAAAAATATTAACAACTATAGAGGTATATCTATACTAAACACAGCTGGAAAGGTTTTTGAGAAATTAGTATATAAAGAAATTTATCCGTTAGTTAGTAGATATATTCCCACGGAACAACACGGTTTTCTTAGGAAACGATCGACCTTGACAAATTTAGCTTGTTTTACTAGATATTTGTTGACAAATATGGAAGGGGGTGGACAGGTTGATGTTATTAATACAGACTACGAAAAGGCGTTCGACCGCGTAGACCATAGCATATTGTTGATGAAATTGCAAAGTATGGGTATTCATGATGATTTACTGCGTTGGATCAACTCCTATCTGAAAAATCGTTCGCAGGCAGTGGTTTTGGGCGGTTTTCGGTCTGATTTTGTTCCTATGCCTACAGGAGTTCCCCAGGGTTCTCATTTGGGACCACTTTTTTATAATGCTTATTTATATGATATCCATTCATGTTTCACATCAGGCAACTTCCTTATGTATGCAGATGACAAAAAAATATTTAAAGTAATTAAAACTGAACAGGACTGTAATGCCTTGCAAAAAGATTTAGATGCATTAGAGGAATACTGCAAAATTAATAAAATAACTAATAACGCTCTTAAATGTCAGTGTATTACATTTACGCGAAAGAAAAATAGTCTAAAATATACATACAACTTAAACAGCATCCCAATTACAAGAGTTCCAGTTATTCGCGATTTAGGTGTAATGCTAGATGAAAAAATGTTGCTTGATGTACATATAGAATCGATAACCAAAAAGGCGTATAGAAATCTTGGTTTTGTTTTACGCTCCTGTAAACCTTTTCATGATTTAAATGTTTTAAAAACTGTTTACTACGCATACGTCCGCAGTATTCTTGAATATGCCAGTCCGATCTGGTCACCACAATATAAAGTTTACATTGAATGTTTGGAACGCATACAAAAAATATTCATTAGACATCTGAATTATAGAAACAAATGTTCATTCGCAACCTATCTTGAAGCTTGTCGCAAGTACAATATTTTTAGCCTTGAGGAGAGAACAACAATTGCAGACATGTGTTTTTTTATTTAACATAATTCGTGATAATATCGATTGCCCAGAACTTCTAGCTAGTGTAGCGTATAGCACGCCTGTTCGCCGTACCCGCCACACACCGCTGTTACATGTCCCACGATGCACCACCAACTACGCTCGCAATGAAACTCTCACACGCTTATGTAACACATTCAACGTAAAATTTGGTAGCGAGGATATTTTTGCACTGTCTAAATCGGTGTTTAAGAGACACATAATATATGTGAAACTATTCATAATTGGATGTCTAAATAGTCTCACCGAACTTCTTCCACTTTAGTAACCTAGTTATTAATGTTTGCACACTAAAATTAATGTCTTACACTTTTTGTTATATAACTTATGTTTTGTTAAAACGCGTAACTCGTAAACTCGCATTTACTTAAAGACATGAACCCAAAAACCTGTAATTGGCTTTACTAATTGATAGTCACATTTAAGTATCTTAGACTGTAACAAGCTGTTGGTTTTTGTAAATAAATAAATAAACTTCTACATGAGCAGCCTATGAATAAATCATACGCAAAAGCAGTACAGCGCCCTACGCGTTCAGTATAATAACGCTTTCAGTGTGTTGATGGGGCGGCCTCGATTCTGCAGCGCGTCAGGGATGTTCGCAGATGCACGGGTGGACTGTTTCTACATCATCATACGAAAACGGTCTGCATCCCTGGTGCACAGGATTCGGGCCAGCACTAACAGCATCTTGAGCGTATTCGCGAGCAGGTTTGAGTGTTGGTATGTGCACCATTGTTGTATGGTAATATTCAGATCCAGATCCAGGGATCGATTCCTGAGATTTGACATTTTTGTGTTCCGACAACAACAGGTAAGATAGTAAGTTACCCAGTTGTTGATGAGTCCAAGTGAAGCTCGTTTCCATCCTTGGCCTTATCATGACTTACCATCAGGTGAACTGAAGGTCAAGATAAACGCATTGAAACTGTTGTGTGTAAAAAAAATCAACTTACCGGCGCTGGCACCAGCAGCTGCGCCCGAGATACCGCCAGTAGGCCCTAAAACCGATGCACAATACTCTTAAGAAAATGATAATTCAATACAAAATATATGAATAGCCATATTTACAAATATGTTGATGGAAACTTTATGATAAGCTGGATCGTATTGATAACATACCGTAACACCCCCATTACATGTGGTATTAGTGACTGACGAAAAGCATAGTAAGTTGATTTTTAACCGACTTCAAAAAAGGAGGAGGTTATCAATTCGACCCGTATGTTTTTTGTGTGTATGTTACGCGATTACGCCGCCAGTTGTGGACCGATTTTCAAAGTTCTTTTTGTATTTGATAGACAATACTCCTGGAGTGGTTCCAAGGTCACCAAAGTCAGAATCTGATGATGGGATCCCATAAAAATCCATGGAAACCCTTAAATTTTATAGGTATTTTCAACGTGTTTTGTGTGTATTACGCGATTACTCCGCCAATTCGGAACCGATTTTCATAATTCTTTTTGTATTCAATAGAGTATACTTCTGGGGTGGGTCCTAAAGACAGGATCTGATGATGGAGTCCCATGAAAATCGAGGGAAACCCTAAATTTTATAGGTACGTCCAACGTGTTTCATGTTTGTTCCGAAGTTATTCACGTATTTGCGTCTAGTAGTCATGAACCGAGCTGATGATGGAAGCATCCTTAACTTTTGGTTTTCACCTGACCTTGCTAGTATTAAATTCACTGAAACTATACCTTTCACTAAAAATATTAAAATATTTTACAAAAGAAGCTGGAAAAAAAGCTGGTATTAAATTCACTAAAACTAATCCTTTCACTAAAAAGATAAAAATAAAAAATACTTTCTAGAAAGACAAACAATCGATCGGGTACAAAATATTTGAGAATAGAACATTCTCGGATGTCCCGAATATTCGCCGGCCCTACTATACTCGTATAAGCGCGTGGGCGAATGCGGACGGACAGTTCTTTCCAAGAGAGCAAACGGAGCGGATCAAGCGATACAAAGTGACTTGAAGCGATCATCTGCGACATAGAAGTGTGTTTTAGTGAAATGTTGTGTGTCAATAGTGCTTATAGTAATTTTCAGTGTTAAGTGAAGTGACTTAATTAGTGCTTAATTAAATCTTATCTCTAATTGTCGGTGTTTCGCGATTTTCTATTGAACACCTACCCCACAAACGTAACATATGTTACGATTGTAAGAAAGTATGTAAGCGGATTAGACAATTGTAGCAAGGATATTAACTAATGTTTAATTCCCCAAAAATGTATGATTATTGATTGGTAGGTATCTTTATTCTAAAGTGAATCGAATTCAAAATTTATTAATGATTTCTCTTAAGGAATAAGAAATTGGAGATGGAGGGATGTGAAACTTACCACCTACGGCGCCGGCACCAGCCACTGCACCTGAGAGAGCACTGGATGATCCTGTCCGAACAAAGCAATATGTAACATAACGCAAACAAAAAAGGAAGTAAACGAATTAGGCAATTGAAGCGAGGATATAAACTAATGGTTAATACACAAGCATGTACCATTAAGTATCATTATTTAATGGTAGGTATCTTTATTCTAAAGTGTATCGAATTCAAAATTGATTAATGATTTCTCTTAAGGAAAAAGTAATTGGAGTTGAAGGGATCTGAAACTTACCGCCTAGCGCGCCGGCCCCAGCCGCTGTACCAGCGAGACCACCGGTTGATCCTGTTAAAGCAGTGAAATATTTTATGTTACGATAGTAAAAAAGTAAGTAAGCGAAATATTGAAGCGAGGATATCTATTAATAATTAATTGACATACCAAATGTATGATTATGAAATGTGTAAAGTGTGTCGAATTAAAAACCCACCGGCAACGGAACCTGCAACTGCACCGGAGGCACCTCCGATAGCTCCTGAAATGGAAGTACTAACTACAAATTTCGCAAATAGTACAAATTATTAATATAACTATTTGAAAACTACAGCTCATTAATTACTATCATGTTACTAGCTGTGCGCGTGCTGTCATTTTAAAGTGATTATTAACATTAAAATCAGAACAAAAATAAAGCCAACCCAACCGTCAGTAATAGAAGGTGCCGGTCACCTTCTATTACTGAAAATTATTTCAGTGTTACTAAACTTACCTTTCATAATTAAAACTGTGTTCTAACAATTAGAACTCATTCTAATAATTAGAACTCGTTGTTATAATGATAAATCCCAATCAATATTTTCATTTAAGTACATACCTTAATTATTAAACCAAAGCGACATACAACTTGTGATCAATTCGCGTTAAAAATAAATATTACATAGTATCGAACATTTAAAGCATGCGGGTCACCATCTGCCTAGGGTACTCTCTATGTTGTTTCCATTTTGTGTCGGACACTCCTATCTACCGACTGAAATTATGAAAACAGTGGGATTAACATATAACATCTCTAATAACATCTCTAAGTTTTGGTATCAAAATCAGGTCAATGTTGTGAGATGGTCTAGTGCCTTTTCGGAGCCATATAAAATTGAATGCGGGGTGAGACAAGGAGGGTTGACCTCACCGAACCTTTTTAATTTGTATATTGACGAACTGATAGGTGAGCTCAGCACCAGCCGTGTCAGATGTTACATTGATGGTGTACCAGTAAGCAATATAAACTAAGCCGATGACATGGTCTTGTTGAGTGCATCTGGGTGTGGCATTACGAAACTTCTATAAATATGGGAAGGTACACCCTTGAGCATGGCTTGGTTTTAAACATAAATAAAAGTGTCTGATCACCATACCTCCTGTAAAATTCAATAAATCACCACTACAGTGGGTTGACAAATTCAAATAGGTACTTGGGTCATATTATCATCACTTCCGACCTAAAAGATGATGCCGATATAAAAAGAGAGCATAGGGCGCTTTCTGTAAAGAGCCCTGTAAACGATCAAACACGTTTGTCAAACTTACTTGACAAACTTCACGTTTTCATCAAATACGACGTCAATCTAGATTCTTTTCAAACACATCAAACACGTAGTTTTTTGTCAAACGCGTCAATCACGGCCCTACACGAACAAATATTTTTGTCAAGCACGTAAATCTGACAAACATGTTTGATTGTCTACAGGGCCCTTAAGAGCGAACATGGTAGCTCGTAGTACAGCAGAAGTTAAGCGAACTTTGTACGCTTTTCGGGCCTGCTATACCAACTTCTACATGAGCAGCCTATTGATAAATCATACGCAAAAGCAGTACAGCGCCCTACGCGTTCAGTATAATAACGCATTCAGTGTGTTGATGGGGCTGCCTCGATTCTTCAGGGCGTCAGGGATGTTCGCAGATGCGCGGGTGGACTGTTTCTACATCATCATACGAAAACGGTCTGCATCCCTGGTGCGCAGGATTCGGGCCAGCGCTAACAGCATCTTGAGCGTATTCGCGAACAGGTTTGAGTGTCGATATGTGCACCATTGTTGTATGTTAATATTCAGATCCAGATCCAGGGATCGATTCCTGAGAGTTGACATTTTTGTGTTCCGACAACAATAGGTAAGATAGTAAGCTACCCAGTTGTTGATGAGTCCAAGTGAAGCTCGTTTCCATCCTTGGTCTTATCGTGACTTACCATCAGGTGAACTGAAGGTCAAGAGCGTGTTACTAAGCGCATTGAAACTGTTGTGTGTAAAAAAAATCAACTTACCGGCGCCGGCACCAGCAGCTGCGCCGGAGATACCGCCGGTAGGCCCTAAAAACGATGCACAATACTCTTAAGAAAATGTCAATTCAATACAAAATATATCATCATCACAGCCCATATACGTCCCCACCGAGGGGCTCGAGCCTACCCTATATTAGGGTGATTAGGCCCTAGTCAACCACGCTGGCCCAGTGCGGATTGGTCGACTTCACATACATCATTGAATTTCTTCGCAGATGTATGCAGGTTGCCTCACGATGTTTTCCTTCACCGTAGGAGCGTCAGACAAATGTACATATTATGAAATTCGAAACGAAAAACACATTGGTACATGGCGGGTCTCGAACCCCGACCCCCCGATTGGAAGGCAAGTGCCGAGTCCACTGCGCCACCGACGCTCTATTCAAAATATATGAATAGCCTTATTACAAATATGTTGATGGAAACTTTATGATAAGCTGGATCTTATTGGTAACATACCAGTAACACCCCCATTACATGTGTTAATAGTGACTGACGAAAAGCATAGTAAGTTGATTTTTAACCGACTTCAAAAAAGGACGAGGTTATCAATTCGACCCATATGTTTTTTTGTGTGTATGTTACGCGATTACGCCGCCAGTTGAGAACCGATTTTCAAAGTTCTTTTTGTAATCGATAGACAATACTCCTGGAGTGTTTCCAAGGTGACCAAAGTCAGGATCTGATGATGGGATCCCATAAAAATTGAGGGAAACTCTTAAATTTTATAGGTATTTTCAACGTGTTTTGTGTGTATTACGCGATTTCTCCGCCAATTGTGGACCGATTTTCATAATTATTTTTGTATTCAATAGAGTATACTTCTGGGGTGGGTCCTAAAGATCTGATGATGGGGTCCCACGAAAATCGAGGGAAACCCTAAATTTTATAGGTACGTCCAACGTGTTTCATGTTTGTTCCGAAGTTATTCACGTATTTGCGTCTAGTAGTCATGAAACGAACTGATGATGGAAGCATCCTTAACTTTTGGATTTCACCTGACTTTGCTGGTATTAAATTCACTGAAACTAATCCTTTCACTAAAAATATAATAATAAAAAATATTTTACAAAAGAAGCTGGAAAAAAGCTGGTATTAAATTCACTAAAACTAATCCTTTCACTAAAAAGACAAAAATAAAAAATACTTTCTAGAAAGACAAACAATCGATCGGGTACAAAGTATTCGAGAATAGAACATTCTCGGATGTCCCGAATATTCGCCGACCCTACTATATAAGCGCGTGAGCAAATGCGGACGGATAGTTCTTTCCAAGAGAGCAAACGGAGCGGATCAAGCGATACAAAGTGACTTGAAGCGATCATCTGCGACTTGAAAGTGTGTTATAGTAAAGTGTTGTGTGTCAATAGTGCTTATAGTGGTTTTCAGTATTAAGTGAAGTGACTTAATTAGTGCTAAATTAAATCTTATCTCTAATTGTCGGTGTTTCGCGATTTTCTATTGAACACCTACCCCACAAACGTAACATATGATACGATTGTAAGAATGTAAGTAAGCAGATTAGACAATTGTAGCGAGGATATTAACTAATGTTTAATTCCCTAAAATGTATAATTATTTAATGGTAGGTATCTTTATTCTAAAGTGAATCGAATTCAAAAATTTTTATGATTTCTCTTAAGGAATAAGTAATTGGAGATGGAGAGATGTGAAACTTACCACCTACGGCGCCGGCACCAGCCGCTGCACCTGAGAGAGCACTGGATGATCCTGTCCAAACAAAGCAATATGTAATATAACGCAAACAAAAAAGGAAGTAAACGAAATAGGCAATTGAAGCGAGGATATGAACTAATGGTTAATTCACAAGCAAAATGTATGATTATTTAATGGTAGGTATCTCTATTCTAAAGTGTATCGAAATCAAAATTTATTAATGATTTCTCTTAAGGAAAAAGTAATTGGAGATGGAGGGATCTGAAACCTACCGCCTAGCGCGCCGGCCCCAGCCGCTGTACCAGAGAGACCACCGGTTGATCCTGTTAAAGCAATGAAATATTTTATGTTACGATAGTAAAAAAGTAAGTTAGCGAAATATTGAAGCGAGGATATCTATCAATGATTAATTGACATACAAAATGTATGATTATTTTTTTTTCATAGATTATGGGTAGACACTTGTCCTCATCTTGCCTGATGGTAAGCAAAGGTGGGGACTAAGGTAGAGCGTGCCTAATCATTAGGTGCCGACTCACTCTAGTCCTGAAAAGACCCGGGTTGTAATGAGGTGGGGACACAGAGGACGGCAAAAATTCCATTCCTTTGCGGTACGCATTAAAAAAGTGGAAGCGAAACGCTTCGTGCGGAGCAGTGGAATTTCTACTACGTAGGGGTGAGTCTTTGCCGTTCTCCGGGTGCCTCGGTAGTAACAGGGAGATGGTGGAATAAGATCAAACAGCTCTTGGGAATACTCTCCGAAATGTAACCTGTAAAAAACCGATAAACGGGCCACTGCACGGCGATGTTCAAGACTCTGGAAATTTGTAATATTCAGAGTTTTTTCACCGATATAATCTTCGCCCGGCGCTCCACCGAGTCAAGGGCAGATAGCTGGTACTTAGCAGAGCCGTCCCAAAGGTGGCTGCAGTATTCCATGCACGACCGGACCTGTGCTTGATAAAGTGTAAGAAGCTGCCCCGGCGTGAAATACCGCCTAACCTTCGAGAGTATGCCAAGCTTTTTAGCTGCAGTAGCCGCCTTCGACTCAATAGAACGCCCAAAGTTGAGGTTCGGTGTGAGGTCGATGCCCAGTAGGCTTAAATGGTCCGTTAAAGGCAAGGGTACACTTCGGAATGTGGGAACCAAGTTGAACGGGTTCCGCTTGGAGCTGAAAAGACACGCCTGGGTCTTGGAGGCATTGAACTCGACTCTGTTAGCTTCCTCCCAATCCGAAACTTTTTGCAGGGTCGAGTTCACGCGTTCCACCATGTTCGCTCTGAGCAGCTTAATTTCGGTCTTCCCAGCCTTAGCATCGGACGTATATCTCTCTGCAACTGTGCTATCGTCTGCGTACCCAAAGATACCGGGTTTCAACAGATCTTTGATTTGTAGCAGAAAAAGTGTTGCAGAGAGGACCGATCCCTGGGGTACTCCGGCATTGATAGCCAAGGGATCAGACGAGCAGCCATCAATGACTACCCGAATCGATCTTTTCCTCAGGAAATCGGCTATCCATGAGCAAAGGTTTGGGGGTAGTCCATATGAAGGAAGCTTGCTAAGCAAGCCGTCGTGCCAGACCCTATCAAATGCTTTTGAGATGTCCAGTGAAACCGCGAGAGCTTCACCGTACCTCTCAATGGCTTCGCTCCAGAGGTGTGTGGCATACACCAGAAGGTCCCCGGTTGACCGTCTTGGCCGAAAACCGTACTGTCGATCACTGAGGAGGTCGTTACCTTCTAGGTAGCCAATAAGACGAGCATTCAGTACACGCTCCATACTCTTACAGAGAATGGAGGTGATAGCTATTGGCCTGTAGTTTGATGGGTCAGCACGACTTCCCTTTTTGGGTACTGACTGCACATTAGCAAGCTTCCAAGATCTTGGAACTAGACCGGTGCTCAGAGAGAGACGGTATAGGCGTGTGAGAATAGGAGACAACTCGGGAGCACAAGTTTTAAGGACTACCGCAGGAATTCCATCTGGGCCACTAGCTTTGTTCACATTCAGACCCCTCAGCGATAGAAGAACCTCCTTCTGGCGGATGCGAATCTCTGGCATTGCGGAACTACTTGAGGGTAATGTGGGTGGAGGTTGGCTTGTGGGGTCTAGGTGCGAGTTTTCCGCAAAAAGAGAGGCAAATAGAATTGCCTTATCATTAGCGGTGTGAGCCAGTGATCCATCAGGCTTCTGAAGGGGCGGTAGTGATGGCCGGCAGAAGTTCGTCTCGACCGATTAGGCAAGGGACCAAAAAGCTCTATCCCCCGATGGGTATGATGAGAGTCTGGCCCCAATACGACCAATGTGGTCGAGGCGAGCCTTCTTCTGTGCTTTTTTGCAGGACTTGGCAGCTTTATTAAAAGCATTCTTCGGCTCCGAGGTCGGCAAGTTTTCTACTTCGCGCGGCAGCCCATTCCTGATATGCCGACTGTTTAAGGGCATCAGCCTATGCGCAGTCGGCATTATACTAGGGACGGGCGAAACGTTCGGTGGTCACGTCAGAATAAGGAATGAAGTACTCCATAGCTTGCCGTATCACGTTAACAATGTTGTCAGCGCAGAGCGTAGGTGTATTAAATGTGTAAAATGTGTCGAATTAAAAACCCACCGGCAACGGAACCTGCAACTGCACCGGAGGCACCTCCAATAGCTCCTGAAATGGAAGTAAGTACTAAATTTCGCAAATAGTACAAATTATTAGTATAAGTATTTTGAAAACTACAGCTCAATAAATACTATCATATTATTAGCTGTGCCCGTGATGTCATTTTAAAGTGATTATTAACATTAAAATCAGAACAAAAATAAAGCCAACCCAACCGTCAGTAATAGTAGGTGCCGGTCACCTTCTATTACTGAAAATTATTTCAGTGTTACTAAACTTACTTTTCATAATTAAAACTGTGTTCTAATAATTAGAACTCATTCTAATAATTAGAACTCGTTGTTATAATGATAAATCCCAATCAATATTTTCATTTAAGTACTTACCTTAATTATTAAACCAAAGGAACATATTACAATTTGTGATCAATTCGCGTTACAAAATAAATATTACATAGTATCGAACATTTAATAAAGATGTGTTTTAAAATGGAGGATTTCGAAGAAATGTAACTATCTTTAAAAAAAATTGTACTGCCATTTAGGTTATTCGTCGACGTCAACGTCGTTATGTGTGGGTTAATGATATATTTATGCACAGAAAACAACTGGGTAAATTGTTCAATATCCATTATTAAGACTGTCATATTGAAAACAACAGATCAAAGACAAAAACACTATAAATCAAACTATAAATACACTTATTTGCGCTGTAGTAGCCGCCGCAGTAGCGAGAAATCTCAACAAATTCGGATTCGACAGATGATCGGCCGTCATCGGGCGTCCTCGGACGATAGCGGTTGTAGTAGTGTACGCACTCCCTTTCTTTTACATACGATACGTTTGATTTGATCGGCCGAGTTTCGGATCAACCTAAATGGCAGTACAATTTTTTTTAAAGATAGTTACATTTCTTCGAAATCCTCCATTTTAAAACACATCTTTATTAATCTGCACAATCAAGTAATGACCGGCAACGTCCGATGTCGGGAGTAGTGTATATAGACGAACGTCCGAGACAGTCGTCCGAACAACTCCGACCCGAAATCGGCCGATAACTCGGTTTTGGTGTACGCGTACCTTTAGCCGTTATTAAGTTTACATGACAACCAATTCGGATTCGGTACTCTCTACTGATATGGCTATTTTGAGCTTAAAGCAGACAGCAGTATATGCATGTTTCCTAGGTTTCTCCAAAGCGTTTGTCCTGGTTAGCTATGAGATCCTGTGTTAAAAACTAAATGACATCAATTTGCCATCGGAACTTAATAACATCTCTAAGTTTTGGTATCAAAATCAGGTCAATATTGTGAGATGGTCTAGTGCCTTTTCGGAGCCATATAAAATGGAATGCGAGGTGAGACAAGGAGGGTTGACCTCACCGAACATTTTTAATTTGTATATTGATGAACTGATAGGTGAGCTCAGCACCAGCTGTGTCAGATATCACATTGATGGTGTACCAGTAAGCAATATAAACTACGCCGATGACATGGTCTTGTTGAGTGCATCTGTGTGTGGCATTACAAAACTTCTATAAATATGGGAAGGTACATCCTTGAGCATGGCTTGGTTTTAAACATAAAAAAAGTGTCTGATCACCATACCTCCTGTAAAATTAAACAAATCACCACTACAGTGGGTTGACAAATTCAAATAGGTACTTGGGTCATATTATCATCACTTCCGACCTAAATGATGATGCCGATAAAGAAAGAGAGCATAGGGCGCTTTCTGTAAAGAGCCCTGTAAACGATCAAACACGTTTGTCAAACTTACTTGACAAACTTCACGTTTTCATAAAACACGACGACAATCCAGATTATTTTCAAACACATCAAACACGTAGTTTTTTGTCAAACGCGTCAATCACAGCCCTACACGAACAAATATTTTTGTCAAGCACGTAAATGTGACAAACATGTTTGATCGTCTACAGGGCCCTTAAGAGCGAACATGGTAGCTCGTAGCACAGCAGAAGTTAAACGAACTTTGTACGCTTTTTGGGCCTACTATACCAACTTCTACATGAGCAGCCTATGGATAAATCATACGCAAAATCAGTACAGCGCCCTACGCGTTCAGTATAATAACGCGTTCAGTGTGTTGATGGGGCGGTTTCGATTCTGCAGCGCGTCAGGGATGTTCGCATATGCACGGGTGGACTGTTTCTACATCATCATACGAATTCGGTCTGCATCCCTGGTGCGCAGGATTCGGGCCAGCGCTAACAGCATCTTGAGCGTATTCGCGAACAGGTTTGAGTTTCGGTATGTGCACCATTGTTGTATGGTAATATTCAGATCCAGATCCAGGGATCGATTCCTGAGAGTTGACATTTTTGTGTTCTGACAACAATAGGTAAGATAGTAAGCTACCAAGTTGTTGATGAGTCCAAGTGAAGCTCGTTTCCATCCTTGGTTTTATCGTGACTTACCATCAGGTGAACTGAAGATCAAGAGCGTGTTACTAAGCGCATTGAAACTGTTGTGTGTAAAAATATTCAACTTACCGGCGCCGGCACCAGCAGCTGCGCCGGAGATACCGCCGGTAGGCCCTAAAAACGATGCACAATACCCTTAAGAAAATGTTAATTCAATACAAAATATATGAATAGCCTTATTACAATATATGTTGATGGAAACTTTATGATAAGTTGGATCGTATTGATAACATACCAGTTACATCCCCATTACATGTGTTATTAGTGACTGACGAAAAGCATAGTAAGTTGATTTTTAGCTGACTTCAAAAAGGAGGAGGTTATCAATTCGACTTCGACCCGTATGTTTTTTTGTGTGTATGTTACGCGATTACGCCGCCAGTTGTGGACCGACTTTCAAAGTTCTTTTTGTATTCGATAGTCAATACTCCTGGAGTGGTTCCAAGGTCACCAAAGTCGGGATCTGATGATTGGATCCCATAAAAATCGAGGGAAACCCGTAAATTTTATAGGTATTTTCAACGTGTTTTGTGTGTATTACGCGATTACCCCGCCAATTGGGAACCGATTTTCATAATTCTTTTTGTATTCAATAGAGTATACTTCTGGGGTGGGTCCTAAAGACAGGATCTGACGATGGGGTCCCATGAAAATCGAGGGAAACCCTAAATTTTATAAGTACGTCCAACGTGTTTCATGTTTGTTCCGAAGTTATTCACGTATTTGCGTCTAGTAGTCATGAACCGAGCTAATGATGGAAGCATCCTTAACTTTTGGATTTCACCTGACCTTGCTGGTATTAAATTTACTGAAACTAATCCTTTCACTAAAAAGATAAAAATAAAAAATATTTTACAATAGAAGCTGGAAAAAAAGCTGGTATTAAAATCACTAAAACTAATCCTTTTACTAAAAAGATAAAAATAAAAAATACTTTCTAGAAAGACAAACAATCGATCGGGTACAAAATATTCGAGAATAGAACATTCTCGAATGTCCCGAATATTCGTCGGCCCTACTATACAGGGTGTCCCAGAAGCCGACGTCAAGCCGAAAGCAGGTGATAGACTAACTCATAAATGTTATCAGAAAAATATAAAAAAAAATCTAAGTCACCTATAAAAAAAAATCTAGCATTAAAAAAAATTGATAAAATTTACACCCTGTGACGGTTTTTTCACTGTTGTTGCTACAATTCTTGACTTTTGTAAACATTTTCTTTTGTTTTGTAATCCTGAATAATGTTTCTGTATACTCTAATCTAAAATTTAAAGCCAGCTGCTCCAAATTAGAAGAATATGCCATTTTTATCTAAATTAAATATTCAAAATTAATTTTTCGCATAGCTTTAACAAGCTGTACTGAAAAAAAAATATAATATGCGAGTTTGGCAACTAACTGCAAAAGTTGGCGCATTCAATAAGGATTCCAAAATGGTATGATACTTGGTAGATAATTTCTACGATTGCTGACAATATTTTTTTTTCCAAAAACAGGCAGTTTTGAACAAATTTTTCATACGATTTAAAATTTATTCTAATGTACCCATGGTTTGCTTTAAGGCCGTAACTTTAACATTCTAGTTTGAGTGAGACCTGGAGAGTCATTTTACGAAGTGTGAGAGAGACAGATAGTGAAATAAATTAAATGCACAAAATTTGTTTAACATAATTTATTTAAATGTCAAGATTTACAACAGGCGTTCAAAATGTCTTCCTTCAGCTCTAATGCAGGCTCAACATTTTCTTAAAAAAGATCGGGCTATCAAGCGGGCGAATCTTCCATTATTAACAAAATCATTTGCTTCTATTATTCTTTGCCGTAGGTCAGTCACAGTTTCGATTGGCTTTGCGTAAACTTTTTCTTTCACCGCTCCCCAGTAAAAGAAATCTAATGGATTTAAATCTGGGGAACGGGCTGGCCACGAGATAGTACCAGATCGTCCTATCCATCTGCCTGGGTATTCCTCATCGAGATATTCTCTTACTGAGCTGGCATAGTGAGCTGGGCAACCATCTTGTTGAAACCACATATCTCTCAGAATGTTAAGTGGCACATCTTCCAGTAGATTTGGTAAATCATTTTGTAAAAAATGTAAATAAACTTCACCAGTCAAGGCGTCTGGCAGCTCAAAAGGACCTATTATTTGTCCATTTAAAATTCCGGTCCACATATTCACTTTATATCGATATTGTGATCTATCTTGCCTCATCAAATGAGGATTTTCGATATGCCACTCGTGTAAGTTGTGTAAATTCATGTAACCATCTTTTTTAAATGTCGACTCATCTGACCACAATATTTTTTCGAAGAATCGCGGATCTTCTCTGTGTTTTTGTAGCATTGTTTGACAAAAGCAACACGGGGTCGATGGTCCCGGGGTAGTAGAGTTTGTACTCGCTGTACGTGGTACGGGTGTAGCTGATTTCTTTGCAAAATCCGATGGGCTGTACTTTTGGGTACTCCTGTGCTTCTCTCTATTCCACGTACAGAAATACTCCGATCTTCTTCGACAATGTCTAGTACAACGTCCTCGTAAGGGGGACGAAATCTTCTTTCACTATGTACTTGGTTCGGCAGTCGGCCCTCTGAGTAATCGGTGCACATTTGTAAAGACTCGATGATCCGGAAAACGAGCTGCATTTGGGTACCTCTCACGATAAAGTCTAGCTGCAGCGTTGGCATTGCATCTACATTCCCCATAAATTAAATGCATGTTGGCGTATTCTTGTGTCGTGTACGCAGACATGGTGGCACTACACAATTACACAATCAACGATAAGTAGTCCGGAGCAAAGCAAAGGTCGTCGGTAGAGAAACTAAACAGTCTGAATCCAAATCACAAGCAATCAAGTCCAATAAACGAAGCAGAAAGTGGTAAGCACGAAATCAACACGAACGAATAAAAAAAGATGCGCAGTAAGCGAAGGAGCGAAACGTACTGATGTGTATTGTTTGTGCGTTAGCGAATAATTGGCGTCACTATCTGTCTCACTTCCACTTCGTAAAATAGTAATTTTACGAAGTGGATGTGAGACTCGCCGTCTCTGTCACGTTAGCGTCACTATCTGTCTCGCTCATACTTCGAATCTCTCCGTCTCTGTCACGTTAGCGTCACTATCTGTCTCTCTCACACTTCGTAAAATAACTCTCCCGGTCTCACTCAAACTCGAATGTTAAAGTTACAGCCTTAAAGCATACCCCACAAGGGTACATTAGAATAAATTTTAAGTACGTAAGAAAAATTTGTTCAAAACTGCCTGTTTTTGGAAAAAAAAATATTGTCTACAATCGTAGAAATTATCTACCAAGTATCATACCATTTTGGAATCCTTATTGAATGCGCCAACTTTTGCAGTTACTTGCCAAACTCGCATAGTACATTTTTTTTCAGTACAGCTTGTTAAAGCAATGCAAAAAATTAATTTTGAATATTTAATTTAGATAAAAATGGCATATTCTTCTAATTTGGAGCAGCTGGCTTTAAATTTTAGATTAGAGTATGCAGAAACATTATTCAGGATTACAAAACAAAAGAAAATGTTTAGAAAAGTCAAGATTTGTAGCAACTAGAGTGAAAAAACCGTCACAGGGTGTAAATTATATCGATTTTTTTAAATGTTAGATTTTTTTTAAAATAGGTGACTTAGATTTTTTTTTTCTGATAACATATATGAGTTAGTCTACCGCCTGCTTTCGGCTTGACGTCGGCTTCTGGGACACCCTGTATAAGTGCGTGGGCGAATGCCGACGGACAGTTCTTTCCAAGAGAGCAAACGGAGCGGATCAAGCAATACAAAGTGACTTGAAGCGATCATCTGCGACTTGGAAGTGTGTTATAGTGAAGTGTTGTTTGTCAATAGTGCTTATAGTGGTTTTCAGTGTTAAGTGAAGTGACATAATTAGTGCTTAATTAACTCTTGTCTGTAATTGTCGGTGTTTCGCGATTTTCTATTGAACACCTACCCCACAAACGTAACATATGTTACGATTGTTAGAAAGTAAGTAAGCAGATTAAACAAATGTAGCGAGGATATTAACTAATGTTTAATTCCCAAAAAATGTATGATTATTTAATGGTAGGTATCTTTATTCTAAAGTGAATCGAATTCAAAATTTATTAATGATTTCTCTTAAGGAATAAGTAATTGGAGATGGAGAGATGTGAAACTTACCACCTACGGCGCCGGCACCAGCCGCTGCACCTGAGAGAGCACTGGATGATCCTGTCCAAACAAAGCAATATGTAATATAACGCAAACAAAAAAGGAAGTAAACGAAATAGGCAATTGAAGCGAGGATATAAACTAATGGTTAATTCACAAACAAAATATATGATTATTTAATGGTAGGTATCTTTATTCTAAAGTGTATCGAATTCAAAATTGATTAATGATTTCTCTTAAGGAAAAAGTAATTGGAGTTGGAAGGATCTGAAACTTACCGCCTAGCGCGCCGGCCCCAGCCGCTGTACCAGAGAGACCACCGGTTGATCCTGTTAAATCAATGAAATATTTTATGTTACGATAGTAAAAAAGTAAGTAAGCGAAATATTAAAGCGAGGATATCTATTAATGATTAATTGACATACAAAATGTATGATTATTAAATGTGTAAAGTGTGTCGAATTAAAAACCCACCGGCAACGGAACCTGCAACTGCACCTGAGGCACCTCCGATAGCTCCTGAAATGGAAGTACTAACTACAAATTTCGCAAATAGTACAAATTATTAATATAACTATTTTGAAAACTACAGCTCAATAAATAGTATCATATTATTAGCTGTGCCCGTGATGTCATTTTAAAGTGATTGTTAACATTAAAATCAGAACAAAAATAAAGCCAACCCAACCGTCAGTAATTTTCAGTAAAAGAAGGTGCCGGTCACCTTCTATTACTGAAAATTATTTCAGTGTTACTAAACTTACCTTTCATAATTAAAACTGCGTTCTAATAATTAGAACTCGTTGTTATAATGATAAATCCCAATCAATATTTTCATTTAAGTACATACCTTAATTATTAAACCAAAAGGACATATTACAACTTGTGATCAATTCTGTTAAGATATGTCAGTTGCTTTGTCGTAGTTTCTTGTTGGTATAGAAACTGTTTTGTCAGTGTAATAGTTAGACGGTATGTAAGTCTATGATAAATTGTCTTGTCAGTTACTTCATAATCTATCTTTGCGAAAGTAAACAACATTTTTCCATATTAATTCTTTATTTCTTTCCATCGGATCAAAGATCGTCTAAATTCTCTAAATATTGAGATAATATTAACATGGTAGCAGAGTGTGGTTCCATGAAAGTAATATTTTAGAAGAATTTACATCGAAAGTTCAAAATGGAGAAGACCATATTGGATGCAGCTAAGATCCAACTTGGAGAGCTCCAAACTACGAACTGGGCGACGTGGAAATTTAAGATACTGATCGCATTGCGAGGATTAGGTATTCTAGATGTGGTTGAGGGCAAGCTTAAACCTCCCGAGAAACCTTCAGAATCAGTAGAACAACTAGATCCCGTAACAAAGAAAAAGTACGATGAAGACTTAAAGAGGTATTTGTCAGCAGATAGCGCAGCCTTATTGCTCCTTACTACAAATTTGTCTCAAGAAAACTGTGAGAAAGTTTTACGATATACTACAGCGAGGGAAGTATGGCAAGACTTACACTGCCTGTACGATGGTACATCCGAAAGTAAAGTCTACGACCCATGTATGAAGTTCTTCGGCTACACCATGCAATCCGGAGGTGATGTGTCCGCACACGTAAGCAAATTGAAAAACATCTGGACGGAGCTTACTAGGGAACTTAAGAAAGAATACCTGAAGGAAGATCTACCAGACTTATTCCTTATTTGCAAGACACTGGACTATTTACCAGAACAATACTTTTCTTTCAAATCGAGTTGGATGATGATATCAAAGGAAGACAGAACTGTAGAGTATCTGACGAGTCAACTGTGCAACCATGAACGAGCTTTATCAATATCATGCAAGAATGAAGAGAAGATAGAAGCACTAGTCATGAGAGGCAATAGATTGAAAACGACAAATAAGAAGAGCAAAGAGAAGGTAAATGCGAGCATGGACAAATGTCATTATTGTGGCGTAATCGGACACAGAGTTAAAGGGTGCTCTAAATGGATATCCGATGGACGACCACCTAAATCAAAGCCTAAGTGTGAATAACGTGGAACTTATGATAGTGAATCCAAATGCTACTGCAGATAGAGACAATTGGTTTGTTAATAATGGAGCTACAAGTCACGTCACAAACAGAAATGATCTATTCCAGACGTTTCAGGAATTCAACACTTCACACACGGTAATAACAGCAAATGGAGATACGATTAAGGCAGTTGGAAAAGGAACTATAACCGTAGAGGCTGATGTAGAGGGTCGCAAGATAAAGAGCTCATTGAATGATGTATGGTACGTCCCTTCAATACAGAAAAACCTATTTTCGGTACTGTCAATGCAAGATAAGTTGGATAACAGCCTTTTCATGTCAACAACCACTGAGTGCAAACTGTGGCAACATGGGAAAGTGTTACTCATTGGCGAAAGACAGAAAGAGAGAGGTCTTTTCAAACTATTGTGAAAAGTATCAGACCTGAGTCACCAATAGAGACAAATTACATTTCACAAGAGGACCAGTTGCAACTTTACCACGAAAGGTTGGCTCATCAGAGCAAAGCACATGTTAAAAAGGTGATGGAGAGAGAATTTGGAATAAAGTTGAAGTTAGACAGAGAAATATGTGAGGGTTGTTTGTACGGGAAGGCACACAAGTTGAAATTTGGAACAAGAGAAAGAGCTAAGAATCCAGGAGAGCTAATACACGCTGATGTATGTGGGCCGTTTACAAACTCTTTGTCTCAATACAAATATTTCGTACTCTTCAAGGACGATTTTAGCAAATTCCGCTATGTCTACTATTTGAGAGCGAAGTCAGAAGTACACAAAAACCTTGAACTGATGTTAGCTGAGGTACAGACCACACAACACAAAGTAAGAGAGCTATTGAGTGACAATGGAGGAGAATTTCACTGTGAAAACGTGAGAAGAATACTGCAGAAGCATGGCATAAAGCAAAGATTGACTATGCCACATACTCCAAACCAGAACGGATGTGTTGAAAGAGACAATCGGACTGTTGTGGAAGCAATGAGAACTATGATGCATACAAATGACTTACCGCCAAGTCTATGGGCTAAGCTGGTGGACACCGCAGTCTACATACTGAACAGGACGGGTCCTACAACGCTAGATAAGTCACCGTACGAGATCTGGTACAGCAAGAAACCCAGGATTAAGCATTTAAGAATAATCGGAAGTACATGCTATGCACATGTTCCTAAGGTGACTAGAAAGAAGCTGGACAAGAAAGCAATCAAGGGAATACTAGTTGGTTACGATAACGATGAGGGATATAGAGTTTGGGTTCGAGAGAAGAACAAGATGGTTCGTTCTAGAGACGTTATTTTTGAAGAAAGGACCTTGAAGTGTGGCGTAGACACGAAGAATGTCCCTTCGAAATCTGAAAAAGATAAACCCCAAAAACCTATTACCGGAATTGTTATCCCAGAACCTATAGTTGAGTTGTTCAATCCAGATAGAGTCGTAGATGGTGATACAATCATAGAAGATGAAAACGATATAGTCACAGAAATAGAAGAAAATGTTCAAGAATTCTATAATGATGAAATATTCGAAGATTGCAATTCTGAAGATCATGAGCAAGAAATAGTAAGCGAAGATCCTGTACAACAAGAGACTAATGAAGATATAGAATTGAATGAACCGGATATAGAGCAAGGAGGAATGAGACTAAGAGATCGTTCAACGTTAAGAAAACCTGTAAGATTCGAAGACTTTGTGATGTCAATGGTTGTACAGTTAAATGATGAGATAGAAGAACCTCAAACTTTCAAAGAAGCTATGGAATCTAAAGACAAAGATAAGTGGAACATAACTATGAATGAAGAAATAAAATCATTGAAAGAGAACGAGACTTGGAAGATGGTAACTTTACCAAAAGGAAGAAAGGCTATTCCATGTAAATGGATTTACAAAGTAAAGAGAAATCCAGATGGAAGTGTAGAGCGTTATAAAGCACGACTCGTTATTAAAGGGGTTTCACAGAGAAAAGGCGTGGACTACTACGATACATTTAGTCCTGTTGCTAAGATGAGCACAATTAGAACAATTCTAAGTATCGCTGCTAGAGACAATATGCATTAATCGCAGTTTGACGTATCCACCGCATTCCTCTATGGATGCATAAATGAAGAGATTTTAATGAAACCGCCAGAAGGCTATGAGGACAACACAGGCCTAGTATGCAAATTGAAAAGGAGCCTTTACGGTCTCAAACAAGCACCAAGATGCTGGAATAACTGTATTCAAGGATTTCTACAAAAAGTTGGATTTAAACAGAGTGATGCAGATCCATGTCTCTTCGTAAGGAGGAGAGAAGAGAAGGTGATAATCCTGGCTCTTTACGTAGATGATGGACTGATTGCTTGCAGTCACGAGGAAGAAGAAAAGAGGTTTCTATCAGAATTGAAAGAAAGATTCAAAATTAAATCCAAATCTGCAAACTACTATCTTGGTTTAGAAATATCAAGAAAAGAAGATGGAACAGTAAAATTAAATCAGACTGCATATACCAAGAAGGTGTTAGAGAAGTTTGGCATGAGCGAATGCAAGCCTGCAGAAACACCAATTATCAAAGATGGAACGATCGAAAAAGGAGAGGATAACAGCTCTAAGACAGAAAAATTTCCATATAGACAATTGGTTGGCGCTCTGGCTTATCTTATGGTTGCAACCAGACCAGACATTGCTTACGCAGTTGGGGTTGCTTCCAGAAAACTAGATAACCCTTCAAGAGAAGATATTGTCAAAGTGAAACGAATTTTGAGATATCTATAAGGAACTGCAGATTGGGGTTTGATCTACAGAAGAAAGTCTGATGCTAAGCTAAAATGTTACAGTGATTCAGATCACGGTGGAGATTTAGAAACAGGTAGATCTACATCAGGAATGATCTGTACATACGCTGGAGGTATTATTTCGTGGAAGAGTAACAGGCAGGCTTCTGTAGCCATATCGAGCACTGAAGCAGAAGTCGTTGCTGCTAGTGAGACTGCACGAGAGGTAATCTGGCTCAGAAGACTTTTCGAGAGTATCGAGCAGACGAAAGAAATACCGGTTCTGTATGTCGACAACGAGTCTGCTATTAAGTTGGCAAGAAACCCGCCCTACGAGTATCATAGCAGAACCAAACACATATGGATCCGAGAGTTCTTTATCAGAGAAGTTGTCACGGACGGTTTGCTGGACGTGACGAAAGTTTCGTCAGAGTTTCAGTTGGCTGACATGATGACCAAACCCCTCTACAAGCCTAGACTCACGATGCTTTGCAAGAAAATTGGAATGTTTAGTGGCAGAGAAGACACCACTGTCTAAACTAGACAAAGAGAGAAGATGTTAAGATATGTCAGTTGCTTTGTCGTAGTTTCTTGTTGGTATAGAAACTGTTTTGTCAGTGTAATAGTTAGACGGTATGTAAGTCTATGATAAATTGTCTTGTCAGTTACTTCATAATTTATCTTTGCGAAAGTAAACAACATTTTTCCATATTAATTCTTTATTTCTTTCCATCGGATCAAAGATCGTCTAAATTCTCTAAATATTGAGATAATATTAACAAATTCGCGTTAAAAATAAATATTACATAGTATCGAACATTTAAAGCATGCGGGTCACCATCTGCCTAGGGTACTCTCAATGTTGTTTCCTTTTTGTGTCGGACACTCCTATCTACCGACTGAAATTATGAAAACAGTGGTAGTGCCGATCGTCAATAAAACTGGTGATGTAAGCGATCAAACTAATTATATTATCGGCCCATTTCACTTTCAACTATAATAGCAAAAGTTGTTGACAGTTTGCTTAATGCACAACTAACGGCTCGCGTACACCTAATCCGTTGTCGGCCGAACTATGCTCGGGCGTCATCGGCCAAACTCGGCCGATCAAATCAAACGTATCGTATGTAAAAGAAAGGGAGTGCGTACACTACTACAACCGCTATCGTCTGAAGATGCCCGATGACGGCCGATCATCTGTCGAATCCGAATTTGTTGGGATTTCTCGCCAGTGCGCCGGCTACTACAGTGCAAATAAGTGTATTTATAGTTTGATTTATAGTGTTTTTGTTTGTGATCTGTTGTTTTTAATATGACAGTCTTAATAATGGATATTGAACAATTTACCCAGTTGTTTTCTGTGCATAAATATATCATTAACCCACACATAACGACGTTGACGTCGACGAATAACCGAAATGGCAGTACAATTTTTTTAAAAGATAGGTACATTTCATCGAAATCCTCCATTTTAAAACACATCTTTATTAATCTGCACAATCAAGTAATAACCGGCAACGTCCGATGTCGGGAGTAGTGTATACAGACGAACGTCCGAGACAGTCGTCCGAACAACTCCGACCCGAAATCGGCCGATGACTCGGTTTTGGTGTACGCGTACCTTTAGCCGTTATCAAGTATACATGACAACCAAATGGGCTTTAGGCCGGGACTCTCTACTGATATGGCTATTTTGAGCTTAAAGCAGACAACAGTATATGCATGTTTCCTAGACCTCTCCAAAGCATTTGACCTGGTTAGCTATGAGATCCTGTGGCAAAATCTAAATGACATCAATTTGCTATCGGAACTTAATAACATCCGAATTCTAAAAACGGCGGAATCCGTGAGTGGAACTTGGATCTCCGAACCATGGGGTAAACTGGCAATCAGATGGGTTGACGGTGTGCCAGGTTGCGGGAAGACCACGTGGCTCCTCAACAACTTCCAAATGAAGGAAGATATGATCATCACTAGCACACTCGAGACGGCAAAAGAACTGTTGGACAAAGTGACGACTCGATTCGGGGCGGTCGTGAAGGGGAAAATAAGAACCATTGCCTCAGTTCTCATCAATGGTGTGGAAGCATGAAAACGCCTTTTGGTGGACGAAGCTCTCCTAGTCCATTTTGGAGCTATCATCATGGCAACAAGGCCGACCGGGGCAAGAGAATTGGTACTAATGACCGATACAAATCAGATCCCCTTCATAGACAGAGACAACCTGTTCGAGATGCGTTACGGAAGCCCCGCCGCCATCACGTCGGTAACAGAAAAGCTCCTCTGCACACACCGAAGTCCGATGGATGTGGTGTATGCCCTAAAAACATCTACAAGGGTATTTACACATCACGGCAAGTGCTGAGGTCCATGACATGCAGAATGGCATCGGAGGCGGTGTTACGAAGGGGCAACCCAAATACTCTCTTCCTTACCTTTACTCAAGACGAGAAAGAAGCGTATGGGAGGGAAGGGTTCGGCACCGGAGAACAATCTAGACTGCTGACGATCCACGAAGCACAGGGACTAACGTACGATCACGTGGTTGTGCTCAGAGGAGCAGAAAGGAAGAACCCTGTCCACGATAGTGTCCCTCATGCGGTGGTTGCCATTACCAGACATACGGTATCCTGCACCTACTTCTACCGGGAGTTGAAGGAGGACGACGCAATTAGACGTCTCATTGCCCTTCCCAGCATAGCAACAGATGAAGTGGTCATGGAATACAATAAAAAAATGGTGCTCAGGGCCCTATCAAGCGGAGCGACCTTGGTGTAACTAAAAAAAAAAACAAAAAACAGACGTAACATATATTATGCCAAATACGAGTATACTAACTGACCAAATCTTGTGAAATAGTCCATACATAAATTATTCACATATAGTATAATATTATTAAGATATATATTTGAGTATAATTAAGTATATATAAGTATAATATTATTAAGATATATATTTAAATTTTTAAATTGATTGACTTGCGCAACTCACCTTAGATTAGGAGTAAAAAGTAGTCGTAAATCTTAATATAATAATTATAATAACAAAATAAATCACAATGAGAAGTTTCCATGAAAAGAGCACGGACCACGAGTCTGTGGAGTGTTAAATTAGTAATAAAAAAAAACTTAATAACATCTCTAAGTTTTGGTATCAAAATCAGGTCAATGTTTTGAGATGGTCTAGTGCCTTTTCGAAGCCATATAAACTTCTATAAATATGGGAAGGTACACAAGCCTTGAGCATGGCTTGGTTTTGAACATAAATAAAAGTGTCTGATCACCATACCTCCTGTAAAATTAAACAAATCACCACTACAGTGGGTTGACAAATTCAAATAGGTACTTGGGTCATATTATCATCACTTCCGACATAAACGATGATACCGATATAGAAAGAGAGCATAGGGCGCTTTCTGTAAAGAGCCCTGTAAACGATCAAACATGTTTGTCAAACTTACTTGACAAACTTCACGTTTTCATCAAACGCGACGTCAATCCAGATTCTTTTCAAACACATGAAACACGTAGTTTCTTTGTCAAACGTGTCAATCACAGCCCTACACGAACAAATATTTTTGTCAAACATGAAAATCTGACAAACATGTTTGATCGTCTACAGGGCCCTTAAGAGCGAACATGGTAGCTCGTAGTACAGCAGAAGTTAAGCGAACTTTGTACGCTTTTCGGACCTACTATACCAACTTCTACATGAGCAGCCTATGAATAAATCATACGCAAAAGCAGTACAGCGCCCTACGCGTTCAGTATAATAACGCGTTCAGTGTGTTGATGGGGCTGCCTCGATTCTGCAGCGCGTCAGGGATGTTCGCAGATGCGCGGGTGAACTGTTTCTACATCATCATACGAAAACGGTCTGCATCCCTGGTGCGCAGGATTTGGGCCAGCAGCGCTAACAGCATCTTGAGCGTATTCGCGAACAGGTTTGACTGTCGGTATGTGCACCATTGTTGTATGGTAATATTCAGATCCAGATCCAGGGATCGATTCCTGAGATTTGACATTTTTATGTTCCGACAACAATAGGTAAGATAGTAAGTTACCTAGTTGTTGATGAGTACAAGTGAAGCTCGTTTCCATCCTTGGCCTTATCGTGACTTACCATCAGGTGAACTGAGGGTCAAGAGCGTGTTACTAAACGCATTGAAACTGTTGTATGTAAAAAAATCAACTTACCGGCGCCGGCACCAGCAGCTGCGCCGGAGATACCACCGGTAGGCCCTAAAACCGATGCACAATACTCTTAAGAAAATGTTAATTCAATACTAAATATATGAATAGCCTTATTACAAATAAAAATATGTTGAATGAAACTTTATGATATGCTGGATCGTATTGATAACATACCAGTAACACCTCCATTACATGTGTTATTAGGGACTGACGAAAAGCATAGTAAGTTGATTTTTAACCGACTTCAAAAAAGGAGGAGGTTATCAATTCGACCCGTATGTTTTTTTTGTGTGTATGTTACGCAATTACGCCGCCAGTTGTGGATCGATTTTCAAAGTTATTTTTGTATTCGATATTCAATACTCCTGGAGTGGTTCCAAGGTCACCAAAGTCAGAATCTGATGACGGGATCCCATAAAAATCGAGGGAAACCCTAAATTTTATAGGTACGTCCAACGTGTTTCATGTTTGTTCCGAAGTTATTCACGTATTTGCGTCTAGTAGTCATGAACCGAGCTGATAATGGAAGCATCCTTAACTTTGGGATTTCACCTGACCTTGCTGGTATTAAATTCACTGAAACTAATCCTTTCACTAAAAAGATAAAAATAAAAAATATTTTACAAAAGAAGCTGGAAAAAAAGCTGGTATTAAATTCACTAAAACTAATTCTTTCACTAAAAAGAAAAAAAAATATTTAAAAAACATAAGAACCGACTTCAAAAACACTAAAAAGTTAAAAATAATGTAAGAATAGGTACAGAAAACATCACACTTCTATATTGAAGTCGCTGCCAAATTTTAAGACTTTCTAAGAGATCATCGTATGGGACCGACTTCAATATATAAAAGTGTGATGTTGTCTGTACTTATTCTTACATGTAAGAAAAGTTAAAAGTACTTATTTTAAAGTTTTCAGTGTTTTTGAAGTCGGTTTTTATTTTTTGTATAATATTTTAAGACTGAAAGTTCAGCAGCAGCTTACGCTTGACCGCAATCTCGCCTGATGTTAAGCGATGATGCGGTTTATGGTGGAACGTGTTTGCCTAGTAAAAACCGATTCACTCTCGATTTGAAGACACCCAGGTTGTATTCATCGGGAAACACCCACACAGGCAACATGTTCCATTGTTCGGCGGTTCGTACGATGTACGTGTTATCAAAACGCTTGGTTCTCATGTTTGGAATGGCACCCTGTATAGCGGTGGCGCCTTTTCGTGTTTCTGGTTGTCAGATGGAAAAAAGGGCTAGGTGGTATTAAACTTAGCAAATCAGTCGCGCACTCTACACAATGTACACGGTAGAAGACCGACAAGCTGGCAACTTTGCTGCAATGTTATAAACTTAAAGTTTATCATTTAAATGACGATCTCTGCCAATAGGCTTTTTGGAGCATTTTCCAAGCTGATATTTGGCAGAACCATCCCAAAGGTGCGAATAGTATTCCATACACGAGCGAACTTGTGCTTTATATAGAGTGAGCAGCTGTTCCGGTGTAAAGTACCGTCGCACCTTCGAGCTATCGGCACCGATACATCGCGGAAGGTAGAAGTTAGTTCAAAAGACGTCCTTTTTGCAGAAAATAAGCAAGTCTGGTTCTTTGACTCGTTAAACTTGCCCAAGTTGGCATCATCGCCCCAATCAGAGACTCTCTGAAGAGTCAAGTTTAGGCGCTCGATCATACTTTCTCTCAGGGATTGGGTTTGCGAACCACTGGCTTGTGCGCTAGGTACGACAGTGCTATTAACTGCGCCCCCATAAATACCAGGCTTTAGCAGGTCATTTATATGAAACAAAAATAGGAACGCAGAGAGCACTGACCCTTGAGGAACGTCGGCGTTGATCGCCATTCGGTCAGACGAGCAGCTATCGACGACTACTCGTATGGATCGTTCACTCAAAAAGTCACTTATCCACGTAATATAACCCATGAAATCAGTGGTTAGGCCATACGAGGAGAGGAGACCTTGCCGATAAGACCATCATGTCAGACCTAGCTTACGAATCCTTTTAGTAAGTTGGTCAGTTTGAAATTTCCAAGATAATGTTGAATTTACATTATATGTACAGAGATATTTAAAAATATTTAAATGTTCTAGAGTAAAGCAACCACAAGTCAAATTATTGTTGTCAGATTGACATAATATGCGCTTTAATGTTCAAATCCTTTGGCTGTGTCTTTAATGTATTATTAAATGTTATATTTAGTTTAAGCTTTGTGTTGTAATTTCTTGATGGAACTCCATGGTGTCTTGTTATTAAACACTAATTTCACTAGTTCCACTTAACTCTTTATTATATTTGAGACGAGGTTGCCTGACGAAGATGTCTCGAAACCGGTCGCAATAAGTTAAATATAATAAAGAATTAAGTGGAACTAGTGAAATTTGTGTTTTAATAACAAGGTTAAATATTTATTTCAATTTATATTTATTTTAGAGTAAGGAAATTATCATTCAGAGAATGCATAGCTCTTCTGAGACCTGATTCTGCCACTAGTTTAAGATTATACCAAGAGATATTATGGAACACTAGAGCAGTGTCATCAATATTAATACATATATTAGTAAATAAGTTTCATCAGATTAGTTTTAGGTATATCTGCAACTTTTGTTACTCCGCATCATCCAAAGATTGACTAGCAGAAAATTTCTAAGGCATTCAGCTCGCCACTTTTGAACACTATTTGCACAGAAATAAATAAATATAAATTATTGTAAGATAGATTAAATCGATAACTTACCAGCAGCGGCTTATTAATACTGACATTAATAAATTATTTAATTATAACATATCCTACTTTATTATTATTAGCTTAGGTGATATATTGTTATGAGTAAAAGACAAGTAGTACTTTATAATCGTAGGAGGCTTTATGAATTTCAGTTTATGGATTACCTACTGATTTGTTATCAATACACTACGCACGTTATATAAACTTCACTACCATCCAACCAATTTACGTCAACAAAACAATAGAATGGAACAATAGAAAAAAAGAAACATGAAACAGATGTGGCTTCTTTTAGGTATAGCTGTCTATTTAAAAACACCAGCTGACTTGTTTAAGGTCTTGCCTTCGGCGAACATGTTACGTCTTGAATGTCAGCATTAATAATCAGCATCGATCGTTGCTAGTGCTGATGCTGATATTAAAAACAATGCTGACAATCCGCGGCTGCTTATGCTGATGCTGATATTCCTGGTAGAGACCTAATAATTCGCAAGGCTATTTGTACGTTGTTATGCATGAGCATAGTTCGCAGGTGATTTCATAATAACGATTGATATCGACTGTTGATCAGATTGAATATGGCAACTTAACATATTTTATTCTATTTATGAATTGATTTTATTTAGAGAAATTTGAATTTCTCCAGCAGTGGCACCTGCACCAGCAGCTGAGGAACCACCGGCTGATCCTGTGACCGAAGTTTTAGTACAAAAAACACGTATACAAATTTTAAAAGTTTCTAAATAACAATCACTTCACTAACTTCAAATTATATATGTCTTAGACGAGGAGCAATTGGCTTAACAGCATTACGCTAGCAAGATGGGTTGGTGTAGAATTTTGGTAAGTATGAGTTTTCTATCTCCTCAGAGGTACGATTGCGGTAAACTGAGGTTTTACGTCATCTACAAGAAATAAGCGGGGGACACCATGTATTCTAAATCTATCACTGCACTTACATGAATAAGCTACTTTGAAATAGAACAATTTTAAAATGTTGGAATGAAGGTCTTGAACAGATAATTATAAAATAAGTAATTAAGAATCCATAATAGGCCTTAGCTTCTATTACAATCGATTTATAGCGTAGAGTTTAAGTGGCACTTTAAAGTATTACTCACCAGCTATAGCGCCAGATTGGCTCCCGGCTATAGCGCCAGATTGGCTCCCGGCTATAGCGCCAGATTGACTCCCGGCGATGGCGCTAGATTGGCTCCCGGCTATAGCACCCGATTGGCTACCGGCTACAGCACCAGATTGGCTACCGGCTACAGCACCAGCTGCGAATAATATAAAAGAAATCAAGGATTGGCTGTAATACACACTACCCTATGTGTGTTACAGCCAATTTTTTTGTAGTTTAAATCATTTTATTTTTTTGACAAACAAAATGACATTTTTCCAATTGATTTAGCGGCCGAAGAGCTTCCTATCACAACAATTGGAATATCTGAAAAATGATAAACTTTTATAACAATATTAATGAATAACTTTTTTATTGGTTAGGTTATTAATTTATAATAAAAAGATAATAACATAAATATGTAAGTAGTAATAATTATATTGCTTCAGTTGGCCTACTACTAGTGGATGTCAATAACACTGAGGTTGAAATTCTCGTCTTAAAATTAAAACTGAAATCTTTTAATTGAGTAGCTCAAAATGCTTTAACGAATAAGACACCAGAGTCTAGAAAGTGCAGGTAGAATAATAAAAAAATTATTCAAGATGAAATAGTCATACTTGAAGTATGACTATTTCATCTTAAATACAACAATTTTTTATCTACACAACGGAAAATGGACGATTTTCTACCCCCTAGAGTATCAAGAAATAGTGTTTGAAAACGCAGGTTAACTCCTACACATACAAATATAATAAGTGAGCCATTTATTAATTTTTATCTAAATACTTTCTAAAGTCCTAATGCTTATTAAGCTGCATTTCTACAAAAGGCGTTCATTTGGTGGCTTTTTTTAAACTAAATCCAAAAAGTCTTCATTAAAATATGATTCGACAGAAATCTTTCCGTCCAAATTTTTTTACCTAAATTATTTTTAACCAAAATCCATTTTACCTAGGCCGCCGTAACTGCCGGATTGACTGCTGGCACCAGAAATGACTCCTGAAGAAAATAAACCAAGGTAAGAAAAAAAAATATTTGGGTATATATTTATTCCAGAATATTCTTCAAGTAGGTAATCGATAACTCCCTGTCTAAGTATTTTCTGATCCTTCTATTTACTGATCATGAACCATTCATTATCATGTCTTTGTTTCCATTTCGTTTCGTTTCGTCACTTACCATCATATTAAGGTGAGATGAAGACTAAAGTTTCCCTGATGTGATAAAATCATTAGAATCAAATCAGCGAATCTTTCCTTTTTTAAATCTCTCGGGGTTATTCAGTTAAATCAGACTTATCAGCTGTGGACCTATCTGTAAAATCTTTGCTAGTTTCATGACTATTGATTGACAAATCTAGCGTGATCAGATTTCAAAAGAGAACTCTATACGTCCTGGAGAAAAAAAATGAGCGTAGCGTAAGGTTCTCATTTATTTTTTTTATGTAATGTCTAGTGTTTATTTAAATATAATGTTTTTAATCATGTAGTATTCACCTTAGAAATTTGTGACATTTATAAATGTTAAATAGTGTGTAGTTATGGGTTTCATATTTATATATGAAACTTACCATTGCCTATGCCGCTTGAGAAACTACCAGCCTGACTACTGGCACCAGACCCGAATCCTGCAAAAGAACGTTGTCTATATTTCTCACAAACGAGGTAACTTGTAAAATTACCTCGTACAATACATTGTACCTACAATAATTTTATACAATGGCAGATTCATCTCTACCATTTGGGTTTAGATTTGAAAAACGTATTAAGATTGACTAAATATTATAGATACTAATTTGCGCTCTATATGTATTTTTTGCATTAATCCGCTAAAATCCGCTTCGAATTATGAAAATTGGCATGTCAGCTATTGAAAACATTTAATAATTATTAGTTTCAACATTATTATAATGAAATTACTTCGTGGGGATCGAAATGGGGTTGACAGTATGTTAAGAAAACCCGTCATTTTTGTGTAATTGAAATGGGAGTTCGTTATACTTAATTAATAAGGTATCTGACCACCCTCAAAGATACAACATGTATATTTGGAACTCGATGCCCTAAAGGGAGTAAAATGGAAGATGATAATTTGTGCGATATGTTTGTTATTTTGGATCTAGGACTATAAATATGTGACCACTGTATTATTTGGTTATTTCCATAACGAAATACATATCTGAAATCCCAAGATGGGAGAAACCAAATAGCCAAAATCAAGAACCAGCTGCTAGCGGAAATCTAGTGCTTCATTTCAAAAGAAGCATTGAGCGCAAATTTTGAGAAATCCGTTATAATTATAATATTTTACAAAACTCTTTGCAACTTACCACCTAAACCGTTGCTGAAACTGCCCGCGTGGCTACTGGCCCCACTGAGTGCTCCCCCTGTACAAGCAATAAAAAACAAGTGACGAAATACATTATACGACATGACTGCAGTAACTAAGGTAATCTAACATATTATGCAGCTTGTCAAATTGGCAATAAATAAGGCTTGTACATAAGATAACTTATATTTACAGTGGTTTAAAAGTTGTGACGAATGACGATGAATAAAGACGTTGTTCAGATCATCAAACTCAACAACTTTCACTTTGGACCCAACCCTAAAATAACGAAATAAAATTTGCAGTTTGTGAACACGCTCTTGACTGACCCAGCCATCTTAATATTATATGATTTGACGAACCACTGATCCCTGCTAGAGATCACCGCTACTGTACTTCATGAAGTAATAGATTTTTAACCGACTTCAGAAAAGGAGGAGGTTCACAATTCGATGTGTATGTTTTTTTTGTGTGTATGTTACGCGATTACGTCGCCAATTGTGGACCGATTTTCAAAATTCTTAATGTATTCGATAGAGTATACTCCAAGGGTGGTCCCAAGGTTACCAAAAGTAGGATCTAATGATGAAATCCCATAAAAATTACGGAAAACTCTGAAATTTTTAGGTGTGTCCATCGTGTTTTGTATGTATTTTACGCGATTACTCCGCCAATTCCGGACCGATTTTTAAAATTCTTTTTGTATTCGATAAAGTATAGTCCTTGAATGGTCCCAAGGTCACCAAAGTTAGGGTCTGATGATGGGATCCCATGAAAATCTAGCGAAACCTTAATTTCACCTAACGTAAGCGAAATCTTAATTTTAATCACCTTCGGTGAGCTGGTATTGAATTAGGGTTTCTCAATTCACTAAAAAGGTTTCATTCACTAAAAACAAAATTAATATTATTTTACAAGAAATAAAAACCGATTTCAAAAACACTGAAAAGTTAAAAATAATAATATAAGAATAGGTACAGACTACATCACACTTCTATATTGAAGTCGGTGCCAAACGATGATCTAGAAAGTCTTAAAATGCTTATATTATACGTTTGTGTGTTTTTAAAGTCTATTTTTATTTCTTGTAATTTTTTTTAAATGTAGGTATTTATCTCATTTAACCTTGCGCAAATTTTGGAACCCCGTTATAATAATAGAAGTGATTATAAAGTGATTCATTGAAACTTACCACCTAGACCGTTGCTAAAACTGCCTGCCTGGCTACTGGCCCCAGAAAGTGCTCCCCCTGTAAAAGTAAAAAAAAAAACAAGTGACGGAATACATTAAACAATATGAATCCAATGTGTAAGATAATGTGAAAAAATGTAGCTTGTGAAATTAGTAAAAGACAGCTTGAATACTAATAAAACCTAAAGCCTGTCCACAGATGGCCAAAATCATAAATACCATGAGCTCCGTTTTCGTGGAACGGACCATATAAATATGCCTATAAATTTTTATTCTATATATTTTAGCGTGACCTAAGCTTTGTTTGGTTACTTTGGTTACGCTTATGTGCTCATGTGCTTATGTTTTTTTTTATAAACGTCGCCCCACACTATGATTTTCTCCTGTATCGTGGGTGCAGTTACAAACATTTCTATGTTACATGCACATACGCCCAGATCGGAACAAATTTCTGTAGGCCATACAAAATATTTGTCCCGTACGGGAATCGAACCCGTGACCCGTTGCGCTGTGGGTGATCATTCGACGTCTCGACTTCTGCGCTAATCGTCGAGATTCTCATCGAGATCTCGGTCCCTGGGCCACATAGGAACTTCTGGTTTTCACTAGATGATTGGAGATTAGGGATTGATCTGGTTTAACCTATTTTGATTTTTTTAGGTGAAGTAAGATCTAGCCCGCCAGGCACAATATCTTTTTTTTCGAGGGAAATGCGTGACCGCGTCGTACCCGCCGTTGGCTCGACCGAGTTTTTTGCCTGTTCTTCTCGAGAAGGCTCTCCCAACTTCCGAACAGGTGTAGAGTCAACTTTTTTTTTTAATTTACTTTTAATTGTATTTGCATACATCTTAATAATTATGGTTGGGGTGTGTGTACAATGTACATACAAGGACTAAATAATTAGTTAATTAAAGACTTGTTTGAAGATTTTTAATGTTTTGTTTGCCGGAGTTTGGGACCGCGAGCATGTGTGGTGCCAGGCATACCCACAGGGAAAATAGCCCCAATTTTCAGATATAAATTCAGTCCTGTATAGTTCAAAGGAACTCGTTGAACTGGATTCTTGATGCTGACTATAGAAGTGCTAATACTAGTACCCTAAGTCCTAGACCTAGGGTCACGCCACAAGGAAATTAGGACCAAGGTATATATTGCTATCAAATGAAATGGTTTGAATAGTAAAGCACCATGAACCTAGCAACATTGCTCTTAATTCGATATGACCGCCGCTCAAAAATAAAAGATAAAATTTCATTTCCAGCCCCGGTTATTTGGGTATCAAATGTAAAGGCTTGAAAAGTAGAGCACTGTGTAAATTTAGCAACTTTGCCATAAATACAATATAAACGCCGCTCATAAATGGCGTAATGGCGTATTAAATTTGGTTTTTAACCCCAGTAATGTGGCTATCAAATGAAAGAGCTTGAAGAGTAGAGAACTATGAACCTAGTAACATTGACACTATTCGTTTAATTAAAAAACTGTCTACCTTTCATTTAATAGAAAGAAAAATATAAACGATATCAATATTATCTTTATAATCATACAAATTTTGCGCAAATTTTAACACACGCATTATCATTATATTTTACGTATTTCATTGAATCTTACCACCTAAGCCGTTGCTAAAACTGCCCGCCTGGCTACTGGCCCCAGAAAGTGCTCCTCCTGTTTATGAAATTAAAAAAAATTACATTAAATGACATAAATCCATTGTGTAGGATAATCTAACACATGTAGCTAGCATAAATAATCCAGTAGATTTAAGTGATAACACGATATCGAACTGTCATGTTTGGTAAGAACATTAATTTTATTAGATATGTTTAAGGAGCCGCACAGTACCTACTACTAGCGCCGCCATACGTTTTTTATTAATTATGATGAATTACAGACGTTTCTACAAAAAATAGCACAGTCACGAACTTAATATAGATATTTCAGATTTTTTTAGCTATTCAGGCATAGATAAAATGTATTATAGGAATAATCATAATCCGAATTATTGCCAAAAGTGGCCACTTTTAGCAATAATTATGATTATTTCTATACTTTCTCTATGCCTGAATAGCTCCCAAAAATCTAAAATATCTATATTAAGTTCGTGACTGTGCTATTTTTTGTAGAAACGTCTTTAATTCATCATCTATCTTCTATATAAATAAAAATGGATCATCGAAATGTATGTACGCCCATAACTTTCGAACGATTGCACCAATTTGATGATTCTTGGTTTTATGTATTCGTTATTTTCAGGACAAGGTTTGTGTAATATAAAAATTACAATAATTTAAACAAACATTTTAGTAATTTAGTTAAAAAACATGGCGATACAAAGTACGCCGGGTCAGCTAGTCTATATAAATAAAAATCAATGTGTGTTTGTCCTCTATGCGTTCCGAAACCATTCATCTGATTGTAATGACACTTTGGTAGGGTGTTATGGGGACACCCGTGAGGGTTCCTAGCAAAAAAAGGGCATTTACGTGGCATTGCAACGCATGCCGGGTAGAGCTGGTAATTAATAAAAAACGAATGGCGGCGCTAGTAGTAGGTACTATGCCCTCTTAAAAGATTTTAAGACATTCTAAGTAGGAACTTCTCATCATTCACTGGTTATCATGATTGGGTAAATAAACAGTATTATTGTAAGTGGTGATTTAAAAGAGGAGAATAAAAAATAGATTTTCCGAGTTTCTTGCTTGTTTTCGTGAAGGCTCTTCTAATTTCCGGACAAGTTTAATCAACTTTTTATTTACTTGTATTTACAGATATGTTGATTATGTTAAACAGGGTTTAAATATGTTTGCTTTTTTCTAATTAGAATTTTGTTTTGTTTTTGACATTATATAACATTTGACATTTAACATTTGCTAAAAGATTCTTATTAATTTTGTTTTAGTTAAGATAAAACGTAGGCGAGTTAATTCCCCGGTACAAACAAAAGCTGAGTTATACGAAATAGTTATATTCTTTATGTTGTTGAAAACTTACCACCTAACGCACTGGAGAAACTGCCTGCGTGACTACTAGCTGCAAAATGGAGGAAAATAATGAATGAATGAATGAATAAATTCTTTATTGTTAATAGAAGTCGCATATCCGTAATTATGTGCAAACAAAACAAATTATAAAAAAAATATTCAAAAATAGTGATATTTATTAATTTTAAATAGTTATTAAAATAATATAGTTTCAGATTATCAATGTTAGTTAGTTTAGTCACCAAGTACATCAGTTGTGGTTACTTAATTACCAGTATTTTGCTATACCCAATCATACATGTGTGAAATTTAAAACAACGATAAATTTGTTCACCGCACTTTATTTCTTTTGATGGAAACAACAAAATCAACAGAAAATTAATACTTGATTCCCACGTTTAAATCATATCGTTGAGAGCTTAAAGGTTAGCCAGTACCTATTGTAAGTATGAATTGTCTAAAGAAGTTTGTATTATAATATAAATTGTTTGTATACAAAAAAAATGTATATGTGAACTATTATCTATCCTAACATTATAAAGCTGAAGAGTTTGTTTGTTTGTTTGGTTGAACGCGCTAATCTCAGGAACTGCTGATTAAATTGAAAAATTCTTTTTTTGTTGGATAGTCCATTTATTGAGGACGGTTTTAAGCTATATAACATTACGCTACGATTAATAGGAGCTGAGTGTCAATGAAAAATGTTGCAAAAGCGGAAAAAAAGTAGTGTGGCAAAACGTAGTTCGCGGGCACAGCTATTTAAAATAACATTAAATGAATTGATTGATAATACGCTATTATTTTAATGGTGTGATAAACTATTCAAAGGGTGGAAGTCAGGAAAAGGATAGTTTTTTTACAGTGAGCCTTGCAATAAACTCCATTTCACCTAATGGTAAGTGAAAGTTTAAGCGCGAACGCACACGACCGACTATCGGTACCGATTTTTTGATGGTGGAAAATGAAACATCTTTACGTTCTAAGTTTCAATACAACAACTTAAAATAGGTGGGCCGATTTGTGTGACGGCCACGTGTATTTTTCTTATACTATCCATGCGTTACACCAATATGATTGTTAATATAGTTTCTGATATTTTTTTTCGATTTCACAATGTTTGAGATAAAAATCAATGAACAATGTACAATTTACACTTACCACTCGCTCCTGAACCACCGCCGATTCCATAGCTCATAGATTTTGCTGGTAAAAAGTAGTATTTTTAGTAACAACAGTATTATTTGAAACATCTTTTCAAAGCAATTTTATGCTGCACAATCTTTCTGTTTTTCATAAATCAATCGAAAAAGAAAGTTTATAACTTTATTAAGATTTTTGATTAGCAAATATTGAATCAATAGCGGCATCCATTGCAACAACTAAGCAATAATGAACAGGAACATGGAATGTAAACTGAAGTTATTTAACTATAAATTAAGACCTAGAAACTATAAACTATAAACTTCTTTTGGTAGAAGCTAACCCAATTCTGCAACCCAAGCAAAGAAAGGAATGAAAAGAAACTAGTGGTTATTTAGTAAGCCGGTTAAAAATATTTCATCATAATTATCACATAATGGCGTTTGTGATACGTCCCACGGCTGGACATGAGTCAATCCTTAGATAAAGAGGAATTATTGACCTACTATATCATGCTGACTAATTAAAGTTAATCATCTGTTCACAGATAGCGTAAATACGGAATCTCTAATACGGTAAAAATACTGAACTTACCTCCAGAAAATGATTGACCCTGATGAGCAGAGCTACTTGAGAAAGCTGTAAAATACAATTTCCACGTTTAGTTTCCATTATACTTTAGTCAGTATTAAAAAAAAATAATAGGCGCAATGGTTTAATAATCATCATTACTATCTCAGCCATAAGAAGCTCAGCAGGCAGTGTATGGCTCTATCTTGTAGTGTCTGGCAGACTTATGTTGGGCAGCAGCTGACAGACCTATGACTGGCAGAAGCTGGCAGACCTATGTCTGGCAGATCTTTGTTTGACAATATCTGGCAGACCTATGTCCAACAGTGTGCTAGTTTCCGGAGAAGGGGAGATTGGCCGTCTCCCACTATGTTAGCTTAGCGCAAATTATTGGGAAGTGTTCAGTTCAGAACGCAGGGCGATTTAAGGGTTCCAAATTGTATATTTTGTATTGTTCATTAAATATTATTTATTAATATTGAGACACTAACACTAACAGTATAAAAATAAACATAACATACATTTAAAAAGCTTGACAATAGCATTCGCATAGAAATTGTCACATTATTAGTTGAAAATAAAAGGGTTTCTAAATGTTTAAAATGGGCACATGCAACATGTTACAATAATAATTTCAAAATAAATAAATTATGTCGAATAATAAATAGACTCACATTGAATTGAGTTAAATTATTGTAATAGCATGTCATTAATTGATGAACATAGTATATAAGAGAGGAGCATAAAAAAGGAATGAGAATAAATATAAAAAGCTATGCAAAGGCTTTCAGTATTTTATTTCTGAATTGGGATAATGTACTTGTTATTAAATATCATATTATAAACAAATTTATCTAATAATTTTCTTATTTGAGCTTGGCTTAGATTTTTTAACTGACTTCAAAAAAGTAGGAGGTTCTCAATTCGATGCGTATGTTGTTTTTGTATGTTACGCGATTACTCCGCCAATTTGTCGAGCGATATTCAAAATTATTTTTGTATTCGATAGAGAATACACCTGAGGTAGTCCTTAAGTTTTTCGGGGAACTGGTAATTAATTTACTAAAAAGTAAAATAAAAATACAATACATAAAACCGTGCCAAACTCTTCAATATACTACTTCAATGTAGAAATGTGATGTTGTCTGTATTCTTATATTATTTTAAACTTTAAAGTGTTTTGAAGTCGATTTTTTTATGTAAGCTATTGACAGGCATAGTTATATGAAATATTTTTTAATACAGTGTAAAAGGTCCATTTTAAGTAAATGTGTTAAGTATTTTGACTGTATGACATGTTTTCAAAATTGGACGAACGCTGAAATGACTAGCTGTAAAAAATAATGTCTTATTTGTCCTGCTGTTTGCAAAGCAATAACGTATGTAATTATAAAAAGCATACTTACAGCCCGCTTGGGAACCAAAAGCTAGAGGCCCTGAAAATTATATATTGAGTATAAGTCAATAATCCTTTAATATCACGCTATGAAATCGTTCTATGAATATCTGGCGCTATGTTATACATGGAACTTTACTTTTTGATATATATTTTTTCATACAACTAAGTTAGCAAACAAACCGGCTGCCCACCTGATGGTAAATGGCCTATAACACGTAGTTCCTATAAGACTGATTCTTTTAGTGATGATGGACAATTTTACAAAATATCTGTCTAGTCATGGACCACTAAGTCTTTGGACTAATATAAATAGTAAATGAATCATTAGCACTGCCGACGAACCTGCTCATTGCCGGAAACGCCCGGACCTTAGTGATGCATAGTGATCTGCACGAGCGGCTTTTCGTATCATCCACAGGCGAGTACATACCGCCATGAAAAGCAGGACTAACCAACCTACCGAACCCTGAACCCATCTCTACCGACCGGCCCTAATTTCGGGAATAAATAGTTGTTTTTTGTTCACGAGTTGTGGTTTCTCTTTAGAAATAAGCCCTACATGCGACATTGGCGGATCCTTCCAGGGACCACCACTGCTATAAGATTTGCATATATACAGCCTCTACAAGTACTCCAATGTAGATACGTTGCCAACTTGTGAAACGTTAAGTTACAGTTCCCAGTAATTTCACTGCCTGTCGCCACCCTTCAAACCGGAACACAGCAACGCATGCACCGTTGCTTGGCGGCAGAAAAAGGTTAGATAGAGGTATCCACGCAGTCTCTAGTACCATAGACGAAGAATAATCCTTGGTAGTACTTAATATCCCTAAGGAAAATTGCCATTACATCCTTTTTGAAACAGTGTATTTTCACCTTCATTATCTGGCTCAAAGTCAGTACTTTGAATGTTTGCTATAGTTTAGGTATAAAACAAATGTTTTTTATAATATATTCTCTATACCCATTCCGCAAAATTTTATTTGATTGACTCAATTTACAAAGCATTGTATCTAGTGTTGATCAATATCCGTTAAGTTTTTTTTATTGCCACTAAGTTCGCAAACAAGCAAACTGCCCACCTGATGGTATGTGGTAACAGTCACTTATAATACATGAGACTATTGTGAGATTCGCAGCAAAACTGCAACCCACGCTAAGAACCACAGCGTATACGTTGCCAACATGTGACATCAAATGTAAAGTTACGGTACCCAGTAATTTTACTGCCATATCGTACCCTTCAAACCGGAACACAGCAATGCAAGCACTGCTGCTTTGCGGCAGAAAGAGGTAAGACGGAGTTACCCAAGCAGATGACCCTGATACAGAGTCTCTCTCCTTCCCTCCGGCAAGTGAATGAAACCAGTAAGGGTTTTGTAAAGAGAACCACGATGCGCCGACATATTGTATGTAATGGAGTCTAAGGGCGATAGGTGTGGTTGATGGTTCTTGTTGGGTTTCTTATCGTTTGCGTTCACAAAGCATGCAAATGATTCAAGTTTATTAAAAAATAACTAAGTAGGGTTTAAACGAGGACATTTACTAGGTGTATCTGTAGAAGTAGGCACAAATAAAATACTTTACCGTATCCACCGAAGTACTGCGGTAGGCCTGAAAATGAGGACCATCGTTTAGATAGCTACAAAATTGTTTTTGTAATAGAATTTTCAAAAACTATACACCATCAGTACTGCATAGGCTTGATTGGCTCTCATAAGGAAAAAATAATAATTCTCTTATTTACTTTTAAATTAACCGAGGGTAGGTTAAAGTACTCAATTGAAAAACAAAGAGTACATTTTGCAGGAACTTTGAGTAACATTATAACTTTTAGGCACCCGATTGCTTACAAAAATAACAAACCTTAAAAACCAAATAAAGATGTTTTCATTAATCTAAGATTGTTATTAATGATACAAATAAATATCGCAATGTTTGAGGGTTCAACAAACAACTTCGGTTGGCTCCATTACAAAGAAGCTTTCTACTACGGAGTTTTTGGCAGCTTATTATCACATCTCTTGGAACGTAATGACACATCTGATAATGAACGTTTTTCGAATCACAGCGGAACTTATTACAAACGACTTGATAGTAAGCAGACGACTTGATCATCATCATCACCATCATCACAGCTCATATACGATGGGCTCAAGCCTACCCTATGTTAGGATGATTAGGCCTTAGTCAACCTCGCTGGCCCAGTGCGGATTGGTCGACTTCACATACACCATTGAATTTCTTCGCAGATGTATGCAGGTTGCCTCACGATGTTCCAATCGGGAGGTCCGGGGCTCGAGACCGCCATGTACCAATGTGTTTTTTGTTTCGAATTTCATGTGTACATTTGTCTGATGCTTCTACGGTAAAGGAAAGGCAAGTACGAAATCTACAGCGCCACCGACGCTTGAAACTAAGCAGACGACTTGATAGTAAGCAGTAACTGCCGCCCATGGACTTTGTTACATCAGGGACATGGCTATCTTATCTCACTTCTTCTCCTAGCGTACCCGGCACTTCGACCCCTTTTAATCTTTTGTGCGACCCCTTCTTATTGGCTTAGTAATTGTTATCACCAATGTTGGACCAGGTTATTTCACCCATAAGTTTTACAATTGGCCCAGGTGGGATAGCCTTGAAGCTCTCAGGTTTTGAGACTATTTCTTCTACGAGCTAAAGAATCGCATTGACACAATAAGTGATACATTCTCTCCTCTTTCCCTTTATAGGGACATAGATTAGCCACTGTCTACTGTGAATGTGACTCTCAGCAAGTCTTCGCGATTCTGTCAGATATAATAATTTGATTATTATTAATAAAAACTAAAATATCTCTTTTTCTATATCATTTAAACAACAGTTTGTTTTACTAATTGGTCATAAAGAAAATCATCAATCAAGAAGTCAATCGAAAACAAACTTGATAAGTTTTTAACGTATTGAAGTAACTTACCTCCATGAGGATGTAGAACTGAAATAAATAATAATATGTTTAAATATCTTTTTAATGTCTTCTTAATTCAAAACAATATCAATTAAATGTATAAATGGTGTTTTGGTAGTAATTATATTAGTATTGAGTATAAGAATTTTTAACTTCCTTTCTTTGAGGGTAATCTAATAAGTGTATTCCATAATCAATAATTTTTATTTACAAATTCACCAGCTTTCCGCCTGCGGCTTTGTGCGCGTGAATAAATCAATTTTATTTTTTGTTTTTTCGTGTTCTCTCTGGGATATAAGTAGTAAATTTTCGTAAAAAAGTCAAATAATGTTGTGCCTATCGGCTCTATTGAGGAATAAGGAAGCGCCCACTCGAGGAGACCGGGGGGGGGGGGGTTATTGTATAAGAAAACATCAATCGCAATCGCTTACAATTTGACAGTCGCAGTACATCCATTACTGTGATATAAAAGGAAGTCGACGCAGAGTCTTGTGTTCGCGGTGCAATGGCTGTCAAATTGTAGGCGACTGAATAGATTTTCTTTAGACAATAACCCACCTGGAACCCAAGAGCTGGCAACTTTCTCGTGCAACGCATAAGCACATTGCATTACAAAGAGGGAACGCTGCCAGCATTTTTGGAACTCTGCCGCGGCCATCATGTTTGGAGGAGAGCTAAAATGGTTTTTGAATTTTTACTTATGTAATTTATAACGAACTTGTATAATATGAACACAAATAAAATAAAGTTGAGTAAAAAAAACACATATATTTCTTTTCAGTAAAAAATGTTGTGGTTTTATTTTCATATTTTTAAATCGAGACATGATGGATGTCCCAAATAAATCCTTCCATCCCCATTTAACCTCCATTTTATCTCATTCAGGGATGGGGCTCCATGAAAATTACCACATTATTCTATCTTTCTTAAATGTCCAAACCCTATTCTTATATTAACAAATTCGAAAATGATGATCAATAGCAATAAAAAAATGTCGAAGTACAAAATCGAGGTAAAAACTAGTCAATCTTTTACGTTTGACCAAAATACACCTGGTGAACTAAATTTCATCAAGATCGGTTACATAGTTTAGGAGTTTATCCAGGCTGCAAACATTGTTATTCGAAATTTTTATCTATATCGGATTCCCTAACATATAGAAACAGAGTTAACCCTACTGTTGGAACATACAAACAGTCCCTTTCAGATTAGCAATCTATAGGTAGCTTAGCCTATCAGAGTGATGGGATATCAAAGGGTTAAGCTGACCTCCAACTTGGGTATGCCTTAGGACTCTAGTCCAGTAGCGGCTATTCCGCTGGTGTCCCCATATCCAGCTAAATCTCCCCCCGGAATCATATGGAGAAAGGTCAGCTAAGCACCAGGATCGCCTGGCTCAATCCCTTAGGGGTTCCCCGTGAAGTTAGTTGAGTATAGTACTGTTTTAACTGTAAGTAACGAGTTCAAGGAGGCTAAGTGATCCAGGTGGACGAACTCGAACTTTTTGAGGCGAGGGAATCTGTTACAATGCCAAAGGGCTAAGTTGACTAGGCTATACACTAAGGTATACCGTAGGACTCCGGTCCACCAGCAGTTAATCCGTTGGTGTCTTCATATCCAGCTAAATCATTCCTCCAAACCTATTCTCCCCTATGGAGGTGCCTTCGGGATCGAGAACATTCGAGAAGGTCAATTCACGCACTTAATTGAACGCACACCCTGGTGACAGGCCCAGCAGTATAACTATAGCAGTACAAGCTGGGACTCCGCCTAGGGAAGGGTCACGAGGGATCGCTCAAAACCGCGCTGAGAACGGGATGGCGCGATACACAGCAAGAGCGATGTCTCTGTTTTAATATTATTTTCACCTTGCTATAAGCGATCATGGTAGCGCCCCTGGTTTACTCGTTTGTAACCCTTCAGACGGGTGCCCAGGTCAGGGCAATAACATCTCCCAGGCAGATGTTGGTGCGATTGGGCTAACCCCTCATGTCTCCTTCTATCCAGTCGCCTGCGGCGGGGCGGCAAGAGGATCCCCTTCCTACGCTCTCTTCGCAACATCCTGCGAGATAACGTCTTCGCAGAAGGAGGCGACAGCCTTCCATACCGTCGCGCAGGTCGCCATCCTTCTAATGATTTTGGGTAGTGCGAGAGCTCCGTTGTGACTCATCATCATCATAATCATCAGCCCACACACGTCCACTGCTGGACATAGGCCTCTCCAATTGCACGCCACTGAGCACGATCCGCGGCTACTCTCTTCCAGCTTTTGCCAGCCACCTTGCGAAGATCGTCGCTCCACCTAGTCTGAGGGCGTCCTACACTTCGCTTTCCGACGTATGGGGTCCACTCTAGTACCAATTTTCCCCAACGGTTGTCGGTTCTGCGGTTGATGTGGCCAGCCCATTGCCACTTCACTTTTGTGACTCAGTGCAAGAACAAAAGTATCGCGCCATGGTCGCCAGGCCGGGCACTTCATGAGGGTGTGCTCGGCGGTGATGCTACTAGGCCTAACACAATCCGGAACAAAATGTCCTAGTATTACAATTCGTTTGACATTATTATTATGTCGTGGGACTGGTAAAGGCCATGGACATAATAATCAAAACTTTTAAATCCATGGTAAAGGCAGTAAGATGTTGTAAGCTAGCCAAAGGACTTTGACTTTGATTGGAATTATCCTTATACTTCAAATTTGAACTTACGGAATCCATGGTAAAGGCAGTAAGATGTTGGTAGCTAGCCAAAGGACTTTGACTTTTGATGGAATTATACTTATACTTCAAATTTGAACTTACGGAAAGGTTGACCGCTCGCATATCTTGCAAGTAAGACCACCACCAGGTTCACAATGGCGTTCAAAGCCAATCGGGCTTCCATGGTGCGTTGATGGAGTCTAAAGAATGCAGACCCAAGTCCGTGTTGGACTTTATAAGAAAAAATATAGGTAATTATAATATTTTACTGTCGAATAGTTATATTATATTCGTGATATTATAAAATAATATTTAAGGTGTTTTATGGCGATTCGTGTACTTCATTGTCATTAACATTTCTTTTATTGTATGATAAGAGCTTTTTGATGTTTGTGTTAAACAAATTGCTTAAAATATAATAGTGAATAATTTGTTATTTAGTCAAAGATCTAATCGAGAAGTGAATGGTATTGTTATTTTTATAGAATTTAGTAAATAATAACGGTCCCTTTAATAATTGTATGGTTTATTGATTCTCATTAAAGTGCTCGTACCAATGTGTATATCTATTAAATTATGTTGAATTCTCATATAGTACACACTCCTGTGAATGTTGGAGGCTCTACACTGGAAGTTGTTGATGAATACGTTTACCTGGAGTAAATAGTCCAGCTCGGTAAGTCCAACTTCCAGAACGAGCTAAGTCTATGAATCCAATTCGTCTAAGCAGCGTTCGCAGCATATTATAGGCCCATCTACCGCAGTCTCCTAAGACGAAAGTCTTCAATTCGTGCGTTTTGCTAATGACGTACGAAATTGAGACGTCGCCGCTTACAATGGGACTTATAAAAAGGCTCACAGGTCGCTCGTGGTTTCTCTTCGCCATTATATCAGAAATGATGAGATCCGTGGAAGAACTAGAGTTACTGACATAGCCCAAAGAATTGCAAACGTTAAGTGGCAGTGAGCAGGACACATGGCTCGCAGGGCTGACGGTCATTGGGGCGGAAAGGCCCTCTAGTGGCCTGTGAGATTCGCAGCAAAACTGCAACCCCCACAAGAACTACAGTGTACGTTGCCAACTTGTGACATCAGAGAAAGTCACAGTTCTCAGTAATTTCACTCCCATATCTTACCCTTCAAATCGGAACACGGCAATGCAAGCACTGCTGCTTTGTGGCAGAAATAGGTAAGACGGAGGCATCTAAGCAGACGACCCTGGTACAGAGTAGTTAGTATTAGTAGTAGTTAGAAGTTTTCTTAATGAGAATTAGGGAACAGCGGTTTTCGTAGTATATATATTATCTACCTAATATTGTCATACCCCACAATCACCGTTTTTTTGTACGTAAATGTTTCCACTTTATGATGCAATTTTTTTTCATAATTGTTAAGTTGTTATAAGGCATTGATTTGACAAGTAATTTTGCTGTATAAATACATATAGTAAAAAATTTGTAAAAACATTTCATATCGCACGAGTCAAGCAGATAAAGGTTATAATATCTAATATAAGATATGATTTTAGAACCTTACATGTTTTTAAAAGCTATAAAAATATAGCATAATCGCCAGTTAGTCTGTTAATGGCCTTATCTATCTTCTATAATAGTTACGGCTAAATGCCGAAGTACGGTTACAACCTGTTTTTAGCCGGTTAGACCTAGGTGCAGCCAGCAGGTAAGGTTAGGAGTGCAGCCGGCTAAAACTAGGTGTAACCGAACGTCGACTTTTAGCCGTATATAACATATATAAAAATGAATCGCCGTCCATCAATCTCGATAAAACTCAAAGGCGGCTTAGCAGATTTAATTTTTTGCTTTAACACAGGGGTGGCTTAAAAATAAAATACAAGGGAAAATCCTAAAGAAAAGCAAAAAAAATGTAAAGCGATGATTTTGCATGGAAAATGACGGTACAATTCGCGAGTGTTTAATTAGATTGTCTAGCTAGGTCAGTGGTGCTTAACCGGTGATCCGCGGACCACTGGTGGTCCCAGGAGCAGAAATGGTCCGCAAAGCCATCAGAAAAAAATGATACAGATATAAGAAACAACTCTTTATTCATATTCTCTATATAAATATTTGTCTAGAGTTGTGGTCCATGGCTAGACAGATATTTGTAAAATGGTCCCTTGTCACTAAAGGTTAAGAACCACTTGTCTAGGTGATGCTAATTTCACTGGGTCAGCTAGTTATAGTTATGTATATAATACAGAGTGGTTATTTTGAGTCTTATACATTAAATATATTCCTCAAACAATAAACAACTTTATGGCAATCAAAATCAGAAACGAAACAATTGAATAACGTAACATGCTGCAGAGTATTCTCGATATTATGAAGAAATAACAAAGTTATGGCGCGCCTACGATGCAATAAGGGAGCATAACCTGACAATAGGTTTCGATATTGGAATCAAGCCCATAAAACCAAGATGTCTGCATTCATAACAGGCCGGAATGAGTGTTCGAATCCAGGCATATTTGCATTGTCTTTTTTATAAGCGGGACTATACCCGAAGGCGGTTTAAAGCTAGGTATGTGAAATATTTACTTAGGTAGATTAATTTGTACATATATATATTACTTTTTCTTGCAACGTAGGAAATGTTAACTTACACTTTTATCTATTTACGACCGGTTTCAATATCCTAATCTATGTGTGGATTTGCTAACTGGAGATAGAATTTTGACGTATTTTGTATGGAGCTAATGTCAAATGCCTATCGCTAGTAACCAAATCCACAGATGGATAGAATATTGAAACCGGCCGTTAGTGTACACACAATGTCATATTGCAGTATCTCGGTGTGTGTCATATCATATTTTAGAAAAAATCAGTAATGCCATAATAATATGTTCACAGTATCAGCCCACAACGACAGTCATGTTTGGAATACGACAAGAATTAATATAGAACTGAAATTATGTTGTTATTTATTAATACCACCTCATTATGCATAAAATCCCTTATTAACGAGTTGTAAAAAAAACTGATTCACGTAGGTAGTTTTTGCTTTGACGAAATAACAAAATACTACTGAAATCTACGACACAATCTTTATATTTTTATTCATCAATATCTTTTTAATAACCTAATGGCATATATTAAAAAAATAGTCAACTTCCTAATGAATAATTGCAAGCCATGCCATCTCTTTCTGGAAAAAAGAATTATATATGTTGACTAGCTGTGGCCGCAAACTATTCATTTCGCTTTCCTTTATAATTATCAAAAAAATCCGAAGAGGGCCAACCTTATCAGGGAGGTGTATAAAATATAACCTACGACCTATTCTTAGACCTACTAAATATACTTATAAAAATTGATGATAATCGGTTAAGCCGTTTTGAGGAGTTCTACAACAAACACTATGACACAAGATTTTTTTTATATACGAGTATTGGACTATCTATGCCCGCGAATTACATTTCACCAGAACCAATACTAATATTGCTATTAAAAATGGGGGTTGGTGGTAGAAAGGTGAAAATTAAGGGTTATAATTAATTTTTGATGCCAAATAATAAAAAAAATCTGGAGAGGGCCACCTTCATCACCTAGGGGTATAAAAAATAGCCCACGACCTATTAGCAGACCTACCAAATATACACAAAAAAAATTATTAACAAAAAGTGTGCGTTTCCCTATTCATCTCACAGCATATGTCATAAGATAGTGTACATCTTGCCCAGACGGTGGCCGATAGATTCGAATGCGAATACACGTGGTATGGTATGTCGCAGCCTTGAATAGTGCGCGAGATCTCAAGATGGTGGGTACAGAGACAGGCGTGGCGATGGCTTGTGAGTTTGCCGAAGACATGGCCTGGCTTTAGTCCATTTAAAGTTAAATTTGGGGTTGCATTTGTCAGAGGACGCAATTTTATTTTAATGTAAAATTATAGGAAAAAAGTTATAGCGACCAATAGAACATTTTTGTCAAATTTGTTATTTTTGGTTCTACGACTAAAAGTTACTTAACCAAAGTTGTAGAGAATTTTATGTGCAACAAAAAATATTGTAATAATTTTTTGTCAAACCTATAGTTTGTCAGATAAACTATAAAAACCATTTGTACCCCTCATTCCAAGATGGCGGTCGTGGGACAAGGGTTGCAACCGCCGGCTACCTCTGGTGGCAGTACGATCGAGGCGAATTTCTCGCCATGGTTCGGCTCACCCGCGCGGCGGTGGATCCAGTGGGATCTGTCGTTGGGCAACCCGTTACACGCACTGAGCGTGCCGGGGGCCTGGCGCACTGAGCGTTGACCCATGTGGAAGGCAACCACAATAAAAAACCAATCCTGGGTGTAGAGTGGCGCAATTCTGCGCCGCTCCACAAAGCAGCAGAGTCCGGCAGGGAGTCCGGCAACGGACATGTCAGTGGGAACAAGGCCTAACTGTACTCTTCTTTCCCCTGTCTTGTGACGGACGGAGAGCTGCTGGGGAGGTTTTTAGTGGGTAAGTCCGGGCCGAGTTCGGTCTGGGGAGTCCCACATATCCTCGTGGTTTGGCTAGACCACGAGGAATGCGTAAATGCATTTTCCCCCCTCCCAAAAAAAAGGGGTTGCAACCGCACAAACTTGAATTTAACTTTACAATAACCCCTCCTTGATATCTAAAGAATAAAATTGCGTCCTCTGACAAATGCACTATGAGCCCAAAACAATGTAACATTTCAATGGACTAATAACCCATCGCTGAAGACGGAACGCAGGGGGTTTTTTCCGTGCACTAAGCCGTGTGAGTCCCACACATTCTTCCGCCGATTCGTCCACCGTTTGGGACAGTACAGAAATTAAATTTCTGCCTACAAATAAATCTCGATTGATCGCAGTCGCAAGTGATCGCTGCTGATACAACAGGCGGAGACTACCCACTAAGCCATCTGAGGGGCAATCGCACTATCTACAATATTTTAACCAAATCAGAAAGAAAGAAAGAAAATCAATTTTATTTTAACTCCACAAGACAGTACACAATTAACATTACAAATACAGAGATGACAATTAACATTTACAACACACACCGTGTAACGCCATGTGAAGTCAAAATTGCGTCAGCTCAGTTTAAGCAGCAAGCGAGGCAAGCTGCACTGGTTTTCTGCTGAACGCAGTAGTGACATAAGGTACAGTCGGCCTCAAAAGTAGCTAAACATTTTAGTACCATGTCACACCAACTATTAACAGTGCAATATAGGTGTAACCGTACAAAATAAAAGGAATAGTTGGTGTGATGTGGTGCTAAAATGTCCATCTACTTCTGGGGCCGTCCGTACCTACCCAATACACACCCAATTTACAAGCGAGCCAACACTATGTACATTCAAGCGTAGATTCGGAACTCAGCTCCTCATGTGAATATGACATTGACAGACTGTACATTCTGTCATACGTAGTTATTAGTCTGTGATTCTGTCACTGTAAAATTCAACCAACGCGTCTTAGCTACTATCTCTATTAGTCTGTGGTCTTATTAAGAGAACATTAGAACATTATTATTATTATGTACATTTTACAATCTCTATCTGAAAATACGTGAAATGATCAAAAAACAGAGTTATTATACCAAAAGGATAATTAGTTTAAACAAATACAGTTCAATACACAATCAAAGTAATATAGGTGGCGGAATAACAATAGAAACGTTTCCGTTCCCATTCATTTTGACAACAACTTGACAGCTGTCAGATGTCAAACATGTTCGTAAATAGTGTGATAAAGCCCCCTGTGTCTGTAACACAACGGTGGACAAAACTGAATTTGAGTCGAAATTAATTCTTCAGACTAATCATCGTGTGCTTATGCATAATCACTATCTGTACTAACATTATAAAGCTGAAGAATTTGTTTGTTAGGTTGAACGCGCTAATCTCAGGAACTACTGATTTAAATTGAAAAATTATTTTTGTGTTGGATAGTCCATTTATTGAGATAGGCTATAGGCTATAATAACATCACGCTACGACTCATCAATGAAAAATGTTGCATTAACGGGAAAAAATATATGGCGAAACGTAGTTCGCGGGCACAGCTATAGTAATTATCATAATTCGTTTATTCGCATGCGCTTAATAGCAGCGATATAACGTATTCATATTTATACGTCTGTGGATATATAGGAGTCCTTTAGTCTGTGGTATAGGCAGTTAAAACAACTTAAAGCTTTGAAGCTTCCATGGTGTGTTGATGGAGTCTAAAATCTGCACACCCATATCCGTGTGAGACTTTATAATTCGAATATTTGTATTATAGTCGTGATATCATGAGATAAGAGGTATTTAACTAATATATTAGACGCATAGAACTTAAAATAAAGTTATTGAAAGTAAAAGTTGAGGTACCATCGAAATACCATTTCCGTGAACATTATTTAATGTATTTTAATATCAACTGACATAATAATTTCTGACTAAACAGACATAATTAGCAATAGGTGGTGCGAAGTAAGTTGAAGATTTGATAAGATAGACTACACACCTGAAAAAAAAATAAAAAAGCTTAAAGTTTATAAATAGTTAATTGGAAAAGTCAGCTATGAAATAGCATTTTGCGATAAGTTTCTGTTTAACAAAATGATAATTGCTAGAAATACTTGTATGTGAGTCTTACTTACTGCACTAAAAGTATCCAAATTCATAACAAAAAACCCTTTGGCTGTATATTGGAACGGCTTCTGAGCTCTTACCATTAAAATCAAGAGCATTATTTTAGTCTCCTTATCAGCATATGGCCAGTCAGCAAAATATATGGCCTCTGACAATTCAGAGCTCTGGAAAAATTACGATAATATTGAAAAAAATAGCGGAATGCATAATGCATTCCGCAATTTTTTTATATAATGGTTATATATTCATTACAAATAATGGCACTATAATAAGTCACGTAATATTTATTCTAAATTTATTTCTCTTAAAAATTCTTTGACCAGTTAAAAATGTAACATTTGTAACAAACGACAAATCTACAGGATGAAATTGAAATCATTTGACAAACTTTAAACAGAAGTGGTAATTGCATTAAGAATTCATATAAAATGTATAAAAAAGAATTCTCAATGAATCAATATTTAAAAAGATACATTGTTATATCGTTTTGTTGCGTCGACTGTAACCGACGCTGAACTCAATGACTGACGTAAGACGCACGCCACTCGTCTGATACTCATGTTTTTGTAATTTTATTGCAAGTAGTAAACTTGTAAACAAGAATAGTTATGTAATTATTATGTATTTTTTAAATTTGTATTATAACATTTATTTTATTGGTTTGATAATATTCATGTTGTACATTTCTTGATCTATTATTATTTGTACATATGTTTATCCACTTAATTATAAAAAGCATGTAAAAATTTGTTGTTAACTCCAATACATAACAAATATTGATACTTTAGTATCGATATTTGTTATGTATTGGAGTTCTATCGTTAAAAAATTGTCGATTGTATTCGATGCCATCCTGATGTTGAAAAATATCAAGTTACGAGGTGAGAGAATTTCTGTGACGGTGTTATCTATACTAATATTATAAAGAGGAATGATTTGATTGTTTGTTTGTTTGTATTGAATAGGCTTCGAAACTACTGAACCGATTTTGATGAAAGTTGGTATAGGGATAGTTTGAGACCAGGGGAAGGACATAGGCTAATTTTCCTACGGGAAAAAAATTCCCACGGGTAAACAAAAATAAGGCGGGCGAAGACGCGAGCGGTAAGCTAGTTCTGTATAACAAAGAATTTCATGATCAACGTGTTTTGTCCTATTCTTAATCTTAGTACTAGGCGAACACCATCAACAATGTAGTTTTATGCGCCCATTGCTTCTGGAGCCTATCACGCAAGAAATTGCAGATCGTATTATAGAAGTATGTGGATGCTAGTAAGTGGACGCTATGTGGCATGAGGAGACCAGTACGACCAGAAAAATGCGAGCTGACACAGAGCGATAAGTTCTAAATTGGAAAACCAGGTATGCTGACAACTAACTAAGGCCCTTTGCACTACTGGGGTGCTATGGAAAATCAATACCTTCCTTAACCTTAAAAATGAGGAAATAAACAAGTAATGCAATAATGAATGACTATTCATTTTACAATAAATAACTTCATAACAACTGTGGGTAAGTATTTATATTGATCAGAATAAGTAAAATGAAATGAAATTGACGTATTATGGTGAACTAATTAAGCTTACGTGATCACTAAGAACTTGTCCAAGTATACATTGAAGAAATATTTCTATCAGTAAGGAGCAAAACATGAAGAAATAGCGAAGTGATTTATACAAACTGTCTACTACCTGAAAAGAAAATGAGTTATATTTTCATATGGAAATCATTTTGTATTGTATACTTAACAATTACTCGAAATTAACATCCATTACCCACCGTAGCCGTAAATATTGTAAGGCACATAAGAACCGAACTAAATACATAGCTAAGTAAATATACATTGCCTAAAACATAATTAAGGTCTTCAGCAACTCTAAAATGAAAAAAAACAAATACATATAAGTCGGCTATATGAAATGTCAAATAAATATTATAGATACGAGTAGTCTGACAGTATTTTTTTTCCTTTATAATTATATAATTTGGTGCTGTGACTATAACAAAGTGTATCAAAAGAGTTAATTTTGTAAACTTAAACTTATTCCACTTATAAAAAAATATTAACTAACTGGCTTAAGGCTTGATGTTGCGCAATGATTTTCTTCAATTTCTTCTTAATAAAAAAATGCGTTTCAGCAACATGAACACTTTGCGTCATTTTCAGAACATCCTCAGCAACAACCAAATTTTCTATATCGTTTCCTAACACTTTTAATTCCATACACATGTGTGTTGTGAAAGATATATTTATCATACCCACAAAAGTATATATGCAGATCACTATGAAGGTCATGATACACTCCCAGAGGTAGGCGGCATTATACCAACTAATTCTATCAAAAGGATACCACCCTTCAAATGGATAGAGATATTGTGGCTCCATACCAAGAATATTGTTTGTATAATACATAATGATTCTAGGAAATGAGTCAACAAAAACAACAAGCAAAGCAGAATAGTAAAACACGAATCGCTTGATTAATTTTGAGATTCTTGTGTACTTTGCAACAATGTTCAAATGGTTTTGGTTGTCACTAACCACATCTCGTAAGTAACTATGGAAATGACAAAATATTCTATGGTATACATCGCGATAGACATGTATACAAATATACTTGAGGAAGGACATCAAAACAACTACCAAGTTGGGCATAATGTTAACAAATTCCAACAAGTCTGTAAGGCCTGTTAAATAGAGAGTGATTATCAGCTGCACAGCAGTTAAAATCGTTAACGAGATTATCAGGCAGTATAGGAAAGTCAATAACTTTGATTTTCCAACGAATGGATATGCAAATATTGCTGTGCCTATTTTTGATAAGTACTCCAACTCGTACAAGAAATCGTCTTTGATTTTTGAGAAAGACTTGATAGACATGATGTTGATAACAATCAATCGAAATCGAAAGCCGTTAAACTGACTTCGCTGACTTGGAACAAAGAAAGTAAATAGCTAATACACCTTTTAAGAGAGACGTAAAAGTGTCGTACGTATGATAGGGGTTAATTTAATGACTCGGCACAGCAATCAAATGCTTATAGTGTTGTGCACTAACCTGTGAGATAGCAGCTACTCGTAGATCTATGAATTCAGCAAGAAAATATTGTTTGATCTTGTTTTAATATTGATAGTCAACAATGAATTAGAAAAGTTTTAAAGATATGTGATTTCTTAAATTAAACTAATTAAAAAAAGTAACAAATGATAAGTGAAATAATAAATAAATGGCAATATAATTAAATTGTTAAGAAAAAATCTGCTACGCAGGATTGCCAATCGCAAGAAGATCCTGTGGTTATTTAGTACCATGGTGTAACTTATTCTGTGTCATTGTCATTGACAATGACATACACATTGGCCTTTTATTGCATTTTTTTTCGAATGGGGCTTCTAATGAGGGTTTCTGCTTTAATGGGTGTCAATGGACAGAATTGCAGATTCTCGCAGACACAAAGCCAAAATTGAAACATCCAAAGCCTTTGCGCTCACCTGAAATTACTGCCTAGGCATCATTTTAACGGCATTACTGACTTACATTTACGATAATTAATAAGGTCGATCTGATACTGAACGATAGACTATGCTTTAATACATTTTACTCAAACACTATTAAAGACTCAGGTTACAAACGCAATCATTGTATCCACAAGACGTTGCCACGTGGCGTTTACCAAGGTTCTTTTTTAAAAAGACCTCATCAGACGTCATCAACGTAGCTAACCCTAATAGAGGTTCATTGGAGATAAATCCGGGTACAGTTCGAAAAAACAAAGTTCTCATCAGCAATCCTGAGTCTAATGATGAGTTAAAAGAAAATATAAGCAAAGAAATTCAAAATATTATAATATCATATACGTGTAGAGCCGTCATTGAAAATTTTCGGACATGAGTGGAACTTCTAACTTCTTCGAAGTCTTAACTTGCAGAATAACTATCGTCTCTACTAGCTAGCTAGCTAATATTTAAAAAATCTAATAAATATATCTGATAATATTCATGTGATTTGTTTAATTTTGCAAGTCAAATATTCACCAAATGTATGGGAACTTACGTAGTAAATTATTTATCAGAGAAAAATATTATACATCAAAAAGTTCTGTTGGCCATTTTTTTGTATAAATTGAATACATTCCTATGACCTTTACAATTATAAATGGCTTTGCAAACTACGGTACTATTAAATCCATTTACTAACTGAAACGTCAATCAAAGCTCTTTACTTTAATTTACCCATCAATCCCTCGTACAACCATATATTTGAATATAAACGCGGTGGTAGGTTGAAAACCTTCTATCTGGTAATTTAATATTGACAGAAATGGGTCAAGATGCTCTCAAACGTAGCAATGCTTATAATTTGCGAGCATTGTTCGGTTTAAATCACAGGAGGGCACTTCACAATGCCATTTGGGGTACTTTGATGCATGACTAATATGGGATTTAATCCGATGAGTATATGTCATCCACTCCAGATGGTGCTCCTACGGCTTTGTAACTGGGGATTATTTATACAAGGTTGGCTCATGAAGTATTTGAATTCTAATATTTAAGACTTTGTTTCAAATTTTCTTCATTTTTTTATTTATTCTTATATATGTGTTGATGTATTCTTATGTGAGTTTGTTGTATAATTGTTGCCTTGTTTGGAGCGATTCATCCTTCCTAAATTTCATGTTCCTGTACAAAAAATAAAATTACATAATTTGGCTAGTTAGAATTTACAACTTTACGTAAATGTTGTCATTATACATATATTTTGTAGCAATTAGTGAATTATTCTATCGCATTGACTACTATTTCAAAATAATATGTAGATATTTCTTAATTAATTATAATTTGATTTCATTGACTTAGCATAAATGTTGTATTGGTAAAAGATAACTGGTTTTCTTTTACAGTAGTTCATCATCATCACACACAGCTCATATACGTCCCCACCGAGGGGTTCGAGCCTACCCTATGTTAGGGTGATTAGGCCTTAGTCAACCACGCTGGCCCAGTGCGGATTGGTCGACTTCACATACAACATTGAATTTCTTCGCAGATGTATGCAGGTTGCCTCACGATGTTTTCCTTCACCGTAGAAGCGTCAGACAAATGTACATATGAAATTCGAAACGAAAAACACAGTGGTACATGGCGGGTCTCGAACCCCGACCTCCCGATTGGAAGACAAGTGCCGAGTCCACAGCGCCACCGACGCTCCTCAGCTCACTCTCTCTCTCTCTCTTCATCGCTACAGTAGTTTGACAGCTATAAAATGGTTTTCTAGATAAAGAATGTCAAGTAGATGATATATAAAAGTAAATTATGGGATATTGCCATAATTTACTGTAATATTTTGTTTGTTCTACTTGGATTTACCACCGTATCAGTTATCCAAATAGCCAACATAAAAACTACTCAAGTATTAAAGCTATAATAAACTTTTAAGAAACTGGTTAAATTCACATATTTTATTCCATTGAAATTTTTTATACATTTTACGCTTGATATGAATATATCGATGAAATAAGTACTACAACCTCATAATAATGTACTTGTAATACTTATGTCATCGATATACTCGTATTCTCATAGTGATGTAATAATATATGTAGTTTATTAGAATACATAATGATATTTTGATACATTTGAATGCTATTAATTAATGCGTAAATAGGTATTAAATTCTGTGACCTATATTAATACCATATTTATGGCAAATATAAAATAAAATCGGCTCTGATCGTCTATGTCCAGAGTGTTAAACAGACTACAGGATCAAAAGGACTACTGTCCCATTTCGACTAGTCCCAATTTATCTAGCGTGCTCCACGGACTAGTGTCTAATTACAAGCTTTTATTTACTTACACCTGTCTCGTGTCTGTAATGAAATCTTGCAAGCTGAATTTGACCCACTTCCCGGTTTCCGATTGAGCTGAAATTTTGCATGCATATGTATATCGCGTGACAATGCAATAATAAAAGCTTGTTAAAAAAAATGTTTACTATTAATTATTATCTAGATCCACATAAGGACTACTGTCCCATTTTGTCTAGTCATAACAACGTAACAGAACTCATATAGCCGAACAATCTTAGATCAATCTCGAGGCAAAATATGATGCTATTACAATGAACAGTGCGCACGAAAAGCTCGTTGGGATTGCGAATCGGAAATCGCATTTGTCTTTAAATTGTATTCATTTGCAAAATGTTTTTAGAATCTATATAAATGTGGACTTTAAGTTTGATCGTCTAATAAAACGGCTAAAATATGTTGAGCTCCTTGCTCCAGGTAAAGACACTACGAAAAAAAATGCAAAATAGCTCCACTTAAGTTGGATGTGCGCCGCATTTGAACCCTTTATGAGTATTCTTATTCACATGACATAAAACACTTTCTGCAAACGTACCCATATAATATAGAGCTGTTACTTTAAATATTATGAGGAATCTCTTCTCGTAGCTAGACAAACGTTTTTTCAGAAATTAGACTGGTAAGTCTGTTAAGTCGTTTGATTTGGATGTTGATAAGTCGCATCAGTAGAGTTGACTAGATTAAAAAAATAATTAACACAATAAAAGGGATTTGGGTAAAAGTGACTTGATTTTGGAAGTTCATAGTCAATTATGAAAATTGTTTAGCAGAAATATATAAAGGAATATTTCAGTTCCGATTTCACCAACAATAGTTTGCTATGGTAGAAGAAGCAAATTCAAATAATTATTTTAGTGGTCGTTGTAAAATATCACACCAATTTGCATAGAAATTCACATAAAATTCTTTTAATTTATTACAAGTTGAGTGAAGCGTCGGTCGCCATTGGAGTCCTCATACCAAGCCGATACCACGGATTCGATGTACATATCATCATCATCATCATAACAGCTCATATACGTCCCCACCGCTCGAGTCTCTAAGTTAGGGTGTTTAGGCCTTAGTCAACCGCGCTGGCCCAGTGCGGATTGCCCGACTTCACATACATGATTGAATTTCTTCGCAGATGTATTCAGGTTGCCTCACGATGTTTTCCTTCACCGTAGGAGCGTCAGACAAATGTACATATGAAATATCAGGGCATGAAAAGGGAAAATATTAAAGTAAAGTATTTCTTGATTGATGAAATAACAAAAAGTACTCATCATCATATAGGTCCCCACCGAAAGGCTTGAGTCTACCCTAAGTTAGGGTGCTTAGGCCTTAGTCAACCACGTTGGCCCAGTGCGGATTGGTCGACTTCACATACACCTTTGAATTTATTCAGTTTGCCTCACGATGTTTTCCTTCACCGTAGGAGCGTCGGATAAATGTACTGGTACCTATGAAATTCGAAAATCGAAAGAAAACACATTTGTATATGGCAGGACCCGATTAGAAGGCCAGTGCCGAGTCTAAAGCGCCACCGACGCTCGATGGAGGATTGCTACATCTTAATTTAGAACAAACTCTACATCATATCCGAACTGATGTCATGCGATATTCAAACCAATGTCCCGTCCTAAGTCTTTGATTAAGTAAAGTAGTAAATTACGTGTCCGATTTTTTATTCTTCATCCATATTTCATTGTAAGCACTAGTAACAGCTCTCTATGAATATACACACAATCCACATCAAATGAAGACGTCACAAAGAATAATGGAGGAGATGCGACGCAGCGATGGATTCGGCGCACAATGGGCGCGATCATTTCGAAAACTTTATTCGGCGCGAGCGAGATCTCGCACGTCAAATTTCACATCCTGAATACGGGCCACCCCACGGAATCTTTATAAATAGTTGGGAGAAGACGCGCTTAATTTGACGGAAATCTATTACTCAATGCATGCCTGGAAGTCAACGGATTGTGCGAGCCTAGTGAAATGAACCTTGATTTAATTGAGTCGTGCCCTCTCCTCTAATTTGATCGGGTTTGTTGAATGCTTCATGCCGGAAATGTGGACGCAATATAATGGCAGCACGTTATATCTTTATGCTGTCATATTGAATTCAAACAAAGACTGCTTTATCAGATCATATTCTGTTGTACTTATTGTGTTCGTGCCAAACTGGAACACATACTTACCTATTAATACTTTGGTAATTTTTATACCTTTTTTGGGCTTGTTACCTCAAAAGGAAAAACCGGAAGATCACTTCGTTGTGTCTTTCCTTTTTCTCTGGAACGCGTAGAGATCATCATCATCATCATCACAGCTCATATACGTCCCCACCGAGGGGTTCGAGCCTACCCTATGTTAGGGTGATTAGGCCTTAGTCAACCACGCTGGCCCAGTGCGGATTGGTCGACCTCTCATACACCATTGAATTTCTTCGCAGATGTATGCAGGTTGCCTCACGATGTTTTCCTTCACCGTAGGAGCGTCAGACAAATGTACATATGAAATTCGAAACGAAAAACACATTGATACATGGCGGGTCTCGAACCTCGTACCTACATAAAAATAAAATTAAATCGGAAGGTGCCCTAACTTAGGGTAGGCTCGAGACCCTTGGTGGGGACGTATATGAGCTGTTATGATGATGACATGGGTCTACGGCCTCCTTCAGCTGTGAAAAAATCCTTGTTGACACATAGGGTACTTCCCGTTAGCCTATAATCATGAAATTAGGCAGGAAGCAAGGTCTCATAGTCAAGGTCTCACAGTCACATGTCAAGAAAAAAGCCCTACCATTCCGTACCCTACCCTCTGAAAACTCGAAAGAATAATATGTAGGTACATAGAAACTAGAGTCCAACGAGTAGTTGGCTGGTTTTTAAAAAAAATTTGATACATTCTTTGACGAGAGTCTAGATATCGAAGTCAGTAATTATATCCATAATAGGTTGGTGTTGTGGAAATTGGGTAAACCTACCCTCTGTGATAGGCCTTATTGTTATTTACCATCATGTATACCACGTAAGATCAAGACCTTCACTATTCAAATTAAACAAAAATGTTTTTAAATACAATTAACTCGGGTCTATTTCGCGGTAAACAATAACTATATTGACTTACTGTTTCCCGACGTTTCGGCCGAATTACATCAGGCCGTGGTCACGGGATGACTGCCGAGGCTCAGCGACGTCTTCGCAAAGCGCGGGTTTCACGACTACCCTCCGCTTGATCTTCAGAATTTTTATCTGTATCGTCGGTACCTCGACATACCACACTTACGACATCTACACACTGACGTTTTTTACAAGTACCGCACTGCCTAAACTTGCTAATAACAGGGTTCCAGGTAGTTGATAAACGGTATCCATCTTCCCGGTTGAAGTTTTTATGTTTTTTAATTTCAACCGCTTCTCGTGCTATTCTGGAATAATAGTGACGATCGGTGGAGAGGACCTGAGGTCCTCTCCACCGATCGTCACTATTATTGAGGACAATGCTAAGGGAGAATGGTCTCTCTAGTGAATACATTGTTCTACTACAGCAATGCTTGGATGGCAATTATTTCCTTCATCGTGGACAATACTACCTCCAAATCGATGGTGTGGCCATGGGGAGCCCCGTAGCACCGGTTATGGCTAACATCTGGATGGAACACTTTGAGAAACGCATAGATATGCAGTCAGCACACGTGAAGATATGGAAAAGATACGTAGATGATGTCTATTGCATCATGAAAGGTGGACAGCTGGAAGTAGAACAATTTATAAAATACCTAAATTCCATACATCCGAATATACAGTTCACTTATGAAATGGAGATGGAGAGATCGTTGGCCTTTCTCGATGTAAAAGTGAGAGTGAGAGAGGACGGAACATTGGGACACACGGTGTATCGAAAACCCACACACACTGACCGCTACCTCAATGCCAACTCGCATCACCACCCACGGCAACTGCAATCCGTAGTGACATCGCTGTCTAATCGAGCATATGACCTCTGTGACCCTGAATATTTGAATAGTGAGCTCGCACACGTTCAGGAAGTACTTCAGCGGAACGGATACAAGGGAAGCATACGACGTCTGAAGAACAAAAGGCAAAGGCAAGTGGACGTTTGCAGAGTTCCCGCCTTTTTGCCTTATCTTAAAGGTGTTACGGACAATTTTTTTTTTTAATTTTACAAAATTATTTATAAAACATAATAAATACACGCTAAACACAACGGATAACAAAAAAGGTGGGTACACATACATACAACTGTTCGATTAGGACGGCAAGTGTCTGGAATTTGCTGGCGAGTACAAACCAAACAATATTACTTATAAATAACAAATACAAAAAGAATGCGATAGAAAAACGTTAATAATAAGATTTAAAGATATAAAATTGGAACAGTACTGAAGAATTACTCCATTAATTAATTAAGACTGTATATAGTCCGTTCTTCAAAGTATCCCAACTATTGCGGACACCAAAAGATATCGTTCCCTTGCAAACCCCTGGCGTATACAAGGTTGATTGCAGTTGTGGTAGTTCCTACATCGGGCAGACCAAAAGGACAATAGCTGAAAGGGTCAAGGAACATATCGCAGCTGTCAAAAACCTGCAAAATGGTAAGTCTGCCATTGTTGAACATTTGCTGGATTCAGGAACCAACCACTGGATAGAACTGCACAAACCTCAGGTCCTCTCCACCGATCGTCACTATTATTCCAGAATAGCACGAGAAGCGGTTAAAATTAAAAAACATAAAAACTTCAACCGGGAAGATGGATACCGTTTATCAACTACCTGGAACCCTGTTATTAGCAAGTTTAGGCAGTGCGGTACTTGTAAAAAACGTCAGTGTGTAGATGTCGTGAGTGTGGTATGTCGAGGTACCGACTAGAGATGTAAAAATACCGTATAATACCAAATGATCATGTATTATATCGGTATTATACAATAACTTACGGTATTTTTCGTATTTTTTGAATTTTGAGGGTTGCGATGTATAATTTTCAACCCTTATACATATGTGAATTCTGACCTACTTTCAGAATATAACAAATGAAAAAAAAAATAAACGTCAACTTACTCAAATCACGTACAAAAAATTTGTTTACTGAATTGTTTTCACATTATCACTAACACAGAAATGCAAATAGGCATTTCTTCCACCAAATAATTTTGAAAATAGTTTGAGTTCTCTTTGTGCAAGTATTAAGTTAATTAACATGGAAACTGTTGTCCTCGTATTTCAGCTCTCTCCTTCCTGAGCATTCGTTGGAGGTTTAAAAAAATCTAGCTTTATAATTAAAGGACATCCTTTAATTTATCATATGTTTTTGATGGAGTATTTCATTATAAATTAAAATTGAACTTATAAATTTTATAAAGTTAAGCATGTAAAAGTTGAGACTTAGTTCTTAGGCACCTGCACATATTGCCAATCTGGTGACTGTGCAACAAACCTTTGCAAATACCTACTTAAATCCACAGTCTATAAGGAGAGGGTATTCTATGTTGCACCATAAAACTATCGAACACTCCCCCTGCGTATGTCTTCTCTTTCTCCTGTAACCCCAGGTTATTTAGGCAAGGCGTAAAGAGGTACCTTCCAGGCCTTCAGGCTGAGGTGATAAGTTGCGGTGACAGTTCGACTACTTTCCATCAGCTGCAGTGAGATCAACTTGAAGTGCACAATAAAATGAAATTCACGCGTTGCTAGGAGCTTGTGACTTCTTGAGACATTTTTAGATGTCTTCTGTCCATCAGTTTGGGGATCTGCTAGAGCTGCGCTCCCTAATGCAGTGTCACCCTATTGAAACAAGTCATTCTTAAAAGTTGCATTAGCCAGATTGATATTAATTTCCAAACAACCACATAGATAAAAATATGATTGAAAGCTTGATACATACATATAAGACTGCGTTCTCGAATAATTAAAAATCAATTATGGAAATAAAAAATTTGATCTAGGAAGCATTGTATGAGGAAGCTGTGTTGATAGAGTATCACCTCAATCAATTACCTTATATTATTAGAAGGTATAAAGGGTTAAAAAAAAGGTATTAAGGGTTTGGGTCGAAGGCCAAAGTATGATGTAGTCTTAAAGGTATCGACAAAAATGAAATGCAAGGTAAAACGTGGAACGCTTTTAGTAACAAGTCACTTAAACAAATGAGAATCGCACTTCAGCAGCGCAATAAAGATAATATACAACGAACACGACAAATAGAAACGTTATCACAACAGCATTATAATGCGAGCGCGCACGAGAAACACGAAACAGTTTCATTACTTATTTTAATGGCCAATAAAGTTCACCCAATTTATTGCAACTATTACGTGTGGAGAATCAACCGAGTTTGCCGGGCTCATGAATAATGGTTCCAGACCTTTAAACTTTAATAAGGTCCCTGCAACCCGCAGTATGACTTACACAAGCAATTTTACGAGTTTCCCATAGTTTTTAACAGTGACGGAGTTAGTAAGCGCTGAAAATATTAAAAAAAGGATACAAATAAAAACCAAATACACAAATCACATCTATACTTCTATACTATACTAATATTATAAAGCTGAAGAGTTTGTTTGTTTGTTTGCTTGAACGCGCTAATCTCAGGAACTACTGATTCAAATTGAAAAAAACTTTTTGTTTTGGATAGTCCATTTATCGGGGAAGGCTTTAGGCTATATAACATCACGCTACGACTAATAGGAGCTGAGCATCAATGACAAATGTTGCAAAAACGGGTAAAAAATATACGGCGAAACGTAGTTCGCTGGCACAGCTAGTAACTGATAAAACAGATCTCCTACAGGCAATTTTACTAATTTGTTATCAATTCCTTACGTAAACATTTGAAAATTGTTTTCTAATTTTTCTTTAGTAGGCATGTTACTGATGACACCTGTCGACCTTGTATTAAATCAATTTATAGGATATATCGTGGTTTCGAATATCATTCGCATCGCGTTACAGCGCATATGATAGAACGACAATGTATGGGACATTGCTCTTCTATGCATCTGACTTTGATTGAGCCTCTGGTTCAATCAAACTGAGCTCAATAATCTAATCTCAGAATCTCAACATTTGAACGATTCAACATAAAAAAATATTATGCACAGCACAAACTGATTCTAAATACGTCCCTGTTGGTCTACAGTCTACAGAGCTCTCATTAAGCTGTTCCAAAGTTGTAATGTATTGGAAATAGTAATACATTACAATAATATACTTATTAAATAAAACAATGATATTGATAATAATAATTACGTCAATAAGAAGTGACTTTAAAGCGGGCATATTATTCTATAATACGTTCTACATTTCTTACAAGTAGAGGCGGAAAATGTTTTAATTAATCAATTCGGTTCAAAACTATTTTTTTTAGTTTAAAATGATTTCAAACTACATTAACAAGCTTAATGTTAAGAATATATTATTTCCGATATTTTATAATCTAGATTTGTCTATAGTCATAAAAAATGAAGAGTGTAATGATTTGATATTTAATATGGCTGCTTAGACTATCAAATAAAATAATCGGTAAAGTATCGGTCTTACTTTGAAATCGCGGAAAAAAACCTCATATATCTCATTCGAGTTAGTCTGAAAGTTTTGTATGAAACAGCAGATATTTTTTCGCGGTTTCGGAGTTGGTCGCATAATCAAAGTTGTTTATTTTAATGGTCTGAACCACCACTTTAAATACTATCACAACTTTTCGGAAAACTTATGTTTAGCCTAAATACTGCATTCTATAGTCTGAAATAGCACAATAAATTGTTGTCATAAAACAGCGTTCGTTAAGATGTCAAAAGTCAAGGAAATTCTTTATTCAAATATTTAGGATACTGAAAAACTTTAAAAATTAAAAAAAAAATCTATACAAATAAATAAAATTGAAGTGTCTGTTTGTAATGATCAAAATAACAAGATTTTACTAAATGGGTATGAATATAATTATATCAGGTACCAATAACAAAAACACAATTTTAAATTTTTTTGTCTGTCTGTCTGTTTGTTCCCGCTAATCTCCGGAACGGCTGGACCGATTTTGACGGGACTTTCATTCATTATATAAGGTATAACCATAAGAATAACTAATAGTATAGAAGCGAATCTCCTTTGTGGGTGCGCCAAATGCCGCTATTTGCATACCTACAGCGCCCTTCCCTCTGTAACGCCCCGCAGTAGTCTGCGGACGCCGCTAGGGTCACCACATGGACGTATGGTTACCACTACAATATTTTTTATATAGGTACCTCCATGTTTTACATTAAATGAGAAACTGAGCAAACACCGAGTCTTATTGATTTTGTACTTCAAGTGTAGCGAGCGAGCGACTATCTTTAGCAATAGTACGCACATTTTTAGTTTTTTTGATTGCGTAGTTATAAGAACCTGCCTATTTTTGATTAATTGAGCTTAATCCATACACTTCGAGAATAAAATCATTAAAATGTTTCGAATTTCGATGGACAAAAATGGTTTGTAATTTAGGTATCGTACCTACGTTTATAGTCCAACGGCCTTACAAATAAAAAACTTATTCCTAGGAATAACCTCGGAATAGTTATTCCGTGTTCTGCCTTATTTTGACATACTTATTACATCTGACATGTGCTAAGACAAGACAAAACACAGAATAAATTATTCCGAGGATTATCCTCGGTATAAGTTTTTATTTGTAAGGCCGATTCGGCCTTACAAATAAAAAACTTATTCCTAGGAATAACCTCGGAATAGTTATTCCGTGTTCTGTCTTATTTTGACATATTACATCTGACATGTGCTAAGACAAGACAAAACACAGAATAAATTATTCCGAGGATTATCCTCGGAATACTAAGTTTTTATTTGTAAGGCCGCAAGAGTTGAAGTTATGAATGTACTAATGGATAAAACCTAAGCTCACTTTTTACTATCAGACCAACATTTTCACTTGAAAAAAAATCTGTTGTTTCATAATTTTAATCAAGTATTGATTTTTTTTTTAAAAAAACGTCGCCCCACACTAGGATTTTCTCCTGTGTCGTGGGTGCAGTTACAAACATAGAATATCACATGCACATACGCCCAGACCGGAACAAATTACTGCAGGCCATACAAAATATCTGTCCCATGCGGGAATCGAACCCGCGACCCGTTGCACAGTAGGCGATCACTCGACCTCTGCGCTAACCGTGTCGTCGATTGTATTTAAATTTTATATGGAACAGTGACAAAGGTCGATAAAAATATATATAGCAGTACCAAAGTTTCTCATAATTCAAATTATTCCCGACTTGACAAAAAAAATCCCATAAGTACTTACAGAGTTTCAAAATTGCACTACAATGACAGCTTTAGAAACTCGATACATTATATTGTATTAGCTTTGACATGTAATGAATATTACGAATAAAACTGTATCTGTATCTAGGGTAGGTATAATAAAAATAATTTTAAAGTATTCAATCATTTTTATTTAAAAGGTTTCAATTCAACAGAAATATTTACAAATGTCTGATATTTATAAAAGATGGCGTTTTTGTAGATGATTTGAAGTTTCGGTTATTAAACTTCAGCGCGTAGTAAATACGCATTCTTATAAAAAGCTTAATCAGGTAATCAATAGGAAAACATTCACAAGGTACCTGAAACACACGGTGCGCGCCTTGACGGGCGATTCCGTTCAACGGAAATCAAACGGTAGGTAAATAACGTGGCCTTGAGCGCTCGACGGCCGGGAGTTTCGCTTCTATACTCGTATTATTAGTTATTCTTATGGTATAACATAGGATTCTTTTTATCAACTTCAACAAAAGTTACTATTTCACGCGGACGAAGTCGCGGGCACAGCTAGTATAAAAACCTAAGCTAGTATAAAAACCTAGTAGAAAAAGGTTAACAACAAGGAACGGTACTTTGTTGTTGACTTAATTTCTAATCTATAAAAGGAAGATGCAATTAGTAATCTGTTGTGAATGAGTGAATAAAGATTTTATCAGAAAAAAGATTAGCCTATTTCCTCCGCAGCTAATATCATCTCCATACATTTTTTCTGGGGAACGACTGCGGAAAAATATGTGTGTGGCTTTTATTTAGCTAGGCCCACTGTTCGGTATAGAGACTGATGAAAATGTGGCACCATTTTTCAACTGACTTCAAATACTTATAAAAAATGTGTGTTTTTACTAGCAATTATACCTTCAAATCAATCGATGTTATGACCGTTATTGTCTATGAAACTATGATATGTATCGTCCAGGGTTCAGCCACCTCACAAACGGTGTCTAGGGCAATTCGTTATTGTAATGTCGGCAATCTGTCGCTCGGCCGGCGACATAACTTAGGGTCGCGGCATACGGTGGACTAAGTCTGCTATAAATCAAGTTGCGACTTTTCATGTGAAAATTAACAGACGCGGATGAACGCGACAGCGTAACTGTGACGTTAGGGCAGCGTGATAAATTTTTATGTGATTTTCATTTTTATAAATGCATTATGGAAGTAGGTATGTCATTAATAAAACGATAAACAGTAATCATAGTTGTGCAAATATTTTCGGCTTTTAATAATATTATTTAAAAATCCTTCTTTATATCAATTGAGTCAACATCATGAAATCCGAAGTTTGATTCCCACGGGCGCGGCAATTTATCTGCTGGGTTCGGGTTCGGTTGGTGTTAGTTATTCCGAATGTTTCAGGTGTTTCTTACCCCTAATTGACAAACAATAACAACTTTATTATTATTATTATGACGATACGACTAATTAAAGCGTATTACTTTGTCTATGGAAGCGTAGCGTCATAGAAGCTAAACGGCTCCGTGGATAGTACCTAATACGCCTTTAAGCGTTGATTGTTATGCGGAATTACGGATAATAACACAGTGCATGCGGAATATTTCGGACACGCGGCGGCTGGACGGGCGGACACCACGGAGAGACGGGATAACCTTGTTACTGAATGGATCTTGGACCTAATATCTAAATAGGGCACAGAAACCTGGTTGATTTCAATGTCAAGAAAACGCAGGTGTGTGGGTTCTCAGCAAAATCGTCACTGACGACGACTAACACGGCAGAGCAATATTACTATGATCGGTATGGACGTACTAACAAGTTAAGGCGATTCTTCACGGCTGATCAACCAAAACGCAAGTACTCTCCTGTGTAGAATATTGCTTGCCTTTGGGATTGGGAAAAAAGAATGAAATCAAAAATCCCCGCTGGGACTCAAATTTGTATGTCTAAGTCTGGTGGTCGTAGTCACTAGAAGTTAAAAACAAGAATTTTAATCTTTTACCCGCTCTATACGACATAATGGGAACGATGCTTAACAATTTTGAGTTTAAAAACAATAACAACGCTCAGCCGCAATCAATAAAGGGAACACCGTCGCGTTGTGGTCATTCGCTTAGGAAATTCAATAATTTCGTGTTTCGTGTAGATAAAGGGCTGACCTAAACTATATCTGCGTAACTGACATAGAAATAACTGCCTCCTATCAATAAGTCGTCAATATTTCATTTGTTTTCCTTCCGTAGGATTTTTTGTATTGTAAAATACGATCTCTTGGAGAAAAGTTAAAATTTGGCAACAACCGATTTGTTCAATGGTAAATTTAGTAAACATAGCATCCAACACAAATTCACGTGTGTATAACTAACAATTGATAGAATAAATTTGGAGATAGAAAAAAATGCTCCCACTTAAGAAATTATCGGATATGAAGAACTTGAAAATTAAATAAATCAATACAATAAAATATTTCACCTAGGGCAGGATTCGAACCTGCGACTTCAATATATCATGTTAAATTATGATCAATAAAACACTAAATTAAAGAACTGCAAAGTCACAAAAAATATATTCAACAAACTAACACGACGTTATTGAGTATTCAAGTCAGAAAATGATTATTCCTACTACTGTACATCTGTCTGATTAGCTAGAGAATTACACCCTCATATAATTTTTTGAGACCAAACCAATTAAGGAAAGAATATACCTTTAGGTAACTATACCGTTTAACGAATCAAATAAAAGGGTCAGTGTTTATTATTGATTTGTCATTCGAAATATATTTTTGCAGTACGTAAATAGTTTTTTATAAGCTTAGAAAATAGTGTTCTTTCTAGGATAACATTATTTGAATTTAAAATAAGTAAAGTGATGAGATGGCATATTATTTTGCTTGATTTGTATAAATTAATATGAAGTTACCACGATATTGTTTTGGGCAGCCACCCTTCGCCATGTCTGGCTGTCATGTGGAAACTTTTGGCTGGCCGTCAGTGTCCGAAGTTGCGACAGGGGGCAGCCTTTTGTCCACAAAATTGGCTCATTTCGTGGACATCCACTGTAATAAGGGTTTCTGTAACTATCAATTTGAAAATTGTAATTGAGTCTTTTGTTGTCTTTGATGTCCGCATATTGAAATTTTGCTTGTGGTCCCTTTGATAGTAGCCGTTGATACGTAAAAAACATTTTGCTTTTCGCATGTAATTCTGATGTTATGGTGATGTGAAACAGTTTTTTTTTGATATGACTTTGAAGAGACTTTTCTTTTGTAGTTTGATTTTCAATTTCATTTTCTGTTTCTGAGAGCGTAATGGATCATGCTTTCAGAATTGTTTGGAATTTGCTATCCTGTTAAACTGTTTGTTTATTTATTTTAAAAGCTATTTATTCTAATTTTAATCTCTGACTCTTTTTTAGAAACAGCAATAGACGAGCCTGGTCTATAGCTTCGATCGAAGTAAGTTGTAAGTAAAATATTATTAAAACGGGCTCCTTTCATTGCTTCTATGACTCTGGTACTGAATGGTCGCCTAAGGAGAGGCCCGTGACCAGCAGTGGAACGTATATAGGTTGAAATGAGAGACCTGCAATCAAATATTAGGTACAATACTTACGAGTCAATCATCAATAATTAATGATTTGATCTGGCGCCATAAATGTGCTTAGCTCTAAAAATAAAATATTAACTAAAACTTTTTTAAATACAAGCTTTTAGTATTCGTCAATACTATTAAATATAGTCATCATAACATTGCATTGTCACGCGATATACATATCCTTGCAAAATTTCAGCTCACTTGGAAATCGGGAAGTGGGTCAAATTTAACTCGCAAGATTTCATTGCAGATACAAAACAGGTGAAAGTGAATAATAGCTTGTAAATAAAAGCTTGTAATAAGGAATAACCAGTAAGCTGACATATCACGTCAAAATGTTGCTCAAATGTAAATCAGCTCTCAGGAGACGAAAGCCTCAAAACCGAACGCATCACAGAATCAAATATTGCAAACAGGACAGCGTTATGCAAATCGAAAACCATTGGAATATTTATTGAGCGCATCGAATTTCTAATTAGATATCCGTTGAGCTCCCACGGGGAATCGTATCTGCTTAGATTGACAACGTACTCGCCAAGAATTACTCATGAGAAGATATTAATATCTTTAGTATCCGTTGTTCATATTATTATGAAATGTCGGGATGTGTGTCGTATCAGAAGTACAATAGATTAGTCAAAGGGACGATTGTATAACTCACTGGCAATCGTATAGATTTCGTAATGTGATCTACTGAATAAATACATGAAGTCGTTTACTTGCAAGCTAAACTTTATGTAAATTTTACAATTTAAGTAATACAAAATTAAGGTTAGGTAGATGTGTGGAGTCCCGTTGGTGCTCTGTAAGTGTACCTGGAGATGCCAGGCGAGTTTCTCACATCTAAAGCCTTCTACCCAGAATGGCCTTTTGAACCGACTCCGTTGTTTAGTGGTTTAGACCACCGGGTGTTGATCGGAAGGTCCGGGCTTCGATTCCCAGGGCAGAAGCTTTTCTGTTCAGTTTGATGGGCGGTAAAGTTTGTCGCCATAATAACAATGTGTAATTTAAATTAGAAGTAAGATAGCCAGTTCCTCAGGTATTGAGGAGTCCCGGTGAAGCTCGCTTATTGTCACATACCATCATGTAAGATGAAGGCCTAGAGCTTCCTCGTCGTATGTAAAAAATGGTACAGACTATACGTAAAATACATTTTTTTAGCGTCAAAAAAGGGTTCATCTTGATATCATACGGAATCTCATAAACCATCTAGATTAGATATAATCTAAGCTAAAAGCTATTTTTATTGAAAACGCGATTATCTCTTATATCACCTTTTTACATCAATTATGCAGCTCGTATATAGCTTTTGCCCGCTAGTATACGCTATGGATGTTTTAATTACGTACATAGTTTTCAACTAGTGTAATAAACAGTGGCGCCAACATTGAGCAGCAACATTGAAGTAACTACCAATTCATTTGTATGTACGTACGTACGGGCAAAGTAATTCCCGTGGCAGTGGGAGCTGAAATTGCAAACATTCGGAATCACAGGTTCGCTATCTCAATTAACGCGAACCAATCCCCGATAGCTACGTGGTAGTTGAGTTTCCAGTTTGCTACGTATATTTTGTAATTTTTTTTGGATAATGTTCTTAAAATTCATAGTATACGTATGCCAATTATTTTATTATTCGCCTATGGTTTTTAAACAATGGGGAAGCTCTAGACCTTAGAATACTATGGTTACAAACGATGATAAGTTCAAATCCTATCGTTACTATTGCATTACAACAAAAAAAACCATATTAGTTAAAGGAAGCTTGCTATCACCCTTTTCTTGACAAAGACGCTTGTTCGGTAGGTATAATTCTAAGAATTAATTATACTAACAAGAATGAGCATTGTTGCAAAATTTGGTCGGTTATTAGTGTAACTATTGAAAATTTGTCCTAATTGGGTCGTGTCCAGGAGGCCCCTAATTAGCGATCTACATATTGACTCGACCGGGGGCCGATTGTGTTGTAACTGACCAATGTTTGCGCTACACACAGCCATTAGAAATATCATTTCATTTCTCTTTTCCAAACATTACACAGATAAATCAGATTTTACACAGACACGTTTATTTTTAAAAGAAAGAAACAAACTTTATTGACCTTTTGCATGAATTAGGTATAAAAGAGAAAATAGAAAAGGAGGCCATGGTTAAGCTCAGCTAAAAAACTTCTGTTACATTACTGTACTGTACATTGCTTGGTTTTTCGGCCGGAACCAGTTTCCACCACTAGAGCTAGAAATTATTCACTTTAATTTTGCTTGATGGTACGTTATGATAAGACCGAAGACACAGGTACACAGCCTTTGAGGCAGAAAGTCCTCCAGTACTAAAAGCCAAATCAAGAAATTTTTAAATTGAAACTTTTTTTAGACCGCACCAATTTTTTCGTCCATAAGCGTCGGTGGCACTGTGGACTCGGCACTTACCTTCCAATCGGGGGTCAGGGTTCGAGAACCGCCATGCACCAATGTGTTTTTCATTTCGAATTTCATATGTACATTTGTCTGACGCTCCTACGGTGAAGGAAAACATCGTGAGGCAACCTGCATACATCTGCGAAGAAATTCAATCATGTATGTGAAGTCGATCAATCCGCACTGGGCCAGCGTGGTTGACTAAGGCCTAATCACCCTAACATAGGGTAGGCTCGAGCCCCTCGCTGGGGACGTGTATAAGCTGCGATGATGATGATGATGATGATGATGATGATGATCTATCGCATGTCGCATTACACAAAAAGATGAGATATTTAATTTCACTACAGGATTTGTCTATGCGTTACATCTTCGGCTTTAAATCTGTGTGGCAGTGGTTCGATCCTGGTGTAGAACGTTGTTTTTTCATGAATTTGTTTATTTATTGCTTTTTTGTTTATTTTATTAATTTGTTTTTTAATTACTTTTATTTTTTTAATTAATTCGTTTTTTTAATACCCTAAATCGAATAATTTTCCGAAAATTGTCAGTCAAATGCCTAAGATCCGAAAAAAGTTTCACTTGCAACGTGGTTTCATAAAAACACAATGATTTCTTAAATATTTTTTTTCACCACGTCATGTCTAGGCTAAGGACAGTTGTGAGAGCTTACTACGTGCGATTTCACAGCAACTTTCGTCTTTACGATCTGGAGAAGGTCGCGGGAAAGTCGTTGTGGAAATAGTCGATCGCGCAGTCGAAAATTTCCACTATTATGTGATTGGTGTATGTAATGACTGTGTGGCAAGATATCGCTTTTAGAATTCATCCAACAGGCCAGTGTGTCCCAACTGATAGAAAATTGCAAAGCGAGCAACGTCCGAGCGAAGGTGGGGTAAGTGGGCCCATTGTTACTCTAGAGATTCGAATCTGATATAATCCGAGATGAGAGGGCTAGTGCGCCACCGTCAAATCCATTGTTAATGAATAGGGATGGTTCTGATGACGCGAGTGTGTTTGCTGTCGACTTCGTTCTGACAATATTGCGGTTGGAGTCTTAAAAGTATAAAAAAAATATTTAAATTGTACGAGTACCTATACACTATAAATGCTATATTGCAGTTAACATTATCATTATCAGTTTCATACATTACAATTAAATACTTTTAATTATATGCACACAACTTCATATGCTGGGCTCCTGTGCGTTTCTTTTATATCTCGGTTTTGGTCTTATAGTCGTTCTATTATAAAAATGTATCTATGTCTTGGACTTGGACTACATCAAATTTTATCAAAATCCGTTGTAATAAGGTTTGCATGAAGCCGACAATATTTTTTTACTGTAAGTGCTGATAATGAGCCTAATTAATGTGTTGATCTTTAAAAGTACAATTTTGAAGTCTTTTTAACCGACTTCAAAAAGGAGGAGGTTCTCAATTCGATGCTCATGTTTTTTTGTGTGTATGTTACGCGATTACGCCGCCACTTGTAGACCGATTTTCCAAATTCTTTCGTATTCGATAGAGTATACTCCGAGGGTGGTCCCATGGTTACCAAAGATAGGTGTAGAATCAACTTTTTTTTTTTCATTCCTACTTGTATTTGCAGACATCTTGAGTATATTTAGGATGTATGCACATACAAGGTTAATATAATTTCTTTAAATTAGATTGTTTTGCTTTGTTTTGACGTCAATAAGTGCCTGTAAAGGCCTATGTTGAATAAAGATTTTTGAATTTGAATTTGATAGGACCTGATGATGGGATCCCATAAAAATCGAGGAAAACCCTTAAATTTTTAGGTGTGTCCATAGTGTTTTGTCTGTATGTTAAGCGATTACTCCACTAATTTTAAAACGATTTTCAAAATTCTTTTTACATTCGATAGAGTATACTCCTGGGGTAGATCCAACGTTACCAAAGTCAAATTGGTGATTTTGTAACTCATCGATTGATCGGCGATCGTTATCAAACTTGATGACTTAATGAAGAAAAGCGAAATTATGTTAATTAGCCATAAGTATTGGTTGATTTATTAAATGATCAAACGAACTTACCTGAAGTGAAGTTCGATCTTAATTATCCTGTCTTCGCCGAAGAGATTTATTCCTTAACCAAGTAGTAGCCCTGCTACGCGCTAACCCTATCGCACAAGTTTTAAATTCAGAGAAAGAAAACCACTATATCTTCCTCTGTCTAATCACACCTGACAAGCCTCCGCAGTACCGACCTCATTCTTTTTAGAGAAATAGAGCAACATTGATATATAGGGGGATAAGATTCAGGGAGGGAGGGACCTTAAATCTCTTCGGCGAAGACAGGATAATTAAGATCGAACTTCACTTCAGGTAAGTTCGTTTGATCATTTAATTATCCTGTCCTTAACCATGTAGATGTTCAGAGAGTATAAAATCAATGTTGCGACAATAAAAAATAAACAACATTACAGTAAAACATCAAAACATAATTATTACGTATTTCATTTTTTTTTTGCGCCACTAACAAAAATTTCAAAACAACAAAATATTGTGAACAAAAAACTAATCAACCGACAGTATTGTTTTAAGTACTTAATAATAATTATAATTGTGACAAAGATTCAATAAAATTGGTTTCAGAACTAATATACCGGTCTGTTATAAAAATCAGCAAATACAGCTGATCTTTCCGAACATCCTGCGGTCTTTCTAATTACATCGACGTTGAGGCCAGCACGAGACGCCGCCTGATGTTGATGCGTGTCTCGCTCGCTCCGAATATTGAGATGTCAATGCCACTATCGCACATGATCTGCTTTATCCAGCGCCCAATGGGTTGAGATGAAGCAGGTCTACGTGGTTTCTTATGTGTGAGGATCAGGTTTGTTCTGAATCTGAGCGAATTGAAGATGATACAGCAATATATCTTAACTTAATACCACTGATGCTGGACAAATACCGGGATATTAAAGGGATAAAAAAAAAGTAAGTTTAAAACCGGTTGAGCTTTGCCAATTGCTTATGTTTTAATTAAATTTGTAAGTGTTATAATTACTCGATCTTCATATGCTTTATTAATATTTCGTATTTTTGGTAGAGAAATTGTATGCGGCCTTGGTCCAGCTAATAACATGACTAACTTCTTACTCATTTTTTCAAGATTAATTGTATAATTCTCAAATCGTTTAATAGTCTAATACTATAATACCAGGGGGCTACTGCCTAACTAATAACGATCACTTGCTATCGTGACATTAGAACAATAGTTCTACCTAAACTTCAAAATTTCAAAACACATTAACAGAAGTTCCAACAAAAATGTAGTATTTACATTTTAAAAAATCTGTTGTATTCTTTTTACAAAATTCTCACCATATCTTTAGACTAGAATTATATTATGACCCGGTGTTATGTGATATCGAAGATAACAACATCTAAGGCTGTTTCTGGCACGTCATGAAAGCTTTCCCGGAAAATACACACGCTGGCAGGGAAAGGTGACGGCGCAGATGGTGTACCATCCTGAAAGGAAGTAAGTAGATCTTTCTTGGAGGAAATATCACAATCTCTGTGACACCCAGGGATATGAAAAGGGGATACCATGGTTAAGAGGGCTATAGTTGAACAACGATAATTCCGTTGGCTTAATCAGTAACTATTTTGTTTATAGTTTTAAAAATTAGTGCAAACGGTGTTAAAGCGTAAAAATAAAATTGCGACTAATCTACTGTTTAAACGCGTCAATATCATAGGCAAAGGGATCCCTTTTCCATGAAATATACGCGGGACATTTACAATAAGTCAATAGATGGTTCACCAAAAAAATGTTTGCAAGACGAGATGCAAATAAGTCAATAGATGGTTCACCAAAAAAATGTTTTATTTTCAAAAGTTGTCGGATACCCAACTGCCACTCTGTGTCGAAGTTTATTTTTCTCGATTCACTGTCAGCTTCTATATTTAACGAGTAACGAATATAAGACGCGAAAATAAATATACCTACTTTTCTCACACCAGTCCCAAATCATTTTAGTAACTTAACTTAAGTGTTGGTATTACACTCTCCCCATTCTATTTATATAGAATATGGCAGTGGTGTTATCGACACTTAAAAGACTACCACAATTAGCGACATTTTTAGCAAATGAAATTAGCCCACAATATACAGCGAGTAGTTCCAGTCAGTTTATATGATTGGTTCGCTCGATGTTGGTCCAGAAACCACCAGTCTTTTCGTTGGCACAAGCTGCACCCTAGCCTGCTGTCGAAGCGTCCGTAAAAATTCCGAAATTGTACCTATGACTTTTTATTCAATTGACTGCCAATGGAATATTGATCTGCCACCAATGGAGATCATCATATTATTATAAAATATCTGTAATTGTAATAAAAACGTCGTAATTGTTAGTATTTCTAAGAATAGCACTTTTTAGTGATTTTGTGTGTATATACTACCCATATACTACAGCCGACATGCTGCCGTAGAAAACGTTCAAAGAACCTTATTCGAATTTTGTTAGATTTAAATATATTTTTTATGTGTATAATAAATTTTTGTGGCTTGAATCTGGTAATTGTATGTTATTTTATTAGAGTTTAAAATAAAACCTAAAAATTTACAAAGCTTTTCTGGTATTAGACTAGTTTTTTTTATTATTAATAACTAACCCTAATCGTGTCAGACATTAAATAGTTCTTTTTGTGTTCTCTAGGTACTCTCCAGCAGAGTTTGCTAAACACAACATAACAATGAGTAAGAGCTGGCTGTAATATTTTTGTGAAATATATCGCGCGGAACATAGGCTAAACGGGAGTGCTAGAAACTCGTACTAAATATCATGAAAATAAAAGCGTAAACATGTTTTCTTTTTTTTTTTTTTATTTGTGAATCGGCAGCAAAAATTAAGCTTCCTAAATATCAATATTAATCACGTATCAGTCTTCGATCATAAATCGAGTAGCCAGTTCTGATATCTTCCATTTTGAAATGAGATACCTACTTCGACTTCGAATTCAGATTTTTAGATTTAATATATATAGAGCACACGCTTTTAGGAATAACGAAGATATCATAAACGAATTGTTTTGCTGTCGGGTTACATCTCTTAATAGCTTTTATTTCTAATAAATGATTTAATTCGAGAGAAATTGCTATTCACTAACTTTTTGAAAAAGAACGCCGCGCACGGCTGTATGGTATTTGATAAGGTTCCTCAATAAATGAAATCCTTGACACATTGTCAAATATATATAAACCTATCGCTAGTGATAGTTCACCACTCATTGACTAAATTAATATTTTAAGCGGCCGGCATGTACTTGCGGCTGCGCGCTCAGGTAGCGCGATTGTTCGATGACCGTTGTGATGCGACGCGACTGGCTGGTGCCTCGGCGGTGCCAGCGGCAGCGGCGGCGGCGGCGGGGCTGGCTGGCGACGAGCTGGCAGCGGTGCGAACGCGGCTGCTCGCCGTCGATTCGCTTGTTAGTATGACGTCTTTGAGTGTCCCGGCCCACCGGCTCGATGAGGGTAGGATTGGCCGCTACTTTGCTGTCGCGTTCAGGACGATGAGCCTTTCAAGTTTAAATGACTCTTAGATGAAATTGGTGTCTGCATCGTTCAACGTAACTACATCTGGAATATTAAGATTTTTCTTTAAAAGACACGATTGTGCCCTTCCCAGTGCTGAAAGTGCTTTACCGAGTTGATTCTGTTGTCTACCAACATAACACTTACTTCCGAATTAGAGTTCGGCCTTTCGCCATAGGTACTATAGTACATTGTTTTTTTTTTTTTAAATGCTCGTCTTTCGTCACTTTTGGAAACCGTTTTGCAATAGGACTTGAAACCTGGCCGCTACATCGGTTTGTAAGTCATCAGTTATCACCATATTGGTTTGTATGTGAAAGATACTAATAAATATTTAATGAGAATTTAGGCAGCACAAAAAATATTTTTAAATAATTCCGATGAATGCAACGGAAATTTTTAAAACAGCGGGGAAAAAAGGACAGCCCCTATATTTTCCATTAAGTACACTCGTTGAATGCAACGAGAACATAATAACAATATGATCCGAAGAATACAACGGACATAAAAGTAATTTCCGATGAATGCAACGGAAATTTTTAGGCAGCGGGGAAAAAAGGATACCCACATTTTCCATTACCAGTATTACTGCACGTGGTCGCGCCGCGCGCGTACTCGGCGGCCCAGGCGAGCGGTGTCCACCCGCTTACTCGTTCAATACAACGAGAACATAATAAAATATTATCCGAAGAATACAACGGACATAAAAATGATTCCTCGTTCAATACAACGAGAACATAATAAAATATTATCCGAAGAATACAACGGACATAAAAATGATTCCCGATGAATGCAACGGGAATGTAAAAAAATATTCTTCTGGTTGCACATCATTTTCGCCATCATCTGAGTACAAAATGTGCCTCCGGCTTGCCCCTACGTTTTTCCGAATTCAGTTTTTCTTCGTATCTCTTCATCTTCCTTAGCCATCTATCTTCTTCGGGTTCACTGTGTTTTCGTTTAGGCATACTTAACAAATAAGCAAATAACCGTAAATTTATACCTTTTTTTTTTTTTTTTTACGTAGGTTACCTACACTCATGCACAAATTATATTACTGTTACACTCGTGCGAGCGCCGCGCGCGCACGGACAAGAATGAGGTCGGTACTGCGGAGGCTTGTCAGGTGTGATTAGACAGAGGAAGATATAGTGGTTTTCTTTCTCTGACTTTAAAACTTGTGCGATAGGGTTAGCGCGTAGCAGGGCTACTACTTGGTTAAGGAATAAATCTCGGAGGCGAAGACAGGATAATTCAATAAATATACCAAGATCACTCAGATGTCGACGTTACATAAAGTGGACTAAAGGGTAACTATTAAGTAATCTGTGCTATAACTTTAATTTTTATCATAGCGAGCTCCCAAAACGACAAAATCACATGAATTGAGTTGTGAATAGCTTACCAACTATATGACGTTGCACAGATGTAAGAAACAGTCACCCTAATGGCATAATAGATGGCGTTAGATGTTAATACCTTTTGTGGTAAGCTCTGCAAACGTAGCCACTATGTTAAGGCGTTATTTTCAACGCTTAAACGCGTATTACGCTGCAGGCGTTATCACTAACGTTATCATAGATTAACGTTAGTGATAATGCCTGCAACTCTTTTCCCCGTGGAACAGCAAATGGTTGCCCAATTTTAAAGCTGACCGCAAAACAGACGGAACACTCGAAAACTCTCGGACAAATCGTTGGCGTGTGAGAAATGAAACCGCTAGTCCTAAGCTAATCTTTATTCCGACACGGTCAATCCGGTACGGAACGAGACCTATTTATCACCACCCGGATCGTTTGTTAGGATATTCGTAAATATTTCAAGCGTTATTGCCGCCATCAACATAATGTTATGGAGCGAAATTTTACAAAACGGAAACAAAAGATATAAAGCGGCGACGTGGTGCTGAATATCTTTCTGTATTAATGCCGCGGAGCGAAACGATATTATTTACAATTGGCGCGCCCGGATGAAATATCTCGCGGTTGTTTTCTTTTGTGAAGCGATAAATATGCTAAAAATTACTGCATAGTGGTTTTGAGTCGAAAGTTTTGCAAATTGCCGGCTTTTGATGGTTTCGTGTCAGTGTGACGGATTCAATTATTCTTTAGTCTCTACTAGCTTTCCGCTCACGGCTTCGCCTGTGTTATTTTTGTTTTCCCGTGGGAATATTATATTTTCCCATAGGAAAAATAATTTTGTGGCCTATTTTAATCAGCGATAATGTAGCATTCTAATGGTGAAAGAATTTCTGAAATCGGTTCAGTAGTTTTTGAGTTTATTCGTTACATAAATACAAATCTTTCCTCTTTATAATAATAGGTTAGATTGTACACAATTGTCATTCATTTTAGTTACATATCGACGATGATGTGTAATAACCTCCTATCTAAAAAGGCGATTTTATATGAAACGAAAAATGCGTTTATTATTTCTTAAAACAATTAACGAAACATTTAAATTGTACATTTATCGTCATAGGAATCTTTTATTTATGACTATTATATGCAAAATCGTATTTTAAGTCCATTAAAAAAAAGAATCATAAAAAAGACAAAATATCAGTTAGGAGGTTATTACACTTCGTTGTCGATATGTGAGTTACGTACAAGGGCGAGATTATCTTTTAAAGAGATCTCCACCAACCAACCCTAGCAGGTGTATTGGGATTTTAAATTGCGGGAAGAAGTTTACAGATTATTAACATCTTAATAAATAATAATAAACGTATACACACTATACCTAATTAGTAATAATGTAATATTTACTGTTCTAAGCTACGAAGAAGAATATATCTAATAAATATAGTGTCAATTATCATCATCGTCAGAGCTGAAAAGACCCAATTTTTTGCAGCCTTGTTTGCGCGGAAGGTAGGTAGTATTAAAAACGGTCCCAAATACACTTCGAATTTTTGCAACGATACAGAGTTTGGTCGATTTCATTGTCACTTACTATATGTTTTTCAAAGTCTTTTTTGGTTTGGTCTTTTGTTGGAGAATTCTGCTCTATATTTTTGCTAAAAAATATAACTTTTATATTGATTCGGCAAAATGATCCAAGCGCGCTGCGGGAGTGACAGTCGTTTGCAACTATGCACATGACGGCAGTGGTGATGCAGTACTGGGCTTATAGCCAAAGTATCAAGAGTCATCAGTGCTTTCTCAGTGAATTTCTTCTAAGTAGACGTTAAAATACACCAGTGCAATAATAATACACGCATCAACACTACGAATTGTTATAATTTGTTATAATTTGCATCGCGGCTATGTAAGAATCATTAGTGTATGAGCAACTCGCGTTTCGATTAATGCTTTAATTAAAATGAAGCTTCGTCTGCCAACAAACCGCATTGTGGTTTGGCAGAAGATTATAATAATAATAATAAAAATATTCTTCAATAGCTGACTTATCTGTTTCCTCACTCACGCATAGCTTTATGGGTGAAATCAAAATAATTACGTATGTCTTATATTTTTTAACTTAAATATTAACATTTCCCTAACAGTTTTCACACATACTATTAGACTTTTACACCGTCAATATCGACCCACATGATAAAAGTTTCATAATCTATTTTACAGTATTAACATTGTCGAGTACAATATTTGAATCCCTTTTTCAATTCGTATCATACATCATACAAAATGATTGCCCACAACTTCGTTACAAACCAAGAAAAATATACACACTTACAGTTTTATTACGCGTCTTCTATATTTACATAGACCGTTCATCTGCAGCAAGATACATATTCGATTCGCGTTTTACTCATCCTCGTCATGTGCTCCATAAAAGTTATTTCCCGTGAAAACAACAAAGTGCATCTGTGAAGCGTAGACACATTAGGATCGCGATCTGGACGGATGACGAGATGTGCAAATGGACTGAACAGAACGCAATACAGAAGAGCTGAGCGACGAATAGCGCTCCAGAACACCTGCGTCAGGGATAATAAGATGAAATGTCTAGATACACAGACGCGCGCTGTAAAACTAGAATTCTGGTGCGGTTAGTGACGCCATCTCGAAAGTTTGTGAAGTATAATTACATATACTTATACGTGTAAATCAACTTCTTGTTAAGCGATTAAATAATATTATTAAAAGCTGTAATTAGTAGGTTGTATAAAAATGGAGGGACACAATTACAGTAGCACTTGAAATACCTACATGAGAGAATTGTAAATATTGCAAGTGATTTGCACAGTACTTATTAAGTACTAGCTGTGCCCGCGACTTTGTCAGCCGTCCCGGAAATTAGCGGGAACAAACAGACAGACAGACAAAAACTTTTTAATTGTGTTTTTGTTATTGGTACCCGATATACATTCATACCCATTTAGTAAAAACTTGTTATTTTGACATTACAAACAGACACTTCAATTTTATTTATTTGTATAGATGTTTAAGTGCTTTTCTACAGAGTAGCTAAGCCATCGTTCTGTCTTTCCGTGTGTTTGAAATAAAAGTGAGTAAATAATCGTTCTGTCTTTGTTGTGTGAAACCGTCAGAGGCAGAATAAACTTTTAAAAAAGTTTAGCGTTATTTCAAGCTGACTTGCAGCGCAATACGCGTTTAGTTGAAAGAAAACAACCTCTTTACCCACAAGCGCTAAGCTCTGGCCCGTAGCTGGCCGGGCCGTCTCAAGGTCATCATCATCACAGCTCATATATTACGGCCTCACCGAGGAGCTCAAGCCTACCCTAAGTTAGGCCTTAGCCAACCACGTTGGCCTAGTGCGGATTGGTCAATTTCACATACACCTTTGAATTTCTTCGCAGATGTATGCAGGTTGCCTCACTATGTTTTCCTTCGCCGTAGGAGCGTCGGGCAAATGTACACATGAAATTCGAAAAACGAAAAACACATGGGTACATGGCAGAATCGAGCCGCGGACCTCCCGGTTAGAAGGCCAATGCCGAGTCCACAGCGCCACCGACAATCATCGTCTCGGGGTGATCATTTTTTTTTCGAGGGGAATGCGTGACCGCACCATACTCGCCGTTGGCTAGACGACGAGCGTGTGTGGGACTCTCCCGGCAGAGTGCCAGGCCTACCCACTAAACCTCCCGGTGTTCTTCCAGAAATTGGGTTTCCCAGTCCCTGGATCGCGTCGGCTAAGGACAAGATGAGGGTCGAGATGGTTTAGTGGGAATGCCCCGCACTGTGAGGGGAGAGTTCTGCACACGTCTGTACACTAGCAGGTGCGGTGTACAAAAGCTTTCCACCTCGTTAAAAACAAGTGGATTCGGTATTTGATAAAGTCCTTCCAGCTGCTTATATAGAATGATTACTAACTCGAACACATGCGGATACAATCGACCTAGTGGTTTTGTTCTTACAGATCTGGATCGTCAAGACCTGTGTAGGCATTGAACTACAAAAAACCTGACAAATGAGAGTTGGACTTGCTCACCGAGGGTTCCGTACAAACTTCCAAAACTTCCTCTATTACGTCATATTTCTATATTTCAGATTTTTCTTTAATATATGCTCTAAGTCCTCGCTTCTTGCAAAATTTCATGAATCTAGGTTAACGGGAAGTACCCTATAAATTTTGAATACCTTGAGTGTCGGAATATACGTTTTTGCGGCATAAACGGCTGCATCTTTTTTTACGTTAACTTAGAAATTTGATTTTTTCCCAGCTTCAACGGACTGTAGGCCTGAGTATATGGTTGTAATTTCAACTCCATGCCTTCACGCGTATCGAGATAAAGGGTCTTGACAGACAGACAGACAGTGATCCTATAAAGGTTCCGTTTTTCCCTTTTGAGGTACAGAACCCTAAAAGCATTCATACCAAAGGTAGACTCATTGCCAGAGTCGTCTGCGCGGGTACCTCTATCACACCAATACCTGCCGCCAAACAGCGGTGCTTACATTGCTGTGTTCCTGTGTGAAGGCTAAAGGCGTGACCAAACAGAAGCGGCAGCAACACGCGGCATTCGTAGGACACAATTTCTGCCGTGCCTTATCTCCTAACCCCTAACACGAGCGAACGACCTTCTTCCTCCTCCCTCCAAACGTCATTCAAATAACACTTCACATCCACGCACTAGTCCCATACATGGCACTCGTAGAACAAGAATGCGAAGGCCTGGTCTACACAGTCTGCGATATACCAGATACAGATATGTACCCGGTCGCTTCTTTCCACTACACGGTGAACTTGATCAACGAGCCTTATAAGAGCACGCTCGAGTTGCAACCGCTCCCCGCACCGGCTATAATCGCCTGGTGATTCTACTCAGACAGCGGGACACTCCCGAGCTGATGCCTTTCTGAGCTGGAAATCCATCAGATGAGGCTTGAGGACCCACTCAAGCTCTCGCCTTCCTAAAAATAATCAAGATGAAGTTGTAACAGCCATCTGCCGCGAACAACATAGGTCCCTCAAAAAAAGCACCTTATCTTGACGTATAGAGAAAGGTACGCGCGGCAGCATTACGCGGAATAACGAACAACAACTCTCCTCTATACGCAAAGATGAATGCCGCGCGTTACTGCCGCGCGTCCGTTTGGCACGCCTTTAGAAAATCAGTGAAATACTAGTACTATGTATTGTTAAACTGTGCTATAGTACTGTGTTTTGGCATCTTATGTCATAAGTAAGCAACATACCTACATTCGGGTTCTTATGGGGGTAAGCATTGATTTAGTCAATCAATGGTGGTAAGGGACTACTTATAAGAGAGGTTTGTTTTAAAAAAGTATCTATTTGAAACTCAAAAACAGATTTCGCAGGAATAAAATATGCCACTAGGTATGTCCCTATTGCCATGCGCCCGTACTTTTATTAAGTAAGTATAAATTATTTTTCGTAAAGCAAAAGCAAGTAAAATATCGTAAACACTCAAAGATTAGCCGGATTACGATTCAAAAAGTATTTAGAGGTAATAGGTGCACATAAAATAATTTTGGATCATAATAAACATGGCGAGCCACGGCCCATTCCTGGCCAAACCGACATTCCGCCTCCTCTTCGGATCTCCCTAAATTAGACAATATTGACTGAGTTATTTGATACGCGGGTCCACGTGCATTTTTGGTTATTATTATTATTGCGTTCGGTTTGTTCTTGTTTGTCACTGTTATATTTAGAAATGTATTGTTTCTTAAGATAATTAGAATTATTAACTTGTTTGTCCATTTCTATTTTTCTTGACAGCAAAAAATACTTCAGTGACACCTCTGCTAATCTGTGGTTTTGCTGGTGCTGGTTTTGGATACTTAGTAGTCTGTGTTTGTAAGTATTGTGTATTGAAGTTGAGTTGACGTTACGCGGTGTCACTCTTTTGTGATTAGTATACAGCATGTGTACTGCTTCAGTTGTTGTTCTGAGATGTGTACAGCTTATTGATAAATTATGAAGTGTCATAAATCAGACAGGTCCAGTCAGTGTCAAATGTTGAGTTCAAATGGACAATCATGTCTTTTTACATTCTAAGCATTTGACTAGAGGCTTTACCACCAATCACTATTTGTGATTCTAAATTTATATTTATTACTCTTTCTTGCCCTAACTATGTATTATGCCCTAACTATGTATTGGTTTCTTAACACACTGCGACCTAATGCAGCCAAACAATCGCGATGCATTTGCTAGAGCAAGACGGCTAGTTAATGTCACCGGCCAGGGGTCCTACCATGATCGCTTACAGTAAGGTTAAAACAGTTGTGAAACAGAGACACTGCTCTTGCTCCGTATAGCGCCGTCCCGCCCGCCCTCAGTGCGTTTATCATGTTCAAGCGATATGGATACAGTCCCGAAGCAAACGCGCGTGTGGAGCGATACAATACAATACACGTACTGTATCGCGACTGCATCATGATTGTATCGTTGAAAAAAATTTGATTGTTTGTTTGTATTGAATAGGCTTCGAAACTACCGAACCGATTTTAATGAAAGTTGGTATGGGGATAGTTCGAGACCAGGGGAAGGATAACTACCTAATTTTCCTACGGGAAAAAATTCCCACGGGAAAACTAACGCGGGCGTTGTCGCGAGCGGAAAGCTAGTTCAGTAATAAAGATAAAAATGTTTTCATACAAAACGGTACACAACAATGTAGCGTAATTATAACACTACTATACTGGCACATTGCATACTGACCGATCTAAATGTGCCACCGTGTATAACGTGGAATAGACTGCAGCTTCAAGAAATAGAAACACAACGCCATTTATTACTGGAGGTTACCCAACCTAGATAACCAAGTATTGTGTCGATAAATTAACTCACACAGGCACCGTTTTTATACATATAGATTCTTACGGAATCCGACGAAATAAAGTTCATTGTTGGCAGACGGGAACGAACCACCGCCGAGGCTCGTGTAAGCCCCATAATCCAATGAAGGCTCATTACTGTGCGTTTAGGCCTAGTTTATTTGATCTCGGCTCGCCGTTGAACCACTCCATATCGCAAATAGCACGCCCGCTAAACATAACCACTTTGGGGCCGAATAACATAATTATTAAAAATTGCTTTCAATAAACTCGCAAAGAAAATGTTATTACCTGCTCGGTATAAGTAAGTCTATTTAGAATTTAATTTCCTTCCAGAGTGATATATGGGTCGAAACAAAAACGGGATGAAAAAAGTTGTATGTTACAAATATTGCTCATCATTTTATACATAAGCTCACTATTGTCAATAAAAGCAGGATAGATATTGTAGAATAGAATGTCGTATGAGCGGTTAAACATATGCGTAATAAAATGTATTATTGTACACCGTCATCATCATTATCATAATTTCAGCCAAGAGGCGTCCACTGTAGGACATATGCCTCCCCCAAGAATCTCCAAACCGATCGGTCCTGTACCTCCCGCATCCAGTGGCTTCCCGCGACCTTCACCAGATCGTCGGCCCACCTTGTGGAGGGTCTACCAATGCTGCGTCTCCCAGTACGCGGCCGCCACTCGAGTAGTTTTCCACCCCAACGGCCGTCAGTCCTGCGAGCTATGTGCCCTGCACACTGCCACTTAAGGTTTCCAATTCTCTGGGTTATATCGGTGACTCTAGTTCTACGGATCTCATCATTTCTGATGTTGGTACATAATTGTACACCGTGCTAAACATAAATAAATCAAAGTCGAGAATGACATTTTTAGGTAGTGAAATTACTGGGTAGTTACGTCGTAAAGCAGCGGTGCTTACATTGCTGTGTTCCTGTGTGAAAGGTTAGACAGGCAGTGAAGTAATGCCATGGGCATTGTGACTTGACATCTTATGTCACAAGTTGGCAACGTACATTGGTGTCCTTGTTGAGGTTGTAGATTTACAAGTCTTGCAGGTACCATGTGTACTATAAGCGATTGTAGCCACTTACCACAAGGTGGGCAGTCTGCTAAATTGCTAATTTTGTTGAATTAATAAAACAGAATGACTGTCATTCAAGTCAGTAGTTGCAGACACTCTCTGAGCACACACTCATTGAGACCACCCGATATTGTTCTAGAGGTTCGTTATAGGGACAGAAGAAGTAGGCTTGCTGAACCCGTCTGGCTAGCTGCCACCGTGTTACCTAAGTTTGTCGCTATAATAATATTGATTATTACATTGTTGTGTTCCGACAGCTAGAGCTAGCAGAATAAGGCCCCAGGTCTCCGCCACTACGCACTTAGGTACAAGGTAACTTCCAACCGTTCCGCGTACTCTTAGGGTACTAATGCTAAAGCAGCGGCGTTGCCGCGCTCTTAGGATAATACAGTGCATGCGCGAGAGGTTGACCCTCTCGCCGCACCGCTCCGGCGCAGGCGGTTGGGTAGGAGGAGGCGCGCGTTCCTGGACGCGCGCCACCAACTCCCCTAAGCAAGCTGGGGATGAAATGGCCCGGCCGGCCGACAACCGGTCGGGAGACACTTTTCTACCCCTGGCCTGCCCGTCTGGGGGGTCGAATTATTGCACTTGTCGACCCCCCCGTAGAGGTAAGACCTGGCGCTTGCGTCAGGCCTACAATCCAGGGGGCGCACTCGGGGAATGGCTAACGCCGATCCCGAGTGTGTCTCTACGGAGGTAGAAGTTGCTCTGGAGGGTGGTTTAGCCAGGTATGGGGTTACCCAGGTAACCCGAGTCCAATAGCATATCCTTGGGGCGGCTTTGTCAGCTTTCAGCCCCTTGTTGAATCGTAAAGAGATTCCCCCGCCTCAAAAAAAAAAAAAAAAAAAAGGATAATACAGTGCATAGCGTTTGCGCGCTTTCTTGCGCGCGCTTGTTTATTTACCATCAGCAGCAACCCTATCGCTCGATTTCGTAGTGACGCGAGACTTCAGAATTACTAATAAAGTACGCTAATGCGTAACGTAAAGGTGTGAATCAGCTTGAATGCTTAATGTTTGGGTATTTAAAATAGCGTTTTTTAAGATCAAAGGAGTGCAGGTTCTGTACGTAGTACTACTATCTATTCTGTGCTACGAATACTACTACTAAAGTATGCGTGCTGTCGCTTAGTTAAATAGCTCACTTCGAGAACAAAACTTTGATTAAGACCTTAGAAAACAGCCCTTCTGTAAATAGTGTCATTTAATCTACATTACTTTAAATTGATGTAAAGATAATTAGGATTATCGATACTAAAGTATGCGTGCTGTCGCTTAGTTAGATAGCTCACTTCGAGAACAAAACTTTGATTAAGACCTTAGAAAACAGCCCTTCTGTAAATAGTGTCATTTAATCTACATTACTTTAAATTGATGTAAAGATAATTAGGATTATCGATTATATAATCTCTTGTATTGGGTTTGAAATGGGACTCATGATATCAACGATAATAAAAAATATGTCACAAGTCTTGTGGTGTTTTTTCTTAGGAACATGAGCGCCACTTAATTAATGAAATTGTTGAATAATGTTGTACAGCTTTTGAGACCGACAACAATTAAGTCGAGATGCTTTTTTCATATCGACAAGAAAGCTGCAAGCGCTCGCTTCAAAGATAAATTCTCTGTTAAAAATTAAAACTCTAATTTAAACTGGTTAATGGGCAGGGCAGCTCAACATTTTTCTCGGGCTGCGGACCGGCGCTAAAGACTGGTATAAAATTGAACTTAGCCGGGGGGAGTGTAAATACGTAGGGTTGCAACGCAATCGTAATTTAGTAGTCACAGCTAATCGAACTTGTAATATTTTGTTTCAAAAATTTTCGAACTAATTAACTTCTTGTCATATTCAGAGAACAACAGCAGCTATATGAGTATTTTTTATAAAAAAATAAACCCGTCCGCAAAAACACCAAAAAGTCATAATACATACATGTCAGCGCGAATACAGCGATTTCGCGTTGCTGCAATATCACTGTACGTGGAAAATTATTCTATGATAGCAATAACTTAGATCACAGCTAGCGTGAGCACGCTCACACCTGATTCGAGACACGTAAAATCAATTCGGACCGCATTTGACATTGACATGACATCGCTTTGCTTGTTCTATAATAATAATAATAATAATAATAAGTCTTTATTTCAGGCACACAACCCATTGCAATTAAAATAAAATACAATAAAAAATAAAAAATGCAAAAAAGTACCATACTATTCAAAAGAAATAGAGTCAATAAAAAAAAATATAATAAAAAATATAGTCGGATAATTCAACATTAATTTCAGATAATATACACAATTACACACATTATTATTTACGGTTTGCGTTCTGGTGGACAGAGATCCAGAATCTATAGATAGGACAACACAAATTTTCGGACAGGCATTTTATTATTCTATTGTCCGATTTCCGTATTCTGTACCAAAAGGACGCAATACGGGATCGTACAACAGCAAAGAAATCGGGAACCCGTGCATCGGCGAACATGCCTGACGCGCTGCAAAATCTGGGTTTTCTCATAAGGATGCGAAATGCGTCATTATATTGCACCCTTATGGTGCCATGTGCCTCTCTTGTGTACCTTATCCAGAGCTGGCATGTGTACAGTGACATGCAATAAGCCTTGAATAAGGTCACTTTGACATCTTCAGAGCATTTTGCAAATCTGCGCGCGAGCATATTACACCTAATGGACAGGTTCCTTCTCTCTCTCTCCATGTCCAAATTGTCCGTCATATTACCAGTCAAAATATGACCCAGATACCTGAACTGCTCAACAACCCTCACCGGCGAATTCAACAAAAATACATCCGGTACTATCTCAGGACCTCTTCCGGCGCGAAATACAAGCATTTCCGTCTTGGCAACATTGTACTTCAAGCCATGCTTAGAAGCGAAACGCTCACAAATAGCCAGTAGCTTCCGTAATCCACTGATCGAAGGACTGAGAAGAACCATGTCATCGGCATAACTGAGATTGTTAACACAAACATCTCCAATATGACACCCGACCTTGATTCTTCTCAGTTCCTCGATCAGATCATTTACATAAAAGTTAAAAAGGTCCGGAGAAGTCAGCCCTCCCTGGCGGACCCCGCAGTCCAGTCTGTATTCACTGGAAGTCGTGTCGCCCCATTTTACTACATTGGTTTGGTTTCCATACCAGTACCGAAATATGTTTATGACTGCGTCCGGGACCCGAGTCGCGGACAATTTGTTCCAGAGAATATCATAATTCACTAAGTCAAATGCACGACTCAGGTCCAGGAAACAGGCATAAACAGAAGTCTCACGTGACAGGTAGTAATTTACTGTGTGTTTCAGGCTGAAGATCGCCAGATCCGTGGACAATTCTGGACGGAAACCAAACTGCGCGTCATCTATGCATATGTTGTTCACCAGTAAGGGCTGCAACAGCCTCTCAAATATCTTCCCTATAATAGTTCCCAGAGAAATTGGCCGATAATTGGCAGCACTACCTACATTGCCGGTTCTGTTTTTCACGATCGGCACTACAATGGTTTTCATGAGACTGTCTGGCAAAAATGAATACCTAAGGCACATATTATATAATTCACACAGTTTGGTGTAAATTATATCGCCGGCATATAGAATATGTTCGAGACTCAGCCCGTCATGGCCTGGCGACTTGCCGCGTTTCATGCTACGCACCGCTTTCGCTACATCTTTAGGTTCGAATTGTGCACAATTCGAACTAGAGATACAGGTGATAGGTGGCGTCCCGCCCACATTCCCCCGAAGCTCTGATTGTGCCCTAAATCTTTTTAAAAATAACTCAGCAATGTCTTTAGAGTTCTGCACACCGTCAACTGTCACTGGTAAAGCCTTTTTTTGGTTTAAGTTTTTGGTAGAATTCCAAAATTTAACGAAGTTTTTATTACGCCTGTGTAAAGTAAGTATGTCCATTCTAATTTTTTCCTCGTTAGCCTGACACCATTTCAATTTATTTTTGAAATTTTTTCGAGAGGTGGACATATTTTTATATGTCTCTCCAGCAGACGGTCTTCCGGCGAGAACCCAGCAGTGAAAATAAGTCCTAGCAATTTCGTGACTAGCCTTTACATGGTAATTCCACCCGGTTATTGGTTGTTTTTTGAACTGTCCACCAGAACGAAAACGAGCAGTATTCCTGGCTGCATTCTGTAAGATATTTACTATACCTAAATAACTATAATTGAGGAAATATAAATGTTCATTTAAATTAGCACATAAATTATCATTATCACAGTCATAGCATTTGATAGACGTATTAATATTACACAATAAATTACTACATTCTTCAAAATAACCCTTAACTTGACTAGAATCTCGGCTACCCCACAGAATGCCCCGAAGAGGTTGTTCCTCTGTGCATATATTTCTACTAATACAAAGTTCGCCAATATCACAATATACAACTAACGGAAAATGATCCGACCACAGAACGTCATACATAATATTTATCGTACGTACTGTATCAAATGCAGCTAGGGTTGTCAAGCAGTGGTCCAACCAACTACTGGTACCGTGAGCCTCGCCAGTATATGTGTGCGTGTTACTGTTCATACCAAGTTTTACTAAGTCTGCCCAGACCCACGTTTGCTCATCACAAAAATTCTGTAACTCAGTCCCAAAAAGGGTACCAGGATTAGAATTGTAATCTCCGACGATATATGCCACCTGAATCTGATACTCCTCTATAATTGAACACATACTCGCGAGACAGTCGGTAAATTCGGGTATATTTACAACATCGTTTTGTGGCATATACACACAGAAAACCATAAAAGACTTCATACCCGTAGTTACGTGTATACACGCTAGCCGGTCGCTGGCGCACTCAACAACATTAACCTGACTGAATTTTGATTTTCGCCATAAAATAGTCAATCCACCCCAAGGACGGCCTCTCAGAGTGTGTCCAAGGTCTACCGACGATTTGGCAAAACAATCAAAATTACTGTCAATCCCGTTAAAAAAATCCAATTCATATGGCAAAGCCCAAGTTTCTTGTAAACAAATCACATCCATAGTTTTACATAATGTCTTAATATGTTCAACACTCCTTTTAGCCGACTTACAGTTAAATGATACAATAGAAAAAGTTGTACTATCCATTACGTGTTAATTTATTTCGGTTATCATTTGCTCGTGTAAATTCTCGGTATATTCTATATTTTACACCTTGCGGCCAGAAAGAATTACTAAGGAAAACGTCAAGCTTACTTCTAGATAAAATTATTTTAAAAGAATTAAAATCCGTCTCCTTATATTGCGTCAAAAGTTGCACTTCTTTGCATTCTTGTCCCATCTCCTTAACGTGCTCCTTAATATGCTCGACCGTGGTAGATTTTGTCAGTCTCGAAATATAAACAGCACATACTTGCTCGGCCACCTGGATTTTACTCGGCCCCGTCGCTGTTCCGCACATATTTAGTTTAGAGTTACGTTTCTGCTTCTTTACTAAAGTGAAGCCATCGTCGTTTCTATTTACATTTACTGTAGGACTTACAGCCGACAGCGACCAGCCGCTAGGCACTACGATATCGCGATAAGACGGTGTGTGTATAATATCTGTCGACCTTGACCGTGAGCGTATCGGTGCGGCCTGTGTCGGTGTAGCTAATTGAGTCTTACTAATGCATTCTTTCGTCTGTACGTGCTGGACTGGAGTTGTATAATTTTTGTTTACATCACTACTTTTCGGCTGCCGTGATTGCTGTTGAGACTTCGTACTTTTACACTCGCAGCACCTCGTATTAATAATCGTAGTTCGCAAATTTGTTATGTCTGAACAAATTTTTGTCTGGAGATTGCTCATATCAGTTTTTGTAACAGTATCACTTCGGATATTGGTCAGTTCCGCTTGCATTCCTGCCATGTCTTTTAAAAGTTTCGATACATCGACATAATCGAAACCTACCGCCGGCAAACGATTTAAATTTTTCGCCACAAAAACAGGTTGCACTGAGGGATCAGATTCCTTAAAAAATTTTATGACATCTTTCACATTCTTCTTGCTTTTATCGTCGCCTTTTCGGGTTATGTGCCTGCTACTCCCTTCAGGTAGCGACTTGATTAATGTCAATTTTCCGGCTTCGATTTCGCTTTCGGTAAAGTTGCCAACACATATTTGAACAATACTTATTTCGTCCAGAATGTCGATTTTGTTCTGAACATATGTCAGGAACTCGTCGATAATTATTAGCGGTGATTCAGTCATAGTGAGCGTTTTCTTGCCCACATTTCCGAGGAACGCCAGTTGATAACAAACAACAATAACTGTACTGTAGGTAGGTATGCTCTGCGTGTTCTGTCCGAATTTCGCTGTTTTGTTTTGTTTGTAGGCTGCTTTGCATCTTCGAATATCTGTTGCTGTTTTTTGTGCTTTTGAGTAACCCTGGACTGCTACCGGACTACCGAGATCTCTTATCATGAGTGCTGAGTACTGCTAGCCAATGGATTCCGATTCTAGGCCACGTTATGGTTTTAAGAAATATCTTCTTAAGTAAATGCGTCTATAACTTTTTGTCCAGACTTCGTAGAATATTCTTTCTACTATAATTTTACTTAAGAATTAAATATCTTTAGTTTGGCAAATTGTTAATGCTTAGACACAAAAAAAATATATCAACAAAAAATTGTTAGAGAGTTTGCCATTGTTCTTTTAGTTTGTCATATCTATATGCGTTTCTGACAGACACTTGGACAAACAGACAAAGATGCGATCCTATAATGGTTTAGTTTCTTCCTTTTAAGGTACACATCTCTAAAAGTAAATACATTGATCAAAAAGTTAACAATTTTTCGACAAGTGAAGTCTGAAGCATATTGTGTATGTATGATGAAAGTTGTTTTATTTGCTCCTGCATCTAATAAGAATAAAAAACATATATTCAAACATTCTCTTATTTCAATTTTTCTATTACAAAAGGCGACTGTCAACAGAAAACGTAAAACAGAGATATGAGCGCTTCAGTTTGTCATCGGCGCAAATCGGCAACCCTAAAAAGGGGTAACAGTCCCAAGCAGTCACTAACCATCATGTTTATGACTTCTATAGGGAAATACAATTCCTGGCAATGTACTCGCTAAATGGAAAAAGTTTCACACATCAGTGGTAGTGAGAGCTCTTTCATTTTTTTTCACAGCTCCGATGAGTTTTTTATGTTTATAACCCTCGTAAAGCGTGGCCTTATAGTTTTCACGACATTGTCGCTATGTTGACGTTTCGAATATTAAATTTTCAGTGTTATATTCTTTGGGGATTTATTGCGGCGACGTGATGCGTTGTCAATAAAATATGCAATAAAATATTTTTCAATAAAATAAAGTATTTTTTTTTCACTAAAATAAACTCTATATTTTTATGTTTGTACGATTTCATTACGTGATGAATTTGTTTGAAAAATAATAAGGAACGTACTCAATCATGACATCAATTTTAACGCAGTACATACTTATGGTCATCTTTTTAATTAAAGTTGTTATTTCTTATCTATACTTATTAATATTATAAAGCTGAAGAGTTTGTTTTATTGTTTGTTTGTTTGGTTGAACGGGTTAATCTCGGGAACTACTGATTCAAATTAAAACAATATATTTTTGTGTTGGATAGTCCATTTATCGGGAAAGGCTTTAGGCTATATAACATCACGCTACAACTAATAGGAGCTGAGCATCAATTAAAAATGTTGAAAAAACGGGAAAAAAAATATGACGATACGTAGTTCGCGGGCACAGCTAGTTCTTAATATATGTGTGTACAGGATGTAACATAATCTCGTCTATGCCGTCGTCTATGGTTCCTACTTAACTAATCTTTTTTATGTTAAATAGGGTCATCTTGATTTCTACCTAAATGTTGACATTAAATCGTTACTTATCATCGCCGCTGTTAGGTAAAACAATTATTTTCTTAACTATTTTTTTACATACGACAGGGAAGCTCTTGGCTTTCATTTTATTTGATGGTAAGTTACTAAAAGGCCGAAGGTGGAAGCGAAACTAACTTGAGCTCCTCAACAACTGAGGAACTGGCTATATCTTACCTCTAATTGTAGGAAGACAATAATGCTATCAACATCGCTATTATGGCAAGACGGTGATAGCTAGCCAGGTGGGTTTAGAATCCCTACCACCAACCAAACCGAGCAAAAAACATCTGCCCCCATGGGGTATCGAACCCTTGACCTCCCGATCAACGGAGGCGGTTAAATTTTATAAGTACATACTAAGAAAACAATACAAAATATTATTTCCTTGACATTTTAAACGGTCTATCATAAAATTAGGCATACACAGCTACCTATAACATGAAATGTTTATTTAATTACCCACGCATATACAATCAGATCAACTTCAAAACTAAGTGCATGTAAACTAACAAGCATATAAAATAACCCGCTGCGCCTCGCGGGATTACTTTACTATTGACATAACATCCTCCGCTGATGGCACTTGGAAACAAACGGGACTTTAATCAATACTTCAAACACAACTTTGGCCACTGCAATAATAATTAAAAGCGGATGATTATATAGAATATTTGCGGAGGACCGGGGGTCGCTATGCTCCAGGCTATTCGACTATCGCATAAGTAAGGCATAGTTGCTCCGTGTCACAGACTACGCAATTTCAGATGCTTAGAACCTGATTTTGTGACATCGGTGACGGTGACAGTCATTTGATTTTCTCCTTCGATAACATTATGATATAACATGTGTCACACATGAACCATTTTTTAGGTCCGCGGTGTCACAATAAAAGATTGGCTTACCTTAAAAATAATAAGTGATATAAAATATTTATTTATATTACGTTAATTCGACAAATCAACCCATTTGGTTTGTTACGAGTATATCAAGTACTAATATACTAGGTTGTAAGATTTTCTGTTAGTCTACAATATTGGGAAGTTGAGTTCCATTGAATAAAATAGAGAATTTTAATGAAATATCAGTGAAACTACTACCATAAGAATAAACAAGTATAGAAGCGAATCTCCTTTGTGGGTGCACCAAATGCCGCTATTTGCATACCTACAGCGCCCTTCCTCCTGTAACGCCCCGCAGTAGTCTGCGGGCGCCGCTAGGGTCACCACATGGACGTATGGTGACCACTACAATATTTTTTATATAGGTACCTCCATATTTTACATTAAATGAGAAACTGAGTATACACCGAGTCTTATTGATTTTGTACTTCAAGTGTAGCGAGCGAGCGACTATCTTTAGCAATAGTACCCACATTTTTAGTTTTTTTGATTCCGTAGTTATAAGAACCTGCCTATTTTTGATTAATTGAGCTTAATCCCTACAACTTAGAGAACAAAATCATTAAAATGTTTCGAATTTCGATGTACAAAAATGGTTTGTAATTTAGGTATCGTACCTACGTTTATAGTCCAAGAGCTGAAGTTATGAATGTACTAATGGATAAAACCTAAGCTCACTTTTTACTATCAGACCAACATTTTCACTTGAAAAAAAATGTGTTGTTTCATAATTTTAATCAAGTATTGATTGTATTTAAATTTTATATGGAACAGTAACAAAGGTCGATAAAAATATACCTATATAGCAGTACCAAAGTTTCTCATAATTCAAATTATTCCCGACTTGACAAAAAAAAATCCCATACTTACAGAGTTTCAAAATTGCACTACAATGACAGCTTTAGAAACTCGATACATTATATTGTATTAGCTTTGACATGTAATGAATATTACGAATAAAACTGTATCTGTATCTAGGGTAGGTATAATAAAAATAATTTTAAAATATTCAATCATTTTTATTTAAAAGGTTTCAATTCAACAGAAATATTTACAAATGTCTGATATTTATAAAAGATGGCGTTTTTGTAGATGATTTGAAGTTTCGGTTATTAAACTTCAGCGCGTAGTAAATACGCATTCTTATAAAAAGCTTAATCAGGTAATCAATAGGAAAATATTCGCAAGGTACCTGAAACACAATTTTTTTCATTGTATCTAGCAAGATCGCACCAGCACCATCGGTAAAAATAAAATTTTTGAAGCTATTTACGAATATATTCTCGAGTTTCTCAATATAGTTTACAAAATGTGCCGGAGGAACAGTTAAACTTCCGAAAATTTTTGTCCGATTGAATGCTTTAAAATGAATAAATAGTTGAGAATTTTCTGTATTTTCTCCCTTGTAATCTCTGTATTTATTGAAAGCTGGGCATTCATGTTTAAGCGAGCATTTTTTGAGTAGATACCCACAAACGTAGGAAAGTGCGTTTTGTGTAGGCAAATCTGAGGGCCAATTATGGATCTTTCATCGTATGACATGGTATAAATTTGAGAAAAAGAAGTCATGAAATACTGCATTTCGTATTACTGATCTCCAATGATATCATCACTATGGCATAATTTCAATGATGTCATCATTAAATAATAAACAAATGATTAAAAATCTGACCGGAAATCGTATTTTTCGTCTTGCACTATGATATCATATGATATCATTTGCAAAACCATGAGATCGGTAATAGGCCCTCAGACCTGTAATCGCATGTCGGAACAGCAAGCGGCGAAATCTCCGATGTCATATGGTTTGCAAAAAAAGGTTCTGTGCCGTCGTCTTTGCTCAAAAGAAATATATCCAAGTCATCTTCGCAGTTGCTTAGAGAGGATTGAATAAAACAAGTAGATATACCTTTGTACTTACCTTTCTTTATCTTCGGGCAAATTGTAAAACTTTAAATTTGGGGTTATTATGGCATTATTTTTGCACCCATAAACGCAACAATAAGTCGGCATCGCGGCGACTAGGTAGATAGCGGCGCGCGGGAAGGAGTCACGCAGAGATATAAATCGTAACGTAACGATTTAAATCTCTGGAGTCACGTACGTGCGGGATGCGGTGCGCGCCTTGACTGGCGATTCCGTTCAACGGAAATCAAACGGTAGGTAAATAACGTGGCCTTGAGCGCTCGACGGCCGGGAGTTTCGCTTCTATACTTGTTTATTCTTATGCTACTACTAAGGCTTGACATCTTATGTCACAAGTTGGCAACGTACAATTGCGTTCTTGTAATTGGGGTGGTGTGGTTGCAAATATTACAGGAACTAGTATGTAGTATGTATCATAGGCGACTGTAGCTATTTACTAATAGGTGGACAACTTGCTCGTTTGCCAATATTGTTGTATAAAAAAGTTAAAAACGTTTATAGTTCAAAGTATAAAGTTTAGGATATGTTGTTGCGGCATGTCTATCAATTTTGACCGCCCCTGTGGTCTAGTGGTTGAGACTATTGGGTGTTGATCGGGAGGTCCGGGGTTAATTAATTCTTTTTTTTAGTATTTGCTGGAATACAATTACGAAGAAGGTTTTTTGAAGAGAAAAATCGTAAAAAATGTCGAGAAATATATCCAAAAAATCAGATTAATATGAAACTGTTCCACCTGTGCCACGACTTTAAATACGTCAATCTAAAATCAAAAACAGGAGCTTTTGACATACTCACAGTACGAGTATGTCAAAATCAGCTGTTCCATACAAATTTTCAACATCCACTGAACCTAAATGTATGGAACAGCTGATTGTTTTCGCGATTTCGAGTATGGTCCCACAGTAAAAGTTGTTCATTTTGCTTGTCTAAACAAGCATTGAGAATTTGGCTCCTGATGGAAAAATAACCCGGTATACACACAACAAGAATCGTTTTTGTTCTGTTATATTTTTCTATACTGTGGCCCCAATAGTCGGCTCTGCCATAATCCTGGTCGGCAAGATGATGATTGCGTCCTGTTTTAGTTTACAAAAGGTAATCCTTTAAGGAGGAACTATTGGGGCATGGCGCCCATTTGATAGAAGCGTAGTGTTTACGATGTAAATTTTCTCTGTAATATCATAAACCTCTTTGATTGGACCGAAGGAACTTGTAAGGGTTATTTTGTACTGGCGTTAAGCTGGACTAACGATTATTTATCAAAGTGAATGTGTTTTCGTACGTAGGTATGATTCGGTCAGTTAGGATTTTCAGTCGTTGTTATTTTCGTATATTTAATGTTATAAATTATCTTTAACATGATAATTAGTATAGTTAATAAAAAGATTTTTCTAACCCGGGACAGAAAAACTCAAAGCATTCATCTCACCTGATGGTAGAGTCACTATGTACTAAAGAAAGCCAGCTTCATCTCGATTCCTCAGCCACAGGTGAATAAGTTCATCATCACAGCTCATATACGTCCCCACCGAGGGGCTCGAGTCTATCCTATGATAGGGTGATTAGGCCTTAGTCAACCGCGTTGGCTCAGTGCGGATTGGTCGACTTCACATACGCCTTTGAATTTCTTCGCAGATGTATGCAGGCTGCCTCACGATGTTTTCCTTCGCCGTAGGAGCATCGGAAAATGTACATATGAATGTGAACGAGTTATTTCATCTAATTGTTGGAACGCAGCAATGTTGTGGTACCAAGATAGTGGCTGGATGTCTTACTTAAATTTAATTACCTTATTTATTTTTAAATTAAATTTAATTAGATTGGAGAAACGGATTTAGAAACGCTACCACCAATCGAATTTAATTATAATATTACAAGCTTTTTTTACTTTCACCTGTCCGGTGTCTATCTGTAATGAAATCTTGCATGTTAAATTTGACCCATTTTCCGGTTTCTGATTGCTCTGAAGTTTTGCAAGCGTATGTATATTGCGTGACAATGCAATAATATAAAAGCATGTATTTAAAAAGGTTTTTTTTAAATAATCTGACTTGTGTGCAATTAAATTTTTTAAGGTTTTGAACTCTATGCTTTAACTTTTAACTGCCTTTATAGAGTTCTAATCTAAAGCTCTATTTCTTCGTAAAATGTAACAATAAATATAAATGTATCAATTAATTAAATCACATTTTACATCATCAGCTTTGTGGCCAGCCTGTTTTGATGGTTTTCCAGGCTGTTCTTATAAGAATTCTTAGTTATTACTTAGTTTAGTATAGTTGTAAGTCAATCTTTCTTTTAATCACTTTACCTTTATAAATATATATTTTATTGCTTCTAAGGTCCTTCTCCTGATAGGCAGTCTTCTGCTACTTGACAATTTCTCTATTTGACTGAGCAATTGGTTTCACGCGAAATGCCATGATACTATAACTGTGCCACCAGACCAAAACGCTACGTCGATAGTACAATTAAATTTATTTTAATTAAAGGCGCTATATGAAGATGTTTGAAAGTGTAAAAAAAACTTTGTAAAAAAGATTGGTTAACAAAAAAAATTGTTTGCTTCGCCTTTTTATACTTACTTTTAATTTTATTTCACGCATATACCATCAACATAATTTTATTCATTTTCAGGGGAGATCTATTAAGATGTATCACACAAAGATTTCAAAGCGCGCACTCAAATCATTGCGAGGCATTGAAAAACGAAAGTTTGAAAACATAGCGCTCTTAAAGCGCCTACACACGATTGTTCCGACCCTCATCAGAAAGCGTTATATTATCAAAACACGCATTGTTTGAAGGAGTATCTGGTTCTGCCGGTTTCCGCATGTTTTCGACGGCATAATGCGAACATCCTCTTAGGGCACAAAAGAGCAGCTGCCTGGAGTGCGGTTGCTCACAAAAGGGGTTTTATAATACTTTCGGATGTACCGCAATGTATAATGAGTCCGTACGTTCTCAATAAACATTGCTTTGATGAGCTTTAGATTTTAAGATTTTTGTTTAGTTTAAACTATAACGTTTCTTAGCTTTTACGTGTCAGCTCTATAGAATTATCAATTTAATTTAATAAATGTCTAAATTAATTTAATTTACAATATTCAGGTGCAATCACGTGGCTTGAGTCGCAATGTGAAATTACGTAAATATGTTAAGCTCACACGTTGTTTAAAGTTAAACTAATTGTTTACAGCAATACCTACTAAATAAATGATTTTATTTACTTAAATAATTCTTGGAAAACAGCCAAATAAAGTTCTTAATAAAATTGAAAAAACCTACGTGTAAAGCTGTATCTACATACAAAACTATTCATGACACTACAAATGGTAATGTACCCGTAATATGTAAAATCAAACAAATTTCACGTACGTCGTGCGATCAACCCTTAATATTGATGGATCGCGGGGGTCATATCTCCAGGGAGATGTCTGCAGTAAGTAACTTCCACGCGCCAATTTATCACTAAAAGTAATTAAGTCTTTACAACTTGACTTAGAGCAATTTCGTAACTTAATGAAGGCAACTAAAACTGAGATACGCAGTTTTTGTAATCGACCTTCACTAGGTTTGGAATTTTATTTTGCGAGATAACTTACATGATATACATTACTTACAAATATTTATAAGAAACTTTATGCGTAAAAGTTTAAATTATATGAAACCTCATGCGTATTAATTCCTTCGGCACAATTTTTAGGATAATTGGTTAAACGACTATAATTATTCATTCTTAATTATATGGCGCCATATAGAGAGCATCGGTGGCGCTGTGGACTCGGCACTTGCCTTCCAATCGGGAGGTCCGGGGTTCAAGACCGCCATGTACCAATGTGTTTTTCGTTTTTCGAATTTCATATGGACATTTGTCTGATGCTCCTACGGTGAAGGAAAACATTGTGAGGCATCCTGCATACATCTGCGAAGAATTTCAATGATGTATGTGAAATGAACCAATTCGCACTGGGCCAGCGTCTTTTCATTTAGTATGGTTACAAGTAATAGTTGGTGTGACATGATACTAAAATAGTTATCTACTTTTGAAGCCGGCTGTACAACGTGTAACAGTAATAATGCACACCCTGAAAGTACTTTGTTACAAATATGCAAAAGAATCAATTTCAGCTTTTTTTTTTTAAATCAGTATTGACACAGATATTTTAAAAACTCATTCTCCTTATTACAAGAAAAAAATATTTTCCTCATTTTTAGTTCACTTTCTTCGCGTAAATAAAAGCGTGCTTTAAAAAAAAGTTTTTTTTAAAAATAGTATTTATTTTACTCATGTAGCGTCTTTAACTACTACATTTCTCCACTTTACTGGTTGACTGAGAGATAATGCCTTTGGTATCAAGTCGGCCATTTATATACTTTTTTCGATTATTGTGTAAAGAACTTCAATTAAATGAAGCACTTTTTGTCTCACGTAAATAAAAAAAATCCGAATGTAATGGTTTTATTGCGATATTAAGATAAGCACCATTTTTAGTGAACTAAGAATTAGTAAAAGCCGTACTTTATTTCAGTAAACTCCTAGCTTGCATTTAATGTTCTAAAGTCTGGTGCTCAGACTGGCGGTATTTCACCCAAACTTAAGGTAAGAAATAATGTTCTACTTAAACTAAAGCAATAAGCATTATGGAAAAGCAGCCTGGACTAGTATATCTCGATACCAACTTTGGCATTAAATTGTTATGACGCCATTTTCTGTAAAGTGGTGCTTTACTCACAGACAAAGCATATGCAGTATGCTTACAATACAAACTTTTTTACGAAATCTCTTTTTCATATTTGCTAATTGAATACATGCCCAATTCAAAGTTCATTATATAGTTAGAATTTTTAGATTTTTATGGGATATATTTTAAGTATTTATAGATGTATTTGCAGAGATTATACACTTACTGGAAAACCTAACAAAAAATAACTCAACATTTTCATGCGACTCCACTTGTCACCAACACTCGTTTACCGACGAGTGGATATAAGACCACTTGTTGCAGTCGGTCGATTAAAAAATGAAGAATTTTTGATGTCGGTTGATAATCAATAGAATGAAACCCAACGCGCTCAATGATGCACGAACGGTTTAAAAACGGGGCCCCTGATGGTAGATAAGTGACGATAAGGCCGAAGATGGAATCTGGCTTCACCAGAATTTCTTAATCATACAGAAAATGACTTGGAGGTGATAGTTATTATGCAAGCGACTTAGAAGCCCTGCCACCATAAAAAGAACAGAAAAATGTGATTGTAAAGGTGGTCCATGTTCTCCTGTTTCTCTTTCAGGCAGGTTTCTGTGTTAATCAGACCCATATTTTAATGGTCTATGGTCTAGTGGTTGATACCACTGGGTGTTGATCAGGAGGTGGCCTTCGATTCCCCACAGGGCTTCTATCTTACTACCACCGTCCTACCAAAATTTGTCACCATAATAATAATGTTGATAACATTATGCTATTCCGACAATAAGAGGTAAGATATTTCCATAGCTGAGGAGGCCAGGTGAAGCTCGCTTGCATCCTTGGCATTATCATCACTTACCTTCAGGTGAGATAAAGGCCAAATGATTGGTATAAATAACACATGACATACTTTTGCATTGTACACTATGGTAAAGAGTTAGCTAAGGCATCTTTATTATTATAGCATGTTTATAATATTTTTGTTTGCATAGACCGGTGTCTGAAATTGCAGTTTATTCCTGTGGGATATTAAACCACCCGCCGAGTTCTTGCAGGGAAACGAGTCTCTTCCTGTTTATCGAACATATTTTATGTCGCGCGTGTATATGTTTGGGTATATGTGGACTTTGAAGTTTCTAACGTGTCGTTTGAATGTTACTATAGTATATTCAGGATAAGATGATTCCTGTGACAGGTTGAAGTTTTCTGTTTCATGCATACTAGTTTCCATGATTAAAAATATAACATCTCTTTAGGTTATTTCTGCATTCGTCACAGATTCATATAATGACATGAATTAGAACAACAAAAAAAAATATTTTATAGACGTTGTACAGTACCAATCGTCATCGGTTTGTTTATTATTGATGTAAAACAAAGTAACAAATAATCATCTTTTTAAGTTGAGATCAAACTATTGCTATTGTGGACCTCTGTTTACATCTTACATACTCTCAATCTTTTTTCTATTCACACGTAGGTACTCTTGTAGATTCATTATCTTTCATCCTTGAGCGTCGATGTAGACCATTTGCGGCGTCATTCATTCATCATCATTTCAGCTAAGAGACGCCCACTGATGGACATAGGCCTTTCCCAGGGATCTCCACACTGATCGGCCCTGCACCTAGCGCGTACTTACGGCGACTTTCACTAGATCGTCGGTCCACCTTGTGCGGGCTAATTTCAACTTTATTTAATTCGTGTCAACAACGCGCGTCTGTACTGGTGATGTGGACGATATTTGTCACGAGAACAAAAGTCATGACACGCAATCTCGGTGCGATCCATCACGAAATCTAATAGGACAGCGGAACATTGTAAGTCACCATGAAATAATAACGTATCACAAGACAGTGTGGACGGTGCATTTTTGACATGGATAAATGCTAAGTGTCACGAGCCTAATTTAAGTCGGCCTTTTTCAGAAGATGTCCGCGTGACCCTATACGTCCATCGTTTTAGTCACGGGTATTTGTCACAGATTCGGTCACATCCACGATCACGGAGCATTGGAAGGATCACATCACCTCAATTATGACAGACGATATTCACGATTATTTGCTCGAGAGTAATTATAGGCGCCGGCGACGATATTTAGTTATGACTGCCGCGCCGTCTACATTTACCAAAATATCGAGCAACATTGTCACACGTGACGTGGTGTGGTACTATTCCGCATTCTGTGACAAAAGCCACGCAGTTAGGTCCGGCGAAATGCCACAAATGTGGACCCACCTTAACGATTATAACGTTCCACTCTTTACCGAGTTCAAGAATTTGATAGAGTCAATCAGGATCTGATGATGGGATCCCATAAAAATGTGATCGTGTTTCATGTTTTTTCCGAACCTATTCACGTATTTGCATCTGATAGTCATGAACCGAGCTGATGATGGAAGGATCCTTAACTTTTAGGAGTTTAAGGTTACTTTTTTTTGTCCTATTCATTCATATAACTTCGGTGAGCTGGCATGAAATTTCCGAAAAAGATACGATGATCTCCAAGAAAAATAACGTTCCACTCTTTACCGAGTTCAAGAATTTGATAGAGTCAATCAGGATCTGATGATGGGATCCCATAAAAATGTGATCGTGTTTCATGTTTTTTCCGAACCTATTCACGTATTTGCATCTGATAGTCATGAACCGAGCTGATGATGGAAGGATCCTTAACTTTTAGGAGTTTAAGGTTACTTTTTTTTGTCCTATTCATTCATATAACTTCGGTGAGCTGGCATGAAATTTCCGAAAAAGATACGATGATCTCCAAGAAAAATTTAGCACCCACTACAATATAACAGTGTAATGTTGTCTGTATGCTTATTTTATTTTTAACTTGTGTTTTTGAAGTCTGTTTTTATTTTAATTTTTTGTAATATTTTTTATAACGATAAATAATTATAACAGTTGAAAAATAACCGAAAAGAAGAATTAATATGCCACTAGCCCTCTGAATCGGAAAACGCGCTTAACGAAAACATTCAGACGCCTCATCAAAATATCGCGTTACGCGTAACAAATTCATCCCGGTTCCAATTATCCCGGCGCTCGCTCACTCGTTCCCGGGTGTAATGATCAGGTGGTGATTCTGACAGTTGCCCTGCGTTTCACGGGCCGGTATAATGAACTTCGCGCTAGAACATTATTATAAGCGTCGCGGGCGAATTCGAACGGCAGCTTTTGGATTTAAATTCGTACGATAGTCAGTTGTTTTGTTATTTCGTCTTGATGTTGTGATGACGTCATTGTACAACAATGATTGCTTTCGTACCATCCGGCTATTTGACAAGTTAGTGATGCTATCTAATGCTATGACTTCAATTGCGCCATAGTGCGTTAACAAACGCAATGATTTGGGCATCACATATGAAAGACCAACCAATAAAACTCGTTTCCAGAGATGACTAAATCACTGTTTTATTTGCATATTTTAAATTCACACTGACTTGTAACTTACTCGTACCTCTCCTCCCTATTTAATATAAAATACAATATTTCCAGCCAATTGTGTTTGGCGCGGGCGCTGTTTTTCTGCTTCATCTTCTTTAGCCGGAAGTTCAACAAATATTTGGAAAGTAGCGCGCACATTTAAAATTTTAATAATGATTATAATTTAAATACTGTTAAAGAATATTTTAAAGTTCGTATTCTATTTAGTTATTAATTTTCATGATTTGTATAATAATAAGATGGATAAAGAAAAGCCTTATCAATGAAGCCGGAAGTGGACGTTAGCTATGTGTTTAATGGGACTTCCTTAATCTTTCAAATAGTCAAGCGTCAGGGGAATTCCCTGTTTCATTCGATAGTCCCGTACATCGGTTGATTGATTTGGGTTGCCAAAATTATGATCATTATTTTTTTAATTTTACATGTTTTTCTTTACTGAAAAACAAGGATCGTCCATTGTTTTAAATGGGGGTCCTTTGTATCCACGGAGCCTTGGACTGAATGAAGCCCAAAAAGCCCTTAGGTTTATTGATTTATTTGGTAAATCAACAGCCTAATCTTATAAGATACAATAATTACAAATAGTTAATTAAGGTAGATCCGTCTCTGAGTGTTGATTGGTATGTAGCATTAATAGTGACTATAGACGTCAAAATTACTTTAATATTAAACTTCGCAGATGTAGCCACTATTTTAAGCGTTATTTTTAACTTTGACGCGTATCATGATTCAAGCGTTAGCACTAACATCAACCCAGGTTGTATTTTTGACGTGACAGTTCCTGTCAGTTGTCCTATCAAATGCGCGAGAGTGGGAATAGATCTTAGAATAGATAGTGTACATGAAACACGCCAGACTTTAGATGTTGATCTTGTGACTGCTCTTATTTGGTGGTAATAGCGATAACTTTCCTGGTGCAAATGTAAAGTTAGATGTGTTGTTGACCTGTTTGACACTTGCTTTATCATTCGGGTAATTGGTGATTTTTTTAAAGTGGGCACCGTAAGCATTATTTGGTCGGGTCGGGAGATCTATTAAGATTTACAAGATAAATAAGAAGTTTATGAAGGCAAGGCAGTGCACGAATTCTCTTTCACGAGGGCTGCTTATGACATTGGAATATTGACTATCGCATATATTTATTATTTATTTTATATAGGTATGCTACAAATAAGACTTACATAATTATGGTGGATTTAGCGACAAACATTGCACTTAAACACTAGCACAGAATAGATAATAGAATTATGTAACACACAGTCAATTATTGGGACAAGCAGAGAAACAAAATGGCTCACGCACGAAAAAGATTCACGGAAGAAAAACTGACCTTTTTAGTATATTTTTCATTGATTTTTGAAAACTGAATTGTCAATTATGAAACTAGCTGGTCATTGTGTTAGAACGATAAAAAAGTTATTTTTTTAATAAGTCATATTATACTGTCTCTGAATATTACGAAATATAGGTATAGTGATCAGGATGTTTATTTTTATTTAGAAATTTGATAATGCGTTTCTTACTTATTCTTTTCAGTTAATGTGGTGGTGCCCAAAGTAGACACCACCACGTCGGCGTTTCGCCGATTATTTGATTGCTGATGTCGACCGAATACAATTAAAGAATTTGCTACTTACCTTGTCTCCGTTCGGTCTCCGCATGCAGCCGGTGGACTTCCTGAGCTAGCTCGAAGGAAGTCGCGGCTCCTGAAGAGCTACTGTTAACCGATGGAGACCGGAGCACTACATAGGCCTATTAGGCCACCACGGCTCACACACGCGACGATAACAGATTTGGTGAATTTACACTTTCACCGACACTAAAACTTTGGCGGACCCTCGCACCAACAATCACTTGGTGCGCCGCGCAATACTATTTGTTAGATGCTTATATATTTTGTATTATATTTTATTGCTGCCCGGTTCTAACCTCTTTAATGTCATTCCGTATTCGACTCGACTGACATGTTACATGCGGCCGGCCGCAGGGTCTCACTGCACAGACTATAATGCAGTGTTGCCACTCGCTCTTCCTCGAGCGTGAACATCCCCCCGCTCCGGACAGTCCCGGACTGTCCGCCAAATCAGTCTAAGGGGAGGCGAGAAAGAGTAGCGACCGCGCGCTTCAACAGAATCCCCAACTAGGACCTCGGCAAACCTGGGCACACCATCAGACCCTAGAGTAAGTTGGACAATGCGTCCGCGACGCCAACGTAAGGGTGGCAGGTTTGGGTCCTTCACTAACACGAGGTCTCCAACCCTCGGTGGGTTTGTCTTATCTAACCACTTAACGCGCTGTTGCAAAATGTGTAAATATTCAAGGTGCCAGCGGCGCCAGAAGCTCTGGGTAAGCTGCTGGAGCAACTCAAACCGCGAAAGGCGTCCTCGATTGATATCTCTATAAGGATACTCGGGCAGGGCGTTAAGTGGTCTGCCTATCAAGAAATGGCCCGGCGTGAGGGCCTGCAAATCGTTCGCGTCGGTAGACAACGGACATAACGGACGCGAGTTGAGAACCGCCTCAATCTTATGAAACACCGTCGCGAGTTCCTCAAACGTGAGAATAGTCTCCCCAATAACGCGGCGAAGGTGAGTCTTGGCGGCCTTTACAACAGATTCAAAAATCCCTCCCCAGTGAGGGCAAGACGGCGGGGAGTATCGCCATGTTACCCCCCTACGGGAGAGTGTGGATCCGATCTCAATATTATTTTTATCTAAAAATTCACAAACTTCTCTTATATGTCTATCAGTGTCCTTGAAGTTCGTCCCACAATCGGACCGAATTAGAGAAGGCAGTCCCCGGCGGGAGACAAATCTGCCTAACGCTGCTAAGAAAGCGTCCATGGTGAGCGCACTCACCACCTCCAAATGAACGGCTTTAGTGGCCAAACAAACAAACACACACAGGTAAGCCTTTTCAGTCTTAGTATTACGGAGTCGCGACGTTTTTATAGTGAACGGTCCCGCGAAATCAGTTCCAACTCCTAAGAAGGTCATCGATTCATTCACACGATCAGCCGGCAAATCACCCATTTGGGGCTGCATCGTCTCGGGGCGTAAACGATAGCAGGGCAGACATCGAAAGATAACAGATCGGATGATTCTTCGCGCTGACAAAATCCAAAACTCCCGTTGGAGGAGCGCGGTCAATGCATTACATCCGGCATGAGCATTCTTCACATGGCGATCAATGATCAACAATCGCACCAATGGTCCGTCCTTGGGGAGCAACAGGGGATGACGTGATCTATAAGGCAAGTTAGCGTGCCTCAATCGGCCTCCTACACGCAACAATCCCTTATCATCCAGAAAGGGAGTCAAACGCACCAAGGGTCCCTTCAATTTGGATGTCCCGGTACGGAAAATCTTAAGTTCCGGTTCAAACGCTCTAGACTGGGTCATACGCACCCAATGCAAAAGAGCATCTTGGCGCTCCTGCGGAGAGAGGACCGGACATAAATCTTTGTCCTGAGGCCGTCGACAATTTCGTATAAATCTTTTTATCCAAGCGGTCACGCCGAGCAACTTGTCCAGAGAACTGTAGCGATCTAATAAAAATTCCCGCTCTGGAGCCGCCATAGTCTCGACAGCGTGAACACGCAAGCCCAGATTTGGTACCTTCACCACAGCTGGTGTGGAAGGCCAAGACGGCTGTAACAACCATTCGGGACCCCACCACAGAGTGTGGTCAATAAGCTGAGGGGCTTCGCTGCCACGTGATACACAGTCAGCAGGGTTTATTTCACCTGGCACGTGGCGCCAAATCAACGTGGCCTTCGAGGCCTGTATTTGGGATACCCGATTGGCCACAAATACTTCCAGGGAGTGGACGGAGTTCTTAATCCAACACAGGACAACCTGACTGTCGGACCAAGCAAAGAGCGACTCAAAGTCCACACTACGTCCCAGGGTGTCAACAACGTGGTTCATCAAACGAATCAGAAGAGTAGCTCCAGACAATTCTAACTTCGGAATCGTTAATCGAGTCCGAAGTGGAGCAACCTTACTCTTAGCAATTAGCAAGTGGAGCTTAACAGCTCCTCTATCATCGACCGTCCGGATATATACGACGGCTGCGTATCCACTCTCAGACGCGTCACAAAAGCCATGAAGGCTGGCCGTAAACCGTCCCTTAGGCAGTATATGTCTAGGGATACTAACACGGTTAATGTCGGGGAGAGACGACATGAAGGACTCCCAATCTCGCAGCAAACGGCCCGAGAGGGGCTTATCCCACGACACTTCGGCTGACCAAAGTTCCTGTAGGAAGCACTTCATCCAAAACACTACGGGACTAATCCAGCCATTTGGGTCAAAGGTACTAGCTACTGTAGACAAAACCAACCGTTTCGTCCAGACCTTGGGGCTTGGCAGCTCCAATCGATAGGTGAACGTGTCCTGGACAGGTCTGTATTGCACTCCCAAAACAGACAGTAAATCTGGAGTGTTGGCATTCTCAAAAATATGAGGCTCCTGCTGGTGGTCGTCTGGCAAGTCACACAAAAGCTGAGGTGAGTTGGACATCCAATTCCTCAGTTCATAACCACCAGCCCCGAGAAGAGCAATTAGTTCATCTCGCAAAATCAAGGCTTCCTCGACACTAGAGGAGCCCGTACAAATATCATCCACAAATGCATCCTCCTTGAGAACCAAGGATGCGCGAGGGTATCGTAACCGCTCACGTTCAGCGAGTTCCACAAGTGAGCGAATTGCCACAAAGGGGCTCGAACGCAAACCGTATGTATTGGTGTTCAGCTCGTAGACCAGCATGGGATCTCTGGGATCCTCCCTCCATAATATGAGCTGATATCGTCTATCGTCCGGGTGAATCACAGTCTGCCGAAACATCATCCGGATATCGGTCACAAAGACGACGGCATGGCGACGGAAGTTGGTCAATACATCGCCCACCTCGTGGTGCAACTTCGGTCCAGCATGCAGACATTGATTCAGCGAAACTCCGGTAGACGTGGGGGCTGACCCATCAAAAACAACGCGTATCTTCCCGGTGGAAGGTTTCAAAACCGCGTGGTGAGGAAGAAAATTATGTTCCTCATTTCGCCAGTCCAGTCGCGAGACCGACATGTGCCCCAGTTGCTCATATTCTCGCATGAAGTCGACATACTTCTGTTTGAAGTCGGAGTTCCTACTCATACGACGCTCCATGGACAGCAGCCGCTTCTCGGCCAACGGCCGGGAGCTGCCAAGTGAGGGGCGAACTGACAAAAAGGGCAAACGAGTGATCAGCCGTCCCGAGTGAAGGCGACCTGTATTGTTCTGGTAGAACAACTCACACTCCTCTTCCAAGGGGTTCACTCGCTTCACGGTAGGTGGCTCTTCCACCTCCCAAAACCGTTGAAGGACATCCGATAAGGTGGAGCTAACAGTTATGTAACTGTCCACCGATGGAGATGGTGGGTTATGCCTAACTGGTCCCATCACTACAAACCCAAGCGATGTAGATAAGGCTACCAGCCCACCCTTCTGTAACTCTCTCCTCTTCCCACAATACACGCGGCCTACAACATCGCGCATCCGCGGAGGGGTGGCACGCCCCTCCGATCTCCTCGGAGATGTGGGTGACCTACGAGGGCCCCCGCCCGTGTGCGAGTCCCTCTCTCTTACCACCTCACGAGCGTCTCTATTGTTAAAGCACAAGAGGGGGTGATGGGCCCCTCCACAACAGTGGCAATCTCGTGGGTGGGGGCAAGCCGATGCCATATGAGCCCCCAGGCAGCGGTAGCACCAATTCCGCTGCTTGGCCATATTTCTACGCCCCTCGGTGCGTAGGCCAACAAATTTGGGACAGGCCGGCAAACGATGGCCATCCCGCTTGCAACACTTGCAAGGCATCGGCCTCTCCCCGTGTGGAGAGTTCTGCCGCACTGCAGTATACTGCTTGTACGGGCGGCGCTCTTTCCGTGGCGCTGCCCGGGTCGCCTCATAGCGACCTGTACTCGGTCCCGGTATAGGAGCCAGATCCAAGTGGTCGGTCATCCGACACTCATCCTCCAAAAATCTGAGGAGATCAGAAAAGGGGGGGAGGTACGAGGCACTATTGCCCCCGTACCTTTGTTCAAAGCGCCCCTTCATCTCCATGGGAAGCTTATTGAGGATGAGGTGGAGCAATATGAAGAACCACTGGTCCACTGGTAGGTCAAGTCGTTTGAGCGCATTAATAGCGCTTAGCAGCGGGTTCAAAATCTCCTTCCTCAATGAGGAGACCCGCGATACTCGTGGCAGCCCTAAAATGGCAGCCACATGTGTGTCCGCTAGCAAGCGAACATTCTGATACCTGGCAGTCAACAACGCCCTTGCAATATCATAACTGTCATCGTTGACAGGTAGATGCTGGACAAGCACACCAGCCTCTCCACGTAAGGCAGAGAGCAAATAGGCCAATTTCTGGCTAGGGAACAGGTCGTCCCTCGAGTGGACCAGGCTATCAAAGAGGTTAATGAACCCCATCCAAGCAGCCAAAGGTTGGGATGTCCAAAGTGGGCAGTCTGCCCAGCAAGCCGGCCGGGGTAGGCTTGACCTCCCCGGTCGTGCACGACTCACCCCTCCGGGCGAATAGGATAGCCTGAGCCTTGTTTATGATCACATCCGCCTGTTCAAAACATTGATCATAATCGGCATTAAATTGGTCGACTGCCCGCAACTCAGCGGCACCCTCGGCTGGGTGGTCGAGCAAATATTGTTGATGTACAACAAAAAGCTGCTCCAATTCGCTTGAAGCAAGCAGGTACTCCCTCATGCCGAATTAACAAGGCCTGTTCTCGGTCTGGATCTCTCAAGATCTTTTGTGCACCCGCGCGGGCACCAGTAAGCGGGCTGACTGGCGGGACCATTTTGCACCAAAATTAATATACACTACAATAATACACGGACAAACAGACCGACAACCGCAGACAACAAAACAGATCGGGAGGAACTTCAAAGGCAAAACAAAATATATAAACAAACCAAAATCAAGTGTAAATGCTAGAACTTAACTAGAACAACAAAGGCATTTAACAACAGAATTTTTCAAACAAATTAAATTCAAGTATTAAGTCAATAACTTAACAAACATAATATTCAAAGGCAAACAAAACAAAATCAAATGTAAATGCTAAAACTTAACACAGCAAAATAGTGTATTACAACAACAGCAAAGTCATTTAGCAGCAAAATTTTTTCAACAAATTAAATTCAAGTATAAGTTTACAACTGGACGTAGTTATACAGAAAGGATCCAACCCACGAAAATGCCAAAACTGAGTTAAATATACCAAAGAGCTTGTAAAAATATATATTTTTAATAGCTAAAAAGATCCAAGTGCAAAACTGTAATTTTGGTATTTTTTTCCTTATGAAGTACCAACCCACGTCTATGGCGAATATCAAATTTGAATTCTCTGTAACAGTCCATGCCTCTTGGATCTTTTTTAAGAAAATGAATTTGATAAAAATAAAGAACTAATATATATATCTGAAGCGATCCATGTCATTTGGATCCTTACTGAGAAATTATATAGAAAGAAATTGGAATATGTTTAAATATCAAAAATGATCCATGGCACGTGGATCCGTATTTACAATTGCCATTGATAGTAATATGGAAAAATATATATATATCTTAAAGGATCCATGGCAGTTGGGTCCTTATGTAGATGCAGATATTGTCATTTTATTTTAAATCTAAAAATATTCATTTTGTTTGGGTTTTTATTAATAGGAAAACTTTTATCAAAATGGAAAAAAAAATACTTTTATAAATAAGTGGCAAAGTGGCTCAAATGATTCGGGGTCCAAGGCTGTAAAAAATAGCTTTTTAGTTTCTATTATTATCTATAGTTACGAAAATTAAATCAGTAACGGAATTTATTTTAGTAAGAAGGCTTACACAGAGCTCTGCAGATTATTATAGTGAATTTAAGTGTGTAAAGTTTTACTTAAAATAATGAAGCGAGCAGATCGAATTTTGTTAATAGCTTTAGGTGGTAAGAATGACGACGTTAATCGAGACGTTAATGGTAAGTTTTTTAAAATTTGAGGTTAATTTTACAGTTATAGTTTAGTACTTATAAAAGTGCACTGAAATAATCTAAAATGATTATAATTATGGCTAAGTAATATTATTTACGGCTAAGTATGTGTTTTTTTAAGATAATATGCACACATATGATGAACTTCAGATTGCTGCAAAGGATAACGATAACAATTCGTATGATGGTGAGTTATTTTCATGATTATATTACTCAATATTATTAATTAATTATTCTTTAGTAAAAGCTTTTGCTTGTAAGTCAAATAGAAGCAAAACAATGGAATTGGTTGTAAGTTCGTTAACAAATTTTTACTTTACAGTTGATGCAAACTTAACCCTTCGTCTGTCACTTGCATGCAATGAAAAAAAAAATACTAAAGGTGGTGCACAGGAAGGCTTAATTGCTTTAAGGTCAACTGCTTTAGAGTTTATGGAAAACGAAAACGGTGGTAATGGTAAATATTATTTAATAATTAATGCTTGTTTATACATGACATTGCAAATGGTGGAGGTTTGTTATGCTCTGGTGCTTTTTTTTATCTTGCAGCTAATACTGATGAAGGCCCACGACAAGAACCTGACTTAGAATCACCCGTCGCACCCTTATTTTCACCATTAACCCCATTAGTACGTAAAGAAAAACAAACAAATCAAAATATAGAATATAATGAAATGTCATCGCCATTAGCACCCATGTCCCCGGAGACGTTAGAATTATTTAACACAATTACTACTGAACATTTAATAAATGAGAATGACAATAATCAATGTGAAGAAGAAAATTTAAATAAAATGTCACAAAATTTGTTAATAGGAGATCACAGCGACTTTAGTGCTGATTCAGACTCTGAATATAATCCAAATTCGGAAAGTTCAAGTACTGAAGATGGCCTAACAGCGAATCAAAAGTGTTTGGCTTTAAAAAAAAATACAATAATGAAGCTGAAATACCAAGTACTTCTAATACTAATACTGACTTTGTTCGGGTTAATCAGACTTCATCATTAGTAGAAAATGATACCACGGACTGTGAATCTACAACTAATGAAAACTATGTGGCTATAGAAAGTGAAATTGAGGGATGCCAAAATTCAAATAGAGGTCGTCCAAAGAAAGGACGTAAACGTAAAAATGCAGAGCATACTATTAAGGAAACTAAATCAAGAAAGTATTCTAACTTGCCTTTCTATAATTCAGTAAAAAAATACATATCACCCAAACAGTTTCGCGATTTCACATGTAGTTGCATCAGACAATGCCACTTGCGAGTTTCGCGAGAAAAAAGAGAAGCAGAGTTTCAAAAATATATTAATTTGGGTTCTTATGAGTCTCAAATATTATATATAGTAAATTGTGTGAAAGAAGAACCGAAAAAAAGGGCATACTCGAATATAAAGAAAAATACACATAAAAAAAGACCGAAAGAGTTTTCAAGAATATACACATTGGGTGGAACAGTAGTTTGCAGAAATATGTTTATAAATAACTTTGGAATAACAACTAAGAAAGTGGATGTGAGCTTAAAAAAGAATCGGAGTGGTAATGCACTTAAAGATAAAAGAGGGCAATTACAAGGAGGTTGGAATAAAACCAGTCAAGATGATATTGATTTTGTCAAAAACATAATAAGCAGTCTTCCTAAATATGAGTCTCATTATAGGAGGGAACAAACAAATGAAATTAAATATTTAAAGTTGGGTATGACTATCCAGAAAATATATGATTTATATTTAGAAAAATTCAAAGCTGTATTCGGCGAAGAAAAGAAGCCACTATCATTTGCCGCCTTAAAACATATTTTTTATACATATTTTAACTTAAGATGCCGATCTTTAAAAAAAGATACTTGCACAAGGTGCGATACCTTTGCCAATAAAATAAAAAATTGTTCATCAAATTCAGAAAGAGATCAATTAAAAAGCGAGAAAGAAAATCACTTAAAAAAAGCGGAAAAATTAAGAAAAAAAATGAAAGAAGATTTACTTAGGGCAACTTCTGATGAACAATTTGAATGTTTGACCTTCGATCTAGAGAAGACACTCCCCCTCCCTCGCATACCGACAAGCATAGTATTTTATAAACGTCAATTATGGCTTTATAACTGTGGCATTCACAGTGGATCAGATGATACTGGCCATTGTTACGTTTGGATCGAGGGAGAAGCAGGTCGTGGAGCCCAGGAGGTAGGATCCTGTTTAATAAAATTTATTAAAAATAAACTAGATTCGAAGGTAAGTCATTTGGTGTTGTGGAGCGATTGTTGTGGCGGCCAAAACCGCAACATAAAAATTGTACTTATGTTGAAAACTGTATTAAATTGCCATCAAACGTTAAAGACCATAACATTAAAATATCTTGAATCTGGGCATACTTTTCTGCCAAATGACACTGACTTTTCAAAAATAGAAAGCCAATTGAAATACCACCAAAGGATATATACAGCTGAGGAATATATGGCCATATTTCGACATTGCAAAAAAAGGAAACCACTTCAGGTTACTAAAATGCAGAAGGAAGACTTTTTAAGTTCGAAAAGAATTGAAACTAAAATAATAAATAGAAAGACATTTACCAACAAAAATAAAACTAACTGGTTACAAACTAAAGAAATTATGATGGAGAAAGAAAAAAAACACATAATATATATGAAAAAAGACATTGAAGATGAGTATGAAGAATTAAATATCCAAAAAAAATAAGAGGACAATCTTTAACACTGTCAGAGAATGACTTTACAGTATTATGGCCTACTGGCAAAAAAATACCTCAGCCAAAACTGGAAGATCTAAAGTCTATGTTCCACTTAATCCCAAATGACTGCATAGATTTTTACAAATCTTTACAGGGCGATTCAAGTCTTATAGACGATATAGAAGGCTACGGAGGTGAGCCTGATTTTATATTAGAAGATCAAGAAGAGCACGCGGAAGACGAGCTAGTACAAATATATTAGAAAAACGTTATAGTTACTAAAGGGTTAATATCATTATAAAGTTATAATACTAAGAAAAAGTAAAAAAAAATGATCAGATTTTCAAAATATACTTAAGTCTATATTTGTACATTTTACATGTTTTGTTATAACTTGCATGTAATAAAAACCTAATTTAAAAGGAAGGGTAAAAAGTTTGTCTATCCAATAAATAGTTTTAAGTTTGATTAAAAGTTCTTTCAAACACATTTGTTTGATTCTGTCACACTTTTACTAAGGAATATATATCTTAGAACCTGTTTATATGAATTAATACATATATATATAGCATACATATATAGTAAAGTATACATACATATTAAATAAATATTAACTGAGTCCTTTTAGTGAATTGTCATTCATGTACTTTTCTATTGAACACATTATTTATCAAAAAGGATCCAAGTGCATATTTTTCTACATTTTAAATAATATATTACATTAAGACAATCAACACATTACTACACTCAAAGATGTTTAATTATGCCAAATATTAAAAAAAAATCATTAACTCAAACATTGACATTAATGAGGAAATCAATACTGAACTTCAAAATTGAATACTGACAATATGACTTCATGTGGATTGGATCCTTCCTGTGTAACTACGTCCAACTTAACATACAAAATTTTCAAGGGCAAAACAAAGATATGAAAAAACAAACCAAAATCAAATATAGGTAAATGCTAGAACTTAACTAGAACAACAAAGGCATTTAACCACAATTTTTCATATACAATGACAACTAGTTAGGGAGATCGGTCCACAAATGAGATTGTAGTCGGTTTAAAATCAGCAATCAAAACCAATTAATATGTATTGCCCGTTTGGACAACCAACAAGATTACAATATTAATTGTACAATACTAATCAATCAATCAAATCTTACAACAACACGCTCTGCTACCAAAAAATGGTGGTGCCCAAAGTAGACACCACCACGTCGGCGTTTCGCCGATTATTTGATTGCTGATGTCGACCAAATACAATTAAAGAATTTGCTACTTACCTTGTCTCCGTTCGGTCTCCGCATGCAGCCGGTGGACTTCCTGAGCTAGCTCGAAGGAAGTCGCGGCTCCTGAAGAGCTACTGTTAACCGATGGAGACCGGAGCACTACATAGGCCTATTAGGCCACCACGGCTCACACACGCGACGATAACAGATTTGGTGAATTTACACTTTCACCGACACTAAAACTTTGGCGGACCCTCGCACCAACAATCACTTGGTGCGCCGCGCAATACTATTTGTTAGATGCTTATATATTTTGTATTATATTTTATTGCTGCCCGGTTCTAACCTCTTTAATGTCATTCCGTATTCGACTCGACTGACATGTTACATGCGGCCGGCCGCAGGGTCTCACTGCACAGACTATAATGCAGTGTTGCCACTCGCTCTTCCTCGAGCGTGAACATAATGTATTTTCTAATTTTTTTGTAATGTAATATAAATAATTTTTTTAGCATAGTAATTTTGTGTACAATAATTCTACTTCTACATCATTTCATCTCATTGAAAGTTCAAACATCCAGCTTTTCCTTAGATTGCCAAAACTGGCCTTTCTATAATGCTAAAAAAGTGTGAACCTTAACATTTTATATTTTAACAATATACCTTTTAAATTGACCTTCTGAGAATTTAACACTACATAGGTATTATCAAGTCAAAAAATGATTGACAGAGTAATTTTTAAAATTATGCGCTCGGGCGAGAATCTACAGGACCCTTCGTGCAAATTTCAGCGAATAAATGCAAATGTCAGTTGTTAGCATGCATTGCGCGAAGTCACCCATTTAATTAGGGGCGCTACCTTGTCAAAGACCGGGATATCATTTTAGAGGCCGGGAACATTTTGATTTCAATGCTTATGACGGCTCTCGCTCCGAGGTTAATGTTGATAGGGTTACGTTGGCGCAAACGAGCGGTAATAATGGATTCTCGAATTAAAACCGTTTAATGCCACTGTTAAAAGTATGCGTCATTCGGTAAATGTTATTGTTATTGCATGTTTGTATGCAAATGTTATTACTTTACACTGCGATGTTAATACATGTCATAATGTTAAGCGAAAGCAAGCTAGAAAAATCTTTGCACTTACTTTTGTACTTTAATAGGGTTCCGTGCCACAAAAGGCGAACAACAGAATCCTTATATCACTTCGTTGTTCGTATATCTGTATGTCTGTAGGTCTATCAAATCAAAATATTCCTTCCCGTTGATTTAGAATTATAAAATTTGGCTACATGTAAAGAAAACATGTATTTATGTGCTGTAAGACCTTGCTAAATTCGTGATTCGGGAGGGGATTAACGGGAGGTATAAAGTTTTTGGTCCCCTTATGAAATTGCAAAATTGTCGAAAATATTCATCGAAGGAAGATTCTATACCAGGGTCGCCTGCTTAGGTAACTCCGTCTTACCTATTTCTGCCGCAAAGCAGCAGTGCTTGCATTGCTGTGTTTCGGTTATGGCAGTGAAATTACTGGGTACCGTGACTTTACATTTTATGTCACAAGTTGGCAACGTACACTGTGCTTCTTGTGGGGATTGCAGATTTACCGCTGTTACCTGATGATTCGCAGCGATCTACACCCCCCACTTATCATCAGGTGGCCAGTATGCTTGTTTGCCAACTTGGTTGTATAAAGAAAAATATGCGACATAAGCGGTCACATCTTTGGATCGCATTGACTTACAAGTATGTTTTTTTCACACCTCAAAGAGACCGCACACCCGAGTATTCGATATAAATTTCACTTTGATATCACTAAGCGTTCCTAAGAAAAAAGGAGTGGGACCACGAGGTGCAACCCCCCGTTAGGTGCTTATCCGAGTGTAAGACCCGTTTTAGGGTTCCTTACCTCAAAAAGAAAAAACGGATCCATAAAACGGGTCTTATACTCGTAAAAGCACCTTAGGGGGGTTCCACCTCGTGGTCCCACCTCTTTGTCTCACTGGTGAGCCTACAAGAAACTGTTGTTCCGCATGATCCCGTAGATCAATGGGACCATGCGGAATACCCTCAATTGTTCCTTGTAGTCTCCAACCCAAATTCCCCAGTGAGCGGTGCACCCTACTGATCAACTCTGACCCTCTCCATCAATCCGCACTGAGCCAGCGTCGTGCGTCATGGCCTAAACCCCCTATTGTTTTAGCTATTTCCCTATAGTTTCATTTCTTTTTCCCAAGAGTTGGGTTCTTATTTCTTAATTTATAACAATTGCATCAAATTTAGTGTTGTTGATATTTCAAGTCTATATTTTGATAAGATTTCATAATATGCATGCTTCATATAATATCTAATAGGAAAAATAAAAACCGGCTTAAAAAAATTAAAAATAATATAAGAATAGGCACAGACAACATCACACTTATATATCGAAGTCGGTGCCAAACGATGATCCCCCCTTTTTTTTGAGGCGGGGGAATCTCTTTACGATTCAACAAGGGGTTGAACGCTGATAAGGCCGCCCCAAGGATATGCCATTGGACTCGGGTATAAACCCCATACCTGGCTAAACCACCCTCCAGAGCAACTTCTACCTCCGTAGAGACACACTCGGGATCGGCGTTAGCCATTCCCCGAGTGCGCCCCCTGGAAAGTAGGCCTGACGCAAGCGCCAGGTCTTACATCTACGGGGGTGTCGACAAGTGCCATATTTCGACCCCCCAGACGGGCAGGCCAGTTGTAGAAAAGTGTCTCCCGACCGGTTGTCGGCCGGCCGGGCCATTTCATCCCCAGCTTGCTTAAGGTAGTTGGTGGCGCGCGTCCAGGAACGCGCAGGAGGGCCACCGTTCGGGGGGCGAGACGCTCTGCCCAAATCGGGGCTCCGTACAGCGCCATCGACTTTATCACGGTCTCCCCACGTTGGGGAGGACCCGTCCGAGGGCTGCCGCGGTGGCAAACAGCCTTGGGGCGAGGAGCTTAAAGTGCTCCTCAAAATCCCATCGGGGGTCCAGCACCAGACCGAGATTCTTCATCGAGCCCTCGATCTGGACTTGCACCCCCTCCACTGGGACACGGAGCCCCGCCTGGGGTCTGCGGCGACACGGCGGCCTGAACGTAATGGCCGTCGTCTTCTCGAAAGAAAGAAAGAAAGAAAGAAAAGATATTTATTGGACAACAACCACAATAAACAATTCATGAAATACAACCATCTTCTATATTTTCCCTCGACGGCCACGTACAGCCCGAGGAGGCGGATGCGCCGGACGAAAATCGTCGTGCCGACTGACGCCAGGTGGACCGCCTCCTCATACGTGCGCCCCTTCGCCGCGACAAGGGGGTCGTCGGCGAAGCAGATAACCTCCATGTTCGGCAGGAGTTGCCCCGCAGAACCCAGTTGTACCCCAGGTTCCAGAGCAGAGGGCCCAGCACGGTACCCTGGGGTACTCCCGCCGCCATCAGCCACCTGTGGACGCGACCGTCCGCCCCCTCATACACGATTTCCCTCCCGCGGAGGTAATCGGTAATGAGGGAGCGGAGGTAGAGGGGCACTCCGTGAAAGCGCAGTGCCTCCTCTATGCATTCGTGAAACGATGATTCGAGAAACTAGAAAATCTTAAAATTTGTCACCGACTTCAACATAGAAGTGTGATGTTATCTGTGCCTATTCTTATATTATTTTTAACTTTTTTGAAGTCGGTTTATTGATAACCTCCTTTTTTTTGAAGTCGGTTAAAAAGAGTGTTGTAAATATGCATAAGCTTTATAGAATTCACTTTTAGCTCACAACGTTTGCTCAACGAGTAGGTAGGTATATCTAAGAGCCACTTTCCAATTCACAATTTTCACAAATAGCGAAACGAAAACTAATTTTCAACGTGTTTCGTCCAAAGAAAAGATACAAAAAATATAAATGTTACGCCTTAGAATTTATTGAAGCAGCAGTTTGGGGACGCCGTTAAATTAGTTCTACGGTCTTCTGGAATCGACTGAGCAAGTTTCTGTATGCCCCCCTGCCAGACACCCCACCGCCCACGCATTTACTGGGAAACGGGCATACATTAAAACTTTACAGCAAAATATCAACATATTCTCAGACAGAAAAGCTCCATACTTTCCTTATTTGCAAATACAGGAATACTTCATTTTAGACTGCATTGTTTCTGGATCCTGAAACTTTGAAATGAAATCTGCACCAGCAAACATATATGCGGAATATTGCAAAGCCGCGATATCGTGCGATTAGTAAAGTTGTACCTAGCTAGACTGTAAGATTATCTAGATGATTAATTTGTGAAGATTGAACTGCCTTCTGGAGTTTTTAAAACAATAGGTTATTTTAATGTTATATTTATAAGGAAGTGGCATGCGGCATTTATTGACAAATACGAAGGTATACGGCATTTATTGACAATAGCTTTTATTGACAATATCTATTTAGGCTACATGGAATAAAAATAACCCATCCTTATCCGCGTGTTCTGTTGCAATAAACATTATCATTCATTCGTTAGTTTCTGGTTTCGTGGGCATTATAATAATTGTCTAAATTGCTTTACAAATAAATTGAAAAACGATATTGGCATTTAATTTAATACATTAAATTGATTTGAGACATGCATATCAGACGCCTATCTAATCATTTGTTTTACAGAAATCACAAGTACCGAGTTCATATCGCTAGTGAAATTAAATCCGAATTCTAAAATATTATTCCGATCAGATGGGTTAGTTAACCAGATGTGCTACATGCCCCACCAGGAAATTATACATTTTCCATCAATAAAGCTGTTAAAAGATATAATTAATTATTTGAACAGTAAATTATTCAATTTATTTATAATAATAATGTTCATTACAATTTCTAATATACATATAAAATCTTGTATTTGTTATCCAACTCCTCTAAAAGGGCATGACCGATTTTTATGTCCAAGAATAGTTCGTAGGCTATTTTTTATAACCTTAGGAGATAAGGGTGGCCCTCCAGATTTTTTTAAAATTATTATGGCGAAACGTAGTTCGCGGGCACGGCCAGTTTACAGTATAAACCATATTTTGAGAGATGGCAATTGGAAGTATATGTACAAATATTCAAAGGAGTTATAACTTCTTTAACTTTACCATTACATGTTTCAAATACAAACAGATGTATACCAGCTCACCCTAACCAATTGACTTGAGACAGAATAGGCAATAGCTAATCTGCATTTCCAACAAATGAGTATTATACTGCTCATTAACACAAAAACCATAACCTGGCCCCTGTTACGTGCCCAAATGTTTTGTTAGGGTGTTCGTTATAATGACCGCGTCGGCTCAGGATACGCTGGATATGTTTGTAGCACTCGTCAGTATACGTAATTAAGTTATGAAGCAGAAATGAAGGGTCTCGTACTATCAAGAGCAGGTAATTAGTTTATACAGCAATTGCTTTTCTCGTTGTTGGCTGTAATGAATTGTGCGTGGGATTAATGTTATTATTGACTATACATCGAATATTGTTGTTTGATCGCTTGTTCTCTTCTATTTGGCGATGTGTATCTGTTTTTGTTCGGTTTTTCATCGGAGAAATATTTTTTTCTCAACTGAGAGTGTGAAGTGAAGTTGCAGTATGGTTCACCTCGATATCTCAATAACATAGAAACTGACTATGTTTTAGGTGTAAAGGGTTTCATATCACACCACTCGGAACTCAGGCCAAATTTACCTACACGTAATAGATTCTGCTAATTAATTGAAGAGGATCAGCAGGCCTATTACCGATCTCATGATTTTAAAATGATATCATGATGATACCATAGTGCAAAACATTTCATAAAATTTTCGGTCAGTGTGCCTAGTGCGAGTATTATCGAGGTCTACTCGATCGTACGCATCGAACGCGTTAACGCGAATTTGTATTGAATTAGAGCAGCGCCATCTAGTAGCTGCTATGGAATGAGACAGCTTCATCTAGTGAGTAAAGCTCGATAAAACTCGCACTCCGCACACAGATTTTTGTTCATTCGTTCAATATATCATGATGACATCATTGAAATGATGTCATTGGAAATCGGCAATACCAAATAAAGCATTTCATGACTACCTTAACTCAAAATGTATACCATGTCATACGATGAAAGATCCATTATAGACCTGCTGGTGCTCCCCACCAAGCCGCACTGGACTAATTTGAAAGTCTGGAAGACGGCCTGCATTCTTGTTTTTGGTAGATGCTTATGCCTAGCAAGGTGAATTATAGTTGATATAGATGACTATCTCACAACAAATTGTCCGAAGATAACAATGCCGTTACCTTTGTTATTATAATCACAAACTAAGTTAAGATGGTACTCGAACCGATCATTTCGGCATTAGGATCATGCTAAATAAGAAGGGACATGCCAGTATTACAATATTTAGGTCTTGCAAGGAAGAAGAGGAAAGCATAAAACATCTACTGTACTACGATGCCCTAGCCTGTAGGAAGATAAAGTTTACGGGCATGGATACCCAAAATGGAAGATAACAGGGCCATGTCACTATTAAAGGACATCAAGTTTATGGCTCAGTGGACTGGACCACAGGTGAAAATGGCTTTACGGACTTAAAGCTCGGGAAGCACAAAAGATGCAAGGTAGGTCGAAGTGCGATGTAAGATAAGTTTGTGGTAGGTAATTAGTCTAGCTCAGAGACCCAACCTACAATAAAATTGAAGAAAAAATATTGATATTATTAGAAGTGTGGGCCTCTAGATTTGAATTGAGTTTTAAGACACCTACATATTTTAATTTTAACCTACTTTACAAAAAGGAGGAGATTCCCATTGTGAATATTATTTGCTTTTTAGCGAATCATAAACTTCTGACTTTGTCGAATCAATTTTGTGAGTAGTGTATGATTCAGTGCATTTATTTATAGCGTCTTTACATCTGTCTGAGTTAATAGATAAAATTGTAGACTCTTCAAATACTTCTAGTAAAATCAATTCGTGTCTCAAGTAACATAATACTACAGCCAGTGTTGCTCTAACAATAATCAATATGATGCACTTATAATCGCAAACAAGGCAAGTTTCTTAAACAGCAACATTTAAAAGGCCATACGTACTATTTCGGTCCCTCGGCCACGGCCAATTATTATAATTAAGTGCGGAGGAAGTGACCTGCTGGGTTCAAGAGGGTCTGCTAACTTTATAAGCTGGGCCATTTGCGGAGATTGATCACGACATGACAACGAACTTAAGTCAATGTTGTACTGTTAAGAAAGTTAGCATGAAAATTGGACTTTGGCATTAGTTATGGGCAGAAACTAGCGTAGCGTAGGTTCGATCTATTTGTCAGTATAATGACGACATACTAATTGGTATTTTCAGGATGTTTCTAAAGAATGTCAATTGTGAAATGGATAAAAAGTATTAATTTATAATGCTGCAATTTTAATTTCATCAAATTAATACGAGTAATAATAAAATTCAACTTATAAATCTCAGCTATCTTAGGAAATTTATGATTTGGAGGACTTATTATGGAGAATATAAGTAGCTAAATTCACCTTTCCAGCACGAAACCTTTTGCTGTCTAAAAACTCGCAACGTGAGTAAAAGTGATTTGATTCTCGAACGCCACAATTCAGAATTACTCGTCGTAAAAATACAGTGTAATTGCCTTCATTATGATACCTGCCCATAATTTGAAAAATGTTATTGCTAGTACAAAGAGAGAGAGAGAGAGAGAGAGAGAGAGAGAGAGAGAGAGAGCTGGTAGAGCTACAAAGGACCACGTCGAAAATCGCCCCATGACCTTTGATTTGATTTACGAAATAATTATATGCATATTTTATAACACTTATTACAAATATATAGATTCGACGGACAAATCAAAAATACTTTTAGAAAATAACATAAGTACTTTCAGAAACAAAACCAAATGAAGTAAAATAAACGAATGGTTATGTGTTACCTTTGCTTGATTAAATGGAATTGAGTCGATTTTATGTAGGTATGGACATTTTTTTATTTGTATAAATTATGGTTTTCGTAACTTCTTTCACAATTTACAACGTCACTTGATTACTCACATTGATTACTCACGCGCTGTCACTTGTTAGTTTGTTGTGCTTTTGAATTTGCTTTATAATTTCGAGATTTCTTGTTCTTTACTACGTGGCTATTTAACGTTCTTTGATTGATTGCAATAACTATTATTTTTATAATTGTATAGGTATGGACTATGTGTATTGCTCTAAGGAAATAAAGTGTTACTTCAACTAACCTCAAAATCTGATTCATTTTGATATTTAATTCGATTTGCGATCTGCTTGTCCGTAATAATTGATGTGGACATACAGTATTTACATTAATGTCTAATAATATGATAAGCATTTTTCACTGCTGTTGGTATAGGGGCGAACAATGTATGAACACAGAGCAATGTCTGTTGGGGTCGCTAGGCCTTGTAATTATTACTTGGATGCTAGCGATTATAAATAATCGAGTGGACTGTAGTTTTATACTTGTATAATAAAGCATTACATTAAAGAACAAAATTAATGTAGTGCACGCAGTGCGTATTAGAAGAGAAGTGACGTCTTCATTGTTATCGTATCGCGGGTGTTCTTGCCCCGCGCCCCGCGTCTTTTTAGTTCCGGGGCCAGTGTAGGCCTGCGGCCAATGTTGTCGCCACCAATGTCCTTTATTTGTTTGAAATGAGAGTAACTTTTTTCTGTCCTTTATCATGCATTATATTGATCACTTACTACACTGGTGTTTTAGTTCAAGACTACTACGTTAGTACGTGACTTCGCCAGCTCTAGGAGTAATAAATAACTGTGCTCTCTTGTTGAACAAATGAACAAATAACTGTTATCACATATGAGTATTAACACAAAAATAAGTAAGTATGTCATAAAATTTGGAATTGTTTAATAGCAGATTGCAATTGTATGAAACAACATATTATACAAATTGGATCAGTTAGTTAGAGGAAAAGTATGTACTCAATACTATAATAATCACTTATCTAAATCGGAAATCGTACTTAAATGTAATGTAAATATACCTGTATCTAAATTGAATATTTTTATGGGGTCATATTAACGACTTGGGATTTAACTTAAGGAATGTTAGTAGCGTTATTCTGTTCCGGCAGAGGTAAGATAGCAGGTATCTCAGTTGTTTCGGAATGCAGAAAAAGAAATGAAAAATTTGAAGCAAAATCTTAGCTAAAGCTTTAATAATAACCGTGTATCTATTTATAATGCAAAATATTCCATTACCAAGCTCATAGTATAAATCAATAATATAGTTACTCGTCAATTAATAATAATAATATTTTTTGTTCACTGGCAGTATAGATTTCTGAATAAGCAAAAGTCAGAAATGCAATCGTAAATACCACTCGCGATATTACCTATTGGGTTCGGTAAACATGCTCAGCTCGACAAAATACAGAGGCAAGAAGAACAGTAAATAATATTTTCAAATAAACTCTGTCTATGCTTACATTGTAGTATTTGATTGGCAGATCCTTTCAACTTGAGAGCAGGCGAATTTTCTCATTTACAACGTAGCAATAAAACAATATAACAAAACAATTTACTTCGGGTTCTAAACAGTGAATTAGCCGTTTATGCGTGAGACACACCAGGAGAGTGTTGCCAAATGGTCACAAGAGACATATTTTTGTGACTTTTGGCGCTCTTCTGTGGCATGTGCGTGACTTATGATTTGTAGGTAATTTTCGTGTCTTTTTAGGCTAGTTAATTTTTTTACAATTTTGTTTTGCAATGCTTATTATTTAGGAACGCATCCAAAAAATTACTTCGGTATCATTGTAAAGGTATGTATGTATTGTAAAAGTACTTATCTGTTTTTATACATTTTTTTAAATAGAACAGCAGAAATGTGACTTTGGCAACAAAATGTGACTTTTCAGGAAACAAAACGTAACTTATGACTCAAGAGCCTTGGCAACTCTTGAGTACAGTACAGTTGTACAGTCAGCATCACGTCTAGCTTCACATTTGCACAACGAAAACCGAGTTACGAGCTACCGATAAACGGTCTCAAGTTCAACATGTAAGGTCTTTCGCGTTGCTGTGTGTACATTTGACTTTTGAGTAATTAGAAAGGAGGTAGCCAATTCCATTCTGAGTAAAGTACATTTCCACTTTATTCGTTTGATACTGTACTGCCAAAAGGGGTTCTTAAAACGTAAAATCCAGGTCATTTGTTATGTCTTGTTTATTTTCAATGGGTCTTGGAGATAGCCCCAAAATGGAGTCTGATTGCTAAAACCCCACTAATGGAATCTGAGCACTGACATTCAACAAAAGACGTGGCAGACTAGAAGACGATCGCATTAAAGGACAAAAGGCAAGGGAATCCACGTTGTTAATAAAAAAATGATTTCGTAAATTTTTTTTTTTTGGGGGATTTTTTTTTGGGAATGCGTGACCGCACCTTACCCGCTGTTGGTTAGACGGCGAGCGTGTCTGGGGCTCTCCCGGCAGAGTTCCCGGTCCACAACGCGACACCACTACTCACGCGTCCGGTTCGTTAATCCTGTGACTTGAGTAAAGTAAAATAAAAAAAACTGTCTGCCATCATAATGAGCGGGTTAAAACAAAAAAAAAGTTTATTAAATTGTATGGGTTTTTTCGAGCATAGAAGATAATGTTAATACATACACCATTTTATACTTTACATAATTAGAAAGCCTGTCATTAAGATTGTGATCCCAGTGGTTAGTTGGTGAAAAATGCTACATGGCGTTATGTCTGTGATTTGTACATATTTTTTTGGGATGTGATATAACACAAAATAAAATTAAAAACTTTTGTTTAGCTCGCTGTGTGATCCGCCCTTTAGTCACGTGAAATTGTGCGATAGAAAATGTAGACATTGCATAGCTTTTGTTCTTAGAAAGCAAGTATTTTAGAAGCTTTGTAAATAAATACAAGATGTTTGTTTTTTACAATATTTTTTTTTTGATAAATACGACAGTTTTTGCGAAATGTTGGAAATTTTTATTAGGTTGCTTAAAAATAAATGGCGATTTTAAACCTTCAATTTTTATTGTGTGTATTTTAAGTACAACAAAAATTTATTAGTCAAAATAAGAACAATTTGAATAAATACATCTTGACCAATGAGATACGCTTGCTTATGCCAATCTTTTAATATTCTCTTGAGTTCTGGAAACGATGAAATCATTGAAGGCATTTTTGGCGTCGTCTTAGTTTCTAAAACATTTATCCTACAAAAAGTTGTCCAAATTTTTAAAGAAGTGGTAGTTAGTTGGTGAAAGGTTTGGTCAGTATGGTGGGTGTGGCAAGATTTCGTACCCCAACTGGTTAATTTTTTAAAGGGTCAATAATGTGATAGACTCTGTACCGGGGTCGTGTGCTTGGGTACCTCCGTCTTACCTATTTCTGCCGCAAAGCAGCAGTGCTTGCATTGCTGTGTTCCGGTTTGAAGGGTAAGATATGGCATTTTAATTACTGGGCACCGTGACTTTACATCCTAAGTCACAAGTTGGCAACGTACACTGTGGGGGTTGCAGTTTTGCTGCGATAAATTAACTCTGTGACACGAGATTTTTATATATTAGATTGTAATGTAACTGTCTGTTTCCCTAAAAAATAAAAATAAAAAATCCTAGTGGCATAGCCTGAGATAAATAACACCATGTGATGAAACGCATTGTTACTGGTGACGAGACGTGGGTTTTTCGAGTTTGACATGCAAACTAGTCAACAAGCTTTAGAGTGGCGCCTTCCAACTAAACCAAAACTGAAAAAACCACGCCAAAGTCGATCAAAATTCCATGTCATGTTGACTGTTTTCTTTGACTATCACGATGTCGTGCACTCGGAATTCTTGCCAGAATTTAATAATATTCTCTATTCACCGTTTGACCTTCTTGAGCGTTATGCGGCGTTTGAGAGAGCAAATTCGACGAAAAAGGCCAGATTTGTGGAAAGAAATTTTTTGTATTTTGAACCACAATACTACGCCTTCGCAGAAGGCCATTACCGTGAACGAATTTTTGACCAAAAACTCGGGAAATACCAATGAGCAACCACCTTATTCACCAGACAATATGTTTCCAGCGGACTCAATAAAATGAGGACCGATAATAAGGCCCTACTGGAGAAATACTCCTTAAATTCCAGTAAGGATAATTTTACATTGGTTATCAATACGACTAATACCACTGAGTACTGGACTGCCCCGAGCTCGTGGAGCAGGTCGCGTCGCAGGCGCCGGCGCCCCGCACGCGCCACACGACCTTATTCGATGTTCCTTTTCATCATACTAATTACGGCTGCAATGCAGTGTTGTCAAGAGTCGCAAATAGTTAGAACACTGAGTCAATTACGGAAAAAAAAAGTTACGTGATATATATATATATATATATGATATCTTTTCTTATATTACTCTATCTCTTCTGATTATCTCTTCATTAATATTTTGTTAAGTCTAGTTTTAATTATTAATAATAATATAAAAATTGTTATAATTTGTGAACGACTCTTCTGGCCTAATTTATTTTAAATAATGTACTTAGTGTAAGTCTATAACATAAGTTGGCTGTTGTTGTTACATAATGAATAAATAAATAAATAAATAAAAGTATGTACTACCCAATCATGCATGCCCTGCACTCAGTACAGTATGTCAATCACATGCTGCTGACAAGTCTATATTACCCAGATCGGGAAAAAAAGTCAACAAAATATCTACTGAATCAAGATATGTAATTTCTTGTAACGAAATTGGCAAAGACAATGGGTCAGCTGTTGTCAAACCAGTTGGGGCAAAACGTGACAAACTATTGTATGCCTGGTTCCAACTTTAACAATTTTACATTAAAAATAAGTAATTATAAGTTTAATTTTAATGATAATTGAATAATAATAATGGGAAATTGGGTAAATTTTAATAAATAAAATTTAAGTAATTTAAATGTGACCAAAATAATTATGTTGACACTACACTACCATAAGGGATTATCTCAAAATGAAAATAACTTAAGATACAAATTAAATTTGACGTTAGATATGTTGACATGCTATTCTGAAAATAGGCATATTATTGATGTTAATAAAATGACTTATGTTTGTAATAAGTTTTATCTGACAGGAGATAGATTACATAAACTCGACTAAACATAGCGGATAACTAGCTTCATTCGAGCACTATCATGTTTGTTCTATACGTGAGATTACTAGTAGGCCTATAACCAAACGCGGTATAGAGAAACTCAAAGAAATATTATTTATCAAAGATAGGCAGTGACTGTACTGTGCCCCTGGTATTGCAGATGTCCAAGAGCGGTGGTTACCACTTAACATCTGGTGGGCCACTGGCTCGTCTGCCACCATTAGCAATAAAAAAAACTAGGAATTTGCCCAATCGAAATAACGCTAATAATCTGTATAGGTATATTTTTTTAGTTAAAGATGAATGTAATAATATATTTAAGGCAAAAGTAATTAAGGTCAATAACGGAAGAAAGAAATTTAGTGACTTGGCTACGCCAGGCATATACACGGTGTTTCATAATAACCAATAAATAATCAATGCGTTATCTAAAACTAATTATTAAATTGTGTTTACCCGTAATGTCATTCAACCCAAAATTTTCATGTAAATCATAGACATGATGATGATACTGTGATATACATGAAAATTTTGGGTTGTTAGAAATTATTTAAAAAGTGTGCATGTCCGCAAAAGCTATGTATATAACCAACAAAATTAGCTTATCAAAAAATAAAGTAAAGACCACCTGGAATATAATTAACCAGGAAACAGGGAAATCCAAAAGCTTAGTAAATTCGATTTCACTCGAAGTCAATAATATTACAGTTAATTCGGACTGTTATATATTATTATATATTATTACAATAATATTACTGTTACCAATGCAAGCAAAACGGTAAGTTTGATTTACTTTAGTTATTTTCATAGTGTCACGTGTCATATGGAATACTTCTGCGGGGATCGGCTGCTAGTATAGAAAGTATTTTTGTACTTCAAAAAAGAGCGGTTCGCGCTATTTATAATTTACGAGCAAGAGACTTTAACATATTGACTTTAGCAGGACAGTACATTTATGAAAATTTAATTTATGTCTATAAAAATTATAATATATTTGAAACCAATTTTCCACTTCACAATTTAAACACAAGAAATAAAAATAAACTTGCTCCAACGTACCGACTTCAAAAAAACTAAAGGCTTATTTATGGGGAAATGTATAACTTTTTACAACAAAGTCCCACAAAGTGTAACTGACTTGCCTTTTGTTAAGTTTAAAGTCCATGTAAAAAAGGATATTATAAAGTCAACGATTTTTTGAATGATGCCAATTTGAAGAAATTATTCGTAATAATATAAATAATCGTTGTTGTGTACAACTATTTATTAAGTAGTATTGGCAACGACGTAGTAAGAAGAGAACTGACAAATCTAAATTTGTTATGGAAGTTGAGCTCAAATGTTTACTTTGAGGTCAGCTTCCAATTGATGACTCTGTAACAATACAGGGAGAAAAAAATACCCGCCGTACACTTGTGAACCATTGGCGTAGCTTCCTTCACTTTCAAAAGAGATTGTAAAATCCAAGTTGAATAAAATATTTTGAATTTTGATTTTTTTTAAAATTTTTGACTTCATATCGATTTATCATATCGCGTTTCGGTGTTCATGCTACGGAGGCTGAGCCACAGCAACGCGTTGCGGATCAGCTAGTTATCAATATAATATGCTCGTATGAGCTTCAGAATCGCATATTCACAATTACCGAATATAATCTTGTTTCACCGCAATTGGCTGCTATGTTTTTATTCACTGTTTTATTATGCCGCAATGAGATTGGGTCTTAACAAGAGGAATCCGCTCCGCACCGAAGTCAAACAGCCATCTATAAACGTTTGCCATCTATGAATGCTGAAGTGGAAAACTTGGTATTGGCGAAGCAAAAATCGCTCGCTTTCGGTCTAGACGGGTCATTAAAAATTTATTCCCATAGAATTTCGGTAATGCATTCGCTATATTTGATGCTGTGAGTCGCGTAGACTTTTCAGTCGTGTTCTTTTGCTCTTGCTCGCTTATTAGGCTCTCTGTCTGCGAATGTGCTTAGATATTCTGCTGAAATGTTTGCGGCGAGCGCCCACTATTTATTATTGTGCGCCCACAATTATGGCGGAGTATAGCCTAAGTTGTCTGATAATAAATAAATAACAAAAAAAAAGCACTGAGTAGTCTTAAAATCATAGATAGTCAAATTTTGATCCTTTAATAATAGCGTGTTCTATTTTCTCCACTCTCGTCTGCGTTGTCACCGACTTACTGTACTATCACTCTAACGCGAACTAAGAAATTTGGCAAACATAATTATTTCTATGCCGAACAGTTAAATAGTACAGCACAGTAATACTCTTTTCCAACACACGTTCTCCCTTTTTATTACGATTCCGGGTTCTTTAAAGGAGGCGTGAAGAAGCACCTTGCAGGTCGGCAGGTGAAGGTAGATTTTACAGTATGTATTGCCTCCCGTGCACTAGCCATCTTCGCAATTGGACTTCACTTCCACTTACCATCAGATAACAGTCATTTGCTTAGTCCACAAAAAAACGTTTGCCCGACATACTGCTGACAGAACTTTAAGTAGGTACTTCCGGAAGGACGCGACATCATTGAACCGCAATACAGAAATAGAGTACAAAGTTCAAATTGGGAGTAAAAATTGTATATTTTAGTTTTTTAGGTCCACTTGCAGCAATTTTGCTAAATCTCGATTTAACTAAAACTAGATTTAGCTCATACAAGAATGTCAAATTATTAAATATAGATTTAACATTTTGACATTTTTGTATGGGTTGAATCTAGTTTTAGTTAAATCTAGATTTAGCAAAATGGCTGCAAGTGGACCTTACACACTGTAGGTATTTAAAATGACGTTTATCTTTCGTAGACGTTCTGCAAAAAAACGTATCAAAATGACAAACACAAACCAGTATCATTTCCATACCTTATCCCCTGCGGAACTCTTTTTTTAAAGATGGAAAATGCTTTAAGCATTCCTCAGCATGATGAGAGGCCAAGCTGAGGTTATGTGGGACTCTTCTCTAAACCGATGTACCCACTAAAAACCATCTGTGTTAGCAGCGCCCGCATGTTGGTATTGCCCGTACGGGGAATTTCGTAGTCGTTCGCAAGGCCATACCTGCGGTCGGCTTCCAGAGCCTAACTTCCCTTATTCAGGGTAGGAAATATCACGCGAACACACGTGACTCTTCCTCATCATCGGGGCGGAATAGCACAGACAACAGAGCCCCATTCTATTATCTGCACACCCCTGCTATGGTCTCTTTACTCCCGCCTTTGCGTCTCTTTCAAATAGCCTCGGCTGAGGGATCATTCTTCCGGTCCCAGGTCCCAGGTCCCTTCAAGGTCCCAGGGTGGGGTACCAGCTAGAACACACACGGCTTCATATGAGACGGTACGATATCCGCGAATAACTCTATTCGCCATGACTCGCTGTGGCATTCGCAGCAACGCCCGGACTTGCGAGGACAGATTACCTTGCGGAACTCCAGTGAAATGGCAATCGTGCTATTAAAAATTATTTAATCGTGTAGAACTCATATTATTACTCTGCAAACTGCACCCATTGACTTACAGAAATACAAGTGTGCGTAATACATTAGTTTTTGTGTGCAATTTTTATTACAGGACTTAATGCACTGATAGAGAATGCCATATGGCATTAAGTCCGCCAATTGTACATTTGTTTTTATTGTGCAATAAAGTTTAAATAAATAAATAAATCCACTTTAGGTGATTACACAAGGTGGAGAAACCCAGGCCACAATAAGTCTCATGAGTTTGACTTTATGAGTATGACCTTATGACTACCAAAGCCTGTATACAAAAAATAAAACAATGCTAACCGTTTAGTTACAGGCTGTATCATTTTATATTTCATATTTTCAGGTGATTATCACAGGTGACCAATTTGATCGAGACCATCATCATAGAATATTGCAATTTCGTCATTCTTACCTTTCAGATCAGAGAAACATTTTAAAAAGTGTTTATTTTATATTTATATACAATATAATAAGGATTAAAAGTTACTTTTAATTGTAACACATTATTACTATTAACTAATATTGCCTTTTTAGGGTTCCGTAGAAAACTTTTATAGTTTCGCCATGTCTGTCTGTCTGTCCGCGGTTATACTGAGATGAGAGACTATTAGTACTAGAAAGCTGTAATTTGGTATGGGTGTACATTAAACATGCCAAAAAAGTGGTGGCAAAAAAATTTAGAAAAAAATATTTTTAGGGTAGCTCCCATACAAGAAAAGTGAGAGTATTTTTTTTTGTCTCGACTAACTCATCATGTGGGCTATTTTTGAATAGGTCTTTAAAAAATATTGTAAAGTTTAGCACACCATTTTTCGATTTAGGGATACGTTTCTGAAATGTTTGCAAATTTTTGTTAGAGCTAAGTGTCCCCCCTCTATCTGCTAAACAGTTTTATATAGACACGTGAAAAAAATTACAATAGCAGTATATATTACGAAATTTAAAGGAAAATTATCCGAGTTGAGTACTTAGTACAAACTAAAAAGTTATAGACCAACTTATAAAATGTACGACCAACTTGTAAAATTGGGGCCGCCCAGGCCCGGGATCACCCTGGCTATGGACAAGATGACATCGAGGTTGATTTAGTTGGTGGGTATGCCCCCAACTCAGCAGGGAGAGTCCCACAAACGCCTGTCGACTACACATCTGTAGGCAAGGTGCGCAATAGCATTCCACCTTGGAAAAAGGGGGTTGTCAAAAATACACAGTAGACTTATTTATTTTTTATTTATTCTCTTCTACTTCTAAACATAAAGATAGTGTCCCATCTAAATCTATTGTGTAATATAATTTAGGCTGTTGGTATCTAGGCAAACATTTTAAAAATCAGCTTGATTGTATTGCCTCAACATGTTGAAGTAAGAATATGCTGTGGTAATAATCTGTAACAAATAACATTAGAGATCGTAGATAGTGTCAAAAAATTATGTATGTAACAGTTAATTAAATATAGGTACCTAACCTATCATATGCGTCAATTACTCAAAAACTACACACTCTTCCACACAACTTACACACCAATAAACTTTGATCGTTTTAATCCCGTAAAATTTTCTGTTTTGTATATTTTGTAAATAAATAAAGAAAACGAAAGATACAACCAGTGATATAAACCAATATCACTGGTTGCATCTTTCGTTTACATAACAATGTAATGGTGGAGGGGAGGAAGGGAAGAGGAGGGAAAGGAATGTGCTACGCTTGCCTTTCAAATGACCATTTAACTATGTTTTGAAGCTTAAGCAAGCGAATTATTTTTACCCTTTGTAAACAAAAGTACTCATCGTTTATTCACAAAGGGCAGAAATAATTAGTTTTTTTTTAGTATGAGAAAAAGTAGTGTTCTTTCGCGTCAGACACACGGCCGCGCTTGTGTGAACTCTTACTAACATTGCAAGCGCAACTGTCCGCCTTCGCAAGCCGGAGGAAAAAATACCGGAGGATGACACTGTACCAGGATCGCCTGCTTGGGTACCTCCGTCTTACCTATTTCTGTGTGAATTAAATGAAGTAACCCAATACGTACGATGGAATTTAGAGCTACAAATAAATATACTCACATTTGAATAAGTTTCCAACGACAGCTGCGGTAGGCCAGTAAATTTAATTGACAGCGGCTGCTGTGATCGCAGTTGCACAATAAGGAGATCCTGGCGCACGAGCTGGCCTAGCGGCGTCTCGTGCCACCCGCAGTTCCAGCACGCGGAGCCCACTGCGTACGCCTGCACAGTCGAAGTCCACCCATTACGCTCATGCAACCAAGGCTCGGAACCGGCTTTAAATATACCGGTTAATATCGGTTATCGGTTTTGCCCCGACCTTTTCTTGAGAACGCGAACGTTATAAAAACTTTACTATAACCTAAATAAACCGGTGTAATAGACATTGTATCGTGTTTTTGACTTGAAGACGCGTACGGCCGCGCAGTACGTTTTAACGTATGTATGTACGTTGACGTCTGATTTGCATAGTAGATTTACAAATCACTATTATTTGTAAGTATTTAAGATAAGTAGAAAGCGAATATATAGGTACATACTTTGATTACGACGCAAACAACACTTATTCAAAGTGTAAAAAAGTGAAGTAGGTAGTGAATAACACTAAACATTATCAATCTTGCGTTCGTATAACCGGTTTTTATTACTCCAAACTGGTTTATTGATAAAAACCTTTATGTAAAAACTCTTGCAACAACCGGTTAAAAGACCGGTTAACTGGAACAAAACCGTAATGAAAAGGTTTCGCTCGAAGTAGGTACATGATAACGGTTTGAAAATTTAACCGGTATCCGAGACTTGCATGCAACTCATGTAAGGTCCGTCAAATTCATCGGTATGCTTGGTGGTGACTGATCGAACAAAGGTATCAACGTCAGTCATCATATTAGATGATAGGTAATTCGTCAGACATGCAGTGCTGAGATAAAACTAACAACAAAGCATATCCTCTAATGGATGCCTACGAGCTATATGGAGCAATCTGAGAAACCCATCTCTTACCCATCGGCGATGGATATACTATGCATTTGACAGTTGTATAGTATATCCATCGCCGCGCAGTGACACGCCCTTTCTTATTGAGCAAGTGCAAGCGACCAACTGTCGGTCGGTGAATAGGCCAGTGTACGTTAACGCATAATATTTACGAACGTTCCATTTTTTATCGATAATCGGGTCGGTCGGCATTTTCATGCATGTACTATCGCGAGCACTTCCGCCTGCCCATTTAAAAATTTATTCGCTTGAATCGTGCGGAAGCGTCGGGCTACGCCCCCTTAAGTTTTGGCCTATTAGAAAAGAAATACTCTTTCTCTCTCTAATCGGCGTTGGGGGGGTTCGTCGGCGGCTCGGCGGTAGGCCGAAGAAGAATCTTTTATTTCATTATTCCATGTCTATTCGAGGTCGACGGGGTGGGGCTAGAGAGCGCTAGTGCAAACGAAAATGAGTGTAGCGGTGATCAGGCGGGACTGCGCGCGATATTACATTGTTAAAATTAATAATAGGTATCATAGTTGTCATGTGAAAAAAGTTTGAAATCTAGAATTTCACACCACGCAGGTTTAATTTCAATTCATAGTGGGCAGTACGCTGACATCCTATAAAGTAAATTAGTTTTAAATGTTGTGTGGTATGGAATGGCTGAAAATTACAATTCAAAATAGTCCAAGTCCATGATAGTCAAACAACGAGATGAATTTTACCGTTTTATTTAAGTATTGCAAAGAAAATACAAAGTGAATCGAAACCACTTACTTTGGTTTGAAGAATAGTTCCAAGGAAACAGAGAATTCCTAATTGGCTGCATTGTGCGCAGAACAGCATCACGTAACGCATGTCTAAAACTCCACCATACAGCTTCTGTATAAGAGGTATTATGAATTATGTTACATTGTAAAAAATTCGTCAAACACTTCATTATAAATGATAAACAATAAATACCATATGTGCGTTTTTGTATTGTACTTACTATTTTTATGCAACGTAGGACAACACGAAAAAGTTAACCGAAGAGTTTTTTTTTACATACATAATAATGGTAATCGTTATTATTACGAGGATGGATTGAAAAGTTCGCGGCCTAGCCAAGAAAACAAAATAAAAAATTAGCGAAAATAATTTTATTTGCGACGTAATCTCCAGCTAGCTCTATACATTTTTTCCACCTACGTTCCAAAGCTTCTAGGTCACTCTTAAAAAAGATTCTTCAAGATCTTCAAAAAAATTTTTTTTTCCACCTCTTCATTCGATTGAATTTTTTGCCTACCCAAGGGTTTTTTAAAGTTTGGAAATAAGAAAAATCAATGAAGTTGATATTTCGTTTTAGTTGCATAAGTCTTTGGCAGGCTTATAAGCTTTATTTGATGAAAATCTGCTCAGCTGTTCAAAAGACACTGACCAGCATTTCTTGGTCAGCAGGGCACACTGCTTCCAAGAAAGTTGCTATAGGTTTGTTTGGCGATTCCCCGACGCAATGGATAAAATAAAACTAAGAATAATTTTTACTCTTTTAAGCATGTAGTAGGTAGTATGTATATTTTTTATATATTCGTTTTTCTAGCGTATCCTGAGTGATTTGTAATGCTATCTTTTGGTGATTCGCAGTCGACAGCTACACGCGTACAAAGTTGCGCAGTTTATATAAAAAGCGTACCGTTATGTAAAGGCACTTACTACTTCTATTTGATACATAATCAGGCACAAGCACATTGAGCCGACAAATAATTGATATACTAGTGGCGCTCCGACCATCATAGAGAGTGTTGTAATAGACCTGAAAATTGTATAAATTTAATAAAATGCCTCTTCAATAAAACATATATTTTAAAGACAATTGCATGATAAAAAAGAATGACGTCAACCTACAGGTTAGGATCGAACTTAAAATTCCTCGTTAACATATAGCAGTTTAAACAGATGTAGAAAGTGGATATGTCGCTGTAGCTGAGTCTACGGCCTACAAAAAGTCGGTCGTGTGCGTTCGCCGTTATCTTATAGAACGCACACGACAGACTTTTTGTAGGCCCGATAATCGATCCGATGTATCCGAGGGACTCAACAAGTACTCAACACATCGTCTATTACTTTTTTGGTGGCCGAACTTTTGTAGTTCGTGTGTGTTGCAACGTTTCATTTCCCCGATAGTCGATTTTGATTACTCGCACGAGCTGCGGAACATCCTTTAAGTTCCGCTGGCGCTGTCGCCTCTCCAGTAAACACTTTTCACGTTAATAAAATAAAGTGAAAACTTACTCAAATACTGATAGATGCCGATCTACGATCTCTTTCATCCTCTGTCTGAGTGTACGCTGTGTAGCGCTTCGACGTTCATCGGAAGGAGGCAGCGTCGCGGTCGAAGGGTCGAGACCATCGAATAGCGTCTTGATGTCTTGTGAGATTAGATCCAGTTTAAAACTAATATGTAGTAATATATGGAAGTCTATATAAATGATCACTGTAATAGAAAAAAAATTGTATTGTCTTCCCGTCCTGAATGAATGAATGAATGGCTTGAAGTGAATTTAGTCCTCCCGGTTTCAGAACGCCCCGCCAAGGATACAATGGATACCAGACATGGTTTAAAGCACGTACAGACAAGGCCACATTCTAGCGATGTAAATAGCGGCATCAATTTGGCTAGTACAGGCATCTTATCGTCCTGATTAGGTCCTTACTTTATTATAGCAAAACCGCATCTGTACATTACACCCGCCATTCTGATGAACGCGGTTTCCTTCGGATTGGATCCCTTCGGCTGGGGGCTCGTGACATTTTTGTCGATTCTGACCATAAAGTTTCATGAATCTGCCACTTTTACGACGCATACAAGGTGGAATAAGCTATGCAACTATTTGTCGCCTCGTAAATAAATGAACATTGTTTAAATTAGTTTGAGTCCAAGAAGTAAAATCGAAAATATGTTCTATTATAAAGATTAATGACGAAGATACAGCGTTGGTAGGCCGCTCACTAAGACTAGGACCAACGATGTGGGTGGGAAAGCCGCGGGATGTCGCTGGATGCTCAGAACACAGGACCGATCAGTTTGGGGATCCTTGGGGAGATCTATATTCAATAGTGAGCTTCTCTCGGCTGAGTGATGATAAATATTGATCAATTCTAAAATAGAGCTACAGGTGTAACGTTCAAACAGAAGCCAAATCTACAGGAACTGAGGTTTAAGGTGCGGAGAGGGTCACACTCCGCCAGCGTAATGCAAAATACAACACTACGACTCGGTCTCTAGGCCTACTCTTGAACCAACTGCAATCGATAGACATTGACATTGTGATCTCACGTACGCTTATTTATTAACACTAACGATAAACTGAATTCGTATCTTGAGAAAATTAAATAGTACTGAGTTTGGTTCACACAAAATCTGCGCAAAACAGGAAACTCAAACGTACAAAAATCACAATCTCAATGTCGATCCATCGGAAGTGGTCCTACTGGCCGACGTATGCGGGTAACATACGTCGGCCAGTAGGACCACTTCCGATCGATGTGGGCGGGAGTTATACTGCAGCGCAATGGCCTAAACATCTACATTCTCAGTGACAGCCAAGCGACTCTCAAAGCACTCCTGTCATACAAAGTGGAATCCAAACTAGTGCTGAATACAATCGAAGCACTGAACAAATTGGGTAAAACCAATACAGTACGTCTAGTTTGGATACCAGGTCACAAGGGTTTCGCCGGAAACGAGAAAGCTGACTACCGTAGGACCGGAACCATTTGTCGGGATCACTCAAAAATAATCAGCACAGGTCTAAGAACTCAACTGCAAATGAGGCACCAAAGAGAATGGGCCAATCAAAAAGGAATGAACCACGCCAAACTCTTCATGGGTATGGACAATTGGCTCAAATTTACACTGAGCTCAATCAGATCCCAGATTCGTCTACTGTTGGGTGCTCTAACTGGACACTTCGGCACTAGGATCATACTACCCAGGATGGGACACGCCAGTTCCAAAATCTGTAGGGCCTGCAAGGAGGGAGAGGAGAGCATGGAGCACCTACTGTGCCACTGTGACGCCCTAGCTTGCAGGAGACTAATGCTGACGGGAATTGGATAACCAAAACCGGAGGATTACAGGGCCATTCCACCGATGGACATCGTTGAGCTCATGGGCACGATAGACTGGACCGTTGGTGGCGATGGCATTACGGACTATGCTTTACGGCAAGGGGTGGCACAAAAGATCCATGGTGGGTCGAAGTGCGAAGGCTCAATAATTAGGCCGCCCCCACCCGAAGATAAGATAAGATATACTGCAGCACATAAAAATAAACTTGTCTTAGGGCGCCTAGTTGTCTTAATCACAAAATATCACTCAAATAGAAACAATTATATCAAAAATTGTAATACCAGTATTACTCTTCAAGACATGCACGATGTTGAGTTTTGGGTATTTCTTGATAAATTTATTTCAACTTCATCAGGAAGTAACTCAAACAAGCCTCGATTTTTCCAGTTTTTCTTGCTTGCTTTTAACTTTGTCCTCTAGTTTTTTTTGTTTATACTGTCGGCCACATATGGCCTTTGCGGCGCTAACTTGAAGAAGCTTAAAAAAGGCGAGAGCTGTGGTGTGTCCTCAAGGCTTGCTGGCGAACCATGCGACCACAAGGAACAACCCCAATTATATTTTTTAGCAGACATGTTTAGTTAGTTCACCGATTTTTTTTAAATTGACCTACGCTGTATCGAAAATAACTTTTACAGCTTCACCTTAATAATTTAAATGAAGGCGAGGACTAAGCGTCGATTGCTACTAATAAGTATAGCGGTCTTTTAAGTATAAAATAATTTTATATCAAGATGATGATTATTGATTTGGCTTCTGATTAATCTTATGATCCGTATAAATTGGTAATGTTGTATAGTCAGTTTAATTTATGCTCTTCGTGTCACTTACCTGGGAAAGTTTGTAAAAATATGACACATAAATAAATCTCCAAACTTAGACATATTTCATAATACGGCGTCGTTTGCACGTCGAAAAACGGCACCTGAACAGGAAAGATGAACGGCCGTGCGTAGTACTTGTCTTGTGATCCGAAGATGCTGTAGTACAGCAATGGAAGCAGACCCGTACCGATGAACAAGAACATTATGAAGGTTGTGAATGACATCCACGCAAGACAAAGTTTCCATATAATGAGCTGCTTCTCCAAAAAATATTTCCTGTGTACAAAGACATTTCATTACTCTGGTACCGTTGAAATCAGAGATTTGTTCTGTTCGGTATTAAAATCTGTTAGCAAAATAATTTTGTATTTTATATCGCCATCCGACTCTTCGGTCGAGTGAATTAACTAATAGTTCGGTTAGTGAAAATATTCTCCATACAAAATAACAGTCGAAGGAATTTTGTAACAATTCCACCGATTTAAGAGGACTGATTTTTTATTTTTTATTCACAAAATTTAAATACAATGCCAGTTTATTTAATGTATCGCCAAACTGCTACGCAGTATGTTGGCGATGATGCACTCTTTTATGTTTTATAACAATCAAGCCTTATATAATATAGATTAACTAGAAATGAAACGGACAATATTCTAAATAATACTATTATTGTAAGTTTTTTTTTTATTGCAGAAAGTTGGCAAACAAGCAAACTGCCCACCTGATGGTAAGTGGTAACAGTTACCTATAATACATGTGGCTCTTGTGAGATTCGCAGCAAAACCCCCACAAGAACCACAGTGTACGTTGCCAACTTGTGACACAAGATGTAAAGTCACGGTACCCAGTAATTTCACTGCCATATCTTACCCTTCAAACCGGAACACAGCAATGCAAGCACTGCTGCTTTGCGGCAGAAATAGGTAAGACGGAGGTACCTAAGCAGACGACCCTGGTACAGAGTCTCCCTCCAGTAAGTATCCAATATCAAACTTTTAATCTTATTTTTTAAAGAAAATTTACTTCCAATTTTTGCTATATTTGTATCATTTGCAACACTTTTTTTTGAATTTTTGGTATTACATACTTTCTTGTTCTCTTACAAACATTTTGTGTTCTTGTTCAGACAAGCAAACTGAAAAACTTTCACTATGGGACCAACTTCGAAATCGCAAAAAAAAATTGCTGTTCCATTCAAATGTTTAACATTCACTGAACCTAAATGTATGGAACAGGTGATTTTTTTTGCGATTTCAAAGTTGGTGCCATAGTGAAAGTTGTTCAGTTTGCTTGTCTGAACAAGCACACAAAATTTTTGTCATAATTAAAAAATAACCTTGTATAGGGCATAACTGAGTGAAAGCTTTTTTTACCTTACAGCTTCTTACTAAATAGCAATAATGGAAAAGCTCGAAAATCTCCCATCTGCAGCTACTCCTGTACGACAATGCTTAACCTCGTGTGGCACAACTATCGATCTTTAAGCAGCAAGAACTAGGGTTGGCAGTTTGTGTCATCCACCGTAGCTACTCAGCGGACTTTGTGCCTACAGACGTCTTCTACTCTTTCCATAATTTGAAAAATTACCAGGAAAATCGTTGAATACTCCAGAGGCAGTACAAAATGCGCTTGAAGAGCTCGTTACCTCCCGTACACCAGACTTCTTCAAGGAAAAATTACCAATGCGCTGGCAGAGATGCATAGCTTGCATTGGCACATATTTTGATTACCAGAAATAAAAAAATGGTTTAACTTCCCGCATGTTAAACGACAATTTTATAGGTAATGATCTTATACGGGGAATGTTGTTAATTGATTACACAATTGCCTTTTTAAAACTATGAAAAAGCTTTTAATGAAGCTTTAAAAAAATAGACCTGTGGTTATATGCTAAGTTTGTGTCATATTTTTACGAAAAGGTTAAATCATCGCAGTTTTCAAAGCATCAGAAAATAACCTTCACGAAACATTGGTTAACTAAATAGCTTAGAGGCTCAGATAATTCATCTGTGCATTCGTATGGGAAGCATGACATCTATATCATAACTATGTAATTTTTTTATCAATTTCATTTTTTTATATTATATAGGACATAGCCGAGTAAAAGCTTTATTATACAACTAGGCTGGCAAACAAGCAGGCTGAATAAATATGGTTCCTGCAAGGCAGTGGATCTTTACAGTAAAATCTTAAAAATAAATCGCAAATAATGAAGCTACACGAAACTTTACAATTAGATTGCCGTCCCCAATAGCGATATTAATAATCAGAACAAAAAAAATCTTCATTTACCTGTGATGACTATTTGTTTTGCATATTTGTAAAAAGTCTTTGTTCATTTCATTTGTCATGTGCCAGACATATTTTCTGTTAATCATCATGCCTCCGTAAATGAATGGCACTACTCCGAATATCACGACATAGCAAAAACACTCCGTTGCAAAAAACATATCTTCGATTTCGATCCCGTAATTTACCATAAACACCAACAACGCGATCCAGCCAAAATTTAACATGGTGCTTGTTAGCGGCCAAATGAATCTGAAAGTGTAACGAATCAGTCATGAGTCAGTCACCAGTCGTGACTGATGATAATATTTTTAACCTGTATCAGCAATATACAACGCACCTGATTTTAGAATTCTTGTGTTTAAAAAATACACCCATGGGTAAAATTAACAGTCGAAGTTGTGGGTGAAACATGTCGAGATCGATGTCGTTTCTCTCAAAATCAAAATTTTCTTTCATAAATACTTCCTTGAGATTACGCATAAGCGACATGATTGATGTCTTATCTATTAGACCAGTGACACAATAATTGTGTAGGTGAGCCTCGATCGCACATCAGTGACATAATATTAAAATGCGATAACCGATAAATCCTGTTAAATGCGTAATGATACCATTTAAAATCAGATTAAGTATTTCTTTTCAGTGATTGTTGCCACTAGAATACACTATTGAATATTTAACAACTAACTTTACCCACTTTATCCGTCATGAAACTGTGCTTCACTTGAGTATTGCGTTATTGTATATCGAATCGAAAAAACGTTGGGCATATGGTTTAAAAACGAATTTGTATGGTCGAGTTTGGTAGAGACACCACAGGTAGGTAATATATGTTATAAAGCCGCCTTAAGACTGTCTATGCTATTTGGGTATCTAATCCTCCTGATAAAGATAAGAAAGTAAAAAGAGAGTACAATTAAAATATTTTTTTTATCACAAACAAACGCAGAATGACATATTAAATCAGAAGTGGGAAATAAGAAAGAATAGTATCAAAAAAATGCAGATTTTTTTTATTGCAACTAAGTTGGCAAACAAGCAAAACCCACCTGATGGTAAGTGGTAACAGTCACCTATAATACATGTGGCCCTTGTGAGATTCGTAGCAAAACTGCAACCCCCACAAGAACCATAGTGTACGTGACAACGCCAACTTGTGACATCAGATGTAAAGTCACGGTACCTAGTAATTTCACTGCCATACTCGTATCTTACTCTTCAAACCGGAACACAGCAATGCAAGCACTGCTGCTTTGCGGCAGAAATAGGTAAGACGGAGGTACCCAAGCAGATGACTCTGGTACAGAGTCTCTGCTTGGGTACCTGGAATTCTCTCGACCTTGGGTGCGATTCAGCTTGGATGCTCGATGCTTAGTTATTTACTATATCAACTTTTTTAAAGATCAAATGAGTCGAGAGGTTCTCAAGTAGTATTATTATCCATTCTGTGCCCGCAGGTGTCTTTATCCCTACGTAAGCCTTATAATCCAGAATCCCAGGGCCGCCAGACCTTACTTATTTTGTCAGAAACCAAATATATCGAATGATTTAGTCTAAGTATGTACTTTGAGTCTCCGCGTACCTGTCGGCCCAAGCTAGCAGGTCTTCTAGCTTGGGCCGACGACGGCCAATTATTATCAGATACCCGGTGCAAAAGTTAAGTAAAAATAGTATTCACTTTTCTTATAGTCTCAGTGCTGATTTTATGTGTATTTTAGAGAATTTAGTATGAAGTAGTAGTAGTATTTAGGAGAAGTATGAAAAACAGTATAAAATGCCAGAAGATCGTTGCCTTTCATCATCCAGACCAGACACCCACCAGCTTTAGTCGTCCCGTGAGCACGAAAGCTGTAAAGCGTTTGAAACGTCGTCGAGCAAAATAATCAAAAAAGTTAAATATATGCGAGTAAATCCGAAAATTTTAGTTTAAATTTTTAACTAAATTCTCTTATACATGTGTAAAAATCATCACTGAGACTATAAAAAAGGTGAATACTATTTTTACTTTAGCACCGGATATCTCTTAATTGGCCGTCAGCCCAAGCTAGCAGGTACGCGGGCACTCAAAGTACTTTGAGTGCCCGCGTACCTGCTAGCTTGGGCTGACATACTTACACTAATTAATGCGACTGAATGACTGAGAAAATAAGAAAAGTCTGGGGGCCCTGGGATCTTACTCTATTATAAAACAAATTTAATTAAATGTTGATAATTTGTTGTTCTGTACCAGGCTTTATGTATGCAGTTAGTTAACCTACAATTTCCGATTGAATATCACCTCTAGTGCAATGAAAGCATAATATTAATTTCATAATCATTTCACATTACCTTCATAGGCCCAGCGCACACCGCTGGAAGCGCGGCGAAGCGTACTTCAAGATAACAATTTAATATAAACCGTAACGTCTTGGACATACGGTCAATAATTGCATTACACGAATACGCGTACAGGTATCGGAGCGCCCACAAGAGCATGCGTGAGAGTAACGCAATTATTGACCGTATGTCCAAGACGTTACGGTTTACATTAAATTGTTGTCTTAAAGTGAGCTTCGCCGCGCTTCCAGCGGTGTGTACTGGGCCATAGTCAAGAAACAATAATTTTGTTTTTCCGGCTGTAGCAATTTTCTTGTGATAATGTGAATTGATTTTATCAGTAATTGCATTTTATCAGTTAATCGATTTCGAAAATCAAGGATTCACTATTCAAGAAACTGAGCGGTGTTTTCCAAGGTGTTTAGGCGCTGTTTTCCGGACGTGTGGAAAATTGGTATGCTGATTGCCATCCCGATCTTTTCTATCAGTCTGTGATAAAAAAAGAAATAGATATATAGTTCTTGTTCTTAAATGATAATAATAATAAATGTAAAATTCACACTTCACCCCGTTAATGATATGGCAATGTCAAGCCCGTGCGTACCGTGTAACTTTTTTTATTATTGCTGTAGACGGCAGAAGAGCAGACGGCCTACCCAATGGTAAGTGGTCAGGTAACCGCCACCCATGGGCTTTGCCAATAACAGGCATATAGCCAAGCCGCCACCTACGTTGAGTGTAATACTCTCTTTAAACCATGCTTGAAAATAGACACATTATAGCGCTCAGGAATCACAACAGCAGGAAGTTCATTCCAAAGCCGGACATGGTAAGAATGAGCGCGGAAAACTTACCGTGCTGGACGATTGTTTCCAGGTAATAGGGATGAACTGTACTGAGATGTTGACTGGTACGATAGTAAAGAGGTGACGTTGGTATTAAGTCAAACAGTTCCTCCGAGAACTCACCGTTGAAAAATCGATAGAAGACAGAGAGATCCGACGTCCCTCTATGACTCCAGCAACCTTGACGAGTCCGACAGATCAAGATCACCGATAATTCGAGCAGCCTGTCTTTGAAGAGAGTCATATGGTTCTTGTTGGTATTTCTGGACCCAGAGATGTGAGCAGTACTCAACATGCAGATGAACTTGAGCATTGTAAAAAGCATAAGACGTTGATGTGGCAGTACTGCTTTGTTCTTTTCAGGACGCCGTGCTTTTTGCCAGCTAATTTAGTCTTGCCTTCAACACGACTCCTAAACTGGATTTTGTTCGAGATATCGACACCGGGGATCGCGATACTGTCGGAGATTTTAAGGGATACTCCTTGGAACTGAGATACTATAGTAGAAGAGTCTTTCTTGGCAGTGAAAACGTAGACTTAGAGGCCCGCGATCGATCCTGCCATGTACCAATGTGTTTTTCGTTTTTCGAATTTCATACCTATGTACATTTGTCTGACGCTTCTACGGTGAAGGAAAACATCGTGAGGAATTCAAAGGTATGTATCCGAACTGGGCCGGCGTGATTGACTAAGGGCTAAATACCCTAAATTAGGGTCGAGCCCCTCGGTGGAGACGTATGTGAGCTGTTATGATGATAAAGATTTCTTGTCTATTTTGACTGGACTAAGGGCGTTGCACACAGGATAGGCACACTGCGTGACGTTAAGGATGAAGATAAATGGATTGTTTTTATTAACTAAATTTCTGATACGCTTATAATTTTATTCAAATATTACCAAAAAATATTTTTATGAATATTTGTATAAAATTATAAGAGTATCAGAAACTATTGTTAACGTTAGACACGTGACAGAAATTTCTAGATAAAACAAACATGATGTAGAGTCCTTTATTTAATATTGTCTTTTTCGGTTTAGTTTTCCTTTGGAGTTGTCGCGAATCAAAGGAAATTCGATTTAACGGGTTCGTACGTCAACTTGTAACAAATAAACAAAGCGCGAAGGAATTCAGTTTAGAAAACTTGAGGTATTGTATTGATGTGCGTGTGCCGTGCAGTATCTTGTCTCTTGAAAAAAAAACTATTCACTTAGCATTTACTTCCTTTGAAGCCAATATAATTTTAATTCAATAAGTCAATAAATTTTATTGTAACAATTTTTTTAGATCTTGCATGATACCGGATGCCTGTTTATCATTATCATCATCATCATCATCATTTCAGTCGAGATATACTCTGTCTTGGCTACCCCATTGGTAGGTTTGGGCTTCCTTCCATAACGCTGGACCAGTGCGGTTTTGCGGGGAGTGCCAGAGCCTCGTCCTTGGTCAATAGGGTTGGCTTCAGTCCCTTAAGTTTGATTTTCGAAACCCCTTACGAGCCGTACCATATGATTTTTTTATTGCAACTAAGTTGGCAAATAAGCAAACTGCCCACCTGATGGTAAGTTGGTAACAGTCACCTATAATACATATGGCTCCTGTGAGACTCGCAACAAAAACACAAGAACCACAGTGTACGTTGCCAACTTGTGACATCAGATGTAAAGTCACGGTACCCAGTAATTTCACTGCCATTTATCTGACCCTTCAAACCGGAACACAGTAATGCAAGCTCTGAGTGCTTTGCGGCAGAAATAGTTAAGACGGAGGTACCCAAGCAGACGACCCTGGTACAAAGTCTCCCCCCGGTGATGAAATTAGTAGGACATTCTTTTGGTGGAGTTGGATGTATCAAATTCTTGTTCGTTATGGGCACGTTAAGCCTCGAGCAGCTTCCCAATTGCTTACATCTTGGAACTATCATTTTGACACACTTTATTTCCATTACTGCTTTAATGAACGTCGTCATTATAAAACCACACACTGAACTTGTTACGGATATAAAGTGATATTAAAATGACAGCTCTGTGCTGCGCAAGGAATATGGTTCAGGAGAGGTTACCTTAAGTCCCGCTAGATAGACTGGTGAATTGGGTGGCAAACGCTGAAATATAGCAGAAGGCACGAGAAGAGATATGAGGATAAGGAAGTAACCTGTCACCCATAGTGCAAAAGCAAGCAAGCATTTACTCTCTTGTAGAAAATGTCATGTGTTACTTTAAGCTTCATTTACACGGCGTTAGGACATCTTGCTAATAACATTAACATTGCATTGTATTACTTGCCAGACCCTCGACACAGACCAATCAATAAACGCATTATTTTTTAAGGTTTCAATTCTAATAAGGCTAGAATTTTCAAAATGTCAAGACAATCTAGGGAATAGAATTGTTTACATACTCATACATATTCAAAGCCTAGAAAATATTTTAATCTCACAAAACAAAACACTCCGCCGACATTTTAGAATGGACCTGTTGTTAAGTTGACATTCTACGAGGGTGTTTTTGCTTGATGTTATTCAGTACTGTAACATATGCAGTTCAGGTTTGGGCCTCGCCGATCTAACGAAGAGTGCGCGCTTGCTGAATACCTGATCGTGTCATCTCCAAATAGTTTGTTTTTGGACGATGCCCGGGCGAGTTTGCTTTGGTTATGTTAATATTTACATGCACTTACCTGAGCTACCCTTGTATTGTGTTTTATATTCTTCATTGTGCACAATAATATACAAGGAAAATATGGTACAGATCATAAATGTGGGCGGCCCTACGATTAACGATGGCGATAGCGAGTGATTCGCTATTGTTTTAATTTCACGAGTTTGCTATAATAGGCGATATGAAATCATAAGATTAGAGAGTTAAAACTGTAACGAGTGAATTAGGCGGTAGGGCCGCCGCTTATCATAGCAAACTCGTGAAATTAAAACGATTTGTTCCTGATTCGTCATTTTCCTGATTGGTCATATTCCTTATTCGACACTTTCCTATCTGGTCATATTCCTAACTCGTCATATTCCTGATTCGTCATATTCCTAATTCGTCATTGTATAGTCAAATTAAATAGCGAACACGTGCGAGGTAGTTATACTTTGTACTGCCGTTACTAGACAATAATTTACTTAAGGCGTAGTCCCATGTAAATAAATTTGTATGACTTGGCACATAAGCAAAATTATTTTGCTTATGTGCCAAGTCATTTATCAAACTCGATATAACTCCGTAGTGGGTGAAGGGGTCATCGTAAATTACCCATCTACCCACCAGTGGGAAAGTCCAATGGGTGTGGACGGGTCGTGACACCAAATATTGAATTTGTACCCAGAATGCAACAGTAACTTTTTTCATCTTTCACTTTCGATAAAATGCATTTCTTCGTCCGCACCATTATTACAAGTCTGCAAGGCCATCTTCTCCGATTAAAATTATATTACAATATCATTGACTCGATATAAATACTAAAGTGATAATATAGAGAGTCACTCGCTATTGCCATCGTTAATCGCTATAAGCTAGGCGGTAGGGCCGCCACTCTACTAGAGGGTAGATGAGCTGACATCGGTTGCTGTCTAGAACTGTCATTTTTGAAGGAATTTTTATATCCATTACAAGCCGAGTAAGTATCTAGCAGTAATTGATTAAAGTTTCAAAAATACTACTGATCCAGTTAGCAATCACATAATCAGCCTGCGGATGTAACGATTTGTTTTTGTTTGATATTACTCGTAGATACTGATTTTTTCCATTTACTATATGGACTTAGGTAATAATATATGAATATATAGATAACAATGTGTGTGTATATAGGTAATAATATATGAATATATAGATAACAAAATACTATTTATTTGTCTAGCAGTTCACGTGCGTAATATTGAAGTATTTGGACGTAAGCTCTTCTTGATCTTACAAAGTTATTAGCTTTTATTTGTAAAGAATAAAGCAGATGGATTCCAAAAAACTGTTAATAACTGTGAGTTTTTGGAACCCATCTGCTTTATTCTTATCTGATAAGAATGACTTCTTTCTGTCACGCCTAAACTTACCATAAGGGCTTCTTGAAAAAACTTCGCTTATAACTTACGCTCGCTGTATAGCAAAAAAATATTTCAATATTTACATAACCATCTTTTCCACAACATATTTAATCAACAATTAATAAAGTAGTGTAATCTTGTATGTAGTGTTGATCAAATCAATGCTCAGTCATATTAGCATTAAGATTCACTAAAAGACTATTTGTCAGAATGATTCACTTAATTCACTTCAATCCACCAACAACAAAAGCAAACACAAAATTAATATCCGCATTTAATTCCAAAGAGATCTTCTAATACATATCCCTGAGTCTTAAAGTGGTGTATTCATTATTAAGATATCAAGGGACGTTTAACTTGAAATGAAAATGCAAGCAAGACGCCTCGTGGAAAAAAATACTTTGCCTATTCAGTCATCAAACAAAGTCGCCATGAGCGGAGCTCGCAGGATCCCAGGATTAGCATTCAATTATCATTTTTGATTCGCTCTTCTTTTGTGTAAATACTCTAAAAGGTAACGCTGTAAATTACATAATGCGGCCAAAGATATTCTGAATTATTTATGTGCTGATACGCTCACAGTGTGGTGCTGGGGACGTATTGAGAGCAGAAAATATTTTAAGAGTTCATGGATTTGTGTACAATGTTTATATTTCTAGTCACATAAATGTAATGAACTATCTTTGTTATAAAGGTTAGTCGTTTTTTTTTCAAAGCTTGCATGATATTATATTTGTTCGATTGCTTAAGATTGCTTTAAATCCAGAATCAGTATTAAGAACTACAAAAGTTTAATATAGACAAAATTAATTATATTATTATGAGTATCAGTCGTTATGCGTATTGATCAATATGTTTTTAGATTTAAAATTTATTGATCACTAGCTGCTCGGACAGACTTCCTTCTGTCAAAAGTTATTTACTCTATGATTTGTATGGGAAAAGAACCTTCCTTGTACCCTAAGGAAAAAATGAAAAAAAATTGCCGAATCGGTCCACTCGTTCTCGAGTTTTGCGCTTAGCAACACATTTGGCGATCCGTTTTTATTTATATAGATTATGCGTCAAGAGCAATAATCTTATATATAAAAAGTATCAAACTCCTCCAAAATAGCTTGACCTATTTTTATGATTTTTTTTGTGTATATTTGGTAGGTCTGAGAACAGCTAGTATACTGTAAAATGCATCTAAATAATAAATAAAATATGAAAACGGCCCTTAACTAGACTGAACTTACTTAATTACACGAATTTGTTACTTGAAATCATTATTCTATACCTAATTGGTTATAGGGATCTACCGACGATTTTTTTTCTATTTTTATGAAAAGAGTGCAGTCCATCCCTGCTTTCGGTTCACATCAACGTTTAAATGTTAAATACGCTTGAATGAATATTACTTTTAGGGATTTTTGAAGCCTAAATAAATTATTGCATTTGACTAAGAACTGGTTTTAATGAATCTCAAGCGAGGAGGCTTGAAAGTATTAGCATTTCCTTTTGGGGTTGTGTTTACTTAGCAACATGAAAGGGAATTCGTTTTGAGTATACTCAAGTGTATCAATGATTTGATTTGATAAACTCAAAATAATCCATTGAAAATAATTATGTTAATTGAAGAAATATTTGAAAGCTAATTCTTACGCAAAAAAAATAGAATACTGTTTTATTTAAAAAAAGATCAAAAAATACGTTTGTTTATCAGCCTTGCAAGGGAAATTACCAACATTTTGAACTTGATTTTGTTTTTTTTCTCTATAATTTACTATTAATTGATTGTTAAAATTTAAATACCTTATTCCGTAAACATTACAGATAACAGATCCGTCTGTGGAATTATAACCGTAATTCACCTTTTTAAATTCAGTGACTTTGATATCCAAATGAGGCACAAAGAACATAGCTGATTTTAACCACAGAGAACCAAGAAAACTCAGGTGTGTTCGTCTTCGGCAAAAACATCGCCGTTTCCCTCCCCTCACTCTCTTCAGGGCACAGGACTAAAACTACAGAGTAGTATAACATGCTCGATTGGATGTGCGGGCGACCTACACCGAAAGGACTACATTGAAAGCCTGTTAAACCAGCATTACGAAAACTGGGTGTCTTGAACAAGGTGCGGCGTTTCTTTGCGGCTGATCAACCGTGTTTGTTATACAAAACGCAACTACGGTCCTGCGTAGAATGTGTCTTGCAGCTCTGAGATGGTTCCGCCAAGTACTTACTAGATGCTTTTGATAGGTTGCAGCAGCGCGCAACGCGCACCGCGGCGATTGTTCTGAAGATCTTTTTTACTAATCCGACCTTCTCCTTTCATTTTAAAGACTACACGTGCAAGCCTTCTTTGTCACCGTCTTAATGTGACTTCTTTTTCAGCGCAAACCAAGAAATTTGGCAACTCATTTCTATATTGCACGATCAAAAAATGGAATTCTTTGCCAGTGCACGTGTTTTCTCCTTCTTACAATCCTGGGTCCTTTAAAAAAGTCTTGAAGAAGCACAGTGCAGGTTGTCAAGGTGAGGGTGGCCAATGCCGCGTGTATTCTCTCTCCCACACTAACTATCGTCGCATTTGGACTCTATTTCCACTTACCACCAGGTGGAATGGAATCATTTGCTAGGCCTTCTATATATACAAAACCGGCCAAGTGTGAGTTGATCTCGCGTGAAGAGGGTTCCGTACGATGTTACCTATATTGAGTGATTTACCATGTTATTTTAATATCATGGACTTCTTATAGGTTTTCCTATAATGTATAAGTAGAAAACTAACTTCAGTATTTTTTTCAAAATTTTAGGTTCAGTAATTTCGGAGATAAGGGGGGGGGGGGGGGGGATGGTCAATTTTCGTCTATTTTCTGGAATAACTTGGAAACTATTTATTTTAAAATTACAAAAAAAACATTTAAGATCTTCACAACAAGACCTTTCATTTGATATGTCACACGATGCAGTTTTCAAATATTTTTTTTAAATTTTCCACCTTCCCCCAAAAATGACCTATATACAGATTTCATCTATTGACATCACACCTCTGCGTTTGGATCACAGAAATTGATATGTGTACAAAACTTCAACTTAATCGGTCTAGTAGATTCGGAGATAATTGACTGTGACCGACAGATAGACGGACACACGACTGATCCTATAAGGGTTCCGTTTTCTTATTCGGACGTACGGAACCCTAAAAAATAACTTTCTCATACTACAGGTATGATGCAATACACGTTCATAGGGCCGGTTGCACAAAATTTTACGTTTTACAAATTCATAAAATTATAAATCAACTTAATACGTCAGAATGGATTAATTCACTTGTCATCCTAAGTCATGGTTTGTAAACCTGTTGCTATTTCCATCTATCCTTATTACCACAAGTGAAATGTAAAGTGTTTAGGCCATGACGTTCTTTAAAAAACGTTGTATATTAACACCGTGTAAGGTGGATATGTCAAACTTGTCGTTTTACTTCTGCACGATATTGTTGCGTCAAACCGTGCCTATACGTTGCGTTTGACAAGTAGATTATTAGTCAGGAAATGTTGCACGCCACTGAAATGAAATTGAAATTTGTTTTTTGATGAGCTGGCGCAAGCGTGGTAGGCATGAAGTAAGCATTTCAGTTTAATGGTGTGGAAAACTATAGGTATGTTTTGGTTTTTTCTTTTTCTTTTGAGAGATACGTTCCTCAGAATTATTTCGTTATTTTTGAATAATGAAGTTTAACAAATAAACCTCATTAATTCCAACTGAATAAAGGAGAGATCTGAATCCACTATTTTACAAAATTGGTGACTAACATAATTATTTTATTATAATGAACATTAAACAAATAGTCCATGCACCCATTAATTTACATGCTCTGTTTGTCTATCTTCCGGAATTTAATAATTTCTCTTAAATATTTTTTTAAAGATAAACAGAAAACAGAAATATACTTTTGTGATCCTAAGTCACAGCAAAAACTAGAAACTTATATAAAAGTAAATAGTTGTACTTTCTTAAAGATAGTTCTACAGTTTGAACATTACGTTCATCGAGTCGGACTGCCGATGGTGGGGCGTTCGTTTCGACGACGCAGAAAAACTTGTTTTACGATTTCCTTTCTGCAAACACCGCTCTATCGAACTGTTGGTTCGTATAAAATCTATTATTTATGACGCTTGTTACTAGTTTTAGAACGTGCACAACAATTTACGGCGACATTATCACCTCTGGGGTCCTCGGCGATATATTTCGTGGCATATTTTATTAATAAGCACTTATGCGAATAATTTTGTTTATGCTGTCTACAAGTGAATACGAATTTGTTGGGCAACTAATGATTTTCTGCAGTGAGTTCGATACAACGTTGAAATAGTTACTAACTTATTGTATATTGTAACTACTTACGAGTAATTAAGTACATACAGAAACATCTAGATACAGTTACAAATAATTATGCCTATGCCATTTTTTAAACTCTTCGGTTCAAATTTTCCTAAACAACGTTTGCTTGAGATTGTCTTCTCAATCATAAAATAGTTTCCTACTATCTTGCATTTGCAATTAATTCCTCAACAAGTGATTTATAAAGCGAGCTAAGCATGAACAAACTTATGTTTATTTATTTCATTTTTAGAAGGAATTCTTTAAAAATTTGCAATATTCATAAACTATTGCCCGCGACTTCTTCCACGTGGCATTTGGTTACTATCAGCAAGTCGCTTATATCGCATTAAAAAGTAACCTATGTCCATTCTCAGGCTCTAGACTATGTGTTTACCAAATTTCATTTAAATCGGTTGAGTAGTTTTGGCGTGAGAGTGCGACAGACAGACAGACAGAGTTATTTTTGAATTTATAATATTAGTATGGAAATATGTATTGTCTAACGAAAAACAGAAATATCAAACATAGTTATAAAATAAATGTTATATGAATTATTCAAGAATAAATTGCTACAAAAAAGGAATTCACTTTCATAATGATTATTTCAGATATTAAAAATGTCATCGAAAATAACAAAATCAATGATAAAGAATAACAATACATTAAATTTCTTTGCTAGATATTAATTAACTTCGCGTTTGATACCTGCTTAGCTACGTCTGAGCATTATAATCGTATCCATATAATTCCGGCTACATCTCACATTCAAATAAACATAAATCGGATGGATTTGTCATACATTTTTTCATCACACGAATCAGCACTCGAACATCAGGAAAATCCGTTGCGATAAGGGAATTTCACAGCCGATATCCTCCGTTGACACACTACGTGTTACTTTTAACAAAGGGCCAATCCACAGGATGACATGGGCCGACAGATCCGAGCGATTCGAACATTATCGCGAAACAGCCTTTACTCGATGCCTTCATATAATATTCATGACGCGGTACAATCTTTCAAAAATTGACACCTTTTCGCTAGGGTCGCACCCTCGTTGAAGGGATGAACAAGTTTTTTGTATTTGCCATTGAATAAATTACTCGGACACAATTGTCTATCTGGTTTAATTTATCGGTTGGAGGATGGTGAAGTGCTGGTGCAATATTGACACCGTTTGACGCTACCTTTATTCGGTTGTTAATTTTCCTGTTTCATATTTGTCATATATCATACTAGCTGTGCCCGCGAACTACGTTTCGCATTAATATCGTTAATGTACACAGAAATAAATACAAAAACTTAACAAATTTTATACTAAAACCTTCCTCGAGAATCACGCTATCGAGTAGTGAAAACCGCTTGAAAATCGGTGCAGTAGTTTTTGAGTTTATCGCGAACAGACAGACAGACGCGGCGGGGGACTTTGTTTTATAATTATGTATGTAAGGCTTTAATACAATTAAGGCGCAAATACAACCTTCTTGATAGTAGTTATATATTTGTGCCTTTTGGGGTAGAGACGTTTAGTCCGTGGGGACCAGGGGCCCACTCTTTGTATAAAGACATTTCATCCCGTTTGTCTGAGGCGACACGTTGCCGAAATGCCGGTATATACTTTGGCCAGCAAATAAGCATTGCCATCCAACGTGGCAATGCTGCCAGCATTTTGGGAACGTTACCCACTGGCTGCGGTTTAGTGGAATAGTTAATTTAATTTTTGTTTAAATATTTAAGTTTGTACATATACTCGTAATACTTGATTGTTATTTTAATAAAAAGGATTAAATAAGCATTTCATATTGAAGCTTACAAGTCATATCTTCAAACGTATACGTATACGTAGTATACGCATACGTATACGTAAACGTATACGTAGGTACTCGGTATTTGTTACCTATTAAATCTTAATGTTTTAGCTGATTTGAATATATCATTTTTGTAGGTAGAGAAGGTATTTAAGAAGATTGCTTCTATTTATGAGTAGCATTGTATATTTTATCTTAAAATATTATTTTGTTAATATTTTAAGATAAAATATCAATATAAAAGTATGTCTGTCACCGCACAGGCGATAAATAGTATATTATTTACCAAGGGCGCAAACAAATATTTTTAAAGTCAGTGTTTTTTGAATCCAAAGCGGAGTGAAGGATTCTAGAGTAGAATCCTACGCACAACGAGGAATTCAAAGTACAATAAGCTCCGCGTCAGGCTATATTGTTTGACCGTTCGACCTCTCTTATGACGATCGTCATAACAGTCGTTTTCGTAGAGCAGATGTAAAGCTTTATATGTGGCGTTCTGTACGTCACTTGAGCTTAGTTTAGTGTTGCTCCCTAAGTGGACACTACTTTTTATCCCCATCTATAAGAAAATAATTGAAACTTATGACAAAGATTATTTATTATTTTTTAATAAGTTATTTATTAAAAAATAATAATGTTAGTCATAAGTTATTAATTTACTAACATGCAGTCAGGGATTAAATGTAAGTAAATTAATTATTTAATTACATTCTGAAAATTATTTATTTACTAACTTTCCGTCAAGGACAATCAGAGAAGAGAAAGAAATAAGAAAAACTAATAAAAAAACTCTCTTTGGTGATTGGAACATTTACGTATAATATTAGTACCGTAGTACTGTTACCAACGGTAGTGTCACGGGAAATCACTGATTATAAGTACAATTAATACAATACAAAGTTTTGGATAAAGTAAAAACAAACATACTCTTACGGTTATCTATGGCAGACACTCAAAAGCTAATATACTCAATCAAATTAAACCCAAACGAGACGAATTGAAGGGAGCGACTACATTAAAGATATTGGTCAACGCACGGCCGAAAAATTTTTAGAGGGTTGACCTCTGTACACATTATTTAGTAATAAAGCTTTAAAACAAATAGAGCTCCCGGAGGACTGCCAGGCTCTGAGAGCAGATCAAACACGTACGTGACGAGGGTTGGCGATCTCGGGCTAAGGTGCGGTTATTGTATTAAATTCTAGTATATCAGGTATTAAATTTTGGTATGTTAGATATTTGACGTATCCAAAGCATATTCAAAAGTAGGTACTATATCAATGCAGCAGCATAAGTAATAAAGTATGTTATTTTTAAATACCGTTCTGTGCTTTCCTGTCCATTTCTTATTTACAGTTGTGTGATTCTTCCCGTTAAATTCAGGAATTAATAATGTCAAACTTATTTTTTGTATCTACCTCATACCTTTCAGAATTACTTCATAGTCTCGTATTCTTGAGCACGCTCAGGAGAATGAGCTGCTCGTTTGACAGAGCGTGTTTAGAGGATGAAATCATAACGGCTCATTTGTCTGAGCATGATCAGGCGGATACCAGGTTTAAGTTCGACTGACAAATATGCTTACACCATTATGTCCAACTTCTACATGAATGTATACTGGAGAACCAAATAGATAAAATGCGATTAATACGAAGTGTTCCCAGATTTTAAAAAATAGGAGGGGCTCGGGTCTACGATTGCTAAAGTTACTGAGGCTACTACTACTACGTTCACTGAGACCAAGTCCCTTCAGTGTGCCATTGATGTAAAACGTCCTCTTTTTCCTGATTCGGAAGGCATATTTAGCTGTCCTGCACCTAATATCACCTGGTCGTGTTAGTAGCACCTTTATCGGATCATTATAAACTATCGGTGGTAGGTAAGAAAACTGAACTATTCAAAAGAGCTTTCTTAAAAGTCATATTTAAATAAAGAACATTTTTGATATTAATATTGGCAGAAACCGGAGCGTTCTGGGTTTTCACACTCGCGGGGACAGAGGGTGCCTTTGTTTCTTTCACGCACTTGCGGTTTAAAAAATCTTCGGCAAATCTCCGGCGACTATCCAGATAGTCAAGTGAAACTGCTCCTTGTGTTTGATAATTTTTCTTTGTTTAATAAATAAGAGATCAGACAAACCGCGGTGCATAGCGTCAGCCCTAGTCAATGATTGTCCGCGTCACTCTAGTCCGCGTAACTCGAGTTGATTGTTTGTACAGTGGACGTGGATTTTTCCACTTGATTGTCTGATTTGATTTACTTTCTGATATTTCTTAGGTTGAACACGAAATAAATTGAAAGCTCTTGATGTGCTTTGAACTTGGAATTATAAAAAATTCTTCATTATGAGATAGGGATTTAAATAATATTTGAAAGCTGTACATAGATATAATAATATAAATAATCATAATGTAAGAGCTGCTACAATTTTTTAACTACTCATTATCTCATCTGCTGGTATTCGACAAAGCCTAAGGTGAAAGCGAGTTTATCTATTTAGTTCTTCTACATTCATGTTTGGACTTAATGCTATAGGTATTATTCTGCCAGTCGAACTTAAGTCTCGTATCCACCTGAGCACGCTTAGATGAATGAGCCGTTCGCTTACCTTTTTATAGCTATTTTGAATAACATTGAAATCTTTAAAAGCTTTTTCGTTATTACAATTAATTAGCAATTACAATTAAAAAAAATATCTTGGAAGAAAAAAATACGGTTACGCACATTCTTTATCATTTTTAAATTAATGATAGAAAAAATAATGTACATATAAGATTCATATTCTTGTGTGAAATAATTGTGGTCATTGGACATTTCAATTACTAATCAAACAATTTTTTTGATAAAATAATATGACAGTGCACATAAAAAGGTATTGTGTTATTTTATGAAACACGAAGGAAAGAAGTAATAAAATCCACCCTTATTAATGCGACTCCCATATTCTGACAAGCGCAGTCGGGGGCGAAGACAAGCGTTTCGAATCCACGTCAATGTCCACTTGTCATTAAGTTTTTGTCTCTCCCTTCTAAGAATTTGTTTCGGCATTACGTGACACACACGCAGTAAATATGGATGGATAACATAACAAGAATATTTTAAAGATGATAATCATAAATCCAACATATATAGTTCATAAGAAAAAATGCTTTTATAAAAACATGAAGCTATGGAGTAACTGGCATATTTTTTGTTTTAAAATCACTTATGTTTAGATTTAAATTAATTTGGCATTTTGAAATAAACTTCAATCGAGTCACAAAATTGTAAAATAAACGTCCACAAATTCATCATGTAATCTGCAGGAATTATATTTAGCAGAGGTCTCATAACTTTGTGACACTGTTAAGTGATGGGTTTACATATGGCTTGAGATTTGAAATAGGTTTCTCGGATTTCATTGTTAAGTGCCTTACTAATTAATTGATACTCTCTTGCATTATTAGAATAAGAAATAGATTAGGTATAAGTTGCACAGAACTATCGGCGTGTGAGTCCAAATCGCACTTGACCGGTTTTTTACCTATCACCCATTCGGGATGTCATTTGCCTAAAAAAAAGAATCAAGAAGGGCGCAAGAAGCTTTATCAGAAATATAGACATCAACAAAAAATAATATTAGTTTACATTATTTGTTATAGACAATAACATTACATTGTCACGAGTGATGTCTACAAATAAACACCAAGCATCTTTTATATAATGGTATCATTCAAATAATTGTTGACTTTAAAATAAATCTCAAGACATAAGTCTTCAATGCGACTGAAACCTTATCGCACTAATGAACGTTTTAATTAACCAAAACCAAATCGTTACCGTTGCCATACTCGTATATTTTGACATCTGACAGCTGTCAAGGTGTTGTCAAAATGTATGGGAACGGAAACGTTTCTGGTTTGGTTTAAGTGTTGTAATTAGTGCGATTGCCCCTCAGTATAACTTTGTGGAACTTAGTTGTGGAAAGTTATACATTTCTCCATAAACGAGCCTATATTTTTTTGATGCCTGTACGTTGGAACCGAAAGTTAATTATTAGAATTAATTCATTGAAATTCATGTTAAGGATAGAAAAAATACAACATTTCAATTATTCTAATCTTTTTTATTTTTATGTATTATAACTAGCCAATATTTACTTCACAAAAATATCAAGATCACTGGCGTTTCTATAAATGCTAAATAAAAATTAGGGAGAACTTAAAACTTTTACTAAACCTTTATGTGAACTTTACTATTCTCTGTTAAGTGAACGAATGCTTAAAAATCGCTTTACTTCCCAAACTTCATATCCGTGAGTGGCGGGGTCTTAACGACGAGACAGAGTAAACGACAAATGGTCGAAGATTGACGTCGCATTTATATCACTGACGTCCTCCATTATTGTTCAGATTTATGTTTCCGTCACAATCAGGATGTTTTATTGCGAATAGACCGAGGCTTCTCATTATATTTTTTATTCAACCATTAATAAGCATTCTAAATTTCTTATTTTTCACGTTGAAGTCGGATACAATATACATATATACTGATTTTGTCACAATGTATAAAATTGTTCATTCGTTGATTGACTCTCCATCTATTCTAGCAAATATTAATATAAAATTAAGCCCCAAGCTCGTCACGGCTTCGCTAAGGTTTTCTCGCTGCAAGTATTTAAAAATAATACTTCTCTCTACAACCCACTTGTCAGGATGTGTCATCAATACAATGCAATCTCTAAAACTCATCACAAAACAATTGACATCTTTGCACATAAACTTTCTAAATTTAAATTTAATTTAACATGTCTGATACATGTCATTTTGAATTTGTAATTGTTTCATGGTTAATCATTGACCTCTTTTTAAATAACAACTACTGTCGACTTTAGAATTCCTACACTGCTAATACTGTACCGCTCTACTTTGAATCATGCTGTATTCACATGTTTAGGGATATAGTCTAGTCCGCTATTTTGTGCATGCTTTAATTATACTTATCTCATTTTAGCTGAAGTAGCTTTATTGAATAAACTTAATAGGGGAATAATTTTCATAATGATGTATAAGGTACCTACATATAAAAAGTTTCCGGAAAAGAATCAAATTAATTCCAGGGTTTCTGGTCTATACTTACTTATTAATCAATAACTTATTTCACTTTAACTTAATGTCAATATCAACTCATGCAAATTCAATTTTTGCGCTTACTTAGTATTTTTCGTGTGCACTTCTAATAATGTGCGGATGAAATAAGTATTCTGCAAACGGTTGGGATTATCTCGCATTAGGTAGAAGTGCTGACGCATCATTGAGGTTCACGAAGCGATATATGAATGGAAGCGACATGGAAATTATTTATTGTAAACATATTTTCCACGGAATAAATTTGGTTCCAATATTATTAAAACATAAAATTAAAGATTCACGACCAATAAATTAATAGGCTGTGTTCAATATTCAACTATTATTATTTAATATTCTAATTGTTATTTGTATAGTAACAAAAAATACGCTGTCTGCAAAGTTTTCTCAAAGAATAGATTTTTCACTTAACGAGGTTTTATCATACGAGTTGTCATTATAATCAGCATAATATACAAAAACAACGCCTTTTTTGAAACAATATTCGACACAGACATTTATATATAGGAACTAGCTGTACGGCGAACTACGTTTCGCCACAATAAAAATAGTTTACGACCTATTCTCAGACCTACTGAATATACACAAAAAAAAATCGTAGAGATCGGTCAAGCCGTTTCGGAGGAGTTTCCAAACTCCTCTGAATTTGTAATTAGATTTATTACGTGAAAGACAGCTTTGACTCTACCACCTGTTTGGAATTCGGGAGAACCTTCTCGAAAAGAAAATGTAAGAATATCAGAAGGTTTAATTTTGTGTCTGCTCTTTAAAATTCGTAGCTTTACAATAATAATTTTTCTAATTACATAATATCAATTTTATAGATATATATAAAAATTCCTGTCGGAGTGAATGGAACACTCGTAGTTACTTAAATTAAAAATCTTTATTAAATATAGACCATTACCAGGTACTTACACATTGGCGTCAAAGAAAACATAATAATCTAATCAACCAAGAATCTAATGAACTAAAATATTTAACAGTTAATTATTTATTAATTGTTTGTACTAACACCTCAATAATTATTAAGATGTATGCAAATATAAGTAAAATGAAAAAAATTGACTCTACACTTGATCGGAAATTGGGTTTTCTCGGGAAGAATAGGCAAGAAACTCGAAATGTTTAAGTTTTTGTTTTCTTTTTTAAAGTGCCAATATAGCAATATATTATATAATATATGTATATATATATATATATATATATATATATATATATATATATTATATAAATGTATTTCACAAACATTTTAATTTTATAAAAAAAATATAACGTATACATAGAAACGTCAAAATTGACAGTTTGTAAATTTTCGTTTCTGATAACAAATGCGAATGATAGCTTATTGTATAAAGGCCTGTACAACAGTAGAGTGAAAATAAAAACTACTTTAGATGTAAAAAAGAAAATGTGAAAATAATATATGCGCAATCAAGCGGCCTTATTGCTAAAAACAATTTCTTCCAGGTAACTACCATTAGTTACCTGGAAGAAATTGTTTTCTAAACGGTCTTATAACAAAAACTCTTGAACCAATTCCGAACGATCGACATTGAGATTGTGATTTTTCGTACGGTTATTTTTGAGCATTGGCACCAAATTGACCCCGTATTCCGCGGATTTTGGGTGAACCAAACTCAATATTATTTCATTTTCACAAAATACGGATCCCATTTGGCGCTAGTGTTGCTACTCAAGCATACGAAAAATCACAATCCCAATGCCGATCCATCGAAATTGGTTCAAGAGGTCTAAAGTTAGTCTTGGCTTAAACCTAGTGCGCTTTCACTTGTGTATCAATATGGACAGAAACAGCGCCAACTCAATTCTGGTTCAAAGACAGCGTCAACTTAGTCCTGGTTCAAACCAGGACTATACTTAGACTATATTTTGTAATAAGACGTTAAAGTCATCAAACCATCGTACAGGTCAAGTCAACGTATTATCGGTGCTAAATTCATTCCTTGCTAGTCTCTTCTAGACGGTTCACAATCTGTGCACATACGTACCCATACGCGTTATAGTAATGATCGGCGAGCTAACTCGATTACCTGCTACGAGCCTCGCATTGTAAACGGGCAGACACTATTTTGTCCGCATTATTAGATGATGTCGTTCTGCGTTTGTCGCTAAAAGGCATCTTAACTCAATTAGCGGAATACTAGACTGAAGATTTAGGGGGCTCTCAGCTTTTAGCTAGATTTGATCTCTCCTTTTTAGTACTATATACTTTGTTGGCAACGGCAATGCCGATTTTCGGGTTCAATATCTTGTGTATTTAAAAGGTGATTCCGATCATGATTAACAATTTTATGTATTTTTTTCTGCAGAACGACTGCAGAAAAATAAGCGCGTGGCTTTTGTCTAGGCCCACAGGAGCCTTAACGAGTCCAGTGACTTGTCCAGTGGTGAAACGCCGCGCCGCGCCGTAGCAATCAGTGTTCGTAGCAACTGTAGCAATTGTAGCAACTGTAGCAATTTGTAATTACTCGATAGTACTCAAAAGGGAAAATTTACGTTTCCGCGCAACAACACCACTTGAAAGTGGATTTCTGAGCTTACTTCCGGATGAACGGAAATCACAAAGCGCCCTGGCTAATAAATCTGATATTAAAACAGGAGCGATTAATGCTCGTCTACATAAGTACTGCGGCGCCGTTAATGTGTCTGCTGCTGCGCCCCTTATTATCTATTTACAACCAACATTTTATTATTGGGGTTAAGATGGCCCGGAACATAAAAGTACAGAGGATGGGCGTGGCCAGGGCAAGATCGGACGATCGTTAAGGGATGTTTTTAGGGCCATCAAACGATACTTTGTGAGATGGCATCCGGCAGTTTCGGATGTCGTAACCCGGAGTATTCCGTATAAGTGATTACTTTAAATTAATTTGACAGGTGATACCTTTTTGTTTTATTATATTCGGGTGGTATTTTTAAGAGCAGTGTGCCAAAGGTACACTAGCTAGGAGATGAAATGACAATTTTTCGTCATATAACTCATTCTTTTCCTTCAAAAAGAAAGCAAACGCTTGAATTATTTTAAGTTTGTGAAGAATATTCGAAAATTGTTTTTGTTTGTAAAGTTTTTTAGTTTCTATTATCAAACTGACTGGTGACATAAACAATCACAAAGTGTTCCGTCATTTGCTATCCTACAATAAATTATCATTATTACTTTATATTATTTTTTAGCTTTTCTTTAGATTTTCCATATTTTTTTAAACCACCTTTATATTGAAGGGGTCAAAAACAATTCACATCGGTCAAACTGCTTTTTTTTTAACGAAAATAACGAACGGCGATTCAATCCTATATTTATTAATAATATGAAAGATTTGACTACTATACAGCATTTAACATAAACCCTCTGAACCCTTTCAGGTGGTTGTTCAGAATCGATAATTATAAAGGATATGGTATCATAAAAAATTTGAAATTGTAAAATTAATTTACAATTTCAAATTTTTCGACCCAACTATTTGTATGGGGGACTTCAAAATTAATTTTACAAATTTCAATTTTCAATGACGACATAACTTTTATACATCGATTTTGAAAATGCTCCTAAAATGGTTTTTTCACGAGTTTTTTGTTACAAACTGTATATAAATTAAAATTTGAATTCTATTATTAGTTACCTAGAAAGATTTTCGTCAACGCTTTATAGAATTTTCACGACATTATAAGTGTAGTTTTCGGTAAAACGGTGAAATTTAAATTAAGAGCTTGCACGCAGTAGTAGTTGTTTTCTCAGTTTCAGGCAGCCGGTTTGCATTTGTGAATATAAAATTATAAGCTTGTGTACAAAAACTGTACGTGAATTATTTGCATAGAGCCCTGGCAGGGTCCACAGACTGAACCAACCGTTTTGTTTATGCACTGCTCCTTTTTTTAATTAAAAAGTTTTGTTATTTATATGTCTAGTTTGCTTTTCAGTCGCTGTTGCGTTGTTTGTACTTCGTATGATGTTGGTAATATTGTAAATTTCCATAGGTATAACTAAAATAAACGCATTGAAATTTCGCTTTATCGTTAACCCTTTTTCGTCTATAAATGAACCAATAAGTTTGTTTTGTGTATAGTCGACCAAGAAAGTGGTTTGCCACTTTGGACAAAACTTCGTGTATAAACAAATACTTCATTAAAGTAATTTGTAGGAAAATCAACTATGTTGTTTTATGGCACAATATTGAATTCAATTCTTAGGGTTGTAAACCACTTTTGGACGACTATTATACAATGTCAATGTTATCTTTATTTCGTGGAGTAACGAAGTGTGAAAGAAATATCGTAACTTGCACCAATTGGATGTAAGATGCAAGTATATATCGGATATATAATATATAAAAACGTAGGTAATTAGTTAATTTCACAAACATTCGCAAGTATGATATTTACGACAGCTTGCGTATTTCTCACTACCATAAGGCCCTGTCCTAATTGGCCATCGCTCGTGCGATGATGCGTTGCGATTTCATCGTGCGATGAAACTGCTCGCGCGATCGTGCGATCAAACATACTGATTCTACTGAATGTCCTAATTGGCGGTCGCGCGATCATGCGATACGACCAAATTGTCTAGTTTTCATCGCACGACCATCGACGCATTGTTAAATCGGACGTTCGTGCGAACTTCGTGCGAACATACTTGAGCTCAAAGAGAATAGTAATACTACGGGAATAGAGCCCTCTCGTGGCATTTTTATGCATGCTACATTTGATACGTCAACTAGCGCCATCTGCATTTCTTAACTGGTACTTCGTACATATACATACCTACATATATAGTTAAAATATGGTGGCTTAAATTGCCGCCTTATTACAAAACATGACCTAAGCTTAGACTTGGTTTAAACCTGATGCTGTCTTTATCTACTTTAAAACAAGTGAAAGAGCATCTAGTTTAAACCAAGACTAAATTTAGGCCAAGTTTTGTAATAAGACCGCATTTTTAAAACCGTTAATATAAAGGCAGGGGTTTTTTGAGGTTTTGCACCTCGAAAAGACTGTTTTATAGAGTTATCTAATTTCAACTTGTTTGTAATGCTTTTTTCAATTTCTTTTTAGTAAACTAGTTCCAGATAAGAAAAAATCTTTAGATAATAAACACAAAATATGTAATATGTTTGAAATAAAACAAATCAAATACTTGCCTTTTATTTTCAATTTTTAAGTTTAATCATTTTGTGCTGCTATTTTAGTTACATCATCTCCATTGTATGTAAGTTTTCCCAATAAAATCCGATTAATCTATCGACGCCAACTACACACCAAATAAATTAGAACATTAAACATTGTGTTGACAAAAACATTGTTTAATTTTATTTTATGAATGCAACATTCAAATGGGTCATTATGTCAATTAATGTCTCTGCGAATGATATGATAGTTTGTTTAATTTCTTTGGCACATCATTCTTAAGGAAAGTAATAGTCATATTTTGCATATCTTTGAAAAATATTTCTATCCGCACACACAACCACTTTTTATTTTACATCTTTTGCGCATTTAAAATCATTGTTATTATGTCTAGTAAAATTTTTTTATAGTCTTTACACCCTTTTACAATTTCTTTTACACATCATTATATAACACAACCGTAAACATTATTACATTGACCAGCATCATTTTGATGGGGCTGGTCAAAGCAAATTCGGTTATTAAAATGAATATCCATTTCTTCGGAATCACTAGGAGCCTTTATTTGCAATGAACTTGGAGATGGAAATGACTGGATAACTATCGGTGAATTCTGCATTCCGCCAGCTCTGAAGTGGAAAACTCTACTTTATGATTGATCGCCTGCAAGTCTGAAATTCTATCTTAACGCCTTCCAGATGACTTTCCCAGAACAATGTAATCTAACAACATTGGGGAATAGCAATAGAAAAAACATGCTATACGTGTGGCGAAGCACCTGGAACAGCTAGGCACATACTGGTGGGATGCAGAGTTCTTTTAGAAAAGGGTAATTACTCGCGACGTCATGATAAGGTTTTAGGAATCATACGGGAAGCTGTCAGTGAAGCGGTCGCAAGAGCCCAGAAAGGGATGACAACAACCACAAGCCTCATCAAATTCACCAAAGAGGCCTTTTTGATCACAATGCCTATGCCGCAAAACAACTTTTAAGGATTACTCCTAAACAGCTATATGACTATGAAGCAAAATAACTAACATGTAAAACGGCTATAAAGCAAAATGCCTCAAATTAAAACAATCTATCATTACTTTACCTCTAATGCAAAAGGACTTTAGTAGTAAAATTTCTAAACATTACAATGACTATGAACTTAATAAGGCTCAAATGCAAAACATCTCTGTTGTAAAATGCCTGGATATGAAGATGCCTAGGGATGCAAAATACCTCATATGCAAAACAACTCAGTAGTTTTATGACCTGAACACCAAAATGCTCCAAATTACAGGAAATCAAACAAAAACGAGGTATTAATACAAGCATAGTTAATGGTCCGTCACGAATTGTTTAGTATTAGGTCATTACCTATGAAATTGGTATTTTGTAAAACAGGTCATCTAGGGCCGGTACAGAAGGACAGAGTTTGAACTGCAACTCAACTGCAAAATGGCATAGAGTTTTCTATGTCACTTCCTTTCACATTTATATTAGTTGGATATTATTAATTTGAGGCAGTTTGATTTATAGCCGTTTTTGATAGCGATTGTCGTATGCTTCTTAGTCGTATGGCATGTTATGTATTATCCTTTAAAGTCATTTTAATTTTTGAGACGTTATGCTGCCTAGACAAGAAAGAATGCAGACGTATTGCAAATTAGGCAAACCGCTTTAGAGATATTTATTTGAGGCATTTTGCTTTGTAGGCGTTTTAAATGTTAGTAATTTTGCCACTTAGTCTTATAGCTGTTTAGGAGTAATCCTTCAAAGTAGTTTTGCGGCGTAGGCATTGTGATCAAAAAGGCAAAGAGGGCTCTAAAACAAAACAAATAAATAAAACCTATTTGATCATAGGCTCGGCACCGGATTGAACCCTTGTGATGGATACGTATGATAAACAATACAAGTTTCCGTCTGACGTAGCGATTACTGCATCCAGGTCAGACATTTTACTTTACTCCCGGTAATAAAGCGCTTACTACTCATCGAACTCACCGTGCCGTGGGAAAATAACATTCTCAATACCACACATTTAAATTGAATAGATACTACGATCTTACTATCTCACAAAAAATGGTTATGTACACTTATATGCGGTAGAAGTAGGCGCGAGAGGTATTCTGGCAAAATTCTTATAAACATTGTGTTAGCTGCAATATTCCTAGCACCATAACTCCTAATGTTTCCGAAGAAATTTGTGGTGTGATTGACATCTCGTTGAATATAAGGCTACACAAATGTTTTGAAGGATCTTCGATCGTTCATTGATTTATTTGAAGGAAGTGAAAAATATTTACGTAACAACTGGATAGCATATTTTCTCTTCAATAGTGAAATGTCTTCCTTTCAGTTTCTTACTTGCTTGTTGTTGCATGTTGCATATGCATGAACAGTTGAGCTGGTGTGGTCATATACTTGACTTTGTTGAAATGCAACATTTTTCGAAATTTTCTCTGCATTAGCCTTTAATGGTCTTAGGTCTTTAAATAATTTGCCCTTTTATCGCAAACGATTTATTTCATTTCCCAGATTTCAAATTCTCTTTTGAAGTGGTTGAGCATATGCACAGTTTCAGATACAGACATTCAGAAGTACCTGAATGTATAAAAAAAATTAAGTAAGTGAGTTATTTTTTTTATTTATATTTAAATCATTATAATACCATGTCGTGAAGCGTCCCTTAAATTTTCCAGGGTGATAAAAAAATAACCGTGTATAATAAAAATATTATTTTAATATAACAAGTTGGTACATTAATTCTCTAGGTAACCTAGGCACAAACACAAGATTTGATATGTATATTATAATAGGTACTCACTGATCTATACAAAACATTTATTAAACTATAGGTAAGTATAAAAAAAACTTCTAATTAATGTTTAAACTAGATAAAAGTCAATTTTCGTCTAACTCTGAGTCTAAAACCAATAAATTGTATTACCTACCAATTAATAAAATTTATTGTAATATTGTCTAAGAGCATCGAGCCGGTTACTCGAGGATGCAGATTCGAATCCAGTCCGGGAAAGAGCCGAGACAAAAAAAATACCTTTTTCTAGTTTAAACATTTATTACAGTTTAAATACATATAGCGTTGTAAATGCAAATAATAAAAATAAATACATAAAAGAAACTTACCTCAATGTTAACACCAATCTTTCTTCCACACTTATGGCTCTTTTAAAGTTTGTAACCTTACGATTACAATAGCTGCGTATTCCATTACAGATGTAATCAAAGGTTTCTGTTGTCATTGACAAATATTCGTAAAAATCTTCTTCGTTATTTCGTACATCGAAGTACTGATTGCGAAATTCACCGCGCTTATTTCTGTATTTATAGAGTATATTATGTGGTCTACGTTTTCTTTTTTTAATACTATTTATAATTAGAGGAATATTACTCGAAAGCAAAAACTGTGCATCTCTGTCAAGAGCCATTTCGAAAATGATCGCATCGCGACAGTTTCATCGCACGATGAAATCGCAACGCATCATCGTACGAGCGATGGCCAATTAGGACAGGGCCTAAGAGCGATCTCAGGTCAACATATAAAGTCTGACGTGTTGCCGTGGGTGCGTTTCCTACTTATGACACAAGATGTCAAGTCACAGCCAGTAATTTCACTGTCTGACTTTCTCTTCAATCCGGAACATAGCAATGCAAGCACCGCGGCTTGGCGGCTGAAATAAGTAAGCTAGAGGTACCCATGCAGACGACTCTGATACGGAGTCTCGAGTCTCCCTCTGACATGCCGAGAGACGAGAGAGAGGGAGAGGGCAATCCGTGAACCTTCACCACCCAAAACATTCGCAAAACAAAAGAAAGAGAAACTGTTTCATCGTGTTAGTAGCAATATGGTAACAATAAACAATATACAGATGTCACATTTAGATCGGTCAGTATGGGCAAGTCTGTAACTATAAGACATACAAAGATCTATTCTGAGGAATCGTGACATCGATTTTATATTTAGTGACAAGAAAAACTGCATACATAGATTAAAAAAAACTTTTACTCAGTTCAGTAATCGAACCCGGTCGTATTGTAAAATAAAACTTACATTTTTTCTTTTTGGATATTTGATTGTGTTAGATTGTGTAAGCCATGAGCAGTAAATGTTAGAATGAAACATGATATCTAAAATGAATATAATGCATTGTATTTTATATCATTTAATTTAATTAAGTTAGATGTTTGAAATGTCGGCCATTTTTTTCAATGCGTTCTCAATATCCAACTCGTTTAGGTAATGATACTTTTACTATTGCGTTTTGCATCTTTGGGTGGTGAATTTGGTTTAAAATTTTATAATTCAATTAATTTTTTTGCATATATATATTTTATTTTAGATGAAATACATCTAAAATAAAATTTAGTGATTTAATTTTTAAAATTTTATTCATAAAATATTATGTTTATATCTAAGAACAGATCTTTGTATGTCTTATAGTTACAGACTTACCCACACTGACCGATATAAATGTGACATCCTGTATATAAATTCCAAAGAAGGCGTTGACCATCTCCACGCTGGCCCAGCGTGAAGTTAGGAGCGCTAGAAGCACGCCCATTGATGGGCAGAGGCTACTGCTAGCTGGTGAGGTTGAAATAAGTCTCTAAAGGGAATTGCGATCCTGGGGGGTTATTGTCTAAGGAAAAATCTATCGCGATCGCTAACAATTTGACAGTCGCAGTCCATCCATTACTCTTTTATAAAAGGAAGTCGGTACAGAGTCTCATGTTCACAGCGCAATGGCTGTCAAATTATAAGCGATCGTGATAGATTTTTTCTTAGACAATAACCCACCAGGTTGCTGCCCTGCAGCCGCGGTTCCAGCAATTGCCTGAGAGCGGCGTACTGCTCTGTATGCGTTGGATGTCATACCGATTTCAGTCTTCAATCACGCTGCCAAGTAACGTACTACTGGCTCAGCCGCCTCGATAGCCAGCCCCAAAACAGGTATGACGCCTTTAGGTAAGTATTATTCGAAACGCTTGAAACTAATTGACTAATTTTAATGACGAAAAGAAATGTGTGCGACGTTAAATTCATTTCGCAGACTAATTAAATACGACAGCGCAAGAGCATTAAACTATTTCTCGTTAATATTGAAATGTATAAAATAGTCTCCTTAAACATCTCGATTGTGCCTCGCTGCACTTGCAAATCCTTTGAGTACGTGCTCAAGTTTCTGTCTAGTAATTAACGCTAATGAACAGCGTGGTACACGCGACAGTTTTGCTAAACTATCTTTGCTTACGTAACTGTTTTTTATTCGATAAGGTTTTGTCGAATAATTACACGTACATTTGATTAAATTGTGTTGAGTTGTTGAATTTCTAGAAAAATGTCTGCTAATTAACGTGCAACAGTTTATTGCTATAAAATTTTGTAAAAGCAGTAAAATAAAATTATTTATAATTAATGATTTCTTTACATGATTTAACAAAATTGTAATATAAGAATTGAGTGAGCGTTGGCATTATTGTAACTGCAAATCACGAGGTTTGTAAAAGCATAATTAATATTGAATAATATAGAAGCATTAAATTTACACTGGGCAATGAAAATTAATACGCCTAGTTTTCGTACAGGTAGACGGAGGGATTAACGTTTTCGAGTTGAACAGATTTCTGTATAATAACGTCATTTGCCTATAGACTAAATTTGTAAAGTGGTCTGTATGTAAAAAATGATTAAAATGGGTTAGAAATACTTCCCTATTCAGAGATCTTTTCAACTACATGTGTAATGTGGATAATGATGATTTGGCCTTACGAAATGTCAAATATTTTAACTCAAGTTTTTAAGAAAACATGCGACATAATTTTTATTCTTATTTCCAGTGAACAATAAAACATTAATTCGTTGTAATAATAAAATATCGAAATATTAAATAAATATACCGAAAAGGGTATCTCACTTTCCTTTTTAGTGGTATTAACTTTATTGAATTAAAACCTTAAAATTTTACCACTTACTCGTAATTGTCTCCAGCAAAATAACATGTTAACAAGGCGCTGCTCAGTCACCGTAGAGAAATGCTTGAACCTAAAGACAAGTCAAGTGTTCGATCTTTGACCGGTTGTCGTGAAGTGTGTCTAGAGAAGTTGGCTTATGCAAAATGAGGAAACCTTTTGTCTGCTGTCATCTCATCAAAATATTTTATTTTCTATCGAAACTTATCTCTGCCTTTACTGACAAAATTTTATATGAATGAAACGAAACAGTTCACACTTCATGAAAAAGTCGGTAAACATTAATAAAAAAGTAGATAGTAGATATTCATAAAAAATCCTTCTTTTTGGAATCGGTTTAAAATGAACGTCGTCATTAATGTCCTCCTAACCGATATTCGGTCACGGCGGCCAATCTCCACAGAGACTAGCCATCTGCGCAGGAGATATTATAGTGCACAAGTGACTGCGCAAACGCAAGTGCACTCTCTGTTCCTTCACTCGCCTAGTCCGATGGGACGGTTAACCGACACGACCGGGGCGAGATCAGGTGCAGGACCCACTGTTTAACGTGCCTTCCGAAGCACGGAGGAGCTTGAACTGTTTCTTATTTTGGTCACTCATCCTAAGACTGACCACAGCGCACGTTGCTTAACCTTAGCACTCGTTAGCTGAGCGCAAGCGCCAATGCGCCACCAAGCTCCTCAACGTTGTCATTAATATGCCAGCAAAAGCTTTTTTCAGTAATAGCAGTTCATCCACAACATGGTTTTGAGTAAAAAGAATTTAAATGCGAGTACATTAAATGTTTTCTTATATAAAGTTCAATATTGACTACATCGATATGTACAGTAATAGAAAATTGATTTTTTAAAGTTGCTAATCAAAACATTAAATTAAATATAATTAGATTAATAACATACTAAGAATTCACTGAATATGTTACTTAGAATTTGATTACTACGAGTTGTAGCGAACTGATCAGATTTAATTATACATATATGCTGCCTAATATTACTAGGCAAATAATTCAGCAGCTAATAAATTAGCTAGTAACAAATAGGATTAATATTTCAAACCTAACTTTTCACTAAATTCTTATTTTTTGTTGACTCTATTTCAATAGAGCTCATAAATTTGGCGCAGAACATTTCGACCGGACGATAAAAAGAGAAATTAATTTGTTTTTCTTAGAACGGTGTGTAGAAATAAAGCTTATTTTCTTCTTCTGCTAAGTGCTGTTGATAAATGTTTGTAAGTTTCGTTATTTTTGTATAAAAATTGTATTTGAATACCCTTTTATTGCTTACTCTTTGCTGTAATTGCGATGGGACAGAGTTTGGAATAGGGTTATTATTATATGATATTTGCGCCACCTATAAGAGTGCTTAACACCAAGACAGGATTATATAAAAAGATAAATATGTAAAACAAAACTGTATAAAAAATGAATCGTCGAAATGTATGTACACATTCCTTCATTCATTCATTTTAAATGGTTAATTGTACTGCACTAAATTGGTTAATTTTTATTTTGTTGTGTCCGTTAACATCAGGACATGATGTGTATAAAAGAATATATCTTTGAACAATTATACAAAAAGTAACAATTATGAATTTAAAATTTATAATTTGTGACGAAATTGACAGATTGACATTTTTTTTAATTTATTTATTCTTTTTCGTACAACATGTTGAGGATGTACGGAAGGCGGACTTAATGCCAATGGCATTCTCTACCAGTCAACCGGCATGGTGTGAGAGAATGTGTAGACGGTGTACGAATTAAACTTATTAACACAAATAAAATAGGTGTACATAATAATAATTCTACATAAAGATTTCCTTTATATATAATTAAGATATACATACATACATAAATAACAACATACATATAGATTTAATATTATATAGATATAAAAATAATAAAAATAATACTATAAATATATATAAATACTGATATTCTATCGAACTAAACAACAGATTCTGGGAGAAAATGTCTGCATATCAAGTGTTTAAAAGATGCCTTGCTACGAGCTAAGTTTTGGGGGCAAGCCATTCCACACACGTATAGAAGAGAGTGTGAAAGAGTCGGAGACAAACCCGGATCGATGGGCTGGAATTTCGAGAGTAAGAATGGCATCGGAACGTAGGTTACGCGTATGTAACCTACGTAAGGTAAGCTTGAAATTTACTCTTTAAGTAATTAGGAGTATTAGGATCGAAAAGAATGCTGAAGAGCAGGGAAACTACTCTTTGGTTCCTACGCAGTCGGATAGGTAAACATTCAGGTTATTCCAAATATATGGTTTCTTACATTGTTGTATTGTCAAAAGATTTTTAGTAGGTATACCCGTGCGAGGCCAGAGTAGGTAGCTAGTTTGTAATATTTCATCATCACAGCCCATATACGTCCCCACCGAGGGGCTCGAGCCTACCCTATATTAGGGTGATTAGGCCTTAGTCAACCACGCTGGCCCAGTGCGGATTGGTCGACTTCACATACATCATTGAATTTCTTCGCAGATGTATGCAGGTTGCCTCACGATGTTTTCCTTCACCGTAGGAGCGTCAGACAAATGTACATATGAAATTGAAACGAAAAAACACATTGGTACATGGCGGGTCTCGAACCCCGACCCCTCGATTGGAAGGCAAGTCCACTGCGCCACCGACGCTGTTGTAATATTTATTTATTGGTTATTAGATACAAAGGTTAAGTTAATGCCTGGAGCTTTTTTCCTTTAGTCAACCATAGGGGTTGATCTCATCTAAGCATATTTATACTGCTTATCTTCGGTTTCGAAGCACTGTGCAGTACATCCCATCTAAATATTGAACATCAGTCACTAAGCAGTTGTGGTAGCAATCGATACTAAAACCACGCGATCAAAAATGAGCGGCGTAAATTACGCTTGAATGTAAGCAGGCCATAAGATTGATCAAAATAAGTTAATCTTACATTTTTCACATATTGCAAAAATGTAAAGATTTAGGATTACTTCAATGTATACAAAATGTTGTAACAAAATCATGCTTTCTAAGTGTTTTATTCCGCTATTTATACGTATACAAAAAGAATGGGCTTAAAAGAACACTTAAAAATTTATGTCACTCTCCCCGACTATCATCTGAAACTTTCGCAGTAAAATCGTTGGGCCGGACACAGATAAAATACATCATAAGACTCAGAAACTGTAAAATGAAAGAGATACATTTAAATCGTCGCGAACTATTCTGAGAAGAAAAATCTACATAATGCTGGAGTAAAAAAGTATCGCATTAAAATCGTCGGTTATAAACTACTGAAGTGGATTTTTTACGCAGTGAAATATTTTAGAGGTACATTTTTCCAACATCTTTCTTTTTCTCACTCATCTTACAGCTAATATTAAAAATCTCATGTCACAGTGTTTGTTATAGAACTCCTCTGAAATGGTTTGACCGATTTTTATATTTTGTTTTGTGTATATTCGGTAGGTCTGATAATAGGTCGTAAACTATTTTTTATACGATATTTTTTTGTACATATTACTAGTATTTTTATATATTGCTTTTAAAGCTACGAAAATAACCTTTTTCAATGGAAACTTTCTCGTTATTTTAATTGAAAGTTTTTCAAAATATAACTTGCAGTATTAGCCATTTTTCCAAAACATCTCAGTTGAGTAGGATTTAAGAAAACAATTTTTTGCTTGACTTACTATGTTATAAACTTCGCAAAGTGTCCTTCCTCAAACTAAGTCTGTTAATCCTCCTAAAAAACTTCCTTTATCTACACATTTTATAAAGATTTTCTGTATTATTTTACAAATTTAGTGTTAACAATAATTTTCCAGATAAATAGACAGAATAGCAATAACGATGTTTATGTATTCAAGTTTTCCACTTACATTGTAATTGGGATTCTTATTAGCAGTGACTTGGTAAGTATTAGTGAGCGATATCCTTCATCTATACTAGTACTAATATTATAAAGAGGAAAGATTTGATTGTTTGTTTGCATTGAAAAGGCTCTGAAATTGCTGTACCGATTTAAAAAACTCCTTTACATTTAGAATCCTAAACTTTCCTGATGCGTATAGGGCTACAAACTTATTTTTCTACGGGAAAATATAAAATTCCCACAAAAATAAAATTACACGGGCGAAGCTGCGAGCGGAAAGGTGGTACGTAATAAAAATATATTTCTGGGCGCTGTGGACTTGGCACTGGCCTTCTAATTGGAAGATCGAGGGTTCGAACCTGCCATGTAGGTACCTATGTGTTTTACGTTTTTCTAATTTCATATGTACATTTGTTCGACGCTCTTACGGTGAAGGAAAACATCGTGAGGCAATCTGCATACATCTGCTAAGAAGTTCAAAGGCGTATACGAAGTCAATTAATCCGCACTGGGCCAGCGTGATTGACTTAGGCCTAAAGCTATTAATTAATCTGAGCCTAAATACCCTAACTTAGGGTAGGCTCGAGCTACTGCCAGGCTCACAGGGCCAACGACGCTCATTCGTATCCCAATAGTGCCAAGTTAATTGCATGAAATATCTCACAACCTTTCACAGCCTGGGCCTAGACTATCGTATTATAAAGATCTTTAATATTACAACGAAATATTGTGGCGTCCATAATCATTAATATTCGTCGTTAGGACAGCAGTTAAACAGCACTTTTACGTCTTATTAAAGGGTTGTAAAATTTTATGTGCCACGGGAGTTGGCTGCTTGTTTTAATTAAAAACGCCTACTGAATAACCAAGATGCTTTTATTAATTTTGAATCGTTGATGACGTTATTGTTGAGCTAAAGTTCATTCTCAGTTTTCGTTCGCTCTCAATCGGATGAAGACTTAAAAAACCGGATAAAGACTTAAAAAAACCGGTCTTGTGCAAGTTGGACTCGCTCACAACGGCTCCGTATAAACTTCTTATCTAAATAAGTTCCTAACTATGTACATATTTACGGTTTTCAGATGTTTACTAAACGTGCTATAAGACCTTGCTTCATGCCAAAGTTCATGATTTTAGGTCAACAGAAAGTACCCCGTAGGTTTTGATTCCCTTGTGAAATCGTAAAATTTGCGAAAATATGCGACATGAACGGTTATATCTTTTATTTGCGTTGACTTGCTTACAGCTGAAAGAGATTATAGACCCTAGTATTTGATATGAATTTCGGTTTGATTCTCTACGCATTTCTGAGAAAAGGGTCTTCACAGACAGACATACGAACGGACGGAGAACAAAGTGATCCTATAAGGGATTCATTTTTTTGAGGTACGGAACCCAAAAAAAGGTAAGAACTCGCTAAATATTGGTAAATTACACTTAGATACTAAAGATCAGAGTTCCCAAGTTGGAATTATAGATCACAGGATATTTGTCTGTGTTCAAGTAAAATTTCTTTTACTAAAACTTGTCAATATTTCATTTATCTGACCAATTATGTACTCGACCCAAAAATGTTGAAGTCTTGCTCTTAGTCTGCTGTTGCTCTTAATTTTGTAAACGCAGCCCAGAAACGAGAACATATAAAAGCTCTCTTTTTAGATTTAAACATTAGTGCATCAGGTGAACGGGGCAGCTACGTGTAATAGAAAATATTATTTTTATTTAAGTCCATACAAAATGCATGAAATAAATGTCAAGCTATGAATGCGCCGGAGCCAATCATTACAGGTGATACTAAGACGCTAAAATATTATTTCCTTTAAATAATTAGAAGGAAAAAAATACAACTATTTTAAGTACATTTTTAGAAACATCGCATATTACCCAATACATACACCACATAAACACAGAAACGTACATATAAACATACACACAGGTGTAATATCAATACATTTTAAATTATAATTTCAAGATTATGACTAGAATTATAATAGATCGTGTTACCCTAATTGTTTTCTGAAAAAAGCAGCTACTGGACTCCTTTGAATAAAATCTAGCAGCCAAAACTTGGACAGCATAAAGTCAAAAATCCCGGAAGGCGAAAACGTTTTGTTTTTAAATTCAAAGACATTTTTTAATAAAGCCTATCCCACTGGTTAATAAGGTTTACCAAATTGATCCGTCACCAAAAATGAAAGAAAACCGCTGTTTCCATTCAATCGCAATCCACTTAGAGAGTGTTACATTGATTGACGATTTTACGACGAGCGTCCACCTCCCCCATGTTTTGGGGGGTTTGTCATCGTCGCCGCTCCCTCTCCCCATACAACACGGTAAATATCACTGCCACTTGAAAAGGTTTGTGTAATTGAAAGCTGAAAATAGTTGGTCAACGGGAGCTCGCTAAAAGGTTTTATGGTAGTAATTCGGGATATCTGCGTTTTGTATCGTTTGAAGCTTCAATTAAATAAATAATTATGACGTCATATATAAGCTAGTGCAGTTGAGATGTCAAATGTATGTCCGAAGATCACACTCTATTAAAAACAAATAAAATAGCATTTATCATTGTCAAAATCGAGGGAAGCCTTTAAATTTCACATGCACGTCCAACGTGCTTTGTGTTTTTTTCTGAAACTATTCAGGTATTTCCGTCAGGTAGTCATTATCTCAAGAATTCCTCTACCATGTTGAAGTGATAATTGAAGGATCCTTGACTTTCAGGAGTTAAAGGTTAGTTTTTTAAATTATAATAAGAACATATTGACCCATAGTGGTATTTTTTCAAGCTACTTTGGTGAGTCGGTAGTAAATTCACTAAAAAATGTAAATAAATATATTTTACTAAGAAAAACCCTTCAAAAACAAAAAGTCGAAAATAGTATAAGAATACACACAATATCACATTTTTATTTTAAAGTCGGTGCCAATTGTTTTTTTATTGCTTAAAGGGCAGACGAGCGGAACAAACAAGTTATTACGTTAGTTGATTCTTAAATTTTATTTAAGGCTTATCAGGAGATCATCGCTTGGCACCGACCTCAATACAGAAATCTGAGGTTGTGTGTAATTTTATATTTTCTTAATTAAGTATAATCAAAAAATATTTTCATATAAAATATCAGAGTTGTAAACTTTACAATAAATGGTATTAGAGTGTTATTTAAGATATTTTATATTAATTATTAAAATCTTTGAAAAATTGTACTGGGATTGATTATAATGCGGCATAAAAAACATATCTTTAATGAAAGATGTGTTAACTAGAAGCTGTTTTTAATATTTAAATTTTAATTACTTGCTTATAAGTAAAATTGGCGCAAGAAACCAATTATATTTAAAAACGATTAGAGACATTTACAGAAAATAGCATGAAATGGTAGGTAATGTTGTTCGCAACTCTAAGAACTGAAATCTCTAGCGACGTATAATGTTTGAATCTTAGTTTTAGTAAAAAAACTGCAAAACAACAGTGCTTGCATTGCTGTGTTCCCGTTTGAAGGGTAAGATATGGCAGTAAAATTACTGGGTACCGTGACTTTACATCTTGTCACAAGCTGGCAACGTACACCGCGGTTCTTGTGGTGGTTGCAGATTTGCCGGGAATCTCACAAGAACCACATGTATAAGTGATTGTTACTACTTACCATCAGGTGGGCAGTATAGTATGCTTTTTACAAGCTTTTATTTACTCTTCCCGATCTCCGATTGAGCTGAAATTTTGCATGCATACGAGTATGTATCATCATGTCAGCCAAGAGACGCCCAGTGTTGGACATAGGCCTCCCCCAAGGATCTCAATACCGATCGTTCCTGCGCCTCCCGCATCCATGCATATATGTATATCGCGTGACAATGCAATATTATGATGATATAAAAGCTTGTATTTAAAAATATTTTTTAATAATTTTACTTGTTTGCCAACTTAGTTGTATAAAAAAAAGTTAAACAATATCTGAATCAATATAATTCCAAATGTAAAGTCTCTCTTAATTATCAATAAGCGATAGTTTTCGTCTGGATCTGGTGATTATGAGACAATGGCCATCTGAGAGACTGACAAATTCATTTTACTTCGAAGCTTTGCAAGTAAACACCTGTTCGTTTACATGTAGTGTTTATTTAATGGCAGAAACAAAATTTATATTTAAGTCTTATATTTGACGTCAAATTCACTTTACTTTATGTTAAAGAGTTCAACAATAACCTCACCGCTTTTACAGTCCAAGTCTAAAATAGTATCTTCTTTATTTATCGAATGGAAAACCCTTAACACTCCGCTCTGCTCCCTCCTAATGGCCGTGTTTTGGTCAGAGGCTGTTGGACGCGAGATTTTAATTATTTTCGTTCAATTTACGAGTCGCCATTACTGCATGGGTCCTTTAGGGACCATTAAAGGTCCGCTTGTTTGTGAGGACTGATAACTCCGCACCGTTCTATATCAGCTAGTGTTAATCAAGTGCCGGGATAAGTGCGCGATGCGTCACTAGAATATTTAATGTTGCTATGCGTACTCTCGCACTAAGATTAATAAGGGTCTATGAGATTAGAAACAAGAGAATGAAATTTAAGGCGTACAAAGGGTTTGCGTAATGTCTTCCTTTTGTGTCGATTTAGCGGTTTGAGCGGACAAATTTGTTCGAAAAAGCAAAGCTTAGTTTGCACGTCATCCTATCTTCTACACTACTCGTATCTAAACTGTTATTATAAAGAGAAAATATTTGTATGTAACGAATAAACTCAAAAACTACTGGACCGATTTCAAACTTTTTTCACTATTAGAATGCTACATTATTTCTAATTAACATAGGCTACAAAATTATTTTTCCTACGGGAAAATAGAAAATTCCCACGGGAAGACTAAAACAACGCGGGCGAAGCTGCATAAACTAATAATTTATTATAACTGTGATAGAAACTCTGTCCTTCTGTATGTGATGCTTTTACGGCTTAACCGCTAAACCAATTTTAGTAAAATTTGGTATGTATACAGCTTAAGCCCTAAGGAAGAATACAGGATACATTTTAATCCAAATCTTAATGAGTTCCCACGGGAATGCGTGATGTTACCGAACTCGAGAAATACTAAATTCTACGCAGTTAAACTTGCTTGCGGGCATCGTGTTATAGTAACAATGCAATACAAGTATGTACACAGGGCAACACGCCAGACTTTACTTGTTGACCTTGAGACCTTTCTTATGTCGCTCGTAGTAGCGGCGATTTTTGTAGTACAAATGTAAAGCTTGACGTGGGTTCGACTTTACTTCAATAAAACATTACTCGTAGCGTCTATTCAATGTTTAGGCTTAACCCTTAATTAAGTGCTTGGGGTGTCATACACCCCAAAGCAAGTTTCCAGGCGTATAACTTTTTAAAATAAAAGATTATGGCGCTGCTCTTCTAGGTAGCTTCATTAAGAGGCTGAGGAGTAACGCCAACGACCTTCAGACATGGTTTGTACTGGATTACTGGCGCGGCGCATTATTGAAATTGAGCGAAAAAATCAAAATAATTATTTTTTAAAGAAACTAGTAACTTGTTTAAAGATGTGAAACATCAATATTATCAAATTAAGTGTAATTAGTTAATTCCCTGAAAATCATTAAATAACATTTGTTAAATAACTCCGATTTTCGTCTGGAAGCTGTTTTTGATAGGTGTCTTTGGCATTTTTTTAACGAGAAATTTGTTTTGGGGACATGAATATTCTCAGAAATATTATCGAGAGTAACATATATTTTTACTACGGTATATTAAACAGGTTTTGCTAAAAAAGTTTTTAAGTGGGGCTCGATGAGCTTAGCTCAGAATTGTCAGCCTCTTTTAGAATTTAGTCGCGATAATCGTTCAGTTGTGAACGGCTTGGGCACCAAGGGCAGAAAAACCAACACGGAATGTTCTAAGTACCGCGATGATGTACGTATTTGATGATTGTAGTCCATTGATTTACTACCAGACGTAGATAACGCATGAACGATCTAAAAGTGGGCCGGTAAAGAACTGCTCAATCGCGACTCGTGCAGTTCCTTTCCATAGTGAGTGATTAGCTGTCGGCACGTAAACATGTCGAAGTGCGCATTCAAAAGTTGTGGTAACAATAGCCAGAAACGGCAGAAAAAAGACGGGATTTCATATTTTGCGTGAGTAAACTCATTACACGTCTTATCATGTATTTAAATATTCGATTTATACGTAAAAACCAATCAAAAACAATTATTTTGATCATAAACATGTCGCTTCGCGTCAGTGTCAGTACATCACAATCGTCTCGCTCGCACGGGCGTCGTATCACGATGTGTTATCTCATTCATGCATTGGAGCGACAATGCAATAAGCAATTTCAAGCATTATGTATGAGAGTATAAAATTGATATTTTCTTGTAGCAATTACTAAAACGTCGTTTGATCTGTGGCTAGGTATGAAATGATGTAACTTCCCACTTATCTACGTTTGGTAGTAAATGAAATGAAATGAAATGAAATGAAATGAAATGAATTTATTGTAGATATAAATTTAGGTACAAATTAGCGGATAGATTTGCTTTATACATATGAAGAACAACTAAATTTTACCTTTTCAGGTGTATCTACAGGTTTTAAAAATACTTATAAAAATTTAGAACTTTAACAAACTGAACTTATAAATAAAAGTTAAATTTTAATAACTATTCTTTGTGTTGTAAAAAATCTCTTACGCTATAAAAACATTTATCTATTAACCATTTTTTAAGAAGTTTTCTGAAAGTATTTATATTAAATTTTTTTAAATAATCAGGCAACTTATTATATATTTCAATACACATCAGATAAGAATTTCTTGAAGACAAAGATAAGTTGGCAGGAGGTCTATATAATTTGTACAAATATTGAGAACGCAACTTTCTATGAGTTACATCTTGCTTATTTTGGAAAAGATATTTATATTTATATACAAATAAGCATATTTCATATATATATAAACATGGCACTGGAAGTATATTATATTTCTTAAATAAAGGTTGACATGAATCTCTTTTTTTAATGTAAAACATAGCCCTAATACATCTTTTTTGTATTAAAAATATATTTTGTATTTCGACTGAATTCCCCCATAGTACTATTCCATACCGCAATAAGGATTCTACATAGCCATAATAAGCGTTTAGTGCTGCTTGTTCTGACACTAGCCTGCTCACCTTCCTCAAAGCGTAAACAAATTTATTTATTTTACAACATAATTTGTTTATGTGAGGCTTCCAACTACAGTGACAGTCAATATTGAGTCCTAAGAAATTGGTTTCAGGTACTTCCTCTATAAATATGCCATTATAGGATATAGTTAGATTATGAAAATTTGTTCGCGTAGTTTTAAATTGCATATACTTTGTTTTATCTAAATTTATTTTGAGATTATTTTGTGTGAGCCAAACAATTGTCTGAGATAAAGTATCATTTATATTGGCACTGTAATTTATTAAATCATCACCTTTAATAATCAAGCTAGTGTCGTCTGCAAATAGTATACATTCATGAGGGGTCTGTTTCGGCAGGTCATAAATATATAATAAAAACAGAAGGGGTCCCAGTATACTACCTTGTGGTACGCCAAAGCTATTATTTTTATATGACGAAGTGTATTTATTAATGGATTTGGATTTTGAGCAGTAACTTTTTATTTCCACACTTTGTGTTCTATTATACAAATACGACTTTATCCATTCTAACGCTGGACCCCTTATTCCGTATTTAGATAATTTTAGAAGCAATCGTTTATGAGAAACAAAATCGAAAGCCCTACTCATATCGAGAAACAACACAGTTACTGGTATCTTTTCATCTATACAATTCATTACATTCTTCATTAATTTAAAAGTGTCTAGAGAGGTACTTCTACATTTACGAAATCCATGCTGCTCTTCCGTTATAATATTATGTTTATCAAGAAACTTCGTTAACCGGTTAAACATAACTTTCTCAAAAACTTTTGAGAAGATAGGCACAAGAGTAATTGGCCTATAGTTATCAATTTTGCACTTTTCACCTTTCTTAAATAAAGGCTTAACAATTGATTTCTTTAAAACTTGTGGAAAACTACCTTGGGATAATGATAAATTTATGATATGTAAAAAAGGAGGCGCTATTATACACATAACATCTTTAACTATGTCAGTTCTTACATCATCAAAACCTACGGAATATGATGCCTTTAAGTCATTAATTATTTTTAAGAGCTCATTTTCTCCCACCGGATTCAGAAAAATACTTGTCTCGACATTGTCAATGCTCAAATCATTTGTTGTTTCTGTAATAGTACAGTTGTTTTTAACTATATCTACAAAATAATCATTAAAAGATTCACAAATCAGCTGAGGGTCAGTAATATCTTGGTCGCAAATTTTTAATTTATCTATAGTTTTGCTAGCGACTTCAGATGTGGTATATTTTTTTATAACATCCCATACAGCTTTGCAAGTATTTTTAGTGTTAGTTATATATTTCATATTTTTTTAGTGATACTATGCATTTTTTTAATAATTGCGAATATTTTTTATACTTATTTTTATATATCTTGCAATGTCTACTCTTAAGATATAGTTTTCGTTTGTTGAGACATGATAGTCTTACACCTCTAGTTAAATATTTTAAATTTGTATTTTTATTTGTCATTTTAATCTTAATTATAGGGAAACATAAGTTGTAAAAAAAAATAAACAGTTCATAAAAGCCGTCAAATGCACGCGAAGAATTACATTCATCAAATACCTCACTAAACGTAAGAGATGATAAGCTTTTTTTAAATTTTAATCTATTTTCTTCAGTATACTCTCTTCTATATTCATACCACCATTTGATGGAAGGAAGGGGACGTTTTTTTATTGGCATGTGAAATGATTGGGCCGTATGATCTGATAACCCCAAGTCATGAATGAAAGCACGACCGTTCTCAATGTTAGTAAATATGTGATCTATGCAAGTCTTAGATTTGTCAGTAAACCTAGTGGGATCGGTAATAGCCGCATGCAAATCGTAGGTTTCACACACTCTTATCAATTCTGTTGAGATTTTAGTTTCCTTCAGAAGATCGATATTCAGGTCTCCACAAATTATATATTTCTTTCTTTTATGCTGACAAAAAACACTTAACATATCATCCAATTTTTTAAAGAATATTGAAGATGTTGATGTTGGTGTTTTATTTGTATATATACATATAATTCCAACCCTATATCTAACAACATCTATTCCACAGCATTCAAAGCCATAAGGTTCGGAAATATTTTCCAAATCCTTTAGGTTTTTGTACTCAATATTTTTTCGGACTAAAATGGCCACACCTCCCCTATTGCAATTGTTCCTAGAAAAAGAAGCAGCAACTTCGAAATTTACTAATTTTAAGTTAGTTTCGGAACCTCTTATAAAATTAGTTTCAGTCATACAAATTATATCTAAATGGGTGCCTTTTGATTCCAAATCAGAAATTGCACAAAATAACTCTTCTTGTTTATTGAGAACTCCTGCAATATTTTGATGTAAGATACCTAAACTAACGTTACACTGAAAGGCGTCGAAAAAATTTTACTGTATTTGGGATTTGCATGGCATCGGAATTGTTTTCTTGTACATTAGGTTCAGTTACATCTATAATATCACTATTTCCACTTATATTCCAATTTTTAATGTGAAGAATTTTCCTATTTACATCGCGTAATATTACATTTAAGCCATCGTTATTTAGAGTCCCGTAATGTGGGTGAAACATAGATCTATCATATTTCAGTTTACGATTTGAATCTATTAAATATGCATATTCATGGGTTATTACATCAAAATTTAAAAGGTTATTAAATATATAATCAATGTTGTAGTCTGTCAAAATTATGTCGCAGATAACTAGTATTAATATTTATTTTGTTTCTTGTTTTAAATGTATGAATTATTTTAATTAACTGACTGTGGGGTACTACACACATCGCGCGACCATGTATGCGACTTTTTAGGCGTGCCTAATTAAGGGTTAAAATTTGTAAAGTATTTCTTGTGTTCAAGTAAAAAAATCATCGTACAACATTCCAAAAATAAAATGTCCATTAAAATATCCCAATTAAAGTACGTGATCCAATCACAATAAGAGCCTTATGGACTCGGCTTGACATATTTGGCAGCCCAATTTTCGATTCGCCAAATCGCGACAAACGAGGGTTGCTAATCTGTACTTCATATCGGGAAAGAATCGCGGAGATAGGGATGATCAGTAGAACATGGGTGCGCAGGTAAATAGCTATTACGCGCTCCGTTGGCCCATCCAAGATAAGATTTGACAACCGCTCCATTCGTGATTGATGGTTGGAGATCTGAGGACGTGGCATTATTTCATGGTGGTTACAGTCACGTGACGCGGCTTATGATATTGGCGAATGATGGATTGTATTCGTGTTCAGTTCACGGGCTAGTTTGTAGTCAAAGGTTCGTATTAATAAATGCATCTCAAAGTTGGGATCGATCTTAAGTTGCAGTGGAACACCTGTCGAAAACAGCATCTTAAGATCGATTTCATTCTTGAGATGCAATTGTTAATACGAGAAGCAAATCAATTTCAGAAATATTGTCAAATTAATTATAAGTGTGTTTGAGTTATATTCATATTTAAGATTCCTTGTTTCAAAGGGAAAAAACGGAAACCTTATTGAATGATATAGATATCAAACTTTATAAAATGTAATGAAAAGTTTTAAGGAAGTAATAGGTGGCGGGCCGGCTGGACCAATGAATCATACAAAACTCTTAAACTATGTGTGAAAGGTAAAATGGACTCACGGTTCGCTGGGAGCCGTCACCAATTTCACTTAATAATTAACTTTTCACCAGAAATATATATACGTAGTATGTACTTGAGAATGCGTGCGCGCGCGCGTAATAAGAACGTCACCGTAAGAACGTCATAGGCGAACGTTCATTTGCGATCACAAATTGTTTGCGACTGACATTAGACATTGGAATAGGGAGGACAAAGGATGTCGAAACATAGATTAAAAAATTATGCACGATTTCATTAATCTGGCGCCAACACCTATTACAGAATCACTTCGTTCACCGTCTATCTGTCTGTCCGTCGTTCTGTCAAGACTCGTTTACTCAAGAACGCGTAGAATATAATTCATATAAAATACTCAGATAGACGGTCTCTTTGAGCTGTGAAAAAATCAGACTTGTAAGTCAACGCGATCAAAAGATAATATGACCGTTTGTGTTGCATATTTTCACATTTTTTGCGATTTTACAAGGGAATTAAAATCTACAGGGTGTAACTGAACACCCCAATAACATTTAAGGGTATGTATCCATCAGAAGTAGAGATTCTGTAGGAAAAATATTAGGGCTAACAAACCTACTTTTCTTTCTCATACAAACTAAATAAATTATTGTTTGGTATTAAGTGCCGACAGCCCTACGTAAGCGTACGAGGAATACTACGCTCACGTCATACAAACTAAATAAATTATTTTTTGGTATTAAGTGCCGAAAGCCCTATGTAAGTGTACGAGAAATACTACGCTCACGTCTGTCACGTGTCATTTTGTGTTTAAATTTCTTTTGTGTTAAGAGCTGATTATGGTTGTCACTTGAAAGTTTTTGCTTTCAGTTTAAAATCAAATAACACTGAAAGTATTGGGGTTCTAGGTCTCAGACAAGCACCGAAGGTCCATTTAGTGTCTAACTTATATGCCCTTTAAATGTTATTGGGGTGTTCAGTTACACCCGGTATAGAAATATCATTATCTTATATATACTTCCCGATGACCTAAGATCATGAAATCAGGCTAAAAGGACGGTAGTTAAGGGGAAAATACCCGAATATAAATGATAGCAAAGGATCCATTTTTTCTTCCATACAATTTTGCCCAAAACATGTACCTAGGGTTTTGTTACATTTTTCTATGTAAAAAAATCTGAAAATTCATAAAATAATTTCTTTAAACCATTTGTACCACCTGAAACTATGACTTAAACATTTTCATTACTGGCAACATAGCATCAATATTAAATAAAGCGTACTAGCGTAGTGTATTCTCCAAACCAGTTTAGTAAAGGTTTTCCAACCATTAAAATAGGGTTTTTACATAATTATAACAAATATTACAATAAAACTCGTAACAAGTCCATATTCCAAAGCGTTATAATTCTTGTTAATAAGTGTCACTGTGTCACATAGTCTGTGATATGGTGTTTATTATGGCAAACAATACCCAATAAAAAAAGAAAAAAAGTGAAATGTCATTAGGATGTGTATTGTATTCACATAGTACATTATTATATTGTATTGACGTATCAAATTCACAATTACAGGTGATTTGTAAGCGATCGCAATAGATGTTGGCACACACACACATAACAAACTCCAGATTTTTAATTAAAAGAACTTCAACTCCTTTAAATACCTATAAGAAGAAGATTATAAGTGAAAAATGAAAATATTATCAAGCGACCATAACAATGATTGATTGTCAATGTCAAACCTTGACGTCCATAGCTAATCACGTTTCGTTTCACGAAGTTTTGCATTCACTTATCATTTTTATCTTATTTTTTTGCAAAATCTATTGAGTTTGAAAAAATTTTAGCCCTTGGGTCATTTTCAACACATTATTATCTTTCATTTCATATAATTTGTACCTCGGTACCTCATGATTTGGGCAAATACCAAATACTGAAGACCTCCTTTTAATAAAAAAAAACCATTCCTTTATTTTTAAGAATACGTAAGACGCATTAAAAGATTTTCGAAAATTCTCTTTCCGGAACCAGGATACAAACAGACGGAAAATAACATCCTTTATGAACCAACTGACAGGATTAATAATAACATATGATTTTAAGCGATTTTCAGTTTTACTTGCAATACAACACTAGTTTGATATTGAACTGTAGAATTTTCTTAAAATAAGTAGATAGGTAGTATCTATAAAAAAGGTATACCCATATAAGAATAGCAACACAGATGCCTGAACCTTTGACGGACAAATAAACATAGGTGCCTATATAGCACCAGATAAAGGCGATTAAAAAGCATTTAGTGAATAAAGTTAAAAATTGGACACGAAATTGAAATTTGCCGAGGAAATAAACAGGAACCGGCGCAAATCGCATTAAACCACTGGAAATTGCAACGAAAAGGAAATGAGTGGCAGAACAAGATACAGTCTTATTAAATCGCTTTTTGCGACGTCACCTAGTATCAGATACGTTTAAATTGTGAAGCCCTAAAGAATTCTTCCATGCGAAATAATTTAACTTCGCAGCGAGGTTCGGAGGAGAAGAAAATAAAAATAAAAATACAGTTTCACCTTTCGATTATGCCGCGGCGCTTGCGAACGACGACTCCAAAGCCCTATTGAAAACGGGACATTATTCATTTGAACGATACTTTAAATAACTCGTAACGACGCTGACTTATTCCAGAAACTCCATTCACAATTGGTAAATAATTATAATTATCACTTGGCTCCCTTTGGTCGTCCGGCAAAAAGGCAAAGGTGTACAACTTTTCGGTACGTCCTCTTGGCTATTAAAATTTCCACCATGCACATTCATCCAATCATTAGACCACGCGAATCTATGCCTTATGCTTACGCGTGTAAGATCGGTATTAACATCGATATATTTCTATATAACGATCAAAGGAAAGTTTGATTTTGCGGTGATAATTGCGGTGAATCCTTAATTATTTTGAGGGTAAACTTTTGCAGAAGTTAATTTGAGGGCGGTTGTTAGATTCCTTTTTAATGGACACTCTTTTTGGTGACTTCCAATTTATTTGGTTGACTGGATTATTCATTAAATTCGGAGAGCGCTTTGCAGTGGAATATCTTTTTAACGAACTCCGATGAGATGTTTTGACAAATACGCTTAATTGTGGAACCGAACAGCCCTCAGTTCCATCGCTATTAATAGAGTCTGCTAATGAAATCGCCATTTAGGAATCCAGGAAGTAACCAATATTACTACATAATGTTCTTTTTGAATTCTTTCATATCTACTGCTATCATGGGCTTTTATTCGTTTTTATTCTTTTTATTGTCACTGATGGCACTCCGCACCAATCCAACACAACCTAGCTGCTTGGAATTTAAAATCAACGGTGCGCTGCCATGAGAACACTGGTCGACTCGATCTTCTCTTTCTACTTTGCCACCACGAGTTCCAGATTTACGACATTCCTTTCCGTTCGTCGCATTGTGTGTCCACTCCACGTACAATGTGGGGTTGCTTATCAGGGCACCTGGGAGCATAGCTGATGGCAGTTTGATAGTTAAAATTTTTGTCAACCAAACTACAAAACGATTTTTTCGATTGATTTGAAGAGTGACACCTTCATCAGGTGACTGGTCCTGTTCAATTCCGAAGAGTTACGATTCAAAAGAGCTTTTTATAAATTCATATCTGACGACAAAATATTTAAATTTAGGCGGACAAAATATTTTAAATATTTTATTTATGCGCGCCGCATTTTGGAATTCGTTGTATGAAATAATATGAAACCTCGCATATTTGAACACACCGTACGCGCCGAATTTAAAAAATGAGCTAGGTATCCGGGTATTGAAAAACACGCTGATGACGCTATATAATTCGGCGCGTACTGATATGTGCGTTCAGCCTTTTTGACATTTTTACTCTCGCGTTGCCAGTCACATTTCTGATGCATTTCTGTATCAGTTACGACATTTTGTGACAGACTCGAGAGGTAAATCGGCATGTTTGAAGGAATCGATGCTGTGTGACTGTAACCGCATCTCAACGGTTTTGCGGACATTCATTCGTAGTTCATTTTATCGAATTTTGCTTGCAATTCCAATTTTTGCTTGGCTATCAGGGATAGTAGACGTTAAATCAGCACTATGTCGTTGGTATAATCGCGACCCACAATGTGCTTGATTTCTGTTGACGGCATACGTGATGTCCCTATATGTTTTGGTAATGTGCTTTAATAATGTATATTTTGAAACTTAACTGTAATGTATATGTTTTAAAACTGTAATGGAAGAAATAACGAAAAAACTTTAGATATAAAAATATGAGATTAGATTAAATTATTTTTTATTATAACAAATTTGATATACAATCTCCCTTAGTCGGCTTTAAGAACATCGGCATAAAGAAAAGAGAACACATGTATGCGTCATCGCACAGCTAATAAATTGATTATTTTTCTTCATCATCATCATCACAGCTCATATACGTCCCCACCGAGGGGTTCGAGCCTACCCTATGTTAGGGTGATTAGGCCTTAGTCAACGACGCTGGCCCAGTGCGGATTGGTCGACTTTACATTTTTCTTCTAATGATCAATAATTGTAAACGGGGATTTATAAGAAGGGAGAAAAAATTTGATCTTACCGAGTTTCTTGCATGTTTTTCTAATAAAACCCTTCAATTTCTCGGATACATGTAGAATTAACTTTTATAATCTCAAATTTTCAATGCGCCATGCACGGAAAGTCTAAGGAAAAAACAAAGTGACCAGAATGTCTGTAACTCGACTGGTAGATATAATATGTCGAAGAGAAGATCTACTGTCACCACCAATATGCCAGACGCATCAGATTACTTATGTTTCCAATTTTCCATAATTTGGCTGAGAATAAAGAAAGATAGAAATATGGTGTGTACTCCACCGAAAAGAACTATGCATTTAAGTCTAATAATGATGTGGATTGTGATCTGAACGAAAATAAATCTCTCTCGATTAAAAGTGAAGTCACACATATTCTGGTAGAGAATGCCTATGGCATTAAGTCCGCCTGTCCTGTATACATTGTACATTGTACATATTCACCATAAATGCTGAAACGCATTCCTGCATACTTCGGACACATCAAGGAAAAGTGTACTGATAAGATACTGTCGATCCAATGTTTACTGGCTTTTTTTATTGCTACTATGTTGGCAAATAAGCAAACTGCCCACCTGATAGTAAGTGGTAACAGTCACCTATAATACATGTGGCTTCTGTGACATTCGCAGTAAAACTGCAACCCCCACAAGGGCCACAGTGAACGTTGCCAACTTGTGACTTAAAATGTAAAGTCACGGTACCCAGTAATTTCAGTGCCATATCTTACCCTTCAAACCGGGATACAGCAATGCAAGCACTGCTGCTTTGCAGCAGAAATAGGTAAGATGGAGGTACCCAAGCACACGACCCTGGTACAGAGTCTCCCTTCGGTAAAACTGGTTACAGTCACCATGCCTTGGTTCTTGTAAGATTCACAAATCCGTAACCTCTGTCATAATAGATTATAATGTAGTAATTTTTCTGCCTCTTTTACCCATTATATCGAAACCAGTAATGTAAGCTTACAAAAGAAATGAAATGTAGATGAAATAAGGTATTAGTACAAACAACTCAGTAAAAAGTATCTTTCCGTAATACAGTTTTTCAAGTCCCAAATGCAAGGCATCTGTATTGTTGTGTAAAAAAATATGCAAATCCTATAACAGAATCATCATACCCATTACACTGCAGAGCAAAAGAGAACATTCCATTTTCCAACATACTATCATATTTGCCTTTTAAACCAAACCTTTGTTTAGTCAAAACAACGAAAGAGACAAAAAAGCTTTTATTCCATAGCTATACGTAACGTGGAAAGTTCCACAAAATACAAAATCCTATAAGCGACGGACGGGAAACCCTTTTAGTCCTCCCCTCCGAAGGCTCCACAGCGTGCGTACTTAGTTATGGCTAGCTTTAGATAGGACCTAGGTATGGTATATGGCGTTAGGGTTGGGGCGAGGGCGAGGGAAGTAATTACGGAGGGGAACATCAAGTGTGTCACAGGGAGAGTGTGTTGTAAGGACAAAAATCTAAGGGCAGAACGCATTCGAGGTAACTGTGCCGACATACGTCAGTTCACTGTGTCACTGCTGTGATCTTTGAAGACGATGGCAGAGGTCATTGGGGGAGATCGCTTGTTAATATTTGCACGATGCAAGCGGCTAGAACGGTTCTTTCTCGAAATTTCGTGCGTGGTGTGTTCAAACTTATGACAACATGTTATTTCAATGATTTATGTAAAACTTTTGAAGTAGTGGAACATTACCACAAAATGCATGTTATTACTGAAAAAATATTATGAGTATTGGTATATTCAATGCGTTAAGTTAAAAGCTATAATTCAATTTCGATTTAATATATTTTTTTAAATTCCTTTTAATACAATCATAATATCTAATACTTCATCATCATCATCATTTCAATCTCAGATCGCCCACTGCTGAGCAATTTCTCAATAAGAAAAGGCTCTTCCCCAATAAGACAGTTTTTGGGCTATTTCTCACAGCATGTCCTAAATGCTGGGATGCCAGAGCCTCGTCTGTTGATAAGCAAGCTTATGTAAGTGACAACTGCAACTAAATAACTCCTTCTTTATTTGACTTCAATCAATGACTATTGTTATCAACAATAAGCGCTTCTGCCAGTTAATATTAATTTTGTATTTCTACCGTAACACAATGAAACATACATATTAAATTGAATGAATATCATTCACAATGATAACAAATTGAATTTAAAATCATATTAGTAAAATACATAAAAATTAACGGCTAAAGTGAGAAAAGCATTGTAACAGAAGATATAAAGAGTAGAACGTCCAAATACTCATAAGACAATGACAAACGAGTATATGCGCAAGAGAGGACAGACATTATAGATATAACAATTATGATGCAATCATACAGAGCTAAGAAATTTATCATAAAAATAGATAATGATACCGCAAACATAGATATCTAATCAATTTGCAAAGAAATCGAAGCATTTCTGTCATCGAAATCATTAGCACTATTTGAAATAACATCTGCCAAAACCATCGCAGATTCGGCTTAGTAACAAACATAAAAATATCGATCTACACCCTCCACCCCATCTCTTTAATTTAGCGCAGTGAAAACAGAGCTATACCTAGAACTCGGATTGCCGCACGCATTTGTGTGTGTGTTTTCGTCAGATTGTGCGCAGCTAGGGGTCGGGTGTCGCAACGCTGTTGCTGGGGCGCGCGCGACGCATTACTGCAGGAGTTACTCTCGAAATCTTTTTGGATATGACATTTTAAAGTTTTGAAAATTTTTAATTTTCACTAAAGCATGTAGATATGATCATTCCTTAAGACATCTCTTAGGATCTCTTTAATATCTTCAAAGGTATTTAAGTCGATTATTGTATTGGAAGGGTTTTTAACGACAATAGGAAAAATATTATGTTCTGAAGATAAGCAACGACAAAGCCGAAGCAAATTTTGATTGAAAGCGATCTTTCCATCGGAATACGAAAATGCTAGGAACCCTGTTTTTATAGTGCCAGTCTTACGTCAGACGGTGCCAAGTAATCAGGTGAACTAAGAAGTAAATTAAATTAGTTAATAGGTTTTTATAATAATACTTTTACTCATTAGGCCACTAGCAAATTTTGATTGAAAGCGATCTTTCCATCGGAATACGAAAATGCTAGGAACCCTGTTTTTATAGTGCCAGTCTTACATCAGACGGTGCCAAGTAATCAGGTGAACTAAGAAGTAAATTAAATTAGTTAATAGGTTTTTATAATAATACTTTTACGAATGTAGTTCAAAGCATTTTGAGCTTTAAGTATGCATGATATATTGCAAGCAGGATGTAAAGGTTCTCGAATGACAGCAACTGGCGGCAAATCATCAGTAGATGTATCATAAGGCTGACCGACAATGTGGTGAAATCGCGGGAAATTGCTGGATGTAGGCAACGAAGGACCAATCGGCTTGGAGCTTTTTAGAGGACGTCTATGTTAAGATATTTGTATCTTGTGGTTGAGATGGTGATAGTGAATTTTCTCATGGGTGATTACTGATTATTTAGTAATCATTGGCTTTACAATAGTAATGCAGAATATAATCAAATTAAAAACACACAATTGATGGTTTAAAATAGACAGTCCAAAAACTTTATTGCTTCACAGCCCGAAACCTATAGGAACCCTATAGGTATGATCATCTGCAGATTAGATGGCTAGGGGATCTGAGCACAAAGGCGTTGCTATGCTACCGATCCCCAAGGTCAAAATGTTTTATATGAACGATAGAATTATATCTGCGAGGGGTCGAAAGTACTCAGATGAAAAGCGGGTAATCTGCACTCTATTGCATTGATATAGATCATAAATTGGTCGAGTAACCTTCTGTATTGGGTATTCATAAAGTACTTGTAATCGATTATGTAACAGTAAATATAAGCGTCACATTGACAAGGGTCTGCAGGCTTATTTAATTTATGGTCAGTTTCGTTTTGCGATGTTTTTGCTTTTGAATGTCGTTTTTAATGAATACGCTATTCAGCTTCTGTTTTTTACATTCTTGTAGGGGTACGTGGAAGCAAAATTGAGCACTTTTTATAAAATCAGCAAAAGTTTTGATGCACTATAATTTATTCTGATAAAGCACTAATTTATTATTTTCTTTCAATCTGTGTATGTGTTTCACTCGGCTTCTCGTGCTGAGGATCGTGATCACTATTAGAAGTAATATTTCTCATAAATTAATTAATTAGAAGAGCGTTTGATTACAATCTCGCTGATGTTAGGTGACAATGTAGTCTATGATGGAGCACGCTCTTCTAGACAATTCTCGAAGAATTCGGTACCACTCATAGGATTTCAAGTTTGGTTTAGAAGAGCGCTTATCCAACTTAGAACATATTGCGGAACCTGAGTCCTTTATTTGCTATCTCAATGTTAATTGAGATATGGCGTTTCCTCTACTATAACTAACTATGAAAAGCTTCTCCGAGTGCTTGTCACTTTTTCTCGATGTGTACGAAGTATGCTGAATTGCGTTGTCAGCATAATAATATGGCGAAAATGTGCGACTTCACTTTTATTCGAGAGATAGACTATATTTATATGTTTGGCGGTCCACAGTTTTTTTAACATTGATCTCCAGCACCATTTCATGAACACATCGTTCAGGTCACAATCCACATTTTCAATACTATTAAGGATAATCATCATTATTAGACTTAAAAGTGTAGTGTAAGTGTATAATCTTTCTTTTCTCAAACATACTCGGAAATGTAGGCATTATTGTACTAAAAAGAAGACACGAAGTTTGTAATCCTTGGCTCATGCATTACTTTCCCGGCCTAGGTCAAGAAAGTAAGTATGAAAATTCATTTTTGGCCGCTGCTCCAATGTTTTTTTAATTTATCTATAACTTGAATTATGTAAATTGTCATAAAGCCAATTGCTACCACATTATAAAAATGCACTCTTCGAGCATATACAACGTGTCTTATATCTCCCCATAAAAGTTATAATAGATATATAATTTTATTTAAACTATCAACAGTGCCAAACTAAAACTGTTCTAAAATTGAATTTTCAAAAATTTGACAATTAAATTTTAAATTCGATTGATATGACAAGTTATTAAAGTTGACACATTCTTTTCGGTTAAATTAATATTGTAATTTTTATGGGGAGTTATTATGAGACACGTTGTTGTATTTTGAATATGACAACAATTTTATTAAAATGTTGGTATGAAATCACACGAAAATATGCTTAATTTTCGTTACGAGAGAAAAAAGTCTTAATTAGCGGTATTACATTTTTTGCGTAAAATATGATTGGGCTGTATGGGCTTTGTTTCCTTTGCACTAATTGAAAATTAAAAAGTATTATTAAATGCTAGGCTACTAGAATTAATTAATTAATTGCTTGATTTTGTTTTTTTTCTCATATTATACTCATTTGTTTCCAATTCAATTCAATTCAATTCAAAATCTTTTATGCATACAATAATGTGTAAAATAGGTGGTTCACAAAAAATAAGACCCGTTGGGCACGCAATCGTTTAACAAGAGAGAGGAAGCTTATTATTATTAGGTACCTACTATTGTCTTATTTACAGATCATAAAGCTAAATTATACGAAGATCACGGCAATTATAAATATTTGAATAAATAGACAACATTAAACAATAATTATTTTAATGAAAGGTTTTTATTTATATGGTATTATTATTACACTGAATTTCATAATTAATTCCAGTATTACGTCTTTCATTATTTCCTCGCAATTATTGAGAAAATGGCGGGCGGCGGGAATGGGATTGCCGGACTCGTAATTATTGTCAAGCATTACTCGTCCGGCAATCCCTAACTTCCCGGCCTCTGCAGTAATGTACTATTATTCTTAGCCAAATAAGGAAAATAGGAAACATAAATAATCAGATCAGATGACAGTAAATCTTCCGTTCTACATATTATATATCAATAAGTTGAATCACAGACATTCTGATCACTTCACTTTTTCTCTAGACCTTCGCTGCACAGCGCACTGAAAATTTGGGATTAAAAAAGTTGATACTACACGTATCCGTAAAATTTAAGGGCTTTCATTAGAACAGGCAGGCACAACTCTGAATGATCAAATTTTTTGACTTCTTTTATAAATCTCCATCTACAATCATTGATTATTAGAAGAAAAAAAAATTCTTAGCTGTGAAACACAAATGTATCCGTCACATGTGTTGTCGCTCCTTTTCTTTCCGCTGATGTTGTTTAAGCCGACTAAGTGAGTTTACCGCAAATACCTTTACTATAGGAAGGAAAACTTGAAACAAAACTCTATACTAACTCGATTGGCCAGCGTGGTGTTAGGTCAATTCCTCCTCATCCAAGAAGAGAGCCACGCCCAGCAGCGGGACGTGTATGGGTTAAAGTGATGATGATGGATTGGTATGCTTACATACACTTTGAATGTCAGAGCATTATACAATAAATGACGTCATTAACAAACACGACTGTGTTATACTAAGATCGAATTTCACCAACATTTAACAGGCCGATATAGTTAACAAACAACCGTTTTTGACACTTATTGTATGAATGAAATGTCAAAAACTTGTTTGTTAGTTAACTAACCACCTGTTTAAATATTGGTGAAATTGGACCTTAGACTAGTCCCAAATCGTGTGGTCATTTTATATTTACTAACCTTTATAAGCCACGAGAGTTTTTGTGAAAATTACTATTTTTTAATTAATGATGATAATGTTTATATACCTACATTAAATATATTGTTATTGATATACTGGCAAGACAATGTTTAAAAATTTATTTCTTTGAACAATATTCCGGTCAAGTCCCTGGCACGTAAACTATCCGTCTTATTAATAAACGTAGACTAAAGCTTGAGTAACTTTACTCCGAGTATTAAATCAGTAGTAAACAATTTACATATTAATAAACACGGAGTAAGAAAGAAGTAAGCTAATATACATAACATCGCAATGCAAATAAAGAAAAAGCAGCTTCTTGAAGATAATGTAAAATTGGATGACGGAACATTTTCTTCTGGAAGTATCTCGGTGAATAACTCTCTGAGGGGGAAAAAAGCACCAAGGAAAGCATTTATTAATGTAAATTTTTAATTTCACTCCTAAATATACATAATTGCGACGCGATCACAAATCACAACCAAAACAACCACAAATGACACCTCAAATGACAATGTCAAACTAAAAAACTGTGAAAACTGTCATCACATTTATTTCTGTCATTGTCAAATTATGTTCAAATCGTTCACCGACTATTTCTTTTTTCTTATAAAATGCAAGGGTTGCCATAACATTCGCGTTAATCCGAGACTATGCAATGCTTTGTTAGTCTGAGCTTACTCCGTGTTTATTAATAATGTCATAAACACAAAGCTACTCTTAGCTTAAACTGGGAGTAACCACTCCAAGAGTACGTTCGGATTAAGGCAGGAATAGGCGATTTTTATTAATAAGACTGAAAGACTAGCTTTAGGAATTCCGAATTTGGGTAGCTTATTTTTTATCCTATCTGTTTATTCCCATCACCACAACTCAAACTATCTCCATACCAAATTTCATCTACTCGTAAATCGGTTTAGCGGTTATAGATTCCCCATACAAACTTTCACCCCCCTTTTCACCCCCTTAAAGGATGACTTCTACGATGTATTTTTCACGTAAATTATAGAATTAATTTCAATGCTAGCCGCCGTTCCGAGTATAATTCATAAGACATGACACTGTGAAAACAATTAACCTAACTGTTTCAATATTAGTGAGAATGTCTTATTTTTTTTTACTGCGTACGCCGCAGAAATAAGTGTGTTATTGTTTCAGCCTAATGTAATGCCTAAGAATCTTGAGTTATTTTACAAAGTCAACTATATTCCCATACATATGCTAATACTGACTTACATAAGACTTCAGTGTAGTAAGGATGATCATTACTGTAAATTTAAAAAGTTAAGGACCCAAAGTGGACTAGCAAATTAACTTGATGAACTGATTTTAATTTGTTAACAGAAATTAATTAGTTATACGCGTTAAAAACGGAAATATTGTTTATTGGTATATGTTTGAAATAGCATTTTCAACAGATTTCATACGTGTATAGAGAGTTAAAGATGTAGGTACGCATTTAGGCGCAGTATTTGTGTGACGCGTAAAAGTAATGACGATTTCGTGCTTGACCGATCACAATCGCCAGCCAGCGTTTGTATTCGGAACTCGGAACGGGGCTGCGCTGATTTCATTAGGGATTTCAGGGTTCCGTCAAATCCGACTGAAATATGGCCAATACGTTGAAGAATGGTTATCTGTGTCATTTATTGCACAGCAAAATCAGTTTGTTCACTATGTTTTATGATTTGTTTTGTACTGTTTTACAGATAGACAGAAATTATTATGGTAGTTCCAAATATTTTAGTCTGATCTACCAATGGCGGTGTTTTTGTAATGTTATTTTTTTTATGGGATAGGAGGCAAACGAGCAAACGTATCACCTGATGGTAAGTGATTAACATCGCCCATGGACACCCGCAACCCCAGAGGAGTTACAAGTGCGTTGCCGGCCTTTAAGGTAGAAATACGCTCTTTTCTTGAAAGTTTGAAAGTCGTATCGGTCCGGAAATACCGAAGGCGACAATTCATTCCAAAGTTTGACTGTACGAGGCAGGAAACTGCGAGAAAAACGCACAGTTGTGGACTGCCAACCATCTAAGTGATGGGCATGGATTTGTTGTCGCGTGGAACGATGGCGGAAAGAGGCGGCAGGTATGAGACCGAACAATTCCTCGGAGCATTCCCCGTAATATATGCGATAGAAGATGCATAGTGAGGCGACATCTCTACGCAGCGCCAAGGTATCAAGCCGATTAGAAATTTCCTGGCAGTCGACGATTACTTGTTATTTGTAGAAGTTATTTGTTTTGATTACTTGCGTAAATGAAGTTTATTTTATTTTTATTAACTTGAGAAACATACAGCTTATAAGTATACAGACGACAACGACTATATAACTATTTTATTCAATTCATTAGCATTTTAAGGTTTCTACTACAAGTTAGTCTAATCATTGCTGTGTATGAGACACAGATTATAAAACACAAAAAAACTCTTATGTAATTTAAAATATTATCCTGAGGGAAGTGTATGAAACTACTTTAAGCTTACATGAAATATATAAATGTTGTCAAATTAAACTTATCTAATGACTGTTATGACTGAAATTAAAAACGAAATTGATAATAAATCAATTTCGTGTTTAATTGGTCTTACATACTGGAATAAAAAAAATCCTTATGTCGACATAAGGATTCGATAAGAAGGCGCTCTCGTCGAGAGCTTCATGTGTTCCAGACACTTGAAAAAGATTTTATTTAGAAAATATGTAGAATCAACGAAATTATAATTATTATAATAATTTTTAATAAAAGAATTTAGTCCCTACAAATTCGACGAGTTTTCATCACCAGGGTTTTCCCTCTTTCAATATTTAGTAGTGCCTAAATTCAAACTCTAAAACTACATTCTGTGAATCCGCTGTCGTCATTTGAGCTATTAAAAAAGTATGTCATTTCAGTATGATTCAAGTTCAAATAATGCTCTCAGATAATAATCACAGAACTGCACCTTTCTTAGTATTCCTATTACGAATAACACCATCCATCAAGTGGACTGATTGTAGAATATTCGAAAAACATTTTTAACACACTATTGTCGAATAACATATTTGCTTAATAAAATTCCCTGGTTTTGCGCGCGTACATAGGTTACAGTGGCCGTTCACCATCAGGCGGGCTGTAATTTTCTTTTTTAATACAGATGCTCAAAAAGTGGTATATTGCAAGGCTGTTTAGCGTGCGGGAAGGTCACCATTACGCACGAGTGCTTTTTCATTACCAAATGTCAAATGTCTAAAATCTGACACACATTTTGCTTTTTTTCTAGCATGCTTAGTTAAGATTGCGCTAAATAATTTGACTGGTCTACCAGATTTTGTATTGTAAAAGCATGCCTAAAAGCAAAGCATAACAAAAAGCACGGCCGAACCTTGCTTTTAAAAACACGGCAAGCAAAGCATAGCACGCATTTGCTTTGTATCTGCTGTGTACGTACGACGACATATTTGGTGCCATTATTTCTAAAATTTATAAGGAAATAAATTACACAGTGGTTGTATTTATTGTTTCATTTTTTCGCAACTGTATTAAAAAAAGTTGTTTAATACACAAGCGGGACTGTCATTACAACGACTACAGACAAATGTCTGTACTCGTTGTTGACAGTCGGAACGAGTTTCGCTACAAGGCTTCCCGCACTTGTAGCGAACATAACTATTGTGATTCTTTCAAGAACCTATTTCCTCCGCAAAGCAGCAGTCTGTACCTGCATTGCTGTGTTCTGGTTTGAAGGATAAGATATGGCAGTGAAATTACCGCGTACAGTGACATTTAATGTCGCAAGTTGGCAACGTACGTTGTGGTTCAAAATCACCTAGTTAAGTTTTTTTGCCAACTTAGTTGTATAATCATAGTTGACTACCAATAGGCGGACAGTGTGCTTGTTGGTAACATAAAAAAAATACGGAACCCCGCAAACAGGCAACACTCGTTCGTTTTTTTCAGCCTCCCTCGCAATCGAATAAATCCCAATGCGGCGTTGGTGAGTTAATTAATAATTTAAGGACACGACACAGCCGCGGTCGAATCACAGCCATCGGTAATGGAATAGACATTAGGAGAATTCGATTCGATATCCTATAAAGCCCTCCATTTTTCCGCCTCGCAATTGAGTGGCTACGAGATTTTGATTACGAGTTTAGTACGAGTCGCATCAAAATATACTAACTAGATGATAAAAAAATCACATCGATATGATATTCATTTGTACTTAGGTATTGACGTGTTAATAAACTACACGGGGAAAATATCTAGTAAAGAAGTCAACAGAAAACACCTGGAGAAGGAAATTGCCTCCTTCATAAGCTTGTGACATAAAAAAACTTAATCATTCATCTTCACAAACCTCCCACCTTCTAATCTAATCAGACAAAAACACTCTGAAAGTACAGTAAAAGGAAAATGTGTTTCAATAACGAAAATGGGAACTTTTTAAAAAGGCAGCAATTAAAAATGGCCGTAAACTCGTGTAATGAGCGATACAGCGTTTTTATCCGAATTGCCTCTGTGACAGTGGTGTTGTACGTGTTATTTACGACTTCAATAAACTGAACCTTAAAATTGTTAATGAAAAGGCATTAAACAGGCGGGCCCCTCATAAATAACCCGGTGACAGAGCGCAGAAAGAAAAATGCCGTTTGGATTTGGACAAATTACTGCACGAGCGGGTGCGACACGATTGTTACCTTCAGACTCATCTGTAGTCACGTGCATATTTGAAAAAAAATGACGGGTTGCACTCCGAGAGTGCCGGCGGAAGTGAAAACTTAACGTTGTGCGTTTTGGATATTTTGGAATGGTTATGGAATAATTTTGCACGAATTGCTTTAATTATCAGAATAAAAGTACTATCTTTTATGTGGTAGAATACAATATTTATTTATTGCGCTATCGTACACAAACATGACAATTTATATTACATTAAAAAGTTGACCCCTCAGAAAAATCAACTTCCTGTTGTAACGTTGTGCGTACATAATTATATATCTAGTAATAATGAATCAAAATATTTACAATTAAATTAAAAATATGATCAAAACAGACATTAATATACTACTTAAAAACGTAATTTTATAACAAATAAATAATATTTAATTTATACTAACTTACCTAATTAATATTTACAACAAAATCATATAAAAGCTCAATTTAGATTTTTCCTAACAAAGTAAATAAATTGATTAAAACTGTCTCAAGTGACGTGTGACTTCCAGTACTTTTGCCAGCCGCTATTGTTCTCGGCCGGCTTACGTGGACCCCTCACCGCACCTCGACAGTTCCTGCGGCCATTTCAATTTTAATTGGTCTTACGAATTTTCGATCAGGGTCACGTGTCCTGACGCGAGTTTAATATTTTTTACCCATTACAAAAAAAGTGTACAACGCCGCTAAAGAAGTTCTCACTTCAAAAATTGAAACGATTGTTTACTCACTAACCGATGAGCGAGAAAGTCGGCTCACACTACAATAGCGTTGACGAAACACCGCAGAATTTGGTACTAATGGGCTGATAGACAGTGTGAAATATAAATAAGAATATAGTTACAATGTGTAATATAAAAATGACAAAAAGAGAGATAAATAAGTATATGTATGCAGGTATAGGTGAGTCTAGATGGCGCTGTGGACTCGGCACTAGCCTTCTAATCGGGAGGTCCCGAGTTCGATTCTGCCGCGTACCAATGTGTTTTTAGAATTTCATATTTACATCTGTCTGACGCTCCTGGGGTGAAGGAAAACATCGTGAGGAAACCTGCATATATCTGTAAAGAATTTCAAAGTTGTATGTGAATTGACTAATCCGCGCTGGGCCAGCGTTGTTGACTAAGGCCTAAACGCCCTAACTTAGGGTGGGCTCAAGACCCTTGTTGGGGACATGTATGAGTTCTTACACCTACACCACAGGTGTAATTATGTATATAAATAAGAAAAATGTTGCATCTAATATATAAAAATCTCGTGTCAAAGTACTTGTTATCGAACTCCTCCGAAACGGCTTGACCGATTTTTACGAAATTTTGAGTATATTTGGTAGGTCTCAGAATAAGTCGTAGGCTAGATTATGATTGGATAGATTTTAGATAGCCGCTTGAACACAAGTCCGACAAAACGTTAATAAAATTATTTTTATTTAAGAAATTTATCTTGTATCGTAGAAAGGACTAATTACCAGAGTATTGACTTCCAAGTAAACTCAAGATGCGAGGTTCGCTCGCTGTTACAAACTCAAGATGCGAGGTTTCGTTCGCTGTTACAAACTCAAGATGCGAGGTTCGCTCGCTGTTACAAACTCAAGATGCGAGGTTCGCTCGCTGTTACAAACTCAAGATGCGAGGTTCGCTCGCTGTTAAAAACTTCCCATTAAACCAGTTTTATCCACATTTTAATCAAAATAATGATAGAGGAGCATTCTGCGGTTGAATGTGAATATATTTTCTTGTGAATTGCAAAGGTGTAATTAGAAATTTGAATTTGTGTTATACGTCAATTTCCACTTTGCTGTAACTAAAATATTTATTGTGGGTTCTGTCGTGTGTTTACTGTAGATAGATACCATGTTACTTAAAAGGAATTGTACGTCGACGTTAATCGTATCGATTGTACCATATTATACTCATGTTTTTAGATTTTAGCTCGTTCAATATCAGATGTACAGAAAATCTTTAAATTAAGTTTATTTTTGAAAACGAAATAATGTTTCCTGTGAGTAAAATTTGCTATCATAAATATGAAACTACTCATACTTTCCCTCCAGCTAATGTATTTAATTTTTTCCCTGTTATGTATTGTATAGCTATAAATAGTGGATTACTCAAACGCCGAACAATTAATATTTCTCTCCATTACTAACACATCGATAAGGAATTCACCTCACATATTGAACGTAGGCAGTGGTCCGCAGCTGCGGAAACGGCCCAGAGGAGAAATCTTCTTTGAATGCTAAGCGATCGGAATTGATTACGTTTCCCGACGCTATTAACTGTACTACTTGTATCTATACGTAGTTAGTAAGTGTGTTTTAGGATTGACAAAAAATAATTTTTGGCATCTAACATGGTAGGAAGTAATTCTTTACATTAAATAAATCAAAAAATAAAAACCGACTTCAAAAATACCGTAAAGTTAAAAATAATATAGGTGTAGGTACAGACAACATCACACTTCTATATTGAAGTCGATGCCATATTTTAAGACTTTCTAGGAGAACGTTATTTGGCACCCGTACGAGACAAATATTTTGTATGGTCTACAGAAATTTGTTCCGGTCTGGGCGTATGTGCATGTGATATTCTATGTTTGTAACTGTACCCACGACACAGGAGAAAATCCTAGTTTAGGGCGACATTTAAAAAAAAACAAACAAAAATCAATACCGGCCTTTAACTTTAATATATCTAGTAGTATTTTGATTCAAACGTCGTCGCGTTGGGGAACCTTCTTTTCCTTTTTTCCTTCCTTTTTTTATCCCTTTACAAATTCTCCCATTTTTATACCCTTAAGGAATGATTTCGGGGATAAAAACTATTCGTTATCCTTCCCCACAACTCAAACTATCTCCATACCAACATCCATATCGTACCATATTAAAAATCTCTCGTCACGATGTTTGTTCGGGATTGTCCGGGATAAATTCTGAAACTAACTCTGATCTGAAATTTAATCAAAATCTGTTAATTTTGATTAAATTTGAATTACTGTATACTTTACATATATTGACTTCAAAATTTATTATAGCTAATTAAATGGTTTGTTAATTATATGTAAGTTCCACAAGTTTTAAAAAGATGCCAGTGCAAAATAATTTATAGACGCAATACTTGATTATCTAAGCTGGGTATCTTATTATCATCCAGTAGATGATTCACATTGATTTTATTCAATCAAATATCTACAATTATAATTTACAATTTTTTTGTTATGACTTCATAGTTGTTAAGTTAGTATCAAAATCGGTTGAAGTCAATTCATATCCACCCTTGTGATTACAAAACAGTTCCGATTGATAAATTCCGTATTTATCGAACATAATAATGTTGACCCGAGAAAGATGGCCGTACAAACCGAATTTATATTCCGGTCAAGAATCCAGTCGGACGTTAATCGAAATCTTATTTCATACTGCAAATGTACCGTGAACAGTGTAAGCCGGTCCTTAAATCCCAAAAGATATTTGAGCGTAGAAGGCGTCATAGTCACTTCACTGGCAGTAGGCCGATGTCATGATTACTATGATAAGTATTATTCAATTATTTGATTTCTATTTTATTCTTTCCTTAGATACTCGATTCGATCATTCTTTATTGTACACAACTTAACATATTTGAAACATTCCATAATAATAATAATCAAGTACAAAGGCGAGTTCATTTATCACTCTTACGTTTAAAACAGATACGGCACCGGAATAAAATGCGTAATGTAGTGAAAACTTATCACCCTTAATATCAAATCAATACTATTTTTAACTTTTCGGTAATTATTATCGTAGGTTCAATACATAACAAGTTTACAAGTGTATCGTGAACACTATTATTATATTATTTCCCATTTTCAACTTATACATCAATAGGTATCCTATATATAAAAAAAATCTCGCGTGACGATATTTGCCCGGGATATACTCCGAAACTACTTAACCGATTTTGATGAAATTTATCTAACTATGTGTAATTTGGTCCAGCTTAAAAGATAGGATAGCTTTTATATCGATTTTTGACTTCAATATTTATTGTTGCTAATTAAATGGTTTGTAGTTATTTGTAAGTTCCATAAGCTTCAAATAGATGGCGGTGTGGGTTAAAACAGCACATAGTTATCTAAATTGGGTAATCATCCGGTAGATGGCGCTGTGTTTAGATTTCTTTATGCTACAATTTATTCCATGTCCTACCTAATATGCATAACCGAGTTTCTTAAAAGTGGCGTGTATTATATGTTAATTTGAGTACATAAGGAGGTTTAGTGTGACACTGATCTAAAGAACTACATTTAACCACTGTGCCACAGCATCGCATGGCCGAGTAAGCTTGTTTGATATAAGTCAATTGAGTTGTCAAAATCTAATTTCAAAATAACGGATGTTCTACTGTTGTCATTTAGTCTGTGGCAGTTTATAAACACTGCACGGCCGCTCTCAAGCCAATTTACTTTCCAATAATATACAGACTATCAGATTTTAGCGAAAATTGAATTTTTAAGGTTCTGTACACAAATAGCCATGCATACAAGCTAGAAAAACGGTAGATTGTAGCTATAACTTATGTGTAAAACGTGCCAAGAAATCACCTTCTGATAAATCTGCATTATTATAGGCATTATAATAATAGACTGGAATCAGCTGATCAAATCTAAATTTAATTAGTTTATGTTTTAGTTTTTGCACAAGACTTCGACGCAAGACTTTTTTCAACATGAAAATGTATAGTAGTACAGAATTTGTTTTCAATGACAACACTGAATTCGAGTGACTCAAAAATTGTTAAAAGTGGAAACCGTAGAAAATAATTACGCACATGATTCGTATTCGTGTTCGAATTTAAGGCACACTTCTAATGATTAAAAAATACGTCTCCAGGGGGCGTTGACAAGTGGTGATCGATTCATAGCGAAGCGATAACGAAATCCGTCATCGTCTCTGTGGTAACGAAAATTAATTCCTGGCCAACGTAAGGATTAGCGATCGCTGCGTCGAATGTTCTCTCTGTAAGAAAACAACATATTGGTTATCTAAGTACCTACTCAAAACTGAGAAATGGAGAAGAAATGGTAAAATAAATAATTAAAATTAATATTATTATTTTCATTTCATTTTAATAAAAAAAATGTTGTTTTGAGCAGTATACGAAAGTTACAAAATACAATTCGATTCGTTGCGAATTAATTTGTCTACCAACTTACATATCGATGACTTTGATCGATTCGCCACGTCATTTAGCGATGGCATATGTCAATCCCATACCTTTTGTGCTTATCGAACTTCGTTGTCGTTTTTGAATTGCCACTCTATCTTGGTCAATTTAAGAATAGTAGATTACCCAACAAGTGAAAAAAACGTGACTTCTTTTCGAGGCACTAAGTTGTATCCCGAGAAGAGCCAAGGATTCTAGAATAGAATCCTGAGCGGATCAAGGGATGCAAGAGCCGAGATGTTTTTTTTTCACGTGTTAGGTACTCTTCTTTTTATCATTGACTGCGAGAAAGTAATTACGACTCTGTGATTATGAATCAAATATGGCTAATACATAAAAGAACAATAGAAAACAAAAGAACTAGAAATTAATTGTAAAATTAAAACAGTTTTTGAAACTTAGTTTTTTTTTATTCACTCAGTGAAACAAAGAGCGTTTTATTCACTGTTTTTGAAGAATCGCGAGCCCTTTGTAGAGTGTCAATTGTAAAAAAAACATACGCATCGAATTGAGAACCTCCTCCTTTTTTGAAGTTGATTAAAAAGGTCTTTAATTAGTATTTTGTTAGCTTGTGCTTTAGAGAAATTTCACGAAGCCAAGCCCAATGTAACTTACAAGCAATATTTAGTATGGGAATAGTGAAGTATTCTCGGTCCACTGCCTGGTGTGCTGGCCACGCAAATCCACGTATTCCAGTCACGGACGCTTTTTTAACGGGGCCCCTGCTCCAACTGAAATTACAATCTTTCGCCGACGTGCAACCTATTCTGATTTACCTATTCTGTTGGTTTGTTAGTGACATTGTTAGTTTTTTTGTGGTGGGACGACACTATGTAGTCGTATATAATTTCGTCATTTTTTTTTCAATTTCTTACGCTACCCTACCTTTTACTTGCATCGGCTGACTGGCGCTATAATGACTAATACTTCCACTAATCTCTTAACTCTTGGTTTCGAAATGAAAAATGAATTTTGGACTAAAGTAGACATTTATGCGTTTGTGCTATTTTTGAGAGTATTATATGAAAAAAAGAGACATTTTACTCTTTGACTCAGCATCTCTTGACCACCCTATGCCGTACCAATGTTTAGCTATGTTTTTACTAGTCTTAAAACTATAAAGAGGAGTGATACAATTACTATATTTAACGTTGAATTATTGGATACTTTTAATACTACACTTTAGAATCCATCTCGCATTTGGCTTTCGATCTGTCTGCATAACGTAATTTGGTTAGCTTAGAAGTTTTTAAATTCGATTTTAAACCCGTCTCACAGTAAACACAAACAAATCGTAAAGTTTGTGCCCGTAAACCGACGTGCACCTTAGTTTATACAAAGGAGATTGCTACTTTTACGTCGGTGTCGCGTTATAGCACTTCTTATTATCCGTTTGTGATATAAACACTTTTACGAGTTGGACGTATAATGCAAATAATGTTTAATGCACATGCTGTTAAATGCCGGTTATTTCGATGGAGGGGACGTATTGTGAAATTTACGAAATTTAAAGAATACAAATACAACCCACCATCGTCACCTTTAGGTCTGTGAGACCGACTGTTTTTAAAAATCGAATAAGTATAATATTTTTGTTTTTCGACGATAATTTATTTAAATAATATTATTGTTTATCGACGCGGTTTCTAATAGCTGCTGGTGCGTTGCACGTCCCGATCTTTCAGCTTCAAATACATGATAAATTTGTTGTCTGAACATAAGTAAAATATATATTATGTCAAACAGATTCTGCAAATAAACGGAGGATATGCACTTTTTCTGTTGATGTTTATATTCGAAATTTATGTAGAATGCCTTTTATTGTTTATTTCGTGTTCTTGGTGTCAAAATACTAACAAGAGTATAATTATTGATGAAAATGTGGGTTTTTTTTTCACGTTGCTAAATTGTTAATTGTTATGTGTAAAACGGTAATATTGTTATGTTTTGAGTAAAATCATTTCAAAATGTCAAGCAAACAAGCGTCGATGGCGTTGTGCGTAAGGCCGTCGGCTTCCAATCGGAAGGTAGTGGTTCAAACTCCGCCACATACCAATGTGTTTTCAAAATTTGAATTCAAATGTACGTTTATTCGACGCTTTTACGGTGAATAAAAACATCGTGAGAAAACCTGCACACACTGTGAAGAAAGAAATTCTTTACGTGTGAAGTCGACCAACCCGCACTTGGCCAGCGTGGTTGACTAAGGCCTAATCGCCCTAGTTTAGGGTAGGCTCGTGCCCCTCAGTGGGGACGTATATGAGCTGTTAATGATGATGGATAAGCAAGCAGTGATTAATAAATAATACATTGTTACCCTAGGGGTAAAAGTAACTTATTTAGTCCTGAAACGGTAAAAATCTCGTTTAACAGTGTTTGTTATCGAACTCCTCCGCAACGGCATGACCGATTTTTATGAATTTTTTTGTGTATTTTAGTAAGTCTGAAAATAGGTTGTAGGCTATTTTTTATACCTCTGGATATGTGATATTTTTTTGGCAATTATTATGGCGAAACGTAGTTCGCGGACACAGCTAGTGTAAAATAAACTTCACTAATTTTTTCTTTAGCTAATTCATGTTTTTATTTTTAGTTTCCCTGTATGCGTAATGATAAGCACAGTGTTTACCTCGAGTTATGGACTTATTTAGTCCCGAGACGGGACGCCCTCGCTACGCTCGGACGCCAAATCCCGTCTCGGGACTAAATAAGTTTCTTTCACCCCTAGGGTAACAATGTACTATTACTAATAGCCATTTGGATAGGCATCAATAAAAATAAATTTAAAAAATCTACCACTGAAAACCCCGCTGCTTGAGACTGGCGTGGCGTCACATATGATGTAAGTCAAATAGACTTCACCAGTAGTGGGTTAAATATTTAATTTTATTCGTAAATTAGACATAGTTATGGTTAGGCTAGATAGCCTCATGTACGCACTAATTGATTCATGTATCAAACAAAACGGTTCCGAATAACAAAGGAAAATCGAAAATAAACAAAGTATTACGTAAATACAAAAAATACAATGAGATATTTTTTACTCTCCCGTCTTTAATTCCAAGCATAAAACAACTTTATTAAGCCCGTGTTTACGACGAAGTATTTTTTGACAATAGACGCTTCATTATCTTTCGCCGACACGGTGAAACTTATAAATCATTTATTCTTTCCTCCGGCGACGAGGAGATTAAGAAAACAATGGATGACAATCTATCAACAGGAGTCCATTTAAGGAGACAAAAGCCAACAGAAGAACCGAGTGAAGTGGACCGTTTTATATCATATTTATCTTTAATTACTACACGACGGTGCACGAAAAAGTAAGAGTATAATTCAGACGTCGCTCGAAGGAGGAATCCGGAAGCACAAATAGCGATTTTCTTTTGTTAGTCCATTATTCTCCGAGGAATTCATTATTGTTACCGCGCGGCTCGCCTCAAGAGGGAATGGTGCAAACATTCGGTAAGTATTGCTTTATGATGTTAGACAGTAAATACTCCTTCGAGTATGCGCGTATTTTATTCAGAGAGCGATTTCAATTTCGATACCTTTTTCGGAGGTCAATATACATTTAGGTTATATGATTACTCACGGCAACTGATATTTTAATGTGAATATTTCGATGTTTGTTACTCAGTCAATCAGAATTATTTATTAGATAAACGAATTTTAATCAATTCTTAGCAAATAGTCTTTTTAATCAGCGTCAGTAAGTGATTGCTAGCCAAAAAATAAAGTTAGAGGAAATGAAGGCACGATCGGAATTAAGTATTAACTTATAGTTTAAATGAATTTTATTGGTGTTTTACCATTGAAAAGAGGCATTATCCCGAATCACATGCTACTTTTTATTCCCGAATTTACACCGGATCGGGACTACGTAGCTGCTGAGAAAGTCAGTTTTTAATAAAGTTAACAGAAAAAAACTTTGCTTTTCGGAAAGGATAGACGAAATTGTAATAAGACATTTATTTTACGACGCGTAAGCTGATCTCGAGCGTTTTCAAAAGAGATTGGATCTAACATCCTAAACGATTGTCTAAGCTGGCGTTGGTGTGAGCGGTGCCGACCCGAAAACACGGAGGGCGGTATCGAAACGGCTCAACCGACAATAAAGAGACGATAACATTTCTCTGATGAAAACTGAAGGGTTGTAAAATTTTACGAGCATCCAACGTCTCTAGTGTGAAATTTAATTAGAGACGTGTCAGAAATGTCGTGATGCGGTGTTTAATAATGCCCTGTGTCCCCCCGCGGCGATTTATGGCAAAGTCGGGGCTTGGAGGACTATCGTTAAAACATGAACGCGAATTAAAGTTTTAATTTGAATTTGACGTTTAAATCATCCTCAGATGTAAGCGAAAAGCCAATACGACGCCAGTGAATTCTAAAGCTTGCTTAATTCATTGCCTATAAGCATGGTGATTAAAGATAACAGGAGACTTACAGTCATGCTGAATTGATATTAATATGCACAATATTACCAACGCGTACATGGGTTACGCCGTAACTCGTAGATGAGTTACGCTGTAGCACGTAGATGGGTTACGCTGTAGCGCGTAGATGAGTTAGGCCGTAGTGCGTAGATAAGTTATGCCGTAGCGCGTAGGTGAGTTACGCCATAGCAAGTAGCTATGTAAAACCAATTCTCGGACAGTTACGCTACAAGATACATAGGAATCGGAATATTTGGTTCGACACAATATTAATAGGGTTTTAAAAATGAAACTGCAGTTACAAAGTTTTAATATTGTTTATTTCAAAGAACACGTTTCAAAGTAGTGTCGATTTTGAATTAAAGTTGGCGTGAGTGATTCAAAATTTAGAAAATGAGCAACATACGTTTGTTTAACTTTCACTTAATTTTTCATTTGGTATTAAGTTCAAAATTAATAGATTTAAAACAATAGTAATTTTTGAAAATGAGTAACAGAAACACTACATGATTCCAATGCTGTGTTTAGGAAGGATATAGCTTACAAACGCACCATGCAGTTGTAGATTTTTATCGTTTTCGTAGTGGAAATGTCAACTTAAAGAACCCTGAGGAAAACCAGCCACTAAGGTAAAAACGATGTATTGAGTGGAAGCCGATCCTTATAAGGTACGAATTACAGCATAGTTTGACCCATTCTATGCCACGTGATTTGATTAATTTGCAAGGAGAAGCGCTTTATGAGGCTTGCATTACTTTGTTGTACCCGGTACGGAAATAAAGGGATTTTGGGGTAAATTTTGACGTATGATCTGAAGTCTGAGTGCTTAGCTAAACTTACCCATAGAAAAATGATAGTAATTTTTTACATAGTTTGTTAAGTTAAAGCCCCAAGGGTTCGATCGCAATGACCTTCCCACGAGATGGCAGAGATGTTGTCTATACATGTGGGTAAATACTTTGATTAAATAATAATATATTAGGTCCTTACATATGAAAAAAGCAATTTGCAGAACTGGCCGCTTTGTTCTCAAATATCTGGCATTTGGTTCGGAATTCCAAATTCAAAATTATTTTAAATTAAAGCTCGTGTATTTCTGCTTTGATTCTTATGATGTTGTGACTTGTTATCGCACTGTTTGATTTTTCTTTGACATCATTCTGGTGCACAAAATGGAAAATTTAAAATATCGCGTTTTTAACCAATATTAGTTCCGCCTTGGCATTAGCGCTGCATATGCAGCTTGAAGGACTAAACATGTATATAGGAAAACTACTATAAAAGCAAGAAAGCTGAGCTTGTGATTTCAATGTTTTTGTTCTGGAAATTTTCGACCTACATAACAAACCTCGTGGACGGCTGAAAATCCTAGTTCATAAAGAAAGAAGTCATTTATTCACGGCACAAAAGACACATATATTAATTATAGGTTTTGAAATGGCGATAAGAAACAGAGGAGCAAAGTTAACATTAAGCAATATAAAAAAAGGGAGCTGTGATGATGATGATGAAAGAAATTGGAAAGTGAGCAGGCTCCAGAAAATGCACATCACCCAGGTGAACCAAGCCAAATTTGGCTCAGAAAAAGGTGTTTGGTAGTCCAGTGTAGATGATTACGGAAGGTCTGTATTGTAAAAGGTTGTAAAACATGACGGAAAAGACATTAAACATACGAGACTAGTCAATCTCCCTAGTCCCTGCTGCTTCAGCACAACGCTATACCGCATACTTCACGACAAACGGTCGCCAAGTTAGAGGAGCTGCGATTGGGATGTCTCCGACACCCACAAAACTTTCCGGACCTTGCTTCAACACATTTCTACTTATTCGGACAATTTTTTACAAGGAAAAAAAATTAATTCCGTCGAGGCAGTCCAAACTGCCATCAATATTTTTCTAACTACATTTATTGAAACTTCCATAATGTTAATAAACAAACAATACACCAGTTAAGAACCCCAAACAGATGAATTTGCAAGCAAAAGCTAGAATGCAACCTCACCGAGTATATTCGTTTTAAAGGACATTGCTCTGCGTCCATACATTGTTCGCCCCAATACCAACAGCAGTGAAAAAATGATTTTCGTATAATTAAACTTCAGTAAATACTGTACGTACACATCAATTACTACGGACAAGCTTCGAAATCGAAATATTATATCAAAATGAATCAGATTTTGAGGTTAGTCAAAGTAACACTTTATTTCGTTAGAACAATACACATAGTCCATACCTATACAATAATTAAACTAATGATTATTGCAATCAATCAAAGAACGTTATTATAGCCACGTAGTAAAGTACAAGAAATCTCGAAATTATAAAGCAAGTCAAAAAACAACGAACCATCAACGACCTAACAAGCGACAGCGCGTGAGTAGTCAATTGACGTATGTTTTAAATTAATTTACGTTGTAAATTGTGAAAGAAGTTATGAAAAATATAATGTATACAAATAAATAAATGTCCGAACCTACATAGATAGAAAGTACTTTTAGATATTTTTGATTTGTCCGTCAAATACATATATTTGTAATCAGTGTTATAAAATATGCATATAATTATGACGTAAATGAAATCTTTGTTGGTCGTGGGGCGATTTTCGACATTGTCCTTTGAAATGACATGACAGTTAACCTCAAGATCACTATGACTGACCAAGTACTTAAAACAAAGCTTTTAAGAAAATAAAGATCATAAAACCACCGTATTTTTAACGTAAAGAAGTTTTACTACGAATTCTTCGTAGAGGGGTCTTTGAAGATTATTCGTTCTTTGAATAGATGAAAAAGTTGATTGAGAAGCTATATGGCTTCATCAATAGTTTACTTACAGCCATTTGTGTTAAGGTTTAGGTATGTATATCGCACGGTCAGCCACGGCGCGGCCTGCGTTCTTGCGGGCCAAACGCCGTGGGATGTCGATGCACGCGTCCATGCGGAGGTGGATCGTCATCGGGTTGCCATTAAAGAACGGGGGGAACGATCCGCTCCTGAGGAAGTGGAGCGGGTTCGTACCCAGGCGCAGAGGGAGGCTCTGCGTCGATGGGGCGAGGCACTCGCCTTCCCAGCTGCCGGCCACCGGACGATCGACGCGATTCGTTCGGTGTTGGAGGAGTGGGTAGGGCGCCGGCAGGGCAGTCTCTCATTCCGTATGGTGCAGGTACTGACCGGACATGGTTGTTTTGGTCACTACCTGCACCGAGTCGCGCGTCGGGAGGAAACGCCGCAGTGTCATCACTGCGACGCTCCCGACGACACTGCCGAGCACACCCTGTTGGTGTGCCCGGCCTGGCGACGCCAGCGCACTGTGGGACATCCATAGGTCATAAATCTTAAAAACCTGCTTTCTTGTTTTACATTTTATTCCTTGTCGTTACATTGGATAGTTGCGGTACCTTCTGAAACTATAAATAGGTCAGTAATTAGAGTGCGCCTTCATTATCTATTGTGCATTCAAAGAGAGCGCATCGCCAATCGTAAATACTGTTATCAGTGAGTCATTAAAAAGCGTGACGTCATTTGTTGTCATTGCGGGACCTGTGAGTGCTGTGTGAGTTTTTTCTGAAATGGATATCCAAGAACAGGGTATGTAATAATTAATATTTTTATTTTAATTGTATCTTAGTATATATTTTCTTTAGTATGTCATTGCTACGAGGCAACTTTTCTTGGAGTATTATATTTTAATATTCAAAGTTTGAATAAACTTTTAAATATGTTCCCACTCGCTCCGACTATGGAGGTATATTGCACCATAATCTTTAGACTTTCTTATCTTAGGAAAATTAAAACTTGGCTGCCCTTATCTGCCCTTTTGGCGATGACAAGGGTGCTACGGTTGCCAGATTATCTCGTAGCATTTGCTACGAAATTAGTTTATTTAGTCTTAGTGCTTTGTGTAGGTTTTGTGACTGAATTTTAACCGTTTTTTTTTTGTTTTAGGTAATTTATATATATGCTCGTTTTCAAGAATGCATATTCTTGAAATATGGCTAACTGTCAATACCGATAATGACTCGGAAAAGTGTCGTCAAGTCCTACAAAGTTTGTTGACTACTCTGAACGACGATGCTGAGAACATTGATATTCATTATTTAGAGAAAATTGTTAATAATTTATGTAAAGCTATTGCTCGATTCTGGAAAAAATGTAATAGGGATAAAACCAAGCTTTTATATAAGAATTCCGATTGGTTTAATGTTATTGAAAAAATTCAACTTGTGAAAAACAATAAGCAATGTACTCCGTCTGAAACGTCGCCGTGTCATTAGTCTATTAGTCTATTAGTCTCGACATCGCCAAAGCTTTTGATAGAGTCTGGCACAAGGCTCTTCTTTCCAAGCTTCCGGCATACGGATTACCCGCGCAGTTCTGTACGTGGATTGCCAGCTTCCTCCACGAGCGTAGAATTCGCGTTGTCGTTGACGGCTGCGCTTCGCGGTTCGTGGCAGTGAACGCTGGTGTTCCGCAAGGCTCCGTTCTATCCCCCACATTGTTTCTTCTGCATATCAATGATATGCTTTCCTTGGGAGCTATACATTGCTATGCAGACGACAGTACAGTGCATGGGGGATATCACGGAGCCTCGGGGGCTGCTCGTGGTGATATTGGTAGGGAAAGGCAGAATCTTATCATTGAGCTCAACAGGACGCTGGACCTCGTCTCCGAATGGGGCTCCAACAATCTTGTTGAGTTCAATGCTAAGAAAACACAGGTGTGCGTGTTCTCGGCGAAAAGGTCACCTTTCCTCCCCCTTCCTTCTCTTCAGGGCACAACCCTTCACACACAGAGCAACATCACCTTGCTCGGAATGAACATTCGCTGCGATCTGAACCCCAGAGACTACATCGAATCCGTCATAACTACTGCCTCACGGAAACTCGGTGTCCTGAACAAGGTGCGTAGGTATTTTGCGCCGGACCAACTATGCTTGTTGTATAAAACTCAGGTTAGGTCTTGCGTGGAATATTGCTCGCACCTTTGGGACGGCTCCGCTCAGTACCTCCTCGATGCTCTGGACAGATTGCAGCGTCGCGCTATTCGCATAATTGGCGATGTAGAGGCAACTAACACCCTCGAGCCTCTACAACTTCGTCGTGACATCGCCTCTCTTAGCGCCTTTTACCGAATGTTCCATGGGGAATGCTCTGAGGAGCTCTTTAACCTTATCCCTCCCTCTCCATTCCTTAACAGAAACACGCGTAAGGGCCTTCGGAGTCATCCGTACACTGTGTCCTCCTTTTCACACCGTACCAAGAAATTCCAAGATTCCTTCTTCTGTCGTTCATCCCACACTTGGAATTCTCTACCTGCGCACGTGTTTCCTCCATCCTACAACATGGGTTCCTTCAAAAGAGGCGTGAAAAAGCATCTTTTGGGCCGGCAAGGGGCGGGCAGGTAGGAGAGTGGATGTCGTCCCTACTCTATCTGTCAACTCATTTGGGCCTCTTTCACCGCTTAACATCAGGCGGGAGGAGGTCATTTGCCGGGCCATCCATAAAAAAAAAAAAAAAAAAAAAAAATTCACGTGGTCGTCCTCGAAAACCTTTTACGCAATGTAGTAAAAGGACTAAACGTCGGAGAGTAGCTGATTTGTCAAAGTCTGATGATTCTACTGTGAGTGCATTGCTTGATGTTTCAGACTGTTCATTCGATTCGTGTATATCTAGAGTTAGCACTGATGATGTCTTGTCACTTGTGACTGATGCTCAGTTGACAAAACATCAGTATTTATTAATTAAAAACTTTGTTAATAGTAAGATTTCTCCTAATATTACCATGTTACCAACAAATTACTAAAGTGAAACAGAGATGTTACCCTTCTAATATAACTGTTTCCGAGTCTTCAGCTGAAGTTGAATTACAAAGTCTTTTTGATCACACAGCTTCTCGAATCCTTGAATCTCAAAAAGAGGTCTTAGATCAGATTCCTGATGATTGTTTGTCTAATATCTCTTTACTTGGGAAATGGGGATTCGATGGCAGCACTGGACATAGTGAATACAAACAATTTTTTTCAGATTCAACTTTAGAAGATAGTAGTTTGTTTGTAACATCTTATGTACCCCTTCAAATTATTGTAAAATTAGCTGAAGATAATTGTAAAATTTTATGGAAAAATCCTCGACCCTCTTCCACTAGGTACTGCCGTCCTATTCGATTTCAATTTTTGAAAGAAAGCACAGCAGTGTCTTTGCAAGAGGAAGCTTATTTTAAGGATAAAATTGAAAGTTTGCAACCTACTTTTATTCAGATCGACAATCGTGAATTGGTCGTTTCTCATAAGTTGCAGCTTTCAATGGTAGATGGTAAAATTTGTAGTGCTTTAAGTGAAACATCTACAAGTAGATGTTATATATGTAATGCTACCCCTAAAGAGATGAATAAAATAGACGAATGTTTACAAAAACCTGTAATAGAGAGTTGATACCAATTTGGATTATCACCACTACATTCTTGGATACGTTTCTTCGAATATTTTATTCATCTTTCATATAGATTAGACATAAAAAAATGGCAAGTTAGGCTAGATAGTGATAAACAATTGTTATCAAATAAAAAACAATATGTACAGTCCCAGTTTAGGGAACGATTAGGTTTAATAGTTGACAAGCCGCGTAGTGGTGGAAGCGGGACGTCTAACGACGGAAACACGGCCAGGAAGTTTTTTTTGGAATCAGCTGTATCTGCTGAAATTACAGGTTTGAATAAGGATCTCATAGATCGTTGTTGTGTAATATTACAAACGTTATCTTCTGGACATAAAATTAATGAATGCAAGTTTAAAGACTATGCATTACAAACAGCATACAGCCTGGTCGAGGAATATCCGTGGTATAGTCTTCCTGCTTCTGTCCACAAGGTGCTCGTACATGGATCAGATATTATAAGTTATGCATTGTTATCTATAGGAGAACTTTCCGAAGAAGCTGCTGAAGCGACAAATAAGTATATCAAAATTTATAGACGAAGTCACACTCGAAAAATGTCACGTGAAGTTACCAATCAAGATTTAATACAACGACTATTATTACATTCAGATCCTTATATTACAAGTCTTCGGAAACTTCCCCCTAAAAAGAAAAATACTCTGTCACAAAGTGTAATAGAATTGTTACATGTTTAATATTGTTAGAATAAGAATAATTTATTTGTATTTTGTTAGTTGTTTTGTTTTTTTTTGTATTTAATTAATTTTAATTTATTTATTTCTATTATTTTATTATAATTAAATAATGTTATCAATGTTTTGACTCTTATTTTATTTAAAATATATGTTTTACATTCCAATTTTTAAGTGTTTGTTCATGATAAATTTAGGTAAAAGTATGTTATTGTTTATATTTGTTTTTTACTGAAGTAAACGTTTTTTATTCCGTAAATACATGTACTTCTTTCATTTTAATGTTCCTAAAACACTTTTACAACTATAAGTCACTAAAATAATACAATGTATTGATAGTAACAGGACTTTAACTATTTATGACCGCCCTTGTATGGAGCGTGTCCCTCTGTGCACTGGAGTCAAATTATTAAGCTTTAGAGTGCTCTTGTGAGTAGCGTTGGAGCTCGAAACCCGCCGAGTGCGTCTAACAAGCTTGTCATTTCTAAACATCAAAATTTGCGACAGTACTAGTACTACCTTTGAACAAGAAATATCAAGCACTTTCTTAAAAAATAAGTTTTGACGTGAAACGTGAAATAAAATTACTTATGAATAAGTATTACATTAAATAAAAAAGTTGAAATGAAAGCTAAAAAAAACTCCACGTAGTTATGGTTTCGTGTCTTTCACTGTGAAAATTCGAAACAGCTCGCATTTCTAATAAGAATCTGAAGCGGTGTTCCAAGAATTTCATTCGAATTCACAAATTTCTTGATCTGAACAGGATTAAACTAAAAATGTCCAGTAAGCTAATCACACGCACGGGTGAATGTAATTCAAGTCTGAAATACTCTTTACATTTGTGTTGGAAAATTATACAAAGCTATTTTATATTTGAATACTCTATAGAATCAGACAAGTAGAAATGACGTACCTATTCTGAAGGAACGATAATTTGACCCGACCTGTAATTTTGGCTCGTTGAGAGACCCAGACCAGCAAGCTTGACCCGAGCGTGAGTTGAATTCTAAGTATCAACTACAAGCAGTAAGCTAGAATACACACGTGAAAAGCCGCAGTATTACTACGAACTTGTTTATGTTTAATATTCAGCTTTATAAAAGCTAGACTAGACTAAGAAATTAAAACATTTAGACCACTAGAGAAAATTTGCCTAATAACTTCTGAGCTTTTCATTTCTTCAAACACCACAAATGTTGAAAACAAATTAAAACAATCACGCATTGCAAGAAACTGCTCTGTTATTCGGTTTTAATTGCTGCCAGAAACAAAAGAGATTCAATGACAATTTACACTGACAAAGGGTTGGTTTCCAAGAGGATTTTTCATTCGTCTATCTTTATCAACCCTTCTGAGCTGACTGAATAGTAGTATTTGAATATTAATGAGTAGAGAATATTTGATTTGTTTTATGTTCTGCAGACGTTTCCGGAATAGACACAGAGTAGCTTGAATATTCACCGTGTGAAAATCAGAGATCAAAATTTTACTAATTACCTTTTTTGAGACTTTTACAAAGCTTTACGAAAAAATGCTGTCTTTGAAACACTGAATATTTATTTTACTTAAATTTGTGAAACACTACAAAAAATATAACAATTATTAAAATATATCTTACAATAATTAATATTCGAATTTGTATAATTAATTTTTTAATTCCCCTTACATTCTTTTTCACAGTCCCAACGGTACGGGGGATTTCAAAATTAATTATAAAGTTTAAAATGTTACCATAAATTTTATATGACTGTGTTAACATGGTTAGGCTTCGGCTTGATAGGGTATTGACCAAACACGTTGGGTATATATAGGTATATATAGGTTACACAAATGTTTTACGAGCATTCCTTTATTAATGATCCGAAATTCAAAATATAATGTCACCACAAGTCTATATGCTATTATTATGAACAAGCATTTGCAGCATAAAGACCTAATTTTATAGCAGAATCAAATAAAACATTAATTTGCTTTAAATTATATTAAGATATTTTTATAGATGTGACATTTTATTGAAGTTTGTAAAATGCTTAGTTTTTTATCAACTATCATTAGTAGTAAAATTCTTTATTCAGGTATTTATACTTAAATAACTACGTGAACCCATTACACGTGACAGAGTCTGGTGGTTTTAATTACAAATCGCACTTAGGATACGATGCTTAATATTATGCATACGAGTACCAGGGTCGCATAACTCTGTGGAAGGTATTAGTCGACATCTGCTCCTACGGTCTTCCATACGAAGTTGAGTTAATTGGGGCCCTGTTGCCGGTGGTTTAATAATCCCGCCCTAGCTGACTTGAGCTCTAAATTGATATAAATGAATACGCCGGCGCTAATTTGAAAGTGGATGCTGGACACTAGATAAATGTGAGTCTGAGTTTTGTCTGCGAACTTTTTATTCGTTATGCAATTTGAGAATGCCTGACAAACATAAAAAAAAGCATTGAATGTAAATCACTAAGCTTATAAATAGATAATAAATAATTTCACAACAGTTGTACTTATCAATATAATAAAAAAAAAATCTCAGTTTGTAATTTAGTTGCCAAATTTTATTACATATTTATCTATTATTTAGGTATTTTGGAAGAGGTAACCACATTTGAGTGAAAGGCAGAAATTAGTGGTTATTATTATTATTACTTACTATTATTAGTAGTTATTTTATTGTTCTTGTTTTATTTTATTTTATACAACTAAGATGGCATACAAGCATACTGCCTGCCTGATGGTAAGTGTATATAGTACCTACGGGATTCTTGTAATATTTACAGCAAATCTGCAACCCCCGCAAGATCAACGGTGTCTGGTGGTGCCCAAAGTAGACTCCACCACGTCGGCGTTTCACCGAATAATGATGCTGAATTTCATAACCGACTACCAGCTCCTAGAAAATTGGTATTACTTACCTTGGATCCGTTCGGTCTCCGTATGTAGCCGGTGGACTTCCTGAGCTAGCTCGAAGGAAGTCGCGGTTCCTGAAGGGCTGCTGTCTGACCGAACCGGATGGTACACTTGCCTATTAGGCCACCAATACCCGAACTCATTAACGGACACAAAAACTTTGATACACTATTCACCGACACTAAAACTTGGCGGAACCTCGCACCAACAATCACTTGGTGCGCCGCGCAATACTATTTGTTATATATTTCTCGAAACGAAAACTCACCGCCCGGTGGTCTAACCTATTTCAATGTCATTCCGTATTCGACTCGACTGACATGTTACATGCGGCCGGCCGCCACAGGCTCTCACTGCACAGACTATAATGCCGTGTTGCCACTCGCTCTTCCTCGAGCGTAAACAGTGTCCTTGTGACATAAATTGTAAAGTCACGGTAACCATTGAAGTACTGCTAAGCTTTGAAATACTTTAAACAGTAGCTAGTGTGACACTCAATCAAAGAACAAATTTTCAACCCCTAGATTACTCCTTTACGAATTGATTTTTCAAACACGCCTAAACAAATGTTCGCTCATTTCTAATTATCAGCTTCAATACAAACTTTCATTCCTATAGCTTAAAAATGAAAGAATGCCATACAAACTTTAAGCCCCTTCCCCACCCCATTCAAAGGTCAAATGGATTTTAAGATTTCGTGATTTATATCAGGTATTTTTGGTATAGTTATAAAACTGGTGGATATTTAATAGACCAAAACATTACATCTCATTTCATAATTATGCGTCTATGTCTGTGTTTTTTGTTGATTTATTTGATCGAAAATGAACTATTTACTTTGCTAAACAAAAAATATTATCCTATTAATTCACTTTCCTCTGAAAATAGTTTTTTTGTCACGAACACAAATAACATTAAGCAGCAAATTCTTAATGGCAGGATTGTTAAAATTATTTCATATGTAAAAGCAATGATACGAAATATAACCGAATCTGCATAATAAGCAATTAATGTCCTCCTAACCGATATTCGGTCACGGCGGCCAATCTCCACAGAGACTAGCCATCTGCGCAGGAGATATTATAGTGCACAAGTGACTGCGCAAACGCAAGTGCACTCTCAGTTCCTTCACTCGCCTAGTCCGATGGGACGGTTAACCGACACGACCGGGGCGAGATCAGGCGCAGGACCCACTGTTTAACGTGCCTTCCGAAGCACGGAGGAGCTTGAGCTGTTTCTTATTTTGGTCACCCATCCTAGGACTGACCACAGCGAACGTTGCTTAACCTTAGCAATCGTTCGCTGAGCGCACGCGCCAATGCGCCACCAAGCTCCTCAATTATGAATACGATTATTTATTCGCAGACGTAATGAAAAGAGCCTTAGAAACTCAAGAGATTTTTGAGATTAACTGAGCTACAAAACGTGGTGCTAAGGAGGCTCTACGCCTTAATTGAATAATTATAATTATACAATTAGGCAGTAATTTACACCATTCAAATGAGCGTAATTAAAAGTAGTATTTCATTTTTAACTCACCTTACTTTAATTGTAGGCAACTTGTTTCACTGGTTTTAATTATTTGGCGAATGTCGTTATAGTGTTAGAGCAAGATTTCGCTCAGCTCAATTTTTTTTCCATTCTTTTGGCGAGATCGTAATATTTTATTTATGTTCAATACTAGAAAAAAAACCACTATTACACAAACACTATTAAACTAAAGCATCCTCTTAATTATTATCAAACTGTTAAAATTTGTAATAATAAAATGTTTCATTTCATCTTTTATTGTTGCTAGCTGTATATTTATATGTGTGCTTAAATAATGTAAAATCCGTGGCTTACCTATTTATTATTGTTTAAACATTAGTCATGTTAAAGAGCTGTGGATTTTTGTAAATAAAAAAACCTATTTGCAGAATTCGATGTCACAGTTTTCTCTTAGAGTTCCTATTATTTATTTACGATTACCAGTAAAGTTACAGTACAAATAAAAGTAAGAAAACATCAACAAAAACTTCCAAAGTATTATTAAAAATAACGTTAGATATATTAAAACAACGTTATTATCAATTAACGTAGATTATTTATAACATATAACGTTAAATGATACAACATGCATTTAGTAACAATACAACAAAGATAATAATCAATTAACCCGATATAAATGTCCACTTACAAACTACACTCAACAACACAATAACAACAAAATCACAGCACGGAATGTAGTTATGAACGCGCGAACAATTTCAACAATAAATTCGAAACGAATTCCATAACGACCGTCGTTTGAGTTTCGAATAGTTGGCAACTATAATCGAAGCGTAAACAAGTGATGATTAACGAAGTACAATAACCGTCAGCCGCAAGCCTGGAATGCAATCAGCATTTGGTTAATTAATAATTCTAGACCGGTCGGAGGACATAAAGTCTGCGGTCCCACCCTCCCTATTAGTACCCCGTTTTAATACTGCCCACATTTAAGTAAAGGCGCTCCTTCCATATTAATTCCAAGACTAGTCCATTGTTCTAAGAAATAATATCGAAATCGCTCAGTGAATGGAGCTCCCTAGCTTAGCGTTGAATTTCTTTTTCTTATTTATATGTGTTTGCTATTGTTGTACCTTGTGAAAAATTCATAATCGTTCGGGGACCTTTTAAGATGCTTACTAGAAATGACGAGACTATGGAGAACAAGATGAGTATTTTTATGTTATTTTCAATAGCGACAAGTTAATACTATTGTTATATCGATTTTTTGAACGGTTAATTTCCACATTGGCACAAAATTGGAACCATATTGTGGTGATTTTGAGTGAACCAATCTAATCGGTGCTAGCTAATTTTCTCAAAATACGGATCCATTTTGTCGTTAGGCGTAAATAAGCGTATGAAAAATCACAATCTCAATGTCGATCGATTGGAAATGGTTTGAGAGTTACAGGGTCGCCTGCTTGGTTACCATTGTCTTACCTATTTCTGCCGCAAAGCAGCAGTGCTTGCATTGCTCTATTCCAGTTTGAAGGGTAAGATAAATATGGCAGTGACATTACTGAGTACCGTGACTTTATATGTCACAAGTTGGCAACGTACACCGTAGTTCTTGTGGGGGTTGCAGTTTTGCTGCGAATCTCACGAGAACCATATGTACTCGGGTCGTCTGCTTGGGCACCTCCGTCCTACCTATTTCTGGCGCAAAGCAGGAGCGCTTGCATAGCTGTGTTCCGGTTTACCGTGACTACATCTTATGTCACCAGTTGGCAACGTATACTGTTGCAGTTTTGCTGCGAATCTCGAAGGAGCCACATGTACTATAGGTGACTGTTACCACTTACCATTAGGTGGGCAGTCTGCTTGTTTGCCAAATTAGTAGCAATAAAAAAAATGTACTGTGGTGACTGTCACCACTTACCACCAGGTGGGCAGTATGCTGTTTGCCAACTTAGTTGTATAAAAAACATGATAACGCCAATCAAATCTCCTTCAGCATCCCTTTGAGACTTTGTGTGCCCGCTGCTGGGATTTATACAAATGGTACAGTCAGCAACATGTTAAACTTTACATTAAAATCACGAAAGTCGTCGCTATCACAAGTGACATAAGAGCGGTTACAAGGGTAACATGTGAAATCTGGCGTATTGTTGTGTACATTCATAGAAATATTCCGTAGATAAATAAATAAATAAGAGCGTTGGTGGCGCTATGGACTCGGCACTTGACTTCCAATCGGGAGGTCCGGGACCGCCATGTACCGATGTGTTTTTAGTTTTCGAATTTCATATGTACATTTGTGTGACGCTCCTACGGTGAAGGAAAATATCGCGAGGCAACCTGCATACATCTGCTGAGGAGCTTGGTAGCGCATTGGCGCGTGCGCTCAGCGAACGATTGCTAAGGTTAAGCAACATTGGCTGTGGTCAGTCTTATGATGGGTGACCAAAATACGAAACACCTCAAGCTCCTCCGTGCTTCGGAAGGCACGTTAAGCAGTGGGTCCTGCGCCTGATCTCGCCCCGGTCGTGTCGGCTAACCGTCCCATATATCGGACTAGGTGAGTGAAGGAACAGAGAGTGCACTTGCGTTTGCGTAGTCACTTGTGCACTATAATATCTCCTGCGCAGATGGCTAGTCTCTGTTGAGATTGGCCGCCGTGACCGAATATCGGTTAGGAGGACATTACATCTGCGAAGAAATTTAAAAGGTGTATGTGAAGTCGACCAATACGCACTCGGCCAGCGTGGTTGACTAAGGCCTAATCACCCTAACAGTAGGTTCGAGCCCCTCGGTGGGGACGTATATGAGCTGTTATGATGATGATGATAAAATAAATATGAAATTTAAAGTCAGACATCAAAATGTCCTTTATTTTTTGCGCTTTCCTTGTATGGTTGTAAGCGATACCTATACTTTTTGGGTTACGTTCCTCAAAAGGAAAACGATTCTTATAGGATTATTTCGTTGTCGGTCTGTCCGTCTGTCTGTCAAAGCCCTTTTTTTATAAACGCCTAGAGATATCAAATTGAAATTTATATCAAATACTCAGATCTACGGTCTCTTTCAGCTGCGAAGGAATCAAACTTGTATGTCAACGCAATCAAAAGATATGATCGTTTATGTCGCATATTTTGCAATTTCACAAGAGAATCAAAACCTATACGGCCTTGTTAATAAAAATTTTACTCCTTGGATCATTCTCGAATTAGTTACTCCGTATTTTACCTTATTTTGACATATGACGCGGAAGACAAAATAGAGAGTAACTAATCCGAGGAAGATCCAAGGAATAAAATTTTGATTAATAAGTAAGGCCGAGGGTATTTCTCGTTAGGCTAGAATCATCAAATTTGGCAAGAAGCGATGTCGTACAACACAAATTAAGGTAATAAATTGGAAAACCGTAAATATGTAAGTTTTGAAGATTGAAAATTAATTGAATTTTTAAGGAGTAAAAAACCCTTTTTTATTCAACTAACAATAACTTTTATTGAACACACACTCATTACTCACAAACATTTACAAAGATAAAATACTCACCAACTAATTCATAAAGTTTAATGTTATTCTAAACTACTAACATAATAATAATGATAACGAGTATACTGAGCGAAAATCGTAGATTTCGCCGATGCGAAATTTCCACGAAATTCTAATTTCCATTGCTACGATATCTTCGCAGTATGCAACTCTACGAAAAAGCTAGTCAGATTACGGTCGGATGCCGTCTAGCCAGACATTTTCCTATGGCTTTAATGAAACCACGTCATAACGTATCGTGTAATGTTATTATAGCGGAGGAATTTGCACCCGGCCCGGGTCTTCCGAACTTAGGTATTCTGCGCGACGTTTTGGTGCACACTAATATTATAAAGCCATAGAAGTTTGCATGAAAATTATGTGTTAGCCTCGAAATTGCTTTTTCTGAAGTGTAGTTAAAGATTATTTCATTTTATGTGCAACGATAGCGGGATTTGATGAGAAATTTGAGCGGATGGCACTCAATATATTAGGTTGGGGAAAAAGTCTTTTCGCATTATAGTATGTATAAACTTGTAATAAAATCTCTTTGGCTATACTATTTGTATCTGGCTGGTTTTGGTATCATTGAAAGTTTAAATTTTAAAGAACATAATTCCAAATTCAAATTAGGAAAATGTGTGATTTTCATTTGTTTTTCGTACCGCCAAGATGAGTGAATCTAATGAAGAAATTCGATACATTTTAAAATTTTACTACAAAAAAGGTAAAAATGCAACGCAAGCCGCGAAAAAAATTTGCGATGTTTATGGATCTAGTGCAGTGTCTGTGAGAGTAGCACAAATTTGGTTTAAGCGTTTTCAATCCGGAAATTTTGATGTCAAAGATGCACGTCGCTCTGGTCGCCCTATTACAGATAAAATGGATGCCATTTTTGAAAAAGTGGAGCAAGATCGGCATGTCAGTAGTTACGACGTAGCTGAAGAACTGGGAATTGACCACAAAACAGTTTTGGCGCATTTGAAAAAAACTGGGTACACAAAAAAGCTCGACATTTGGGTACCTCACGAGCTCACTGAAAGAAACCTAATGAACCGTGTACTCATTTGTGATTCTTTATTACGACGTAATGAAACCGAACCATTTTTGAAGAAGCTGATAACTGGTGATGAAAAGTGGATCACGTACGACAAGAACGTGCGAAAAAGGTCGTGGTCAAAGGCCGGTCAGGCTTCACAGACTGTGACGAAACCCGGGTTAACTCGCAACAAGGTGATGCTGTGTGTGTGGTGGGATTGGAAGGGCATTATTCATTATGAGCTGTTACCACCAGGCAGGACCATCGATTCTGAACTCTACTGCGAACAACTGATGAGATTAAAGCAAGAAGTTGAGAGAAAGCGGCCGGAATTAATCAACAGAAGGGGTGTGGTTTTTCATCATGATAACGCTAGACCTCACACATCTTTAGCCACTCAGCAAAAATTAAGAGAGTTTGGCAGGGAGGTGTTAATGCATCCGCCGTATAGTCCTGACCTTGCACCTTCAGATTTCCACCTGTTTCGGTCTCTTCAGAATTCTTTAGGCAGTGTCAGGTTAACATCACGAGAGGACTGCCAAAACCACTTGTCGCGGTATTTTGACCAGAAGTCCCAAAATTTCTATAGCAATGGGATCATGTCCCTACCTACAAGATGGCAAAAAGTTATCGAACAAAATGGTACCTACATACTTTAGTTAAATGTAAATAAACTATATTAAAAAATGTTTTGAATTTTCTTAAAAAATGCGAAGAAACTTTTTCCCCAACCTATTATTATAGTTAAACGTTATCTCCCATGACTCTTAAACTTGCCAATATTCTGACAAATGAGCTCATAATCTGGTGATCCCTTAGCGAAGTCCTAGCTCGTTTTACACCGCTGGGCCAGTTCCACTGCCCATTTGTTCCGTGAATTGAGATTTTCTGATCCTGAGTAGGCCTTCCTACGGGGGTGGAGAGTTTTCGGAGAGGGGTGAAATAGTCAACGTGAACTGAACGTGGTGTGAAGGGAATCCTACGACATGCCGAAACAGCTGGCAGTTTTGTCAACTCGTCTTCTTGGTTTATATACGAGGTTCTTTCTTGGTTTACGTCTCGTAATATTCCACCTCTAAAAAGGCTCCATCACCACGTCATGTGGATAAGTTATTGTAGTTTTTTTATGTCATTTGTGTCCGAATAGCGTCTATAGTATCGCAGCCGAGTAGCTGAATTGCTAGAATTGCAATTGCCACACCTTATTTAATTCGTGATAATTATTAGTAGATATTAATTAATTACAAATTTATCATACTGCATTATTAGTTTGACTATTAAATAATTTGGTTTAAAAGTTAAAATATGTCATAAACACATGTCAAGATTATAAGTCACAATGAAAATGTTCAGATACCACTTTACAATGACAATTTTTGCGTGTATATTGCTTTAAATTAATTATCATCCTGTCTTATAAATTTTGTAAATATTGCAGTACTATCTGCCAGAAGTATCGAGCATAACAAAGGATTATTAAGAAATTTTCAAAAAAATCAAACCAAAAAATAAGTAGATTGATAGAATATATGTCCTTAGAACCAGGTACATCGAGAAAAAATATTACCACGCCTGTAATATACTCGTAATATACTACACTTTGAAAAGACTCTTACATCGAAAAAAGAAGCCTTTGAAAATAGTGAATACTCTGAAAATGGCACGCCCATTCCATATCCATTCATATAGACGTCGTGTTGCGTGAAAAATCGGCACGGGTGACGTATCAAGCCCAATAATCTGGCCGGAGATGTTAGTTAATAGGGTTGTGACTCATTCTAATAATATAAAAAATAGTGTGCCGTGAAAAAGTTTTGTTAAATATCAAGGTCTATAGTTAATTTTTATATATCAGTACTTTAGGCGCTCAACTAAGAGTGAGGATGATTTCATAAACAGTTTAATTTTAATTAGAAGCTGAATTTACAGTAATTCATTATCATAACTATATTTTATGGAGTTGGTATTTATATCGCAGCACCAAAGCCGAAGGTATTCATGATTTTAACGGTATAAAAGGGTATAGGGCCTAGGCAAAGTAAAAATTCGCAAACAATAACGAAGTTGAATAGAGCAAAGTGTGTGGGAATGATTCAACATCACGAACCATTCTTATTCATTGCCTTTTGTACAGAACGTATAATGTAAACAAAACTATCGCGAATGATACTTTGTCTACAGACCCATGTCTTTGAGTACATTTTCAAAGTGAAATTGGGCAGTATTTGGTAGATTGAAAGATAATATGGTGCATTCCTTTATAAGTGCTACCCTTAAGATCTCTGATAGTGTTGGTATCCTTTTTTTTTTTTTTTTTTTACGAGGGGAATGCGTTTGCGCACCATCCAAGCCCCCGCAGGGTCAAGGGTGTGTCGGACTCCGCAGCGAGCGACTACCCACTAAACCCCTCGATATGCCCTCTTTGGCGCCTAGCGCAGCCACGTCCAAAGGACGCGCCGCTACCGAACGTGGTCGTGGGAACCCTTACAGACCGACCATAACCCCGTCCGCGGCACCTGCCCACCAATGGCGGGCCCCTTACGCCCTCTCCAAGATGGAGATGGAGAGGAGTTCCCGGGGCATACTCCGGGTAGTAATTTTTTACTGTGGTTTTCTTCCACGCGGCCCGACGCTCAGTGCGCCAGGCCCCCGGCCCCGCTCAGTGCGGGGTAACAGGCTTGCCCGACGACAGACGCCACTGAATCCATCGCCGCGGCCATATCACGCCCCCCTCATGGGGGCCGCACAAGTGTGCCGAAGCCACACGTTGATCGGGTCAGCCTCAGTCCTTGGAACAACGACACGCCGGAGCTCTACGAGTCTCCGAGCCTCGGAACAACGACATGCCGAAGCTCAACAAGGACCCGCACCAACCCGATCAAAGGGGCAACGGCACAAGGCGCAACGCGCCATGACCCGCAGGCGGGTCCCCAGGCGACACACAACCCCATCTTCAAAAAGAAGGGGAGGTGACGCCCCACATGGCCACGTGAAGTGGCCCGCCGGGTTAAACCCGGCCACACCACGCCCCCTCCACGGGGCAGCTGTCAGACTCTTAGCCCGCGGCAGAAAATCTGCCGGGTTGCCCAGGGTGCACCACGAGGAGGTGTTCTGACATCGCACCCCATAGTGTTGGTATCCTGCCTCGGTGTTGGGATCACGAGCAAAGTTCAATGCGGGAGTTAATTGGATAGCAAGGCTAAGCTGGCTATCAGGAAGCTCGGTCTCCTCAATAGAGCAAAGCGGTACTTTACGCCTTGTGCTTTATAAAGCCCAAATTCGTCCGCATGTGCAGTACTGCTCACATCTCTGGGCCGGAGCTCCTAAATACCAGTTTGATCCATTGGACTCTCTGCAAAGACGGGCTGCTCGAATCATCAGTGATGTCAATCTATCGAACTCATTAGTCAGTGGGATCACGCAGGGATTCCAGGTCTCTCTGTGTGTGTTCTACCATCTCTTTAACGGTGAGCACTCCGAGGAACTCTTTGACTTGGTACTGACATCACCATTTTTTTATCGTACCACTCGACACCGCAGTGGGGTTCGTCCTTATCACCTGGAAGCGATATCGTCCAGTACGGTTCTATTTCAGCGCACATTTTCACCACGAACGTGCCGGCTTTAAAACGAACTTCCCACTGCTGAGTTTCCCAAACGCTATAACATGTCCCTTTTTAAGAGTAACCTTAAGAGACACAAGGTAGGCAGCGACCTAGCTGTGTTACTGATATTAGCGACGTCCATGGGCAACGGATGCCGTTTACCATCAGGTGGGCCGCCCGCTCATCTGCTACTTAAGCAATAAGAAAAAGTAAGTAAAAAATCTAAACATGTTGTCAACCCTAGAAGTAGGTAATATTGTTCGTGACAGCTCCCGAGTTAAGATGTGACGTTCCGTGCGTGCGACAGAATCAGAATATCGGTCGTGCGATAACCATTCGATGTATTGTCGACGATAGGCCATAATACGAATTTGGGAAACTATTTTCCCAATAAATTGTTTGCTTTGCTATTTACAAAATCTTAGAGACTTAGACGATTATTTTTTAGTTTGAGGTTGACATTTAATGTAATCTTTTTTTTAATATATAAAATTCTAATGTCACAGTGTTTGTAACCAAACTTCTCCGAAATGGCTTGACCGATTTTTTTTGTGTATATTCTGTAGGTCTGAGAATAGGTGGGGTTTTTTTTTATGGGATAGGGGGCAAGCGAGCAGACGTATCACCTGATGGTAAGTAATTACCGTCGCTCATGGACACCCGCAACCCCAGAGGAGTTACAATTGCGTTGCCGGCCTTTGAGGTGGGAATACGCTCTTTTTTTGAAAGTTTGAAGATCGTATCGGTCCGGAAATACCGCAGGCGACAATTCGTTCCAAAGGTTGACTGTGCGAGGCAGGAAACTTCGAGAGAAACTCACAGTTGTGGACTGCCAACCATCTAAGTGATGGGCATGGATTTTTTGCCGCGTGGAACGATGGCGGAAAGAGGCGGCAGGTATAAGTCCGAACAATTCCTCGGAGCATTCCCCGTAATAAATACGATAGAAGATGCATAGCGAAGCGACATCTCTACGCAGCGCCAAGGTATCAAGCCGATTTGAAATATCCTGGCAGTCGACGATTCGAGTTGCTCTCCGTTGAATGCGGTCCAGTGGGAGAAGTTGGTATTGGGGTGCCCCAGCCCAAAGATGAGAACAGTATTCCATATGAGGCCGAACCTGCGCCTTGTAAAGCTGAAGGCTGTGCGCCGGAGTGAAATACTGTCTCGATCTATTGAGCACACCAAGCTTCTTAGAAGCTAATTTAGCTTTACCCTCTCTGTGGCCTAACCTGTTTTTTTGGGGGGTTGAAATGGACTAAATTAAGTCGACCCCAGTTAGAGACTTTCTCTAATGAAGTTTCAATTTCAGACACAAGTTTATTCCGGCACTCAATGACGTTTTCCCGAGAAAAGTTCGCACGGCCGTTGTAGAAGGTGCCTTTCGTGCTGTCGTCGTGCAGAAGGAATAGTGTAGGTGAAAGCACACATCCTTGGGGGACACCAGCATTTACAGACAGTGAGTCTGAGCATTCACCATCAATCAAGACCTTAATGCTTCTGTCTGCTAGAAAGCTAGTGAAGCCCATATGAAGAAAGTTTTGAGAGGAGCGCTTTGTGCCATACCCGATCGAAGGCCTTCGCGATGTCCAAACTAACTGCCAGTGCCTCCCCCTTCGCTTCAATTGCCTCTGCCAAATGATGTGTCAAGTAAACCAGAAGATCACCAGCAGAGCGACCCCTACGAAAGCCGTATTGTTGGTCACTGAGCAGCTGGTGATCCTCTAGGTACCGGAAAAGCTGGCGGTTGATTAGTTATTCCATTATCTTTGAAAACAAAGGGGTTATAGCTATCGACCTGTAGTTGGACGGATTCGAGCGGTCACCTTTCTTAGGGATCGGATGCACTAAAGCTGTCTTCCATGAGGTTGGGACTACGCCAGATGAATAAGAGAGCCGAAATAGTCGCGTTAAATACGGTGCCAACTCTGGAGCGCACGTCTTTAGCACGATAGGAGGGATACTGTCGGGCCTACTCGACTTGTGGATATCTAGGGTGATTAGCGCTTGACGCACTGAGCTTTGGTGGAACCGAATATCCGGCATAAAGCTCGTGAACCGTGGTATGGTCGGTGGTTCCTGTCCCCCGTCATCCAAGGTCGAGTTGGATGCAAAGAGTTTCCCTAAAAGATCGGCTTTCTCTTTAGCATCATGGGCTAACGAAGTGTTATCCTTGTGCAGTGGTGGAAAAGATGGCATGCAGAAATTTTCCTGAATAGCTTTGGCGAGAGACCAGAACGCACGAGACCCCGAAGGAAGACGCTCTAGCCTCTCGCCAATTCTACTGATGTGCTCCGACTTCGCTCTTGCAATGTCCCTTTTGAAGGATCTGGAGGCATAGTTATACTGCTTTTTTTAAGCGCTGGTATTTCCATCCCGAGACGTCACCGCGTTTAGCCAGGCTTGGTAGGTTTCCTGCTACCAGCGAGAAGCCTTTTTGGAGGATTGACCAAACCAAGGTTGGAATCTGCCACCAATGGGGATAACTGAGGATGGAATGAAAATTTCCATACCTTGCAACACCACATCGGCAACAGACTCAGCGGCGGAGTTGGGATCATCCGGCATAAAGCAAACCTGCCTCCAAGGGTAGGACGCAAAAAAGGACCGCATCCCATCCCAGTCTGCTGACTTGTAGTGCCACACACGACGACTACATGTGTACGTGGTGTACCCTGGGTAACCCGGCAGTATTTCTGCTGCGGGCTAAGAGTCTGACAGCTGCCCCTGTGGAGGAGGGCGTGGTGCGGCCGGGTTTACCCAGCGGGATACTTCATGTGGCCATGTGGAGTGTCACTTCTCATTCTTTTTTTTCAGATGGGGTTGTGTGTCGCCCCTTGACCTGCTCGCGGGCCTTGGCGCGTTGCCCCATGTGCCGTTGCCCCTTTTGTCGGCATGGTGCGGGTCCTTCTTGAGCTTCGGCATATCGTTGTTCCAAATCGGTGCAAGCTCGTTGAGCTTCGGCTTGTCGTTATTCCAAGGACTGTGGGTGATCCGATCACCGTGTGGCTTCGGCACACTTGTGTGGCCTCCATGAGGAATCGTGGCCCAGTGCCACTTGGCGGGCCACCTTGGGTGGTCACCGCGGTCGCTTTTTGCGATGGGTCGGCGCATTGGCGCCGTGGCGTTTTACGCCGCTGAGCTTCGGCCCGTGTGCGTGGCGGTGGATCCAGTGGGGTTCTGCCGACGGGCAAACCCGTTACCCCCCACTGAACGGGCCGAGGGCCTGACGCAAAACCACAGTAAAAACTAACCCTCCCGGAGTATGCCCCGAGGAACTCCTCTCCACCTTCACCTTGGAGAGGGCATGAGGGGCCCACCATTGGTCGGCAGGTGCCGCCAACGAAGTTATGGTTGCGTACAGACGGGTGCCCACGATCTCGTTCGGCAGCGGCGCGTCCTTTGGGCGTGGCGGCGCCAGGCACCAAAGAGGGCATATCAAAGGGTTTAGTGGGTAGTCTCTCACTGCGGAGTCCCACACACCCTTGCCCCTGCGGGGGCTTGGATGGTGCGTAAACGCATTCCCCTCGTAAAAAAAAGGTCTGAGAATAGGTCTTTAACTATTTTTTATACCCCTAAGTGTTGCTTTTTGTAAATTATTATGGCGAAACGTAGTTCGCGGGCACAGCTAGTTATCTATACAATAAAGATGTAAATTTTGACTCAGAACATAGCAGCCAAATAACTTTGGAATTCATATATTGTGTTTTTTTCTCTGGACTATAAGAATTTCAACATTACCACACAAGTTTTAAATAAAAATAATATAATTAAATATACATACCTAAACTTTTTTTTTTTTTTTTTTCGGGGGGAAATGCGTAATCGCACCGTACCCGCCGTTGACTGGACGGCGGGCGTGTGTGGGGCTGGCCCGGCAGAGTGCCAGGCCGACCCACTAAAACCCCCCGGTGTTCTCCGTGCCCTTATGGGCGCGCATGGTAAGGTCCACACTGCGACTACCACTACCAGCGCGCCCGGGCAAGCCCGACCAGGGGTCGGGCTATCGCCAAGGGGGGATTGCTCGAGAACACCAGGGCAATCCCCAGACGGAGGGCCTTGCGGCGGCGTGCACGGGGCCGACCGTGCACGCAGGCCTCCACGGCAGGGTCATTAGACGGGCATTGCTTGTGCAAATGCCCGCCTTCGCCTGCCTGTCCGTCTGCGGCGGATGGGAGCGGCTTGAGGATCATTCTCCCGCTCCCTCTCCGCGGCCTCCTTCTGCGAGATGACGTCCTCGCAAAAGGAGGCGACAGCCCCCCATTCCGCCTCGCCGCGGAGCATGGCCACGATCATGCTCGGCAGCGAGAGGTTTCCGCCTCCCAGCGCAGCGTTGAGTTCGCTGCGCTGCAGTGCCAGCGTAGTATTGGCGGTATAGGGTTGCGTTCATACGCATTTTATAATTTATTTTATTTATAAACTTTATTGCATATAGTACAGTAAAAGTAAACATAACATTGAAAGCCAGTTTGCAAATTGGTGGACATATCTCTTACAGAGATTTCTTCCAGTCAACCCAAGGCAGTGGAAGTGGTTGAACGGTGAGGTGACACTAAAGTGTATCGATAACATTTAAATTATACAATGCAAACAATAGATACATATATACGTATATATACAAAAATACTATATTTTTGTATATATAAAAATATATTATACGTACCATATCAAACTGAAATTACATATTTTAAATCAGTTTGATATGACGCAGCTTTGTTGACATGTAGTTGTCAAATTAAACTTTTGTGTATTAATTTTATAATTTTATTTCAAAACATGGAGTCTACAACCCAACCGCCTCCGTGGTCTTGTGATTGAGACTACCGGGTGTTGATCGGGAGGTCTGGGGTTCAATTGGGGCAGAAATTTTTCTGCTCGGTTTAGTCGGTGGTAGGGCTTCTGAGTCCATCTGGCTAACTACCACCGTCTTACGTTTGTCGCCATAATAACAATGTTTATAGCATTGTTGTGTTCCGACAATTTAGAGGTAAGATAGCCTGTTCCTCAGTTGTCGAGGAGTCCAGGTCGGGATCGCTTCCACTTTTGGACTTGCATATTATAAAACTGCCACAAAATTCTTATTGTAATCAAAAGAGTGAAATTATTAAGGTGGTCTTATTGTCACAGAGTTGTAACGAAGTGGTATATCAACCTTAATGATGATATTCTGTTAGAGCAACAACTTGAAAAAATTGTAATGTTGTATGTCTTTGGTGTTTTTGAAGACGGTTTTTATTTTTTTTTTATAATTTATATCCAATATTTAAACTGCACAAATCCGTCTCTGTTTGTGCCCGTTGCTATACTTGTCTGATCCGCCATTCATATTTATTTCGTTTCACCTATTCGCGGCGGGGTCTTTCGAATTTAAATTTAAATTCTTGATTTTAACAAGGCACGCGGCATAACTTACCAGTCGCCATTGAGTAAGATTGCTCAGAGGCGTGGAAACGACTCGTATTGTGAGTAACGCGATTCAAATGAACAATATTTTAAGTATTATTAAGGGAATCTTGCATTAATGTAAATTAGACAGCGGGATGAATGGTATTGTTTTGATCCTTTGTCGCTTTGAATGGGTTCGCTCGAATATATAATAACGCAGTCTAGTTCGAATAAGTTATACTTATTCGAATCTTAATGCCAGTTTCATGTGAAATGTTTGAGGAGGTTCTCAATTCGATGCGTATGTTTTTTTTTGTGTTTGTATGTTACGCGATTACGCCGCCAATTGTGGACCGATTTTCAAAATTCTTTTTGTATACGATAGAGTATACTCCAAGGGTGGTCCCATAGTTACCAAAGTCAGGATCTTATGATGGAATCCCATGAAAATCGAGGAAAACCCTTAAATTTTGAGGTGTGTCCAACGTGTTTTGTGTGTATGTTACGCGATTACTCCGCCAATTGTGGACCGAAATTTGTATTCGATAGAGTATACTCTTAAGGTGGTCCTAAGGTCACCAAAGTTAGGATCTGATGTTGAGATCCCATGAAAATCAAGGGAAACGCTAATTAAATACTTATTAATTAGGGATTCTTTTACTAAAAAGATTTCAGTCACTAAAAAGTTAAAAATAAAAAATATTTTACAAAAAATAAAAACCGACTTCAAAAACACTGAAAAGTTAAAAATAATATTAAGAATAGGTACAGACAACATCACACCTATATTGAAGTCGGTGACAAATTTTAAGACTTTCTAAGAGATCATCGTTTGGCACTGACTTCGATATAGAAGTGTGATGTTGTCTGTACCTATTCTTATATTATTTTTAACTTTTCAGTGTTTTTGAAGTCGGATTTTATTTTTTGTAAAATATTTTTAGTTTATAAAATTGTAATATAAGTAGACTTTTTGAAGTTTAATAATGATATATTCAAAAATTGCCTTCCAATCGGGGGGTCGGGGTTCGAGACCCGCCATGTACCAATGTGGTTTTCGTTTCGAATTTCATAATGTACGTTTGTCTGACGCTCCTACGGTGAAGGAAAACTTCCTGAGGCAACCTGCATACATCTGCGAAGAAATTTAATGGTGGATGTGAAGTCGACCAATCCGCACTGGGCCAGCGTGGTTGACTAAGGCCTCGTTTACGGAGACGCGGGGCGTCGCGCGTCGCGTGTGGCGTGGCGTCTCGCGGCGCGTCGGACGTTTTTTCTGTTTACAGTGGGGCGGCGCGTGAAGCGGCACTCATAATCGCACGCGTAAACACAAACATATGGCAATATACGATGTTGTTCTTAAAGATGCGAGACGGGAACACCGACGGACGCGGCGGTGCCATCCGCGGGCTCGGCCGTAAAAAACGCGCCATTTCAAGCAAAGGCGTGTAAAATCGCTTCTCCGTAAACGCACTCATACAACGCCATATGTTTGAATTCTGTGCGGGCCGCGCCGCGGGCCGCGCCGCGCAACGCCCCGCGTCTCCGTAAACGAGGCCTTAGGCTCGAACCTCTCGGTGGGGGACGTATATGAGCTGTGATGATGATTCAAAAATTATGTATTCTAAAGCTACCATTTATCAATTTCACCTGTTTTTCAAATATTCTCATTTCTTAAAATATAATTACTTATAACGTTACTGTAGAAGCTCGAACTACGGTAAATCTTAAGATTTTCCGGTAAAACTTAAGATTTACCAACTTTTAATGGTGGTGTCCAAACTGTTGTGTGTCATTGCCCATTTCGGACTTTTACCATCATGCTCTCAGCAAATCTTAGAACTTACCACTAAGACGCGGTATAATGTTGAAAATACGGTAATCATGTTTTCTATACAAACCTTATCTTCCATAGTTGCTCTATTTTTACAAAAAAATCTATGGGGTTAGTATGTTTCTATGTTTTCCTTTTTTATTAAGTTAATTATTAGGAGTTTTAAGGAGATACTTGAAATTTTTTTTAAATTGTAGAGATTTCCGCTGTGTTCAAACATCAAGCAAACAAATTTGACGAGATTATAATATGATTAAACATTTATGCTATTCGGACCTGATAGCAGCTAATCGAAAAATAACTGATAGGATAAAACTGAAAACTGTAGGTTAGGTTAGGTTAGTGTGGCCACCGTGGTCGCTTTTTGCGGTGGGTCGGCGCTTTGGCGCCGCTGAGCTTCGGCTCGTGTGCGCGGCGGTATATCCAGTGGGGTCTGCCGTCGGGCAAGCCCGTTACCCCGCACTGAGCGGGGCCTGGGGCCTGGCGCACTGAGCGTTGGGCCGCGTGGAAGAAAACCACAGTAAAAATTACCACCCGGAGTATGCTCCGGGAACTCCTCTCCATCTCTATCTTGGAGAGGGCGTGAGGGGCCCGCCATTGGTGGGCAGGTGCCGTGGACGGGGTTATAGTCGGTCCGTAAGGGTTCCCACGACTTCGTTCGGCAGCGGCGCGTACTTTGGACGTGGCTGCGCCAGGCGCCAAAGCGGGCATATCGAGGGGTTTAGTGGGTAGTCGCTTGCTGCAGAGTCCCACACACCCTTGCCCCTGCGGGGGCTTGGACGGTGCGCAAACGCATTCCCCTCGTAAAAAAAGAAGGTACCGGCAAAACCTAGGATTTACCATTATACGGACTTTTACAGTGACATATACAGAATTATATCACATTGCCAAAACCTCCGTGTCTTTTGTATCTTTACTGTTTTTTTAAAGAATGCTCTAAAAGTTTCTTATATACTTCATACATTTAATGACGGATTTAATTTTCATTGCCAGTTTCTATTATTTATATTATTAAGCTCAAGTTATAAGACAGCGTAGTGGGTCTTAACGTCATGAATATCATCATAAATATAGTTTTGGAACAGTGTTTAGTACATTATCTTGATGGAAAACCAACAATTATTGTAATTAAAAGCAAATTTGATTGATAAAATGCCGCCTTAATGAGTGCAGTAAACAAAAGATTGATCAAGAAGTAACTTTCGCAGATGTCCCCGGCGTTCCCCTACCGCGAGCGGGCGTTGTCAAACTTTGCTACGTTATTAACCGGCACGTCAGTTCCTAATTACTTGATACGGCTATCACCTGCCACTGACGGGCTAAGCCCTTGCGCCAGTTCGAGTGGACCTCCACAAACACATTTTGCCTTTGGACGCAAGAAGAGGGAGGAGCTCAAACATGGGTCTAGCTATGTTTGCCTTTAACAATTGAGCCGCGAAACATTCGAGTGACAGTCCTATTATAGTAATGTGTCAAAGTTGCACAGTTTGCACGCAGTTGGATGTGCGAGATGAAGTATTTTATAATGCGATAGAAATCTATGCATTTGTGCAAACACAACTAGTGATAAGTGTAGGTGGTTTGAAGAAAATATAGTCGATTCAGTAGCTACGTTATCACAACTTCCGTATTTTGAAGTCGATTAAAAATAATTACGTTATAATATTAGTAAAAAAAAATATCATAACGTGCCTACAATTAAAACCTAAAGTAATATAACTGAACTTTAGTATTCTATATATTATTATATAAAAAAGTTTATTTTCTTTCTTATATATATAGGGTTGTTCATGTTTGGGGAGGCAAAACTATTAAAGTCAGGTTAAATTATGGTGTTCTTTCTTTTATAATTTTGAAATTCATTAAGAGCGATCAATCTTCACTTCCTAAAATGTGATACGGTAGAAGATTGTTGGTATGGAAAGTATCTTATTTCTCAAGAAAAAAATAAAAATAATGTGCAGCATGAAAGCCCTCTTAAATGACATGAGACATTATTACATTGTAGGTCATGATGTTAGTATAACAGAAAGAACATTTGTGATATCAAAAATGGTTTTCGTACAGAATTATTTATTATTTTATTTTTATTTATTTATTTCACAAAACAAGTAATACATTTTAACATTTTTTTTTCAGCATCCTATAAATCAAATTTGGTTTTTCTGGACACTGCATTCATTCAGTTTTCACACTCATTTACAATAATATTATTATTACATTATTATACATAAATATTTACAACAAGACATATCTCCAACATTTAAATCTGTGACACAAAAATATCTTTAGTATTTATTGTATAGATACGCTAACAAATATAAATAGGGTACATGATATTTTTTTTTATCGGGCTACCACAATCGCACGGCCACCGCCGACCGTTCTTTGATAACAATGTCACAATGGCTGAAAACACACGGGATAAGACTTATCATTTTGTTGACTTTGCGTTTAGAATTAACGTTGCCTGAATCTGATAATTAAATTTTATTATTAAGTTATAGGTTAACTATTTTATACAAGATGATAATTTTTATAGCAAATATTTTTTTTTGTATTTCTATTAAATATTATTTTATTTAGTAATTTTTATCCAGTCATTCTAATTAATTTATTGATTAAATATTATATTTTTACAACATTATTTAGTAATAAAATAACTTTTATCTGTAAATTTTAATTTGCTTATGTAGTAGAGAAAGAAAATACTTTTTTAATCTAAATTTTATAAGTATTTAATTTTGTTATTTCTTCTTTTATTTCTATAGGAATATTATTTTTAATTTTGGAATTTGGTGATGTAGCAGTTGTTTTCCATAAAGGTTTCGTACAAAGGGACGTTCAGAATAACCCTGGATGAACTACGAGTATATTTAGGATTTTGTCTGATATTTTGAAAATTATTATCGAAGTAATTCTCAACAAGCAAAGCGTATTGTATCTGTTTCATAACCGGGATTACCTTACAATGATGGAACAATTCGTCGTTATTGTTTTGGTATTGAGATCTTATTTTAGTAGGAACTATAAATTTTAAAATTCTATATTGAAGATTGTATATTAAATCGAGGTAAGTCTTAGAAGTTCGTCCATAACTGCTCAAGCCATAATGAATTATGGTTTCACCCAAAGCCTTGTACAATTGCAGAAGTGTCAGATACGGGATTTTTTGCTTGACTATTGCGAACTTTGCTTACTACACCTAAATATTTATATTTATTTACTATTTCTATGGGTTCACATGAACATTTTGTTTGGTTATCGTGGAGACAAATGTGGTTATGTGCTAAATGAATTGAGTTTTGCATTAATACGATTATTACTTAATTATTACTAATAATTATTATTACTAATTATTATGAGCTGACAAAGGAAATAATTGTCATTTCGATTATTACGGGCTTAGATAGGATCACGAAAATTTTTCACTATAAAGAAACACTCCAAAACGCCACACACACGCCAGCTTTTTTTGATGCATTTGTTGTGGGCTTTAAAAATCCAACGTCCCGTAGTTGCCAAGTCGAAACATTACTTATAAAATCACAGACTACGAAATTATTTCGAATCTTGTTGGAATCTTGAAAGTCGACCACAGATAAACAAGGTCTAGAAACTTTTGACTCGGATTGGGTGATTAAGCGTGAGATCGAATGAAATAAATCTATTTACGAGATTAAAATGGAATCCAATTCGGTGGATTGAGAACTGTTGAACCTTAACATTATTTTAGTGGAGTCTCAAGCGATAAGCTTGACGAATTTTCAGTGACATCAGATTCAATTATGGGTCTCCAAATTGTTCTATTAATAATTGATTACCATTATCTTACTTTAGATTGAATGTCTTTAAACGAACAGCGAATTTCGATCAGGAGCAATAAGTAATATTTGAATATCTATTACACTGTCTTTGAGATATTTTTTTACGAGAGACACCAACAGTTATGACATTATTACACTTATTAGAGAAAAATATTTATATACAGGATGTCCCAGAAGCCGACGTCAAGCCGAAAGCAGGTGATAGACTAACTCATATATGTTATCAGAAAAATATAAAAAAAATCTAAGTCACCTATTTAGAAAAAATCTATCATTTAAAAAAATGGATAAAATGTACACTGTTGTTGCTACAATTCTTGACTTTTCTAAACATTTTCTTTTGTTTTGTAATCTTGAATAATGTTTCTGTATACTCTAATCTAAAATTTAAAGCCAGCTGCTCCAAATTAGAAGAATATGCCATTTTTATCTAAATTAAATATTCAAAATTAATTTTTCGCATAGCTTTAACAAGCTGTACTGAAAAAAAATGTACTATGCGAGTTTGGCAAGTAACTGCAAAAGTTGGCGCATTCAATAAGGATTCCAAAATGGTATGATACTTGGTAGATAATTTCTACGATTGCAGACAATATTTTTTTTTCCAAAAACAGGCAGCTTTGAACAAATTTTTCTTACGTACAGTAAGCTCCCATTCAAGCTATACATTTGCACTACGAAAACCGCCACTATTACGAGCGACATAAGAACGGTCCAAAGGTCAATCAGTATAGCTTGACAAGGAGCTTACTGTACTTAAAATTTATTCTAATGTACCCATGGTTTGCTTTAAGGCTGTAACTTTAACATTCTAGTTTGAGTGAGACTGGGAGAGTCATTTTACGAAGTGTGAGAGAGACATATAGTGACGCTAACGTGACAGAGACGGAGAGATTCGAAGTATGAGCGAGACAGATAGTGACGCTAACGTGACAGAGACGGCGAGTCTCACATCCACTTCGTAAAATGACTATTTTACGAAGTGGAAGTGAGACATGGATACTGTGACATGACCTGTGACATGGATGCCAAGTCACAGTATCCGGTAATCACTTAATGTCTTAACCTTTGAACCGGAACACAGCAATTCAAGCACCGCTGCTTTGCAGCAGAAATAGGTAAGATAGGTACCCCATGCAGACGACGCTAGTGTTGAGTCTCCTTCTGCTAAAGAATGACTTGAACCGCTCTCACTTTTACTTTTATGAATATAAAGAATATGTTTATAAATATTGGCGTTAACTATTAGATGGATATAGATGTAACATAGATATGTGATAATGGAAATGATTATATTGGGTATTAATTTAATGTGTGTACGTATAGTTAATGTAATCTATAGGACTGTTATAAAATTTTCTGAATTAAATAAAGAGAATTAGTCAAAGAGGAATTAAAGAGTTCGAATAATTTGAAGTGATTTTAATTGATATATTATACACGGTTATTTTTTTATCACCCTGGAAAATTTTAGGGACGCTTCAGGACACATCCAATATTATATAAAAAAAAAATAAAAATGAAAAAAAAAAATTAAAAAAAAATTTAAAAAATCTCTAAAAAAGCTGCTCTCAACTAGTGCAGCATTTTTTTGTATTTAAAAAAAATATATAAAATTAAGTAAGTGAGTTATTTTTTTTATTTATATTTAAATCATTCTAATACCATGTCGTGAAGCGTCCCTAAAAATTTCCAGGGTGATAAAAAAATAACCGTGTAAGTATAATATTTAGCGTTGGAAGAAATTTATGTTTTTTTTTATATATTTAGACATATCTTAATGTCAATTAACATATTATTGACTGAACAAGTACATTATTAGGTATTTCAAGACATGCAGTGGAATAATTTTATTAAGTATATGAATTATGATGATGACATTGTGAGGTATTTAAGACTCCGATAAAAACAACAGAATACTTATTTTAAAACAAATATTTGCACTTGAAATTAGGTGGAATGTAATGGACATTTGAATTATTTACTCACCGATATTGTATGCAAATAATGCTGTTATTAACATTTATTGTTCTTCTAAGTTACTTCGGTGAGCTGGTATCTAGACACGCGGCAGCTAAGTTTAAAGAAAAAGGAACTGGCGACGTAGCAGCCGTATGTAATATTACACGAACCATTTCGAGCTACTTTTTCCCCTTCAGGACTCAAAATCTATTTAACCTACATACAGGAAATTGGGCACAACTATTTTAATTATTATTGTACCACAGTGAAAGTAAATACGGGCTTTGTGACAGGGCTTTATCATACAAATATTCATATACTGTACCTTGTTTATTTCCTATTTTGCCACAAATCTAAATGCATTTCATAAGTTAATATTAGTTAACAACGTAGGTACTGCGGATTCCAATTCCCCGCACCGAAAGTTCAACATTCAAAACAGCGGATTGGAATGTGTATGTTGTATAGGTACATTCAAACTTTGCAGACGAATTCGATCTGTGTGCTACTCGAGGAGGTTGGCGTAAGTATACGTACCAAATTATCCTTTACCGCGTTGCAATAATACTTAAATTGGTCTGCACGCGATGTTGTTTTGTATACTGACGTTTCACTTCTAGATAAGATATATCGATAGCAAAAGTGAGTATAAAGTGTGATTTATCAGTACAGGATCTTTACGTTATCTGGGGCTTGGAAAATGACAAACAGCTTGGAAGCTAAACTGTCGGGTACAAGCTCGACCAAGAGGTAAGCCCTTTATGTCAAGCGTTGATTATACGCTTGACAATAGACAACTAGCATACTTTGGAGCATATATGGATTGGAGCACAACAAAAAAAATTAAAATCGTTTTTTGTATTTTTATGTTTTTAGTAAATTTTATACCAGCTCTCCGAAGTAACTTGAATAAATACGACAAAAGGTCATTATGTGTCTATTGTATCATGAAACAAAACTCTAACTCCTGAAAGTTAAGGATCCTACTAGAAGCAAATACCTAAATAGCTTAATATGAAACACGTTGGACGTATCTATAAAATTTAAAGGTTTCCCTCATATTTCCTGCGATCTCATCATTAGATCCTGACTATAGTGACAATGAGACCGCCGTAGGAATATTCTCTATAGAATACAAAACGATTTTGAAAATCGGTCCACAATTGGCGGAGCAATCGCGTAACATACGCACAAAAATAATCAAGAACCTCCTCCTTTTATGAAGTCGGTTAAAAACGTCGTAGGAGTGGATCCAAATATCATGAAGATGGCATGTTCAGGAAATTTTCCTACCTAATGATAATATTGTTATTTTTCATTTGGGTTCTCAATTCGACGAGTATGTTTTTGTGTGTATGCTTTTCTAAATTGTTCTTTTATTCGAAAGACTATACTCCTGAGACTGCCCCATTGTTGTTATATTTAGGATTTATTGTTTTATGTTTTTTTCCGAAGCTGTTCAGGTATTTGCGTCTGGTAGCCTGGAAAGATCCTTGACTTTTAGAAGTATGAGGCTAGTTTTTTAGTTACACTCTACGTACTGACCCTTTCAAGTTACTTTGGTGAGCTGGTAATAATTCCAGCCCACCAAAAATATGAAAATAAAAAAATACGAAAAATAAAAACCGTCTTCGAAAACACTAGAAAGTCTAATTTTAAGGCTTTCGGGAGATCGTCGCTTGGTAACGACTTCAAAATAAAAATATAATATTGTGTGTAATCTTATTTTATTTTTGCCTTTAATGTTTTAGAGGTCAGTTTTAATTTAAGCTATGAAAGTTAAATTTTAACCTGGTGATTGGATTACTCTCTAAACTTATTATTTGGCAAAACCTTGCTAGTTTTACATATAATGTCTTACTACTATAGACCCATGGGAAGACAACAACACAAAAATGATTTAAGGCAAATTAAGTGAATTTTTCAGAAAGATGTTGATTGCGTTCATGCGTTCCCGTAAGCCAAGTAGTTCTTTTTTGATTGACTTGAGAGCTAGTGTTCATTTTCAGCCTTATCACCGTCTACCATCAAAGTTAGCAAAAATATTATAAAAACAAAACGCATCGTAAGCGTGAAACACCACGACTAAATCAGGAAATAGCAGCTGTATGAATATAATGGGAAAACAAAGCTCCATAGCGCTATTTATTGACAAAGAACTTATCACGGCTTAGCCACTGAACCGGCGCGGCTTCGCTTGCTCCCCCTGTAATCGCGCCGCACAGTTCACTACCTTTCATCTTAAGATTTTTATTGTTGTTAATTAAGAACCTGTAGGCACCGATAACGAGATTATCTGCCAGTGTTTAATTAATTTTCTGCTTATTTCCACTGGCGCGTGAGGCGAAAGCGTTTTTATTAAATTGTTATTCTTTAATTTCGACGATGGGTGAATTTTATGGCGTTATGGAATGAAAATGCCTTGCAGGATATAAAGATTTTTATGTGAATTTACAACTTTATTCACAATAATGTTGTAATTTGTGATGGAAAATCTTTCTATTCATTTGTACGTAATGAAAATACCTATGTCACGGTTCAATAATAGGGCCAAAATATTTTTGTCCATAACAAAACTGTCATTGCTCTCTCCGTGTAGACCGCTATGGATCGCTCTTAAAATAAAACCACTTGACGTATACTTTATGACGTCGCTTTTTATTTGCTGTGTATTAGTGCGCAAAAGCTTTCAGCCTACAGATCCTTAAACAAAGTGAAATTGTATTTTCTTCGAAAATGTATAGGTACTCTTGTGAGCGCCTTTGATAACATTTTTAATGTGATGGCAATCTTAAAGGTTGTTTGTTGGGTTTCCCACGGCTACGACACATGTAGGGGAAAAGCTTAAATATCGTTGATAGAAAATTTTACTTATAAAGATAACTTTATTTTAATTTGAAAAACAATTTAAATTACATTAAGGATTTGGAAATAATCACCTACAAATTTACAGCTGTATTTTTATGATACCGATCGATAAAGCGTCGGTACCAGAAACTGAAACCGCCTAATGTATTCAACATATTATAGTGCATATTTACTAGCATTCAGCTCCAATTGCTCCATGACACTGACGCGAGTATAGGCGCACATTTTTGAGTAAATTAGTATGAATTAATTAAATTACTGTTGGAAGAAGAAAGTATTAACTTTTGATTAATTTTAAAAATTATAAAAAGGTAATTTACATTATAATATGCAGCACTTATGTACGCATATCAATCACTTCAGATGGCTCAATGAATTGGGTTTACCCAAACAGTTATACTGGTCAATATAACTAAGTGACTTTTGTTTTGTTTTTGTTTCATTTTCTAAATAAAAATTATCTTGAAAATGCACAGGTAAAGTAAGAATTTCAAAATATTTGCATGGTATTATTGTATGAAAACTGAATATGATGGCCACAGGCATACAAGTCATTATTTCCTTTCTAATCTTTTCGAACGAAATATATACCTTTGTAGTATTTCGACTGAAAGAGACCATAAACATTTTGCATTCTTACCACAAAGTGGCCATGTAACCGCTCAAAAAATGTATGATAGCATGCAGTTTACTTACGAATGTAGCACAGATGAAAACTTTGTGTTGGTATACGTCATCTACGCAACGTGAGCGAGCAGGGTCTCTCACTGCGGCTTTAATACGGTTTTAAGCGTGCATGAGGGGCAAAGTCATTAGATATTGTGCATCCGGTCGCACGGGTGATCCCCCGTCTCAATATACAATGACGCCAAAAATGAGCAGCGACACGAGGTTGCTGGCGGGCCATGTTTACGCAATGTTTAAAAGTCAGTACAAAGGTACACCTTGACGCTACAAAGCTACAACGCTACGCTTGGAGCTACAAAGCTAATGCTACGCTTTAAGCTAGATGCCCCGCGAAGCAACCTTGTGACCTAATTTTCGGAGGTGGCTGGTGTAATCGCTCTGCTAATGATTGCTAAGGATAAGATACGGCAGCCGAGGTGTGGCACGTTAATAGCGGGTCCTGAGTCTGATTTTGTCCCAGTAAGTGTGTCCCGGTTAACACTCGCATCGAAGTAATGCGAGTGCTAGGACAGAATGGACTTGTATTTGCACCGGTACTCTGAACTGATATGCCTCCCGCACAGATGGCTAGTCTCTGTTGAGATTGGCTCCAGTAAACGAAGATTGGTTAAGAAGACTACATTATTACCGACCTGATTTCGAAGTCAGCATTACTGCTACGTCTTACGGGATCGGAGGATTTGAAGGCAGCCTTAGGTTATGTCGATCTCTTCCAGTAATCTTTTGTCATACAAATAAGCAGGCCTGACCTAACGGTAAAGTGGTTCCTATAACACGTGCAATTCTACCACCCCCCCAAAGACCTCAATATACGATGCCAACTTGCGACTTAAGATGTCAAGACACAGGACCCAGTACTTTCACTGCCTGTCTTACCCTTCAAACTGGAACACAGTAATGCAAGCACCATTGTTGAGCGGAAAAAATAGATAAGATGGAGGGTACCCATGCAGACGACTCTGATACAGTCTCTGTCTGGTTAAATAGGAATTTCATCCGTCTAGAAAGAGTGCCCGATACTATTCAACCCGAAATAGTTGCAGTCTCCACCAGGAGCAGTTTAAATTGTGTCGAAGTCATGACACAGAAAAAGGTAGCAGAACGCTCTAGGGAAGATGACCCACAGGCAGATCCATGCTATCGCAGGAGGGTAGAACGAAGAAGGCGGCAATTTGTCCGCCTTCTCCAACCTGACGGTGACCAGAGAGACCCGGGCGTGGGAAGCTCGAGTCCTGCATGGTTCTCTATTTTGTCTCATAATTTTTTTATCCATAATCTAACGTGTCATAATGTTTTTTGACATAATCATCATATGTCCGAATGATAAGCACTCCTAACTTAATTTCTCATAATATCACTTGCCCGAAAACCGAAATCCTGACTTTTCTATAATAGTCATAAGTCCTAACGTCCAAGCAAGCATGCAGCATGCAAGCAAGCATGCAAGCATGCAAGCAAGCAGCATGCAGCATGCATGGCTTCTGTCACGGCTCCGGCGCTGCGGGGCTCCGGCGGTCCCACGCGACCCTATCGTCGCAGATGGTTTTCGCCCACCACCGCAGCTTCGGCTTGCTGGGCGGCTGTGCCGGCCAGCCTCAGCCGCGGCGGCGGTCGTTAAAACCACCTGCTCCTCAGCTCGCGGGCCGCCTCGCCCCTCCGCACCTACGCGGGTTTAAATAACACTCTAGGGGTAGGGCAGACAAGACTACGTGGTGTCGGTTTTACAGCGATATATTTCTGTCACTGAATTTCAAAACGTAACGGTTGTTAAGGTTCATAAGACAACATTTTAATTCAATTTGTTATTATTGATAGTAAGTTTAAGCTTTATGATATTGTTAACATAACCAAGATAAATTAACTTTTAAACATGTTTTAGGACTAACAATATTATTATAAACCATCATTCGGACTAACAATATTATACAATATAACATTTAGGACATGTGACTTTATAGCAAGTGAAATTAGGATATCTTATTATTATAGCACCCGATATTATGACACAAAAACATTATAACTAATGACGATTAGGTAATATACAATTTCGTATACCCGAACATTATGGAAAGTGATGATTATAGCAAGCGTTTTCGGGATTATGATTTTCGGACGATCGATATTCGGAGAAGAAAGGGACTACCGTCCTGCATTCCACAGGTCGTCGTCGATGCTCCAAATGCCCAGGAGCGTCGGTCTCTCCATTTAGGGGAGATGAGTGGGGCTTGCCATAGGCGAGCAGACGCTAACGAGGTCATGGAAGTGTCCGAAAGGGTTCCCATGGCCTTGTCTGTTGATGGAGAGGATGCAGCGATGATAGACGTGCCTGCACCAGGGTTATGTGATGGGTATCATTGTCTTTTAGTCGGTAGGCCGGGTCTCTTGATGGTACTCTGCCTCCAGCGGCCGCAGAGAGTCGGACATAACCTCGCGCTTTCCCAAACGCGAGGTATGCATAACGCATTTCCCAACGTTAAAAAGGAGCAGTTTGAACTAGACTTGTCAACTAGTCTCGCCATGAGCAGTTTACTCTCGTACTCATCAGCTAAACTCACAAGAAAAATTAAAGCAATTTTGTGTGTTCATCAATCGTTCATCGTTTGAAGTAACTCGTCAATAATTCTGGACTGTATTTGGAATGATGTGCGACAAATGAATCTTCGATTCCGCAGTCCCCCTAAGTCAGTAGTACATCCCATATCTTACACTCACATAGGCTTTGTCTATGACGACTGACTTAAATGGCAGTTTAAGAGATATTCTAATTATTTACAAAACTAAACCAATTATAGGTAGATCTACACAAGTCCAACATCATAAAACTAATTTTTTAAACAGAATGATATTTGACTCGAATCTTTCCAGGTTTTAAGAGTACTCTCACTATCAATTTGTTACTTGTTCAAACATCAATACTTAAAAATATGTTATCGGCGAAGACAAACATCATTATCTGAACAAAGCAAAAAAGTCTACCGTATAGTTGTCGGCGACGTAAGCCTAATTACCAGGGCAGCATGAAAGCCTGGAGGTGACAGAAGTACAGTATTGATTCACTCTCGCTATCTCTCGGGGTCAGGATGCGCGCAGCTGCAGTGGGCTACTAGAGTAATGTACCAAGTCCAGTCCGTGCTAGCTCTCTGTCACGCACACCGATTCGAGAATGTTTCGAAGACTGTTTAAAAATTGGAACGGTTTACGGTTATTCGGGTGACATGTGATTAAGTAATGTGTCAAGTGAGGATGGCCTGAAGTGAGTGTAAAGTGTGAGGCCTCCAGCAAATCCGTGTAAATAAATTTTTCTACAGCATTTCTCCCTTTTTGCAACTCTGGTACGTCAAATATTTGATTTTAGGCCAATTGAAAAAATCTAAGCTTCGTAGATGATTTCCTTGAAAATTCATCCTCTTATATTCGACAGCACCTTCTCTTGAGACCAAAGTAAGAATGAACACTCAGTTGAATTATTTCCCTTTGTTTTGATCAAAGGACGTCTAAACTTACATTATAATGAGGAAGTATCCATTGAGGTAGCGACTCTGGGTACATTTTTATATCATTAATTAAGTAACGTGGATAATTCTAGAAGTTTCACATAGAAGGGGAATGATATGAAAATAAAAAAGTGTTCCTCGTTCTCAAATTTGAGATAGAAGAAAAAGAAGATGCTAATACGAGTATAGCCATAATGCCATAGCCTTTACAAAATTCTGTACTGATGTAAGCTTATATAATTATGAAAACTTGTTAATGAAATGTTGTATTAATTAGGTAGTAAAGAAGTTGAATGTCAAAGTTTCTTCCAATTTCATTTTATTTGCACTAACCTGAACTCTAATTAAAACGCATACCAAGTGCAATGGCCAGTAACGAGTGAATTACCCGTTGTACTTCCAAGCGCTAAGCAATCATTCACTATACCCAGCGAGACATTTTCCATGAATCTATTCGAATAGAACTTCCCGATTAAATCCTGTCCGATAGGATCCCGCTTATCGGATCATTTCGCTCGCCCTCACACAATCTTCTAGACGTTTCTTTGAGACGTAAATGTGATTTGCAATAGAAAATCCAATAGAGGTGCAACACACGCGACGCGTTTGAGCGTGCGTATAAAAATTCTCACGTTCTCACTTTCTTTGTACGCCATAGGGTTTTGTATTGTGAGGAACACGTGGAGAATAATGTCTTTAAGATTTCATAGTTTCGCTGTCTGTTCAAATTGAAATTACGTTTCATTACATATCGGTGTATTGGCGCTTGTATACTTACGAACATAGTGAAGCCCAGTCAAATAAAACCGGAAAAAACATAAACATCCGAGTGGAAGCGTATTAAGTAAAATTTGGCACAAATGTTTGTTTTGGCATTCTTAAGAATGAGGAGAAAATTATAATATAATCACTTTATTGCTGCATCACAAGATACTCAAGATGAAAGGTCACACAAAGATATTTTTTTTGCAAACATATCGCTTTCTATAGCAAATACGTCATTTGAGGTAATTATTGATAAAATTTCCTATTAACTATTATATTTCTTTGTATCTATAACTATTCTCTATTTAATAACACCAAGGGTTTTATTCGACTATGTTAGCATGAGTAGGTTGAGGTTCGATAGGGTATTTACCAAAGACAAATTTCATTTTAAATTTAAAAGTCTGTCAAACAAAACATTTCACTCGAAACAGCTTCAAACTATAATCTGTACTCGTCATTGGTAAAGGCATATCTGACACAGACTATATTATCTGAAATCTAAATTAAAGTTGTAAGTAAGCGATTTATTTTCTCGTCAACCTGAGATGAGTAATTAAAAAGTTTGACAGCTCAGCTTCAACGTTCAAAGATCTCACAAAGCGTTTATTACTTGTAAACTGGTATCTGCAGTGCCTAGTCTAGAAAGTTGTTTATTAAAATAATTATTACGACACACTTTTAAGCCGATACGTGGACTATGGCACGTGTTCTCTAAACTAAACTTACTTGAATAGAGTCATTATCATCACAGCTTATATACGTCCCCATCGAGAGGCTCGAGCCTACCCTAAGTTAGGGTGTTTAGGTCTTAGTCAACCACGCTGGCCCAGTGCGGATTGGTCGACTTCACATACAACTTTGAATTTCATCGCAGATGTATGCAGGTTACCTCACTAACATCGTAAGGCCAGTGTAGAGTCCACAGCGGCACGGATGCTCTTGTATAGAGTACATTAATAATATTAATAAAAAATATTAATAATAATAATTTATTATTATTTTTATGTAAGTATAATGTTGTCTCCTTGTCCATAAAGAGGTATACTTAAGTGTCTCTATTGTGAAGATTAAATCATTAAAATAAATAAATTACAGGTTTATGAAAAAGAACTTAAAAGACATTTTAGAGACACTAATTATTATGAATATTCCGATTATTAAAGACAAATTAAGTTTTCGAAACTAACTTTCTTTATATCCAAAGAGACGTGCTAACAATCATTATCTATGATTAATCTATGTAGTTTGATGCAATTTTTCCTTCTTCCTTGTTCGTTTGTTTATCGACAAAGCATTTGTCAAATGATAAGCTCTGCTTAAAAGTGGTTATACGACTATACCACAGACGGTATACCCACGGTGGCTTGGTTAAATACTGTTCCTTTTGACAAAACATATATGCACTCGCGGCATCTACATATTAAGATTCATATCTGTGGCCGAAGACACTCCGCAAAAGTCCAAAGGCTCTAATAAGTTGATGTATTCTAGACAATTTGTATCAACAATATTACCAAAATCTATTACACACTCTTCACGTTTAGTACATTAAAATAAATAACTATGATATAACGAACATCTTCGTCGATGATGTCTGATAAACAATTAATAGCGCCAAGATTAGGAGACAGTGGAACACTGTCGTAGCATTTTACGTTGCCATTAAGGCACTTATAAATTCTTCGTCCTAAGCGTTATTGCTTGTGCATAATCTGGTTGTGCGCGAGTTCTCCCGCGGGAGACAGCGCTCAATCTCTGTCGTCTGGCCCTTTACTTAAATTTATCCAATAAATAGAAGCTTAATATCACGTGACGCGGTTCTCGTTCACTTTGATGTGAAACCCTTTAAGTTTTAGTTTGCAAGGAACTGAAGGCTGAAGAATGAAATCGATTTCGATGCTCAGGTATTTTCTGGAGCTTATCAAAGGGTTTTCTTAAAATAAACATCCACAAATGTAAGCATTTGAGAGACTGTTTACGTTTGGGATAACCTATTCGAAAGTTTGAGGGCTGGATAGGCTTTGTATTTTTATGTACGGTTCTTCCAAGATGTTGTTTCTTTGTAGAAGGAAAGAAATATATTGGACTATATTTATTTATGTCCATGTTTTAGAAGATGACTTTTACATTTTAGCGCAGCAAATTCACTAATGTGGTTATAGGGCAAACAGTACGGTATCTTTATTTCATCGTCCTATGACAAAATTAGTGACAGAACCGAATCGTTCCCTGTAAACTTAATTATATTGGTTGACAATGATGACATGATTATGATAATGTTATGAGAGCGTCGGTGGCGCTGTGGACTCGGCATTTGCCTTCCCGGAGGCAAATGCCGAGTTCCGGGAGGTCCGGGGTTCGAGACAGCCATGTACCAATGTGCTTTTCGGTTTTCGAATTTTATATGTACATTTGTCTGACGCTCCAAAGGAGAAGGAAAACATTGTGAGGCAACCTGTATACATCTGTGATTGGTTGATGTATTACCTTATATAATACGTATAAGCTCTTATCAAAGAAGCCAATTCAAATTTCACACTCAAAGTACCTATATATTCACGTGAAACCCATGTACTTAAAAATAAAAGGACCGCTACCGCTCTTGTTTTCGGGTTTCGAACGAACACTAAAAAGTACTTTACTATTTTGCATGTCTGAAACGTCGCTGTACCCAGGAACGCTGATATAAATAGGAGTCGAGTGTAAATAGCGCAGTTCCCATCGTAAATCAACGGAGATTATCTGTGGAATACGTCTCCTCTCGGAATGTTTTGGTCTGTGCATGAATAATTTATTTTACGTGCGCTAAGTTGGATTTTACCGTCATACGTGTCTGACAGATGACGGTGCTAAGTTTCATTTTGATATACTTACTTACGTGATTTATATAAAACATGCCATTTAACATAAGGAATTGTCAGCTCCTGGCGGGATCTTGATTAGGTGAAACCGGGGTCAGAGCTTTTTTTTTGTAAAATTTTAATGCCCTTTCAAGTTATTGTGAATTCCATATTTACAATGTAGATTTCATTTCTTTTAAAAAAGTCTGAAATGCCAATGTCTAAAAAATCATAATTTAGTTCTCTGATAAGTGATAACAATATTTCTATAAGTTTTACACTTGTCGTGAAGGCTTTCCCAGTTTCTGAACAGAGGTAGTAACTCTACACCTTTTTTTCTTCCACTTTTATTTGCATGCCTTAGGATTATGGTTAATGTTTGCACATACAAGGCTCGAAAAATATTTCTTAAACTTAGTATCGCTGATTAACTACTAGCCTATCTAGTAGGTTGAAAAAAATATTATAAGAAATACTGTAGGTAGTTTAAACATGAGAACTAAAAATCGACATGTCTTCACATAAAGTCCATTTCCTTTATTAATTTGTTGCTATTTGATAAAGTCAAAATCGTTATCCTCTAAACTCTATGAAAAACTCACTTAAATTGACAAATTTTTATCTTTAATCATAAACATTAAAAATAAAAATTGTCAAGAAGCTACTTTTACTAAGTAACTGATGCTAATTCCAAATTTGAACTTTTCCATTGATTTTGTTTCGAAAACGATAAATTTTTGGGTAAAGCGAAGTTTAATTCTGAAAACGCGCGCCGACCTTAGCGCCCGCGCCAGTTCGCATAGCGAATTTAGGATGTAAGCCAGAATTTATGGTCAACGGAGTGTAGATAAAAATTGTATCGCCCCCGGTTTATTTATCGCGCGGTGTCGGACATTTTTACGTGTTTTTTTTTAACGTTCTGGAAACTTATCGTGGTTGATTTGTCGCTTGTGACCGCGAGCTCGTTCTGCTCCATATCTTCGTGTTTATTGCGATGTTAAGCCGGATTAATTTGATTTTTTTCATTGTTATTGAACAGCACATAATATTTTATGTTTATAACTGTATTACAATTAAGTTTGCTTAAAGTTTAAACTACTTCAAGTTGGAAAACAAGCAAACTGCCCACCTGATGGTAAGTGGTAACAGTCACCTATAATACATGTGGCTCCTGTGACATTCGCTGCAACCCCCACCAGGGCCACAGTGTACGTTGCCAACTTGTGACTTAAGATGTAAAGTCACGGTACCCAGTCATTTCAGTGCCATATCCTGCTGCTTTGCGGCAGAAATAGGTAAGACGGAGATACCCAAGCACACGACCCTGGTACAGAATCTCCTACCGGTCTAGTCTAATAGTTTATTTTTCAGGGTTTTGTATTATGTGTACTACATAGATACCTATCCGTGTTACCTATTGAATTTTGCTTATGGCACAAAGTCCATTACAAGCTTGACGTCATTTCTCTTGTTTATCGCTATGTTTTTATTGATACCTATTTTCTCATCGTACCTTTATTCGCACATTTACATACCTACCTACGTATCCACACTGAAAACCTTCTTGAAAACCAAAGTTCTTATGTAGTAGCTGCTTTTCCAAAGTTTAATTAGATACTTAGGTTTTAAATACAAAAATGTGTTTGCAATATGATCTATTAATTATATTTTAAACGTTCTACCATTTGTCGGGAAACGTTTGGTTTACTTATGACACTTGAACTATCTCTCCTGGTGGTAAATGATGTTGAGACGGGATGAGAGCGAGCTTCATCTGGATTCCTCAACAACTTAGTACTTGCTATCTTACTTTTAATTGGGGTGATGACTGAGTTCTAATTTTCACGTCTCGTCATAAAATATTAAAATACCGTAGAAAAAGATGCAATCATGTGAAATCAGAATTAAAATCGGTTTAGAAATACATTAGATACAAGCATTTTAATCTGTTATTTTGGAAGCGATTAGAGTACGTAGAGCCCACGTAGAGCCGTACCAAGGATGATATTTATTTTTTGTATATGGCCGTACTCAGCGTCATTGTTAAGTACGGCCATATAAACTCCATGTCAATTGCCGTTTCGCTAGAAAGAGATGGAGAAAAATTATAATTAATACTTCGAAAACGGATTTTTTGTTTCTGTTAATTATATGAATGAGCTTCTATTAAAGCAATTTTTTTTTTCTAGCCTATTATCGGAACACAACAATGACCATTTTTGTTGTGGAGAATATTACCTATTAGTATCCTAGAAAGCATCCTAGAGATGATGACTCCCAGTCGTAAATACCTTAATGGTTTCAGTACAAATATGAATCCTGATGGAGACACCTATGAAATTTAATTGGAAACCCTTATATTTCGATTTCTTGAGATTACATTATCAGGTGCCGATATAGTGACAATGGGACCACCTCCTTTCGCGAATGTCTTTGGGTAAGTATGTACATAAAATTCTTTAAAAAATGGTGGATTTTTTTTCTCTTTTAATATTTTTTCTCTAGTTTGATGGTAATTAGGATATAAGTCCCTCGTAAGCATATAAGGTGGACCGTAGGTGATAACCGATTTCATCGTTCAGACCTATGTCACAGAAAAGATAATTATAGCTACTACATACAGGTAGCATCAAAAGTAGCTTAACACCTTATTATAGTATCATGTTCGATGTTTGTTACCTTGCCAGTTATGAAAATATCAAACAATTTATGGTGACATGGTACCAAAGTGCTAAGTGCCACTTTTAATGCTGACCGTATTACCCTATGTCTCGCGTGGATTCTATCGATGCTCTATCCATTCACGTGACACTGCTCCACACCAAAGACGGATAAAAATTTATAAAATTCAAGGAAATGATTGAAAAGTTGATAGCGAGGTGAAGTTTATGTCGCAAGATTTGCGAATTTGACATAAGATTGGTGTGTTAATTTAAGAATCAAATAAAATTTTATATTTAAATGTTGCTAAACAAATAGACATAACAATGTATGTTTTAAAATTTTGCTCATTAATCTATACTAATATTATAAAGAGGAAAGATTTGATTGTTTGTTTGTTTGTATTGGCTTCGAAGGCTTCGAAACTACTGAACCGATTTTGATGAAAATTGGTATAGGGATAGTTCGAAACCAGGGAAAGGACATAGGGTAATTTTCCTACGGGAAAATATAAAATTCCCACGGGAAAACAAAAATAGCGCGGACGAAGTCGCGAGCGGAATGTTATTTAATATTTTTTTATGAACTCTTATTACTATAACAACTTCCCCTTAAAGTTTGTCGAATGATTTCAATTTCGTCCTGTAGTTATATTAATACACATTTCTAGCGTTCGTTCTTTGCAAAACAAAGCTCTCAGTTGATACCCACAATATTCGAAGCGTTCATCGGCGATGTGGTAATTTCCAAGGGCTTCGAACCTTTGGTAATTAAATGAAAATGCCAAACATAATTCTGTGAAAGTTTTAATCGTATTAATGATATGAAAACTGTTCTGAAGCTCGTGAATACGTTCCAGCGTCAACTGTCAGAGTACATCGAAACAAAATTAATTAAAGCCCTTTCGTGGCTATCTTTGCACTCATATACAGTGTGTGGAGCTTCGGACTATTTTAGGTTTTCTAGGGATTTTCATTGTGGCCCCGCAGTCTGTGGTGAGGTACGATTGAAATTTTTCGAGTGGAAACGACAGCGTCGGACGAACATAAAAAGTCGTAGCTAGATGTGGTATTAGTGATATTTCAATACATTATTTCATCATATTTATTATTCGTCTGTATAAATAGAAATATATCGCCAAATACTCGTATCTCACTAAGCACGATATCTGGAAGCTCATCAACAGATTTTTTTATTATGCCTATTTTGTGTCCCACTGTTGAACAAAGGTCTCCCCTCCTTATTTCCGCCGCTTTCTCTCCAATAATACGTCCGCCTAGTTCTCCACGTTTGGAGCAATATCTTATAAAAGTTATTATTTTTATAAAGTCAAAGAAAAAAATAATAAACTGCTCCTGTGTATATTCAAACAAATATTGTCACAAAAACGTTAATTCAAAACAAAAGCCTTGGCTGAACGTCTGTGGGGGGGGGTTGTTAGAATACTCTTTGGTTCAGGTGTACTACTTCACCAATCGACGGCAAATCGACCCTCGATGGCAGTCTGTCAATCGAATACATTGCTCAACAGATAGCATCGATATCTGTTGTTGATCTTTTGAATCGATAGCAGAATACATTGCTCAACATGGATCAATAATTATTTCTAACACAAAAATCGATTGAACGTGAATCGATAACATCGAATGATGTTACACTAGGTTGGTCAACGTCAATCGATAATTTATATTACAATAGATAGATTTGCGATTTTGTAACTCGTCGAATAATCGGTAATCGTAATGTAACCCGATGACTCGATTGTAATCAATGAACGAATGATAAAGGATAAAGATAGGTAATAAGTTTATATTTTGTCTATATCTATTGCTTTTGTCTTTTATTATAATAAATAAAAATATTGAGAATTCAGTAAAATTTTTGTTATAACCTATCCATCACTAACACCACTGCTGGGTACGTTCACTCATTAAGAATCCCACTGCAGGGAAATATTATCCAGCACCATTCCACTGCAGGACAATTTCGTTTGCCACTAGCCCACTACTGGACAATTCTGTCCAGCATCAGCCTAATGCTGGACAATCTTTCCCAGCTGATGCTGGGACTCACTTTTTCCTATATCATCATGGTAACACTCTTTTTTTAACGAGGTGGAATGCTATTGCGCACCGTACCTGCCGATGGCTAGTCGGCAGGCGTGTGTGGGACTCTTCCCGCGGGACATACCAACTAAACCAACCTCGATGTCCATCTCGTTCATAGGTCAGAGCTATCCGGGGTCTGGGCAACCCCCATTCAACGGACCGTCCCGGAACAGCCCGGCCAGCTACGGACCGGGTCTTAACGCCAGTGTGGTATTACCCTGAACATTGAGGTAATACCCGGTAATACTCAGACGGGGGATCTATGATGGCGCGCATCAGGAGACACCCTAGCGCGCAGGCCACACCTAGGGCGGTCATGGAAGGTGTGCTACAAAGGCCCGCCTTCTACCACCCAACCGCCTGCGCCGGAGGGGAGTGGCGTGGGGATCATTTTCCCGCTCACTCTCTGCTGCCTCCTTTTGCGAGATTATATCCACGCCAAAGCAGACAACAGCCTCCAATTCCCTCTCACTACCCAGCATCTTCTCGACAATGACTGGTAGTGAGAGGTCGCCGCCGCCCAACGCAGCGCGTAGCTCACTGCGTTGGGATCGCCAAGATAATATAAGATCATGGTAACATCCTAACAGATCACAATATTTTTTGTTCATGTGAGGAGTCCGTCAGATAGATATTCATACACGCACACCGCATACGTTGCACCCATACACAAGCGCACATTCACACATATAGGCAAGTAAAAAAGGTTTCTTGTGATTTTTATTGTAGTGTAGAAAATGATTTTTGTTATCTAGTAGTGTTAATACAGAAGAGCGATGGCACCTGCTACATGGATCTAGAATGCCTACTAGGATAGTTTTAACAATGTTTATTGTACCCAAAGTTTGATAGTAATATAAAATCTTTCGTTATTGGAACGAAGTTCTTAATGGAACGTTGTGGAGACAGGGGCTAGCCGGCAAAAAAATGATCGTTACAAAAAACGTTAACGTTAAAAGCGTTATTAAATAACTCGAAAACAACTCATCGCTGATGAAGACACGATGCGTATGATTTAAGAGAATTTTCTTGAGAATCGATTGAGATTTTTATATGAAATCCATATTAATCCCAAAGAAGGAAAAAGCATTGAATTCTTTGAATTTAATAAAAACTTGAAGAATAACATAAAGTACTTCGTTCCATATCAGGTGTCCCACGACACCACACGGCTTGATTTTTCAATATTGTGTAACACCGTTTTTTCTTAAAATTTCATAAAACACTAATTTTGCAAAAACATTTTGGTTTCACTGTAGTTTTAACACAAATTTCACAACTAAAATCATAATTACAATAACTTTGTCAATTAATTTCACAATATCAATGTCAAGTGTCAACGTCAACGTCGTTTCACGTCACGTCAGTGACATTTGCAATTATCTTTGGTCATTATTCAATTTTTGCATAAACAAAATAAATCTCGCGTTTATCCTGGCCTTATTTACAAAGATAGTTTTTTTTCGCCCAAAATCCCGTGCTTCCCTTTAGGTGGGTTGATTTTCTCAAAATTCGGAATTTGACATTTAGACCGTTTGTTTTGATCATTTTTAGAGACATATCATAATAAAATACACTTAAAGCTACAGATCATATAATTATGGTTTCGTCGAATAGAATTTGGAAAACATTCACAATTTGTTTATGGTTAATTTTTCATTACGTTTTGTTTTTCAACCAAACTTATAACTTTAGCTGGAAATACTGAAGCAAGTTAAGAGTCTTACGAGTGCTATGAAATGAATTTGGTTTTAGGAGAGGTTCCGTCGCCAATACGGCGCTTAACATTGAGCAAACGGACCTCGGCTCCGTCGCTTCCACATAAACGCAAATCTGTGCGCAAGTGGAGCGTTGGTACGTGAACGCGCCTAAGCTATGATATTATCTCTATGTGGTTCTTAGTCTGTGAGACATCGACCGAAGTAATTTGTTATTGATTGGATTGCGGAATAGAAATTTCTGCATTATCTTAATTTCTGCGAAGAAAATCCATAGGTATTTCTCCCGTTTTCCGTGTGAATTTAATTTGAAAAGCTACAGTGAGACTACAAAAATCAGTTCTTTTTGTTTTCAGCTTGGAGAGTAAAGCTAAGGAAAAAATACTATATTTACTCGCCGGCACGCGATTAATTAAATTAAATGGATTTATTGTATCAATAAGTGCAAAAAATCAATAAGGTATCTAATTAACTTGTTATATTTCATGATTTAAAACAGATTTTGTTAATTTTATTTTTATTTGTGGGTAAATTGATTATTAAATCAAACATATTACATTTCCAAAATTCGCCTTTTTCATCCCCTATTTCATTAAAAAACCCTGATAGTAAACGGCATCTTAGTGGGATTAAGGCATATATTGAGTAACACTTGCGAATTTCATGTTAAATTCTAAATTTTCACAATATTAAGTTTCACATCCTTCTTTGGCAGATAACTCACAAATTAAGCTGTTTTCTTTTTATTAATAGCAATAATTATACACAAAATAGGTGCTCTCCCCTCCATATGTCCTTTTATTAACTAACCAATAAGAAACTTTGACAATTCATTGAAAATTGTGTTTGGAATTAACTTGCAATGTTTATTACATGAAATTCAAATGTATTGACTGGGATTCCTTCAGAACTCAGTGTTAGACCCACTGACCCTAAGATTATAGGCATATTTAATTATATTTTTAACATAACACTGTGCTATGAATCTCCAGGGCAGTTCCCGGAGGCCATAGGGCTCCGCTGCTTAGCATAACAAAATAACCTGATATCAAGGAGGAATTCTGTGGAATTACACCAGTAATAAATATATATACAGAAAGAATAAGTTAAGAAACTGGAATATCATAACTCTGACCCGTGATTGCAAGACTTAGCATAGAAGGTACGATCCACTAACAACCGCTCCGGGGAAGGCTACTAATTTCTTTAGAAAAAAATTAAACCTATAACTATTTGTTCGTCTACTTTATTGCCCCTCATTTTGTAGTTTTGTACCCAATTTGTACCTGATTTTTACCTGCCGAGATTGATCAAACAAACCTGAACCATCCTGCCCTTGGCTTGTATTGAATAAACATTAAGTTAAGTGCTTTGCATTGAGGAATTGTGTTAACATATGCATAAGTAAATTATAATTATGTACTTACAAGAATAAAGCTTTTCATTTTGTACCGGACTAAAGGAATAAGTTTGTTTTTTTTCTTTAACTTTAAGATTTCCCTATATTTCTACAATTTAGCTAGAAAAAGCACGATAATTTGGCGCCCGAATATACAGCAGGTTTTGTGGCATTATATGGCCCATTATTCTGGTCAAATGCTCAGATAGTGTTGATCCATCTCGGTATGTATCTTTAAGAATTTTCTTTTTTTAACGTTGTGTGTTAGTTAAGCTAAAACTCACAAACGGCTCGACCGATTCTTACGAAATGTTATGTGTATTTGAATAGGTCCAGGGGAGGTTTAAAAGTACAACTGGACCCAGTAGGTGGCGCCGTAATCGGACAGAAGAACGTCTGCCGGTCTCACTAGTTAACTGTACTTTAGTTATAAGATAAATAACAAGAATTCTATGCAGGTTTGGTTCAGATAGGTATAAATAAAAACAAATTTTAGTTACATTTGCAAAGATTAATAAATATAGGTAATATAGTTATAAATATTTTAATATTTTGTTCATAGTTTGAGTAGATATTACTTACATAAATAATATTGTAAAATTAACTTCTCATATAGAATAGTGCTTGGTATATTTTTACAAAAATGGAACAAAGACCAATTAGTTTTAATTTACTTAACAAAGATGAACTAGAATATGAGGTGAAAATCAGGGGTTCGAAACCAGCTGACACGGTGATGGCTCTGAGAGCACAGATCCGTACTCTCAATAAAGATCTGCCTTCTGATGAAATACTGACTTGTGATCTTGATGTCAATATTGAATTAAAATTAATTCAAAAGAAATTAGATGATCTTGAGAAACTTATCACAAGTACTTCAAGTAAACCGTCATCACTTAAGGTGTTAAATAGAATTCAAACTCTTGCACACCACTTATTCCACAGAATTGGTCGCTTGTCTTTATCGGAGTATGATGATAATAATCTTACTTCTTTAATTACTTCTCTGAATAATAGATTAGATAGCATTCTTGTAAAAATAGATAATATTTGTCATAATTTTAAAAGTAGCTTGGCACCTGAACAACCGATTGAGCACTCCACTGCAACTACACACAATACAGCTAATGATTGCTCCGTGCATAAACTAAATTTACGCTTCAATGGCAAGACATGCATTAAAGCCTTCTTACAACGCCTCGAAGAGTTATGCTTGTCTCGTGGCCTTGCAGATTCAAAGCTTTTCTGTTCTGCGGCTGAACTTTTCACTGATGAAGCGCTATGCTGGTATCGAGAAGTAAAGTCAGACGTTCACAATTGGACTGAGCTGAAGACCTTGCTTCTCGATGAATATTTACCATCTGATTATGACCATCGCTTGATGCAGGAAATTAGAAGTCGTACTCAGGGCCCCGACGAAAGCATTGTGAATTATCTCAGCATTATGCAAAATTATTTTACTCGATTATCAAAACCAATCTCTGATGATGATAAATTGAACATAGTCATGTTTAATATTAGACCATTTTATACTACTCAGCTTGCTCTAGCCCCAGTGGAATCTTGGACTGATCTAAAGAAAAAATGTAGGTTGTTAGAAGGTGCAAAGGAGCGATCGGTGCATTTCAGTGAACCTCCTAGGGTCACCCCTTCTTCTCTGGCTCCCGATTTGTGTTACAAAAATACTAGTGGTAATAGTGGTAGCAAGGCTCCACCAAAAGTCTCTTCAATTCAGCCAGTGAATAATACACAAAATAATCTTTTTTGCGTCCGCTGTCGAAAAAATGGCCACAGCTTGAGGTATTGCAAGGCGCCTTGGGTACTTATTTGTTATCGTTGTGGAGAAAAGGGGTTCAATGCAAATAATTGTCCAAAGTGCACTTCTTCAAAACCTTCAACCGCAGAGATTCCAAAAAACGCCAAGCAGTGAACCGATGGCATAAAACAGTATATTTTTATAATAAACATTGTAATTCTGAACAATCAAGGCAGAAATACAATAAATTCTATAATAATGTAAATAAAGCTAGTAACATACATATGCATAAAGGTAAGGTTACATCGGTTCACGCTACTACTAACGCCACCTATAATGATACCAGAGCTTATCTGAAGATTAATATTTTTGGCTTGGAATTCAGAGGATTACTAGATTCAGGATCACAGATCTCCATTGTGGGAGGGCAAGCATACAAATATTTTAAAGATTTCGCTACTTTACATAAGTCTGAGGACTTAGACTTTATAAAAACTGCAAATGGTTCTTCTTCACGAGTAACTGGGTATTTATTTTTACCTGTATCAATAGAGAATAAAACTCGTGTTATTAAATTTTACGTCGTCCCTGGAGTTGCTACAGAGTTGTTATTTGGCTTAAATTTCTGGAAGGAATTTAATATTGCGCCAGATATTTTATCATTGTTAGAGGATAGCGGACATTTATATAAAAATAATAATCAGGTGTACACAGTTATGTCAGGCAGCCGTGCTTTACATGATTTTGAAACTTTATCTAAGCTTGAGCGTAGGCTGGTCAATGACGTCATAAAGCAATTTGATGACATTTCCGCAGAAAAGATAGGCCTAGGTAGGACACACTTAGTGAGCCATAAAATTGATACCGGTGACCACCCACCTATTAAACAACGGTATTATGTAGTCTCACCCGCTAAACTGGCAGAATTAAATAAACACCTAGACCAAATGCTGAAGGATGATGTTGTGGAGCCTAGCGGCAGTGCATGGAACAACCCCGTTACTTTGGCGGTTAAATCAGATGGGTCATCACGTTTCTGCTTGGACAGCCGAAAACTTAACGCCATATCAAAGCATGACGCTTACCCTATGCCTTATATTAGCCATATTCTGGACCAGCTCAAAAACGCTAAGTACTTATCTTCTATTGACCTTAAGTCTTCATATTACCAAGTTCCTTTGGACTCTATTGAGTCCAGAGAGAAAACTGCTTTTACTATTCCCTGCAGAGGCTTGTTTCACTTTAAGGTCATGTGCTTTGGACTTACTGCAGCTCCAGCTACGCAGCAGCGGTTGATGGACCGCCTTTTTGGCCCCGAGTTTGACAATAAGGTGTTCGTATATGTTGATGATTTAATTTTACTTACCCCTGAAGGCCCAATGGCCTTCCAGGATCACCTCCAACTCCTACTTAGGGTAAAGGAGAGACTTAAACTAGCCAACCTTACTGTCAACATGGGTAAATGCCAGTTCTTCAGGAGACAGCTGAAATTCTTGGGTCATGTGGTTGACGAATATGGTCTGCGCACGGATCCTGACAAAATTAAGGCTATAGTAGACTTTCCTATTCCCACCTGCAGGAAAGACGTCAAACGTTTCTTGGGAACTGCATCTTATTATAGGCGTTTCATAAAAAATTTTAGTCATAGAGCTGGTCCCCTTAATGCTCTTACTTCTACCCGTAAGAGCGCGCCCCCTTTCAAATGGACGACCGAGGCAGACGAGGCGTTCAACGACCTAAAACTCGCACTGTCTACTTCTCCGGTTCTGGTATGTCCTGACTTCTCGAAAGATTTTGCTGTCCACTGTGACGCTTCTGATTTCGGGTTAGGGGGTACCTTAACCCAGGTTGTAGATGGACAAGAACATCCTGTTGCGTACTGTAGCCGTTCACTAACACCCGCTGAACGTAACTATTCCGCTACAGAGCGAGAGGCATTGGCCGTGGTACATGTCGTTGAACACTTCCGCCCTTACCTTGAAGGTGGTCGACAATTTAAAATTATTACCGATCATGCTAGTCTAAAGTGGTTTTTAAACCTTAAGAATCCGACAGGACGACTAGCGCGTTGGGGGTGTAGGCTATCGCCTTATAATTTCATTATTGAGCATCGTAGTGGATCTCAAAACGTCGTACCGGATGCACTATCACGTTCTGTACCAGTGGCAGCCGTAGACGCATTTACTTCCAGCGATGCTTGGTATAACAATATATTAAAACGTTGCACGGATAGGCCGCGCGCGTGTCCCAATTTTCAAATTATTGATGGTAGACTTTTTAGATTTACAAAAAGCACTAACAAACTCTGTGGTGACTACCAGTGGAAAGAGGTTGTACCAAAGGAGCTTAGGGAGGATATTATTACAAGTAACCATTCTGAACCAATTGCTGCGCACTTAGGCGTTGCAAAAACATATAAAAGATTAAAATTACGGTATTCTTGGCCCGGTATGCATAAAGATACCGAGGAATTTATAAAAAAATGTGCCACTTGTAACTCATATAAACATAGCTCACTAGCGCCACCTGGCTTTATGGGGGAACCCAAAGTTTGCTGTCGACCATTCCAGTGCATCAGCATTGATCTGGTTGGTCCACTGCCGATGTCTCGACAGCAAAATACATTTTTACTAGTAGTTGTGTGTTGTTTTACAAAATATTGTTTATTATTTCCTTTACGGCGTGCAACGGGCAAAGTTATAGCGCAAAGGTTAGAAGACCATGTATTTCTGGTTCACAGAATACCACAGACTGTGATGTCTGATAATGGCTCGCAATTTATAAGTCATGAGGTTCAGGCATTATATGAAAAATACAATATTCCGCAAGTACATTTGGGTCCAGTATATTGTCCACAAGATAATACGGTGGAACGTTATAACCGCACAATAATCACTGCAGTTTCCTCGTTTGTTGAGAACGATCATAGAACGTGGGATATTAACATACATAAAATACAATTTGCCATGAACACCTCAGTAAATGAGTCTACTTCTTATACTCCTTTCATGCTAGTACACGGTAGGGAAGCTGTCTATCTATCTATCTATCTATCTGGAGTTCGAGGGGATACTGGGGGCGACGGAGGGGCGTCCCCCAGCGGGCCACTGCGACCTGTACAGATCTATTGTGGCCGACCCCTCTATTTTAAAGGTCTCCAAATAGGCCCGCGGCGTTGAAAAAGCCAATAACCTTCTTTGGAGACAGAGCCTTCGCATCATGTGGTGGCAGACTAGGTCCACCCAGAGCTCGGCTCCTTGTGTGGATGAGAGCATGACATTCACAAAGAATGTGAAATGGTGTCTCTTCATCCTCACCACAAAATCTGCACGTGGGAACATTAGTCAGGCCCATTCTATGCAGATGTTTGTTGAGTTTGCAGTGACCAGTTAGGGCTCTAGTGAGCGCCCTTAATTGGCTCCTGCTTAGTTGGAGGTTTTGTATTGCAACTCCGGGTGAAAATTCCCTAATGAGCAATTTCGAGTGCAGTAGTCCAGGGGAATGGGCCCACTGGAGTCGGGCTTGTGTTTGTACCCAATCTCTGAGGACTCTCTTTTTAATCCCCCTCGAAATGCCACAAGCTGGTTCTGGTCCTATGAGAGCGCTCTCGGAACCAGCCCTCGCCAGTTCGTCGGCAATTTCATTGCCTCGGATATTGGAGTGGCCTGGAACCCAGCCAATCATTACCGAGTTCCTGGTCCCCAATTCATTCAAGGCTTTCTTGCACTCTAAGGTGATTTTGGACTTGAATTCTACAGCATCAAGCGCTTTTAGAGCAGCTTGGCTGTCTGACAGGATGAGGATGTTCTTACCCTCATTCGACATGTTTGCGTGAACGCAGTCGATAATGGCATACATTTCTGCCTGGAATACGGTGGCATATGCGCCCAAGCACGTGGTTCTCCTGGATTTCGCACTACCTCCGAAGACACCTGCACCTGACTGGCCCTCTTTCCTAGAGCCATCAGTGTACCATGTCTGGTTAGCTTTCCTAAAGGGCTCAGGGACTTGCTTGTCCCATTCATCCCTATTAGGAATCATGACCTTGTAGTTCTTCTTGAACTCCAAAGTTTCAATCATGGCATCGGCTGGCATTGCCATGACAGGATTAACCATTAGGCTGCCCTGTAGCTTCCTCATGGTTTGGGATTTCCATCTCGATCTGCCCCCCTCCACAGCTCGGAGCATTGCCATCCTAGCCTCCCCCTGTATGAACAGGTGGAGTGGTGGGAGGTTCAGGATAGCCTCCATTGCAAGGATGGGAGAAGATGAGATAGCCCCCGTAATCATCAAGCAGGCACATCTTTGCAGGCTTTCCAGGGCCTTTATGGTGGTCCCTACTGCAGTCTGCTTAAACCAAGCTATACACCCGTAGCTAACCATAGGTCTTACCACAGCGGTGTAAAGCCAGAGAAGGTGACTGGGTTTCAGTCCCCACCTGGAGCTGGTTAGCCTACGGCAGATACCTAGCGCTGCTTTGGCCTTCTTGATAATGTTGCCTATATGTATACCCCAGTTAAGTCTTTGATCCAGGTGGATCCCAAGGTATTTGGCATTCTGAGAGAATTCAATAGTTCTTCCAAACAGTTTAGGAGGCTTGAGGCCGTCTAAATTCCTCCTCCTAGTGAAAGGAACTATTATGGTTTTGCTGGCGTTCACAGACAGCCCCACCTGGCAGCACCATTGTTCGATCTTATTAAGAGCGAGTTGCATGAGACCTGATATAGGGAAGCTGTCACTGATGGTAGTATTTACCGGTTGTGGTACCACGCGATACTCATGCGTCTAATATTGGCCACCTCGGTGACATTTTCATCAAAGTCCGAGAGTCGTTGCGTAAGGCCCATGAAAGGATTATAAAAGACTATAACAACAAACGCAGAGATATCTCATTTAATGTTGGTGATTTTGTGTGGAAGCGTACGTACAAGCAGAGTTCTGCTAATAAATATTTTACTGCTAAACTTGCCCCGAAATATGAGCGTTGTAAAATTATACGTAAACTTTCCCGCCTCGTCTATGAGCTCGAGGACGAGAACGGAAAATACATAGGGAAGTGGCACATAAAAGATTTTAAAAATTTAGACACCTCGAGTGACTAAATTCCATGGTTCCATTACCTACTTTATATATTCACTCTTAGAAGAATAACTGTTTTATAAGCATTTAACACTTAGGCACCGCGGGTGCGGCGGTCACAGAATACCCACCCCGCCATTCTTCCTGGCGTCTCGTAGAACCCGAGTGTAGGATAACGCGCCATATAACATCTGGCGGCGTTTTTGCATGTGTCTGTTCCTGTCGTTTTGTATTGATTTACCTTGCTACTTAAGTTTCCATATACCTAACATCTTCAAAATTGATAGTACCTATTAAGTTTTGGATTGTTCATACATAATAAAACTGTTTAATACTTTTATTTATCTTTTTATTTGTAATTTTCACAACTGTTCACAACGGACAACGTTAATAATGGGGTGTAGCAAAAAACACAGATTACCGAGATGGACACGGATACAGACTATTATCAAATATTACCATAGAAATAAAATATAAAAGTATACCATACTTAACACGCCTCCTTACTTTTACTATTTTATTTCGTTTCACTGAATTACTATATTACTTCACATCGACATAATTTCTTAAAGTATTTTCATTTAACAATATGTACTATTACATCTATTATACTTATGTATTTCTGTTTATTTACTTAGGAACATATAATTTACTTTTATGGAAATTTAACATACATGTAATTTACTTATAACAATTCCAGCTTTTTTTCTTGAAACATCAAAATTTTATATTACTTTTAACATTTTTCTAAATTTTACAAATTTTTCAGTTCCTAATGATTTTGTAAGTATGTCAGCAAAATTTTCTTCTGAAGTTATTTTAAGGATATCTATTTTTCCATTTATATAATTTTCATGTACAAAATGATAGTGTGTTTCTATATGTTTAGAGTTTTTTGTAAAATTACCATATTTAGCAATACATAAGGCTCCTGAGTTATCTTCGTACACTTTAATTGGATAATCAACTTTAACAAACACATCATTTACTATATTCAACAAAAATAGTATTTCAGTAACCGATTCTGATAAAGCTACATATTCAGAAAAGGTAGATGACTTAGTTACACTTAATTGTTTCTTTGTTTTCCAAAAGATAACATTTCCATAAAATCTAATAACAAAACCTGAGGTTGATTTTCGATCTATTATGTCTCCTGCCCAATCAGCATCAACAAAACAATCCATGATATCATTTTTATTTTTAAAGTAAGTTAATTTAAGTTCTTTTGTAGCATACAAATACTTTAAAATTCTAAGGGCGTATTTATAATGTGTTTCAGTGTAACAGTTTTGAAAACGGCTTAAATAATTTACACTAAAAGATATGTCAGGCCTCGTGCCACAACTTATGTATAAAAGTGCTCCTATTAAGTTTCTATATTTTACATTTTCATTTATATTATCTTTACTTAATTTTAGGTTCATTTCCATAGGTGTTTTGTATAGTTTAGACTGTAATATATTATATTTACTTGCTAATGACTCTATGTATGCCTTTTGACTTAAGGTCATGATATTTTTATCGTTACAATTATTGTAATCATATTCAATTTCTATACCTACATATTTATTTACTTTGCCTAAATCTTTCATTTTGAATTTGTTACATAACTGACTTTTTATTTCTTTTAATATATTTATATTTTTACAACATAACAATAAATCATCCACAAACAATAGTATATATACATCAACATTATTATGTGATTTAACATAAAGACAAAAATCGTATTTGCATCTACGAAAACCTAGTGTCTTTACATAGTTATTGAAACATTCATACCAAGCTCTCGGGCTTTCCTTTAGTCCATATAGAGCTTTATTCAATTTATAAACTTTATCAGTACCATCGTCATATCCTAATGGCTGATGAACATAAACTTCAGAAATTACCTTACCATTTAGGAATGCTGTTTCCACATCCATTTGATGTATGTGTAATGAATTTTGACAACAAAAAGAAAGTAATAATTTTAATGTTTGCATATTCGCAACAGGTGAATATGTGTCTTCCACACAATCTAATTGTTGAAAGCCTCTTACTACTAACCTTGCCTTAAATAGTCCTTCTGTTTTCTTTTTGTAAATCCACTTGACATCTAATATTCTTTTATTTATAGGTTTGTTAACTTTTTGCCATGTATTGTTCTTTATAAGACTGTCAATTTCTCGATCCATTGCTTCTTTCCAACTCTGTGCCTCGTTACACATAATTGCATCCTGAAATGTATCTGGAATAAAAATATCACAATAGTTTGCAGTTATGCAATTATAGCCAAATTCATCATCAAATCGTGATGGAGCTTTTATCTGTCTCTTAGGTCTTGTATTTGTATTATTTACGTCTTCCACAATGCTAGAAATGCTTTCATTTTTCTCCTCTTCCATTGTTTCACTTTCAATTTGTATATTCTCTTTATTTTTATTTGAAACATTATCTTCCTTCGACTCTTCAAATCCAATACACTTTATATCTTCCTCAATTATGTCTACATGTCGAGCGGTAACTATTTTATTATTAATTAAAATTTTATACCCCATATCTGAATAGCCAAGTAATATTCCTAATTCCGCTTTCTTGTCCCATTTGGATACTCTTTTCTCTTCAGGTATTCTTACAAAGACTTTACTTCCATAAATTTTTAAATTTTGTATTGAAGGCTTTCTATTAAAAAATATTTCATAAGGGGTCTTATTTTCCATAGTATTAGTTATAATTCTATTTTTTAAATATGCTGCTGTTTTTATAACTTCCGGCCAATAATATCTATCTATCTTTCCTTCTGCCAACAGACACCTAGCCATATCCATAATAGTTCTGTTGAATCGTTCTGCAGTTCCATTCAACTCATGTACGTATGCTGGGCATGGTTTCAATATTATTCCTTTTTCTCTAGCAAAGTTAAACATACTTGTATTTAAATATTCTGTCCCATTATCACATCGGAGCTCTTTTATGACTTTACCAGTTAAATTTTGAACTTCATTCACATACTCAACAAAACATTCATAAACTTGCTGTTTAGATTTGATACAATAAACCTTTGCTAATTTTGAATAATCGTCTATGAAGCTTAAGAAATACTTTTCACCATGACATCCTGTTGTTCTGTGAGGTCCATTGAGATCTGTATGAACAATCTCAAGTATACTTTCAGCTCTTCTTCTATTGTTTTTGAAAGGTAAATTATGCATTTTATTTTCTATGCATATAGCACATTTTAGGTATTCTTTTTCTAATTCCTTAGGTATTCCTTCCAGTAATTCGTGTTTACACATAATATCTAGATAATTAAAATTTACATGTCCAAGAGTTCTATGTAATTTTTCTTTTTCAGTTAGTACATTTTGAGACATATTTATTTTAATATTTTCTTCTGTAGTAAAACTAGTCATTTTCAATAATCCTTCTTCTTGCTTAGCTATTGCTATTAATTCTCCCGTCATTTTATATATTTTTGTATATTGACCTCTTGATGTAATTTTATGAGAATTTGTTATCTTCGTGTAACTTAACAAATTCGCTTTCATTTCTTTTACAAAGTAAACATTTTTTAAATTGACTCTCGATATTTTATTGTATACTTGAAAATAAATATTTATGTTGCCAACTTTTGTAGCTTTTAGTACTCTTCCATCTCCTACTTTGACATTGACTGGTTTGTCTAATATTATTGCTTCATTATAATATTGATCTGAATTTATTATATGATTGGTGCATCCGCTATCCAATAACCATATTATTTCTTTTTCATTTCCTGTATGTTTAGTCATTGACATATTACTTTGTATTGTAGTGTAAAAACTACTACTTGGGTTTTCTCGAGCTTGACCTCTTCCTCTATAGCTTCCACGGTTGTTTCCACGCCTGTTATTCATAAAGCGACCTCTAAAATTTGTATTTCCTCTGCCTCTGCCATGATGCATGTTATTGTTATTGAACCAACAATTGGTTTTATTATGGCCACGCTTTCCACATATAAAACATGTTTGAGGTGTAGTACTACAACTAGTTGTTTTAAAAGATTCTGTATTTGCTTTGAAAACATTTGATTTTTCACTATAAGGTTCAGATCCGTTACCTGTTTTGGACTCAATATTTTTCATCTTTATTTTGTTTTTCAGATATTCCACTGTCCGATCTTTTTCTGGTAAAATATCAATCAAATCACCAATATGACTATAACTTGGTGGCAAGGCTTTTAGCATATAATTTAATTTTTCCGATTCTGTCACAATGGCGCCGGCTTGCTTGAGTTCATTTACCGCCTTTTCGAAGTCGTCAAAGAAACTGTTAACATCACTATAGTTTTTCAATTTGATATTTTCAATATTATTTCGACACACTATTTGTAGCGACGTAGATTTATTTAGATACATCTCATCGAATTTCGACATTATTTTGAAAGCCGAATCTAAGTGACACACATATTCCAATTGTCTATTTGTAATGGCCGAATAAATGTAGTTCGTGGCTTGTATGTCTAATTCATCCCAATCATTTATTTCTTCTTTAGTTTTCTTTTCTCTCTTTACAACCTCTTCACATTTTTTAAATTGCAAAAATTTTAATAACCTGATTTTCCAGTTTTTGTATTCGGTTCCATCGAAAATAGGAATTACAATATCATTTTGTTTGAACGCCATTTTGGTGTGCGTAAACTGCGTAAATTCTTTTTCAACAATGTTGTGTACTTACAATATTGTTTTTCAATTGGGCGTTTCTTGCAACCACGGACTGCTACCATATTAAGTTTTGGATTGTTCATACATAATAAAACTGTTTAATACTTTTATTTATCTTTTTATTTGTAATTTTCACAACTGTTCACAACGGACAACGTTAATAATGGGGTGTAGCAAAAAACACAGATTACCGAGATGGACACGGATACAGACTATTATCAAATATTACCATAGAAATAAAATATAAAAGTATACCATACTTAACAGTACCATTACATAAGTACATTAAGATCTAAAACACAAATATTATACGTGTCTTAGTTCATGATAATAAATAAATAAATATATTATTACTACCATTACATATATAAAATGGATATTACTTCTTTAGTATCTGATACCAGAATTAAAGAACAAGTATGTACTTATTATAACTGTTATGTGGTTAGATAGATGCATTTAGCACAAGATCACAAATATAAACGTGTCTTGTTCATTATTTTTTATATGTATTCTACTCTAATCAACAAAATTAATTTTGAATTCCTCACAGGAGCGGTTTGCAACTCTAGAAATAAGCCTTTGCTATATTCTTATAATGGAGGAAGTTACATCTAGCTGGAAACGTAGGAAAATCAATATCGACGATCAGGGGCAACGACACATGCAACTCATTTTTTTTATTATTTCCTTTTTATTGTTTTTTTACTTATTATTTGACGATTAGAGTCAAAATGTCTGTAATAACGACATCTACCGGTGGTTGTTGACATTACATGCTATACTCTGTTAGTGTCAAGATATACATATTTAACAACGCCATCTCGGCGTCAGTCCTGACACTACAGTTTTTTCTTTATTACTTACTTATATTTGATGGGCATAGGATATAATGCCTTTTACCTATTTATCACAGCCATATAGGTGCTAGCAGAAGTGGTTTCGCTAGATTTTGCCACCTTATGGGCGAATATTTTTTTACAACCATGTAGGTGCTAGCAGCAGTAGTTTCGCGCTAGATTTTGTCACCTTATTGGTGAATGTTTTTTTTATTACAATCTTTAACATACCATATTAATGGATTTACGTAGATTTAAGATGCATGCATGTTAGACATTCTGTATTTACACACGTTTATATTTAAAGCTTTATTTTTTATCTTATACAAATAAATAAACTTATAAAAAAAAAACGTTAGGCGTAATTGGGTACAGAGTTTATCACGAATGAATAGTTTTTAAGTACCTAATTGATTCTATTTATGATAATTCTGTTTGGTTGGTTAGGAGGTTTTGAGGCTGACGAGGCGTCAGACTAATTCCCTACGTGAATTCTATCGTGGTTGGGGGGATACTGTAACACCGTTTTTTCTTAAAATTTCATAAAACACTAATTTTGAAAAAACATTTTGGTTTCACTGTAGTTTTAACACAAATTTCACAACTAAAATCATAATTACAATAACTTTGTCAATTAATTTCACAATATCAATGTCAAGTGTCAACGTCAACGTCGTTTCACGTCACGTCAGTGACATTTGCAATTATCTTTGATCATTATTCAATTTTTGCATAAACAAAATAAATCTCGCGTTTATCCTGGCCTTATTTACAAAGATAGTTTTTTTTCGCCCAAAATCCCGTGCTTCCCTTTAGGTGGGTTGATTTTCTCAAAATTCGGAATTTGACATTTAGACCGTTTGTTTTGATCATTTTTAGAGACATATCATAATAAAATACACTTAAAGCTACAGATCATATAATTATGGTTTCGTCGAATAGAATTTGGAAAGCATTCACAATTTGTTTATGGTTAATTTTTCATTACGTTTTGTTTTTCAACCAAACTTATAACTTTAGCTGGAAATACTGAAGCAAGTTAAGAGTCTTACGAGTGTTATGAAATGAATTTGGTTTTAGGAGAGGTTCCGTCGCCAATACGGCGCTTAACATTGAGCAAACGGACCTCGGCTCCGTCGCTTCCACATAAACGCAAATCTGTGCGCAAGTGGAGCGTTGGTACGTGAACGCGCCTAAGCTATGATATTATCTCTATGTGGTTCTTAGTCTGTGAGACATCGACCGAAGTAATTTGTTATTGATTGGATTGCGGAATAGAAATTTCTGCATTATCTTAATTTTTGCGAAGAAAATCCATAGGTATTTCTCCCGTTTTCCGTGTGAATTTAATTTGAAAAGCTACAGTGAGACTACAAAAATCAGTTCTTTTTGTTTTCAGCTTGGAGAGTAAAGCTAAGGAAAAAATACTATATTTACTCGCCGGCACGCGATTAATTAAATTAAATGGATTTATTGTATCAATAAGTGCAAAAAATCAATAAGGTATCTAATTAACTTATTATATTTCATGATTTAAAACAGATTTTGTTAATTTTATTTTTATTTGTGGGTAAATTGATTATTAAATCAAACATATTACATTTCCAAAATTCGCCTTTTTCATCCCCTATTTCATTAAAAAACCCTGATAGTAAACGGCATCTTAGTGGGATTAAGGCATATATTGAGTAACACTTGCGAATTTCATGTTAAATTCTAAATTTTCACAATATTAAGTTTCACATCCTTCTTTGGCAGATAACTCACAAATTAAGCTGTTTTCTTTTTATTAATAGAAATAATTATACACAAAATAGGTGCTCTCCCCTCCATATGTCCTTTTATTAACTAACCAATAAGAAACTTTGACAATTCATTGAAAATTGTGTTTGGAATTAACTTGCAATGTTTATTACATGAAATTCAAATGTATTGACTGGGATTCCTTCAGAACTCAGTGTTAGACCCACTGACCCTAAGATTATAGGCATATTTAATTATATTTTTAACATAACACTGTGCTATGAATCTCCAGGGCAGTTCCCGGAGGCCATAGGGCTCCGCTGCTTAGCATAACAAAATAACCTGATATCAAGGAGGAATTCTGTGGAATTACACCAGTAATAAATATATATACAGAAAGAATAAGTTAAGAAACTGGAATATCATAACTCTGACCCGTGATTGCAAGACTTAGCATAGAAGGTACGATCCACTAACAACCGCTCCGGGGAAGGCTACTAATTTCTTTAGAAAAAAAAGGAAACCTATAACTATTTGTTCGTGTACTTAATTGCCCCTCATTTTGTAGTTTTGTACCCAATTTGTACCTGATTTTTACCTGCCGAGATTGATCAAACAAACCTGAACCATCCTGCCCTTGGCTTGTATTGAATAAACATTAAGTTAAGTGCTTTGCATTGAGGAATTGTGTTAACATATGCATAAGTAAATTATAATTATGTACTTACAATAATAAAGCTTTTCATTTTGTACCGGACTAAAGGAATAAGTTTGTTTTTTTTCTTTAACTTTAAGATTTCCCTATATTTCTACAATTTAGCTAGAAAAAGCACGACAATTGTTATAAGCACACCATGATCATATTATTATCATTGTTGACTTACTGATATCTTGTCAAGAATTAGTATTTTTCGTTTAGCTAACTCTATTTACCTTTTTTAGCTATGACCAAATTTTCAGAGGGAAAACATGAAAGCTTATTGTGAATTTTATTCAAGTGAAACCACGAGTTCAGCCAGTATTGTCTAAAAGACACACTTACATTTAATTCCCAATGGCGGCTTCCCTATATAAATTTTCCAATGCCATATCCAGTAAATTCTGATCACGAATTCCCCAGTACTTTAGCTTCAATACAATAAATAAACTGCTGGGACACGCCACTTCTGTCTGCACCGATGGCAATTGAAATTTTATCCCGGATTTACTCGTATCGGCTCCTATAAACTCGTGTGAAATAAACAAAATACGATTTGGGCTTCGATTCAATCATAACTTCATAATTTTATGAAAATAGCCCGCCGAATTTTGGGGATTGCAATAAATATAACGGTACACCTTCAGTGTATTTGCCTTCAGTCTATAATATTTTTTATGAATCGTCAGAAGCCATTTTTATTTACCACTATGGAATTGGTATTTTGAGGGATATTTAGTAAAAAAAAGCGTAGCTGTTATTTATTTATCAATTGAACAATGTTTCAACAGCATTATATTGTACACAAAACAGACATTAATAACATAAGCCAATCAAAGAAAGCTAACAAGATACGAACAATCAGATAGTAGGTCATCAATACAAATTGAACAATGAATTTGAATTGTGTACAAAGTATTAATAAGTAAGTAGTTATTGTTAGTATGTGTGAAATAATAAACATACACATATAACAAATTATTTTAATCTACTTAACATCATCGTTACATGATCTTGCACCCACTCTTAACTGACTCTTAACTGACTCATTTGTAAACGAGCGCCCGCGCGCCGCCCGCGTGTGATGTGTGTGTATGTTACACACACATGCACACACATACACACACATATACACACACACAATTATATTAGTGGTAATTGGGCTTTCGAATGGAATGTCTTCAGTTACTAATTATAGCCTTTTATTGCTTATTTCAACTCAGTTTACGCACTGCATCTTTGAACGTAGCGTTCAATGTATAAAAGTATTGCACTTTATCATTAATAATTGTTTGGACATATTACCAAAGTGCATTCAACTTAACTTGAAAAACTTACTTGAAAAATTTGACGATCGTCCAGTCTTAATCAATTTCTAGGTACAGAATGTGCATCAGTTAAGAAAAGTGTCAGGCTTAATCTATGTTCTTATATTCTACTAGTCTAAACACAGCTTTTGAATATATTATTTATTAAATTTTGTCGATAGGAAAAATATTCCGTTCATTTACGTAGCACAAATAGTTTTGACCTTATTTACAATCATAATTTTTACTTTCAACACAACTGAAAGCAAAATCATCAAACTCGTTAGATCGCGGGAAATCATAAAGAGAAATAAACATTTCACTTCCCAATTTTCCCCCTTTGACTCGTACATCACAGAGAGATGAAATTAAATTGCGTTGTCAAAGCGGGTGGTATAGCTTTGTAATTTTAATCCATTTGTGTTTCGATGGTTTCCAAAGTCTCGTTCATATGAATATAAATGAATTATAGATAGGATTACTAGGTATTACGATATTGGAAACCATAATCCAAAAATCTGGATATTTGCAATGCTTCAAAGATTTTTTTAATCTTTTTTCCTTCCTATATGTTGATTTTACTAAATAGCTCGCACAACAGTCATGTAAAACAATATTTAGCAAAGTATTTGTCAATACGCTTTAGGCGCCGTTCCCATTTATTTTCTCTTTACTTCTCTAGAATGCTGAGGAGTCAAATCTTGGTGCAATAAAGGTTCATTTTTATCACTGCAGTTGTAACGTCTAGCCTTACTTATATCGATGCATATACTCGTAAGTAGTGGTTTAACTTTTACGCAAGACAAATTGGTCACTTCCCAAAGCGACAATGAAAAACTTGGAAATATCCCGCACCTCATCTTCCAAGAATAGGCGGTTACAATAAAATAGTTGAGAACGGGGAGCTGTGATTTATTCCTCTATTACTTCTAAGCTCACCGCACAATGATCGATTTTGCTCGCGAAGAATTTTAATAAATCATTTTGGAAATAAAGTAGGTACGTCGTGATCAGCTTTAGATAAAAAATAATGGGATATCAATAGCTTGATAAGGTGGAGATAGCTTGCTAAAGTATGCTTCTGTTACTGTAAGGTTGTGGATCAAAAGATCCAAATCTTATATTTTCTCTTAACATAGAAATATGATCCCAAATATTCACATAATGAGTTACATCATTTTACTTATAAGTAAAGAAAATATAAATAGTTTAGGGAGATAAAGCACGAAAGGAGGTGGAAATTTCATAAGATAACACACATAAGTTTACTAAACTTTATTTTATGAATTGTAAATAAATAAATTAATCTTTTTATTAGAACTTTATTGAGATTAGGAAGTCAAAAAAGTCACGTACGGAACTAATATTTGAAGATTTTACTTAGCAGCAATACTTTGTAAAATATTTTTTTTATGAAAAATCTTTTTAATGAATACAGAATATACTTTTTAAGAAACAAAGAACATCGTAGGTAAAATTTGCTTAAAGGTTTTGTCGTAGAATTTTTAAGCAAAATTTCTCTACTCTAGAATGAGGCTTCGCATTTTAATCACGCCCAGAAATTTCTTGGAAGCGTAATTTATCTGGCTTGAAATATGTTAAAGTATCAGAATCATGTTCATTTTATCAACTGAATGGAAATTTTTGATCCCTTCTCAGTATTTCGTTATCACTTACGTACCTAGTAGATAAAATATCTTCATTTCATTAAGTGTAAGTACGCTTTAAGATACATCACAGCTCATATACATCTCCATTGAGGGGTTCGAGTCTACCCTTAGCTAGAATGTTTAGGCCTCAGTCAATCACGCTGGTCCATTATGGATTGGTTGACTTTACATATACCTTTGAATGAAAATATTGTGAAATTTTCATTCGCTGTAAGAGCGTCGGATAAATGTAAATATGAAAGATTTAAATCGAGTTAGTTACGTAGTTGAGATCACTTCAATCGAGGTATTACCCGTTGCCCCACTAAATTAACTCGATGTGGGACCACGGTTACATTAAGTCGATTTTATAGACATATAATTTTATCGTCTTAATCTATAACATTATATTAAATACAAAATTGTCCTGACTGACTGACTGACGACTGATACATCATCGCCAAGCTTAAGCTTTAAAGTTAGACGTGTAAAATTTGGTCGGTAGATTCCTTTTACAACGCTAACATGCATTAAGAAAGTGTTATCGGATATTCAATAGGCTCCTAAGAGGAACAATAGAAGTTGAAAGTTTGTATGGGACTTTTTATAGTTTTTTGTATAAACATAAAAAGCAGAAAAACACCGATAAACTTTAGAATTATTAATATAAAAAAAATTCTACCTCAACCATATAAATCCTGCAAACGGACATTACCAGCGATGTACAAGCAAAAAATATTCTTTGAACTTTTTGCTTGTACATCCCTTTTATAAAGCCAAACTCAAATTTATTACATTGCTTATTATATTAACGTTAAAGATATTCAAAACTATTTTAGTTCACCAAAAGATGGAAAGTTTTGTTTCGATTCATGCAATAAATAAACTGAAATGTACAATTTTGATTAATTTTAGTCTAACATACCTTTTTTTACCTTTAGTCTAACGTACCATTTACCACGGCAGGGGCTCGGCAGGTTTTATTTATCGTTTACTCGAAATAATTTGTTGAACCGAAAGAACCGAAACCGAAAGAAATCGAGCAATGTAGGAAGAATATTTACATCCTTGTACATAACTAGCATGTACCTACAAAGAACAAATGTTTATTAGTACACTACCCGGTTTTGTACGAAGAATATTTTTTCCTTGTACATCGCTAGTAATGTAACTCAGTTATGCACGAGTAACAACAAGGGGTTTTCCAGAAACGTTGTATAAAAAAGTCGATTGTTTTATTAGATGTCGATCTACAATGTTGAATCATTTATTCAACTTAATTATCTTGCACATGCAAACAGTTCGCATTCTGCTGAGGTTGTTTCACTTTCTATTTAGTCAAGAATTTTAATAGTAATATTCGTACAAATAAAATAACAGGAAACTAAAAATACTAACGGACAATGATTAGTAGCGTTTCTTGAAATAATTGAGTAAAAAAATTCAGCCTTTGTATGAACAATCTTTGTACAGTATCATTCAAAAGCATTTCACAATGTTAGTACAAAATATGATGTTGAAGCGGTATCAATACTTTTGACATTTTACATGTGTTACAAAAAGAGTTATTTCTGATTGTTATTAAAAAAAATAAAACCGGAATCAATCCTTAATTTTAGGACAGTATAATTGAATCCTTGAAATATGAGTTTCAATAAAAAGGGTTTTACTTCTTTAACACAACAGTGAAGTTCCTGGCCTTCATATAGCCTAATGGTAAGTGGTGGTAAGGCAGAAGGTGGCAGCGAGCTTCACCTTGTCTCCTTAACAACTAGGAACTGGCTATCTTGCCTCTAATTATCGGAACACAATGTTATCCACATTTTTTCTATAGCTACAAACGTAGTCAAGACGATGGTAGGTAGTCAGGTAGGTTCCGAAGTGCTACCACCAATCAAACCAAGAAGAAAAACGTTAGTCCCCATGAGGAATCGAACTCCGCTCCTCCAGATTAACCACTAGACCACGCGAGGTCTCACAACATACTACTATCACAGTTTAACAATGCACTACTATTGAACTAATCATGACAATAGATTTCATATATTTGTCCACACCACCACACACGAACGCAACGATCTGAACTAGAAAAGCTTTATGCAGATGAGAAAGTGTCAAATGTATAAATCAAAGGGGAGACGATATATTGGTTAGTAATTGAATTTCTATTTCATCGGTTGGTAGTATCGCGAATAGAAAGCAGCACCTCGGCTTTGCAATCCATAAACTTGTTCAATATTTTTATTGATACGAATATTACGACTGTTTATTAGAAACAGTACGAATAAATGGTCTGGAAACCTAATTATCATTGAGTTGTAATGCATAACGATAGTATTTTAAACTAATGAACATTCGTTGAGTATCCTTTTTTAAATATTATTTTTTGTACATTGTTTATAATATCATGACACTGAATATATTTTATCATCATCATCATTTTAGGCAAGAGACACGTTTAGACATAGGCCTTCCTCGGGGATTACCAAACCGATCGGTCTGCGCTTTTCTCATCAAGCGACTTTTTGAGTCATTCACCAGACTGTCGGTCCACCTTGTGGGGGGCCTACCAACGCCACATCTTCAGGTACGCGGCCGCTACTCAAGGACCGTTCCGCCCCAACTGCCGTCAGTTCTGCGAGCGATGTGTCCGTTGGCTAGACGACGAGCGTGTGTCCCGGCAGACAGCCGGGCCTACCCACTAAACCCCCCGGTGTTCTCCCTGCCCTTATGGGCGCGCGTGATAGGGTCCTCACTGCGACTACCACTGCCGACGCGCCCGGGCTAGCCCGACCCATCTGGTCGGGCTACCGCCAAGGGGGGATTGCCCGAGAACACTAGGGCAATCCCCAGACGGAGGGCCTTACGGCGACGTGCACGGGGCCAACCGTGCACGCAGGCTTCCACGGCAGGGTCATTAGGCGGGCATCGCTTGTGCGAATGCCCGCCTTCGCCTGCCTGTCTGTCTGCAGCGGATGAGAGCGGCTTGAGGATCATTCTCCCGCTCCCTCTCAGCGGCCTCCTTCTGCAAGATGACGACAAGCGATGTGTCCTGTCCCACTGCCACTTAAGGTTTGCAGTTCTTTGGGTTATGTTGGTAACTCTTGTCTTTCTACTGATCTCATAATTTCTGATGCGATCGCGTAGAAGCCCCGAGCCCCTCTCCATTGCCCTTTGCATTGACCTTTTTATGAGACGCATTATAAGCGGCCACATGTCAGTTCCGTACGTCGACACTGGCAACACGCACGAATTGAAGGCTTTCGATTTGAGATATTTTATAAGATATACAAATTTATTTACTCTATGGGTAGTGAGTTGGATACATTGCTTTTACTCGAGTAGCAGTTGGCAGGACATATTTCTGTCAGAAGGGTTTACTCTAGGCGAGCAGCCGTCGACAAGGTCTTTGAAATATATGTCCGAATTCCCATAATTTTGTCAGGTAGAGAAGCGTCCGTTTTCGACGCATCATCACGTCTTATGACGGGGAAGATGCGGCGATGATAGAGGTGCTCGCATTAAGGAGTATGAGGGGGCATGTCGTTGGGCTTTATTCGATAGACCGCGGTCTCTGAGTGGCACTCTGCTTTCAGTAGCCGCAGAGAGTCCGACATAACCTCGCGCATTCCCAAGCATAAGGTATCGTAACGCATTTTCGAACGTAAATTAGGCAGGGAGGTATTACTTGCAGAATTAACGGCCGCTGGGAGGAAAGATGCCTACTCGAATGGCGGCCGCATACTGGGAGACGCAGCGTTCGTTGGTACGCCCACCACAAGTAGGACCGACTGACAATCTAGTGAAGTGAAGGTTTAGGGAAGCCTTTGTCTGCAGCAGTAGTTGGCATCTTTCGGCGAATATGATGATGATTTACTGTATCATGTCCAAAATAATAAACAACTTATGATAGAGTCTCATTGTCTCAGATGACTTGGTCAAGAAAGGCCGAATAATTTTGTAGTGCAAACTTAAATAGTAAGCAATAAAAAATATTGTTAATTAATCTGTGCGTTGTCGGACTTAGAATAGACACAGTCGACTACAAAGAGATCGGTCAAAGTTACAAAAATATGTAAATACATGTTTTTGCAACTTTGACCGTATCGATCTCTTTATAGTCGACTGTATATATTATGTATCGCCACTCCTTTTCTTCCCGTGGAGGTCGTATAAGCCGACAAAGAGAGTTTGCCGCAATGACACCTCTGCGACTAGTTACACTTTGACTAGTTATACACTTTTAGGTAACTTTCAATGTAGTATTACACTTTATATAACTGTAGGTATATAAAGGCGCGCGGGTAGTGGAGTCGCAGTGTGGACCTTACCTAGCGCGCCCATAAGGGCAGGGAGAACACCGGGGGGTTTTAGTGGGTAGGCCTGGCACTCTGCCGGGAGAGCCCTACACATGCTCGCCGTGTAACCAACGGCGGGTACGGTGCGGTTACGCATTTCCCCCGAGAAAAAAGAAGGTATTTTACATATTGACGATGGTCCAGATAACACGGCTAGCCCAATCGAACAATAGACGATCAATCTGTAGGTACAGAAATTGTATCAGTGAAAGAGGTCTATGTTGTTATATTCGTAAAGCCGGATAAGAGAGTTAACAGAGGTGTACTCTGCGAAGAATTGGAAAACAAAAATAAAACCCCTTACCCCCCTTAGCGTGATGTTTCCCCCTCATCTAGAGAGAGACCCATACCCAACATCCCACTGTTGCATCGAAGTTATCATGATGATGAATAAAATTGAAGCGAGATACTGTATTCCATTTTTGTTTGGCGCATCCAAAGCTTTTAAAGACGAACGAATCAGAAAACTCATTAGCAAATTAAGCAAATCGCTTGTGTGTGATTTATGAAGGCCTGGCCCTATTCGGTATTGGAAATTGTATTTGTCTTCTCTAAAATATATTTTCCTTGAAATTTTTATGATAGATATATTCTTACAACGCCTTTATTGGGGAGGGTGTGATTTAAAATTCAATTTGGATTAGCGTAGAAAAGATATGACCCAACTGATTCGATATATGATTCGAAACATTCATGGTTGGGGTAAATAATATATTGTTTATACATCAAAGATAATCTTAACCCTGAATTTGTATTATTTAATATCGTATCGATAGAGTTATTAGTTTGAATGAAATTCGCCTCGATGTTTTACTTTACAAATATGTGTGTATTTTTCTGGAAAATGACATCGTCAAATAACGATATTTCGATTTGTATCTGAAATATTACTTTTATCATAAATATGCAGTTCACACAACAAAATAAACGATGCACACAAGAAAATGAGGAATTCAATATCCTTATCGAACTTGATGTTATTCCAAGCGGGAAGTTGCAAAATCGGATAAAATTTCCATACTCGGCCCGGCTGGGACTATACGCTGCATTGTGATCATGATATATGTTTTCCTTACATACCTGAGGAACTCGCGAATTTTGACGCGGATCAGGAGGGGAAAAAACTACTTTAGCTTGCAGGCAATGTGATTGATGTAGCTAAGAAGTTACCAGTGACTGACGCTGAGTTCTCAACATTATACAGGATGTCGTTGTCACCCTTTAAGATAAGAATGATGGAATGACTTTTTGTGTATGTGCAGCCAATAAAAATCATTTGTTCCTTGTCGACAAACCTAAGTCTTTATTGATTTGACCAGAGGGAACTATCACTGCGTTTTCTTTACAGATGGTGACCATTAGATTAAGTACCTAGTTGCGTCTAGTCACTTGGACGTTGCTGAACGAATTTTCAAACTTTCAACGTATTTAGCAAGTAATTACAACTTTCAATACCTTATCAATTGGGAGGGGGTAATATTGCCAACGACCTTAGATCGAACGTCCCGCACTAATCACTTGAGTGTGAGTGAGACCGCATGAGGGGAAATTGTGTGTTTCTCACAATTTCGCTCGCTCGTAAGGTGAAATATTTATTATATATTTATAACAAAGTTGATAAATCTATAACAAACTTAAATATTTAACAATTTACTCGTATTTGCTGAAAAACAATCTAAGGAAAGCGACTTCTTCTGAATTGATTTTCTGTTATTCACCACATCAGGAGTAAGCTATAATTCAAGGTTCTTATAAGCATGTAACATAAATTTCCCTACAGGAAATTTCTAATCAGGTTCCTACTGCCATCTAGTGACATTTCCATGTATTAGTTACCTTTTTTTATCTAAATTCAGAAAACATTGAACGCGCCTTGGGTTATAATAGTTTTATGTATATCGTGTCTTTGATTATTTTCAAATTTAGTTCAGGAACTTTTAATTCAATAAATATCGATAGTTTACTTGGTTTTTTATCTATGTTTATTAGTCTATGTTATCTCAGAATAGTTAGTCTGTGGAGTGTAGACTGGCTGAGCCGAGACAGCCATATTTTCTGTTTTGACGTTGACGGTCGAACGCTTGTGTCTGTTGGCTAGATAGCCTAAATTATTTTATTAAAACAAATCTGTAAGTATCACACCGTGAAATGGTTAATTCTTCATTTTGATTCTTTTAATTGATTGTCTCGTATTCAGCGCAGCGTTTTAACCAGGTATTCCTTTTCAGCAAGCATCGATAAGCGAACACCTAATCTTCCACACAGTTGGATTTACTCAATTTCATATAAGGGCCTCTAACCCATTTTACGTAAGTTATGTTCATGATTATATTATTCCTATGACGCCTTTTCGATATTTCAATCCTTGCTTTCTAAATTTTCAGCCGTTCGTTCATATGATTTTGAAGCACGTACGACATAGTGTAGCGTCATTAAAATAGACACCAGCCAGCAATCTACCAGCACAGCCAGGCAGACCCACTTTCCTCCGACAGGTACGTTACCGTTTTCTGAGATCGATTCCTGTGGTAGTGTTTTAAATTTGTTCTTAGATTTCATATTTTTAATTGTAAGGTTATCCTACATGATTGCTAGCCATTCGGTGAACATTGACCTTTCAAATTAACTTGAACCACATTACCATAATATTCCTAATATTCTCATCAGTTACCCCTACTTACTTGTATTGCAATTTTTTATAGTGATTGCTCATACCTATTCGTGTAATATTTCAGGAGGAATTCCCTTACCCCGTGATTATTGAATACCCCGGAGTCAGACTCAACTACTGAACCCGGTGGCCCCGACTTCTCTTCTACCACCAGTGTCCGGTGGCCCGGAGCCTGTGGTGTCTCCGGAGCGGGATCTCCCCAAATATTACAGCTGAGTCCACTCCATATAAATAAGTGAATTAGAATTAGTGAATAAGTGAATTACATTATTCTACCGTCCTTAGCGAGTAAATTACCGAGTGCGTTATCGATCAAATCGTGCAAAGAACCTGTACCATATACTAGTTTCATAATATTAGTGATACAAATCCTCACCACTGATTGGCAGCCGTAGGCTGCAATCAGTGCGCCACTGATATTGTGTTCCCTTGGATTAAACCACATATTTTGACATTTCACTCGTTTTACTAATCACCTTATACAGGGTGTCTCAGAAACAATGGATAAACCTTTAACTGTTGATAGGTTTCGTCGAGACCTCTCTAATCTCAAATTTTGACTTTAGTAAAAATATCTCGGTTTTCAAGATATTTGATAGTTTATGATTTTTTTAAAAATGCCACTTTTGGTTGGTTTTTAATGTGCCATTTTTACAAATACGGACTTTTTCTGATTCAGTTTTTTTTAGCTTCTAACGAAATAGTTCAGCTATCAATAACAGTGGTTAAAATTGAGCTAGCTAATCACGAAGTGCTTGGAAAAAACAATGTTCCAAAAAAAATGAAACAAGAAATTATTTTTCTTCGTGTTTGGTCAGCTACCATGTAAAAAAAATGTATGACGCTCATCGTGCCCATTATCTTAAAAAAATGCTTAGTTATTCTAGTTTCGAAAAAGGTATGATAACCTATGCTTAATGTATCTCTTAAATTTTATTACTGTTTGAATAGCAAATGGTATGAAATTTTAAAAAGATTTTTTCGGAATAGTTATTAATTCTTAGTTTGAATAAAGAATTTGAAATAAAACAACATGAAATTTTAATTTTTTATTAAATTTACAATAAATGTTCGAATTGGCGTCCTTGCGCTCTGATACACGCCCTACATCTTTTTATAAAAGAAATTTTGATGCGGCGCGCGTAACCAGACGTTTTTATGTGTGCAGCTGCATTTTGTATGCGAGTACGCAACTCTGTTATTGAGGATACTGGCCTCGCGTAGACAAGGTCTTTCAAACATCCCCAATAAAAAAATCCAAGGGATTTAGATCCGGCGATCTGGGCGGCCATAAAATAGGGCCAAGCCGGCCTATCCACCTTTGTGGGAAGTGTTGATTTAAATAATTTCTTACTACTATTGCGTAGTGAGCTGGGCACCCATCATTTTGAAGCCACATTCTCCGCCTCACTTCTAAATTGACATCTTCTAGCATGCCGGGTAAATCATTTTGTAAAAAAATAAGGTAAATTTCACTATTCAGTGTAGCTGGAAGTTCATATGGCCCGATCACCTGTCCGTCAATAATCCCAGTCCACAAGTTAACTTTAAATTGAACTTGGGACCGATCTTCCCTCATCAAATGTGGGTTTTCAACTTGCCAGCTATGTAGATTGTGGATGTTGAAATATCCATCTCTCCGGCATGAGGATTCATCCGTCCATAAAATTTTATTGAAAAATTGCGGGTTCTCCCTTATTTTATTTAACATGATTCTGCAGAATGCAATCCTGCGCGGATAGTCAGCAGGCTGTAGAGTTTGGACCCTTTGAATATGGAAAGGGTGCAAAAGGTATTTTTTCAATATGCGATGCACTTTGCTTCTATTAATGCCGGTTCGACGTGCAATTCCACGCACAGAACGTGTTGAATCTTCTTCTATTTCGTCGAGGACTACTACTTCTTCATCGTCGTTTCTTTCTGGTCTTCCTGGCCCTGCACCACCAATGCCTCTTCCTGGAAGCCTCCCTTCGCAGTACGAATTATGTACCCGAGCAAAAACTCGATAGTCCGGGTGACGTGCGTTGGGGTACCTAATACAAAAAATGACGTTATTAAATTTACTAATTCATTACATTTTAAAATCTAATTAAACACGGCGTGTGACTATTTTTAGAAGGATAACATAATGTAAGACCCATCCTGATACGTTTAACTAAAGTTGCAATAAATGTGTGTGATTTAAAACAAAAATCAGATTGATTGAATTAAAGAGAAAATAAATAATCTTACCTCTCTGCGTACAGACGAGCAGCAGCGTTAGCATTTCCTCGACATTCGCCATAAACGAAATGCATGTTTGCATATTCGCGCGACGTGTACTGATGTCTAGGCATGTTCAGTGTTATGTATTGGTTGTCAGTTAGGTTTCACAGCACAAACAATATCCAAATCGTAAAGCTAGCCAAGTCCATATGATCACCAGTTGTCAATAGGTTTCACAGCACAAACAATATCCGAATCGCAAAGCTAGTCAAGTCCAAAATCACAGCAAAATGTCGTTTAAAATCATCGAAGCTCTATCGAATCTCTCGAATACAGAAAACACGCGTGGGTCACAATCGGAGTTCAGAAGGACACTAACAATCGTAACAAAGAACCCAATGATCAGACGCAGGTAAAAAAAGTCCTTCCAGGAAATTCAATAGCAGGTAAGGTTGCAAATGCTTATGACTCATGTGCTGTTAATGATAAGGCTCCTTTTTGATTGCGCATAGTGGATGAGACATGTGGCAGGCAGGGGCCACAAAAAAAAACACGTTTCTCAACTCTGTGACTCGCAAACGAATGTTTACAAATAAGCTTTAAGTGCTTATTAGTGGGAAAAAAACCTTTTTTTTTTCAAATTTTCATTTTATTTGCTATTCAACCAGTCAGAAAGTCAAGAAAGCATAAACTTAATACTGGAAAACTAAATTAACCGAATAAAATTAATCCGAAAAATAATTAATCCGACAAACAATCTTTTTAAAATTTTCATACCATTTGCTATTCAAGCAGTAATAAAAGTTCAGAGATACATTAAGCATAAGTTTATCATACCTTTTTTGAAACTAGAATAACTAAGCATTTTTTTAAGATAATGGGCAGGATGAGCGTCATACATTTTTTTTACATGGTAGCAGACCAAACACGAAGAAAAATAATTTCTTGTTAAATTTTTTTGGAACATTGTTTTTTCCAAGCACTTCGTGATTAGCTAGCTCAATTTTAACCACTGTTATTGATAGCTGAACTATTTCGTTAGAAGCTAAAAAAAACTGAATCAGAAAAAGTCCGTATTTGTAAAAATGGCATATTAAAAACCAACCAAAAGTGGCATTTTTAAAAAAAATCATAAACTATCAAATATCTTGAAAACCGAGATATTTTTACTAAAGTCAAAATTTGAGATTAGAGAGGTCTCGACGAAACCTATCAACAGTTAAAGGTTTATCCATTGTTTCTGAGACACCCTGTATTTATTAACCCTATGCTCATTACTCAAAAAATTAAATATTACATGGCGCCCGAACATATGGAGATTTGCACGATTTGAATGATCCTATGCTCATTACAATGCTTAGGAACAATATTGATTGGTAACATTTTTTTTTCTTCTTGGACATTGTTCGGTTACAACTTTTAAAATTTAAAACTTGTTGTGTTGGTGTTATACTTTGTTTATCATACCCCTGAGGTTACTCATAAACCAGATTGTCAATTTTCTTTACAAAAAATTCTCAATAATATAACTAATAGATAATCATATGCCATAATTAACATTAGGTATTCAGTAACTAAACATAATAACTGTGTTATAACTCTCTCAATCAGAACAATAGATTGATAGTTTTATTTGGCTTAACTACAAGTCTTCTTTAACATAACTTCTGGTATAATAATAATATATTCTCATTGCATAATATAGTATAGGCCAAATTTTTTCAGTTTATTTTAAACTTTAACTCAATTATTTTGACCGTATTTGAATAGTAAAACCTATGTTTTATTAATTAGTGTGGAAGGTTATTGATGTTTTTTTACATGATCTTATTACATAAATATATATAAGTATAAATGTTCTGTGCTTTGTAAAGTGGAGATTGCATGACTCTGTTTCTTATATCAGTTATTATCTTAGAACGTTTTTTGTAAGACGCATAGAATTTTTTAATATCTAGGCGTTACCTTTTATTACTCGGATACTGTTACATTATTTTAAGTTTAAACCCAATATTGAATGATACCTAATTGCTACAACTAGCCACCTGAATACTTTTACCTGATATTAACTTAATTGTTTGGTGCTTGAGATTTGTCAACTGTACTTATATTTTTTTACTACTACTTATACTACTTATACAATCTTAAATATTTTACCTATAATTGTATTTTTTTGTAATTGATCGATCACGCTACACTCTTTCTGGCAGGAAAACGTTGCATACTTGAGACTCAGTAACGGATAATTCTTACAAAGGCGGACTTATCCCCGAATTAAATTTCTTCCAGTCAACCTATACCCAAATTTTTTTTGTTTAAAGACTTGGCGACTGAGAGTAAATATAGTATATAGTTGGCAAGGTGGACTTATCCCCGAAATAAATTTCTTCCAGTCAACCTATACCCAAACATTTTTTTTGTTTGAAGACTTGGCGACTGAGAGTAAATATAGTATATTGTTGGCAAGGTGGACTTATCCCCGAAATAAATTTCTTCCAGTCAACCCATACCCAAACATTACTTACATTTTTTTTTAAATATAGCAACTTAGCGACCGAAGGTAAAACTTTCTACCTCTACTAATAAACATATTTAACCAGTTTGGCTTTGCAATTTGACAATTGTTTTTTTTCTTCTTTGTTGTTTGTTCAGCCTCGTTGGATATTTTTTTGCTTTTTCGTTTGATTACAATGGAGGAACGTCCAATCGCCTTTAACCTTTTACAAAAGGACGAGCTCGAGCATGAGGTAAGGATTAGGTTCGAAACTCCTGCTTCCAGTGTAGCGGACTTACGTGCTCAAATCAGGAAGCTGTGCAAGGACTTACCAACTGATGAGATAGCCACATTCGACGGAGACGTGACAAAGGAACTCGCGGATATTAAAAACAAGCTTGCTAGCCTAACAGAGTTAATACAGAAGACCGAGAAACGCAAGACGTTGAACGTTTTGAACCGTGTCCAAGCCGTCGGCCATCATTTATACCATAGGCTAACTCGAATATCTCCATCCGAATCAGAGTCCAAACTGCACAGTGAGTTGTTCGATGAGCTTAACAAGCTCTTGGCTAAGATCGACAACATACTAGTCATATTCCGTAGCTCTTTAACTGCAGTTTATACTTCTACTACTACCCAAGTTGTTGACCCTCAATCAACAACTTCTATTAAATGTTCCGCCGAAAATTACCAGGCCGTAACTAAATTAAATCTTAAATATGACGGACAATCTTGCGTAAAAACTTTTTTAAGAAGACTCGAACAACTCAGGGTATTGCGAGAAATCTCTGAGAGTAGACTGTTCAGTTCTGCCAGTGAACTATTTACTGGCGACGCTTTACTGTGGTTTGAAGGAATTGGTCATGACGTCTATTCATGGGCCGAACTACAGGCTTTGCTGATTCGCGATTTTTTACCTATCGATTATAATGAGCGCCTACTCAACGAGATTAGATCGAGAACCCAAGGTGTAGACGAGAACATAGTTATTTACATTAGTGTCATGTTATGTTACTTCTCTCGGTTAGAACGACCCCTACCGGAAGAAGAGCAGCTTAGTATTATTTTACATAATATACGGACATTTTACTCTAAACAGCTGGCTTTAACTACGATAAACAGTATTGATGATTTAAGGTCTTGTTGTCGACAGCTGGAGGCTGCCAGCCAACGCGCTAAACTGTTTATAGAACCCAGCAAAGATGTCAGTAAATCTTTAGCCACAGACTTGGTATTCAAGGGTAACCAGGGAAAAATATTGTCAGTAATACAGACGGATAGTACCTCTGACTTCTGCGTACGGTGCCGAGTGTATGGTCATAAACTAAGTGCGTGCAGAGCTCCATTTATTATTATTTGTTACCGTTGCGGCGAGAAGGACGTCACTGCCCGTACGTGCCCTAAGTGTAATCCTACAAAAAACTAACTTGCTCAGATCGGAGTATGGCCGATTCGAGTACTACTCGAAATGATAAGTCTCCTTCTATATTACTACCTACCTACTATACGATTTCAAAAACCCATACAATACCGGATGTGACTACCACTACTACTACTACTACCACCACTACTACTACTACTACTACTACTACCACCACTACTACTACTACTAACAGAACCCACAATGCTTTACCCGCATTTACATTTCCTGCATATTATTCCGTTTACCATAACTTTCCTACTTATCCTCAAAACCATACTTACTATCCAAATAGGCATTGTTCGTCTAACATTACTTACCCTACTAACGCTTACGCTTTTTACCCTGCTTACGCTACTAACCCTACTTACCCTACTAATGCTTACGCTACTAACCCTACTTACCCTACTAATGCTTACGCTACTAACCCTACTTACCCTACTAACGCTTACGCTACTAACTCTACTTACCCTACTAACGCTTACGCTACTAACCTTACTTACTCTACTAACACCGCTTACCAACGTACCGTTACCCACCATTCACCCATTACTAATGTTAACCAGCATTCACCTGAACCAAATGCTGACCAACATTTGCCTTCTACATTACCAGGTACTATGACACAACACTCTGATCGACAGAATTGTGTTACTAAGCCTTTACCCAATACTTACCCTAACGCAACTACTAACAGGAATGTCCTACTGTCATCCAAATCCCCCCAAAATCGGAATTTAAGTACAAAGACATCGCATAGAATAACTAGCTATAGAACTAAAACTTATTACAATTCTAAACTACCAAAGTGTAACTTACCCATTCCTTCACTGAAGAGACAATCTACTAAGTCAAACAGGAACGCTTATTTTAAGAAAACTGAATCGGCATTAACGACAGGTAACACTGATATGAAAGATTGGCAATCCTGGCTGTCGACAATAAGAGAGTTCTCTCACACAGGTTCTACAACTAAACCTGTCAGTCTTTTTTGTGGTCGAGATTTACGACCATACTTGTCGGTCAGCATTTACAGATTACAATGCAACGGTCTTCTCGATTCAGGATCGGAGATTTCGATAATTGGTAGCGATAATAGTAAATATTTTACGGACTTGGCGACGGTTCATAAATCACTTGATCTTGATCATGTGGTAACGGCTAACGGTTCTTCTTCACCCGTTACCGGTTACATGTTCCTGCCAGTAACTGTACAGAACAAGACGTCGATTATTAAGTTTTATGTTATACCAGGGGTATCTACAAAACTGTTGTTTGGAATTAATTTTTGGTGCGAATTTAACATCGCTCCGGATATACTTTCATTGCTGGGTAACGCCTACTCTTTATCAAGTGAGGATCAAATATGCACAGTATCCTCTCATATTCATTTTTTACAAGGCTTGGAATCCTTGTCGTGTGAGGAACGGACGCAGGCGGAGGAGATTCTGACGGAATTCAAGTCCATTTCTTCCGAGGACAGAGGCCTGGGGCGTACTCATCTTCTAACTCACAGGATTGACACGGGGAACGCGAAACCCATTAAGCAACGATACTATATGATCTCGCCATTTAAACTACAAGAGTTGAATAAGCAGCTCGATGAGATGATGGAACTTGACGTGGTGGAACCTAGTTCTAGTCCGTGGAACAATCCTGTTACAATGGCTCCCAAATCAGACGGCTCTTTGCGTTTCTGCCTGGATAGTAGGAAGCTTAACGAGATCTCAAAGCATGATGCCTACCCTCTTCCTTACATTAATCAAATTCTTAACGAACTTGGTAACGCTAAATACTTATCGTCATTGGACTTAAAATCCGCATTTTGGCAGATTCCTCTGAGTTCACAGGAATGCAAGGAAAAGACAGCATTCACTGTGCCCTTACGCGGTTTATTCCACTTTAAGGTAATGTGTTTTGGTCTAACTTCTGCGCCAGCAACGCAGCAGCGTCTGATGGACATACTCTTCGGACCCGAGTATAATGGGCGCATATTTATCTACCTCGACGACATTATCGTGGTATCGGAGACGTTTTCGGAGCACATTCTGCTCTTACGTACTGTCTTGGATCGCCTCCGTTATGCTAATTTAACAATTAACCTATCTAAATGTAATTTTTTTAGAAAACAATTAAAATACCTTGGTTTTGTCGTAGATGAATACGGTTTACGTACTGACCCTGACAAGGTGAGAGCTATAGTGGATTTCCCTACACCGGCCTCACGTAAAGATGTGAAACGTTTCCTCGGCACCGCTTCCTATTACCGACGTTTCATAAAAAATTTTAGTAACATTGCTGGACCTCTAAATCAACTCACTTCATCTCGCAAGGGTGCACCACCTTTTAAATGGTCTCCGGAAGCCGACCACTCTCTCATCGAGCTAAAAAAAGCAATGACATCTGCACCCGTCCTCGCGTGCCCAGATTTCACTAAGCCATTCGCTGTCCACTGTGACGCATCAGACTTCGGGATTGGAGGAACCTTGACTCAGGACTTTGAGGGAGTCGAACACCCTATTGCTTATTATAGTCGTTCACTCACACCACCAGAAAGAAACTACTCTGCGACCGAGAGAGAGGCCCTAGCTGTGGTAAACGTAGTCGAGCATTTTAGACCCTACTTAGAGGGAAATAACCAATTTAAAATTATTACCGACCATTCCAGCTTGAAATGGTTCCTTAACTTAAAAAATCCGACAGGGCGCCTCGAAAGATGGGGTTGTCGCTTATCTCCGTACAATTTTATTATCGAGCATCGTAAGGGCTCTGAAAATATAGTCCCAGACGCTTTATCAAGGTCTGTGCCTATTTCAATAATAGATCTCAATAGTGTTACCGATCACTGGTATTTAAACTTACGTAGGAAGTGCGATGAAAATCCCGCCTCTTGCCCTAACTTTCAAATTATAAACGGACGTCTTTACCGTTACACAAAATGCGGAAATGTATTAACAAAGGATTTTGAATGGAAGGAAGTAATACCTGCGGATTTTCGAGAAGAAATCCTCCAAAGCAATCATTCTGTTCCAACTGCCGCTCATTTGGGTACAGCTAAGACATACAGAAGACTTAAGTTACGTTATTTCTGGCCAAAGATGTACTCCGACGTGGTACGCTTTGTCGCGGAATGTTCAGTATGTGCAGCTTACAAACACAGTCAGCAATCTACTCCTGGTTTCATGGGAAGCGCTAAGGACTGCTCCCGGCCTTTCCAGTGCCTCAGCCTAGATCTCGTTGGGCCCCTGCCACCGTCGAGACAGTTAAACACCTACCTACTGGTGGTGGTCTGTTGTTTTTCAAAGTACTGCATGCTGTTTCCGATGCGCCGTGCAACAGGGAAAGTGATATCCCAGCGCTTAGAAGACCAGGTCTTCATGGTACATGGCATCCCTCAGACTATTATTGCAGATAACGCTACGTATTTTACCGGGGGCGATGTGCAACGATTGTTCGCCAAGTACAATATCCCGCAACTTCATTTTACCCCAGTGTACTGCCCACAAGTAAATGTGGTGGAGCGATATAACAAGACGATCGTGACTGCAATTTCCAGTTTTGTTGAGTCCGACCATAGAAACTGGGATATAAACCTCTCCAAAATTCAGTTCGCTCTTAACACTTCAGTGAACGAATCCACTTCGTTCACCCCGTTCATGTTGACCCACGGACGTGAAGCCGTACCTGATGGTACCATCTACAATGACACCGAGGTGGTGGACGAAATTGTCTTCTCTTCGAGGCGCGACTATTTAGATAAAATCGTCGTCCTCAAGGACACATACCCTACCGTCAAAGAGTTATTGCGTAAATCTCATGATCGTAACATCAAGTATTACAACGATGGGCGACGTGACATCGAATTTAACGTGGGTGACGATGTATGGAAAAGAACGTTCAAGCAGAGCAACGCCGGTAAATATTTTGCTGCAAAATTGGCCCCAAAATACGAAAAATGCAAAGTAATTCGAAAATTATCGCGCTTAGTCTATGAATTGGAAGATGAAAATGGGAAAAAGTTGGGAAAATGGCACATTAAGGATTGTAAACCAATTTCTGCAAATGCTAAGTAGTGAATGAATTAATATATTAGTATATATATATAGACCAGTAGTTTGCTTACCATACTACGAGACAGTTTTTTTTTCACTTAATTTTTTCTATTGTATCTTTTAATTCTTTTAATTGTATCTAAAAAAAATCCCAATGGCGTCGTTAAGGTGGATATCAGGGGAGTGCTACGGCGCTGTGTTTACCCCACGGGGTAACTAAATTTTTATTGCAGGATAGGTCACCTTGGCGACTACCTAGGATGGTTGAGTTCCGTACCCCCCTTAAGGAGGTACCTTCAATACGAAGAGGAAGGAGAGCATATTTTGTCGAATAGTTTATCTGGAAGGACAAAAAGTACTAGCGGTGAGTTTCGCAGTGGAGGTGATATGAGTTCGGTGTTATGATTTGGTGTCAGCTCGGAGTCGAGCTGGAATTTTACTCTTTCAGTATACTTCCATCGTAAAATTCTCCCTGGTTGAGGGGGTATTGTAACATAAATTTCCCTACAGGAAATTTCTAATCAGGTTCCTACTGCCATCTAGTGACATTTCCATGTATTAGTTACCTTTTTTTTATCTAAATTCAGAAAACATTGAACGCGCCTTGGGTTATAATAGTTTTATGTATATCGTGTCTTTGATTATTTTCAAATTTAGTTCAGGAACTTTTAATTCAATAAATATCGATAGTTTACTTGATTTTTTATCTATGTTTATTAGTCTATGTTATCTCAGAATAGTTAGTCTGTGGAGTGTGGACTGGCTGAGCCGAGACAGCCATATTTTCTGTTTTGACGTTGACGGTCGAACGCTTGTGTCTGTTGGCTAGATAGCCTAAATTATTTTATTAAAACAAATCTGTAAGTATCATACCGTGAAATGGTTAATTCTTCATTTTGATTCTTTTAATTGATTGTCTCGTATTCAGCGCAGCGTTTTAACCAGGTATTCCTTTTCAGCAAGCATCGATAAGCGAACACCTAATCTTCCACACAGTTGGATTTACTCAATTTCATATAAGGGCCTCTAACCCATTTTACGTAAGTTATGTTCATGATTATATTATTCCTATGACGCCTTTTCGATATTTCAATCCTTGCTTTCTAAATTTTCAGCCGTTCGTTCATATGATTTTGAAGCACGTACGACATAGTGTAGCGTCATTAAAATAGACACCAGCCAGCAATCTACCAGCACAGCCAGGCAGACCCACTTTCCTCCGACAGGTACGTTACCGTTTTCTGAGATCGATTCCTGTGGTAGTGTTTTAAATTTGTTCTTAGATTTCATATTTTTAATTGTAAGGTTATCCTACATGATTGCTAGCCATTCGGTGAACATTGACCTTTCAAATTAACTTGAACCACATTACCATAATATTCCTAATATTCTCATCAGTTACCCCTACTTACTTGTATTGCAATTTTTTATAGTGATTGCTCATACCTATTCGTGTAATATTTCAGGAGGAATTCCCTTACCCCGTGATTATTGAATACCCCGGAGTCAGACTCAACTACTGAACCCGGTGGCCCCGACTTCTCTTCTACCACCAGTGTCCGGTGGCCCGGAGCCTGTGGTGTCTCCGGAGCGGGATCTCCCCAAATATTACAGCTGAGTCCACTCCATATAAATAAGTGAATTAGAATTAGTGAATAAGTGAATTACATTATTCTACCGTCCTTAGCGAGTAAATTACCGAGTGCGTTATCGATCAAATCGTGCAAAGAACCTGTACCATATACTAGTTTCATAATATTAGTGATACAAATCCTCACCACTGATTGGCAGCCGTAGGCTGCAATCAGTGCGCCACTGATATTGTGTTCCCTTGGATTAAACCACATATTTTGACATTTCACTCGTTTTACTAATCACCTTATATTTATTAACCCTATGCTCATTACTCAAAAAATTAAATATTACAAGCATTATATAATATAGATAACAAAACTTAGTTGTCACATCAAGAATCAGTTCATTTGTTATCGACATGTAATTTATCAGTCTGGGTTTCATTATTTGTAGATATAAAACCAGACACTGCTATATGATGGTCATGATCACAAAAAAAATTTTACTACCATTTCAGTAGTAACACGTCGTTTAATAAAATAAATACCTAAACCCTATGTGATCATCCATCCGCATATAATATATCGATCCAACTACAATATTATTGGTAAAAAGAATTCTCACGTATATAATATCCGCCCATACAGCTCTGAAACAAATTAGCCGTATAAAAGCAACTAGAGTAAGCGCAATCTCGGAAAAACATAGATATTAACATCCATCATGTTATTGTATGACTAACTGTTATTTTACGATCCTCTAATGGTTCGATAAGGGAGTTTTATTACGCCCAAATGGCTCTTACCTGTCTTAAAGCGTTACGGCGGCTATGCGTTATGGCCACGCAATCCGACCAATTTCGCATAATGGATATATCTTTATTGTGACCGAGTACATAAAAGTGTAATAAATTGACACATCTTGGATGTTATGGACTAAGATAATGCATAAGTTACCATCGGCTGTTATGAAGGTAGAGTGAGCACATGCTACCAAATATGGAAATATTTCACAATAATTCACATAATAGTAATTTCAAAGCTTTCATACATATTTAAGAAACAATTTTATATAATTTTTTGACGACACGGTTAGCGCAGAGGTCGAGTGATAGCCTACTGCGCAACGGATCGCGGGTTCGATTCGCGTACGGGACAAATGTTTTGTATGGTCTACAGAAATTTGTTCCGGTCTGGGCGTATGTGCTTGTGATATTCTATGTTTGTAACTGCACCCACGACACAGGACAAAATTCTGGTGAGGGGGGACTTTTTTTTTTAAATACTATCTATGACTGCGAACTACGTTGCGCCAGTAAAAATACGAATATCGCTATAAAATATGGGGGTTGGTGGTAGAAGGGTAAAAAGTAGGTTTTATAAGTTTTTAATGCCCAATCATAAAAAAAGTCTAAAAATTAAACATTCTTAAGAGTTTCTTAAAAAAACTGACTTCAAAAGCACTGAAAACTTAAAAATAATATAGGAATAGGTACAGACAACATCACACTTCTATATTGAAGTCGGCGCCAAACGACGATCTCCTAGAAAGTGTTAAAATTTGTCACCGACTTCAATATAAAAGTGTGATGTTGTCTGTACCTATTCTTATATTATTTTTAAATTTTCAGTGTTTTTGAAGTCGGTTTTTATTTTTTGTATTTTTTTTTTTACTTTTTACTGAATGAAATGTTTTTAGTAAAAATAGAACCAACTTCAAAAACACTGAAAACTTAAAAATAATATAAGAATAGGTACAGACAACATAACACTTCTATATTGAAGTCGGTGACAAATTTTAACACTTTCTAGGAGATCATTGTTTGGTTTTTAAAGTTGGTTCTATTTTTTGTAAAAAAAAATATTTTAACTTTTTAGTGAATGAAATCTTTTAAGTGAAAGAAACCCTAATTTAATACCAGCTGGTATTAAATTAGTGTTTTCCTCGATTTTCTATGGGATCCCATCATCAGATTCTGACTTTGGTGACCATGGGACCACCCTTGCAATATACTCTATCAAGTACAAAAAGAGTTTTGGAAATCGGTTTAAAAATGACGGAGTTATGAGGTAACAAACATTAAAAAAAATACAACCGAATTGATAACCTCCTCCTTTTTTGAAGTCGGTTAAAAAATAGCCTACGACCTATTCTCAGACCTACCAAAATATACGAGTATACACAAAAATTTTCATAAAAATCGGTCAAGCTGTTTCGGAGGAGTTCGATAACAAACACTGTCGAATGACACGAGATTTTTATATATTAGATTAGGTTTGCTATTGATTTGGTACTTGGTTATATTTGGTTATTTTTATCGTAACTTAATTAGTATTAATAGGTACATATTAATACTAAAAATACATTAAAAAATGGAATTATGTGAAAATTTCGTGAAATCATCACGTCAGAGCATAAGTTTTCAGATAATATAATAAGCTTACAACTGATTACATTGAATGATTTGTTGAAAGGCATCTCTTTAAAAAACAATTGAATTGTCTTTTGTTTAAATGCATCTCTTTAAAAAATAACTTAGGTATCTCGCCCGTTTACATAATATTTTTATTAACAATGTTATACTTGTACTTAAAGTTTTTTGTAAGTTAAGTTGTAAACTTGTTACATTATCTCAAAACTTATGCTTATTATTACTTACGTAATGATTTCACGAAATTTTTACCCTTTTCCAAAATGTATTTTTTGTTTTATATTATCTAATAGTATCCAGTAATGACACATTCTCGAATATACGTAGCATAAAATTAAGATTATTCCGAATATCATTGAGCACTGGCCGCGTATGCCGAAAAATATTATGCGAATCATTAAATAACCCTGGCAACCCTTGTTACGAACATCTTTTGTTGAAGTTCCGAGAAATTGCGCAACAAAATGGCCTATTTGAGTGACCTCGAAACACCCTTCTTAGAGGGGTGGAATTGCTAGTAAGATCATTGGAACTACCCTCATCACAATATTTTCTGGCAGCAACCTACTTACATTGTTATTGAAATTTTATTTGAAACTTTTATACTCGAGCCCTTGTGTTTTACGTTTATCACCCTTTTAGAGAAAATAAAAGAGCGAATTCATGGTTTCTAAGTATGTGTAAAAACTTTTCTAGACTCTCTGCTTTCATAATCATTAAAAAAAAGAAGTACTTAATAGGGCTACTTTGGCTTAAATCGGCCATCAAAGACAGCGAGGTGAAAATTTCATAAAATTTACCAAATTCCTATCAGATGATAAAAAAAAATATCTGGTCTTTTTATAATTTCTAAGGTTCAGATTAATTACAATTTAGCAAAAATTATCTACATGAAACCCATATTTAAATATTTTTCTCGCGGATCACATCGGTTGTAGTGTTGGATGTAACGCAGTACTTACCTGCTAAAAAATTGCCCGAGTGAGAGGATATGAAAGAGACCGCATTATTGCTATCTCTCTCACTCTCATTGGCAAAATGGATAACTGTAACTGAGGAATGCTATTCTTTGTGACAAGGGAATGAGGCGGGGGGTGTAGTCCGAGCGCCTATTGTGTTCTTGCGCCAGTCGTTTGCCTGCTTTTGTTTGCGCCTTACGTACGATACGCTCATTTGTGATTATTTGACGAACTTTGATACTGTCCAATCAGTGGTCGAAGAAGTGGTGAGAGATCCATCAGTTAGTGTAAGAACAATAGAACGTCGAATCGGAATTCCGAAATCACAAGTACATCGAATACTTAATCAAGAGCGTTTTCACCCATATCACATCCAGAAAGTTCAGCAGCTCAAGCCCGCAGACTACCCGAGAAGGGTGGCATTTTGTCAGGAAATGTTACGGAGACAAGCTGAAAACGAAAATTTCTTTAAAAATATTCTATGGACTGATGAATCACATTTTAAGCGATGTGGGGTGTTTAATGCGCATAACTACCATTCGTGGAGTATTGAAAATCCACACCTCACAAGGGAATCTAATTTCCAAGAACAATTTAGTATCAATTTGTGGTCAGGCATCCTAAACGGACAGCTGATTGGTCCGTTCGAACTACCGGACCGACTGAACAGCGAGGCCTACTTGCAATTTCTACGACGTGATCTCGGCGTCTTATTAGAAGATGTAGACCTATTAACGCGGAGAAATATGATTTTTCAAAACGACGGCGCTCCATGCCATTTTGCTAGAAATGTTAGACAACATTTGTCTGAAACATTTCCAGGCAGATGGATCGGTCGTGGAGGGCCCATTGCGTGGCCGCCACGGTCCCCCGACTTGAACCCCATAGATTTTTTCGTCTGGGGATACTACAAGGAATTAGTATACGCCAAGGACATTACAAACGTCACAGTGTTCAGAACAAAATTAAGACAAGCGGAAGAAACAATAAAAAACAACAGAATTGCATTTATAAATTTAAAAGAAAACTTTTTTAGACGATGTAGAATATGTATTGAGCACGAAGGTCGTCATTTTGAAAACTTTCTTTAAGCGATCGAATAATAAATACTTTGAAAATAATGTTTTGTTTCATTTATTAAGTTATAATAAACCTTCAAAGGTTATTAAAGATGGCAGCAGGAATAGTTATTTTTGACCTTCAAATAATAAATTTTTAGCTTTTCTACAATCATTTTTGGTTTATTAATAAATAATTGGAATTTAAAAAAAAATTATTCAGAAGTCGAGTTTTATGAAATTTTCACCTTGCTGTCTTTGATGGCCGATTTATGCCAAAGTAGCCCTATTAAGTACTTTTTTTTAAATTATTATGAAAGCAGAGAGTCTAGAGAAGTTTTTACACATACTTAGAAACCATGAATTCGCCTGTTTAGATTTTTAATTTAAAGATGAATTTTTAAGTAATTATTCACTAACATTCAAATTTTGACTTTACACTACTGTTTTCTAAATTTCCACTAAAGTTACGAAGCTGATTATTTTAGACATAAAAGAAGCACTAAAGATAATTCTGTGGCATAAAGAAAAATATTAAAATATGTTCAACTTGTTTTTTATTAAAAATTTTTAAGTTCTTTAGATCGAAATTTTCAAAAAGTCAGAAAAAAATTATTACTCTAAAACTACGAATAATCGCGGAACATACATGAGGGTGATTCGGGTACTCCAAGAGGTGCTCGGACCTTCGCTTGACACTATTTTTTGGGACACCCTGTATACACAAGTTGCAATTACAATTATATTTTAGTTATATGAACCACTATAAAAATTGTTGTAAATTATTGTTCTGCAAGCCTCAGAAATTCTTAAAACCAAAACAAATGAATAACCATTCATATTTTGTCACTCGTTCCTTTTACCTGCACATGCGCGGGCTGCCAATAATGTCAAATTTTCCGCGGGAAACTCTTGATCACCAATCACATTGCGGCGCGTGAATGTGCAGGCTAAAAAAGGCAGGTAAAAATAATATGTATAGGTTGGACCTTTTTTTATCCGAACAAACGAGCTGAGCGCATTGGAGACAACTGCAGCTCGGACCGAAGATACCTATGAAAGTACACAAAATAAACATTTCGTAGCCCCCTGTTTTCTCCTTCCAAACTAGACCGATGTAATGACATTTTTCATTAAAAATTAAAGAATGATTTCGGTTGCGTTTAAATGTTTTGCTTTTTTCCTATAATCTCGTTCAATTTGCTTGCTGGATCTTTAAATACAACATAAAATCTATCAGATTTTTGAAGTTTTTTAATATTTAAATATCTTTACCAATTAACTTAATAAAAAAGGAAAACATACAAACATGCTAATTGTGACCATAGATTTTTTTGAAACGGAGCAACTATTGCCCTTATCTAGGAAGGAACCAGGGGACTACATTTGTACGGAACAACGGCCCATATGATTTCCGCTTAACGCTAATGAAACGATAACTTCACAATCTCCACGTCACAATTCCTAACAAAATCTGGTGAGACCAATTTAATAATCCACCGCAACCAGTGCACTGCTAGAGAAATATTCAAGCAAAACAATTTTCACACAGTTAAAACAAAGTAAAGTTAGTGCTTAATGCTTTAATTCTACAACCCACCGAGGTGCTCTCTATTTAAATTAGCCCATGAAAGAAACGAGATTAAGAAGTATGTTAGTGCGAAGAAGTGTTCTCTTGCGCGCAATTCCTTTACTAGAATCGTTGCTCGGGGACTTAAGAGCGCCGCATTAACTGCGCTAACACACTGTGAAATATGAATACTTGCATTATCTTATAACTAATTCTTTACGTCTTGTAATCGTTTTCTAATGGAGTATAATTCGTAAAATTTGATTTTTTACAATATTGAGTAGGTCATCATCACAGCCCATATACGTCCCTACCGAGGGGCTCGAGCCTACCCTATATTAGGGTGATTAGGCCTTAGTCAACCACGCTGGCCCAGTGCGGATTGGTCGACTTCACATACATCATTGAATTTCTTCGCAGATGTATGCAGGTTGCCTCACGATGTTTTCCTTCACCGTAGGAGCGTCAGACAAATGTACATATGAAATTCGAAACGAAAAACACATTGGTACATGGCGGGTCTCGAACCCCGACCCCCCGATTGGAAGGCAAGTGCCGAGTCCACTGTGACACCGAGTAAATTTAAACTCAGTGGTACGCCGAGCCAGGTGACTTATTGGGGACTAGAAGCTGATGGAAACCAAGCTTCACAGCCTAGCTCACCGGCGCAGTGTTGCCTGTCTACATGTCTGTGTTCTACAGGCATTATCGGGGAGTGTGCTCAGGGGTTACATGAGCTGATCCCGCCTTCTTCTTTTTTCTATCAGGATTCTAGACGCACGGCTGGTTACCATCCTCACCTGGTTGACATTCCCGCTACTGCGCACAGCTAAGGTGTGGAATTCTCTGCCGGCGTCTATATTCCCGAGCTCATACAACCCGGAAATCTTCAGAGCAAGGGTGAATAGGCAATTTCTGGGCAAACTCGTCCCACCGTAGACCCCATCCTTGCCTCAAGGCTGGATTGGGATCAAGAGTAAGCCCATTCTAAGTATATTCTAAAACTTTTTTTTTTTGAGAATATAAAATTATTTTATGTCATTAACTCTTTTATGATTATAAAACAGTTTCGATCTCAGTTGACCTTTTGATTGAGTTTGCTACCAACTCTATGTTGATTGAAGTATCTTATACATATAAAACCTTTGCCAAAGGTCAAAGGGTTAAAAGCCGAGATTTTAAATATTTAACCGTCGATATTATAAGTACCTCCTAAATACCTCTTATTCAAGTTTGCGTGACTTAGATGTTTTATGTATAAAAATCCGCCATAAAAATATGTACTTACCCAAATATTCCGCCACAGTTGCCTTTGAATTTTTTTCTGTTGAAACATTGGGATACAATATGTTCATACCTGTCACGAGTATAAAGAGCAGCTTTTGATCGTTCCTCTACGCATTCGAGAACCCGCCAACAATCACTGCAAGTATTAAGATACAACCCTTACCATGATGGCTTAAACAGTATTGAAACCGCCTTGAAAACGAGAAGGCGTTATCCGTTGCAATAACGGTGTTTCTGTTTCAATATTGTTTTGCCCTTGCCCTAAGCAATCATGGTAAGAAATTCTCAGACAATGCTGTTCTATATTAATCTACACTATTATTATAAAGAAGAAAAATGTGTATGTATTTATGTAACGAATAAACCAAAAAAAAACTGGACCGATTTCAAAAATTATTTCACCATTAGAATGCTACACTATCCTTGATTAACATAGATTAGAATTTTTTATCCTACGGGAAAATATAAAATTCCCATGGGAAAACAAAAAGAACGCGGGCAAAGCTGCGTTAAGGCGCTACATCGAAAATGAATTAGACAATGGGAGGCGTGGTCTATACGTAAACGCGGGGCGCCCCCCGTGCTCAAGTAGCTAGTCTTTATATCTATGAGATCAAAGTCGTGAATGCGCTGTTTGCAATCAGAATCAGTCGTTTAGAAATTATCGACGTAAGCGACAAAATACAAATTATTTTATTAAAAAATAACTATAACGATTACAAAAAAATGTTTTTCCACGATTCTGAATAATGATAATGTCTACTTATTTATGGAACTTTTTAATGAATACCTAATACCGTTTACTAGTAATCCTGAATTTTCTTATTTTTAAGAGGTAATTTAAAAAATAAAATGTGTCGAGGCGAAATCTTTAAATCGCATTTCCGGTTTTTGTCGTTTCAAGCTAAAGATATAAAGAAACACATATTTGAGTTTCAGATCTGTAAGATCTCTCAGTGATCTGTGACATTACATTAAAAATAACCAATATTTTCGTTATAGCGCCTTAAGTAAAGTTACCAGCTTCTTAATAATCTTTGAAAAAATGCTTTCAGATCAAAGGAAGTTGCTCCAGTTTTTAAAACTCTGTACCCGTAACTTTTAAGACCCGCGAAATACTCAAAAGCTTCATAAATGCATAATTGTTCAGAAATAATTTAGTAATATTTGATGTAAACTTTTTCTAGCATATGAGATGAGATTATCATCTTTTTATTACATATTTAAAGTTTGTGACCTCAATAAGATACTTCATTAAAATATTTTTTTCAATATTTTTATATCATTAATGCAATATGTGTAGGAGCGTCGGTGGCGCTGTGGACTCGGCACTTGCCTTCCAATCGGGAGGTCGGGGTTCGAGACCCGCTATGTACTAATGTGTTTTTCGTTTCGAATTTCATATGTACATTTGTCTGACGCTCCTACGGTGAAGGAAAACATCGTGAGGCAACCTGCATACATCTGCGAAGAAATTCAATGATGTATGTGAAGTCGACCAATCCGCACTGGGCCAGCGTGGTTGACTAAGGCCTAATCACCCTAACATAGGGTAGGCTCGAACCCCTCGGTGGGGTCGTATATGAGCTGTGATGATGAATGCAAAATGTAAAAGACATTTTATGGAATACTCGTATCATAGAAACACTTTGAGTTTGCTCATGTAACTATTGTTATTTTAACAGGCGTGCTTATCTTTAAAGTAAATGACCCAAAAAAATAACCTAATAAATTATGCAAAGAATGTTAAAACTGAGATGAAGTCTGATAGAGATAAAGAGAATAAAAAAACGAGTTATTATATAAACATAAATTGGGATGATGACTGAATTCAAATTTTCACGTCTCGTCATAAAATATTAAAATACCGTAGAAAAAGATGCAATCATGTGAAATTAGAATTAAAATCGGCTTAGAAATACGTGACATACAAGCATTTTAAACTGTTAATTTGGAAGCGATTAGACAAAGAGATCCGACAACAACCGTGACGTCATTGTTTAGTACGGCCATATAAACTCCATGTAAATGTAAAAAAAGGTGGAGAAAAATTTTTAATACCTTATATCTTGGTTGTTTTTATAGTTATTCGAAAACCGATTTTATCTTTCTATTTATTATATGAATGAGCTTCTATTAAAGCAATAAATTTTTTTCATTCATCTAGCCTATTGTGCATTAACAATGGGTTTGAATAATAAAGTTTACAGTAAGATATTTAACCAAATATATTTAACCAAGTTTGTGATATGAACCGGGAAAACACATTCGAATGCAATTGGGAGACAATTCCAATATTAAATGTAGCTACCTAACTTTTGACCAATCGGAACGCATGAATTATCTCTGTTTTGATTGGTCAAACGCAACGTTGTAGTTTTGATTTTGCTTTGATTCTGAATCGCCCGCCGCCGTTCTGATTGCGCTGCATCGCTTTATTTTGCATATACTCCGACACAGGCGCTATCGATTTTGTCTGTGTAAGGGGGACATGCTGATAATCATATTATACAGTATTATAAATGTGTTCGTCAGGGGCCCGCCTCGCCCCGTACATGCGTTTTATAGATTTACTTTGACCTTGGAACACCCTCGGTGGGGGATTTCTCTGTAAAGAGCTGTGTGTAATATTTGACAAATTAGAAATTTTCAATTACTCATCGCGGCTCGTAGTTTTGATGTGCCTTTTGACTGTGTTTATTTGAAGTTTTAGGGTTGTTTGCTGTTCGTGATTAGGAATTTGAATTATCTAAGTACCTAACTTTACTTTGGGGTTTGGAAGTTGTCTTGTGTTCGCATCTAAATATGTTTCAATTTTGTTTCATTTTTTCTAGAATATATTTTGGTACCTAGGCCACAAATTGCTCGAAGTAAAATAGGTAGAAATTACAGAGGCTTTATGTCGCATTAGTAATTTTGTATTGTGCTATTCAATTATCATCAATATGTTAGCAGTCGTCGTGTACAAATAATAATGTTTTCACTTCTCTTGCTTAAAAAATCATTATTGTAGCGTATCAGAGAGGAGCCAAATTACCTTTTTTCGCCCTTTTTTTTGGGAGGGGGGAAAATGCATTTACGCATTCCTCGTGGTCGAGCCAAACCACGATGATATGTGGGACTCCCCAGACCGTACTCGGCCCGGGCCTACCCACTAAACCCCCCCCCCCTGCAGCTCTCCGTCCGTCACAAGACAGGGGGAAGGGGAGTACAGCCAGGCCTTGTTCCTGCTGACCCCCTGCCCGTGACATGTCCGTATGGAATGTGTGCATTGCGATGCGACTATACAGAATAATTAAATAAACAGCATTGGCGCAAAATCTTTAGAATCTATTACAAATTGGTGACTGATATTTATTTTGTACGTCGTTGTCCTTCTCAATTACAGCGCCACCTACTGGGTCCGCAACTGCACGTATAAAAACCTTCCCTAAGCCTATTCCAACACACGCAGAAAATTTTGTAAGCAGTAAGAATCGGTCGAGCCGTTTTTGAGTTTTAGCAAACTAACTAACGGCGATCCATCTATCATCCATCATCCATCCATCCATATCTATCCATATCCATCCATCTATCCGATATTAAAATCTCTCATTACATGTGTTTGTTATCGAACCCCTCCGAAACGGTTTAACCGATTTTTATGAAATTGTTTGTGTATATTTGGTAGATCATAGAATAAGTCCTTATCTATTTTTCATACCCTAGGTGACATGGGTCGCCCTTAAAAGATTCTATTTTTCTTTTGGACCATTTTTGTTATGATTTCGCATCAAAAATACTTATTTACTTGCTTACTACTGACTAAGAGTCTGTGGAGCAAACAAAATTAAACAAAAGACCCAAAATGTTTACCCTTCTACCACAAAATATTTTGATAGCAATATTAGGATTTTACAGGTGAAACCTAGTTCGCAGCCACAGCTAGTAATTATGTAACAATCTGTTAATGTTTCCTAAAAAACACTCCTCCCGTCTAATTTGTGGGCACGGCTGCCTTTTGCATCATAGATTTACAACATTCTGAACAAGAGATATTGCACTGCTCAAGACCAGGCCAATTCACAATCTGAACAAAATATCGATAGTCCAGCTTCAAATATGAAGAAATGACGTAGAATAAAATTACTCTACCCCGAAAAGAAACGATAATGAAACAGTGTGTCTAAAAATCTATGAAAATATATGAAATAGCTATGTTTTCGCATGTTTTTGTTCGATATATCCATGTGAAGCGACAATTGAAGCTACGCAACCACAATACAATACAATAAGAAAACCCCCTGTGTGAACGCACGACGATATAGTGGCAATTCTGTTGGCACTAATTGGATTAGAATAAATTAAATTTAGTTATAGTGCAGTCAAATCGTGTTTTTTGTTTGAAAATTTGAATTTAAATCACAAGTTGACAGCACTAAAACTAAATATAGTTTAGTTTAATCCAATTAGTGCCAACAGAATTGCCACTAATATTGTATAGCCGTTCGTAAACCTAGCTCAACGACGCACCGGTCGTCGCCCCGTGAAAAAGGTGGGTGAAAATCGCCCTGACGTTTATTGCAGGTTAAGGTGCAGAAAAAAAACGCTGCCGACCATGGTCGTGGCCATGCTCCGCGGCGAGTTGGAATGGGGCGCTGTCGCCTCCTTTTGCGAGGACGTCATCTCGCAGAAGGAGGCCGCGGAGAGGGAGCGGGAGAATGATTCTCAAGCCGCTCCCATCCGCCGTAGACGGACAGGCAGGCGAAGGCGGGCATTCGCTCAAGCGATGCCCGTCTAATGACCCTGCCGTGGAGGCCTGTGTGCACGGCTGGCTCCGTGCACGCCGCCGTAAGGCCCTTCGTCTGGGGATTAATCTGGTGTTTTCGGGCAATCCCCCTTTGGCGATAGCCCGACCAGTTGGTCGGGCTTGCCCGGGCGCGTAGGTAGTGTAGTCGCAGTTTGGACCTTACCTAGTGCGCCCATAAGGGCAGGGAGAACACCGGGGGGTTTAAGTGGGTAGGCCTGGCACTCTGCCGGGAGAGCCCCACACACGCTCGCCGTCTAGCCAACGGCGGGTACGGTGCGGTTACGCATTTCCCCCCGAGAAAAAAAGGGTGGTGCAGAAAAAGGGATTGCGGCACCGAGAAATAGAACAGCTTGTTATGAATCATATCAATCGTCCACAATTGGAGGCGTAATCGTGTAACATACACACAAAAAAAAAACAACATACGGGTCTAATTGATAACCTCCTCCTTTTTTGAAGTCGGTTAAAAAGCATAATGTCTACATTTACAGACATTGTCACAGGGTAGAAAGGTCGAATTCATGAGCAAATAACAAAAGCGCTCATTATTCGTGCTTACACACGTCGGAATATTTCGCGCTTGGCTGCCCATCATCACAGGCACGAGCGATGAATTCACTGAATAGACGACGCAAATATGAAACCTATTTTGATCTAATCCAAATAGGTTTTCACGCATAGGCTCATACATAAATTTCGCTGCAGATTTAATCATTTCACAAGCCGCCTCCCCAATACCTGTCGCAATATTGAATTACCAAGTCGCGGGCCTCGTGAAAATTAAACGCGCGATAACAAATCAACACGGTGTTGATTAAATATTAACAAACTTAAAACACGTGTTCGTGACTGGCGATAGCTTACGTGTGGGAGACACACGCCTAATTATAAATCTTAATGGGTTACGCGGTTCGCTGCTACTGATTTATGGGGTGAAGTGGTTACAGTGTCGTTTTTCTTTTGCGTCATTACATTGGGTACGCGGTGTACTTGTTACATTATTATGTTGTTCAAATTTTACTTATCAAATTTCCTTTCAATGTTTATTACGTAGTCTGCATGGTAGAGTTTTTTTTATAATAAAATCTACTTTAAAAATGTTATGTGGAATCAACTTCATCAAACCGAGTCACAAAATACGGTTTCATAAGAACGAACTTCAAATTTACATTTAAGTAGTTGAAGGATTTTTATTCATCCACACATCTAGACTTCATCCACAAGACTGTTACCATAACAACAATGTTTCAAGCAACTTTAATGCAGAAGTGAAGCAAAGTTTCCTGTTTTCGCGATGCTGGTGACTGACTAATGCATCTGAATATATTTTAATTACTTATGTTAATGTGTGATACAAGGGAAATAAAGAAAGTAAACTATTTCAAACTATAACTGTATGGGTTTGGAATCCGTTTGCCGTCCGCCTAGCCGTAGCATATTATTGCGCCTAAGTGAGAATTTAAAAACAAAACAACTAAAACAGTAGGTACAGTAATAGTACATTGTTACCCCAGGGGTGAAAGTAACTTATTTAGTCCCGAGAAGGTGTTTGGCGCCCGAGCGTAGCGAGGGCACCAATAGTTCGAGGGACTAAATAAGTCTTTTACCCGAGGTAAACACTGTGCTTTTCATTACGAATACAAGGAAAGTAAAAATAAAACAATGAATTAGCTAAAGAAAAAACATGTAAATTTTATTTTACTTAAATAAATTAACAACTTCTGCTTTAGCCCGCTTTCTCTTATAAAATCAGGCGTTAACTCTCTAGCTGAATCAGATGAACTCATTGTGTTAACTATTAACACAATGTTATACAAATATAATTAAAACAGTTAATACAAATCTCTGCTATACGGAAGTATTAACAAAACTCTACAAATGGAAAAAACAAATGAAAATCGCATTGCCGCTTTCCCGCTTATTTTGTTTTTTTTTCTGTGGCCAGCCAGCTATTAGCCCATTATTTTTCATTTTCATAATTTAAAAAATGGTAAATATTTTGCCCAAATCTATGTTATTTTAAAGAAATATTCGAAAATAAATTAAAATATTCATTTAAAAAATATATTCTTTAAGTTTAAATACTTAATATTATGTTATTTCAATTTTACACCGCGCTGTAATTGAGTAGCTGTAGGTATAGAATGTCGGAACACAGTTCAATAAAAATGTGAAAAAGGAACTAGTTTCTTTTTTAAAATTTGACAGCAGCTGTCAGTTGAAAGTGATTCTCCCTAGGGCTGAAAAGTGTTACTTTCAACCCGCTCCTCAGGCAACTTCCGACCTACTTTCAGAGTATGAGTAATGAAAAGTAACTTTATTGCATTTAAGTTCCATTCCAATTCTAATTTCCGAACAGGTGTAGTCAGCTTCTTTTTCCTTCCTACTTGTATTTGCAGATATCTTGATTATATTCAAAATGTATTCACATACAAGGCTAAATATGTTTCGTAACTTTAAATTAGAATATTTTGCTTTGTTTTGACGTCAATCACTACCTATAAAGGCCTATATTGAATAAACATTTTTGGATTTCGAATTTAAATTTTTTTTTCTGTATTATATCAACAATTAACTATTTTGTTCTTCGAATGATGCCCATTTATTAAATACACGGTTGATAGAAAAAAAAAGTTTTCAAACGCTGACATTGACACTAGACAATCGTATGACAAAATGCTCACTACGATGAACCTCCGAGGCGGTCGCCGTAAATGCAAAATGATGAAGGTAATGACTTTATTGATAACCGAGGATGCTGTCAACGCGCTCGCGATGCTTCGAAGCGACTTTTAGAGCGTTGATATAGATCATCACCAATCGGAACGCACCTAATCTTTTTCTTCTTCCTCTTCTTCTTCTTCTTTATACAGGGTGTCCCAGAAGCCGACGTCAAGCCGAAAGCAGGTGATAGACTAACTCATATATGTTATCAGAAAAATATAAAAAAAAATCTAAGTCACCTATTTAAAAAAAATCTAGCATTAAAAAAATGGATAAAATTTACACCCTGTGACGGTTTTTTCACTGTTGTTGCTACAATTCTTGACTTTTCTAAACATTTTCTTTTGTTTTGTAATCCTGAATAATGTTTCTGTATACTCTAATCTAAAATTTAAAGCCAGCTGCTCCAAATTAGAAGAATATGCCATTTTTATCTAAATTAAATATTCAAAATTATTTTTTCGCATAGCTTTAACAAGCTGTACTGAAAAAAAAATGTACAATGTGAATTTGGCAAGTAACTGCAAAAATTGGCGCATTCAATAAGGATTCCAAAATGGTATGATACTTGGTAGATAATTTCTACGATTGCAGACAATATTTTTTTTTTCCAAAAACAGGCAGTTTTGAACAAATTTTTCTAACGTACTTAAAATTTATTCTAATGTACCCATGGTTTGCTTTAAGGCTGTAACTTTAACATTCTAATTTGAGTGAGACCGGGATAAGATTTGTAGCAACAAGAGTGAAAAAACCGTCACAGGGTGTAAATTATATCGATTTTTTTAAATGTTCGATTTTTTTTTAAATAGGTGACTTAGATTTTTTTTTCTGATAACATATTATATATGAGTTAGTCTACCGCCTGCTTTCGGCTTGACGTCGGCTTCTGGGACATCCTGTATATAAAAATGAAACGCTGAAACGGCTCGACCGATTCTAACGAAATTTTCTGTATGTATTTAAATAGATTCAAGGAAGGTTTAAACGTACAGTTGGATCCGTTAGGTTGCGCTGTAATCGGGTGGGACAACGTCCGCCGGGCCCACTAGTCTTCTTATATATAAAAATGAAACGCTGTGTGTTAGTCTCGCTAAAACTCAACAACGGCTCGACGGATTCTTACGAAATTTTCTGTGTGTGTTTGAATAGGTCCAGGGAAGGTTTAAACGTACGGTTGGACCCGGTAGGTGGCGCTGTAATCGGGCAGGACAACATCTACCGGGCCCACTAGTGGAAAATAAATTCTTTTCACATCATCATGTTTGACTTGACAAGCAAAGTTCGCAGACAAAATAATGAAACACACGAAGCAAAGATTTTAACTGAGGCACCATTGCAACATTCTTGTTGTTCATACAAAATGAATTTGCAGGAGGGTCGCAAACATACTCTCGGTAGATATTTTGACTTAGCGTAGCTAAGTATACCAGTACAGACAGAGTGACATTAACGATCTTGAAAGCTTGTGCGAAAATGAAATACAATAGAAAATATATAAGATTAAAAGATTTTTTCTAATCAGTCCACATCAGGTGAGCCTTAAGCTTATTTGACATCCAATAATAAAACAAGTTTATAAGCATGTAATTCCTTTCCCACTACTTTTCTGTGTAGGCTGCTGATTGCGGAATGCTCTGCCTATGAACATACGAAGGGAACATACAGTAATATCCTCCGAGGCACTGGTAAAGAAGCATTATATTATATTATCTATAACATTTGACATTTTTTAATCCATATTCCTGTTTTTTTTTTTCTCGATTTCAATGAAATTTTTATTTGTAACATATGTTATTAGATAGTGTTTCTAAAATTAGTAGCTGTAATCTGTAAGCCTCTACAAGGACCACGGTATACATTCTCATCTTGTAACAAGATGTTCAGTCATAGTAGTAGCAGTAACGCAAGTACCACCGCTTTTCGATAGCAATAGGTAGAATAGAAGTACCCGTGCAGACGGCCGTAGCAGTCGTAGCACAAATGTGGCCGTAGTGTCAAATGTCAAAATCACCATTCATTTCCGCGCGCTGTCATCAACATCACCAAAGCGTGCGCGATCTCGTTGCGTTGTAGCAGTTGTAGGTACCTACCTACCTATATACAGCCACATACAGCTAGCTTCAAGATCAAAATTTTGATAACTAACATAAAGTAACCCTGAAGTCCAGCCTCAGGTAGAAAGTTGTTGATCTTCTCTTTATTTTATAATAGTCCATTTTAGGAATTATTGAGTACCAAACAGTGTTACCAATACTTAGTAAAATAAAAAGATTCCCATTATTTTAACCCACGAATGATTACTCTGTAAAAACAGCTGAGACACAAGACTAGTAAGTATCTAGAAACAATTTTGTATTAAATAAATAAACAAGTTTTACTTTAGTAATTTTTAAATACATGTTACTCTGCACCGACATCAAAGCGAGCTCTAGATAAAGCCACTTGCATGTAAATACTCGTTGCTAGTGTAGTGCAAGATATCACGTTGTGTTTCTAGTTCATCGTTTACGTACGCTCACACTTGAGTGGCTCGTATCCACAGATAAATTACATTGCGCGCCATCGCTATCAAAACTTAAACGCAATTAAGGCTCGTTTAAACCTACGTGAAAACGCTGAGCCCAAATGAAATTAGCGTAAATCACATCACCGAGTAGGATTTACGATGCGACCGAGGGCGTATTACGTGAAATCGAATCAGTGTTTCGCATTAGCGGCTTCACTACTAACGAACGAAGACGTTAGTCTGCGGTGTATCAGTCATTCGATACAAAACACTCATGCTTGACAAGTGCTTGACGCACGTTTCGTTCTGGTAACAATAGGTAGGTACCTGCTGTATGCATATGTATGCGGACGACAGCATGCAGTGGCATACAGATAAAGTTAGTACCGAATATGGGTTGGCTGCATGCATTCGCATAAATAAATGTGGGTATACTAATGTATATTCCAAATATTAAGAATATAATCGGCTGATAGGATTCGTTATAAAAAACTCAAAGAATTTTCGAAATCTTAATACCAAGAATGTTTTGTTATCTATATTTTGAATTTTATTGTTTCATTAATTTGTTTGCTGCAGCGATGTAAAACAATAGCGGACGAAAGCAAAAAATCTTACGTTATACAATTTGTTAAAAAATTGTCAGTCAGAGTAGAAAGTTCACGTATGAATGGGTTGTTCCAATATTAAAAAACACGTTTCACTCCATACATATAACGTTTTCTACGTATTACATTATAACGTTTACATATAACTTGTTTATTTACGAATTACCGATATATTAAGAGTTAACTGTGTTCCATAGCGCTCATTAATTTGTTTAATCTGCGAAACATTAAAAATGACATGGCTGTATCTGATTATAAATGGTGACAACAAAACTAATAATAAAAGAAAAAGCTATGTAGCCAATCAATAATCATAGATTACTTAAGAGGACTGTGAAGTGCCAATTAATGGCTCGAGTATGCACTTTCAAAAATGCAGCTTGCTGCACACTGCTTAGAGTTGAAAGTTCGAGGCAAGTGCCTACATTTCTTATTGAAATATTGTTTCGGGCGATAACTGTTTTACCCCCCTAAACCTTTACGAAATTATACACTTTTGGTCTCATTACATTCAGTATACCTTAATCTATGTTTGTACGTTTTGCTTTTTTTGTAATTCAGTATAATTTGGTCAATGAAGATAAAAATGCTCGAGGTAGTTTTTAAGTCTTAAATGTGGATGTTTAGATGCTAATAATTTACATTCTGAGCAATATTACTTTAAAATCAAAACGGACAAACCTAGATCTTCATTATATCTACTACATTTCCTAAAATTATGAAAATTGAACTATGTTAAGAGGGAGACAAATGTTATCGCTTTTTGTATTAAAATTTACAGCTTCACAATCCTCTTAACCTAAGAGTCTAACAATTCACATAGGTAATACACATACGAAAAATACAAACTAGTTGATTTAATTTTTGATTAGCTAAAATTGTAAAAAAGACTCTTGCTATATTATCCAGACGAAAATCTATTTGGTAAAATTAAGATAGTAAACTAAAACAATTTAGCTAACTTATTGATATTGACTCAGACTCTATTCTAGTAAATTTTAATTAGTTTGAGCTCAAAGCAATGTAGGCTGAAATCGCGATGTCAGTTTGTTAATCAATTTCACTAGCAGATGTTCTAAGAAATGCTGATTTTCAAGTGTATATTAATAATGGAAGTTTCAGAAAATCTGTAGATTATTTGTAGTTAATTTTGTATAAACCACCCAAGAGCAACTTGAAAGATTTAAAAATATCAAAGTTGCACATGTTAAAAGACTAAAGATGGGTATTATTTAATGACTTAAATGACACAACACAACATACTATAAGTGCAGCAACACTTATATGACTTGTGATTCATACAATACTACAATCAACACTGCTGTACGAATACAATAATATTCACTTACTCATAGAAAAAAAACTTGATAAATTTTTCAATCAGTTCTTAAATCAGCTCTCAAATGAAACGATACAATATTGGAGAGACATAAATAAGCCTTAAAATTTAATATCGAATACAAGCAGCAATTTCGATCAAACAGATACAGCAAATATTAAATTGCAGCCCTCAAAAGATGGTGCAAGCTATTTCTCAGAATTTATTTTCGCTAACGAGATTGTCTGACAATTCACTTATCAACAGTCTGGCGATTCTAAGGTCATCCTTTTATAAATCATAATATGCAATTTAAATTTTTGTCAAACACATTACCTATATTCTTATTTGATTTTGTTTTGAAACAACATTCAGTAATATCATATAATAGCGTAGAATTAATGGATGGATGGATTCATAAATAGCATTTAATAGTGTACATGTTTATTCTTTTGTATAACATAACAAAGCCGGACTAATCCAATATGAGGAGGAAGGGAGAACTCTTACATGAAGCGGTTGAATAGTCCGTTCGTTGTCAGATTTATATCTAGAAAAAGGGGGAACTGCCTTTATGATCTAGAGGTGGATTATTCAAGTCCGGAATTTCATTACATACCAATTTTCTAATCTGTTGGGTTAGATAGTAGATTTAAGATTTTACTTGACCAATTAATATCATCCCTATTAATATTAGGATAAGTGCGAAAGTAACTCTGTACCTATGTGTGTCTATCAGTTACATAACCTTATCCCTGAGGAAAAACATAGGCCTGAGCGTCGCAACGCGGTATGTTGGAGACACGGGTTTAAATCCCGCCCGAGACGATTTTTTTTCTTTATTGATTATATACATTTTTCAAGGATATGGGCGACTTTTAATCTCAAATTTTAATGAGTTCGCTAGAAAACCGAGATCTCGATATAACTTAATTCCACGCAAACAAAGCTGCGAACAATAGCTGGTTCCTAATTCTGTTGTCCTGACAATAATAATAGTAATACTTGGCTTAGGCCCGTGAGTCTCATTAAATTACAGAGAGTAACATCTCTTTGAGAAAAAAAAGAAAAGTTAATAGTAATAATAATAATAAGAGGCTCTCGCTTAAGGAATGGATCAAGGGTCGGATACAGAAAGCAGTGATTCTCGACACGGCACGTATTGTACGGAGATTGCTCTTTCTGCAGCCCTAACCACCGGCACCGGCAACTTGGGCATTGCCTCGCTGTCGGCGGCATACTAGGTTTAAGATTTTTGAGGAGTATTTTATTTTTATATGTATTGTAAAAAACTTTAATTTAAGATATTTTTTGAAATAAATGAATAATAATAAAATAATTAAAACAAAACAAAATAATAAGCAGAATTCTTTTATTCCGGTAGTTAAGAGGTAAGGCAGCTTGTTCAACTACCGTTCAGGATAATAAGTGATGAGATGGAGGCGAATAGCACCCCCTTACATATTTAGAAAAAGAACATTCACTTATATGACAATAGCTTAATTTTTATAATGACCTTAATAAATACCTCCTGCAAAATCTAAAATGTTCTTACATTATTTTGACAAATCAAAATTAGTAAAATCTCACGACCCTTATGCTTTCCTGTCTAACCGTTCAAAGGTAAATTGAAACTTAAGCATTAACAGGGTAACGAACTTTTAACTAGATTTTAATATCGCGTCAAATGGTTTTCGTGGAAATAAGAACGTCGTGCGAAGCGCGCGGAGATTCCGCGAAGTGCCTTAATTTCCTGAATTCAGCGCAGCGGTTTCGAATCGCTATGAGGATGCGTCTCACAGAATTTAATCTTGTCTGCAGTAAAAACTGACAATTCCGAATCAAAATTTTCAACACCACTATTATTTACTTAAACATCAATTCTTAAGTTCAAAAATCTCTGTCCTAAAATTCTTTCTAGAAAATGAATGGATGTCGGTGCATGGCGCTGTGGACTCGGCACTCTCCTTCTAATCGGGAGGTCCGTGGTTCAATGCTGCCAATGTACCAATGTGTTTTTGTTTTTCGAATTTCATGTGTAGAGTTGGTCCGACGCTCCCACGGTGAAGGAAAACATCGTGAGGCAACCTGCATATATTTGTGAAGCATATCAAAGGTGTATGTGAAGTCGACCAATCCGCACTGGGCTAGCGTGTTGACTAAGGGCGAAACACCCTAACTTAGGATAGGCTCGAGTCCCTCCGTGAAGACATGATATATAAGCTGTGGTGATGAATCACATTTCTTTCATATGCGAGCATGATATTTTCCTAACAAAAATAGCTCAGTTAAACTACTGCAGAATGGCGGTATAAGCATCACGGAATCGTTGATCAGTGAACCCTTCAACTATGCCAAAGAAGCAATTGACCAATTTCCGTGCAATTTCACTTTTATAATTTGTTAACGAAATATCGGGTCTTCTGTACCTAGTTCGATTTATGTGGAACGCTATGAATATGATATATTTTAATTGACAGATAATAATGATGGGGAATATATCTTTGTTGAAATCGAGTAAGTCAGATGACATATTTTACTAAATTTGCTATATGCATTAATTTTCTTCGAAAAAGTAGTAATACTATTAGCATGAAAGACTAGGCTACCTACGAGTACTATAAATTACGTTGGCACATTTGCGACCGGCGATCCCCATTTCGGATTCCCGAGCGGTTCGTGGTATCTCGTTTGCTTAAGCCTCGCAATCGTTCTTATCCGCCGATATAAATCTTTAACACTCATTCCCGGCTTTGCTAGATCTGGTCAACACTCGCTAACTTCTATAAGAGCAATTAACTTCACTCTCCTAAGCCTCGTAATCTCAAATAAACCGGGAAACGGGGAGTCTGTGATTTAAATAAACAAATAGATGTCTCGGGAAAATATTTCCTTCGGTGCCTGATTTAATGTTGCGTTTTGGGTTCATTGTGTGCAGATTGTCTTATGTTTCTCTCTTTTAGGGATTAGGCTTTCGTTTTCATAACGGACGTTGATCCGATGAAGATACACTTATAATTTCAATAGTTGTTATCGAACTGCCTCCTCCTAATTATTGCAGAATAAGGTACCTAATCGATACTAATATTATAAAGAGGAAAGATTTTATTGTTTATTTGTTTGTATTGAATAGGCTTCGAAACTACTGAACCGATTTTGATGAAAGTTGGTATAGAGATAGTTCGAGACCAGAGGAAGGATATAGGGTAATTTTCCTTCGGGAAAAAAATTCCCACGGGAAAACAAAAATAACGCGGGCGAAGTCGCGAGCGGAAAGCTAGTGTTAAATAAATCACTTGCTTCGTGTCATAATATAAATCAAAACATGATTTATTGATATAACGTCTAATGATAATTAAGTGTTTAATAACTTTGTAATTCAGATGAACATATATAAAACATCGACGATGAGTTTTACGCGTTAACACAACATCTTGGTAGTTTTCACAGACAAGGTTGTACAATAATAACGATAAAAAAAAACGTTAAAAAACACGCTTTTACCAAAAAGACTAAAAACCAAAAAGTTTAAAATAAAATAAGATCACACTTTTAGCAAATCAGGATTTTAAAAATTTTCTTGAGACTACTAGAAATGTAACAAAAATTTTCTCAACATTTTAGCGATGTAGTACAAGAACACAATGACCCTAAAAGCGTGGGGCTTTTAGATTTTACACTTCTCTTGCTTACAAACTTAGTTGAACTAAGGAATACATCCTTTAAATTACGCCCCACGCTTTTAGTCATTGTGTTCTTGTACTACATCGCTAAAATTTTGAGAAAATTTTTGTGTTACATTTCTAGTTGTCTCAAGAAAATTTTTAAAATCCTGATTTGCTAAAAGTGTGATCTTATTTTATTTTCAACTTTTTGGTTTTTAGTCTTTTTGGTAAAAGCGTGTTTTTTAAAAAGTTTTTTTAACGTTTTTTTATTTTCTACTTTTTAGATCGCTTGGTTTTTAGTCTTGACAATAAATTCATATTTTCTATGAAAATGATTTTAATCGTTTTTTAGTCTTTTTGGTAAAAGCGTGTTTTTTAAAAAGTTTTTTTAACGTTTTTTTATTTACTACTTTTTAGTCTAACTAATAATTAAATTAAAAATTGACATCATTGACATTGGATTTCCTCCCATATGTTTTTATTTAATTGTACTATAACGAAGCATTTTTGTGATTCCAATATGCCAAAATATTGTATTGTCACCGAGAATACATATGTAGAAAAAATTTGAGCTCAATTGGAGTAATAGAAGTGGTCGAAAAATCGATTGCAAGATTTGATCGTGACAAAGAAACCAACAGACAGAGCAACTCAATAAAAAACGTGTAAAAAAAATGAATTCAAACAGCTTAAAGATGTTCCAAGTCTCAAATAACACAATAGTAATGTTCTCCACAAATTACATTGGAATTCAAAATTGAAATTAAATCGCTCACCTTGGAGCGCTGCACAAGTTCATTATTCAAAATTAATAATCCGCTAAATTAATTTAGAACAAATTAATTTAGAACTAAAACTTTCGTAAATCTCCTACGGTTCGGGATAATGCTGGATCTGCGAAATACAGGTTGTGTCCGCGGCGGTCGCGGCAGAGAGTGCAACTGTTGCGAAAATTATCAATGGTGTTTTCGTACAACTCTCAAATTGAATATCATAATATTAAAGTGAGTTGACTTTGGAAGATTGTTTGAGTTTGGATTTCATTAGTAAGTGATTTGAAGTCGGCAAAGCTTTGATGTTAAATTTTAGGATTTAATAATAGGACTAGTAATTAATTGACTAAAGGCTACTTCGGCTTGAGCTTAAAGTGTTGATTAATAGTTTACTGTCGTTCTCGTTAGCTTCATTTTTCGTTTAGCTCTAGCATATTAGATCTAGCACATATGCGGTCACTACTCGCTTAAGGAGGTTAAAAAACAGACGATCCATTTTTGCGAATATGTTAATGTGAACGATAAGTTTAAACTATTTACCTACTAGCGTTTAAAGAATTGGCGAGGAACTTAGAAGATCGCACTCATCATTTGGTAGTGCCAAATCAATGGCGCCAACGATTTGAGAAATGTCATACTTCTGCTCATCAAGAACAAACCATAAGAGTGGGTTTTGAAAATTTGTAGCAACTTAAGGCGAGGAATTTCCACGTGCAAGCCCATATGTTCCGCACTTCACACCGTTCATTTGTACATGACGTTAGCGCGGACGCGGCCACTGAACAGGCGCCAACATCATGTGCCGCACAGTAAAAATATAACAGTACAACAAGGACGTTTTATATCGTATGCAATATACTTTTTGCTAGGTTACAAATAAGTATTGATTTATAAACTGAGGTAAGTACCTACAGTAATACAACCAATAAAGATACAGCTTTATGACTTCATTGCTATTTTTATTGTATCTTTACTTGTATGTAAATATGGACACTTTTTAATTGTTACATTACATATTATTTTTATTGGACAAACAACCACGTGATTGTTTTTATAACTTAAAAAATAACAAAGTTTAAAAAGCTTTCCAGGGTAGTAATGTATTACTTAGTGTTGCCTTTTCCGATGATTAGAGTAAAATTAATGAGTAGTTTGAAGAAAAATATTTTAATAGATATATGTAGGTATTTTAATACATTACTGAATAAATAAGTACTATACACTCCTTCAAAATAAAAATGTAATGTTGTGTGTTTTATTTTATTGCTACTAAGTTGGCAAACAAGCAAACTGCCCACCTGATGGTAAGTGGTAACAGTCACCTATAATACATGTGGTTCCTGTGCGATTAGCAGTAAAACTGCAAGCCCCACAAGAACCACAGTGTACGTTGCCAACTTGTGACATCAGATGTAAAGTCACGGTACCCAGTAATTTCAGTGCCATATCTTACCCTTCACACCGGAACACAGCAATGCAAGCACTGCTGATTTGCGGCAGAAATAGGTAAGACGGAGGTATTTTTATCCTTGCCTTAGCAAGTATCAAAAACGATAGTATTTTTGTTTTTAATTATATCCCAATTTTTGTGACAGGTATCTCTGGCAGGTATGTCATCCATCATATTATTATTAGATGAATTCGAAACAAGCTCAAACCTGTTTTTTATGTGCTACCATCACGCCTGGCCAAGTGCGGGTTGGTCGACTTCACACACAACCTAAGAATTTCTTTACAAGTGTGTGCAGCGGTCGGCGCGCCGGCGCGCTACTTAGTGGTAGGTATTTATAACGCTGCATTGCGTGAGTGACAGGGGCGTGCATGTACTAAACAAGATTATCAAGAAGAAAGCCACAAATCGCTATGAATATCAGGCAACCGTATTAGTCTCTAAGCAAACTGGTTTTAAAATATTAATTAATATTCTACCACCTTAGGCCTGTAAGAAAACTCGGGAAGTACTACACAGCTAGCGTTCTTTACCATGATGACTTTACATTTGACGACACGGTTAGCGCACAGAGTTCGAGTGATCGCCTACTACGCAACTGGTCGCGGGTTCGATTCCCAAATATTTTTAACCGACTTCAAAAAAGGAGGAGGTTATCAATTCGGTTGTATTTTTTATGTTTGTTACCTCATAACTCCGTCATTTTAAACCGATGTCCAAAATTATTTTTGTATTCGATAGAGTATAGAGCAAGGGTGGTCTCATTCTCATGGTCACCAAAGTCAGGATCTGATGATGGGATCCCATAGAAAATCGAGGAAAGCACTAAAAACACACTTCTTTCACTAAAAAGATTTCATTCACTGAAAAGTTAAAAATAAAAATATTTTACAAAAAATAAAAAACGACTTCAAAAACACTGAAAGCTTAAAAATAATATAAGAATAGGTACAGACAACATCACACTTCTATATTGAAGTCGGTGACAAATTTTAACACTTTCTAGGAGATTATCGTTTGGCGCCGACTTCAATACAGAAGTGTGATGTGTCTATACCTATTCTTACATTATTTTTAAGTTTTCAGTGTTTTTGAAGTCGGTTTTTATTTTTTGTAAAATATTTTTTTGTAGTTACGGGATAAATATTATGTATGGAATACAGAAATATGTTCCGGTCTGGGCGTATGTGCATGTGATATGTAATATATTCTATGTTTGTAACTTTGATGACACGGTTAGCGCAGAGGTCGAATGATCGCCTACTGCGCAACGGGTCGCGGGTTTGATTCCCGTACGAGACAAATATTTTGTATGGCCTACAGAATTTTTTTCCGGTCTGGGCGTATGTACATGTGATATTCTATGTTCGTAACTGCACCCACAATACAGGAGAAAATCTAAGTGTGGGGCGACGTTTTCAAAAAGAAAAAAACTGCACCTACGACACAGTTGAAAATCCTAGTGTGGGCCGACGTATTTATATATATTAAAAACACTTTCATTACTGAGTGACTGACAGATTACGCACAGCCGTAATTAAAAGGCACAAAAAGTGGAAATTTGACATGTATGTTGGAAATTCGCCATCTAAGGGGGTAAAACTAAAAAATAATAGTTTGTATGGAACCTCTATGACATTTATGCGGGCGAAGCAGCGGGCAAAAGCAAATATTTTATAAAGTTTCACAAAATTCCGCTGATCAGATATTTTCTTTTAATACTATGAAGTGATCTTTACATAAATCGAACGGAAATTTATGTTAATTATTTTTTACTTTTTTATAATCAACTCACGCTTGACCATAAATGTTACGAAATTTAAAAGATTCCTAAAATACTATTTTACTGTTCATAATCATATATAATACATAGGCTCGAATAAAACTCTATTATTTAGCTACATGTATAATGTGCTGTTGATTCTACCTTCTAAAGCTTTGATGCAAGGCGTTGTGAATAAAGGGGGTAACATTAAGTATTTAAAGGAATTCAGCAATAAAGTTTTATAGGAAACATTATTTTGAACCTATAAATCGTTGCATATTTACTTGAAGAAATTATCATACTGGTTTATTAACACTGCACTGTGCTATATGGCCGCGGAAATAAAATATAAACATTTGGGAAATAAATATTTACCACTTTTCTTTCAGCATTTTTTGTATGCATTTGATTTAACATTTCGTCTTTGACTTCTTTTATTAGCGATTTTTACACATAAAATAACTTATAGAAAAAAAGAACGAAAAACATATTTTTTCACACATAAAATAATTTAGGAAGAAGGATTAAAATAGTTTTCTCCTTTATAATACCTAATCCATTATTTACACTATTCACCATATTACTACACTAATCTATAATAATAATGAAAGTTAACAAAATAAACGCAAACTGCAAAATTAAAATTCGATCGTAAAGAAACACGTAATATATTTTTTTGCGCCCGCGACACGAAGCGACATGACCATACCCTGAGACGACTTGGCGAGTACTGTCTTATATGGAGCGCGATTGCAACCAAGCGAATTTATAGAATTTTCGTCATTTTCCTAAATATTTTATATGACATCAAAAAATCTGTCTTCACAGTTCACTAGATAATAACGAACTACGTGTTTTGGTATAACTTTTATACTGTTTTATGTATATTTCGATTTCAAATCGTGGTTTTAGTTTTTGATTTAGACCTATGTTTGGATTTTTTTTCTATCGAGTGAAATGGAGTAAATCGTGTTTCTGCTTTCACAGTTCACTAGATTATATCTTCAAGTTTAAGGTGTGTGAATTTCAGAATTGTGGGTTCTAATATTATCCAGATCTAGACGTTCTAAGATCGGCAAATTTGGGAAATCCTCGCCTTAAGAGCTTTTTAGATTCCTGGACGCACGTCTGCAATACAGCTTACGACAGGTCAACATGGCATTTTGATTTAGACTTTAAATACAAAGCTACAAGCAACTACGTGATACTCGTAGATATCGAAAGCAATAAACAGGTGCTGGTTGGATATGGCGGATGTATCCCTCTCCATCTAGTCTCCATACTCCGATTGTCATATAGCTCTGGCGAGAACTGAAATATATATTTGGACAGCCTTTTCAATTTCTAAGAAAAGTGGTAAATTATATAGTGATATAATAAATATATTGTTATAGTAAAATCGTTCTAACATTTATCCAGCATGTACTAGATTTTTATATTAATACAAAAATGAAACACAAAAATAAAAACATCAGCCTGTGAATCTGCAATCTATGATAGGGTTAAAGATATTAAAGAGAATCGCCGAGTCACCGTCTCGGAGTACACTTCCATAAATCAAGCGAACCGCCATCAATAAATTATAGTTATGCGCGCCACATTTTAAACTAGGACGGGAATTTAATAACCGACACGCATCGATTGTTTAACGACGCCATAATATAATTAAGGCGATGTATCTCTATATAGGGGGTGGTTCAATTTAGTTTCTGATTTACATGCCTACGCTTGACTTTGGAATTGTTTAGTAGATCGCACGAATAATAATTGCTAAAGCTCGTCTTGTAAGTAGTTTGAAGTACAATGCTAATAAGCTTATAATACGAGTATGTACAGGATTATATCTCACAAGCAAACGGCGGTTGTTTTCTCGGCTTTAGTAGAACTCTTTGTGAACCTTGAACCGGTTTGGAGATCTATGTCCAACGGTGGGCTTCTCTTGGTTGAAATGATGACTAGAACCTTTCTACTTTGGTATTATTTTGATATTGGGAATCAGTGATGAAATGTGAATCTGGGTGTGTCAATTTTTTTTCTCAGTTTGCGAATAAAACATATCCGTTTAAAACTTTTGATTCACCAAAATATGTGTAGAAATGAGCGAAGTAAGGGTAAAATTCCAAAAAGAAATGTTTTTTTTTTAGTTTAGTCATCATTTCAAAATAATGAGTTTTGAGTATGAAGTTTTCTTTCCAATGCATTTTAAAGCTGCTTGTTGTGTATTTTCCGAGTTGTTGGGGACTGAAGATCGAGAGCGTCTGACTAAAAATTATTGTTTGTTTCAGTATTTCTTTGTAAGTTGTGTTTACTGTCAGACAAATAATGTTTCACTGTTTTATTTTTACATTTTACATATTTGTGTATTATTACTATTTCAGAGCGTTCATTTTCAATTAGGTTGACCAATTTTCTAAGTTAAAGATTGTTTTTTGAATTCCGCGGCACTCGGCACCGTACTGGCCGATCATCGTATGATTGTACTGTCGTGCATCGCTCCGCCGCCAGAAGTACAGGCAGCACCCAAAGTGTTAACAAAAATTAATAATAAAAAACTATATTCCTATTTAGAACGAGTTGATTGGGCTCAGCTTGGCGAGTTGGACTGTCCGCTTAAGATATACGAAAGCTTACAGAAAAATTTTAAGGAATGTTATGAAGCATCAAGGTGTAATATCTCCGCAGAAAAAGAGAAAAGGTATAGGCAACCGTGGGTTAACGAATATATTAATAATTTATGCACAAAACGAGATAAGATGTATTTAAAATGGCTAAAAGACCCCAGTGATAAGGTCATGGCTTTAGAATACAAAAAAATGCGTAATAAAATTAATAAAATCATAAATAGTACTAGAACTAAATATTTGAAGCGTTGCATATACGAATGCAAAGGTGACATGAGAAAACTGTGGAAGTTACTTAATTCTTTGACGGGTAGAATATCGAAATCGGTTGACGAAATGCTTGCAAAAGCATTTCAAAAAAATACGATATCTGATAAACAAGTTGCCGACAACTTCGCAAACACGTTTCAGAAGAATGTTAAAAATATACTGCCAAACTGTGGTCAACCTGTATTAGATTCAAGTTCTTATAAAAAGCCGGCTGACGTGTCTATCCGTTTTAAGCCTGCCACAGTTGAAAAAATTACCAAAATTCTAAAGTCATGTAGTAGTAAAAAGTCACCTGGTATAGATGGTATTAGGCCCATTGATATTATACGGCTCTCAAAAAATATAGTGCATCCATTAGTTAAATTAATCAATAGTAGTGTAAAAGGTGGTACGTACCCCGACGATCTTAAAAAAAGTGTGATCCGCCCCATACACAAGCAAGGTTGCTATGATGACTACTCCAATTATAGGCCGATTTCAATATTGCCTATAATAGACAAAATAACCGAAAAGTTTATTGGTGATCAAATTCAAGAATTTTATCAAGTAAATAGTATTTTGAGTTCGAACCAATTCGGATTTCAACCCAAAAAAAGCACTTCCTTACTTTTATCAAAATTTACTGATGACATAAATACCTACTTAAACGAAAAAAACACGTGCTTATTGCTTTCATAGATTATAGTAAGGCATTTGATACACTTCAACATAGCACATTGTTGGAAAAACTCGAATTGACAGGGATTAGGGGTCCGCTACTCAACTGGAGCACAGATTACCTTAAAAACCGCACGTACCAGGTTAAAGTTGCCGATACCTACAGTGACAAAAGGAAAGTATCTGAGGGCACAGCTCAAGGATCAGTGCTCGGTCCTTTGCACTATTTAGCGTATGTTAACGATGTTAACAATATAGTTAAAAAATGCAAAGTGTACCAGTTCGCGGATGACACTTGCTTAATAGCGGCGGATCGCGATATCCGAGCTGTCCAAAATAACCTCCAGTACGATTTGTCACTGCTAAACGAGTGGTCCCATGACATGGGGCTTGTGCTGAATGGGCAAAAAACTAAGCTTTTGCACATACATTCAAGTCATAATCACACAAATCACGATATTGCAATAGCTATTCACAGTCACGAATGTATGCACAAAAAAATAACACCTTGTCAATGCCCGTCAGTTGACCTAGTAGAACAACAAAAATATTTAGGTCTGATAATAGACAATCGCCTCAACTGGGGGCCTCATGTGGAAACCGTATGTGAAAAACTGCGTGCTCTGCTGTCAAGATTTACCATAATTAAGAGCAAAATACCATTTCACATACTGATGATATTGTACAGGACATTGGTTGATCCTATTGTTGCATATGGAATTTCTAGTTATGGTCGCACATTCAAAACGTACTTAAATAAAATTTATAATCTACAGGTGCGATTTCTAAAATTAATGGTCAATAAAAAAATAAAAGAAAAATTTAGGGACAACTATAGTGAGCTTTTTAGATATTGCAAGGTCATGTCAGTCTATGATAAGACAAATTATGCAATACTTAGTGAACAACTTCACACAGTACCGACTTTGCCGACAGTTAGTCATAGAAAGCAGACGAGACAGGTTACGCAGAAAAAACTCTTCAAGTTGGGCTCAACTAACTTTTATGGAAAAAGAAGGCTATCTTGTATTCTTCCAACAATAATAAACGATTTACCGAAAGAAATACAAATGATTTTGGGTGTTGATAACGCTAAGCGGAAGCTAAAATATTATTTTACGTCCAAAGAATTTACTGCGATATAATAACTTTATTTCTATAATGCTTTTTGTGTTCACTTGTACCCGAGCACGAGCGATGCGCATGCACTCATTCAGCTTATGCGCGCGCAGCGTACGTGTGCAGTTTATATTCTAGTTTGTGTAGCTATGTTTTTCGGCTTTGGCCGCTTATTTGTGTTCGTTTGCTGGTTTTTTTTTTGTAATTAAGACGAATGAATGGTGACTAGACAAACCTGATCGGGTTTCAGTCACTTTAAAACAATGCTTATATCTGATTTTTATGTCGAAATAAATTAATAATAATAATAAAAAAGTACAATTGAATTATCAGTTAATTACAAGTAACGCATACAGAATCTGGCCGGGAGTTTCACAAATTAAGTTTACACAAAAATCATGGCACGCTCTAATTGGCGCGAAAAGATACCAGTATTTCTCGTTGTCCCCTAACAAAATATTGACTCGCAGGCCCCTTTACATCTCCGCCGTTGTTCAGGCCAGATTAATGTTTGTACCCGTCTATTTGTTCTGTACTTCATAAAAATGCTTCAAACAGTTGCAGATAAACAGGGGCGCAGACTGACTCGTAATAACATTTTGCGTTCCCAGATATATCTAGTAATTCGTTTTCAGCGGTTTCATGATGAATGGTCGCGTTGGATTTGCGTTGAAAATTTAAAACGCCTCCGGTTTGTCTTCAAACAAATTAATGATAAAACGATTTCACTTAGGTTAATTTAAGAGTCCTTTTTACAGAACGGCATCTTATATGTTTACCTCATTTATAAAATTATGGTTTTTTTTTTGTGATGATGTATGACTTTTCCTTTCCAACAGGGCGTTTAAGAATATTTGTTTTTTCTTGATTTTGACTTTTTAATTTTATTCTAACCGAACTTTCAGTTCCTTGTTGTCTAATTGTATAACAATTTTATGCTATAGGAAGGTCATATAAATTGACAAAAGTTAATATTAGAGAAAGAAATCTAGATATGTAAGTATTATATATCTAGATATGTATTAATTAATATAAAGCATTTCCAAAAAGGTCACCAAGTACTGTTGTAATTATTGTTAAAAATAGATTCCAACTTCACTGGTGCAAAAGTTTCTATCGTTTATTTATTTGTGTAAAGCAAAAAACATTTTATTGGACACACACACAAAATACAATAAAGACATGATAAGAGTATAAGCATTTAAAACAACGAAAGAAAAATAACTAATACTATAATTTACAATAAAAAGAAGAGATGCAAGACCAGCACTGGACCCTGTTTTAGCATAATACTTCTAGGTTACACGCAGGTGGGCGGAGAGTGATAAAGATGCGCTGTTATGCTAACAGGGTCAAAAAGGATGTTTGCTGTAAAGTCAGTGAGAAACAAAATTTAAAGAAAAGTGAAATAAATAAATAAATCTTTGTGTCTAGAATTCTTAAAATTAATACTTTGTGGGAAAGATCAAAGCTATTATTAAAGCTTCGATCGCCACAGACGCCAGGAAATCAGAAATCTTGAGGAGCTCTAGTGTGCACAGCAAATACGCCTTTTGTGATATACGGGGACGTAATCTCCAGCGTCTAGGGATTTTAATTACTTATTGGAAACTTGTGGCCGCCGGCTGTATGGGATCGTCTCATCGCTTTATTACGAGATTTTGTGCTTGACGTTTAGGATACTACCATTGGAACATCACAATCACAACATCATGTTGGATTCGAACTCATTTATAAAGACGAATTTAGTGTAGCGCCAGTTCACAATTTGATGAGCTTTCAGTAAGAAGAAGTAATGTAGAATTCTACTACATAAAAGTTACTGTGGATTGAAAAAAAATAAGGAAACGCAATAACCGGATTAATATGAAAAATTATTTTATAACCTTATATTACTGTGATAATGTAGCATTCTATTAGTCAAAATTTTTTTTAAATCAGCCTAGTAGTTTAAAAAGAAATTAAAAATAATAGCTTTATTTCTAAAAATCATTTTGACAATTATTACGCCGAGACTTCCCAGTGAACTAGTTTTTGAGTTTATTCATTACAAACAAAAATACAAATCTTCTTTCTTTATAATATTTTAGTAGATAAGTTTCGTAAATTATTTCAGTATTCCTTTGAAATTTATAGTGTAGGCACTTACTTGGTATCCCTACCAAGTCCTACTTTATAGGACTAAGCTGTTAATTGTTATGAAAGTACCTACTTATCTATCGTACATTTACCTGTCTAAAGAAAATGCCTTTTTGTAAGATGAGTGTTATACTGAATTAAAATGTTTTTCATTTGAGATGTGAATCAATAATGGATACTTTTATGAAAAAATAAACACTAAACATAAAATGACATTTACAATTGTTTAAACAAGAACAGACCTCTTGTTAACTTAAAAATAAATAACAAAAAATCTATTATTTTAGATAGATAAATTAATACTTTTACATACAAACTAAATAGGAGCAGGGATTTAAAAAATATAAAGTAATAATTATGCATCAAATAAAAAATACCTCTCATTTTTATACACTAATCTTGGGTAGTTATACTAATAGTCTTAGAATTCTAATTTTTACCACCTCCGTGGTCTAGTGGTTGAGGCCACCGGATGTTGATCGGGAGGTCCGTCCGGCGGGATTCGATTCGTCGGGTTCGTCCGGACTACAAAAACACTGAAAAGTTAGAAATAATATAACAATAGGTACAGGCAACATCACACATCATTATTGAAGACGGTGCCAAATTTTAAGACTTTCTAGGAGATCATCGTTTGGCACCGACTTCAATATAGAAATGTAATGTTGTCTGTACCTATTCTTACACTATTTTTAACTTTTCAGTGTTTTTAAAGTCAGTTTTTATTTTTTGTAAAATATTTTTTTTGTTTAACTTTTTAGTGAAAGAAACCCTAATTAAATTAGGGTATCCCTCGATTTTCATAGGATCCCATCATCAGAACCTGACTTTGAGGGACCACCCTAGGAGTATACTCTACCGAATACAAAAATAATTTTAAAAATCGGTCCACAATTGGCGGAGTAATCGCGTAACATACACACAAAACGGTTGACACGGTTAGCGCAGAGGTCGAGCGATCGCCTACTGCGCAACAGGTCGCGGGTTCGATTCCCGCACGGGACAGATGTTTTGTATGGCCTACAGAAATTTGTTCCGGTCTGGGCGTATGTGCATGTGATATTCTATGTTTGTAACTGCACCCACGACACAGGAGAAAATCCTAGTGTGGGGCGACGTTTTTGTTCGACGTTCCAAAAACACGTTGGACGCACCTAAAAATTTAAGGGTTTCCCTCCATTTTTATGGGATCCCATCATCAGATCCTAACTTTGGTAACCGTGGGACCACCATTGGAGTATAAACTTGAGAATACAAAAAGAATTTTGAAAATCGGTCTGCAATTGGCTGCGTAATCGCGTAACATACACAAAAAAAAACATACGCATCGAATTGAGGAACTCCTTTTTTGAAGTCGGTTAAAAAATACCTATTAGTATATGTAATCAGCTGCTTTAAATTTTCTAGTTAAAATGAAAAAAAAAAACTTCAAAACCGTACGAAGGGTGCCTTCTTCCCATATATGCCTACCCTGCCTACCCTACATACTCGTATATTATTTAGGTACTATTTGTCGTTTGTATTTTTTATACAATCGTAGATTCCATAACGCGAGTAAAACCTTAGAGCCCAGCTTTAGAGGAATAAAATTCAAATAAAATAATATTAAAAATAACGCTACTTGCATAGTCTATTACACGTTTTTAGCTGCTCCAACTTCATACATTGCATAACAAATACCTATCACAAGAAACAAAATACGAATTTATTTTGAGTTGTTTTCTTTATGGCACATATTTATTATAACAAACGACTACTTACATACTTACATTTTTTTCCTTTTTTGGTTTTGGGAATTTACAGTAAAGTTAACAGGCTACAGGCTGCTAGTGCTAACCCTTAAATAAGGAAATTTGTATTGAAATAAAGTCTTTAAAATAAAACACTAAAATCAATAAACGTATTCAAAAAGATATTTACTTTTTCATGTAAAAGGTATTTGTGAAGATTAATAGTTCCGACTTGAGTAATAACTTTCACTATTGATCGATATATCGATATTACTTTCTCCTCCCTAGGCGACAATAACTACGATAACATTATGTCACTTCACTCTCACTACATTGTACCCCTGCCCCCGACCCGTATCGTGCGATAGAGAGAGTTGCAAGAAATGGTTGAAATTGCCTACAATTCCTGTTTGAAATATTGTTTCGGGCGATAACTGTTTTACCCCCCTAAACCTTTATGAAATTAGATGCTTTTGGTCTCATTAGATTCAGTATACCTTAATGTATGTTTGTACGTTTTGCTTTTTTTGTAATTCAGTATAATTTAGTCAAAAAAAGACAAAAATGCTCAAGATAGTTTTTAAGTCGAAAATATAGATATTTAGATGCTAATAACTTATATTCTGAGCAATATTTCTTCAAAATCAAAACGTACAAACCTAGTTTTTCATTATATTTACAAGATTTCCAAAAATTATGAAAATTGGACTATGTTTAGAGGGAGAAAAGCGTTATCGCTTTTTGTATGAAAATTTACAGCTTCACAATCCTCTTAAGTTTATTATTAACAAAGGCAAAAACGGTTTAATATAAAGTCCATTCGGTACGGCATCATATCTTTGAATCTTATTTGTGTTATATAACGTGTGATTATATTACGTATTTGCAAGGAGTATATTGATTTATTTAAATTAATGATCGTGTACAAATACAAACCACCTTGATAGTCATGATGGTGAGTCAAAACTATATTATTAATAGATTTACATTGTTTTATAATATTACGCAAGCTCTTATTGAGCATTATTGCTGTGCGACTGTTGTGTTCAAATAATTAGTTTCTCCTCGTCTGCCAGATACGATATCTCAACGTCAAAACAATGCACATGTTCGCTTTCTAATTCGATTCGAGAACATGTGGTAGTGAAACGCAGCATGTGTAAACATAATACAGTATCCGATTTCGGCGGTCTCGTGCATCAACTTCTCTCACCCTGTGTGTTGTGTGTCTTGTGTGTTTGCTCACAGCCGTAATGTGTACGGTGTTGGGATCAAAGAAATAGGTGTTGACGGCGAATTGAGTATTGTCTTCTACGTATTCGTGTTTATTACAATTAGTACATTCTGAAGCAATGTTACAACGACTATTATTATATTAATCTAGATTACTAGTAGGTTTAGTAAGAGCGTCAGCGGCACCGAGGACTCGCCACTAGCCTTCTAATAGGTAGATTTGTGGTTCGATCCTGCCATGTACCAATGTGTGTTTCGATTTTCGAATTTCATATGTACATTAACCCCACGTTGAAGTAAAACATTGTGAGGCAACATGCATACATCTGCGAAGAAGCTCAAAACTCGACTAATTCGCACTGGGCTAGCGTGGTACCCTAACTTAGAGTAAGCTCGAGCCCCTCGATAGGAACATATATGAGCTGTGGTGATGACTAGGTTTGGTTAATCAATAATATCGTAAAAATCATAACCTCTTAACAGCTGATCTTACATCAGTGATCGTCCGTGTAACAAAAGTAACGTCGAATTATAAAAGATTTAATGTCAAACTAATAATGTTTTGCTCATTTTGTGGCAAGGCTTAAAATGTTCTTCATCTCATCACGGTCATATATGTATAAATGAGTTTCAGACTTTGAGTGTGGTCCTTATTAATCATCATTATCATCATTTTAGCCAAGAGATGCCTACTGTTGGACATAGGCTTTCCGTAACGATCTCCAAAGCCGATCAGTCCAGTGTTTCATGCATCCAGCGGCTTCCCGTAACCTTCACCAGATCGTTAGGCAACCTTGTGGGATACCTACAACCGCCGCGTCTCCCGGTATACGGCCGCCACTCGAAGACCTCTCCATCCTAACAGTCATCAGCCCTGTGAGCTATATGCCCTGTGAGCTACCATTTAAGGTTCGCAATTTTTTGGGGTATGTTAGTGGCTTTAGTTCTTCTACGGATCTCATCATTCCTGGTTCGATAACATAAAGTAACCCCAAGCATAGCTTCTCTATTGCCTTTTGAGTTTCCTTGAACTTTCTTATGAGGCCCCAGTGTAAGCAGCCACGTCACAGTTCCGTATGTCATCACGACAACATGCACGAATCGACTTTCGTCTTGTGACACTGCGGGAGATGGCCTAGATGGACCGAGAATGCTGCGTGGTTTCACGAACGTTGCCCAGCCTAGTTGAATTCGTGAGGTGGATAGGTCCTTGTTAATTTTTCGTAAAAACCCGAAGGCGGTTCAATCAGAAGAGTTTATACCGATGTACAAGATATTTTATACCTACATAGTACAAGCAATACTAAACTTCACTTAGGTGCTACCTTAAAACCTTAGATTATACTTTGTTATATAATTTTGTTTTATCGATGTAGCAATGATTACATTTCTGTGGTGTATATGATACTAATATTAATGATTCAATGTTAAATATCATTTGAATCTTCGTAAGATACGAGATACCCCATAAATATCTCGAATCTTTGCTTCTTAGAAGAAATCAACTACAAGATATCACGTAGCATCACATTTAACGTGTTCATATTTAATTTGAAACTGTACATTGTGTATTTAATATACAACGAAAATTATTTCAACATCATAACTCGAGCTAACCGAACGCTTTGTAAACAAAATCGCACGACAAACTAAGCTCGGTGCCAACGACTTCTTTCAATAGACGCCGGCAAATATTAGCATCCAGCGCTTTGATCTCCAGTCGACGTTCATTTTGGGCTAACGTGTGCTCTTAATTAAGTTCAAACAAGACGTGCCAATCGAACTGGCGATGGCGCTATAGGTGTGCCCTGCAAGTGTGTGCAGCGCGCGAAATTAGACTTTCTTAATAGTTCTCGGTTGCTACGACTTGAGATTAAAGCAAAATACCGAGGCGAAAGTTTCAAAAGACAGTGACTTACAAGATTTCAATTTTATTTAGTACATTTTTAATAGGTGTCTCATTTTTTTTGAGTCCATCCTTATTATATTCATCACGATCATCTTTATTATAAGCTCAATAGTTGTTAATTCTATCGATTTTGATTATTTTAATCGTCATTACTTAAGCCCTTATAGGTACATCATAATGCTGGGTATCGGTTTGTGCTTAGACGAGGAGGAATTTGTCTACATGTATCCTTACCAATCGAGCTGTTGTAGGGTTTTGTTTCCAGTTTTCCAACTCTTCGCAGAGATATAATTGCGATAGTCTCTTAGTCGGTCTAACAATATCCACTGAAAGAAAGCAAGTCTAGCGAAATAGTATTTTATAACTTAACCGTCTACGTACCATACTTTACTAAATACTCAACGCTTAGTAATTTCTTAACTTCTCCAAGTCTCCTCATTGGCTGCAGCATTGTTATGCTTCTAGTGTATTTAAACAAATACTTAAGACGCTTTCCCTTCAACGTTGTCTATTTAATTAGCGTCAGTGCTTATTTACATAATGACGACTTAATTAATACTGTAGTAGTCAAAGGTACAAACTACGATGTAACTACAAGTACAAACATAGCTAACACGAAATTTGAAGTAGATATGATATTTACATTGATATGCTTCGTCTCTACTATATCCTTACTATCCTTTCTAATATTATAAACGCGAAAGTGTGTGAGTATGGATGGCTGTATGGATGGATGTATGGATGTTTGTTACTCTTTCATGCAACAACTACTGAATGGATTTAGATGAAATTTGACGGATTACGACAGGTAAGACTGTGGAGGTAAGTCATGGGCTCAGATGCCCTGCTATCGAGCAGAAAATCTTCTGCCCCCATGGGGAATCGAACCTAGGACCCGATCTACACCCGGTGGTCTAAGCCACTAGACCACGAAATCGTGTACAGTATTATTGTATGTGCAAATGACTTGAGTTCTCTTGGTTACTTGCACTGAAAGGGTACTGTTATATGTTTCTACTACGCATATGCTTTACGCTACATAGTCTATGTTGAAATCCTTTTGGGCGATGGACAGATATACTTTTCGTTAACTTTCAACATTGATTTGTACTGTTGACCTCTTGGGACACCTGTCTATGTAAGAATCGAAAGATGTACTCTATTGTAAATAAGAATGTCTCAACATTACCTTGTATTCATATTTATTTATTAACGCTGTAAATACGAGTAATGTGCAATTGCTTGTAATTCTTATAAAATTAAAGAGTATTCAGCGATCTTTGTGTAGCACTTTCTTACTCAATTTTCATTGTTTAGTTCCACTTTTTGGTACATGTTTAGCACTGTCTACTTATTTTTAACATTTCTCCACTATTTTCTGTACTTTTATTACAATTTATTATTTCGAGTGTGGCTGGTGTTTCTGAGATACGATCTGATCAGAGGCTGATCCGTGAAGAAGACGGAAATACAGGCGGATTTCTGATGCCTCTCACCTATATCTTAAACATTTACCTGTTAGATCATTCTCTACCTGCGCACGTGTTTCCTCCATCCTACAACATGGGTTCCTTCAAAAGAGGTGTGAAAAAGCATCTTTTAGGCAGGCAAGGGGCGGGCAGAGACCGTTCCGGAGGTGACAGAGTACACCCGTGTCCACTCCAGTACGGTGCGCCTGATTTTCGCCAGAGCAATCTGCGCTGAATTTCACTTTTGTTTTCCAAATATCTTTGTCTGTTTTCGATTTTCGTTTTTGATGTTTTGTTAGAAATTAGTGTTCCCTTTGGGTTAATTCTTGGTTTTGGTTTTGTATTTTTAAATATATATTTAGTATTTTTGGTTAGGGTTTTTGTTATTTTTTTCGGTCCCTGAAAACCGAAATAGCAATATTTCGGTTTTCCAGGTTTTTGCTTAATAACTTTTTTGTTATTAGGTTTATTTTGGTTTTCTTTTATCTGAAAAATATTAAGTAGTAAGCTTTTTCGTTTAGTTAGATCGGCATTAGGCCTGATTTTTATTTAGTATTTTTAATTTCGTTTTTTAGTTTTTGCATTTTGCGCAAGTGCGTAATTTGTATGTTTTGATATTTCATTTTTGTTTTTCTCATTTTTTTCGGGATCTATAAGTTGTAGGACTTTCGGGTCTTTTGCAACTTATAGGTCTCCCTTGTGTGCATCTTTTGATACTACTTGCAGCGTCCTAGTAGCTCTGCAAGTGGGTCAAATTAAGCACTCAGGAATTTTTGGGTCGAAAATTGGGCTTCCCTACATCACCTCGGTGCTGTAGGTGGCACTCTTTTGGACCAAAAAATCCGCACTTAGAGTTAGTTTTTTGGTGTTTTTATTTTTCTAGGGTTAGTTTTCGGGTGTTTTTACGTGGATACATAGGTTTAGTTTAGTGTAGATTAAGTATTTCGTGTTGTGTTTTTAAAAAATATTTCGACGATCCACTTGTTTGTGCTTGCCGGTGAGTGAGCTCCAATTAGTGAAAAGTTGTCGAAGTAGAATTTTGTAGGTTAGGTTAAGTTTTGAATTTTTTCTTTCTTAATTTTTTTGGTGTTTTTTAAGTTGTATATTGTATTTCTGTTGTTTTTTTTTTTTATATTTTTATTTATTGTATTCGGTGGAGACATATAATTCTGATCTCGCCGACACAATCTTTGGTGGACAGGGTCCACGTTTGGAGCATGTCCGACTCGGACACTATGTCCGAGACGGATGGCGCCAATGAGAGGGGGGCCGCTAAGGGGGTCACCCTGGAGAATGGAGACGCGGGGGTGGTATCCCCCGTGTTATCAATGAGGAGTGTCGGTGGGGGTGCGCCCCACCAAAACGTCGGCAGTACGCCTACAACTCGCCCTGCATATAGGGAAATAGAGCGCCTGAAGAAGGTTGTTGCGAGGAAGCGGTCGAATCTAGGCCGCTTCTTCCAGGATCCATTGGTCACGGACCTGGACGCAACAACCGAGGCGGAGGAGGTAACCGCCCCTTATGCCCCGAAGGTTCCCCGAACCCGTAGGGGTAGAGGAGGCTTATCGCACGGTGTAGGGCTCTCCCAAGCCAGGCGGGAACTCCAGCAGTCAGAGGTCGACACTGACTTCGAGTCGGACTGCGAAACGGAAATGGAGAATGTAGCGGCCCCCTCTAAAAAGGGGAAGGGCAAGGGGAAGCGCTCCCCTGAGCCCACTGCCGATCTCTTGTGCGGCAGAGCGGAAGAGAGTGCAAAGGCGCTCGTAGAGGTAGCACGCAAGTCCCGGAATCTAAAAGGAACTTGCGTGAAGGAAATCAAGGACGCCTCTGACTCGCTCGTCGAAATCGTCCGGACACTGGCGTCCAGAAATACCTCGGAGGAGATGCGTCGGCTTCAAGCCGACAACAAACGCCTTCGGGGTCAACTGGACCTCCTAATGAGCGAAATGAAGGCCCTTCGCCGGGCCTTCTCGGAGCGGGGAACCGAACGCCCGAGGGGCCGTAGAGCGGTGGCCGCTGCCACTGTTGTGGAGAATGTCGAGTCGGATGCTATTGCCTCCGAAGACGAAATGGAGGTGGAGCTCCCAGAGGTGGTGCTGCCGGAAACTCAGCCGGCTGAAGTCGCATCTGCCACACCCGCTGTAGGAATCTCCAGGGGGGAGTTTCTGGAGAGCATGGAGTTCATGCAGCGAGAACTCCTGGCCCAGGTGGGTTTTATGGTTTCGGCCCGCCTTGAGGGCCTAGAGGTGGATGGACGGCTTATGCCGGCCCAGGTTCGGAGACCACCTCTGGCAGCAGACCGCGCAAGTCAGCCGCAGCCGCAACCATTGCAGCAGCGATCGGGGACAGCCGCAACAGGCAATACCACTCTTGCCGCGCCGGCTAATATGCCAAAAGCGGCAAGAGTGATCAAGAGGAGGACTGAGCTCCCAACACCTGCGGCGGTCCCCTCTTCGTTAGAGGTCACGGCACCGGCCGAGGGCTCTTGGTCCGTGGTTGTTCGGCGCGGCCGCAAGAAGCCGGCAAACGACGGGACGTTGCCCAAGAAGGCCGGGACCTCCAGGGCCACCACGGTGCAAGGGGCGCCGAAGCTGCCCAAGGCGCCACGCTCCCTGGCGGTGGTGGTAGCCCTTAAACCAGAGGCGGTGGCCAAGGGTCTCACTTATGGTGAGGCCATTACTAAGGCTAAAGCTTCCGTCAGCCTTGGCGCCCTTGGGATCGGGCCCGCCAAATTTCGAACGGGGATAACCGGGGCTCGCATTATCGAGCTCCCGAAGGAGACATCCCCGTCCCAAGCTGATTCGCTGGCGGAGAAGCTGGGTGAAGCCCTAGGGGACGCGGCGAAGGTAACGCGTCCCGTCAAAACGGCGGACATCCGGGTCATCGGCCTCGACGACTCGGTGTCCGCCGAAGAACTAGGCCAGGTCTTGGCACAGGCCGGTGGCTGCTCGGCCCATCACATAAAGGTGGGTCGTGTGCATACGGGGGTGCGGGGTGTCGGGCGGCCTTCGCCTCGGTGCCCGTCGAGGCGGCGAAGCGCTTGGCTGAGGCCGGGCGGCTGGAGGTTGGATGGAGTTCTGCCTCCATCCAACTTCTGGAGCAAAAGCCCATGCGGTGCTTCCGCTGCATGGGCATGGGGCACCCCTTACAGCGGTGCCCCTCCGCCAAGGACCGCAGTGGACTCTGTTTTCGCTGCGGTTCCGAGGGGCACAAAGCAGTGGACTGCACAGCGGCGCTAAATTGCGCTGTTTGTGCAGACGCGAAACGGCCGGCCACCCACCGCATGGGGGGTATAAATTGTAACCCCCCGCAGGTCAGAGGTCGTTTGGCCCCAGTAAAGGTGACCGTGGCTCCACGAAGCCTGGCACCACCGACGCCGCCGGAACCGGCCGCCGCTGTGGCCCAGGAGGAGCAAATGGAAACCACCAATGCCTAGTGGTCCCATAAAGCTCCTCCAGGCGAATATTAACCACTGCGCCGCGGCACAGGACCTCTTGTGTCAGACCGCGGCGCAGTGGGGTGTGGAGTTGGCGATTGTGTCGGAACCGTATTACGTTCCGCCGCAGTCGCCAAACTGGTTGGTGGCGGCGGATGGTTCCGCCGCCTTAATGCGGGTGGCGCGTGGCACAGCCCCCTCTCTCATTTTAAGAGAGAGGGGTACTGGCTACGTGGCCACCATGTGGGGGGGAATGTTGGTCGTGTCGACCTACTTCTCTCCCAATCGCAGCCGGGCGGACTTCGCGGTCTTCCTGGCTGCGTTAGAAGGGGTCGTCCGGAGGACGGCCCCGATACCGGTACTGATCGCGGGGGACCTCAACGCATGGTCTACTGCGTGGGGGTCCTCCAGAACCAGTCCGAGGGGCGGAGACTTGGAGTCCTGGGTTCTGTCCCTGGGGCTCCAGGTTTTGAATAGGGGCTCCACCCCTACCTGCGTCCGGGTGCAGGGCACGTCCGTGGTGGACGTGACCTTCGCTACCCCCTCCCTCGCCTGTCGAATCAACGACTGGCGAGTGGAGGAAGATGTGGAGACTCTATCGGACCACCTGTACGTCCGATACGAGGTCTCCGCGGCATCCCAAGGGGCCCCGAACCGCAGGGGCTCCGCGGTGAGCGCCTTCCCTCGATGGGCGCTCACCAAACTCCGCCCGGACGTGGCGGAGGAGGCGGCGATGGTGCGGGCGTGGGCAGAAGTGCCGCCCCACCTCGCCGGGGATGTCGATGGCATGGCGGAGCTCTTTGCAGACGACATGAAAGTCGTCTGCCAAGCCGCCATGCCTAGGGCGCAGGCTTGCCCCGAAAGGGGGCAGGTGTACTGGTGGACGCAGGTGATTGCGGACCTGCGTACCACCAGCATGAGGGCCAGGCGCGCCTACGTGCGGTGTCGTAGGCGTGCTAGAACTACACCCGACGAGGAAGCTGAACTTCGTCGGGTGTATGCGGCAGCCAAGAAGGCCCTGCGGAACGAAATCTGCAGGGCCAAAGAGGAGTCCAGGGAGTCGCTTATACGGCTCCTGGACGACGATCCGTGGGGTCGTCCATACCAGGTGGTGAGGGGGAAATTCAAATCTTCCGCTCCCCCTACCTCTGCTATGGACAGGGGGCTGCTAGATCGGGTGTTGAGGACTCTGTTCCCCGATCCCGGTCCGTTCCAGCCCCCCAGAATGGTCCCCCCGGATACTCTTCCGGTGGAGGTGGCTGCCGCCATCCCTCCCGTGTCGAACGTGGAATTCGACACGGTGAGGGATCGGTTACGGCGCAAAAAGAAGGCGCCGGGACCGGACGGTGTCCCAAGTAGGGTTCTGGCCCTCGCCCTGGGACACCTCGAGGAGCGGTTCCGAGCGGTGCTTAACCTATGCATTGCCTCGGGCCGCTTCCCCAGTCGGTGGAAAGTAGGCAGGCTCTGCCTGTTAAGGAAGGAGAGCCGCCCCGCGGATTCCCCGACTGGGTATCGGCCGGTGGTGCTGCTCGATGAAGCCGGGAAGTTTTTCGAGAAGATTCTCGCTTCCCGCATCATCGAGCACCTAGAGGACCGGGGGCCGGACTTGGCTAACAACCAGTTCGGCTTCCGCACCGGCCGGTCCACGATGGACGCAGTAGCCCTCCTCAAGAGGTGGACTGAGGGGGCCACAGCTCATGGGGAGACTGTTGTTGCGGTGTCTCTTGACATTCGCAACGCCTTCAACAGCCTTCCCCACGATTGCATAAAGGAGGCACTCCGTTTCCACCGGGTGCCTCCGTACCTCCGCGCTCTCGTGGAGAGCTACCTGGAAGGCAGGTCAGTTCTCTACGAGGGACCGGACGGTCGCGTCCATACGTGGGCAATGGCGGCAGGTGTACCCCAGGGATCCGTACTAGGTCCTCTACTGTGGAACCTGGGGTACAATTGGGTCCTGCGAGGCGGCCTTCTGCCACGAACGGAGGTCGTCTGCTTCGCCGACGACACACTCGTCGCGGCAAGAGCCAAAACGGGGGAGGAGGCGGCCCACCTTGCGTCGGTCTGCACCTCTTTGGTGGTCCGACGCATCCGCCTCCTGGGCCTGGACGTGGCCCTCGATAAAACGAGGGCCATGAGTTTCCACGCCCCCCGTCGCAGGATCCCACCGGGGCTCCGAGTCCGAGTGGAGGGGGTCCGTATACCGGTTGAGGCGCACCTCAAGTACCTCGGCCTGGTTCTGGACCCCCGATGGAGTTTCGAGGAGCATTTCAAGCTCCTCACTCCACGGCTGTGTGCCGCCGCAGCCGCACTCGGACGGGTCCTCCCTAATGTGGGAGGGCCAGGATCGGCGTGCCGTCGACTGTATCACGGGGTGATACGGTCGATGGCACTCTACGGAGCCCCGGTATGGGCGGAGTGCCTCTCCCCCCGTGCGGTGGCCCTCTTGCGACGTCCGCAGAGGGTCATAGCAACCCGGGCCGTGCGAGCTTATCGCACGGTCAGCCACGGCGCGGCCTGCGTTCTTGCGGGCCAAACGCCGTGGGATGTCGATGCACGCGTCCATGCGGAGGTGTATCGACATCGGGTTTCTGTCAGAGAACGGGGGGGACGATCCGCTCCTGAAGAAGTGGAGCGGGTTCGTACCCAGGCGCAGAGGGAGGCTCTGCGTCGATGGGGTGAGGCGCTCGCCTTCCCAGCTGCCGGCCACCGGACGATAGAAGCGATACGTCCGGTGTTGGAGGAGTGGGTAGGGCGCCGGCAGGGCAGTCTCTCGTTCCGCATGGTGCAGGTACTGACCGGACATGGTTGTTTTGGTCACTACCTGCACCGGGTCGCGCGTCGGGAGGAAAGGCCGCAGTGTCATCACTGCGACGCTCCCGACGACACTGCCGAGCACACCCTGTTGGTGTGCCCGGCCTGGCGACGCCAGCGCAGCGAACTCATCGCTGCGCTGGGAGGCGGCGACCTCTCGCTGCCCGGCATGGTCGTGGCCATGCTCCGCGGCGAGGCGGAATGGGGGGCTGTCGCCTCCTTCTGCGAGGACGTCATCTTGCAGAAGGAGGCCGCGGAGAGGGAGCGGGAGAATGATCCTCAAGCCGCTCCCATCCGCCGCAGACGGACAGGCAGGCGAAGGCGGGTATTCGCACAAGCGATGCCCGTCTAATGACCCTGCCGTGGAGGCCTGCGTGCACGGCTGGCCCCGTGCACGTCGCCGTAAGGCCCTCCGTCTGGGGATTGCCCTGGTGTTCTCGGGCAATCCCCCCTTGGCGATAGCCCGACCAGTGAGGTCGGGCTAGCCCGGGCGCGTCGATAGTGGTAGTCGCAGTGTGGACCCTATCACGCGCGCCCATAAGGGCAGGGAGAACACCGGGGGGTTTAGTGGGTAGGCCCGGCACTCTGCCGGGAGAGCCCCACACACGCTCGTCGTCTAGCCAACGGCGAGTACGGTGCGGACACGCATTCCCCTCGAAAAAAAAAAAAAAAAAAAAAAAAAAAGGCAAGGGGCGGGCAGGTAGGATAGTGGATGTCGTCCCTACTCTATCTGTCAACCCATTTGGGCCTCTTTCACCGCTTAACATCAGGCGGGAGGTGGTCATTTGCCGGGCCTTACATAAAAAAAAATTTAAAAAATATCCTAAAAGTTTTATATTGTATACAGGGTATAAGTGACGGTGTTCCTTTTCTTTCAACAGTGAGTTTAGACCATGATCCTAATTTGAAAATCACTGAATTTTCTCCCGGAAAATTCATATTTTTTCCGTTTTTTTTTAATTTTGTGGTGTAATATAACTAAGTAAACGGTGACAAATCATATTCTGTCCACAATAAAAACACAAAAAACTAATTTTGCAATGTAAATCATATAACATTTCCATCATAGGTACTGCGCGCGGAATCAGCTGTTTGGGTCATCGAAATAATGCCGGCGCGCCATACATTTCGTAACATGAATAAAAATTAAAAATGGAAACTCCTTTTTTTCGCTTGAAAAGCTTTTCCTGGAAAAATAAACACCGGTAAACAAATATTAACATTGGTCTAAACTCACTGTTAAAAGAATAAAATAATTTATTTTTATTCTATATGATGTATACCGGGTATAAGTGACGGTGTCCCTTACACCGTCACTTATACCCGGTATACATCATATAGAATAGTAATAAATAATTTTTATTATCTCTTATTGATACGACACTTATTTATACACATTTTTAATCCACTTTACCAATTGCAAATAAAATCATTCAACAAACATTATTCGGTCGGTTTCTACCTGAGATATCAACCATCAAAAGAAGCGAACCGTGCGATTGTCAATTAGACGATTCGCTTGACCAGGTGTTTGAGACCCGTTTCAATTTTGTACAAAGCACCGATTTCATCAATGCACACCTATGGATAAAGGGCGATGCACACAATTGATTCAGATATTCATTAATATTTGCACAAAGTTTCGCTACACACAAATTTAAAAAAAAGTTCGTTGCGATTGAACAATCTTAATTGACTATGACTAGCTTTCTACGTATGAAATACACCATTGTGGCTCTTATAACTTCAAAATAACGATTTTTCGATACAAACTTTTATTGACATTTGAACCCCTAAGGAAAATTATTTCGAAACTATTAAGAGGTCTGTGAAGTGCCAATTCATGGCTCGAGTTCACTTTCAAAAATACAGTTTATTGCACACCGCTTAGAGTTGAAAGTCCGAGGCAAGTGCCTACATTTCTTATCGAAATATTGTTTCAGACGATAACTGTTTAACCCCTAAACCTTCACGAAATTAGAACATTTGGTCTCATTAGATTCAGTATACCTTGATCTATGTTTGTTCGTTTTGTTTTTTTGTAATTCAATATAATTTAGTCAAAAAAAGAAAAAAATGCTCGAGGTAGTTTTTAAGTCTAAAATATAGATATTTGGATACTAACTTTCAAACTTTCGTGTTGCATTATCAATATAAATATATAAACGGGAATTAACACGGTGTAGTGTGTGACGGTACTTGAATGACAAAAAATATGCCGGTGGTTCGAGAAGAACGCCGCATCACGGAGACCTGACAGCGCAGCTCCAGGCCGCCTGCGACCACGGCTGGTGCAACCTAGCCGAAACGTCAGGCAATAAAATAGGTATGTAAATACCTCGTGTTTATCGTGTTAATTCCCGTTTATATATTTATATAGATATTTGGATGCTTATAATTTATACTCTGAGCAATATTACTTCAAAATCAAAACGTACAAATCTAGATCTGCATTATATCTACAACATTTCCAAAAATTATGAAAATTGGACTATGTAAAGAGGGAGAAAAGCAATATCGCTCTTTGTATGAAAATTTACAGCTTCACAATCCTCTTAAAACAGGCATTTTTTAATTGTAAAAATAGCATATCAAATCGAGACTCTCTGAATCGCCCTAAGATAATATTCAAATCAGATATAACGAATGTCCATGCAACTTTTCACCCACCACCACCGTTTAAATTAAATCCATTAAGAAGAAAATAAGATAGAGAACGGAATAAAATGTCAATATAAAAATGAACAGCATTGTCTTCAATGGAGACATAACCTAATCCAGCGCCGTATCAGCAGATACAAGAACTCTTTGCTGGAAATACAGAGAGCCGGCGCCCATTTTTGTTTTCCTTTTATAGCAAACCTTTCTTGTTCGCAGCGTATTCAATCTTGGATTTAAAACGCGAAACAAACAGACGTGGCTGAGATAAAAAGCCCATTAAAACCTTCACTTCGCTCTTAAATAAACAGAGTACATTATTGTTGTTGATGTTAATCATTCTTTCTTCGAGCTTTGATCGCAGTGTTACAACAATATTTTTACAAGGATAAAAAACAGTTAGTATCTTGCCTTGCTATTTGTATTTGTATCTGTTATAGTTATAGAATGAGAAGAAAGCAATTTTAAGGATAGGTGGATCCCAGTACCAAATCCTGACTTTAGTAACAATGGGACCACTCCAGGAGAATACTCTTACGAGTACAAAAATATATTTTTTTTTTACAAAAAATAAAAACCGTCTTCAAAAACACTGAAAACTTTAAAATAATATAAGAATAGGTACAGACAACATCACACTTCTATATTGAAGTCGGCGCCAAACGATGATCTCCTAGAAAGTGTTAACTTTTTAAGATAGGATATTGACACATCTAATCTTGTAATGGAAATTTAAGTCTTGTTTTGCTTTGAGGTCAGCTTATTGATGACTGTAACAATACAGGGAGAAAAAAATAGCCCTAGCTGGTTTTCATGCTGGTTCTTCCCAGTACAATGTCTCTTGCCGTAGACTTGTGAACCATTCCATTGGCGTAGCTCCTTTGACATGCAAATGTGATTATGTAATAATCCACTTTTGAATAAACGATATTGAATTTGGATTTGGATTTTGGGTTTTTATTGAAACCGTTCGTAGGGACCTGTTACTAGTAGGGATTTGTTGTTGTTAGGACTAGGCGTCGATAGCGCTTTAGGGATGGCTTCAAGTTATAATAAATACAATGGTGTTGTAAACTTGAGTTGTATATTTACTTAAGTAAATTACGGACTGTAAAGAATACAAAATATTGTCAAAAATAATGTAAAACCTTGAGTGTGTCCTGTATAAAAATAATAATCTACCAAACAATAAATTTTGCCTTACTCCAACATGATTGTGGGAATCCGTTACATACAAATTAATAAGTAATGAAATTAGTAAGTAATGAAAATATCACCTAGGGGTATAAAAAATAGTTTACGTCCTAATCTCAGACCTACCGAATATACACAAAAAATTATATAGATCGGGGATGTTAGGACTTGGATTCCTTGGTCGTTTTTTTGGAAATTGGAGTTCAAGTGAACAAAAATAAATCCTACCTGTAATTACAAAATACCTGACACCTGTGTACTGTGGCCAAGAAAGTGCTGTATCAATTTAACAAAACTTCGCGTATTTACTTACTTCGCGTATACACTTTTTTGACCGACTGTACACTCATCGCGCCAAGCTATGCTTGCAAAAGTTAATTCTGTGATATCCACCGGCTGATTGCAATTTGTTAAGGACAAAAAAGTAGATTATTTTCTTGATAAATAATTATGCTGTCAATTTTGACCACTGGAAAGTTACGGATGTCATATTCTATCCAAAAGAGAACATACTCAAGAAATTACTAGGAACGTAATTTGCATTTAATTAATTACATTTGCGATTACGTGATATGTATTACCGACACATAAGCTTTGTGAACCTGTATGTAGCTCATTTCGTTAACGATCTAACCACGTAAGCGACAGAGTTCAAAATCGCATGTTGCGTCAAATTAATATGTGATCTGGTTGGAATAGCTCTAAGCCTCCGTAAGATTTTCGGCAATTAGGGTAATCGGATTACGTGTGGTGACGTCACTAGGCAACAAACCACTATAGTCTAATCCCGACGAAAGTAATTGCCCCCCTGGTGAGGTGCGAGTCAATAAGCACGAAATAAGATTGGGGCCCGATTAGATTTTAGATAGAGCTGTTGTTAAATGCGGGCACAGATAATCTTCGCGATTAGTTCTACCAATTCGTCTATGGTTCTACGAAACGCAGGCTTTTAGTTGAAACTGACTGACTTATTTGAAGTTATTTGAACAACTAGTTACATCATCATCTCATCATCTCAGCCAAGAGACGCCCACTTTTGGACATAGGCCTCCCCCAAGGATCTCCATACCGATCGGTCCTGCGCCTCCCGCATCCAGCGGCTTCCCGCGACCTTCACCAGATCGTCGGGGGGCCGCTACCAACACTGCGTCTCCCGGTACGCGGCCGCCACTCGAGGAGCTTACCGCCCCATCGGCCGTCAGTCCTGCGAGCGATGTGTCCTGCCTACTGCCACTTAAGGTTTGCAATTCTTTGGGCTATGTCGGTAACTCTAGTTCTTCTACGGATCTCATCATTTCTGATGTGATCACGTAGAGAAACCCCGAGTATAGCCCTCTCCATTGCCCTTTGAGTGACTTTGAGCCTTCTTATGAGACCCATTGTAAGCGACCACGTCTCAGTTCCGTATTTCATCACTGGCAACACGCACGAATTGAAGACTTTCGTCTTGAGACACTGCGGTAGATGGGCCGAGAATATGCTGCGTAGCTTCCCAAACACTGCCCAGCCGAGTTGGATTCGTCGATGTACCTCTTTCTGGAAGTTGGACTTACCGACAGATAGTTACAGCTCTGTACTAAAAGCACAAACTGTCTTACGAGTTCTTTTCCAGAAACGTAAATGATTCAAAAATATGTAACAGTGAATTGTGTGAGAGAGTTTGAAAACAGATGTCTTTGACCTGAAATCTTTCATCAATAATATTATTGGTGCTGTTTTTTATTAATTTTTGGATAAAGCAACTACATTGTGAATTCAAATTACTTGATGCCTTATAAACTATCGTAGATTTGATTTGTCTAGGCACTGCACATTCACACTTATTTAGACAATTGGATATAGACAGACATGAGTAAAAAAACACCCGTATCACTTAGGGAGATAAAAATTTGTTTAAGACCTATTCTCAGACCTACCGAATATATTCACAATAAATTTCATAAAAATTAACACCAGGCATTGGCATCATTCAAATAATCGTTGATTTTATAGTAACCTTTACTCATAAGTCTTTTTTCTTGAGCGCACACCCACAACTACCCTTTTTTTTAGGAGGGGAAATCCTTCTTACGGATTTGACAATGGGCCGACTAACGAAGCCACCCCAAGGATATGCCGGACTCGGGTAAAAACCCCATACCTGGCTAACACCCCTCCAGATACTTCTACCTCCGTAGAGACACAACCGGGATCGGCGTTAGCCATTCACCCACAACTACCCTAAGCAACCAAGGACGAAAGTGGCCCGGCTGGCCGACAACCGGAGACATTACGTTTTCCTCCCTGGTGGCCCATCTGGGGGGTCACATAGTGGTAACTTGGTAACCCCTCCCTAGGCTAAGTCCCAGCGCTTGGGTTAGCAATGGCTCACCGTTGGGCCTGTCTCCGGGAGGTGCGTTCGGGGAATAGCTCATCCCGAACGTGCCTCCCATAGGGGTGGAAGTTACTGGAGGGTGGTTTAGCCAAGTATGAGGTTTTTACCCGAGTCCAATGGCATATCCAAGGGGCGGCCTTGTCAGCTTTTCAGTCCCTTGTCGAATCGTAAAAAGATTCCCCCACCCAAAAAAAAGTTAGAGCTGTGACCAGTGAAAGATAATATTTTTATTCGAAAGTAAGCAATCTTAGTTTTAAATGACAACCAATACACTATCTAAAAATACTTCATCATTGAGTTTTTTCTTTAAAATTATTTTATTTGTCTTTTCTTCTATCGATATTTTGAAATTCGTATGTGTGACTGACGGAATAAAGTTTTTCGTATTTATGGAGTGTACCCGTAGAAGAGGCCAAGACCCATACTGGGTTGTCGCGCAATCGAAGGTAAGTAAGGTTCTCATACAGCGTTCATTACAACATGATTTCCAACCTGAAACTGGTCCATGATAGAGCTTAAAATCAGAAAAGACAAAATTGTTTCATAATATCTTCGCATTCACCATACACAAAGACATTCGCTACAAAGCAGAATTTGATTCAAAATACAATAGTAAGTTTCATGAATAAAATGTACGTGGAATATTAGCAGGTATTGGAGTTGAGATATTTCTAGAAAGGGCATAGGTCATCGCCCCCGACGGCAACGACATCACCCATGAGCTTATCATGTAAGCATTTCCAATACAGGACGTAGATGAGATAGTATTTTGTTTGCGAACATCGAAATACAAGCATACGTAATGATAGGGATGTGAATTATGGCGATTAATAATTTTTAACAACTTACCTACCAATTATTTTCAATATTAATGAATGTTTAACAAATTCACGATCCAAATTAAAATCTATATATGTATATATATATGCTACCATATACGATCTTATATACCACCTTGTTTGGGATATATTATACTTGCAGTACTGGGCCAGACAGCGGCCTGCGATTTATTTTCTGGAACCGGGCTCAAACGGCTGGCAATGTAATTTGAAAATGGAACGAACTCCTTTAAACCCCTTCATGATTACTATAGAGGTAAAGTTTTACTTAAATTTCGACATGACATGAATTAAAAAAGGAAAGCAAAAAAGATATAGATATTTGCGTGCGGCTTTACTATTTTTTCAACACACTTGCTTGTAAAGTGGATCTAATTTTACCGGTTTTAGATACATAAAGTAGCTCATAAAACACGCGTATATTATAGGCGAAGCACGCACTACAGAGTCCGGCAATGCTGCATTTGCCGGCCGTGCTATTAATGTACTATATTGTTTTAATTTATTTACCCGTACTTTCGAGAAAAGCATTGTTCAAACCTTGGCCACAACTGAGCATTTTGGTACATCTACCCTAAGATTGGCAGGTAGAGTATGCCTTTGGTATTAATTCCACTATTGTACATATACATACTGTACATGAATTAATTAATATAAATAAAATACATGTCTTGTGTTGTATTGCAACTGTATAAAATGTCAGCTAATAACAACTGTTGTCATACAACGTGAAATATGTGTTCTCAACAAAAGGTGAGGCGAGGCTATTACTACTAGCCGGGCAGAAATTTCAGGATTCGTGTTTCGCGTGAATATTTATTTCAGCGAACAATCGTAATGAAACTGACGATAATTCTGACGCAAACCCTGAGACGGAAAAAGTTAGGATAGAAACCGGAAACTCTGTTCACTCCCCTTCCTGTATAGAACAGTAAGGTAATCTCTACATGGGATACTGAAAAAATTGGGTCAGATCTATAGTCGTCGTGAATGGCGGAACAATAAAAAATCGAAAATAATCGAGCTTTATATACACTCAGGGACAAATTTAGATTAATACTACACTTTTTACATAGATTCAAGCTACTATTACAACATCATATCGATGTGTAATTGACCTTTAATGCGTTTGTTTGATTGTCAAGGATTCATAATAAAGGCCATAACGGATAATGACAAAATTTCCCTATTTGTGACCTGCCCCCTAACCATGATCGCCCAAAACAATATTAAAACCGCCCTGAGAGCGGAATGGCGCTATACGCTGCGAGAGCGGTGTCTCTGTTTCAATATTGTTTTAACCTTGCTATAAGTGTTCATGGTATGGCCCCTGGAGAAGAACGGTAATTTTTAATGGTGGTCTTTTTTATCACAATCGTATAATTGGTTTTCCGCGGTGAATGTTTTTTTTTGTAGCGAATCCGATGGCTAGAAAGCTGGTAAAACTAAATATGGTTTCGTATGCAGAAATACACAGCGTTATCAAAATTAGAAGTGAATTTTTATCGTTCCTCTAAATTTGTCCCTGTATATATAAATATCATACTGTTATGTTTTTGCCTCGACGATTAAAACTGACGGCTGGCTGTCATTCGGAAAACATTAAATGGAGCACTACTGAATTTGCAGTTTTATTGATAAAATATCAAGAAACATAACAAATGGCGACGAAATAATTACCTACGTGTGTGTGGCAGTGTCATTTTCAGTAGTTTAGGTATTGAAATAATGGCCAAAGGTGCTAGTGTAATGTTCGGCGGAAGCCTTTCGTTTGATCATAGAATACAGGAATGGAGCATTTTTAAGAGCAGGTTTTACCAATTCTGTACGGCTAACGACGTGTCGGAAGAGACAGACAAATCGGGAATAAAACGTCGTGCCCTGTTGTTGACGGCGCTGTGTGAGGACACGTACCGCATTCTTAGAGACTTAGTAACACCTAAGGAGTTGGACGAGACAGAATTTAAGGTATTACTCAATTTATTAGATCTCCATTTCTTGCCCAAAAAGAGTACGTTCGCAGAGCGTTACATTTTTTATAAGGCGGAACAACGGCCGGGGGAAGATTTAGCAGAATGGGCAGCACGAGTACGGAACCTAGCTACACATTGCGGTTTTAAAAATGAGCTCGACACAGCTTTACGCGACCGTTTCGTATTAGGTTTGGAGAATGCTAGAGAAAAGGAGAAGCTATTCTCGGAGCCCATCGATGGGTTAACCATTAACAGAGCTTTGGAATTGGCGCAGAATGTACGTTGTGCAAGACTAGCGCTGCAAAGCACTCAGACGGCGCCGGGGACTCCGTTGTATGCTGTGCACGCGGCACGCACTCAACCACAAGTGACGAAGAGGGAAGGTTGTGAGGTTTGTGGTTATAGAAATCACAATAAAGACCAATGTCGTTTCGTAAACTATACCTGTCAGAAATGTAAACAAAAAGGATATTTGAAACGAATGTGTATTTCAAAAATGCGATGTAACAACTTCATAGCCGAAGATGACGACAACCTTGTCGATGGTAAGAATGTTTACAATATCGTAACAGTGCATGGCGAGCCGATGCAACAGTCGGTGGCAATAGCGGGTAAGTGGGTCACATGCGAAATAGATAGTGGTAGCGCGGTATCAGTTTTGCCTCTCAGAATCTATGAGACATTTTTTTCAAAACATAGATTAGAATCGTCAAACGTCATCCTTAAATGTTACAATGATAGTAATATTCCGCCTAAGGGAGTTGTCACATTACCCGTCACTTACGAAAAAATTACTAAACAAATAAGGTTTTTTGCGATTGCGACAGATAATAGTAGGCCTATATTGTTAGGACGAGATTTTTTAAGCTCGTTTAATTTACAGATCAGTCGGTCGAATATGTTCAATTTGGAGAAAAATGATCTCGAATCTATAATATTGGCAAAATATAAAAAAATGTTTTCTGATGAATTGGGTTGTTTTAACAAATATAAAGTCACCTTGAAGGTCAAACGGGACGTGCCATTAAAATTTTTCAAACCGCGCCCAGTTCCTTTGCCGTTGAAAAATAAAATCGAAATTGAAATTGGTCGATTGGTAGATTTAGGAATTCTGGAGAAGGTTGACCATGCAGATATTGCCACTCCCATTGTACCTGTGTTACGTCCCGATGGAAATATAAGGCTTTGTGGGGATTATTCTGTTACACTTAATAAAGCTTTATACATTGATAGTTACCCAGTTCCTCGAATTGAAGATTTGTTTGCGAAACTTCACGGAGGTGAGGAGTTTTCAAAATTAGATCTTTCTAGAGCTTATAACCAGCTAGAACTTGATGAGTCACGTGACTTAACTTGTATCAACACTCATAAAGGGCTATACAGGTATAATAGGTTAGTGTTTGGTTTGACAAAGGCTCCTTTCATATTTCAACAGACGTTAGAAAGCATCTTGGGAGATATTAATGGTGTTTGTATTTTCATAGATGACATTTTAGTGACAGGTCGAGATCGGGGCGAGCACAAGCGTAGATTGATTGAAGTATTAGATAGGCTCGAAGACGCGGGCTTGCGGTTAAAGAGAGATAAATGTGAGTTATTTAGGGAATCGGTTGAGTATCTCGGATTTATAATCGATAGGCACGGCTTACATAAGTCTCCTAAAAAGATCGAGGCAATTCTTAAATGCGAACGACCTAAAAATGCAAGCGAGTTAAAGTCGTTTCTAGGGCTAGTCAACTATTATAGGTGTTTTGTTCCTAACACTTCGGGTGTTCTAAGTCCTCTGAATTCTCTTCTAAAGAAAAATGCTAATTGGCATTGGGACAGTGAAAAAGAGGCTTCTTTTTGTAAAATCAAGCAAGAAATGATTTCTGATAGAGTGTTAGCACATTACAATCCCGAGCTTTTGACAATAGTAACGGCAGATGCGGGACCAGAAGGCTTAGGGGCAATATTGGCCCAAGTGCAGACAACAGGTGAAGAGCGTGTTGTTGCTTATGCTTCTCGTTCGCTGTCAAAAGCTGAGCGTAGTTACGCTCAGATACAGAAAGAAGCTGCGGGCATTGTATTCGCGGTAAAAAAATTTCACCATTATTTGTATGGGCGTGCAGTGCCATTTATACTGCGCACCGACCATAAGCCCTTGCTAACCATTTTTGGGGATAAAAAAGGCATACCGGAAATGGCAGCGAATCGCTTGCAGCGGTACGCCCTATTTTTGGCGAGTTATAATTTTACAATCGAGTACATTAAAAGCTATGAAAATGTTGCAGATTTTTTGTCCCGTTCAATCGCCAGTTATTCTTTACAGGCTGACTCATTAGACCTGACAGAAATTAGCTGTTTATAAATTATTTTACTGATAGCATGTTGAAACCTGTCACATTGGCGGAAGTAAAAACAGCCACTTCAGTGGACCTTGTGTTAGGCCAAGTAAGGGAATACATCGCCAAGGGATGGCCATCGGCTGTTCAGAACGAGGAATTGAAACCATATTTTAATTGTAGGCTCGAACTCAATGTTGAAGACGGGTGCATTCTGAGGGGGCCTAAATTGATAATTCCGTCTAAATTTAGGGAGCAACTTTTAGATGAGTTGCATAGTTCTCACTTTGGAGTGGTTAAAACTAAGTCAGAGGCCAGATCACGAATGTGGTGGCCTAATATAGATAAACATATAGAGGAGAAAATAGGGTCATGTAGCATTTGCAACACTATGCGTTCTACTCCACCTCGCTCGCCACTATCACCATGGCCATATCCTAAGGGGCCGTGGCAACGGGTACACATGGATATGTTTTCAATAGACTCTAAACAATTCCTTGTCATCATAGATGCTCATTCAAAGTGGGTCAAGTGTTTTCTTATGACTTCTACCGATACTAAAGCCATTATTTCTAAATTAGAAGAGGTAAATAGTAGGTTCGGATCAATGCACGTATTAGTGACGGATAATGCGACAAATTTTTGTTCGAATGATTTCGAAAGATATTGTGCTATGAACGGCATCAAACACTTAACGAGCCCTCCTTACCATCCGGCATCTAACGGCCAAGCAGAGAGTAGCGTTAAAACCGTTAAGAAAGGAATTAAACTTATCTTAATGGAAAATAATAACCAATCTCTGACAAAGCAAATTAATAAGTTGTTGTTTGATCTTAGAAATTCCGTACATTCTACGACAGGGTTCTCGCCTGCACAACTGATGTTTGGGCGCTCACTTCGCTGTCGCCTCGACTTGTTGCAGGCTGCACCGCCCGCAGGTGCTATCTTTCACGAGGACCCGATGCTGTTGTCATCTCAGGCTAATCAAAATGTTTCTTCTAAACAGATCTCACAAAGTAAGAGCTTAGTTACGGTGGTCGTCGCTGTCTGTTTTTAAAGGAAGAAGATCAAGTGTTGGTCAATAATTTTTATAGTAACGGAAATAAAAATGTTTGGAAAAGAGGTAGTATCAAAAAAGAGCTTGGTAATAGAATGTACTTGGTACATATAACAGATTTAAATATTGTAACTAAGAAGCATATTGACCAATTACTTTTGTATAAAGGTGGTAAGGCATTGAGTGAAATTAATTCAAGCTTAGAATTAGAAAATTTTGATGCGAGTCCACCATTGATCGAACCTCTAGAGTCAGGGTCGAGCTCAACTGAGCCGGTACTAGATTCTGCTGTGGGGGAGGATGGGTTGTTGGAGGATATTTCTCAGGAAGGTGTTTCTTTAAATTGTGAAACGAATGAGGTTCCTAATGTGAATGTCGATAGAAATCGTCGTGAAGTTAGATCCACGCGTAGCCCAAACCCATGTTATAAATAATGCCCTTTATTTCATTGATGGAAGTATGTTCTTTTTTTTTGTTTTATAGTATGTGTAACAATGTGTTTTTAGCTTAAGATGGAGGAATTGTTATGTTTTTGCCTCAACGATTAAAACTGACGGCTGGCTGTCATTCGGAAAACATTAAATGGAGCACTACTGAATTTGCAGTTTTATTGATAAAATATCAAGAAACATAACACATACAAATTTGTATAATTAAAACTATAATTGGTGTAACTGATTAGTATTAAATAAATAATAATTTGGCTATTATTATCATATAATGAATAGATGTAAAATTTGGTAATTTAATAATGAGTAATAACTACTAACATAACTTGTAAGTTCCATTGTTACTAACAAATATTGGATCGTTGTAATCTGAGAATTAATAAATTATTATTATTATAAATCAACATGTTTTGTTTATCATTTTCTCTTAGAAGTGATTACTAATGTTTTATACAATATAGACACAAATTATTTCCGGTTGACATAACTGAGAAAGTTCCACCCCAATCATTCCAGTACGATACCTAATCAGTAACCTAATACCATGATATATTGGAGAGGTATATGTTACGTGAAATCGGAATCAAAAACTCCATTATTTTGTGTTAACTCCTAAGCTGAGTAATTACCTAACAAATTGCATAAATGCTCGTAATATCTTAAAATATACCTGAAAATGAATTTAACTCTAGAACTACACGTTGTTATTTTAACACTAACTTAATTTAAAAAAAAATACTTTTTTATTAGAAAAAATAACCTAATTGCATATTTTTAAAGAAATATGTGCATTCTTTTATGATTTTTTTTACTTTCGGTCGGGTTGTCGGTTTTTATTTTTCGTAAAATATTTTTATCCCCGATTCGAATTCCCTTTTTGTATTTCCCTGGTCCAAGATTGCCTGGAAGAGATTGCTTATTAGCAATAAGGCCGCCTGTGTTGTGCATTTGTGATGATTTAAAAATTGTCTGTTTCTCTTTTTGTGTGCAATAAAGTATTTATTATTATTTTATTTTAATCCTTTAGGTAAATTAGAATTTGACCGGAGGTAAACGTCAGCATAACTTAAAGCGAATATTGCTCTAAACAGTATTAAAAAATTATTCCCGAACTCCTAACTACCTATGACTATTCAAGAGTTATAATTTCCACTATCAGCTCACCTGATCACTTGAAAGAATATAACTACACGTTAATGTATTCCCATTATATTGAAAGAACTATCCCCTAACTCCCAATCCACAACTATCCCCTTACTCCTAACCCACAAGAAACCTTCCATGATAAGCTCACTAAAATGCAATGATAACTACCAGACGCAAATACCAGGCCCCTTATATAAAAGGGGCCCCTATTATCTATTCTGTGACAAAAGCCACACTCTAAGTTTTCCGTTCCGCAGTCGTTCCGCAGAAAAAATGTATGGAAATGACATTAGCTTGTGACAAGCTCACGCTATTTTTTCCGCAGCTAATGTCATCTCCATACCTTTTTTCTGCGGAACGACTGCGGAAATCTTAGCGTGCTTCTTTTGTCTAAGGGGTCTGAATAGCTTTTGAAAAACATGAAACACGTTGCACGTGCCAATGAAATTTAAGGGTTTCCCTCGATTTTCCTGGAATCTATCATCAGATCTCGACTTGGTGACGATAGAACCACCTCAATACTCTTTCAATTATACATTTTTTTTAATCGAGCCATAAATGATGGAGTTAATTTGACGACACAGTTAGCGCAGAGGTCGAGTGATCGCCTACTGCGCAACGGGTCGCGGGTTCGATTCCCGCTCGGGACAGATATTTTGTATGGCCTACAGAAATTTGTTCCAGTCTGGGTGTATGTGCATGTGATATTCTATGTTTGTAACTGCACCCACGACACAGGAGAAAATCCTAGAGTGGGGCGACGTTTTTAAAAAAAAGAAAAGAAAAGAAAAAGAAAAGAGTTAATGGTAAACACACATAAAAAGATACAGTCGAACATTAAACCTCCTCCTTTTTTGAATTCGCTTAAAAATTATAATGTATGTCCCTTTGACACTGTGCATATAATACAAGCAGCATCTCCACACAAAATTGTCATAGAGAGTCTAGAAAGTTCCTTGAAAAGACCACTCGCACTTCAACCGTATGTATACTTATGGCCTTACAAATAAAAACTTATACCGAGGATAATCCTCGGAATAATTTATTCTGTGTTTTGTCTTGTTTTAGCACATGTCAGATGTAATATGTCAAAATAAGACAAAACACGGAATAACTATTCCGAGGTTATTCCGAGGTATAAGTTTTTTATTTGTAAGGCCGTTAGAGTTTTTACACCAAAAGCGACCAACTCATATTGACCTTCGTTTTGACCTGATGGTTTCAAATCTTCTGGTTAACCGTATTTTAACATAATATTCTCACAGTGATAATAATAATAAAGACATTGATTGTTAGCTCACAGCTATAACTACTAGTATACGTTGTAATAACGAACTTAGGATGAAAATGGCTATTTCTGGTAAATATTGTCAAATAAGGGTTGTCGCTAGTCCATTAAAACGGCATGTTTACTAGCTGTCTGCTACACTCCACCCTTGAAACATTCGAGCGTAAACGACCATAGTTCTCGCCTTAAACATTTTGAAAATCTCAAACACGAGATTGGAGCTTATTGACAGAACGACAAACCCACTGCTTAATCTTAACCCTCATAGAGCGGGCATTATACGCGCTTCATTGGCTTCTCGAGTGCTGATGGAACTGATTGGCCAGCTTTACCTTAACAATGCCCTCACAGAAAACCCCAACGTCGTAACTAATCCGCTTGCTACGCCAAAGCGAATTCAATGGAGAAAGAAATGCATGCCTTTTTGCTTTACCTAATACTGCAGTATGTTTCGAAGCAGCCACAAAGAATCATTGCATCTACTTATTCGGATTTCATGTTTCATTGATTGCCATTGTTAAGAGTCAGAGCTGTAGCAAGGTTAAGACCTCTTGTATTTTTTCGAATTTGACAATCGAAATATAGAGACAATTATTTGATAAGAACGCTTCGGAGAGCTCTTTGAAATTCTTATCTCTCTCTTGAGGATTTTGAGATGTATTTTCTAAATAAATGAGGGAACACACACAAAGGGTTCTGTAATAGCGGCATCCCAATTTTATTTCGGTTACATTGTTTGCGTCTGATAGATAAATAAAGCTGTTCAATAAGTTTTATTGTGAAGTAAGTTCTGAACGTCATTGGAATACCTAGGAGTGTTCGGGGCTGAATCTTTAATGTGAAAAGTTTGAATACTTTCAGAGATTCGCATTCTTTTGGAATTCACAAAGTACGAAATAATCAGGCTCTGAGATCGCTCAGGGATTCGGTACTTTATTCTTAGAAGTTCGCTGTGCTAACCATAATTTTGAAGAAGTCTATAGTCTAGCTATTTTTAACCATATCAGGCTAATCTGTATCTCTAACATAGTGGAACTATATCATTAGCTTACAACTTTTACTTTATTTAATTAAAAGCAATTAAAAGACAATCCATACTAATATTATAAATGAAAAAGTGTATATGTGCGTCTGTTTGTTTGTCCGTCTTTCACGGCAAAACGGAGCGACGAATTGACGTGATTTTTTAAGTGAGATAGTTGAAGGGATGGAGAGTGACATAGGCTTTAGGAGTACTTTTTGTCTCTTTCTAACCCCCCATTTCCCTAAAATGGCGGGTGGAAGTTTGTATGGAGCATTCCGGAATTTTCAAGGTAGAAGGCTAAAAATTGGTATGCAGACTATTTGTGACTAACAAAAAAATCGTGCACCATTTTTTTTAATCTGTCCCCAACCCCTTAAAAGAGGGTTTGAAATTTTATATGGGACTTTTCGCAGTTTTCAAGGTAGGAAGCTAAAAATCGGTACACAGACTCTTTATTACCAACGAAAAATACCTGCCTTATTTTTTTTTTGGAAATCTTCCGTGTTACCCCGAATTTAACGCGAGCGAAGCCGCGGGCAAAAGCTAGTAAACAATATATTTGTGCGTAAAAATTACTATGAAGGTCTAAACAACCTAGGGTGCAACTTATTTGTAAAATAACATCAGGATATCTTCAGTGAGATTGCCACATTTGGTATAGAAATTGGACTCTTGTGACGCTAGCTCCGCGCCATTGACAACGCGCAAATGATCCATTGATGCAAGGGGTTCGACGCATATGATCCATTGATGCAAGGGGTTCGACGCATATGATCCATTGAAGCAAGGGGTTCGACGCATATGACCAAAAAGGCAAAAGGCCAAAGTATATCTGGCCATCTTTGGTGGTTTCATTAATCCTTTTGCACTTCTTTTGCTCGAAAAGTCCGTCATTGTACCGTACCGAGACAGGGCTAAAATAGCAGATTTTTTCTTTATTTTCACTCTTCTCGTTTAGGGGAAGACGGAAGGTTCAGGCAGCCTAGTCATTAGTAATTTGTTCAATTTCTTTAGATTTAATTTCTTGTATTATTCTTGTTAATAAATCATTCCACTAAGGACTATGACCAATGACCAGGTTAATTGAAAGTTAGTTTTTTTATTATTTTTGTCTATTACTTACTATTTCTAAAAACAATAACATTTTATATTTGAATCTATACAAATAAATAAAATTGAAGTGTCTGTTTGTAATGTTAAAATAACATATTTTTACTAAATGGGTATGAATGTATATCGGGTACCAATAACAAAAACACAATTTAAAAATTTTTTCTCTGTCTATCTGTCTGTCTGTTTGTTTCCGCTAATCTCCGGAACGGCTCGGCTGGACCGATTTTGACGTGACTTTCTCTAATAGATAGCTAATTACATAGGCTACTTTTTATCAACCTCAACAAAAGTTACTATTTCACGCGGATGAAGTCGCGGACACAGCTAGTATGAAAATAAAAGCGGCGATCTTTTCGGTAGAAAAAAATTTAAAAAGGCATTGGCGTGATATCTTTAGAATCTATTAAAAAATGTATTAATTAGTATTGTATTGAGTAATTTTATTTCTCGCAATTGTAGTGAAAACTAGAGAGTAACACGGCACCAAGATCCATTATAACTGTTTTTTATTACCTCGTCTAAAATGGGCCATTTTAGCCTCTTTTATAACAATCTACTATTTTATCCATCTACAATTACTTTTTTTCTACCGCGTGAATATGAGCCAGTATATTTTGTCAGTAGAGAACGCGTATTCAGCAATGAAAGTTGTTTTGGAGGCCTGTTTATTGTTGCCATCATACTAGCAACACTCTTGTGTGTGCTAAACAATCAGCGGACGGTAACTCAAGTTATTAAGCTTTCCCAGATCTTTTATTGTGTGCGGTCAGCGTTAAATATTTAATTACATTAAAATAGTTACCGGACAATATTCTTGATAATAATAAGAGAGTTATACACACAGAATATAAGTTAGTGTGAAGATTTCTTGGCTGATAAATTGTTGTATTGTACAGTAACTATAAAACTACAGTACCTACTGGTTACTTATATGTTATCAGTTTTTTTCAACAAAGACATAAATTGTTATATACTATTTGAATACTGCTTAAGCAAATGCTGTAAGAAAACTTTTGATATTAAATAAATCGTTGTTAAAAACAGTTTCTATTTTTGAAGTCTGTACCTACTCGTATGTATAGAGGAGAAAATAACAATTAAAATTGAACAATATTTCGGTCACCTTGATTCTTTCCTTTTTGAGTTTTTGTAACTCATGACGATGGTAGAGCGGTGACTAAATGAAACAAAAGAGCAACACTTCTCTGCCTTTTGGCGTACGTACTACACACATAGGAATTCAGTTGAATGAATAATGCTTCTGACATACCAAATCAGCAAGGAGAAAACTAAATGTAACATGACTGTCATAATCATATTATTTCTACCAGATTATTAACATCTGCGAACAATCGTGTGGAAATTATAGCCCACAAGATATGGTTAAATGAGAGCGAAAACTGTATTCGTTGATTGTTTTTATTTAGCCTTGCAGTTAATGGCAGACAGATTTGCCGGTCTCTTATTATAGCTCCGTTATTAAAAATACCTACTTTACTTAATGAAAATATTGTAGTAAACCTTCTTAGTCTATAATATATAAAGCTCGAGACGTCTCAAAAGTATTTATTTTATTTATTTATTTAAACTTCCAGTACAATTTGTGTGCAGAGGCGGACTTAATGCCAAAGGCATTATCTGCCAGTCAACCTTTGGGTGGTGCAGAGAAAAGGAAGTAGATGTAGTACTTTAATGGTAAAAACAACTGGATAATGGTATATATATAATGCTATATACATAATATACTAATACATAAATATTATAAATAAAATAAACTAATATATATGTGCCTACTATTAATTTACAAAACTATAAAACGAAAATGCCATTCGAAATGATATTTCGAAGATAATATGCATATCCTTAATCAACAGGAGTAAAAAGATTCTCATGGTACAGCTTTCGTAATTTCTTTTTAAAACTTAGTTTGCTTGATGACTTTCTGACGTCAAGTGGGAGAACATTCCATAACAGGATTGACTGGATTAAGAAAGAAGAGTGTATGATATCAGATTTGTGGGCGGGGCATTTGAGGAGACCATTAAAGGTAGAACGAAGGGATCTATCATGTGAGGAACATAGGAACTCAAAACTATTGTTAAGATAACTGGGCTTGTTGGGACTATTAAGTAATGAATGGAGTGTAGTCAAAGTTCTCATGTGCCGACGTTGCCGTATAGACAACCATTTCAAACGCAGCCGATGTTCAGAAACATGATCAAACTTTTTTAAATTATAAACGAATCGAATGCAGTTATTTAGAAGTCGGTCAAGTTTATTGAGTAGATCTGCATTCAGGTCGAGATAGCACACATCACCATAGTCAATTATGGGAAATATCAAAGTCTGTACAAGCATTTTCTTAGTCTGTGAAGGTAGAAAGTTCTTCAGGCGATAAAGAGTCCGTAAAATCCCTGTAATTTTTTGGCAAATGTTGGCAGTTTGTGGTCGCCAACTAAAACTGGAATCCAGGTATAAACCTAAATCCTTCACGGTATTACTGAAGGGGATGGTCTTGTCATCGAAAACAACAGCGCTAAGGTTATCGGGATCCATCCTTGACATAATTCTTGAACCACCCATAATTATTGCTTGGCATTTGGTTGGATTGATAAGGATCCCAAACTGCTCAGACCAGCTCTTGATAGATTTAAGATCCTCATTGATTGTATCAATAGCATCATTTACATTATCAATATCGGCCTGGGTATAAAGCTGCAGGTCATCGGCATATAAATGGTACGAGCAGCGAAGATGGTAAGTAAGAAAGTTTATGAAGATAGAAAACAGAAGAGGGGATAAAATGCCGCCTTGAGGAACTCCAGCTACAAGGTCACTCCATGAGGACGATGACTCATTCGAGATAACCGATTGCTGGCGTCCCTGAAGATATGAAGAGAACCACTCCAGAACCTCCCGGGAGACCGAAAAATGAGAAAGAATAACTAACAGAATTTCATGATTAACGGTATTAAATGCATTTGAAAAATCGACAAGAACCAGAATAGTAACCTTCCTGTCTTCAATTCCAGCTCTAATATCACTAGTTACCTTAAGCAGAGCAGAAGTAGTGCTGTGACCAGGTCTAAAGCCAGACTGAAAAGGACTCAAAATAGAGTTAAGGTGGATAAAATGGGAAAACTGCTTATGGACGCAGGCCTCGAGCAACTTGGATAGGTAGGGAAGGACAGAAATAGGGCGGAACTGATTTAGGAGAGTTGGATTTGGAACTTTTGGAAGTATCGTAATTTTTTAATTTTAAAAGTCTACAAATTTGTGTAAAAAGTTGCGTGTTTGAGTTTAGCGTTTCCTCTACAATAGTACATTACTGCAGAGGCCGGGAAGTTGGGGATTGCCGGACGAGTAATGCTTTCAAGGCCGAGCGTGAGCGAGGCCTTGACAATAATTACGAGTCCGGATCCCATTCCCGCCGAGGTATGTATAGTGCTTTTCTCAATAATTGCGAGGAAATAATGAAAGACGTAATACTGGAATTCATTTTTTATTTTTTTATTTTTTTTTATTTTATTATATACACATGACAGATTATAATTAATTACAAACATTATAATAAGTTAACAAAGACAATGAGATCTGAATTATAATCCATTAGTATGTGCACTATAAAAACACAATAAGGTAAGACGCATTCGATGAATATAAAACTAAATTGATAATAAAGCAAACCCTAACCTAAAAATTAATTACATATACATACTAAATATCTACCTTTGGACTCTAGTAGAGGATTTGTCGGAGTTTTTTACAATATGTTGCATATTTTGGAGTAAATATATCCAGATCTAAGTTATCCCGCGAAATGTCATTATAGAGACGAGCCATCCTAACTAGAGGATTGTAAAATGAGGTATTATTTCTGTAAACATGTAATGCAAAAAGGCCCGTCTTATTGGATCTACGCGCACTATATTTTATATTAAACGAGATTAGAGAAAGCAGATCTGGAGCATCAATCACAGAATGAATAAGTTTGTATAAATAACAAAGGTCAAAATATTTTCTGCGTTTTTCTAATGTTTGTACATTAAATTTAAATAGTCGGGCATCGTAGTTAAGATTATTACGTCCTGGTTGCTGACGGTAAACCAGCATACGTAAGCACTTTCTCTGTACTCTTTCTATTAAATCTATATGTACTTTATAGTGCGGAGTCCAGACAGGACTGCCGTATTCCAAGATGCTTCTTACAAGAGTATAATATAAATAAAGTAGGGAACGCGCCTGTGTAAAACCTTTACTTGACCTAAAAATAAATCCTAAAAGTTGATTGGCTTTTGTTGCTATGTATTGATAATGTGCCCGGAATGTCAGCTTACTGTCAAATAGAATGCCTAAATCTTTGACCACATTGGACCTTTGAATTGTCTGATCATCAATTTTGTAGTCATTAACGATCTGATTGTGTTTATTAGTAAAAGTTATAATGAAGCATTTGTTTATATTCAGATACATACGGTTAAGTGTACACCATTTCGAAGTAGTATTTAAGTCTTTTTGCAAAGTGTTACAGTCGCTGGTGGAGGAAATAGATTTAAAAATTTTTAGATCATCCGCATACAATAGACATTCGCATGATAAACGTTCTATAAGATCGTTAATAAAAACTATGAATAATAGAGGGCCCATTATGAGATTCAGTGTAATAATAATATCATATAAATAAAAACCTTTCATATCAAAATATAGTTTAATGTTGTCTATTTATTCAAATATTTATAATTGCCGTGATCTTCGTATAATTTAGCTTTATGATCTGAAAATAAGACAATATTAGGTACCTTATAATAATAAGCTTCCTCTCTCTTGTTCAACGATTGCGTGCCCAACGGGTCCATAATGATCTTATTTTTTTGTAAACCACCTATTTTACACATTGTCATTATGGTATGCAATAAAGATTTTGAATTGAATTGGAAACAAATGAGTATAATATGAATAAAAAAACAAATCAAACAATTAATTTATTAAAATAGCCTAGCATTTAGTAATACTAAACTTTTTAATTTTCAATTAGTGCAAAGGAAACAAAGCCCATACAGCCCAATCATATTTTACGCAAAAATGTAATACTGCAGTTTATTACTTTTTTCTCTCGCAACGAAAATTAAGCATATTTTCGTGTGATTTTATACCAACATTTTAATAAAATTGTTGTCATATTCATTTATAAATCCCCATAAAAATTATAATATTCATTTAACTGAAAAGAATGTGTCAACTTTAATAACTTTTCATATCAATCGAATTTCATTGTCAAATTTATGAAAATTCAGTTTTAGAACAGTTTTTAGGTTGGCACTTTTGATAGTTTAAATAAAATTAAATATTAAGTATAATTTTTATGGGGATATATTACACACGTTGTATATGCTCGAAGAGTGCATTTTTTATAATGTGGTAGCAATTGGCTGTATGACAAGTTACATAATTCAAGTTATAGATAAATTAAAAAACATTGGAGCAGCGGCCAATAATGAATTTTCATACTTACTTTCCTGGCCTAGGCCGATAAAGTAATGCATGAGCCAAGAATTACAAACTTTGTGTCTTCTTTTTACTACAATAATGCCAACATTTCCGAGCATGTTTGAGAAAATTCATTTTATGATAACAGTAGTTGAAGCACAAAATGAGATGATGTATTTAAATGCTGTAAAACAATGTCTGTCTTTAATAAAATTAATATGTTAATTTTACTTGACGAATACAATAAAATAGAATTGTTAACAAAAAAATCTAGGCCTAGTAAACTACGTACCATGACAGATCAGCCAAAGTATGTAGTACCTAGATGTATCAATATGTAGGGCGAGAGAACGTGGCAATACATGCTGCCGAGTATTTTGAACAGTTTTTCAGATGAGCATCTGTCCAGAATGCTCGTCAGCAAAGATGTCTGTAAACATCAATATAAATATATAAACGGGAATTAACACGATAAACACGAGGTATTTACATACCTATTTTATTGCCTGACGTTTCGGCTAGGTTGCACCAGCCGTGGTCGCAGGCGGACTGGAGCTGCGCTGTCAGGTCTCCGTGATGCGGCGTTCTTCTCGAACCACCGGCATATTTTTTGTCATCCAAGTACCGTCACACACTACACTCACAGTGTCCGTATTTCGAAAACCGACTGACGAGCCCGAACCAACCGACTGTGCAAATCGAGGTTCTGTTTTGGTCACCACTGGATTCCACGCAGTTGATAATTTGAAACCATCTTCCCGATTGAAATTGTTTGGATGTTTTTTGATTTCAATCGCTTCACGCACTACTCTTGAATAAAAGTGGCGATCTGTGGAAAGGACTTGCGTACGATAAAATTCTATCCAATGGTTAGTGCCTGCTTGGAGGAGATGTTCCGCAATGGCCGATTTGCTGGTTTGTCGGTTTTTCACAGCCGCGATATGTTCCTTGACCCTTTCAGGTATGGACCGCTTCGTTTGGCCTATATAAGAACTACCACAGCTGCAATCAATTTTGTAGACACCTGGAGTTTGTAGTGGCAAGACATCCTTCGGTGTACCCACCATGTTGTTTACCCTTATACCGGGTATGAATACAGTAGGTATGCAGTAGGTTCTTAACACGGTCCCGATTTTATCTGTCACTCCTTTGACATAGGGCGTATACGCTGGCTGCCTGCTTACCTCCGGATGCTTGCTTCTCCAAGCTGTTTGCTTTCGTCCTCGCGTTACTTGATATCCGTTGTTTTTAAGTACCTCCTGAACATGATCTAGCTCGTGCTCCAAATGCTCAGGGTCACAGAGTTCATAGGCTCTGTTCTTGAGAGACGTCACAACGGACTGTAGGTGACGCGGATGTTGATGTGACGTTGCGTGTAGGTACCTGTCTGTGTGTGTAGGTTTCCGGTATACACAGTGTGATAGTGATCCATCGGGTCTGGCGGTAATCTTCACATCCAAGAATGACAACGATCTGTCCGCCTCCATCTCATAGGTGAATTTTATCCTCGGGTGAATGGAGTTAAGGTGTTCTATATATTGATCTATTTCCTGTCTACCCCCTTTCTGTAAACATGTACTCAGATCTTTATATTGTTAATCATACATATTATTCTGCGAGAAATAAGACTAGATTTGTGCCTCGTATAAACCTATAAGAGGTTTTTGTAAGCGCGTCTTATTTACCAAACAAAATGTTAATTTGTGTATATTAAGCAATAAATGAAAAAAGAAGATAATTTTTCGGTGGTTGTAGCTAGATATTATAGGTTCAGAAGTCACCCACCAAACCAAGCAGAAAAAAACTCCGGATTAGAATCTGATCCTGACTTCTGGATCCAATCCGAGGCGGTTAAAATTGGTGATAAGGTAAAAAAAAGAATTTGTTTGTTTTGGAAAAACACTTTCTGTATATATTGTTAAATAAAAAATACTGCGTACCTGACACCTGAACCTAGCTTCAAACAATTAAACAGCCCGCATTATTTGAACCAACATTGTAACACAATATGAGTCTATTAATTTTGCTCCTGCACAAATTTGCGTATAGCCAATTTCGCGACGAAGGGAATATTACTGCGCCAATCAGGCGGCTACTGTATTTCCGGAGCTCTAATGGACATACGAAGCAAGTCTGGTGTTTGCCAAACGTAATTATAAGGAGTACGACCGTCCATTTTGTAGTATGAGATTTGGCCCCAAATTAAGTGAATTAGGGAGTCCAAAGCTTGACAGGTAGCGAATTCCCCCGAAAGCAAAGCTTTGTTGTGGTCCGATCCAATTATTATGTATAGGAGACAATTTGAAATTGAAGTTGATGGCTCGGTCGATTCGTAATATCTTTGACGTAACAGTGTCGACATATTTAGGGTTCCGTACCTCAAAAGGAAAGAACGGAACCCATGTAGGATCACTTCGTTTTCTGTCTGTCCGTCGGTCAGCCAATATATTTCGATATAAAATTATGATTTTTAAATCATAATTTTATATCGAAATTTTAAGTATAATTCGTATATTTACATACGTAAAAACTATGCTAGTTAAATATGTACGCATTGTTTTCTTTTCATAAAAATAAGCATCTAAGCAAATAATGCGCACCTATATCGTAAAATAATACCTAGTCTGAACCCTTGAAACCTTAACGCTTATATTTATGGAGCAAAGGTCATGTTACCTAGAAAGGTAAATGGCCGTAGAGCGGCGCACCCTCATAATTGGAATTCGTGTAATAAAAAGAATATTCACTACAAAGTTAGCTAGAAATTGACAATAATTCTTTTGATGCCTCCATTTCATCGTGAAGTATAATATAATTTTCAGTTAAATAGCTCTGATATCTCTAGCGTTCTCCCTCAAATTTTAATTCGTTCGTACTAAAATTTATCTTTGAATGTGACAGACTATTCATTTAAAGATATTTATACCATTCCCCCTCTAAAAAGCTTACTTTATTGACTGAAGACAGTGAATAAAAAGCACTTTTAATCACTGTTTTGGTGTTTGAATTTAAAACACACAGACATATTCGACCTACATCTCAATGCTGTACAACCTACTTGCACAAAAGATACTCGATATTAAATGTCTACTTTCGCTTAAATCTTTCTTTTTCTCGTAGTCATGGTATAAAGTATAGTATGCAACTCTTGAATAAAACGGATTTGTACCGAGGGCCATGAATGACTCGCGTCGCTGAGGATTCTAAAACTTGAATCTTCATGAATCGCTCCCTACGGTCGTGATTCACTCGTTAGAATCCTTCACTTTCTCGTGATTGATCTATGGCCCTCGCTTTAAATCCGTCCTTTATTCACTAGTTGCATAATATACTATTTATCGCTTCTCACTATGGATATAAGAATATTGAAACGTAAAAAATAGTGCAATGTAAGTAATGTGGGACTTTTGCTCTTCTGTTTGGCCCACTGGTTGAGAACTCTATCTCTTTAGGTTAATCTAAAGAGATAGAGTTCAGTGTTTATCGATAAACCTGCCATATGTACAACTTGTTTGGAGCATAAATGCTTAAATTAATAAATAAAACAAATGAACTTTATTAGGAATACTATCTTAAGGTTTAAATTCTAAGAAAAAGGGTTTGCTTTCAGGATGTCCAAAACGTGACATAGTTCTGAACATTTACCTATAAATGAATCGGTGAAAATATCAACTATCATTTTAGCACGTTTTCATTAAGTAATTTTGTTGTAATAAGTCATATTTTACCCATTGATGTTAAGGTTGTACTTTGTAATTTTTAATGATATACGAATGTTTTATTTCTTTTTATTTGGATATGTATGTATTTTTATAAATATACCACTAATAGAACCCACAATATCCTATGCGTTGTCAGGTAAATTAGAAGAAATCTCTATTAGAAATAAGTCCACGTTTATTAAAATTTAAACATTATTTTGTCATTGCCAATTTGTTATGCAATAAAGAATATAAAATAATCTCAACGTAAACGAAACCAGATTCATAGTTATTTCAAATATAGGTATGAAACATTTTACAGACAAGTTCGTACACAATTTGATGTCACACAAAAATACCTGTTCACACAAAAGAATTACCTAATTCATATGGAAAAAGTGGGTTGTTCCCAGTAGTCTTACCGAGTAGTCTTACCAGAGTACCACTGGGAATTTCCTTCCCAATAGACTTACTAGTAAGACTACTGAGATCTTTTTTTCCCAGTAGACTTACCAGTAAAACAAAACAATACACTCATTATCTTAACATTGTCTTTATTAGTGACATCCACACCACGTACGTACCTACTTACCGACTAAGAACTCGCTTAAGTAGGCAAATAATTTATCCTCCTCCAGTATATATAAATGAATCCGCTTGCGCACCGCAACTACAATGGACCAAATCAAGTCGTCGTTTATCACGAGTGATTGCAAATTTCCCGGTCAGTTCTTTGGGCCCCAACAATAGTGTCCCATGCAGGGCACGGTCCAAACAAGGGTTTTTCCCTCAATTATCGGATCTGTAATTATTTCCGCCACGGCCAACTATCTGTGAGGTGGATTCGAGAAAATTTGATACCCCTAGTTTGGGTTAATTAAGGGCATTGTTTCACGGTCGGTATTGAATTTCTGAGTGTGTTCATTGTGGATCAAAGAGTCATGTTTACGAGAAGAAGTTATGAACAATAAATAGAACATGTTTGTGGTGTCGTGGAAAATTTTTGTTTTGTTGGTACAATTGACAACCATAAAGCTTCAGGCACACAATTAGTAAGATCTTTATTTCTTCAACACTATCAATATCGAAAAATATGAATAAAATGCAATTATGTATTGGACAATTTGGACATAGCGAAGTATTGAACGTACTCTGTGGATATATATTTTTATATATTCAAAAACACTAAAAGTATGTAACTTGAATTTGATAATTTTCGTGGGACAACCGTTTAGTTATTATTGACGTGTGTTCGATTCATTTTAAACTGAATAACTCCATATGTCTGAAATGGTTTAATTGGTCACTATAAAGAACAAAGAAACCCTTTTTTACCAAACGTTCCAAATGGTTTAACTTTTTATTAGGTCAAAAGAAAATAGCAAAGTTATGCATTTTAGTTGGTCAAATACATTAAACTTAGATCACAACTAAATTCTTTTTTTCCTAAGGGTAAACGCAAAGAGAATCAGGTTCAGGTAGACACTAGGTCTTGACTGGTGGAATTCGTAGGCCAAATCATGACAGGACGTGAGGAAGTGCGGCTCCATCCTATTATAGACCTGTGTAGACCTGTGACGGGTGCGGATGAACCTGCTGCTGGTCCTGATGATTACTGTTTTGATTCTTTTATCATCGTCATCATCATCACAGCTCATATACGTGCCCACCGAGAGGCTCGAGCCTACCCTATGTTAGGGTGATTAGGCCTTAGTCAACCACGCTGGCCCAGTGCGGATTGGTCGACTTCACATACACCTTTGAATTTCTTCGCAGATGTATGCAGGTTGCCTCACGATGTTTTCCTTCACCGTAGGAGCGTCAGACAAATGTACATATGAAATTCGAAACGAAAAACACAGTGGTACATGGCGGTCTCGAACCCGGACCTCCCGATTGGAAGACAAGTGCCGAGTCCACAGCGCCACCGACGACCCTTTTAACCAGCTCATCATCAAGGGGCCGGCTCAAACAGTCCCCTTGTGCTTCGGTGATGTGTTTCGTGAATGAAGTCATTTGTGGAGCAAATACTCCGTCAACAGAGGTTAAAGGGAAAATCAGACCTTCCGAATATCTTCCCTGTTATTTCTTTTTCGAGAAGGTTTCCCAAATTCCGAACACGTGGTAGAGTCGGTGTCCCTTTTCTTTTAACAATGAGTTCAGACCAATGTTAGTATTTGTTTACCGATGTTCATTTTTCCCGGAAAAACTATCAAAGCGGAAAAAAGGAGCTTCATTTTTAATTTTTATTCATGTTACGCAATGTATGGCGCGCCGGCATCATTTTTGTTCCGTTCACACTGACCGGTGCGTTGACGTTCGATGGCCCAAACAGCTGATTACGCACGCAGTATGATGGAAATGTTTTACGATTTACATTGCGAAGTTAATTGTTTGTGTATTTATTATGGTTTTTTGACAGAATATGATTTGTAAACGTTACTAAGTTATATTACACCACAAAATTTAGAAAAAAATAATAAAAAATTTGGAAAATTTATGAATATTCCGGGAGAAAAAATCAGTGATTTTTAAATTAGGATCATGGTCTGAACTCACTGTTAAAAGAAAAGGGACACCGTCACTTATACCCTGCATAATGAATAAGGATTTCTGAATTTGAACTCTATATAGAGTTATTAAAAATAACTAATTGCATCTTAGCAAACCTTGTCTGATAATTAAAAACGCTAAATAAACATTCCTAACTACAGCCCGTGAAAAACATCGTAACTGGCTGCTAAAAATTAATCAGTGCAATAAGCAACACAAAGAACTGCCAACTCGTGCCTTCCACAAATGCTTCCAATCAACCGCTCCTAGCCTTTCATTTCTCACACAATGGCCGTTCGGATAAAATGTGAAATAAGGTCCGTAATGAAAACTATTCCAAGCCGGTATTAATCCGCCATTAAGTCGTTTGCAGGACTATTAAGTGGAGACGGGTTGTGGTGCCTATTATTTAAATGGCGATCAATGACTTTACACATATAAATTTAATTATTTTATACGGCACCGAGACGCCTCCGAGTCGTTTTTATTAAAAAGGTTGGTAAGCGCTGTTTGACTAAAATGAAGACAATAGAATGAAAGCAAAGGCATATATATATTATTTATACGTACTTAAAAATTTATGAAAATAATTATAATGAATGAAAAATTATAAGCATAATGCTTTCCAACATTGATAGCTGTGAAAACGTTTGCACGTTAGTCAACTCGAAAATAACTTTTTCAATTCTCATGCTCCCATAGTATTCTTAAAATTATCTGAACGAAGGGAGGAAAAAAGTATTCTTCCGTGGAAATGATTTTCCCTGGTGTCAAATTATTAAACAAAACACTTCCTATGTCGAAATTTTCCTGTTTAGTCATGACAAATTTTTCTATTATAGCCATTTAATGAAAATCGCTGTAAAAATATTATCAATAATCTTGTATCATGACTTTATACTTATAATTTATTTTTCACTAAATTATTATTTATTTTAAATTGAGTTGAGTTAAATATTAACCATCTTCAATGTAAAAAATCGCCGGTAATATTACCCCACCCTTCCATGTCTAGTCTATTCGAAAGCTTAGTAGTTTACTATTTTGTTTCTTTGATAACTAGCTGCTGCCCGCGACTTCGACTGCGTTCCCTGGGGAATTCATTAAAATTCGGGATAAAAAGTAGCCTATGTCCTTTCGCGGGACTCGAACTATCTTTGTACCAAGTTTAATCTTAATCGGTTCAGCGGCTTAGGCATGAAGAGGTAACAAAGGGACAGACAGACACACTTTCGTATTTATTACATTAGTATGGATATTTTATTAAAGAACATTCGTTAATATCGTTAATAAAATATCTTATACTATCTTACTTATTATATCTAATAGTTTATACTCATAACCATTTCTGCCACCTAACCCTCGGACTGTCGCCGGATATGAACCGGACAACGCTGACAGTTTCCGGCCGAAAAACTTTGTGAGGGGCGGTCAGCAACAAAACTGACTGACTTTGTATTGAGGAAATTAATATACGTAAATCATTTCACCGGAAAATATACCCACACTCGGCTAGTTAAGAAAATTATGGGTGCGATGATCTGGGTTACAGAGGACACTATGACGGGACTTTCCAAATTAAGATTAAGGATTTTTTTTATATTAGTGCCCTAGCATTTTCTTGTAAATGCTAAGAAAATTGTAAATTTATAAATTTGATCTATTTTCAACCAATTTTCATGAAATCTGTGAAAATTGCGAAATTGGGTGTTGATAAAATATGTAATTACTGACATTACTTTAAGCAGCTTCGCCTGCGTTGTTTTTGTTTTCCCGTAAGAATTTTATATTTTCCCGCAGGAAAAATATTTTTTTAGCCTATGTTAATCACCGATAATTAAGCATTCTAATAGTGAAAGAATTTTTGAAATTGGTTCAATAGTTTTTGGGTTCATTCGTTACATACCTACATACAAATATTTCATTTTTATTATAATAATAGTGTGTAGATTAATGGTGAGTAAAGACTCTTTCGGTTTATCAAAGATTCACGCAAGGACGCTGCATCCAAGATTCCACACTTTTTATGTTTTTCTTAATTCATTGAAAAAATCTATAAAAAACGTATAACTGTAAAATGCACTCACAAATAATGCTCACCGACTGATATTTTAGCACAACAACAAACACTTGCTTGCTTGGTGCTTTGTAATGGCGGACTGAACTGGACGCAAATTTATTTGAGACATATAATAACATTGCGAATCCATTGGTTTAGTTAATCTGAGGCCTTGACCCAGACATGGCATTACACATGGCAAGCTAATAAACCCATTTGCAATCTTAGGCTTGTTAGCGCGACACTACGCGACAAAACAAATTACTATGTTTTGCCGCGATTTCGTGCGTCGAGTTTACGTATTACACCCCATTTTAAATCATTTGTATGAATGTTAAAATACTCGTATTATTAGTTATTTTTTTAGAGATACTTAAATAAACATTGATATTACTAATTGAAGCTTTTCATATCGGATTAAGTAAGTACATTTAAAACGACCATTTCTTGAAACAAAACCTGATATATCAATATTTATTTTATATCTTCTTACCTAATATAATTGTAGAGAAATTCTCTCGCAAAGAATCAAAAGGAAAACCCTACCGCCACGCAATAATATTCCTTCAAAGCCATCAATGCTTCCTCCACAATCGGCAAAGCTTTATATCCTTACAAATAATACTCGGCATACGTCTCCCGACAGCTTAATACAGTGGACGGATCAAAGGACCCACATACGGAACCGCCGTGAGCTTAGAATAAACCAATTATGAGTGAAATATTAGGGATCAGTCCGCGCCGGAAGGTCTTTGATCACACAGGGCTAACTGGTTATATTTCTTTCCGGCGAGCGAGAAAAAGCGACCACGGCGGGGGAATAAGCGAAACTCTTAATAAATTACAGAAATTGGCGGTCGCAGGACTAATACCCCCGGAATGGATATAAGCCGCACATAACGCCGGTTAATAGTGCATGCCGAGTAATCATTTCGGACTGGATATTTCCTTCCGTCCCGTGATATATGCGCGCGCTTATTAAACGCTAAAAGAAAATGGCGCCGGCGAAAGCTTCGACGTAAATAAATTAACAGTGTGCGGTCAAAACGCCACACCGTTTCCAATTACATTGAGAGCTTGGGACGATATGGATATTCTGCGGAATGGGAAAATAATCGAATTTGGACTGAATAATGAGACCCTCGCTGTGCGCTGAATGGCGGGCTCGTCTAACAATGGGTATTTAACTCGTACTTAGTACTTTTTGTCCAAGCCGCGCAGCTGACCACCCCTCGCCTCCCCGATTATATTGCCGTTATCGCCCTGTAACGTATGCGTTATAAAACATGTATTATCTCCAGCATCCCTTTGCCGATTCCGCTCCTAATCCTTTGATTTATAACATCGCGCTGAAATATAGCCGTTTATTTAAATTACTCCAACGGTCAATTAACGAGATGGCTTTTACCGCGATATAGGTCGCGCACTCAGTCGAATGGAATCGCTCTCTGAATCAGCGTATAGGCTTAAAAGCTTTCAGTGGTGTTTGAGATTGCTTACTAATAATTCAATAAGCAACATAGAATGCTTGGTTTAAGTGAAGTTATAGATAACTAAAAATCTTCATATCAACCGCTGTATTTAAAATAAAATTAATAGTAAAAAAAATTAAACGAGCTTCTATTATTGCATTGCCACGCGATATACATAGGCATGCAAAATTTCAGCTTAATCGATAACTGGGAAGTGGGTCAAATTTAGCCTGCAAGATTTTATTACAGACACGGAATAGATGAAAGTAAATAAAAGCTTGTAATAACTCTCTATAGTGAGACTTTCGGTCTTATTACAAAACATGGTCTAAACTTAGTCCTGAACTGAACTGGTTTAAACCTTGTTCTGTCTCTATCTATGTGTATTGACACAAGTGAAAGTGCACTAGGTATAAACCAAGACTAAGTATAGACCAGGCTTAAACCAGGTTTTTTTAGGGAGGGCCCGGCAAATGACCTCATCCCGCCTGATGTTAAGCGGTAAAAGAGGCCCAAATGAGTTGACAGATAGAGTAGGGACGACATCCACTATCCTACCTGCCCGCCCCTTGCCGGCCCAAAATATGCTTTTTCACGCCTCTTTTGCAGGAACCCATGTTATAAGATGGAGGAAACACGTGCGCAGGTAGAGAATTCCAAGTGTGGGATGAACGACAGAAGAAGGAATATTGGAATTTCTTGGTACGGTGTGAAAAGGAGGACACAGTGTACGGAAGACTCCGAAGGCCCTTACGCCTGTTCCTGTTAAGGAATGGAGAGGGAGGGATAAGGTTAAAGAGCTCCTCAGAGCATTCCCCATGGAACATTCGGTAAAAGGCGCTAAGAGAGGCGATGTAATAAGACTTAAGAAGAGAATGGCTTAAGAAGAGACCATTTAATTTTGAGACCTAACAAAAAAAAACAAGTACCGCGAGCGCATGTACGGTCAAGGAACTTCATTCTCAATCCATTTCATTGACATATCGCTTGACACTGACAATGCATTAAAGTTGAAAATTCCAATAGCTATGTAAAATGACGCCTAGTTTCGTGTAAACAGTGTATACAAAGTCGTCGTAGCAACATTCGTAGCTCTTATACGGTCATATTGCTTTACAACCATAGGTGGATCTCAAATTAGATTCCTCGACTGTACATGCGCTAGCGGGATGTAGTCAGATATATGTCTGGTAACTACGTCTGTACCTGCATCGTAAGGCGTGAATAAGCGCATTGTCAGCGCATAAATTGATATGCGACATGACGTTATTAATTATTTTTTACATGATGAGAGAGACCCGCATGACAACGGCGATGGTAACATAACTCACGTCACGTGTAACGGACGCTCAAAAGCTTTCGTTACATGCGCGTAACAACTTGCTCCATATTCAAAATTCGAACACGGCCATCTATGGTTCGATGTTGACTCTGTGCCCGCATTTATTAGTGAACTCAAACACACCTTTTAAAACTCACGCCCCACGCATATTTTGTAAGCTGCCTCTATTTATACAGGCGTGAGTTCTCGTTCTATTGAAACAAGTAATTTTGCAAGTCAAAGCTATATTTCACTGGGAGTTTTTGTGAAAGTCAGCTTCGGGTGAGAAGTTATTTAACTAACTTTCGCGACTTTTATTCGAATTTTTATTTTGTAAAAAAAAGGTGCCAGCGTTAATTCTGGGTGTTGGCGTGGAACTTGTTCACTGTAATCCGACTTGTGGGCACACCGGTATTGTAGGGATATATTTTTGCATTTGAACCTTAAGAATAGGGATGTGTTGATTCAGGTAGAATGTCGATATTTCGTTTTATATCATTAAAAATATTTACAGTAAACTAGAAAATTTTCAATAACTTTGACATGCTTTGAATAATATCGAAATACTGACTTTATAGAATCTATATACAAACAAGCTGCTTCTTTCGCAATTTCAGAATTGGTCCCATTATGAGTTGTTTAGTCTAATGATCTCACAAACTCTTTAAAATATAAAGAAAACTTTTTAGAACACCTTTACATTTTTGTACATTTTTTAAAAGTAATGAGATTATAGCTGAATATACATTTGGGATTCACTGGTGTTATTTTTTAAATTATACATAATATACAATTAATGAAAACCATGGATAAATTTTATTTTATTTTTTATTTTCAATCACATCAATATCAAAAGCTATTTAAGACTGCATGCATGCGGATAAAAAACATTTTATCGAGTCGATATTTTAAAGTCCTGCATGAAGTACCTACTTAATTGCTTACTACAAAGAAAGCCTGGAAATGGTTTTGTGAAAAGAGAAATGATAACATTGACACAAAATACAAAAACTTCTTGAACGTTCATTATTAATATCCTTGCAAAATGATTTATTTATAATTTCATAATAACAATGTTTAAAACATTGCTGTGTTCTGGTTCTGACAATTAGAAGTAAGTTAGTCATTTCTAAAGTTGTTATGGAGTCCAGGTGAAGTTTGCTTCCATCTTCAGCATTATCGTCACTTATCATCAGGTGAGATGAAGGCCAAGAGCTCTCCTGCCGTGTGTAAAAAAAAGGTATTAAAAAAATTATCGATAAAATCCTGCAATATTTCCTTACATTCCTACGCGTGCCGTTCAACCGCGTTTTAAAAATTAGAATCGTGTTCAGCTACTCCGCAGCGCCCTTTATAATCCCAAGAAATGCTCACCCCAATTATAAATACCTTTATATTTCACGGATATTTATTTTATCTTCACCCTTCAGGTATTTGAAAAGCCCAACTTTTCTAATTAGGCTCTGAGAATGCATATGGGATCGCTTTTTTGGCTTACAATTAGAATGGGAAGGGATTTTGCGTTCCATGTGAGTGTATAGCTAACAAATGGTATATTTATCTAACGTTTTTGGCCTCAGTTCAATTTTTAGGTTTAGTGGTTTCTGTTTTTGTCAAATTGCCCATGTTGAATAGCAAAATCAAAATTTTAATATTTGTTTAATAACAATAAAATTTAGCGGTATAAAATTACAACCAGACAAACAAAGAAAAGCAGGCATTATAATAATATTGTTTGGCTTTATAAAAAATAAACTAGTAATTTTTTAAGCATCAAAGTAAAAAAGCAAACTACCCGCGTAATTATACGTGGTTTCAGTCGTTTATAGTACATGTGGCTCAGGAAAAACTCAAATCCCCACGCCAGTGTAGGTACGTTGCCAACTTGTGATGTATGATGTCCAATCACAGTACCTAGCAAATTGTTTGTCTAAGGCGATTCACACACTGCCACGCACAACGGAGCGTAGCGCGTGAATGCGTGTTCTTACGTTGCCTGTAAGTATGCATCTCCGTTTGTATAGAAAACACGTACAGTCCAACACACAGAAAACGCATCCACGCGCGTTCATGCAGATCACGCGCCTGCAGTCGGTGAAAGACGCACCCACACGCGTAGGTGCGCGCGAGACGCAAGGTATGGCACACCGAGTCTCGCAGTGCCGTGCATAGTTTTGGAAGGGCTTGACGTTGATTTTGGAAACGCAACTACGCGCGTGAATGCGTAAAAACCCCGCATGATGATGCGGATCTGCACTCCCGCAAGTACGCGCGTAGCTGAGTCGACACGCATGATGCAGCGTGGTGCGTGGCAGTGTGTTAATCGCTTTAGGGCGTCCACTGCGATTAGCGAGCGTCCCACGAAGCTCCTGCATCACGCAGCGCCCGCAGTAGGAATTTGATATGTTGTTCAGTCGTATCATAATGGATTATTTGTCGATAAACTACCTACCTAGCCAAAAGAAGACCTAGAAAAGAGCAATATAGACAGTCAGTCAGCTCATATGTCAATGATTTTTATAAAACAGCTCGACTCACGTGTCCCGCATGGACACGCCAGCATGCCCCATCTCCAGCGTATCGGGCTTAGTCGTAGGCAACCCGCCTTACACAGCGTTACTTTATGATTTGGTTACTGCATGAAACGGAGCGCCGGCGCCGTGCGGACGTCCTGCCCAGGCGCCCGCTCATCGCAGCCGGAACACAGCAGTAAGTAGTGCAGGCGTCGATGTCTCTGTGCCGAATCTCGTCTGGTCATAAGTAACAAAAACCTAATATGTTATGCTTAGTACATATTAAAGTATGTTACAAAAAAGCAAAGACCATGTAATACCGTGTATAATAAACGCAATAATTTTACAAAATCGTTTATTTTTTGTGTGAGCGATGCGTCAAGCTTTACATTTGCATTACGAAAACCGTCGCTACTGCTACCAATATAATAGCGGTCTCAAGGTCAAAATGAGAAGTCTGGAGTGTTGCTGTTTGTACTAAAATATTTATCATCCAGAGAAATATACTTGACAGTGTCAAAAATACACGTTGAAAGATACGTAGTACTATGGACTTAGCTGTTTATGAATAATTTTATAATGATAGTATTTCGATATACACGACATGATAGTATTTCGATTATCATATTTAAAAATTTTAACCATGGGACAGAAGGGAAAATATCAAATTTTTTTCCACTTGAGACGATTCATAGATTATGAATCGTCTCAAGTGGAAAAAAAACTTACACTATGATAAAGAGGTATTATGATTTTCTAATTTGTATGTGATAATATATTGATTTACTTTATATCTTTCATATCGCTGTCAATTAATTTTCATAGCTAGAGCAACAACATTCCTCCTTCAACATGAATCGAATTTGGCCATCTTTTAGTTCAAAATACAAACAAGGTATCCTATAAAATAACAATAACCTCAGTGGTTTAGAAAAAAACTGAATTACAAATAGGTCTCATAGAGCAATACGCGAGCATATGTATAATAGGAAAAGTAAAAATTGTCATACTGACACCCTAAGGCGGACGATGAACAGCCAATATGAAACTAAGATTCATTCCCCCCGTACAGACGGCGTCAACTGCGGACGGGTGCCATAACATTTGCATATTTCGGTGGAAAATCTCATGATTAACATTTTTATTAAACAAGGATTAGCTGTAATCCTTTTTTATTCGACAATTAGAAAGGTTATCACGGCCGTGGCTCGCTCGTAAAGAGTTGAAATGGCTACTACCTATCGGCCGTGTAATTAACGAAATTGCTAGCGCCTTAGATAAGCGGTAATTAGTCCCGGTAAAATATTTTTCTTTAACGTAACGGTGTGCTAATACAGTTGTTCTTTTAATAAATTGCTAGAGTTTAATTTATCTCTTCGAACCAAGGGGTTTCATCTGTTTGATTTATAAAAGAAAAACAGAATTTTAAAGTAAATTACAGCCCAGATTTGCTACAATTTTCAATGGTTTATTATATTTATACAGGTATGCGGGGTGTAAAGAACCGCGTCCGAAAAGTACAGAATACAGTTTTACTTGTATGTAAAACTCAACAACTTACCCCAAGGAACGTTACGTCCAAAGGCGCAAAAAAATTAGGACTTTCCAAAACAATTACCTCAGTTAAAATTATCATTTTGTATAGGATAGTGGGAAAAATTTTGTCATTTTTAGACATTTCCTTGGGGAAAGTGGTTCAGTTTCACAAGTAGAATTATTGTGATCTCTTTTTTTCGGAAGTGGTTTAAAATAACTCTGACGCTTTTCACTACTCTGACAGTGCGGGTTGCACTGGGCTAGTGTGGTGGAATAAAAACCCAAATTGCCTCTGGATACCTTTTGAGACTGGGATTACGATGATGATATAAAATAACATCTGGCCTGGCAAAACAAATTATAACTTACCGAGCGTAAGTTAACTCCTCATCAAGACTATTTTATGACTTTGGATACAGCCACGCTAACAGGCTTTCTTTACAAACTTACCTTAATCTACATACAATATACATAACATCATTCTTGACAGATTAAAGGTCTATCCACACACATCAGTGCCCGAGCCGACACCATGACGTGCGCCCGTCCACCGATATGACGACGAACGTCGGTCCGGACACGGACGTGTGTGAACGAGTTCATATAAAAAGTACGCAAAGACATTTTGACCGCCGACACCATGACGTGCGCCCGTCCACCGATATGACGACGAACGTCGGCCCGGACACGGACGTGTGTGAACGAGTTCATATAAAAAGTACGCAATGACATTTTGACCTCTGACGGAACACGTCGCTCCAACGTCCCGGGCTCGGCACGGAAATGTGTGGTTCGAGCTTTAACCGTACCAACAGGGAATAACTTCCTGCTGCGAGCTGCAGCACCGACCATGGCCATAGTACACTTTGCACTATACCACCGCTCAGCAGGACGTCGGGCAGAACATGAAGAAGAAGGAATCTATGATCTGAGAGCACTGCCGTTGGAGTCGCGCTACAACGCTAGTTATAAAGTGTTTATGGTGCCACCTTCATAAAGGACTTTTGGCCGAAGGGAATAGTGCATATGAGATTCCGTGAAAGGATTCCTCATATACCACCGAAAGGGCGCAGAACACTATATCTATACGATTACGAGTATGTTTGCTAACATAACCTATTTAGTACTAAGTACGAGTATATACTAGCAAAATTGTAATATATCTATGTATGTTCGTATATAAGGTACGTATTTATGTACAATTTATTTGAGTATAGATAAATATAAAATAATTCAAGATCGACAAGAATCTTTACATTCGAGAAATCCAGGTAAACTCGCATCCCATTTCTGACTAACAATGCTTGTTCACTTCAGTTTTCCAAAGCCACAAAGGATATGTTTATAATGAAACTATCACACGTTACCTGATTTGGTTAAAAATGACTCATCAGTGGGCCTAGACATAAGCTAACAAAAATAGTAAAATACATTTTTCCCGCGGCATGACTGCATAATAAGCTTACGGCTATTGTCTAGACCCATAGTTCAGTGAATTGGACTAATAATGGAACTACAGATACAAAGCGAAAATTAAGTAAATCAGATTATAGCGATAAGTCACAATGTTATTATAGTATTTAGGAGTACCTACACCGATACCGTCTAAATATACTTTCTTCCAATCAACAAATGAAGTATCATCTCTGCCCTAATCCGGTCCATACTCGGTATGCGTCTGTAAATTAGAATCCTGTCGTATTTAAGTGAGTTGTTATAAAGCGTTAATGTATTCGATGGCAGACGGCGATAAGACGTCGCCAAACTCTCCAGATAGTGCACATTTGCATCGCAATGAATATTTCATGTAACGTGCTTTTTAGTTAGTGTTTTTGCTAAGCGACTGCAATTTATTTTTTAAATATTTTGTTTAATCATATTATCTCTATATATATAATAAAATCGTAGGGGTACAAAAATCTGTAATTGCGAAATATTAAGAAAAAAAATACACAGGTCGCCTTAAAATCATTAGCAGAACACGATAGAATAGTTTTTAAAAAAATTGTTTGTTTGTTGGTTTGTTTGTTTGTTTGTTTGTTTGTTTGTCTGTTTGTCCGGAATGATCTCCGAAACTACTGGACAGAATTTGATATGGCTTACACTACAATGCTTAGAATTTTCCGGAAGAACATTTAGGCATTGTTTCGTTTGTTTAAATTCACGTTTTATTTTTAGTGAAAAAATACCATATAAAATTTTCGAATTGGCTTTAGGTAGAAAAACAACATGGCGCACGTGAAATTATTTTGACAAGTCTGTCACAGTACAGAAAGAAGGTATTTTCTTCCACTAAGGAAAGGCAATGGAACTACGCCATACAGCCTGATCTTAAGTAATTGGATTTCGAAAATTGAGAGGCAGGACTGAAGTGTTTCACATAATACAAATAAAATTTTATATTTTCTGTTAATGGCTGTACCCAACCGGATTTCGCCAACAAAATTGTCTTTTTCTTATGTCATACCGTGGTGGTAAGGCAAAAAGATCAAGCCATACAACCAATGTATAAAGCATTTTTTATGATAATACTTATCGAGTGACCATAAGATTTGTAGATTGGTTTAATTCTTGACTAATTTTCACAAAATCGGTACAATGTTTGGAAATATTTAAAATGTTGAAAAATGAAGATACTCTTTTCAAGGTAGTTTGAAAGGTGTTATATGTTTTTACATTAGGACTAAGGAGTCAAACTATTTCATCCATTAAAAACTATTAAAAGTAATAGATTAATATTGATAATTAAAAAAAATATCTGACTGCAATGTTCTGGGTTACGCGTAGAGGGACGGGACGGGACTCTTGATCCTAATGTCTAAAATGACGGATCACATTTTTTTGGATCCACCCAAGGAACATGGATATCGAACGAAGAACCTAAAGAGTAGAACACATTGAACCTAGCCACGATGACTTAATTTGACATGACTGCCGATAAAGTTCGTTTCCAAACCCAGCGATATGCATATCAAATGAAAGGCCTTGATGAGTAGAGCACTATGAACATAGGAAAATCGCCCTAAATTCAACATGGCCGCCGCTCAAATAAAACGGATAAAAGTTCGTTTCCAAACCCAGAAATATGGGTATCAAATGAAAGGCATTGATGAGTAGAGCACTATGAACCTAGCAACATTGAAATAAATTCAACATGGCCGCCGCTCAAAAAAGGTGGATAAAAGTTAGTTTCCAAACCTAGCAATATGGGTATCAAATGAAAGGCCTTGAAGAGAAGAGCACTATGAACATAGCAACATTAACATAAATTTAACATGGCCGCCGCTCAAAAAAGGTTGGATAAAAGTTAGTTTCCAAGCCTAGCAATATGGGTATCAAATGAAAGGCCTTGAAGAGTAGAGCATTAGGTACCTAGGAAAATCGACCTAAATTCAACATGGCCGCCGCTCAAAAAAAAAGGATAAAAGTTCGTTTTCAAACCCAGCAATATGGGTATCAAATGAAAGGCCCTGATGAGTAGAGCACTACGAACCTAGCAACATTGACATAAATTCAACATATGGGTATCAACTGAAAGGCCTAAAAGAGTAGAGCATTATGAACTAAGGAAAATTGCCCTAATTAAACATGGCCGCCGCTCAAAAAATTGATAAAAGTTCGTTTTCGAACCCAGCAATATGGGTATCAAATAAAAGGCTTTGATAAGTAGAGCACTATGGACCTAGCAATATTGACGTAAATTCGACATGGCCACCGCTCAAAAAAGGTGAATAAAAGTTCGGTTCCAAACCTAGCAATATCGGTATCAAATGAAAGGCCTTGAAGAGTAGAGCACTATGAACCTAGGAAAATAGCACAAATTTCAATATGGCCGCTGCTCAAAAAAAACTGATAAAAGTTCGTTTCTAAGCCCAGCAATATGGGTATCAAATGAAAGGCCTTGATTAGTAGAGCACTATGAACGTAGCAACATTGACGTAAATTCAACATGGCCGCCGCTAAAAAAGACGGATAACAGTTGCTATTCAAACCCAGCAATAGGGGTATTAAATGAAAGTAGGCCCTGAAGGGTACCTAGAGCAGCCATGCTCTAAGTGTGTTCCGCGGAACCCTAGGGCTCCACAATACCCCTATAAGGGTTCCGCAATAATTTAGAAAAATCAAAACACCCTCTCTGGTCGTACTTTTATTATGCTTATTAATAAAGAATACACTTTTAAAAACTATTGTTTTATTTTAGGGTTCCGTCAAGTATTTCGCTTTCCAAAAGGGTTCCGTCACCAAAAAAGTTTGAGAACCGCTTCGGGGCCTATTGGATGTTCGATGTTAGATGTTACCTGTGTTTAGTGTCCTTCGAGACCTCGATAATGCAACGATCGTGAACTAACTAACGATAACTCCAAGTTTGTGTGTTGGATGTTAGTCATCACGGCGAGTTTGCTAACCGAACTATGCCAGCAACACTATATCGCACGTTACAAAAACGGACGTCTCAATACATTTTAAGCACATAAATACGTTTTTTCACATTCGTTTTCTGAATGCGGGCATCCGAATGCATCAAATCTATACAAAATACTCATTGACTGCCGCACACGTTCGTTTTTATTACGAACGGAACACGTTCTGTACGTACGTTTAGGTAGAATGGTAGAAATCCCGAATGAGAAGAAACGAACGTCTGCGCTACGTTCACGAAACTCCGTGTCTGTATTCCGTGATCGGATATCGAATACGGAAAACGTATTTGTACAGTAACCCCCCCATTCATGCTATACATTATCTCTACGAAAACCGCCAGTATTACGAGCGACATAAGAACGGTTCAAAGGTCAAACAGTATAGCTTGACAAGGAGCTTACTGTACGACCAGTCAAAATTGACCAAGTTGTCATATCCAAAAAATATATATTTTGGTGTTACCAACACCCATTATAAAATCTAAACTTTATTCGTATACAGTTCTAATTTATTATAAATAATGAAGAAACGTTTATACGAGATATGTATTTTATTATAGATTTTTGGAAGTGATAAAAAACAAGTGTCAGTTTGATATAAGTATGAAAGAAATATTCTAATTTTAAACTAGGATACTTATGAAATACTTAACATTCCCCCTCAAACTGGTACTGCAACCAATAAAACCATGCATAAAATCATTCAACACAAGCATACAACAAACACTTAATCACATACAATACGCAGACACATACCGCTACTAAACTTCTACCAAACTTAAGCCTAGACCATTCAAGCAAATCTTGAACTTGTTTTTACCTAACGGTTTCGTCATTTTTACCTGCCGAGATTGATCAAACAAACCTGAACCATCCTGCCCTTGGCTTGTATTAATTAAACATTTAGTTAAGTGCTTTGCATTGAGGGATTTTGTTAACTTCAGTAACATTATGCATAAGTGAATTACAACCATGTACCTACCAGAATAAAGCTTTTCATTTTGTATCGGACTAAAGGAATAAGTTTGTTTTTTTTCTTTCAACTTTAAGATTTCCCTATATTTCTACAATTTAGCAAGAAAAAGCACTACAATTTAACAACAACATTTATATCAGACTCTAAACAAGTACGGACAAAATGATACCTTATATCAATGTGCTTGGTCCGCCGATGAGTAACAGGATTATGTGCCAACTTAATAGCACTTTGATTATCCGAATACATCGTAATTTTCGGTGAATTTCGTCCAGATAGTTCCTTCGCTAGGCGTCGTAGGTAAACAGCTTCCTTGCTCGCTTCTGAAAGCGCAACATATTCAGCTTCAGTTGAAGAAAGCGAAACGCAGTGCTGTTTTTTTGCATTCCCAACTGATCAAGTTTCTACCAATTTTAAATAGAAAACCACTAAAACTCTTTCTATGTTTTATGTCTCCTCCCCAGTCAGCATCAACGTAACCAGTAAAACCAGCGCTTCCACTGCGTCTATAAACAAGACAATAATCTAATGTTCCTCTTAAATAACATAAAACTGTCTTGGCAGCATTGAAATGCGCTTTACCATAACGCGTATTATACTGACCTAACAAACTTACCGCAATGGCAATGTCCGGTCGTGTATTGCAAGTCAAATAATTTAAACAACCTATGAGCTCCTGGTATGGATAGTCATCCAGGCTTTTAACATTGGCTTCAGCTAATAACTTATGGCAATTCAACTCCATTGGCGTAGCTTTTGGGTGACAATCTGACATTCCAAACTTCAGTAAAACAGTCTCTATATATTTTTTCTGATCAAGAAAAATATTACCAGATGAATCACGCCTTAAACGCATACCAAGACACTGACGAGCTTCACCTAAATCCTTTATCTTAAAATGACTTCTTAAATTATCCAACAAATCATCTTTCTTTTTTATTTCTTTGAAAAATACGAAAAAATCGTCGACATAAAGCAATATAAATAAATCTTTAGTAAAATATATACAATTATCTTCGACACACCGTTGAAGGCCCAATGACAACAAAACGTCATTAACTTTTTGGTTCCAACTTCTAGATGCCTGCTTCAGCCCATATATAGCCTTTTTTAGTAGACAAACTTTCTTTTCATTTCCTACTTCTATACAGCCCGCGGGTTGACACATATAAACCTTCTCATGCAATTCACCATTCAGAAATGCGGTGTTAACATCAAAATGATGAATAAGAAAGTTTTCATCCACAGCCATAGAGAGCAGCAGCCTAATCGAAGATCTTCGCACGACAGGCGAGAATGTCTCAAAATAATCCACTCCTTGCGTTTGAGTAAACCCTTTTGCGACTAATCTCGCTTTATATTGCAAGTTTCCATCTGGGTCGAATTTGTACTTGAAAACCCACTTGTTGCCTACAACTTTAGCTCTTTCAGGCTTATCCACAAGTTCCCAAACTTTTCTTTTCCCCAAGATTTTCTTTCATAGATTGTAACTCTTTTTTCATTGCTTCTTCCCAGCTACACTTGTCTTTTCTGCTGAATGCTTCTTTAACTGTAAGTGGCTCATTTTCAACATTAAAACAAATTAAACCAGAGTCATCTAACTGTTTAAGTCTGTTTCTCAAAGGATACCTAAATTCTTGTTCAGCAGGCAACGGATGCCCTTGAAAGGACGAACTTTCTATTGGTACACTTTGTACATCTGGTACAACTGTACCGACTTCAGATGGCTCAGCACCAAAAGTATCTAAATCACATTTCTACAGGCGGTGACGGATTCTCAAAATTTGTCGTTTCCCAGACAGCAACATTCTCTATAGACTTCTCATGCTCATGATTATCAACGACAGAGACTGTATCAGAAACTTTTAAATTACTGCTGGTACCAGGCTCTTCCGTAGCAATAATCGAACCACCGCAACAATCCTCCAAGAACACCACATCTCGTGCCTTAATCAGCCTACGAGGGCTGTTAGGATCTAACAATCTATAGCCCTTTGTGTTCTCGCAATATCCTACGAAGTAATACTTCTTAGCTTTCGAGTCCCACTTAGTACGCAGCTCTTTCGGAATATGTACGTAAGCACGCGAACCAAAGATTCTCATATGTTCAAGTGATTGTACCTTACCAGTCCATAGTTCCTCCGGAATCTTGAAATCATTGGCACTATGCGGCAACCTGTTTTTGATGTAAACAGCTGTATTGCAAGCTTCCGCCCAAAATTTTTTAGACAAGCCAGCATCCAACAACATCGAGCGTGCCATTTCTGTGATAGTTCGCAGGCTACGTTCCGCAACACCATTTTTCTCCGGGGTGTATGGGACAGTCAACTCATGTCTGATCCCTTTACTATCTAGAAAAAAAGTGAATTGTTGATTACAAAATTCGGTTCCGTTATCTGTACGAAAACGCCTCAATTTCATACCAGTCTCAGTCTCTATAAGCGTCACAAATGATTTGAATGTATTAAATACATCAGACTTACTCTTCAAAAAGTATGCAAATAACTTTCGAGTAAAATCATCAACAATGACGAACATATACCGAGAACCTCCATATAACGTTTCGGACATAGGTCCACAAAGGTCTGCATGGATGAGTTCGAGCCTCTCTGTAGCTCTCGTAGCTACACCTACGCTAAAAGGAAGACGATGCATCTTACCTTCAATACAAGCGGTACAAGGCTGCATTTCTTTATCGCTCAAATTGATACCCGGCAGCTTACGCGAATCATGCAGGTTTACGTGTCCAAGCCGCCGATGCCATAGTTCCAACGAGCTCTCAACCTGAACTGTAGCCAAAGCACCATCTACAACATGAAAACAGTTATTCAACTTATAGATACCAGACACCTCACTAGCAGTAACCACAGGCTTCCCCGCAATACGGCATTCCAATTCTCGATAAACAAAACATCCATCCCTCCTAAAAACAACACACATACCTCGTTCAACTAACTTACTTACGGACAATAAATTCACACGTAGTTCAGGCACAAAAGCAACATCATTTATGGTAGCCAAACCTCCATCAAGATTAACCATAACATTAACCTTGCCCTCACATGACATTTTTTGATTATTTGCACAAGTCACATTAGCGTTGTTATGACAGATCTTAATGTCTCTAAACAAACTTTTATTTGAAGACATGTGTTTTGAAGCACCACTATCAATAAACCAGTCGATCTCCGAAGAAACATCATTAAGTCCTGTGCTATAACAAGAATGCAAAGACATCTCCTTTCCTTTTTTCTCGGTGACGGATTAATGAAGCTCCGGACAATCTGGTCGTTTATGCCCCTTCTTGCCACACTTGAAGCACTTGATTTTGGTAGTTTGCTTCATCTTCTTCATACCAACAAATGCAGAAGCACTAGATTCGCTAGGTTGATGTGAACGCGAAGAATCTTCCTGCAGCAGTTTTTGTCTAACATTCTCCGAGGTCAACTTCATACCTGAGTGCTCTAACGCCATCCTCATAGGCTTATATTCACTCGGAAGTCCTCGAAGCAAGACCACAGCTATCAAGTCATCATTTTTATAGCGAATTTCCACGAACTATAATCATCCAGCCCGTTTAGCTTATTAATTGTCGAAATTGTATTTAGTTTAGGACCCATAACCTATTATAAATAATGAAGAAACGTTTATACGAGATATGTGTTTTATTATAGATTTTTGGAAGTGACAAAGAACAAGTGTCAGTTTGATATAAGTATGAAAGAAATATTCTAATTTTAAACTAGGATACTTATGAAATACTTAACATAATTTATTAACAATTGTTTATTTTAATTCGAAACATGAATACGATAAAGATTATTCTTGCAACTGTGTAGTTCTTTCTACTGAAGAAGAATTTATTATTATCAATAATGTCTCTAAAACAATAATAATACTTAGTGTTTATAGTAATATGTAATGTATTTAATTTTGTGAACTGTTAGAAAAAAAACATTACGAACCTACGAAAATTGTCCTAATTTCGAAATGGCCGATGCTCAAGAAAGGCAGAATAAAGTTGAATAATTATGGAATAAAATGGAGGAAAAAACTAAAACACTGTCTTAAGTATTTTGATGGCGAAATGTAGTTCGCGGGCACAGCTAGTTATTATATAAAACATGGAAACCATGAAGCAGAAATGTATAAATCATTTGCACTAAATATTTATTTCAAGAAGTTTTTGTCAATAATTCTCACAGTTCTTTTACTAGAGACTTAAAAAAAATATGTTTAGTTATATTAAACATAATTTGCCACAAGGTCATTTATAGTAGACATATCAAATGTGAGAGATTGAAATGTTTTTAGTAACGCTGTTAAATTGAAATTTCTGCGTTAGTGTAGAGAATATTGATAGGTATCTAAAGGGCTTAAGTAATCAGCTGCAAAAAATCATACACTGAGCTGCAAAAAAAAACGGGTAGCTATAGTATGTTAAATGTGTCACTTTAATTTAAAATATTAATTTAGTATTTAACTCTAATATTAAAGAAGATACAGAAATGTTCGTTACTGGCAGGTTTTTTGGGTGCACAGTGTAGGTTTCAGAATCAGATACACTTGATATACTATATTTTTGGAGCATTCTACCACTGGAACACCGTTGTGGCATACCACCAGCGTCAGTGGCGCTGCGGACTTGACTGGATTCGATCCTGCCATGTACCAATGTGTTTTTCGTATTTTGAATTTCATCTATACTAATATTATAAAGAGGAAAGATTTGATTGTTTATTTGTTTGTTTTGAATAGGCTTCGAAACCACTGAACCGATTTTGATGAAAGTTGGTATAGGGATAGTTCGAAACCAGGGGAAGGACATAGGGTAATTTTCCTACGGAAAAAAATTCCCACGGGAAAACAAAAATAACGCGGGCAAAGTCGCGAGCGGAAAGCTAGTTTTTTTTTATTAATATGAGCGGCTATGTTTTGTCACTGCGACGTATAAGATCTATTGTGACCGCCACTATTACAGTTCTCCCACAAGCCCTGCATCTTCTAAAAAGTGCAGTATTTTCTTGGGGGATAGGTGCTTGACCTCATCTGGTAACAGTAAGTGTTTGCCCAGATGTAGGCTGCGTTTACGCATTAGTGGTCCACAGTTTGTGAGCAAGTGCATAGGCGTCTCTTCTGCTTCGTGGCAGACTCTGCACTCTCTGCACTCACTCAACCCCATGATGGACTTATGCTTATTAAGGCGACAGTGTCCAGTGAGGGCTCTGACCAAAGTTCGTATGTTGTTCCTGCTTAATCCTCGGATCTGTTTGCAGGTACTACGGTCATAGGCTTTTATGAGTGCCTTAGAGTGTTTAAGTCCTGGCATATGTAGCCACGCCTTGTAGGACTTGTTGTCGTAATGGGTTTCAAGCGTTAGACGGGCGAGGCTTTTGGGTATACCACAGAATGGTTCAGGACCATATTGCGTTCCTTCGGCCCCAGCCCTGGCGAGTTCATCGGCACATTCGTTGACAGTGATTTCCGCATGCCCTGGAACCCATCTAAGTATTACTCTGTTACTGTGTCCCAGAGTGTTTAGCTGCTTGACTGTCTGAGTTTATGTATATTGTGCGGTTGGCTTGGTTGATTCCAAGGTTGGTTTCCGCACATTCTAAGATGGCATAAACCTCCGCTTGGAAGATGGAGGCACAGGTGCCCAAGCTTTGTGAGAACTAGTTATGTATACATTTGTCCGATGCTCCTATGGTGAAGGATAACATCGTGGGGCAACCTGCAAATGTACATTTGCTAAGAAACTCACAAGGCGTATCTGAAGTCGAGCAATCCGCACTGGGCCAGCGTAGTTGACTATGGTCTAAACACCCTAACTAAGATAGGTTCGAGCCCCCCTGTGGAAATTTGTATGAGGTAAAGATATGTTTGGAAAACACAACAGCATCATTTTTTCTTACTTCTGTCATGTCGGAAAAAACGAAAGTTTGGGCCTATAGCAAATATATATATCTTTAATAGAGTTGACCATAACAACACACCTGCATGAGTAGACGAGACGATATTATAAAGAAGTTTTTAAACAAGTAAAGCACGTGAAAGCACACATTCAATGCAAATCGTAAAGAGGTTTCCTAACTCTGGTATTGGCAATTTCACGAAACTAGCTATAAAGTGGGAGTTTGCGCTTAAAATGGTCGTAAACCTTTCGGTGTTATATTGTAGTCTGATATTTGACTGGCAGCCAGACGACGTGACCGAAAACTCAAGTCAGATGTATCACTTAGATTTATTAACTTTCCCGTCAAGTAAGTGGACGCAGTGGTTACGCAATGGCTACGTAAAGTTTTGCTATTTGGAAGCATACTAAAAATCACACATTTAGCAAAGCGAAAATGCTATGTTTTAAGCATGCTAAATGTGCTATATTTTTAGCATTCCAAAAATCTAGTCAACTGTCGGATTCTTTAACCTCATTCGTGTTGTTAAAAAATTGCGTCGCATGAGAATCTAACACGAAAATTGTTGAAGTATACGAAAAACATGAGTTTGAGTGATTTATTACTACAGTGAAATTTACAATATTACTTTTTTAAGAAAAGCTTAATGTAGACATTGCAATTCTAAGTGTAAGCCTTCTTATGTGCTTTTTGAGACAATTCTGATAAAGTATGTACTTATATCGGTTATTTAATAACTCCACAAATGTTCATCATCCACTGAAGCTAAATGTATTGAAAAGCTGTTTTCTTTTCGCAATTTCAAAATTGATCGCATAGAAAAAGTTTAAACGCATTCTGAACACTTATTCTACGAATGTATAAACTTATTTTTGGGGACACTTTGAAACGCATACAATTGATTATCATAATTTCAATTGGCATACATCAATTATGACATAAAAATCAAAAAGCATAGTTAGCCAATTTGACTTTGTCCTCCAAATGACTCCCAAACTTTACTTTAGCAGAAATTTCCACGCTGAGGATCCCAATACCATCGGTCATACGAAGAGTAACTCCCTGGAACAGCTGAGGCACTACAATAAAAGGGTCCTTCATCGCAGTGAACACGTACACTTGTGTCTTCGTAGGGTTGAACTTGACTAAGTTTTTTACACCCCATTCGGAGACTCGCCCTAGAGAGTCCTCGACTTTGGAAACAAGTTTCAACCATCTTTTATGTAACGAAATCCGAGAGACATTCTGGGGGTCGGTATACCGCACATCACCCATACTGTCATCTCTGCAACAATGTGTTCTCAATGGACAACATGTCATTAATATGCAGAATTAACAGTTGGGGAAAGCACCGAACCTTGTGAAATGCCAGCGTTTATGGGCATGGTTTTGGAACAGCAGCCGTCGACGACGACCTTAATGCTCCCACAATCCAATCTCGGGCATTCGAGGGACTCTGCAAATGGATAACCAGCTTCTTGGATGTGACAATCTCACCTTTGCTCCCCAAGGTTTCCGCCCAACGGTCTGTCAGGTAAACTAAAAGATCGCCGTGACGAAAGCCGTACTGTAGGTCACTAATCAGCTGGTACTCTTCTAGGTACCCACTGAAGAAGGCGGGAGTTGATGATACGCTCCATAACTTACTATTACTTTAATTTAGTCATCAATTACTCCAATAATCAATAAGTAACTTTAGTAAAACGTTAATTTAATTATTTATAACTTTTATTAAAATCTTTAATCATTTAGCAGTATCGCGCAAATGCAAATAATTCAATAATAAATAATGTTGAAATCAATTTTAAAAGTAAGCCTGCATTTAATCCACTTAAGTTACGCTGATTATTTGTATGAGTATTAACTACATATGATACTACTACAATAGAATATACTTATTAAAATTAACGAGAAATCATATACAGCCTTATTAAGCAGTTTAGTAAAGGGTGAACAATTTTATAAGAGAGCGGTTTTCTCGGGCGCTCTAAGGTAATAAACACGGCTTATTTTTCGCGACGAATCTCGCAAATCTCAAGACGTATAACGGCAATTAAGAGGCTCTTACGACAATTAATTAGTATAATACGGCAATTTCGAACACAAATCTCTGTAAAGTTCACGAATGAGTTATGTTTGTTCTTAAGAGTTATCATTGCGTTATCGCGGCAATAAAATTAGAGTTCACCTTTTCATGTCGCTCGTCTAAATTATGCTTCGGCTGAGAGTTTCTTTATGTCTTCGGAGTGAAAGGGAGCCAATTAGTGAGTTGCAAGATGACCGTTTTTTGTCGATCTATCTGATGCAATGCAACAGTTTTTTAGAAATTTAATTTTGCCAGTTAGTCGCAATTTTTGTTACGTGATTTACACAATTACACTATATACACATAAAAAATGTATTATTTTAAAGTCGTCGGGTCTCCCATACTAAAAAATGGAAAAATTGCTTTGTATGAAACGAGTACCAAGCTCTATTACCAACAAAAAAATTTAAAAAATATGACGTCACTTCCAAAGCTGCTAACATAGAAATGCTAACCGAAGGGTTGTGCCACTACTCGGGATATATCGATAGTTTGAAAAAAAAAATACCGGTACTTTTTGCTAATTTTTATTCTAAGGTACATTCGAAATTGGGATACATTGGGATTTGCGTGATGAAATAAAACAAAACTATGATTATTATCAAAAGTATAATAAAGATCTTTTGTAATAACTACAAATTTTTATTTTTATTTCCCAACGCTCTGTTGTTGCGCTTTCTTTGCCGAATCTGCTGAAGCTTCTTCCGATAGCTAGTGCAAAAGTACATTCCTTTCATTACGAATTAAAATGTGGCTTAGACGGCGCAGCAGGAGATCAACCATTTTATATTTATGATCATGACACACCTAAGAAAAATCAATATTGGTCAACATCACGGTCATAGTGAATTCTTCGGTCATATTTTCTTTTTCAGCTAAAGGAAGTATTTCTGCAGTTATGTTGTAGAAACTGTAATTACAAAAATACACGTTAATTCACATTAATCTCAATAAACAAAACGAAATTTTAATGAACTTTATGTAAACTTCTTGAGCCGATTCTCAATCTTTTTTCATTACCAGATGTTTGTGTTATCTTCTCTGAAGAATCTGTAAAATACCAAACGATATACCAATATAAGAGATGACATGGTAAAGAGCTAAAATAACTTTAAAAGTTACAATAGTACCTTCAGTAAAATAGCACATTTTTGGATTTTTTGGTGTATTAATCACCGTTGACATTTTTTACACCTGGAAAAATAAAATATAGCAAGTTTATTATTAGCAGTTTTCCTTATCTAATATTAATTTGTCATGTTACAAAGAAAAACAAAAATATCGATAGTCGATAAAAAAATGTCAAGCTCTATTGATACTTGATAGGAATTTTTATAATAAATACCATAATAATATTAGTTTTAAAAAACCTGTAAATCACGAAAAGTAATTTTCTGTTAAGTTTTGTAAATATAAATTAATGTTTACCTCTCTTCATCCAGCGGAAATTTTGCCATGAAAACTCTTTTTTTACTATGTTCCCGACCGGATTTTATTCCACATATTTCACACTTTTTGTAATGCATGACAGTAAACGTTTTATTCAATACTTCGAATACACTAACAACACCAAGATAAACACTGCACATAAGCATACACAACCTAAGATACAATAATATTCAGAGAAATAGAAGCACAAAATAAAATCTTACAATACAACGTCGGAACTCCGGCCGGATCCGGAAACGCCGAGCGAGCTGAGAGAGAAGGTATGATGTTAGAGCAAGACAGCGATAGTCGCCATTATTTTTGGTACGCGTTTCATACTTCATTTTTTTGAATGGGAGTTGCGCCAGCCTGGCCATAACGAAACTCTGCATTTTATCATCTACTAGCTGTCGCGACAGACGTCGTTCTGTCAAAAGCGCTCGAACTGTCAAACGCGCGAACTCAGTCAATTTCATAATATGAGATTAAAAAATATGTGTTCGATTTGTTTAATTTACATCATACAAACCTTGTCTTGACAATAACGAACACAAAAAAAAAGAATTATCCAATTTGGTGCAGTCGCTCAGAAGTTATGCGCGTACATACATTTCTTTATCACAAAAATTTTGAGATTTAATTGCTGTATGGAACCATTGATGGTGCACGGTGATGAGATTGACTCACAATTTGTAATTGTATACTTATAAGTACCAAATAAAGTCGGTTAAAAAACAAGCTTTTCCTTTCCAATTCCTGAAATATGTAGGTACACAAAATAAGCAAGCAAATAACTAATGTCACTATTGCTTCCTAACCCTAATACGTTATATATTATTAAGTTGATGGCTCTTTCCATGAAAATACTGATCTTTATACGCAACGTAACCTTTTAATTGATATTATTGTTTGCAAGAAAAACAAAAGAGTAAACATTCCATAATAGGGTAGTTGACTCATATCAAAATTTATTAAAATATTGTTTATTTCTCACAGTATTTGGCATAAGGTTCCACAATATATCGATTTCAATAAATAACAATGAATGATTACTGTAAAATTTAAATTTGAAAATGCTAGAAATAGTCTTTTTTTATCTCACGCCGTAAACGCTTTGATATCCTGTGGTCAGGGCCGTGACGTCACTCATATAGTAAACAAAGAAATGTCAAATTTGATTCAACATTTCGTCGATTTGCTCATTATTTTGCTCTATTCTTTCCTAAAACTGGCAAAAAAATTTACCAAATCTCCATTATGATATGTGTAAATATCGTAAATTATTTGTATTAATAGCAAAATCAACCATTGATGTTGGATTTGTGAGAGCAGATAGTACAAATCTTCCGAAAATCGACAGATTGATGGTCAGGAGATTCTTTGTGTATCGCTCTAAACAATATAAGTACAGTTTCAATACTGTTATAATGAAGAACAGCCCCCTAACCATGATCGCTTAAAACAATATTAAAACCGCGCTGAGAGCGGGATGGCGCTATACGCAGCAAGAGCGGTGTCTCTGTTTTAATATTGTTTTAACCTTGCTATAAGCGATCATGGTAGGGCCCGAGGTTACAAGTGTACTTGTCAAGATTGGCATGCGGCAGAAGAGAGTTGCAAACATACATTTTTGGTGTGGTTATAACATCACAGTGAGGAGCTATTTTGTACAGCAGTTGAATGCTATTGGATAGAATCCTATCTCTCAAAAGTCAAATAAACACTAAAAGTATTAGTATTTACTTCAAGAGAATTGTTCAAAAGAAATCATCAGGATCATGTGTCAAATACCAGTGTAGTAGGTACTGCAAGAATTTATAAATGAACATAAAAAGAGAAAGATTGACAGTTGTTCATTTGTCAAGCATGAAGAAAATTACTAGGAGGAAAAATATATATACATTCACAGACACAGATTGTGACATATTTCTTAAAAAATAAAAGACCTCTTCAATAAAGCAAGAATAAAGTGCATAGAAAACTAAACCAGGAATCATCAATACAGAAGTGCTCTTTAGTTCGAGCTTCGTTATGAAGAATAACAGCTTCCATGTGCTATAAAGTCAGCCAGTGCATAACACATGATGGTGCTTACGTTAGGAAGATTTTTGGTGAGAAATCTTGCAGACACCTATAATGAAATGTTGATAATAGTTGAAAGATGAAGATTTGGGTTGAAATTTGCAAAATGCGACCTCTTAATTTCTGATTGATACCCTGTAATAGTCGGTTCAACAAACGGTATCCATAAAATTAGATTAATACAAAATTGTCATGCTCTTTTACTGAAGAAAATGGTAATTATCAAAGACGGAAAACTGTGAACAGTATGCTTAACTCAAGTATAGATGCAGATGTTTTGTGCTAAAGCAAAACTTATATACTTCTGTGTTGCTAGCAGTATGTATGTAATTTTGAAAACACTCAAAAGGTGACAATATTAGCTATAATAGGTATTTGTTCTAACAATCTGTATATCAAAAAACTTATTGATCAAATAGTGCCATTTCGGAAACTATACTACATTTTTCCTAAATTATATGAAAGTATTACTTCATAATAAATCACTTTACTATTATTTTGACTTTTATTACCTGCGACATGCCTGCGACCCTAAGGCAATATATGACAAATTAATAAATTTGATCTAACTCTATTCAAACCTATTTGTACTTTTGGAACATATATATTTGAGTAACAATGATAAATATAAACAACAAACCTATAAAATATTATAAATCTTTTAAGGTGTAACGGAAAAATAAAACACATGAATTTCAAATTAAAAAATATAGATTCAACTTAAACCTTTACAAGTCATTATTGTCAAATAAACATAGAACATTTTTTTAGTGAAGAACATAATGTCCAATGTAGTACAAAAATTTGTTATGTCATCTTTAAATGTTAGTTATGTATAAAGTAAAGAAAAAAATTCTTTATATTATTTATTTAATAAGAAGGGTCTTGTAAATTAGGAAGAGCACAGCACACTTCCGTAAGTTGTTCTGAAATTTACCAGCCATGGTGGCCAGCAGGTTTAATCAGTGGAGATATAATATCTTTCAGTTTTACCAAACTGGACCTATTTACTTCTATGGTGCTTTGGTATATGAATACATGAGTTATTTTGTTGACATAATGTTGTTCTAGTTGACGGACCACATTTTGATGTTGTGGCTGAGCATGCACTGCTTTGTATTATGTTGCACAAATTTTACTGCCTTATCAATCTCGTTGTCAAGAGGAGAACAGGGTAGTACACAATAGTTCTCATTAAGTAACCTCTGAAAGCAACAAATTTTAATTAGGTTCTCAGTAAATTCAAGTAAAAGTTGTTTAGATAAATATATTCATTGTTATAAAACTGGGATAGTTTGTATTACATACGTAATTAATAATTAATATTCAATTACATCATTGTTCAATTGGACATTAGTAGGTACATATTCTTTTCTTTGAACATCATCTAGTATCAGTGTATAACTTAGATTGAATCAAATTAGCGTGAATGTTCAAGTTTTCTATCAGTTTTCCGGTCAAGTTAAAATTTGGTTGGTCGGCTGCAGTCAGTTTTCATTCTAACTGAAAGATAAAAATTTAATTAATGATTTTACATACAACCTAAAAACTTCTATTTTGTTTAAGTTGAAACTGAAGTACCTACACAGATTGAGTTATTCATTTATAGTACTTACATTAATGTGATTTTCGCAAAAATACATTTGATTTTCAGTAGATAGTTACAGGATATTTCGCACGTCTATATCACTGGGAACGTCTAATCCACAGCTTTCCTGGAGTCTTTGAAGAGGTAATTCTATATCAGGAATATATTATTCTGTTGTCCCGTTCCATATACAGTTTTACTATTTTGTGATATTGAATAGAAAGCATTGTTTTTTTGAGGTTATTTCGCCTCGGTACTTTGTTTACTATAAGACTGACGTAATTTGATGTATGCCACAGATAATCAACAGACTATCATGGCTGACCGTGTTTTCGGTCCAAAATTGAAAATCTGAATTTAAAATAGATTTTTTGCACTTTTTAGCCATCGAAAAAAATAATATTCATGTGCTATGGTCTAATACAACAATTATGAACATTTTAAGCCCTACTTTAAAAAGGGTCAACTAGCCTATTGCTGGAAACAGAATAATGCTTAATTTTTTGATAGAACTTTAAAATTTGATATTTCTTAATATTATTATTGTTTCCTTAATCGATCACAACAAATGCAGGAGCGCTATGAATAGAGGCGAAGATTGGGAAAAATTCAAAGCTCTTTTTGTCGAAATTCGTAAAAAAATGTTTTGTATTGTGAAAGCTGTACAATAGTGAAGGAGGAAATGAGAGTCTGGGCGCTACGGAGCTCAATTTAACTCGTCCCCTCTGCCACAGTAAAAAAAAATAGAAGCACCGTATCGTAATAGCGGTTTGAAAAAATAATCGGCTAGTTTCGGCTTCCTTGAGCTTTGTCTCTGTTTTTTTGTTTTACAAAGCACGTAAGGAGCTGTTCTAACAATTTTAAAGATTTTTTTTCTTCTGCGTAATATAGACGACGTCATGCAATTCCAACGTCAAATTTTAACGTTAGGGTGTGATCGAGAAAACACTAACACTAAAACCGAAACAAGCCGATTCATTTTCGAAAATTCGATGTATATTATTTTCTAGTGACTTGGTTATTTCTATACATACGCACCGAGTGCGCTTTATATTTATATCGAGTGCTACGTGTCATCACAATCACGACGTATAAAACTTCTAAAGATGCGTCAGGTAGGATAGTGACGGTTTTTAAGGAAAAGTGTATTCATTCGTCGGTTATTTATTTAAAATATATCAAACACTTAATTTTTGCTTTGTCCCAATAATTTACAAAAAGTATTTAAATATAGGGAATTGGTATGGCGGCTCGTTTTATTTTTTTTATTTACACTTTATTGCACAACAAAAATGGTACAATAGGCGGACTTAATGCCTTAAGGCATTCTCCACCAGTCAACCGTGAGGGCAGAGCAGTAAATTTGAGGCGGTGCAAGAACAATATAAAAAGAAAACTTGTAACAAACTCATTTTGACAAAGATAAACAATAATAAAGATATGTAACTACACACACCATTTCAAATCAATCCTCTCATCGCAAAATGTTAACAAAATTTTGCACAGCATTTGATTTTTAATTAACCTGATAGACATAAAAAAATGAGTCATGTCTATTGTGATTGGGTATCGTAAGCTGTGCCGAAAGTATGACCGCACAACACGACACGATTCGCCGCTTTAGTGAGTTAGAACTAAAGAGACAGCTGAGAGGGGCAATCACACAATTTACAACATTCTAACTAAATCATAAACGTTTCTGTTTCAACACATTTTGACAGCACTTTGACAGCCGTCAGATGTCAAAACATGTGGGAATGGTACCGATTTGGTTTTGGTTAAAAGGTTCGTAAAGATAGCGATGAGGCCTCTGCTTAAGTTGTATCATTGCTCACACGGGGTCTGAGTCGGCATACTTCTCTCGTTTCACTATGCCTCAATCCGCCCGCCCATCGCACGCTTTGAACGCGCGTTGCGTATGCAATACAAGGAACAATTACCCTCGAACGTGCACACGTTAGTAGATGAGTAATTTCGAAGTAAAATTAGTCCAACTACATTTTGTAGGCATCTAGATTAAATTGTTTTGTTCTTGTCAATGTCTCATGTAAAATGTTAATTATTTTTTTTTAATGTATCTGTGAAGCAGGAGGAAGCAAGCAATTTATGATATTTTGTGATAGACATACGTTACACTGATGTTCGTCGCCACTTTTTTTTAAAATAATTTACTATTAAGCAGTTGATTGATTGATTGATTTATTACTTGAGGTGGTTTTATCAAGTATCTATGTGATTACTAGTTCAACAATTTTATTTATGTGACTAGTTAGCCGCGTTTGACTAATGAGAAGCCTTATTATTTGCCTAACCGTTTTTTACTCGCCTTAAAGGACGTCATTCCAAACATGCTAAAACAGACCTTTTTCAAATGTAATCAAAATAATGAAGCAAAAAATCAAAGATTGATGCTTGCAGCTCAAAAAAACGAAGGTTTATAAAAACTTTCAGTCCCTGTTTCACCCTTAAAGAGCCAGGCCAGTTCATAATCAGACAAAGAGATTGGTGTTAGACCCTTCAGTGTGAAAAAATGATGTGGAATTTTGCTCCACAAAAGAATCTGTAGAACTTATTACCTTAAAAATAAGGTTCCATGTTATCTATTTCGAAATTTTCTGATTTATTATTTACAAAAAATATATAAATATATAGGTGACACGTTTTTTACCTTAAACGGTTTTATTTAAAATACTATTTAACAAAAAATAAAAACAGAGTTCAAAAATACAAAAGTCAAAAATAATGTAAAAACACCAACATCACATTTTTATGTTGAAGTGGATCGATGATAGTGAATTAAAATTTGGCACCGACTTCAATATTTTGAAGTCGGTGCCAAATTTTAATTCACGTAGTGCTATTGCACGGAACCCTATATTGCGTTGCACGTGGCCTGAAAAGCACTTGGCCAATTTTTTATTTGCATTAAAATTTGTACAAAGTCCGCGCACACATATTCCTATGTACAGTACAGAGCGTTTGCTAATGTAATATACGGGAATGCTCGTATCCCGCAGCTTTGAGGTACGCTCCGCTGAAATTTAATGTTACGCTTGTGTGCAACCCTTTGAAGGCTATATTAACCGCTATCTATTAACATAAAACCCATACCACCACCTAAGCTTCTAATTAATTACTGGCCGAATGTAAAGTCGGTGAGTTAGCCGTAAGGTTTTTCATGTAAAACATTAATGTAAGAAACAAGACTCTTTTATTACATTGGTATTATTTGATACATAAATTAAATATTTTATTTTATTTAATATGAGCTGGGATACAGATTTTTTGTTTGTAATTAAAAAAGAATGCGTTCATTAATTTCAATATCATCATCATTTCAGCCAAGAGACGCCCACTGCTGGACATAGGCCTCCCCCAGGGATCTCCAAACCGATCGGTCCTGCGCCTCCCGCATCCAGCGGCTTCCCGCGACCTTCACCAGATCGTCGGTCCATCTTGTGGGGGGCCTACCAATGCTGCGTCTCCCGGTACGTGGCCGCCACTCAAGGACCTTTCCGCCCCAACGGCCGTCAGTCCTGCGAGTTATGTGTCCTGCCCACTGCCACTTAAGGTTTTCAATTCTTTGGGTTATGTCGGCGACTCTAGTTCTTCTACGGATCTCTTCATTTCTGATGAGATCGCGTAGAGAAACCCCGAGCATAGCCCTCTCCATTGCCCTTTTAAGTGACATTGAGCCTTCTGATGAGAACCATTGTAAACGGGTACCACGTCTCAGTTCCGTACGTCATTACAAGCAACACGCGCGAATTGAAGACTTTCGTCTTAAGACACTGCGGTAGATTGGCCAAGAATATGCTGCGTAGCTTCTCGAACGCTGCCCAGCCAAGTTGGATTCGTCGATTTACCTCTTTCTGGAAGTTGGACTTACCGAGCTGGACTATTTGTCCCAGGTAAACATATTCGTCAACAACTTCCAGTGTAGAGCCGCCAACCTTTACAGGAGTGGGTACTACATGGGAATTCACCATGATTTTGGTCTTGTCCATGTTCATTTTAAGACCCACTTGTTGAAAAACTCTACAGAGGTCTTCGAGCATTGTGCCTAGATCTTCCACGGTCTCAGCCATAACCACGATATCATCGGCAAAACGAAGGTGAGTCATGTACTCGCCGTTTATGTTGATGCCGAGTCCTCTCCAGTCCAAAAGCTTAAATACATCCTCCAGCGCAGCTGTGAACAGCTTCGGCGATATAACGTCACCCTCTCTCACACCTCGCTGAAGTCGTATTGGTTTCGAGTTCTGGTCCTGAAGGAGGACTGACATAGTGGCGTTTTCGTACAATGACTTCAATACTTGGATGTACCGGTAGTCTACTTGGCACCTCTGGAGTGACCTCTGAAGTGAGTAATTTCAATATAAATAGTTTTAATTTTTACGTTAAAAGGATGTTTGCCGGACAAATTGCCGGCTGATTTACGAGAGAGCTCATCGGTTGACTCTTTTAAGAAGAGATTTAAAGAGCACTTTCTATCTCTTGGTGTATAATATTTATATGTATATATATTATATATGTATTTATGTATTTATAGTAGATATTAGTTATTATGTGTATTCTGTAGTTTATAATATGAAATAATTTGGTTTAAAATATATTGTGTAACGTAGTTTAGGTATTTCTTGTAGAATATATTTATTTGTTCTTTTTTTTTTAGTGCATAGTACATTCCCGCAATAGCAGTCTCACTACACCTGTTAGGGTTGGCTGTCAGAGATCTCTACCAGAGATAAGCCCACCTATTTACAATATTTCATTTAACCAAATTTAATTGTTTATGTGCAATAAACAATAAAGGATGTTATCGTTTGAATGATTTGGAAAAACATGGCCTTTAAACCTTCTCAATATTTGTTCAGATTCTTACTCATTAACTGTGCATTGCGTCGGTATATGTCACTAAGTATATATATTTAACATAATTATTATTTATAAATATCAAGAATTTATTCATAAAAAATTGAAATTCAATATTACTAGTCTCCTCAGGCATTGTACATTTGTTATTTATTTATTTAAAAAGTCATTGTAATTCTCGTTGGCTGTACTATCACGCCGCCTGATCACCTCTATGCTCATTTTCGTTTGCACTTGCGCTCTCTAGCCCCACCCCGTGGACCTCGAATAGACATGGAATAATCAAATAAAAGATTCTTCTTCGGCCTGCCGCCGAGCCGCCGAAGAACCCCCCAACGCCGATTAGAGAGAGAAAGAGTATTTCTTTTCTAATAGGCCCAAACTTAAGGGGGCGTAGCACGGCGCTTCCGCACGATTCAAGCGAATAAATTTTTAAATGGTCAGGCGGAAGTGCTCGCGATAGTACATACGAGTATAATTGGAAACCAACGAGTGTGGAATGCGGCAAAGTATGAACCATTTCTTATCTTACCTTTCCTTTCTTACCCTTCTTATCATACCTTAAAGATTTTCAGACTCGCGTTAGTTCTAAAAATGTGACTTTGCATTTCCTTTAAAAATGATAAATAAATTGAAAAAATGAATAAAGAAAACATATTCGTGCCCGAGACGAATTTTTTTATTGATTTATTCATTTTTTAAATCCACATCTAAAAAGAAAATTCTGAATCATGGTATACCTATAGTGATCATGAGTGCAAAAAGATCCCTCAATGGATCTTTCCAATGGATCTTAAGTAGCCATCGCCAATATTTCGAAAGAAGATTCAATATTCTTTATTAGAAACCAGTTTCTAAAACAGAATTATTCTTCTTTATTAGAAACCTGTTAAAAGAAAAAAAAATGTTTTCGAAACTGGTTTCGAATCATTAGTCTCGAAAGTGGCCGAAGCCGTAAAGAATTATGTCCCTGTAAAATGTGAAATTTAAACTTAAAGTATATTGCTATAGGTAAGGTATCTTATTTGCTTTTCAAATTAAGTCCCTAGACAAAGCTAACAAAATGCTTGTAATCGGTAAGTTTTTTAACCAATCCTCCTAACTTATGACTTTTACCAGACTATAGTGGAGCAAAATATTATTCCGCTGAAAACTTGCACATTTAGCGCACAAAAGCACGACACAATTTTATTTCACTTATCTAGTTTTGCAAACATCGCATTCTCTTTTCGTTGCATGAAACTCATAAATGTTAAGGGCGGAACACACGCGCTAGGATAAACAATCTCCGGCAAAAACTAATTTATGCAGCTCCGAGTAAGGAATGAGGGAGGCTCTTTTATGTTTTCGTAAAGGCTTATCATAAAAATTACTTTTCGCATTAACATGTGAGCGCCGTTTGAAGGGATTGGTCGGGAATCGCTTCTCGCTCGGCTGAAGCTTTATCTCATGCGTGACAGCTTTATGAATAAAAACTCGATAGGTAATGATACTTTATAGTGGTTCGTCTAATCGTTACGTGTATGGGGTAACTAAACATTTTTGAGTTTTCCACGTGCTAAGTTCGTACTGAAATACAACACAAATTTAAAATACGATTTTTTAAATTTTCATTGTTCTTATTTTTAATTTATTTGTTTATTTTAAAGAGAATTCATGTTATTTAAATATTATTATCACAAATAAAAATAATAAAAAAACGGCGGAAATCAATTTAATAATATTTTTTTAGGTTTCCGTACGTCGAAAGGAAAAAGCGGAACCCTTATAGGATCACTTTGTTGTCCCTCCGTCCGTCTGTCTGTCTGTCCGCCCTTTTTCTCAGGAACGCGTGCAGGTATCAAGCTGAAATTTATATCAAATACTCAGGTCTACTGTCCCTTAGAGCTGTGAAAAAATCGCGAATATGCCGCGAATTTCCGCAAATTTTGGACACTCGCAAGGGAATCAAAACCTACAGAATACTTCCCTGAACTCAGAATCTTGAAATTTGGTATGAAGTAACGTCTTACAGCACAGATAAAGGAAAAATTGTGAAAACCGTAAATTTTTAGTTACATCATATAATAAAAATATATGGGTGAACTTTTACTTATATACCTACAGGTTTGTACGGAACCCTCGTTGCGCAAGTCCGACTCGCACTTGGCCGGGATTTTATGCTTGTTTCTGACGTTTTTGTCTACTGAATTAAATGGCGTCGAAAACAATTTATTAACTTCATGCTTAAAGTCTAAAATTTCAGGTAATAATATTTTAATCATAAATTATAACTCAGAATAAATTTACTATCTAAACACTCATACATAGAAAAGATTCAAATGAAAAACGAGAAAATTTTCATAACCGTCAAACCTTATTAGTTATTTGCTGTAAAACTTAGTTTAGACATCCAATTAGGTGTGATAAAGTATTTTATTTACGGCCATTTTCAATGACATATCCCCAGCTGATGTCCAATAACCGTTATCTTCCATTGGTTGCTAGGCAACATCCAGGCATTGTAATAGATTTAGAAAAATCAAATTGAATTTTAAAATATTTATTAATTGGATTACCAAACAGTTGTTACACTTATGATCATCCAATCTGCGTAGCAGTTTGTTGGCAGGAAAATACACCCCCCCTCACCCCGTATTTAGCAACAAACTATTATATTTAGCATCTGAGTATTACACATTTTGCGTAAAATTGCAATTATCTATAAACTGATTTTATTTATTTATTCACAACATTCCACAGCTTATACTAAAACAGTAATTGTCTAGCTAGAGTCAAATTTACTTTATTATTTGCCAATTATCGAATCTCATTTTGTTATTTTAAAATAAATTACAATGTAAGTAGGTAGGTGCAAACAATGAGCTAGTTATTGCATTATCTTCATTAAAATACAATAGGTAGTTATATGTATAAATGCATGTCATGCATTGTATAATTGCATGATTAGTCATTAGTCACATTTTTTATCAATATAGCCTACATTTAAAAGCACTTATTCACGTCATAAAAACAGAAACGAACATGAGTTTGATTTTAAAAATACGTCTATGTAGAAATGAAAAATGAAAAAAATATTAACTATTACTAGTTAAAACCATCGCCTGTATTAACTGCATTAACATGTAGCATTGCCAAAAATGTTTGTCTTCGACGAAGTTTTGTACCCTTTAATATGCTTTAGCAATATGATTTTTGTTTTAATTTGTTGTTTAAATTGTGTATCCATCATAATTAAGTGTTCGTTAGTTTTACAATAAAATACTTATTGTAAAACCTTACGATATTCCCTATAAATGTATTTTTACTCTTTGCAAGTCGTAGATTCGGGACCACTAATTTATTTTAGCTCCTAGTATTCAAATCCCTAACGTCAAAATTATTTTTAAATTTAAAAATAATTGTGACGTTAGGGATTATTAGGGATTTTGTGGATATACATTATATTTTTATAAATGTAGAGAGAGACGGTAATGTCAGAATATCAATTTCTTTGAATTTATTGCTTAAGGAGATACGAGGCTTCATTTTATACATAAATCGAACAGCCCGTTTCTATAATATAAAATTTTTTTCGACGTCAGCTGCAGATCCCCACAGTAAAACACCATATGATATGACACTGAAAATACGCAAAGTAAACCATTCTTGCAGTCGTCTCATCTGTTACGAGTAAGTTTCTAATTGTCTTTTACCGCATTTGTAGCCTAACTCAATTTATTTGCCAAAATTACTAAATATAGCTTCCATTGTAATTTAGACTCTGTATTTATACCCAAGAAGTTAGTATTATTAATTATTTCTAAATTATTTCCATGTAGTTCAATATTAATGAGACATTTTTTATTTGGGGGCAGGTATCTAACACCTTTAAATATTTAAAGAAAATCAATGAGAGACTTCTTTTAGAGCGTTATTTATATGCCTTTCACTATGTTTAACATTTAAACTATCTAAAGAAACAATTAACGAAGTATAGTCTGCAAATAATACGATATCCGACATATACTTCACCATGAAAGGAAGGTCATTTATATAAACAAAAAATAAAAATGGCCCAAGAATCGATCCTTGTGGTACTCCAATCACAACCTATGAACCATCCGAGACAACCCCCTTTATCCCAATTTTTGCAATCTATTCGAAAGATGCGATTTTATCACTTCTAAAGCAACACCACAAATACCATAACAATTTAACTTTTTAATTAAAATCTCATGATCAACGCAGTCGAACGCCTTGGAAAGTTCACAAAAAATTCCTACTGAGTCACACCTTTTTTCTCAATTTTTAAAAGTTATTTATTAATTTAGTCCCTACATCCGTAGTTGATAGTCCTTTTGTAAATTGATTTTTGTGCAATATTTTATTTGATCTATTAGCTAGTCTTGTTTGATCTAAGATATTACAAACAACAACTTATAGACAAGATGGTAACAGTGTTTTATAAATTATCTTTTAATTCGCTAAGCAGGTTTGACAAGTTTATTTTTAAAGGATTCCTTACTTTCACATTTTTTATACTAAGTGGAATATCATTGTAGATTTTAGGTACAAGATATGCCCTAACCCGTTCACCGTAATAATTAAATCTTAACAAAGATACCATGACCAAAGAAAATATTGTTGTGGCGGAAAGGTCCTCGATTAGCTACCACGTACAGGGAGACGCAGCGTTGCTTAGTAGATCCACACAAGACACTAATAAATATCACAGGATACCGCCAGATGCAAGCATTGCGGGACCAATCGACCTATGAGGACAAACCTTATATTAGGTCCTTACATATGAAATTGGCGTTTTGCCGTACTGACCACTTTGATCTCAAATATCTCCTCTATGGTTAGGAATTCCAAATTCAAATTTATACAGCTATTTACTCATGTATTTGTATTTCGAAAATTATAATTCACTTGTTTTTTCCTCAATTGTTTTTTTTTTTGTCTTTGCGTCACTCAGTTTACAAAATGGAAAACTTGAAATATCGCGTTATTTACGAGTACGAGTTCCACCGTGGCACCAGTGCTGCAGAAACGGCTCGAAGGATTAACGATGTGTATGGCGACTGTGCCGCAAAAGAAAACACAGTGCGTTTTTGGTTCCAACGTTTTCGTTCTGGAAATTTCGACCTGCAGAACAAGTCCCGTGGACGGCCGAAAACCAAAGTTAATAATGAAGAATTAAAGGCTATTGTGGAAGTGGATCCATCGCAACCGAAACGTCCGAGTTAGCTGCAAGCTGCGGTGTTAGTGATAAAACTGTTTTAATCCACTTGAAGCAAATTGGGAAGGTGAAAAAGCTTGAAAGATTGAAACAAACGAATTGAGTAAAGCAAATCAACAAACGCGCGTAAACTGCTGCGTTGCATTACTCAACCGGCACAATAATGAAGGGATTTTAAATCGAATCATTACTTGTGATGAAAAATAGATCCTGTACGATAATCGGAAGCGCTCATCGCAATGGCTGAACCCTGCCGAACCAGCCAAACCATGCCCCAAGCGAAAATTGACTCCAAAAAAATTACTTGTGAGCGTTTGGTGGACTAGTGCTGGTGTCGTTCACTACAGCTTTCTTGAATCTGGCCAGACGATTACGGCAGATGTCTATTGTCAGCAACTGCAAACCATGATGGAAAAGCTAGCTGCTAAACAACCGAGGCTGGTCAATCGCTCAAGGCCACTGCTGCTTCATGACAACGCTAGACCACACACTGCACAACAGACGACTACCAAATTAGAGGAGCTTCAATTGGAATGTCTAAGACATCCACCGTACTCTCCGGACCTTGATCCAACAGATCACCATTTTTTTCGAAATTTGGATAACTTCTTGAAAGGGAAAAAAATCAACTCCAATGGGGCAGTCCAAACCGCCTTCAAAGAATTCATTGATTCCCATCCGAATGGTTTTTTCAGTAAAGGGATCGATTGAACTACCTTTGAGATGGCAAAAGTGTATAGATAGCAATGGTATACTTTGATTGAATAAATATATTATATAAAAAAATATTGACTTTATGTTCCTCCCATACAAAACGCCAATTTCATATCTAAGGATCTAATATATTAAATAATAGGCGTATCTCGGCTGTAAAAATATTGGACTGCTTAAAAGATCGTGCAAGGAGCTATCATATTGTTTGTTCCTTCTGGGTTATCCTTGTTGCTTATTACTGAAACAATGATTTGAATATTGAACAAATAATTGACATCACAAGTATGTTGCTGCGCCGATATTTATTGTTTATTTATTTCTGTCTTGAGTTCGTATTCAAGGCCTTTTTCTCTTCTATCAATTGACAAGCAATAAAATCTTATTCAGTCATCAAATTTGAAATTAATTGAAATATTTTAACGATCCAAGTATGAAACATTTTAACAGAGAATGAACTGTGTACGATTTATCCGCAAAAAATCAAATCAGTTAGCGATCACAGTTAAGAAACCCCTTATGACGTCACCCCAATTCACAGATCGTACTTTTTTCTCGCATATGCACAGGTTTGATCCAGCTCAGCCCCTCATATTCCTTTGATTATTGTGTTACAACCGAAACGAGGACAGGAAAAATTGTTTACTGTGCACTTTTGTGACACGCTTAGGGATGTGTTTCGTGTATCCGTAAAGGGACGATATCCGTTATGAATCAGTAATTTTACTTCGCATTGTATATAATAACAATAAGACTATTCTTTTTTACTTAACATTACTTTTCTTTCGATCACGTCATATTTTGGTAGGTTGATGTTCCTACATCTAAGACTATAAACAAAGAATGTTATAATATAATAATGGTATCAATTCAGACCCACAACTTAATGAAATAAACTAATTTGACAGGATTAAAACTATTGCCATCTTTCTTTTTCTTCTAAAGAATTAAAAGTATTGGCTTTATTTTTAGACCTGTCAAATTAGTTTTGTTTAATCAAGTCGTGTGTCTGAATCGACACCACTAACTCTTGAAAGCTTTTAGTACTTACTTTTTGCTGTAAAAAGCTTTCCACCCAGGAATATTTTTCCACCTCATAGAGAACCGACTAAGCAGCACTATATATTGTGGACAGCAGACAGCTCACTGGAGGGACACTGATAATGCTATTGATCCCTTGCATCCATGGATCACAAGTAATACGCCAATCATCCCTATAGATGCCGACTTTCCGATTTTCCGGGGTTTGATTCCCACTGGTGGCAGAATTTTTTCTGCTCGGTTTGGTTGGTGGTAGGGCTTCTGAGCCCGACTGGCTAGCTACCACCGTCTTACCTAAGTTTGTCGCCATAATAACAATGTTTATAGCATTGTTGCGTTCCGACAAATTAGATGTAAGATAGCCAGTTCCTCAGATGTTGAGGAATCCAGGCGGAACTTGCTCGGTCACTTACCATCAGGTGAGATGAAAGCCAAGAGCTTCCCCCTGTCGTATGTAAAAAAATACATTAATAAAAGTTATGATAACCGCTTCAGGAAGGAGTTCATGATCTGTCCATAGCAATATGAAAGAGTTATAATTCTCATACCTTACAGAAAATAATTGGAGAATTACTAATGTTAAAATCCTTCAGCGATTACTATTACTGAAAATATCAGAGCAAAGAAAATTGATTCCTTCCAGTAACCATTTCCTTTCGGATCGTAAGACGTATTTGCTCGTTTTGAAATAGGTATCCATTTTCATAAATTAATATACGGAAACAAATACAACATATCCGTAAACATCCCTAGTGACGTGTAATCTATTTATTGTCAGTGGGTACGTAATGAACGATATTTTGCATGGCCGGCGATATAAGAGTTTGTGCTTGTTAAAAACTCCGGATATGACTTTTATCATTTGCGTACGCTATGAAATATTGCGTTTAGGGAACGCACTGGAACATTTTCATTATTCATTCTTTCTGTGCATGGTTTGTTTACGTGATTTGTGTATGCTTTACATAACACAGTCACAGAATAAGACGTACTAAAGTAACACAGTGTACAGTTTGATTTATTGACAGGCGGCTATAAATTGTATCACATTTATATTTTTAATATATTTAACCGCCTTCACGGTCTAGTGGTTGTGACCACCGGGTGATGATCAGGAGGTCCGGGGTTCGATTCCCCATGGGGCAGAAGTTTTTCTGTTCAGTTTGGTTGGTGGTAAGGCCTTTAAGCCCTCCTAACTAGTTATCACCATAGCGTGACGTCACACTTGCATGCTAGCTACTCCTAATGCTAATGTAGTATATTTATATATGTTTTTTAAAAACATCTTTTGGAAATGAAACTCATTCTAACTGTGCCATAACACGTTTCAATTATGTGCGCCGTAGGCGACGAATGAATTGTAGATATGCATAAAATCGAAGAAGCAAATCCCGAGCTGTCTTAACCAAAGCCTTCGACATCGCCCACCGAGAGCAACGCACGATGAAAATGAGCAATTTCGCCGTGAGCTAAAAACAAATAAATGTCAATCCTCAAAAACAAATCGTCGTAAGCACACGTGCTCCTTGGGGAGACTCACAAAGGGAAGCAATTTGACAAAATAAAAAACTGGATATTGCCATCTGCGAGAAACAAATGATACGGGAAGTACTTAAATCACAAGCATCGATGCGAGATTGGAAATTTGCGCAATGTTGTTGAGGATATGGGTGGGACCGAGAAATTATTTTTTCTTGAAAACAATTTATGTACTTACCTACAATCGTTTTATAATTATTCACTTTTATTACAATGCGAGGCTGCGATGAGTGTACAGGTACACGAAAAAATATATTATTATCACCTTTATTTTAAAATCAAAAAGGTGATCAAATCGTGATTCATCATCATCATCATCACAGCTCATACATGTCCCCACTAAGGGGCACGAGCCTTAGTCAAACCATACAGTGCGGATTGGTTGACTTCACATACACCTTTGAATTACTTCGCAGACTCGCAGATGTATTCAGGTTGCCTCACGATGTTTTCCTTCACCGTAGGAGCGTCAGATTGTAGCGTTGTTAAACTGTACATATGAATTCAGTGTTGTTGAATATATTTATCAACCGTTAAATTTAACTAATAAAAAAAATAACACATATATTCAGAAAATATTTTCAACCATATCGAATAAAAATATTCATTCAATTCAAGTTGATTTTAACACGAGAGTAATTTTAATTCGTATAGATAAATGTCACCGACTGATAAAATTATCGTAATAAATAATATCAATCACAGACCAAACTAAAAAAAATATAGACCGCCACGGTGCTAATAAAAATATAATTTAACTAGTTGATTTCATTCTCCCTTTAAAAGCCTTAGGTAAACCTTAGACTCATGAGTAAAGCTCAAATCAACACAATTCAATCAATTAACAGTTCTCAATAGATAATGATAACATTGTTAAAAATAATATTAAAATATCATATTTGAGTTCTCACATTATGTTTGTTTGCTCAAGTGTTATTACTCTTAATCTCATGCGTAAGCATTTTACTATAAAACGAAACAATGAAATCATAACAGAAATTACCCATGATAAATAGTATTGAAAAGTCCATAAACTTACTTCATAAAATTTTTATTTGTCGAGTTTAAAACATTCAGCAAACGCAACGCAAAAAATAGTATCAATGCCATAAATACAGATTTGCCATTGCGTCAACATTATAAATCACAGTTACACATATATTCACTCAGTAATAGGTTCCGCATTAAGAGACTCAACATTAAAACTGCACTCTACACAAACGGGGAAACGTAGTTGATTAATATAAAGGAAAATACAAGCGGAACCATGGAAGTGATAAAATTGAAGAGTTATAGTCGGCTGGATCACTATCGAAATTGGTTTCGATAAAATTTGCTTAATGTTGCCCGAATCGACATAAATTGGAGTAATTGCGGACTGAATGTTCCACTTGACTTAAATAATTTGCTTTGGAAAATCAGTTTCTGCTCCTTTTTATTTTTCGTTTAATAGATGTTCTATGAACGACTCCTTACCCGTCTCCGTGGTCTAGTGGCTAAGATAATTATGCTCTGATCTAAATGTCCGGAGTGCGATTTCCCACGGGGGCATATATTTTACTGCTCGGTGTAGTGTTAAGACTTCTAACCCCCCTGGCTATCTAAGCTACCACACCACCGCCTTACCTATGTTTGTAGTCATAATATCAACGCCATTAATATTGTTGGGTTACAACTAGAGGTATGATAGCCAGCTCCTCAGTTGTTGAGGAATCTGATACATACATTGAGGAGGTGAGATGAGGGCCAAGAGATACCCTGACGTATCCTAAAAAGAGTCATTGTTTTACTTGGCTTAGCTTTATAAGTTTTTACAAAAGTTAATGATCATCAATTTTTACTTACAAAATAATCTTTCACACGTTATTGTATTTGTATTCTGACATTTTTCTTTTGAGAGGAGCTTAGTGGAGCGAGAGCTGGTGCGTTGGCGGCTATTACCACAGTTTGACAATGCATTGTTAAACTGTGCTCTTACTAAGACAACTTAGAGCAAGGTTAAAACAATATTGAAACAGAGACATCATTGTTGCAGCGTATAGCGCAATCTCGCTCTCAGTGAGGACTCACTACAATTTAAGCGATCACGGTAAGTAGGCAGGTGGCAAATATAGGTGTAACCGAAAATCGGTTAAGAGGATAACTCTTAGTACCAAGTTGTATAATATTCATTTCTTTTTAAATATTCTTCTCACACACGTGAAACAAACTGGTAGTGAAATATTATAGAGTTGGGATTCATATTTCTTGTGATTTGCCACTAAAAAGATCCTCTGTTTAATTTCTAATTCAAACAATATGTAAGATTACAAGGTATTGTAATGCTTATTTTCAATATGTTCTATAGCTGAATACTCGCCTACACATTGCTTAGGTACCTACTGATAAAACAAAATATCAAAACAGTTCTAAAAAAGAGATTCCAACTTTAGAATACTCCAAGTCTGTTTCATTGGCTGCACTTTATTATGTTCCAAGTGACATATGACAAAGGAGCGTCGCCTCATCACAGGCAAAGTTCTCGCATTATTCCAGCCAAAACTAAACTCATAAAGTTTATGCAGTGACAACATATTTTAGAGACGCGAGCCTTCTATTAGACTGAAGGATGATCGCCGAATCCCCCTTTTCGCGGAAATTTAAACTTGAGCGCGTCGGTATTGCGAAAGTTTTTGGTCCAACGAGTGTACAGCGGAACGCTTTCAAAAGAGTGATAGTACGGGGATTTTTTCGATCCACCCCGTGGATTAAGTTCACGCACGGAGATACCAATCAGCCTTTGAGGGACTTTTAATGGATATATGAGTCCATCTCGGATTTCGGAGTTAGGGTTTCACCTTTCGTGTCACGGGGATTTTTATTTATTTTTCTTTGTATAAATTCGTGTGTGGGTTACAGCTAAAATACTTACTTATAAATATAAATTAGTATAATGAATATTATTGCACAGCATTAATCCACGAATTTTCTTATTGAAGGAAATCTTAATGAATTCTAATTTGTTTCAGTATTTTAAAAAAAACTTGAGAACTACATATAATAAATGAGGCAGTGACGTACTTTTGCGAAGTAGGCGTTTTGCGGAAAAGCCCTATTATATGGGTATATGCTACCTTATCAACGATGTACTTATAAAAAGCACTATTATTAAATGTCTGATTACATGACGGACAAAAAGCTTGGGTTTGAACTCATATTATTGCAATATTTAGTAATATATTGCGTTTATTGTTTGTTTACATAGACTGGTTCTTGTTCCTCACTTTATTATGTTATTGTAATAAAATATTATATTGTCGGTACCTAATTAAAAAGAGAAGGTAAAAAAATTGACCTTCCGAGATTCTTGCCTGTTATTCTCGAGACGGGTCTCCCAATTTCCGAACAGCTATGGTCAACATTTTTTTCATTTTGTTGTTAATTATTGTATTTGCGTACTCGTACATCTTAATTATGGTCGGAGTGTAGTACATGAATAAAGTAATTATTCGCAAATATTATTAGTAAATTAGATTTTTTACAAATTTTTGTGTGTTTTTGTTTGACGTCAATAAGTGCCAATAAGTTTCAGTTTAATGACCTAAAAACGGTGCAGTGAAGTTTTTTCTTAAAAGACACAAACAAGAAGCTATCAAAAGGCGATAAGTTGTTTTACAAATATTAAGATCTTTAATAGAGCATAGATGCATTTCTCATTTTATATATCATTTTACGCCAGCAAACCTGTGAATTTACACTATTGCTTCCGATTTCCTTTTATACCGGCAAACTCATGCATGTACTTGTACACTATTGCTTCCGATAAAAGGAATATAATATTCTATGTTCAGCTGAACGTGGCTGTAACGTCTGGTAGCATTTTACGATTTGTCTCAAATAATCTGTATTCATCCCTTGTACAAGTTGTAAAAGACAAGCTTTGCTCTGTTGGGTTACTAGGAACTCCGCTGAGTTTGTTACTTTGTTAACTAGCTAACAGAGTCTGTTTATGGAGAGGAAGTTTTATTGTAAAGGATTTGTAAGTTTTTGTGTACCAACTGATACGCTTGGAGGCGAACTTGGGACGACTGCGTAAGTTCGCACCAGAGGCATAAGAGTCGGAGCAGGTCGGGGATGAAGAGAAACGGGTGAGGAGAGAAGCTCGCACTGGAGCCATATTTGTAAACCTTAAAGACTGACAAGCCAATAAGAATTTGTAAGGGATTTAAATAAAACAATACTTTCGGGTTAGCTCGCGTATATTATTTGGTTGATAAAATTTGCTAATCTGTATTTTAAGAACACGCTTTTGACAGACCCATGACATTACTTAAAGGTTTGATAATAAGCCACAGATCTCCGCCAAAGAACACCGATTCATTCCAATGATACTACGCGACACTATTGAGTTTCAAAATCGCCCGAATTTTAATGGAGAAAATGGTTGTAGTATTCCAACTGCTTGGTAAATTGGGTCATAATATTATCATGAATGAGCTACCATGAAAATAATAAAATCCCAAGCCCATCCACAGACTGCCAATGCGAAAGATACCGTGAGCTCCGCTTATTCCCAAGCCCATCCACAGATTACCAACTGCCAATGCCAAAGATACCGTGAGCTCCGATTACGTGGAATGGACCAAATAAATATATGAGATGACGCTAGTAAATTATTAAATCTGATGTTACTCTTCGACACCCAGCAACTTTAGTCATCGCGTGACAACGAATGCTGAAAGCTTTCGAAATGTCGGGTTCAACACTTAAAATGTTAAAAACACCAAAATTTACGCAAGTAAATCGGAAAATTGTTTTATTTAAATGTGTAGTGTAGTATTCATGCAAATAATAGACGATATAATTTGCAGAGAGCAAAGCAATGCTCGCAAGGAATGCAGTCTCTGGTTCTGCGCTTATCACCTATGATGATTAACATAGTTGGTGGTGGGATATAAGACCCCTTTGGTGGCACAAACAAGCACTAGCTGGCCTGATATGTAGGAATTACCCCTGCCTATGTACGCTTGCAATTAGAATCACTTATGTTTTCGACCTAAACCTCACCAAAATATATTACTGTCTATCAATGATTAATGTTTTTTTTTTATCCGTTTAAAATGAGCATAGAAGCGAATTGAACAATAAATAAAAAATAACTTAGTGCATGAAAGATTACATCTCACTGATGTTGTGATTACATCTTACTGAGGTTATTTGCTAAATAAATAACACATCACTTTTTTTTAAAAACTTGATATTTATCGACACATTTAATTTGCATAATTATCTAACAGCATACTTTCAGTAAAGATTTTGTTCAGTATAGTCACGATTGATACGTAGGTATCATATCAAGTCACAGCTTTCTATTAAAGATTTCGCAGAAAGTTCCTTAGTGGAACCTCGGATAGAAAAACACAGAAATGAGTTGAAATATAAATGGCTTTCTTTATTCTTTTCTTGGTCAAGCTGGCCATGTCCAGGTGTAGATCCTGATAAGTAGACAGCAAAGCCTAATCAGGCGGATTCTTTGTTCGCAACACGCGAGTTCAACGCCCGAGATCAGAGAATCGAACTTTCGCTAGAGTTTCTGGCTAAATTATTCGAGAATAAAACTTGCGACGAGATCGGTCGGAAAAGTATCTGTGAATATTTCGTATAACTTCCACGGTGCTTAATTTGGATGTTTTTGTTTTGTCGAGTGCTTTCGAGATGTCGGAGTAAAAACTTTGGCGATCGCTTACTTGTTTTTGAATCTTACGATTTGTTTTCACAGTTTTATTTTAAGTGAGAATTCTAAAGTCTTCTCTAATTACCGAAAAGTTTTACATAAATACTCGTTTAATGTGTCAAAGCATGGATCAGTAAATATTTGATCCATGTTATTAATATACAAAAAAATACATTATATATGGAAGAAAAAAATTGGTTGTTAATAAAGGCTATTTTTATTTTATTTTATTTTTATTATTAATATACAAAAGTTAGATTTGATCGTTTGGATGTAGTTAGTATATTTTTAAACAAAAATGCAAAGCGCATGAAAATAATAAGTCATATGATTCAAATCAAATCATGTTTTCTAAGGTGTCCTATAAAAGCAAAATAATTTTACAGCAATTTAATCAGAAATTTTTACGAATTTTTTTTCACGAAAATAAAACTAATTTATTTAATATCTTTACCATGGATCTACAAAGGTCCGTGATATACATGTTCGTAATATACGGAAGGTACTTTGAAATATAGTCTCTTACTAGTTCAGGGGCCATATTTAACTGAAATTATAAATTGAAACTTAATAACTCTTTCTTTCTTTTGTAAAATTAGGTCCTAAGGCAACGCTGGACTGGAACATCAACTTTTTCTAAAATTAATAACAGCAGCAGATTCTTGACAGTCTTATTCATCGGTATATGAAAGATGTCAATGATTGTGATCTGTCAGTGTTCTTTTAAATAGGACCCAACATATTTCCTTCATCTCACCTGATATTAAGTGACGATTAAACCGAAGATGGAAGCGAACTTCACCTTTTTTTTTTTTTTTTTTTTCTCAGGGGGAAATGCGTAACCGCACCGTACCCGCCGTTGGCTAGACGGCGAGCGTGTGTGGGGCTCTCCCGGCGGAGTGCCAGGCCTACCCACTAAAACCCCCCGGTGTTCTCCCTGCCCTTATGAGCGCGCTAGGTAAGGTCGGAGATCTTCCCCAAAACCAGAGAAACTATAGCTATCCTACCTCTTCTCTGTAGACATTGTTATTATGGCGGAAATCTTAAGTAAGTAGCTAGCCAGATGAGCCCAGAAACCCGTCTACAAACTAAAAAAATGTAGAGTAGCTTCAAACTCGTAACGACATAAGGCTAAATCAAGCACAAACAAAACAGTACTTAGCTCCTGGTACTTGACATATTTAATCGGTTCAACCTATATATCTACCGCAGTGTCTTAAGACGAAAGTCTTCAATTCGTGCGTGTTGCCAGTGATGACGTACGGAACTGAGACGTGGCCGTTTACAATGGGTCTCATCAGAAGGCTCAATGTCACTCAAAGGGCAATGGAGAGGGCTATGCTCGGGGTTTCTCTACGCGATCGCATCAGAAATGAAGAGATCCGTAGAAGAACTAGAGTCGCCGACATAGCCCAAAGAATTGCAAACCTTAAGTGGCAGTGGGCAGGACACATAGCTCGAGGACTGACGGCCGTTGGGGCGGAAAGGTCCTTGAGTGGCGGCCGCGTACCGGGAGATGCAGCGTTGGTAGGCCCCCCACAAGGTGGACCGACGATCTGGTGAAGGTCGCGGGAAGCCGCTGGATGCGGGAGGCGCAGGACCGATCGGTTTGGAGATCCCTGGGAGAGACCTATGTCCAGCAGTGGGCGTCTCTTGGCTGAAATGATGATGATGAACCTATATATATCGCACTGCTGGGCCACGACGGGTCTCCTCTGAAACGAGAAGGAAACGGCCCACTTCACCACGCTGCTGGCCAGACGGGTGTAACTGCGCCATAGTTCCTTAGTCGTCTCTTTATGTTAAGAGGATACGCGTTGCTCCGGACAAGATCATGGTGACTCTTATGGCTCCGGCTCACAGAATGCTGATGCAGGTCATGAGCGGCGCAGGTCGCGTTGTGTTGATTGTGTTTCAATGAGTCGACAGTCGACACTGAGCGTGGTCATGACTGAATCTTTTTATTTAGAATCAGTGTCTCCCGTTTTTAACCGACTTCTAAAAAAGGAGGATGTTTGTTCGTGATAACTTCGTCGTTTATGAACCGATTTTGTTGATTATTTTTGTATTCTATAGAGGATACTCCAAGGGTGGTCCCATGGTCACCAAAGGATCTGATGATTGGATTCCATAAAAATCGAGAGAAACCCTTAAAGTTTTAGGTGTGTCCAACGTGGTTTGTGGGTATGTTACGCGATTACTCCGCCAGTTGTGGACAGATTTTCAAAATTTCTAGTATAATCCTGGGGTGGTCCCAAGATCACTAGAGTCAGGATCTGATGATGGGATCTCGTGAAAATCGAGGAAACCCTAATTTAATACCAGCCCTAATGAGCTGGTATTAAATTAGGGTTCCTTTCACTAAAAAGATTTCATTCACCAAAAAGTTAAAAATAAAAAATATTTTACAAAAAAAACCGACTTCAAAAACACTGAAAAGTTAAAAATAATATAAGAATAGGTACAGACAACATCACACTTCTATATTGAAGTCGGTGACAAATTTTAAGACTTTCTAGGGGATCATCGTTTGGCACCGACTTCAATATAGAAGTGTGATGTTGTCTGTACGTATTCTTATATTATTTTAAACTTTTCAGTGTTTTTGAAGTCGGTTTTTATTTTTTGTAATATCATTTTAATATTCTCTACAGACTAGTTCTTGCTCCCTCCTTAATAAAAAACGTATTGTCTTAGATTTGCCATGAGAAAATGCAAGATATTTGTTATTAATGGTTACATAGCAATATATATTTTTTAAACACTTTTCTACTTTTTATGCTGTGGTATTAATTTCAATAAAACCTATTTCTGAAGCAGCCTTCTGTATACTTATGCAGAAGTACGTAAGTTTAATAAGTTTTCTTTAGTCTACTTATAAAAATTGAGGAACATTCTGATGTCATATTAAAACATTTGACCGTTTTGTTTCGGTAATTTTGTGACTGAATTTTCATAAGTTAATTCGGTACTGCAATTGTTGTACATTTTAAAATTACTTCTCCAAAACAATACAATCATTGTTATGGTAACATTTAAAGGAGTGGATTTCCGATGGGCGGGGAAAATCTATTGTATTTGGACATTTTTCACGTCAGACAGAGCTCAGGTATTCAAAGCAGAGAGAGTTGGCTTTTAATGTAATTCCGTACCGTCCAACGCTTTTAATCTATTACGAGATGTCGTATTGAAGAGTCGAAATCTCCCCGGTAGGGTAGGTACATTCATTTAATTTTGTGACCCGAGTGGTGGCTAACTGTGTGAAAAAGTAAGGCTTTTTTTCACGAAGCACTCTAAATGAGGAGGTGGTTGGGTTCTTATTAGGGTTCCGTAGCTAAATGGCAAAAAACGGAACCCTTATGGATTCGTCATGTCTGTCTGTCCATCCGTATGTCACAGTCACTTTTTTCCGAAACTATAAGAACTATACTGTTGAAACTTGGTAAGTAGATGTATTCTGTGAACCGCATAAGGATTTTCACACAAAAATAGAAAAGAAAACAATAAATTTTGGGGGTTCCCCATACTTAGAACTGAAATTCAAAAATTTTTCTCCATCAAACCCATACGTGTGGGGTATCTATGGATAGGTCTTCAAAAATGATATTGAGGTTTTTAGTATCATTTTTTCCAAACTGAATAGTTTACGCGAGAGACACTTCCAAAGTGGTAAAATGTGTGTGTGCCCCCCCCCCCCCCCCTGTAACTTCTAAAATAAGAGAATGATAAAACTAAAAAAATATATGATGTACATTACCATGCAAACTTCCACCGAAAATTGGATTGAACGAAATCTAGTGAGTAGTTTTTTTAATACGTCATAAATCGTAAACCACAATTACTTACTGCTACGGAACCCTTCATGGGCGAGTCCGACTCGCACTTGGCCGGTTTTTTTATTTATGTCGTTAACCGCAGATGGCCTTGACAACTTTATCATGAGTTATTCAGAAGTATTTCATTCGTAGTGATGCTGAAAAATGTTTAGAAACGTCATTTATGGACGAAGTGATTTATTGTGAATAAATGAATATTAGATTACTAATAGATACCTAAAAAATACTCTAAGTAAATATACTTATGAAAATAAGGTGCATTAATTGTTTTTTATTAAAGTGACACTTAATTCTAGTTATTACTAATTTTAAATAATTGAAATAAAGAAATACCTAGCGTTATTTATTTGGTTGAATTAGTTTATAATAAATATGTAAAAAAAATATTCGGTTCAGGTCACATTCATTCTCAATGCACCCGAAGGCCGTGGAAAACACGACATCTGTGGATTTATCTTAAACCCTTAACAAATTATTTTTTTGTAATGAGAAACAAACTTACCCTTTACCTTGCAATAGTTATAGATTTCATGTCTTTCGAAGATTCCCGATTGAATATCTTGTTATTTCAACGCTGTTTTGAATAATTTTACAAAACAACAGCTATTTTCATAACTTTTATGTCTGCAATGTAATTAATAAAACCGTAGTACCGAAGAGAGTCTAGACAAAGATATAGTTGTAGGGTTTTCTTATTGCATTTCTACGAACTCTTCATTGAAATATTTCCTTACAATTAAGTTAGTTAAGAAACTCGCGAGCATTCAAGTGCTCTTACCCAAGATGCAAAGGGAAAGCCGTATTTATATTGTCAGACGAAACAATGGTCCTTTGGTGTTGTATTTTAATAACTTAAGGCCATTTTGATATAATTATTTGGTATTTAAAAAGTCCTGAGCTAACACGATATAGCATTGTATATTTTTTATGTTCTGAAATTGAGATATTCATTTTTTCGGAGACCTAATGTTTGCAATATTTACATCTACCGCACATTTAAGAATTGACGTTTGCATAATAATTGTTGTTAATTTTTTAAAACCATCAAAGTATGTCAATACTTCCCCTAACTTAATATTTATGTTGTATATAAAATCTGTAATGGAAAAAAATGTATCTAACAAAACCTATCCACCATTAGGTGGATCCCTAATACAATTACCTATTTTTTTACTACCTCATAACCCTCCTTTGATAAAAGTTACTCCTTGGTACATATTGTCTTCTTTGTATTAAATCTAATAACTTTCACTAGCAAACAATTAATGTGTATAAAAGTATTTCTCCTGACGTTATGAAAGGATACCAGTGAGCTGAACAATTGCACCCTCCCACAGTTTTATTGTTTAGTCATAAATGCCATGAACTGTTATTATTTTCCTGTCGTAAAACAACAAAATAATATTGTTACAATAATACGATCCCTCGCTAATCTCGGCGAGCGTTCTCACAATAACACATTTTATTGTAGAGCTCTAACTCATTGTGTAGCTGTAACGTTTTTTATAGCTTGACGTGAATTGATATAGGTTATGTTAATGCTGAAGCATGCAATAGGTTTTTGGCGATTATATGATTACATTTTCGAAGCTGAATAATTAAAAGTTACATAGTTCTGTGAAAAATTAAATATAACTTTACTTGCTTTAACAGCAACAATAAAAATATATTATGCCAACAAAAACACGAACAGTTATTCATTTTAGGAAAACGTACTAATTACACTTACAAAAAATAATTTCCCTAATATGCTGTTCATGTAGAGAGCAAAGACCAGCAGAGTGCGCTCTAACTTTTTAACGTTCTCCCTTAGCAATCTTTAACATAGACATCAATCTAGAATTTTGACAACAAAATGTTCTACTGTTTAATAGCGTGTGCGTGTGTGTATGTAAGTACATTTGTGAAAGGTGTAGGCTTTGTTTGTAGTGTAACTTTGATTTAGCAATAAGAGAAGAAGTTATGAAGGATATCAATGATTTTTGATTTTATGGTTTGTTTCAAACTTGTCGTTATAGTGCGTCACCGTTCCTTTTCATCCCGTGGATGTTGTATGTCGACTAAGGGATATTACCGTAATTATACCTCTGTGAAGTGATGAAAAACTTTGAACAAACCCCAAAACCGTCTGGCCTATTTAAGGGCCTATGTAATTTCAAAGATAAATAAAATGCCTCCTTGTCTACGAGAAGACGCATGGCCAGCAGTGAATGGTGGGATATATACATATATGATAATAATTAATAAAGTTTCTTTATTTCCATACTTTTACATTTGTTAGCGTATTTGTATTGGTTACTAGTTAGTAAGAAGGTTGGTACAACTAGATAATATTATGGGTTAGTCTTGATTTAGTATGGACCCCTTCTGGGTAAAAGCCTCCTCCCTTTTATTCCACTCATTTCTGTCTTGTCCTGCTTTCATCCACTCATTTCTCGTGATGGTCTTCTTTTACCGCCTACTCTTCTTTTACCGCGAGGACGCATGCATTGACATGCCACGGGCGCCTAGCCCGCAAGAACGCAGGCCGCGCTGTGACTGACCGTGCGATAAGCTAGTACGGCCCGGGTCGCTATGACTCTCTGAGGACGTCTCAAGAGGGCCGCCGTTCGGGGGGAGAGACACTCCGCCCATACCGGGGCTCCGTAGAGTGCCATCGACCGTATCACCCCGTGATACAGTCGACGGCACGCCGATCCTAGTCGTCCCACATTAGGGAGGACCCGTCCGAGTGCGGCTGCGGCGGCGCACAGCCGTGGAGCGAGGAGCTTAAAATGCTCCTCGAAAGTCCATCGGGGGTCCAGAACCAGGCCGAGGTACTTAAAGTGCGCCTCAACCGGTATACGGACCCCTTCCACTCAGACACGATGTTGAGAGCCCTGGCTTAGATAAACGATTAACTCTTTGCAACGATAAATCAATCGGTGAAGACATGTTATGTCATTAGATGGGCAGCAAACAAGGATTCAACCTCCTGTGATACTAAACTGCCACTCACTAGTCTATGGAAGTATGGACATTTGTGACTAGAGTCGCTAGAGTTTGCAGAAGTAGGTGACCCAGGCCTTACTATGACAATTAAGAGTAACTTTAAAGCAATATTAGACAAAGACACTGATATTGTAATGTATAGTGCCATTTCGCTCTCACCACGGTTTGAGACTGTTGCGATCATGGTAAGGGCATGGGGGCTGATGACTTTGCCCTCGCGTAGGTTGGTAATGTTTGTCTATGCGTACTTTCCCAGGGTTGCAACGCTATTTGCCCTTCCCTTTAATTTCATTTTTTAACCCCGCCCCCCGCGTTTACTGAGTAATCAATTTCTATGTCAATGCAGTCGTGAATACGCTGCGCCCGCATGTAATCAGGTAGTTTAGAATTACCAACAGACTTATGTAAGTGAAAATATACAAATTATTTTATCGAAAAATACCTATGGTGATTGCAAAAATAATGCTCCTTTACGACTGATTGTAAATCTATCATATTTAATGAAAGTATCGAATTTGAATTTGGTTTTTTTTTCCCTAAATCTTAAAACTTATAGCTGTAGGTTCTCTGCATAAAGGAGGTCCTAAAGATGACCCAAGTAATAACCATCCGGTATCACTTCTAGGTGGTTTTTCAAAGGTATTAGAGAATGTCATAAGTAAAAGACTGAACTCCTTGTAAAATAAATACTTTACTCATGGATCAACAATTCGGGTTCCGCCGGGGAAGATCTTTCTGGATCCTACTCTTTTTCTACTATACAATATAAATGATATAGCTAAAGCTCCTTTTCAATGTGCAAACATAATTTGCTATGCAGACGATACCGCTCTCATTTTCCACGGTAAGACTTGGCCACAAGTCTATCAAAAGGCTGAAGATGGCATGGCTGAGGTAGCGGCGTATAGTTGGATCAAAATTTGCAAACACTGAACACATCAAAAAGTAAATACCTGTGTTTTCACAAAACGGCCACTTCGGCTCCTCCTATCTCATTTAAAAATATAAAAGTTCATTCTGTTTATTATCCTGGCAAAACTCAGACCTCCTCATGTATTTGTGACCACATAAAACATACGCACACCCTTAAGGCGCATAGTGGTCCCAATGACCTTGCGTCGATCGTCCCGCACTGATTACATAGGAGTGAGTGAGTGAGAGTGAGGGGAATATTTAAGCAAACCTTTACGCGTAAGATGAACTATTTCAATTAAAAATTAATAAAGGCGAATAAGAAAAATCTAAAAAGACCATCCGCTAGAATATTGTTCACTTTATTTATTGAAATCGAAAGTATATGATTTAACCTAATATTTACGACGCGATTAGGTTGAAAGTTTAAAAATCGAGGCATGTTTGGGTCACATTTTAACCAAGTTGTAGGTAATTTATCAAAAAATTAAAAAGACCATCCTCTAAAGAATGCGTTGAATAATAACATATCTTTTTTAAATATTTTTTTATTCAATATTTATGAAGAGAACCGGTTTTTTCTGCAGTGATTTTTTTATGATTGACCCTACTATGCGCCTTAAGCACCTCGGCGTATTACCGGATGACAAAGTTTCGTTTAAAATTCATTTTCAAAAAATGTCGAAACGAGTAAGGAAAATTAAATATGTTTTTAAAAATCTTCGGAAGGCAGTAAACAGAAACATTCTAAAAATGGTATACTTAATTCTGTGTGAACCCGTGCCCAATTACTGCATTCTTGCACGGAGTGGCTCCAATATTTCAACCTTACTGCCTCTTGAAAGAGCTCAAAGGGCTGTTCTAAAGGTTGCTTTAAGGAAACCTATAAGATACTCAGATGTTCTCTACTAATAGGCAAATATGTTGAGTGTTAGAAGGTTATACCTCGTTAGAGTTGCTATCACTGTTCACAAAACCGCGTTACAGTCACAATTGACATAGGTACAAGAAAATGTTTAAAAACAGAGAGTTTGAGCTACCTAATGTTGTCTTTATTATTTTTACGCGCAATGATTTAGATTTTTTCATTATCCTACCAATTATGTTCAACAAAGTTGTAAAAATAGTTCCGTTCATGAAGCAAAGAAACATATAACACAAAAACTGTAATTAAATGGTCCTACGAAGAATCTAAAAATTACACAAGCACACACACGCATATTCACACAAACACACACTTGCACACACACTTGCACACACGCCCACACAAACACACACACACCCACGCATGCAACTTTTAATATTGTAAAATAATATCTAACAACAAATACTTACATCATGAAATTTAATTGTTTTGTTTATTGTTTGTTGCCGTTAAATAAAAATGTTAAACGTATATTTCCCCCATAGGACCGGTTTCGACCTATTGGCTTGTTAAATTTGTACGATCTGTATTTTTTGTGGTAGTAAACACATTTTATTTTTTTATTTGCGAAAATAAAATGTATAGAAAAAAAAATCTTGTTTCTATGTAGTTCTTGTCGTGTCAAGATAAAGATCTGAAGAACCATTGTATTGTATCTGATTTTCGATCTATAGGATCTTTTAATGATGTTGTAGCATTACATAAACTAATACAATTATTTACGAAGTATCACCTTATCCCGCCACCTATACCAGTATGTCTGTCAAACCAGGGGTTTTAGAAAATTCGAATTACATTTGTCCCTATTATCGCTTTCCGCCGCAATTTCCTGTAGCTGGCGCGTTGCACATCCCCATCCTTCCACCGCAAATACACGCTACATTTCCATTTAAAGCATAATAATATACTTGTATAGTGATTTAATGCAGAAGATGTTTGACAGAACAGCTTACTATCTAATGGTTCAGTTGACAATGTTTGATAGTCTATTGCTGGTAGAATACCTTTTTTTTTCAGGGGGAAATGTGTAACTGCACCGTACCCGCCCTTGGCTTGACGGCGAACGTGTGTGGGGCTCTCCCGACAGAGTGCCAGGCATTTTTTTTCTCGGGGCGAAATGCGTAACCGCACCGTACCCGCCGTTGGCTAAACGGCGAGCGTGTGTGGGGGCTCTCTCGGCAAAATGATAGGCCTACCCACTAAAACCCCCCGGTGGTCTCCCTGCCCTTAATGGGCACGTTTGGTAAGGTCCACACTGCGACTCCACTACCCACGCGCTCGGGGCCAGGCCTACCCACTAAAACCCACCGGTGTTCTTCCTGCCCTTATGGGCACGCTAGGTAAGGTCCTCACTGTGACTCCACTACCCATGCGCCCAGGCACGCCCGACCAACTGGTCGGGCTATCGCCTAGGGGGGGTTGCCCAAGAACACCAGGACAATCCCCAGACAACCGTGCACGCAAGCCTCCACGGCAGGGTCATTAGACGAGCATCGCTTGTGCGAATGCCCGCCTTCGTCTGCCCGTCCGTCTACGGCGTATAGGAGCGGCTTGAGGATCATCCACCCGCTCCCTCTCCGCGGCCTCCTTCTGCGAGATGACATCCTCGCAGAAGGAGGCGACAGCCCCTCGTTCCGCCTCGCCGCAGTGCATGGCCACGACCATGCTCGGCAGCAAGAGGTTTCCGCCTCAGCCGAATGCACCCTCCCACACTTTGTTCATATGTTATTAGTGTAATAAGGCTAACAAAAGTGAAATAATTGTAAAAAATATGAATATTTGGATGCTATTAAATTATCAAAAGATATGTGTAAAATGGTAATAATATTGTCTTAAGTAAAATCATTTGAAAATAATTAAAGCCAAATAAAATAGCTGTGTTTTATCAAATATCTCTGTTTTACCGGCAAGAAACATACGTAATAAATGCACAATAACTTAAATAATTGAAGGAATCGTCCACAGAAAATCCCGGTGCGTGGGACCGGCATCACCAATGACGAATTAATTAACAAACAAATAAAAAATCTCTATTCGGATTTACTTGCGTATATTTTTTTTTAAGCGTTTTAATTATTTAGCCCAACGTTTCTAACTCTATTTAGCATTCGTATTTACGAGAGGTCCGTCTGAGTCATCCGTGTCCAAATAATGTAGTTTTATTCAAATAAAAAGCCTTGTTCCACGTAAACTGATAATTCGCGTTGCCTGTTTTATTTTTATGAATATTGTTTACGCAGTAATTTAATATAAGAAATAATACAGTATGGCTATCTGGACCAATCCTCTTCCTTCCCCTCGCACCTACCCCCGTTAACAGTTTGCGAGCTTGTCGATTGTACCGACGGCCATTTTCTGCAACCGCGCCAGTAGCGATCGTGCTGGGTGTTCAATAACACGAGTCTCGCCGCCGCTCGCCGCGCCGCTCGCCGCGCCGCTCGCCGCCGCCGCCGTCGTCCACTACTAAAGGTACCTGTGCTTCCTTTCCTTCTTTTCAGAAAGCCATAGTATTCATATTTTTTTTTCAAACTTGTAAAACAAATTTCGTATAACCTCGCCCTCTCAAATATCAATTCAAATAATTCAATCAATATCAATATGGTCGTCTTTCTATACCTCCTCGCCTAATAGGAACCGCCATTACATTTTTACAATTCCAAAACATTCACAATATCCGTAAATGTTAATTTCCGTTGCTTTTAAAATAAATAAACACAAGTCCGAATGTGTTCTCGACGAGAAGATAACATTAAAGTAATTGCAGGGCATTTTACGAGATTGTGAACCGTAAGTACTACAGGTTAGAGGTGGGTTTGGCTCGAGCACGAAAGGTTTGGGGTGCAATATTATCTTCTTCACGTCCGAACAAATGAGAAAAAAGCCGGAGTCCAGCGGCCGAACTTTTTAATTCGTAATTACAGGACGCCGTCCAGGCTTTAAGCATCATTAACTTTTTTCGTAAACGTCCCCATCCGTGTATGGGGCGAGTTTGCGTCTATAAAACGGAATGGCGCATTATAATGTCCACATTCAAATTAGTTTTGTGCAGACTGCACGAGGAAATGTAATTAATTTGGTGGAATTGCCAAATCAGTACTTTTGGAATGCTTTCTCAACAAAGGCTGTTTCTTGATGAGAAAACATAATTGACTGAATAGCAGCGTCGAAAAAAGATGTGACAAATAAAAAAAAAAGTTTGTATTCAGAATAAAGAAAGTATTTATTTAATCAATTTTTCAAATTGGATTTCAAAAAGTAGTAAAAACGAAATCGATACTAGAGTTTTTTAAAGAAAATAGTACCTTTTTATTAAAGTGTTACTTTCGTCTAGAAAAATAGTACCTACACATTTTAAAAACATTGACAAACTAAAACAACAATACAATTGAAACTCACCGACTTACAAACGTATCTACCTGTATTTTCTTCTTAACACATAATATAGCAATACAAAGCTCATATAGTCGTTATATGTACAAACATACCTACTATATTTACACCCAAACTCAATGGCGTTGTTAGCACATACAGACTCGACAATTTTATTGCAACCTTCAGTGCGGGTTATTGAAGGACTCAAGTGCTCTCACCACCTCCCTCCCGCTAGTTATCGCGATTTTGATGCGTGCGGCTTTTCTGGACATTTTTTGTCTGTCATATTCACTTTGCAGGGTAATGGGGCGATATTGGGTCCATACTTACGTTTCAAGAGCTTCTTTTTCGTAAATATCAAGTAATATTATAGATATAGATAGAAAGACTGTTTCTTTAGGAAAGTTCTACATTGTGAACGAATGATTTTAAACGTATAATAAAACGTAAGCAATCAAAATAATAAAAAATCATCTTTTCCGAATCGCATATTGGTCAGGAAGCACTTTTAAGTGCTTCCTGACCAATATGCGATACGGCGGTCAATATCAGAAAAGACAAGTCATCATCTGCGCAAGAGATACCTATAAGAGTATGCACAAGTTTCTACACAAACAGAATTACACTCTCGGTTCATGTACTCTGCGACATGATAGAAAGCTCTTAAATCGTAAATATCAGTAAAAATATCTCCTTATTCGACATAATATTAAAAATTAATTTTTCAACCTTACAGTATGATCTACCACGCTGCTGCATTTAGATGTATTAATGTAGATAAATAATTATTTATTTTCCTCTACATCGCTCCTCATAAGAGTCTGAAACGCTCACATCAAAAGTTGGAGGGCCCGGGACACGTCCCTTAAGAGTTTTGAGACAAGTTGAAGTGCCTTTGATTCTCCTTTTTCGCCAATCTCGAGAACTGCCGCGGACATGTTTTAGCAATTTGGTAAATACCAGCCGTCTAATTTCTAAAGTGAATACTATACTATATGATACTTGCATAGTAAGTGATTTTTATTTGATTAATGTAAAAGTGTAACATTTTGTCGGAAAGCCTTGATATATTTCATGTGATGATTTGTTAGAGCTATGTTGTTTATAAACACTTAAGACAACGCTTGAGCTTTTATATGAGCTCTTATATTTAATAGTACAGCAAACATTCTAGATCATATTTCATTCTTAAATAAATCTTCTGCGCTTACTCGTGTCTCTTATTCCACGACAAAATTAATAAGAAAATCGTCAATGTCATTTTCAATGTCCAATGGATCTGATTTTAATGTAAAGTACAAAGTAACATTAATCATTTCAATTCAGATATTTGGCTCCACAGACAGTTTTATCTGGACGACGTATAATTTTAGTTGTGGCATAAATTACTGCTCCATTGTTATTTTAACAGACGTTTTCACCGTTGGCAACAAAAGGGTCCGCAAAACAATGATCCTGACGTCTGCGAGTATAAAGGCTTTAATTTGTAGAAAGCTCATTGGCGAAGTGAAAATTACTCGCGACTTGCGGATTTCGTCTCATTTGAATTTTATTCCGCCATTTTGATTTGCCACAGAGATTTATAGAACTAGTCTTACTCTAAAATTCAAAAGATACTTGACATATGAAACTGAAATTTTACGGACCTTCTGAGAAAAAGACACCAGTAGATAAATATTTTGGATTTTGATAAGTAGCCGATAAAAGTATGTAAAGTCTGCTTTTGCTTGACAACGTAAAACGAGTTTCTTTTTATACCACATAAATGCCCACTGATGCTTAAAACGGGTGGGTAATTTTTGATACCAATTAATACTAATCTAACATTAAATAACATAATTTAATTTCATATTAACATTGACCTAATTATAATAAACATTTGATATAATTTAAGATTCTCTAAATTTCTTGTGATATAATTAACATTTGAATTAATAATTTTCTTATGTATTACCACTTTATGTAATATGTATCCCATCAAAAACATAAATGTGAAAGTAAAGCCAAGTTCAATATATACAAGTTAATTTTTTAGTTATTACAACAATTTTGTGTGCTTGTTCAGACAAGCAAACTGAACACCTTTCACTACTGTACCAACTTCGAAATCGCAAAAAAAATCACCTGTTCCATACAAATGTTCAACATTCACTGAACCTAAATGTATGGAACAGCTGATTTTTTTTGCGATTTAAAGTTGGTACCATAGTGAAAGTTGTTCAGTTTGCTTGTCTGAACAAGCACACAAAGTTTTTGTAGTAACTAAAAAATAACCTTGAAGAATATGCATTGTCGTTGACTTCGCCGGCAAAAGAATTGATATACGAGTATATTACAAAGTTCAGACTAATAATTTACAGACAATTATTTAGACAATGCATTTATTTTACTTTATTTTACTTGTATTATCAATAAACCAAATTTCAGAAATTGTAATAAACTAGCCAATTCAAATCCTGAACTTGAATTACATCCCAAGTAAAATAAATGCATTGTGTAAATAATTGTCTGTAAATTATTACTCTGAATTTGGCACCCATATAGATATCAATTCTTTTGTCGGCGAAGTCAACAACAATGCATATTCTATACACGGTGTTTCAAAATAACCAATAAATAATTATTTAGTCTAGCTCGATGCCAAATCTAATGTTTTTAGGTCATCTGGAAGTGGGTTAGGTTTTTGATTACCAAGTTAGTGGTTCAGTCATAAAAATGCCGGTTTTAAACGTAAATATATCAATAACTATTTGAGTTACAATTATAAAATTTTATGTTCTAGACAAGCTAAGAAGTTTAATAAATGTGCCAAATTTTACGTATATGTATAGGTTAAATGGGTTTCGAGTTGTGAAAGGGTAAAAGTAGCTCGAAATGGTTCGCGTAAGCTACTAAGTACTTTGTTATTTATTAGTTTGTTGATACGTATTATAAAATTTCAGATTTATCCTTTTATATACACCCAATACAAATCGAAAGTTTCTATGTCACCTGGAAGTGGGTTAGGTTTTTGATTGCCAATTTAGAGATTTAGTCATAATAATTCCGATTTTAAAACGTAAATGTATCAATAACTAAATGAGCTACATCTATAAAATTCTAGATTCTGGACAAACAAATGGCTTTAATAAATGTGCCAAAATGTATGTATGTAGATTAAAAAGGTTTCGAGTTGTGAAGGGGTCAAAAGTAGCTCGAAATAATTCATGTAATATTATTAGTTTATTGATATTAATTATTATTAATTATTTTCAGCTTTCAGATTCTTTCCTTTATATACGAGTAATAGTCTACCTTGATGATAAATATCAAGTTTCTGGCTAGGTCATTTGAAAGTTGATTAGGTTTTTGATCTCTATGTCAGTGAGTCAGTCATAAAAATGCCGGTTTTTAAACGTTAATATATCACTAACTGTTTGAGCTACATTAATGAAATTTTGAGTTCTAGTTACATACCAAATTTAATGTATGTGGGTAAAAAAGGTTTCGAGTCGTCAAAGGGTTAAAAGTGGCGCGAAATGGTTCGTGACTCGCGTAATATATAATATTACACATTACTGCTACGTCGCAAGTTCCTTTTTCTTTGAACTTGGCTGGAGCCGCTGGACACGCTGCCGCGTGACTAGATTCAAATGATAAAACATTCTATACAACGCCTGATTCTTTGTAATGGCAAATTGAGAATTCAAATATATTGCCTGTGAACTTTATAATTAATAATAATAATTCATTTATTTGCAAGAATACAGTATTTCCAGGTGTTACAGTCATTAATTCCGATGCATTCTACCTATCTATTATGATTAGGAATTCTATTATTCCATTCTATTATTATTAATGTGCTTATTAATTATAAAGGAGCGATGATAAAAAGATAGTTACTGCAACATGCAAGAATGCATATTGTAGTGTGCAAGTAAGCAGCATGTAAACAAACATTGCAGCTTGAAAGCAATGATGCAGCGTGCAAGAAAGCATACAGCATATATGCAAGCATGCAAGCAAGCATGTCGCATGCAAGAATGCATGCAATATACAAGAAAACACACTTTATATAACTGTATGCAAAATTTTGTTATAGAATATGACTGACTTGATCTTTTTAAATGTATAGCTTTGATTTAGAATAATAAAAAATATGATTATTATATCAAATGAATAATATTCAAAATGTTATTAAAGGATGTGTAGTTAGATTAATAAAAATTATACCCAATGAACGTTATATCCTTTCAAATTAGATCATTTATAACTATAAGAAATGAGAGGCACCTGCTTAAAGCATTCACGCCTAAATGTTAATCAATTACCATGACCAGTATAAGTTTGTGACTAGATCCTTACTATGTGACACCTTATATTATAATATTGGGTGCAAAATTGTAAACAAAGAACAAGCCATTCGATGATCAATCAATTATAATATCAACGAAGAGAACTACATAATATTCCATCAAAGCTTAAACACCTAACCCCATCACATACATCACACATTCCATTCTTTTGAGGGAACAAAAGAAAACTCTTTATTAACTGAGGTTATTATAGTTTAATCATCGTTTCTCTCGACAATTTCCATGCCCAGCTTATGGCATGACATTTTGTCCATTTCACGTTCGACGCAAAACTCAATGATGTAATAGCCACAGTATTCTCTCGTCAAAATATCCGAGTAAGGCTCCAGCGATATCGCGAAATAGCCAATTGGATACACTTGCTGCAATTTAAAAAGATTTAGTTAGATTACTTAAAAGGTAGTTAGATTGTGAGGTAATTTAAAATTTTATCAATTATACAGGATGGAAATTGAACACTATTTACATTGATGATAGATAATTTTACTGAAATGCAACGTTTCTTCATTTTCATAAATAAATAAAACAAAGGACATTGCTCTGCGTCCATACATTGTTCGCCCCAAAACCAACAGCAGTGAGAAAATGCTTTTCGTATAATAAGACATTAGTAAATACTGTACGTCCACATCGATTACTACGGACAAGCTTCGTAATCGAATTTCATATCAAAATTAATCAGATTTTGAGGTTAGTTGAAGTTATATTTTATTTCGTTAGAGCAATACACATAGTCCATACCTATATAATAATTAAAATAATAATTATTGCAATCATCAAAGAACGTTATTATAGCCACTTATTAAAGAACAAGAACTCTCGAAATTATAAAGCAAGTCAAAAACACAACGAACTAACAAGCGACAGCGCGCGAGTAGTCAATTGACGTATGTTTTAATTTAATTTTCGTTGTAAATTGTGAAATAAATCACGAAAAACATAATTCATACAAATAAATAAATACCCATACCTACATAAAATCGACTCAATTCTATTCAGTCAAGCAAAGGTCAACAATAACCATTCGTTTATTTTACTTCATTTGGTTTTGTTTCTGAAAGTACTTTTATATGTTTTTGATTTGTCCGTCGAATTCATATATTTGTTATCAGTGTTATAAAATGTGTATATAATTATGACGTAAATCCAATCTTTGTTGGTCATGGGGCGATTTTCGACATTGTCCTTTCAAAGATAAAATATGTTAATGCAGCCAAAATGCGATAAAACATCATTCTAAATAAAACTACGAGAAAAGTTTTTTTCTGTTATTTTTATCTTTATTTAGTACTAGCTGTGCCCGCGACTTCGTCCGCGTGGAATAGTAACATTTGGGAGCATTTATATTTTTGTAGGCAATTTTTTTAAAGATCTTGATAAAAAGTTACCTTATATAACTTGCTATCTATTAGTGAAAGTCCTGTCAAAATCGGTCCAGTTTTTCCGGAGATTAGTGGAAACAAACAGACCGACAGACAAAAATTTTTTAAATTGTGTTTTTGTTATTGGTACCCAATATAGTACATTCATAAGTAAAAATTTGTTATTTTGACATTACAAACAGACATTTCAATATTATTTATTTGTATAGATTTTGATATTATCTGTTTTATACAACATGTCTCATATCTCCCCATAAACATTAAAATATTAAACTATTCTAAAATGGAATTTTCATAAATTTGACAATAAATGTTTGATTGATATGACAAGTACTTTCTTTTCGGTTAAATAATAAATATTATAATTTTTATGGGGGGAGCTATGAGACACATTGTATATTGATTGAGAAACACCTCAATTAAATAAGGTTTTGAATACATTACCGAGCTTATTGGACATCCGGTGATGCCCATCTCCTCAATAAGGGGGAACCAAGGGGCGTCTTTATCTTTGATAGCTTCACAGACGCTCAACTTTGAAGTAAACAGCATTTCCGTTGTCATTTCTATTTGTTTTTCCACCGACAGTACTATCTGTATAATGAAGGTGCATTTGAAACATAGATAAATAGATTCTTTATTGCATTCATCACAATTTAAATACAGTAGGTACAATATGGTCCTTAATTCTAAGTTCTTAATATTAATGAGGGCAAAGGCGGTCTTATCGCTAGAAGCGATCTTTGGTTTAAGTTTTGGTTTAAGGTTGTCTGGAAGAGATCGCTTCGATCTCTTCCAGGCAACCTTTGGTTCAGAAAATTGGTAAAAAATGAGTGTGCCAATAAAAACAAAAATCAAAAAATAAAAACAAAAATGGAATTAATACAAAAAAAAATAATGTTGCAAGCAAGTACCCGCTACCGGCGCAGACCTAAAAGATGTTGATGCAGCTTTCGTTTAAAAATCGCTAGTGATTTGGATTTCCGAATAACAAGCGGCAAATTGAGAAGCCTTGATTGTAAATGAATCCCTGTAATATCCCGATCGCGTAAATGGATGTTTGAGTACATTATCCGACTTGGACCTCAGTTCAAGAGAATGGTCCGATCCCAGAAATCGGAAACGCTCCTTTAAATAGGGAGGGGTGCGAGGATCATAGAGGACATTATAAAGGAGAATGAGAACATACTTAGAGATACAGTAAAGTTGTTGATTACGGCCGGTTGCACCAAGTTTTACGTTTTACGATTTCGTAAAAAGTAACAGTAACAGCCGGTTGCACCAAAAATCCATTTTACGAACTAGTAAAAAGTAAGGTAAAAAGTAAACGTATATCGTAAAAAGATGTTGCACCACGCTTTTGCGATACGTTTTACGGTTACTTATGCGGATACTTTTTACGGAGCTCACGCCCTGCTCATAACGTAAAAGTATACATTTTGACAGTTCGCTCGTATTTGTTTAAGTTTAGAAAACGCGTTTAAAATACAATTTAAATTCACTTTTCACTACATAATTCACTATCCGACAATGATATTGAAAAATTATCCATATATTGTATAGTTGCCGTCGTCGAAGAACAAACATTAGAGTACTCACATGAATGCTCACTGAAAGCAGCGATTTTTACACACAGATACAAAGATATTATATGATGCATTATTAAAATTACTCAGGCATAATAATTTTTTTTTTTGTTTATCCCATTTGGGAAAGGCAAAGGCGTCAACCATACAGCCTAGTCTGTATGCAATAAACTATTGTTATTCATTCTTCTTTTGAATTCACAAATCGCCAAACGTAGAGGTTACATATTCATAAATTGCTTCAAAGAATTTTTCAATGGAAAGAAGTTTTTGTAAAGAGCGCGGTAGATCTTGCTGGTGATTCATTATTTTTGAAATTTCTTCTAATAAAATGTTTCTTTGCAGGGCAAAAATTGGACATTCGTAAAAAAGGTGATGCAGAGATTGAGGTAAGGTGGTGTTGCACCAGTTGCACGATGGGGAAGAAGTCATGCCTAGCCGGTACAAATGGTCATTGAATCGACCGTGCCCAATTCGCAAACGGCAAATAATAGTAAAAAATCTTCTGTTTATGTAATTGTGTCTATTAAACCAGGGTTGTTTTATTTTATTATTTATTTCTCGATACCACTTCCCTTTTATGAGCAAAGTACTATTCCAGTGTTCTTCCCATAGCTTCAATATTTCTTTCTTGATTAGAGCTGTACAATCAGTATATGAAATTGATATGTTTTTTATAGGTACGTCTAGAGTGTTCATAGTTTTGGCCAGTTTATCTACTTCCTCGTTTCCATATACACCGATATGAGCTGGAGTCCAAAATAATATAATGTCTATTTGATAATTTATTTTTAAATGATGTATCTGATCTCGGATATTATATATTAAATGATTTGTGACTGATGAAAAGGAAGGATTTCTCAAAGCCACACACTCATGCTGTCAGTAATAATAATCCATTTTTTGTATTGGCTGAACTGTTGAATGTAGTTAAGAGCTACAATTATAGCATTCGCCTCAGCAGAAAATATGCTGGCATTTTGGCACATTTTAAAACTATGTCCAGTTTTACTACCTGTATCATACATAGCTACTGCAACACTTACATTCGTCTTTGAACCATCTGTATAAATTGATCGATAATCATTATAAGCCTGTAGACTTTCGTAAACATCATATTTATCTTTAAAATCTTTATGTAGGACAATATGAATGTCACAGAATTTACTAGCATATGAGCCACTATAACAATGTAAAGTAGTACTACAAAATATATTACATTGTTCTTTTAAACTTATAAAATGTGAGAAATTCTTTGAAAGAAAAGTGTTAGTGGAACATACATTTAATTTATTTAAAAGATCATTATTCGAACGTGATAAGAGTTTAAAAAGAAATTTAAGTTTTAAAAATTCAAAGCGAATAACCATTGGTGGTAAATGACATTCGACCTGCATAGAATTTATTGGGGAAGTGTTCATAGCACCTAGTATTAATCGTAAGTTCTTATTCTGTATTTTATCAATAATATCTATGTATTTTGGATCGGAAGCGTAACAAAAGAAAGCATACTCAAAATGACTTCTGACCAAAGCTTTATAAAGCATTAACACAATTTTAGGATCAGCACCCCATTTCAATCCAGTAACGGACCTAATTACATTAGTGGCTTTTAAAGCTCTGCTCACCAAGCAATCAACATATAAATCCCACGTAAGATTTTCGTGAAAAATAACACCCAAGAATTTAACTGAATTATCAATAGGCAAAGTATGATTGCTGTATGTAATATTAATTAGAGGTAGAGAACTGTATTTTGGGCAAAATATTACATCTTTACTTTTTAAAAGGCTAACATTTAAATCAAGTTCTGAGAAGTAATCTGCCAGCTTCACTAGATTATTATTTAATGTTAATTGAATATCTAATACATTAGTACCTTTACAATAAATGACAAGGTCATCAGCAAACTGAAGATTGTTGACTAAATTATTATTAAGAATGGAATTTAGTTTTCTTATATACAAAATATACAGAATAGGACTCAAGATGCCTCCTTGACATACACCTTTGCTCGAAAATCTAGGGCCTAAAAATTTATTATCTATTTTGACATACACTTTTCTATCCGTGAGAAAAGCATAATATCCAATAAGCAATTTTTACAGGTAAGAAAGATAATAGAGATTCAAACAAAATACCATGATTAACGTTATTAAATGCACCTTCTATATCAAAAAACACTGCTATTGTATACTCCATATTCTTTTGAGCTGTAGTGACGTCCAAAAAAAAATGTGCTAAGCTTTCTTGAGCCGAAAGTCCTCGCCTAAACCCAAACTGGTTTAAAGGTAAAATTGAGTTCTTTTCTATGAAGAATTCCAATCTTTGTTTGATTAGCTGTTCAAATAATTTACCAGCACAAGACTTTAAAGCGATAGGACGATAAGAATCGGGATGAGATGCAATTTTTCCAGGTTTTAAAATAGGAACCAAGCAGTCCATTTTCCAATTAGGAGGAATTGTGCAATCTTGCCATAAAATATTATAAATTTGTAAAAGCTTATAAAGATTGTCAGTGTTAAGTAGCTGAAACATCTTGTACGATAAACTATCTAATCCACAAGCAGTGTTTTTTCTAGATTTCAGAGCTGCAGTTAATTCGTCAAAAGAAAATGGATCAGTGAGGAATGACTGATTATCTGGTAAACTATTGTCCTTCACAATTGGCCTGTTATTTTGCACAAAGTCAGGCGTGTATTTACGTAAAAAATCACTGACCCACGAAAAATCACTATTTTGCTTTTTATATGTTTTATGTGTAAGTTTTCTCATGTTACCCCATACTACTGAAACTGGTGTCAATCGATTTAATTTTGTACAGAATTCTATCCAACTACTTAGTCTTTCTCTCTTAATGGTAAGTTTTTTAGCAGCTTGTAATCTTTTGAAATTAATATATTTTTCTTGAGAAGGATTATTCTTAAAATCAAGATAGGCTTGCTTGCTTTCCTGGACAGCTTTAGCGCAATTACTATTCCACCAAGGAACTGTTCGATATTTTGATTTTAAGTTTTGAGTAGCAATGTTACGTGATTCGGACCGAGAGGTACGAGAGGGAATTGACTTTTGTGCAGCTGTCAAAATGATTTGACAAAAAGAGTTGTATGAATCTATTGGATTACTAATAGGGTTACATTGAAAATTATCTAAATCCTTATTAACAATTGAAGAATACAACTTCCAATCAACTAATCTATGATTAATGCGATTGTTAAAATCATTTTCATCCTGAAAATTGTTTTGAGAGTTAAAACATTGTGAACTACTATTGAATGTAATCTTAGTAAATGTTGGCAAATGATAACTGCCCAATGGATCGTCGTGTACTGACCATTCGCAGCGAAGAGCTAATGAAGGAGATACCATAGTCAAGTCCAAACCATTGGGTCTCCAAGAATGAGAACCGACAGTTGTGACCTGACCATCATTCAACAGGACTAAATTGCATTCATCTAAACACTCAAGAATATCCTTACCTCTGGAATCCGATAACGGACATCCCCAAATTGAGTGATGAGCATTGAAGTCACCAGCTATAATCGTCGGCCTATGGAGAGAATTCAAGAAATGTTTAAACTTATTTTTAGAGAAACTGGGAATACAATTTGTTGGACAATATATACTGGCTATTGAAATAGTGTTCTGATTTAGTTCTAAATGTATTACAATTGTTTGAAGAGAGTTGTCAAAATAAGATGTTACTTTTTGATATTTTAGTGATGTATGGATTAAAATAGCAACACCATTATGCTTGTTGCCACAGTCATTACGTTCAATATGATAACCTTTGATTTTAAACTGCTTCTGAGGCTTTAGCCATGTTTCACATATAATTGCGATATGAATAAAATGGTCATAAAGAAATTTCGTAAAAATAAGTTGATTGCTTAATAAGCTTTGAGCATTCCACTGTACGATATTCAATTGATTGGGGGTGAATTGTGGGGATTTGATTGCTTACCAAAAGTATTTTTTAAAACCTCTAAAACACTTTTAGAATTTATAGAAGTATTTTGAGTATTATGCAAAGAAACACATTTAGTTATGGTTTCAACTAATAATGAGAGACACTTGCTGTCAGTATTGAGCAGTGTAAACAAATCTACATTATTTTTTGTCTTACTTTCTAATTTGGGAAAATTTAAAGGATTTGTAATATCTGCATAAGAAGCAGGCTTATATTTATTTCTATTTTCAATGATTTTCTGTTTTTTAACTGGGCATATTGGAGACATACTAGTATGATTGCCATCACAATGAATGCAAGTAGCTTTTTCGATAGAAACTGTACAAGTCTTATAGTTATGATTTTCTTTACATATACTACATTTTTCAGAATTTTTACAATATTTTGCCAAATGTCCGTATCTCAAACATTTGTAACATTGCTTAACTGGTGGTATATATTGAGACACATCATGTCTCCAACCACCAATATCTATATGATTTGGCAAAATGGAAGTGGCAAATGTCACTATTACTGTAGTTGTAGGTTGTAATATAAAACCCTCAGTCACATTTATTTTTTTCATTATTCTTTTTATTGTTATTATTTTTTTTGTACTTGTTATCATAGTAAATATTCTCTTGTTTGATATAATGGTAGGTACATTTCTTATAACTCCGGACACCTCAGTTGTAGCAGCAGGAATACTGGCTTTGAATTTGTATTCTTTCAAGAAGGTATTATTATTTAAAAAGGCATTCGCCAAGTCTGGTTTTTCAAAATAAATACCTATCTTAAACTTATTGATATTTCTTAAAAATTTGACGCCTTTGTTAAAGCGCTTTAAACAAGTTGACAAAGAAAGAAGATCTCTTGTTCCAATTGGTTTCTGGATGTCTGATGACTCAACAAAAACCACAAATTCAGTGCCGCTAATTTCTTCCGGATATCTGCGTATATAGTCAGTAACATAATAAGGCTTGTACCTATCTGCATTGCTTATTTCTTCATCACTGTCCGAAGAGGACATATCCGTTTCTACCAACCTTACCTCATCTGTCTCCCTATCTGCATCACCAGACTCCGGTTCATCCTCCTTTTTTTTTCTTTTTCTCGAACTCCGCTTCCCCATATCTGCTTATAATATTATTTAATGCCTATATGTTATATACCTCTTTTGTTTGTGTTTTATTAAGTTACTGACTACAATTAAAAAATTACAAATAAAATATTTTAAAGAGCCCGCCTTTACTATGTGAAGTTCCCGCGCTTTTTTTTCCAGGCATAATAATATAAATCACCACACAACAAAGCTTTTTCTTCTTATTTTCGTAGCTTTGACGTTTTTACGAATTCAGCCAATGTCAAGAATTTAGTTGTTTGATTGATAAGTCATAACTTCATAGCCATAGCCAATGTAAACAAAAAACACTATCAACGTCAAGTTTTGACAAATTAATAACATGTCTTACTACATGTAAAAAAAACTTTCATGGTAGTAAAAATCTACTAAGCTAAAATGGTAGAATTAACGCTTCATTCGTGTAGCAAGGAATTTTACGGTTACTTTTACTGATATTTTTTTGGTGCAACATAAATTTACGGATTCGTAATAGTGACAGATTGGTATAAGTATAACGTATAACTGAATTTGTAAAAACATAGCAATTTTGGTGCAACCGGCCGTAAAAGTCAATATAGATACGTAAGAATTGCCCTTCACTAGTTTCAATATTAGTTTTATTTTATCCTATACGTTTAAAAAGGGTTAAATGTAGGTACGGCGCGAATCATATAAGTATTTAATAGCGAAACGACCCAATTTTATATATTTAGTTGTTACTTTTTACGAAATTGTAAAACTTGATGCAACCGGCTGTTAATCTAGTCACGCGGGCGTGTGTCATCTTTTTATACATATATACTACGAATATAGTGCATCTATACTTATAAAATAACATATCCTGATTCACTGACTGACTGACTGTTTCATCATCGCCGACCGTAAACTATTAAAGTAAAACCCATGAACTCTTGTCAGTAGGAACATTTTAATGATTAAACACCCACTAAGGAAGGCTTTTTGGAAGTTTTCTCCTAAAGTGGTGAAAAACCGGCCAAGTGCGAGTCGGACTCGCCCATGAAGGGTTCCGTAGCAGCAAGTAACATAATATAAAAGTTCTTGTAGTTCGTTGTAACTTTGAACGATGTTTTAATAGTAGTATATTATTTTTATTACGTTATTGATAAGCAAACATTATAATTAGGTACCTAAATGATGGGATTTAGATCTAACTGTATGCGACCCATATAAAATGTTTATGAAATTAAATGTTTTTTTTTTATTTTTTTATATTTGAGTTGATTGAATGAAAGGTAAATTGCGGTTTACGATTTATGACGTATTAAAAAAAACTACTTACTAGATCAAACCAAACGTTAAAACCAATTTTCGGTGGAAGTTTGCATGGTAATGTACATCATATATTTTTTTAGTTTTATCATTCTCTTATTTTAGAAGTTACAGCGGGGTGACATACATTTTACCACTTTGGAAGTGTCTCTCACGCAAACTATTCAGTTTAGAAAAAAATGATATTAGAAACCTCAACATCATTTTTGAAGACCTATCCATAGCTACCCCACACGTATGGGTTTGATGAAAAAAAAATGTTGAGTTTCAGTTTTAAGTATGGGAAAATCCCAAAATTTATTGTTTTTTTTATAATTTCTGTGTGAATGCGGTTCACAGAATACATCTGCTTACCAAATTTCGGAAAAAAGTGGCTGTGACATACGGACGGACAGACAGACAGACATGACGAATCCATAAGGGTTCCGTTTTTTGCCATTTGGCTAGGGAACCCTAAAAAGGGGTTTAAAGTTTTTATGAAAATAAATCATTTTTAAAGAAACATGAAAATTTATTTTAACGGGGTTAAATATAATGACAACCAAAAAATACTTCGATACCCTTAGCTCTCTTATCAAAAAAAGATACTGAACAACAAAAACAAAAATTTACCATTACAATAGTACTAGCAATTTTAGTAACGACTATACATTAAATTGTATTCTAAGCCCAAATTTAGTAAATGATCACCAAATTTTAGCGAGCAAATTAATACACCATTTCTACCTAAATAAACGACTATGATTGCCATAAAATGCATCCATATTACCAAGTAAGTAATGTAAAATGATCCCAAATTTAGGAGCACCTACCGCTCAATCAAACCGTTATTTTTGTATGTAAAAGTTAAGAAAGCATTAATGTGCAGTGTATGATTGCAGTAGACTGATTGTTCTTAAGAATTTGAAATTACTATTTATAAATGACCATCTTTTTTATGTATTTTTTAATTTAATAAAAGAATTATTGGTATTCCACGAGTTTTAGTTTTTAACCTGATAGGCATTTGATTGAATAAACGCTTCTGTTTTTTAGCAGTGGTAATTTAATTTAGGGAATATAAATATATCAGTTTAGTAAACATCTTACAATATATTTGTAAAGGATCAAATTTTAGGAGATTATTTATGTACTGTGTTTGGGAGAAGTAATGATTTACATAGCATAATTATCTTTACTAGAATAATGAGATGTAAAAAATTTGCTTGACATTTTAGATTAAAATTCGGTTAAAATACTGGTGGTCATATAACATTTTTGGGTTTACAATGATTAATTTGGAGTCATGTGTTTTAATAGGATAGCAAGATGTTATTATTTGGGTTATAATTTTGGAAAAAAAGGAGTTTACATTTTGGCACTCATTACCTATTTTTGGGTCACCAGTGATATGTTTGGAGACATTGTCTTTAATTAGATAGTAATATGTTATACTTTGGCTATAATTTCACATGAAAATGGTGTTTTAATTATGGTGATCGTTTACTATTTTCGGCAGTAAAAATCGTTTTTTTGGCATTATATTTTACTATGATTGGTGATCAGTTAAACATAAGCCTATTTTAAGGCTAAGATAAAACAATTGTAAATGCTTGTTTCAGTGTTTGTGGAAATTCTACCCCTAAGGGGGTGGAATAGGGATTGATAGTGCATATGTAGGTTAGTCTGGAAGCATGAAATTTTGTATAAAAGCTGATAATTAGAAATCTGTGAATAGGTATTTTACGTTTTTAAAAAATCCCCCCTTTGAATAGGGGTTTAAATTTTCTTTAAAAGCTTTTGCTTCATATTTTGAATATTATTACCACGGGAAAATATTGAATGCCTACGGGAAGAAATTCCCCCGGATAAAATGAAAATTACGCGAGAGAAGCTACGCTAAGCTAGTCTTATATATTTTGACTATTCAAATTATCTTCTTAATATTGTACGCAAGCTATTGTTTGTTTTTGTTTTTATATAATATAGTATTCTTAATTTGCTGGTAAAAAAATAACCAGGCCAAATATTGAAGTTCAATAGGTATTTTTTTAAATAGGATACATTTTTGTAGCAGTAAAATAACAAGAAATTGTGTTTTAAATTTACTTTGCAATTCAACTGAACTTGGCACCCATTAATTCAGAACTTTTGTCGGCGAAGTCGACAACAACACCTGTCAATCTTGAATTTGGCTTAAGGTGGGATAATAGGCTAGATGACTAAAAATTTTTTTTGCTTGAATAGAAGCTCATTCATATAATAAACTGAAAGAAAAAATCGGTTTTCGAATAACTAAAAAAACAACCAAGATATAAGGTATTAAAGATTTTTCTCCATCTCTTTCTAGCAAACGGCAATTTACATGGAGTTTATATGGCCGTACTAAACAATGACGTCCAAATTAACAACTTAAAATGCTTGTATCTAATGTATTTCTAAGCCGATTTTAATTCTAATTTCACAGGATTGTATCTTTTTCTACGGTATTTTAATATTTTATGACGAGACGTGAAAATTAGAATTAAGGTGCATAGTGCTCTTAATGACCTTGCGTCGATCGTCCCGCACTGATTACATAGGGGTGAGTGAGTGAGAGTGAGGGGATTATTTAAGCAAATCTTTACACGTAAGATGAATTATTTCAATAAAAAATTAATAATAGCGAATAAGAAAAATCTAAAAAGACCATCCTCTAGAATATTGTTCACTTTATTTATTGAAATCGAAAGTATATGATTTAACCAAATATTTACGAAGCGATTAGGTTTAAAGTTTTAAAATCGAGGCATGTTTGGGTCACATTTTAACCAAGTTTTAATTAATTTATCAAAAAATTAAAAAGACCATCCTCTAATAAATGCGTTGAATAATAACATATCTTTTTTAAAGATTTTTTTATTCAATATTTATGAAGAGAACCGGTTTTTTCTGCAGTGATTTTTTTATGATTGACGTTACTATATGCGCCTTAAGTCATCATCCCTATTACAGTTTAAAGCAAATGGCACGGGTTGAAACACTGCCCCAAATTAATTTTTTCGTTATAGGTATTTTAATGTTATTACAGTGTTTTTGATTTGCCAGATAATCACAATATCACTTACGGTGTGACCATCGCCAATCTCATTCAACATGGATATATTACCGGACAGTCCCACAGCGCCGCCCTCGCTCGGGGGCTCGGTAGCTATTGCCACTCCAGACAGGTCAACGAAATCATTCGAAAAATTATCGCACACATCCAGACTCGTGAAGTTGGGGATATAACAAACCTGTGAAAATAATAATCTGGTGCACATTTTAAAATTATTAACTTATCTGGTCTATTAACAGCCTTTCTACAAACCAACGGTAGTACCACAGGACGGGTAAGCACTGAATATACCTATTTATCGTCGGTGTAAGTGCAAACTGTAAACCGCACATGATTTTAGTAACTATAGAAATGCAATTCAGAGGCAGCATTTCCTGTCTAAGCTCTTTTGTATTTTTTTATAATGCTCCAATACTTCATAATCGCAGCTCATATACGAGTACGTCACCGCCAAGGGGCTCGAGTCGACCCTAAGTTAGAGTGTTTAGGCCTTAGTCAACCACACTGACCCGGTGCGGATTGGTCGACTTCACATACACCTTTGAAATTCTTCGCAGATGTATGCAGGTTGCCTCACGATGTTTTCTTTAACCGTAGGAGCGTCTGTAAAATATGAAATACGAAAAACGAAACACATTGGAACATCGCAGGATCGCACCACACCTGATTAGAAGGCCAGTGCCAAGTCCACGGCGCCACCGACGACTCCGACACTTATTTCGTTTTAATAACAATTCATCAACTTAATTTACATCATCGTTTTGTGATTAAGAATGCATCATTAGCACAAACTTCAAGTTAAAACTTACATTACCGCTCCCCAAACCCACAATGCTCAGTAAAATGTTGAGGATAACATTAATGTGAGAAACTTTATAAATCATATCGACTTGTGGACGAAAACATAAAAACAGATCAGTTCATAGGAGAAAAAACATATATATGGCACTGATAGGAATCTGTACAATAATCGAAGTAATTTTACAATACATAGTGTCAATTGTTGTATATGATAAAATCGACGCTAACGTCACGAAACAAAGATTGAAATAGGATAATCACGCGATATTCTTGTTCCCTGTAATTATAGAGATACAATGTAAACCAATGTAATTTTTTATAGATCGCTATAAGTAGGTACATTTTCAACACAAACAGTTGCTGCTGGTCAAAGTCAAAGTCAATATACTTTATGCAAGTAGGATTACATAATCGCTTTTGAACGTCAATGCAGCTACGCCAATGGTTCACAAGTCTACGGCGGGAGACCTTGTACTGGAGAGAACATGAAAGAAAACCAGCAAGCGCTATTTTTTCTCCCTGTATTATTACAGAGTTGTCAATTGAAAGCTGACGTCAAAGCAAACGTTTGAGTTCAACTTCCATTACAAGATTAAATGTGTCACTTTTCTTCTTACTGTGTCGTTACCAAATATAATATTTGATTACATAAATAGTTATACACAACAACATGATTCTTTATCTTCAGGTTAACACCAGGCATTGGCATCATTCAAATAATCTTTGATTTTATAAATCCTTTACTCATTAGTCTTTTTTACATGCGTTTTAAACTTATGAAAAAGCAAATCAGTAACACTTTGTGGTTTCAAATGTATTATAATTTTTATGGGCATAAATTAATTTTTTATAAATGTACTATCCTGCTAAAATCAATATATTAATTTCTCTAAATAAATTTTTTTGAGATCTTTTTATTAAATCTCTTGCTCGTAAATAATAAATAGCGCGAACAACTCTTTTTTGAAGTACAAAAATACTTTCTAAACTAGCAGCCGATCCCCACAGTAGTATTCCATATGACACTGTGAAAATAACTAAAGTAAATCAATCTTGGCGTTTCAAATCAGTAAGTTGTCTTATTTACTTATACGGATACTTTTTACGGAGCTCACGACTTACTCATAACGTAAAAGTATAAATTTTGACAGTTCGCTCGTATCTGTAATTCATGTTTAGGTCCAATTTCACCAATATTTAAACAGGTGGTTAGTTAACTAACAAACAAGTTTTTGACATTTCACTCATACAATAAGTGTCAAAAACGGTTGTTTGTTAACTATAACGGCCTGTTAAATGTTGGTGAAATTCGACCTTAAGGTTAGAAAATGCGTTTACAATTTATATTCACTTTTCACTACACAATTCACTATCCGACAGTGATATTGAAAAATTATCCATAATATTGGATGGTTGCCGTCGTCGAAAAACAAACATTAGAGTAGGTCAAATGCTCACCGAAGGCAGCGATTTTTACACTCAGATATACAAATAATATATATGTTGCATTATTAAAATTACTCTGGCATACTAATATTAATCACCACATAACAAAGCTTATTCTTCTTATTTTAGTAGCTGTGACGTTTTGACGAATTCAGCCAATATAAATAAAAACGCTATCAACGTCACATTTTGACAAATGAATAACATGTCTTACTACATGTAAAAAATTGAAAAGCATGAAACTTTCATGGTAGTAAAAATCTACTAAGCTATAATGGTAGAATTAACGCTACATACGTGTAGCAAGGAATTTTACGGTTACTTTTACTCATATTTTTTTGGTGCAACATAAATTTACGGATTCGTAATAGTGACAGATTGGTATAAGTATAACGTATAACTGAAATTGTAAAAAAATAGCAATTTTGGTGCAGCAGGCTGTTAGTTTTATTTGAGTTTAATTATAAATTGTTTATTGTGAACCAATTCAATACTCTAGAGAGAGTACTATTTACAACGTTAATATTTTCGTTTTCTCTGTCAATCTTAAATATTAAAGAAGTATCATCTGCAAATAGTAATATATCGCAATAGTAGATTACTAGCTAAGGGCTGTAAGGCATCAATTGCAGCCCGAGATAATTTCTATATTTCGAGGGTGCAATTGGTGCTTACACCCGAACTAACTACTCTGCTTTACATCTCGATTGTGAGGTAAGTAGGTCCTTATTACCCCCAAATAGGGCTTGTAGGTGACCAATAAGCGCTCTAGGGTAATAATGTACCTTGGAAAGCCCTAGGGCGGTAAGTAATTAAAAAACACACTTCACTATTTCAAAAAGTTCGCGTACATCTAACCATCATACTGCAATAAATTACTTACAGCCCTAGGGCTTTTCTAGCTACATTATTACCCTAGAGCGCTAATTGGTCACCTACAAGCCCCATTTGGGGGTAATAAGGACCTACTTACCAAACATGAGAAATGTAAAGATTATAAGTGAAATGTGGGAGGTCATTAATGTAAATTAAGAAGAGGAGTGGTCCCAATATCGATCCCTGAGGCACGCCCATAATTATTGGTGCACCAGCAGACTCAGTTTTGTTAATAACAACTTTCTGGACCCTATTAGACAAATAAGACGCAATAAGTCTAATTGCCTTTTCGAAGACACCATAATGCTTGAGTTTATTTAAAAGAGTCTGGTGACTAACGCAGTCGAAAGTTGGTCTATAATTTGAAGGATCATTTTTATTTCAAGATTCAAATAATGGTATTAACTTGCTATTCTTCAAAAGGTCGGGAAAAACACCTTCATCAACACATTTATTAAATATCAACGCAAGTTGCGGGGCAAATTTCTTTAGATTTAATTATGTGGATCGAAATACCCCAAAGGTCTTCAGTTTTTTAGTGGTAATTGTACGAAATGTTTTTAAAACAGTGTCGGCATCAATGTGACAGAAGTTGAAAACCTTATTGCACTTCTCCACACTCTGTCCCAGAAGAGCTACAGCTTCATTGGGACATGAGTTGAGACTACTTGTAGTTTCTATAGGTATATGAGAGAAGTCCTCAAACGCATTGGCAACTGCGTTGTCTGATTTGATTGTTTTTTTATTGATTTCCAATGAGAAAGAGTTCACAGTACTTTTGGGTGTATCTGTTTCCTGGTTAATGATATTCCAGGTGTTTTTACTTTATTTTTAGATAAACTGATTTTGTTAATATTATTATAATATATACATATTATTATAATAATTTGTTTCACTCTAAGTGCAACCATAAAATAGACACACATAAAAATATTATGAAAAGGTTAGGATATAGGTAATATATAGAAATTCTAGTTGTTAGTCACATTTTATCGAAAATGAAGAATAGCGAACCAAAGCTGTTACTGGAACACGTCATTATACTTATTGCAGCTTATGAATGAACGAATCTTTTAACGTCACTTATTATTTCACGAAATGAATCTATCCATTTTCCTCATTCACAGAAGACAGAAGCGATTACAATTCAATCCAGGCCATCCATTCCGCGATAAAACGGGAAATGTTTTTCATGTGAGAGTAACAAATAGAGCCATGGAAGTGCATATATCATCCACAATAGTTGTTTTATGTTAATATCGCCTACTTTTAAACTGTCGTAATTTTTAGATTCCGATAGCTGTTTCCCCCTCAAAATATTTGTTATCGCACAGGGAAATGAATGGATGTATTCACGGGTATGATTTATGGTATATTTTTAAGTGAACTTTGTTCATTGTTTTTCTTGCAATATCTGTTTTGAGATTGTATGATCTCTTACCTCTGTGGTAAGTTTTCAGTTCACCTCGCACGCAGTGTCATATTTTTTTATGTTATTTAAATATTTATAGAAAGTTAAATATTAACAGTTTTACACTGCCTTTAGAATACCATAACATTTACCCGCCATTTATAAGTCAAATGTAGTGAACATAACTCAAAGAATTGCGGACCTACAGTGGCAGTGGACAGGGCTCATCAGCAAGGAACAACGATGGCTGATGGAACGGAAAGGAAAGGTCCTCGAGTGTTGCTACGAATAGAGTGGTACGCAGCGTTGATGCCTACGAGTATGTCGTGGCGATCGTAAAACTGACTATTTCGTGATGTGGCCGATCATTTCATGAAATGGTTGTATTTCATGAAATACGCGAATAAGCGCCTATTACTTTTCAATGAATTCTACGACCTTAATAGGTACCTAAAAAGTGCGTGTCGGGCCACGCAGTGTAGGGTTCCGCAGTTGCAAATGCCAACTTTGAGTTTACACTCATACCTCACAACACGTTGCCACAGATTACTAAATACGTTGCTATTAAATTAGTTATTATTATTATTAAAGCTGCAATGATTTTATATTTCCTTAACTTCACGTGGTTCGTAAATTTATATTCAGTACTAATTTTCAATGAAATTTTACTATTCCGAGTACATTTTATAAGTTAGTCGTCTATAACTTTTAAGTTTGTACTTAGTACTCAACTCTGATAGTTTTCCTTTAAACTTCATTATATAATATATACTTCTGTTGTAATTTTTTTCACGTGTCCATATATTATACATATACAATACACATGTACATACACATGTACATATATATATGTATAACCGTTTACCAGATAGAGGGGGGGGACACTTATCTTTAACAAAAATTTGCACTTTAAAACCGAATATTTTAGAAACAGATCCCTAAATCGAAAAATGGTGTTCTGAACCTTACATTATTTTTAAAAACCTATTAAATAATACCCCACATGATGGGTTAGTTGAAAAAAAATTTACTCCCACTTTACTCCCATTTTTTCAATGTGTTCTTCCACCACTCGAAGATGTATGTACATGTTAATGTTAATATATTTAACTTTACAAAATACGGTTTACAAGAGTCCATTTGGTCTATGTTAGTTAAAATGCTAATACATTTCTTTTGAAGTATAAATATTTCATTGGCGATACAGCAATTTCCCCACAAAATGATACCATACGATAATCTCGAGTGAGCATAGGCTTTAACTGGCGAAGTGCATATATAAATGAGGATAGTTTGGTGGATAACCTTTGAATATATGGTTTCCAGTTGAGATGTGTGTCAATTTCAATTCCTAAAAGTATTGTAGAGTTAACCGTTTCTAGTGCATTAGATTTATATTCATAATTTATTTTTAATTCTTCTTTTTGATATGGTCTAAACTGAATTAATTTTGTTTTTTTAAGGTTTAGTTGAAGATTATTACAATCAAGCCAATGTGAGGCTTTATCCAATATTTCATCAAATTTTTTCGTTAATTCGTTCATGTTATTACAAGAAACTACCACGGAAACATCATCATTTCATTATCATTATTTCATCATCATCATTTCACCATCATCATTATTGTTCATCATCATCATCATATCAGCCATTATTTCAAGTTTTACATCTTTGCAGAGGTTTAAAGTCCATTAGTCGGCGTTAACGGCATCAAGGAAGGGAACAACGACATAGGCTCGCGTTCCATGGAAAATTCGGATTCAGAGATAGGCACTAAATCAAATACCTATTTGTGATGTCAAGCAGCGGTGCTTGCAAAGCTATCTTCTGGTTTGTAGTGTAAGACAGGTAGTGAAATTACTTGGTACTGTGACTTGATATCTTATGTCACCAGTTGGTAACGTATGTAAACAACGTACCGCACGTCATCATTTCAAGCAAGAGACACCATCGCATCGTCTTGTGGGGGAGCTACTAACGCTGCGTCTCCCAGAACGCGGCCGCCACTCAAGGATCCCTGCCCACATACAACCTTGCGAACGAATAAGAAACGATAAGATCCGCAGAAGAAATAAAATCGTCGACATAGCCCAAAGAATTGGGAAACTTAAGAGGCAGAGTCCCACGTAAACTGTTCTAGTATACCGTGGAATATTGTAATGTTAGTCAATAGCGATAGCTTTAGCAGGTCATCTATACATCTATACTCTATACAAATAAATAAAATTGAAGTGTCTGTTTGTAATGTGAAAATAACAAGTTTTTACTAAATGGGTATGAATGTATATCGGGTACCAATAACAAAAACACAATTTAAAATTTTTCCCGCTAATCTCCGGAACGGCTGGACCGATTTTGACGGGACTTTCACTAATAGATAGCTAATTATATAAGGTATAACATAGGCAAAAAATGCTGCCAAAACTTATTATTCCACGCGGACGAAGTCGCGGGTACAGCTAGTCATTAATAAATGACCAATCCTCTCCAAACAAAGCGCCTAACGCACGAATATAAATTTTTACTTTTGCAAACACACGTTCGTCTAAAAGGGTAAATGATTTAATTATGCCTATACAATACAAGGCGCCCCACTTAATTTGATTGCCAGCGACACCTATGCAAATGATACGTCGCGGTAAATTGAATATTTTTGTCCGGGTGGCAACCCTGCGACTTTTGGGACCGAACCCCAATTCTTGACATTATTAAATAGTACAGAGGCGTCGAGTGATGGACACATCTACATTTTAAATGAGATTTTCATCAAAATTCAATGGGGCTTAACGAAATACACCCACATATACGTCTATTGCATGTCTGAATCGGCATGTTTACTTCATCTTTATAGTACTAAAATAAGAGACGTTTAGACTGAATTAATAGACATTGGAAGATTGTCATCATAAGAAATTCTAGTCATATTCGCTATGTCAGATAGACCTTGTTTTATTGCCTTGCAATTACACTCTATAGTTAGACATAAAAATGAACTATACAGGTTATTTTTAAAAGACCTGCAACCTCGCGCAGGATTAGATAGTTAACATCATAAACAACAACTTTTGTCTTTGACTTTTGATAATTCGTGAGATTTTACTTTCATACAAAAATAAATATTTATTTAATATACCTATCTCTAGAATGTAACTCTACGCGCACAGTGCGCACGCGTATTGTCGTCTTCCGTCGTCGTTTATAAATGAAACATAGACTTATCAATGTCACGACAGTGCAATAAAAACTTAAAAGGTGATTCTCGTTCAATTTATTGAGTTATCTTAAAACTCATAAAACAAACGTTGTAATGAATGATGTTAGCTATCTAATCCTGCAAGGTTGCAGGTGTTTAACAATTAGCCCTATATAGAACTTTTTGTCTAAAAGGTATATCTTCCAGGCACCATTGGGTCAAAGCAGGCGAAGGCGGGCATTCGCACAAGCGATGCCCGTCTAGTGACCCTGCCGTGGAGGCCTGCGTGCATGGTTGGCCCCGTGCACGCCGCCGTAAGGCCCTCCGTCTGGGGATTGCCCTGGTGTTCTCGGGCAATCCCCCCTTGGCGAAAGCCCGACCAGTTGGTCGGGCTTGCCCGGGCGCGTGGGTAGTGGAGTCGCAGTGTGGACCTTACCTAACGCGCCCAAGAGGGCAGGGAGAACACCGGGGGGTTTTAGTGGGTAGGCCTGGCACTCTGCCGGGAGAGCCCCACACACGCTCGCCGTCTAGCCAACGGCGGGTACGGTGCGGTTACGCATTTCCCCCCGAGAAAAAAAAAAAGCACCATTGGGTCAAGATCAAACAAATAAGAAATTCAAATTGACGAGATATAAATTTAGATTCGTATTGATGAGTACTAGAAGCTTGTATTTAAAAAAGCTTTCTTTAAATACTCAAATTTATTTATTTATTGCAAACCATACCTAATGTACAATGAGGTGGTAAAGTAGGTACTTATACAAGATCATTATGGAACCCGTCGGGCACGCAATTTGCTGTAGAAGAGAAGAGGATGCATTTTTTGTGGAATAGGTATAATTACGATTATATATTATTTTAGATAAATGTATATAATCATTACATAGCAAATAATATATCAATACAACAATACAATAAAATGGAATCATAATTATTTATTACTAAATTTATAGTTTAGGATTCTTTTATATCATAGTAGCATTTATTAAGTAAAAAGTGTTTTAATTGTTTATAACTTTTGTTGTCATTATTTTTATTTATTAATATGTCCGGTAATTTATTTTAAAAAATTATCGAGAAATGAAATGTGCTTGAGGATGTTTAGTCGGAAAGCTGGTAATATTAACTTACTTTTATTTTTATTTCTTAAAGTATGAAGCTATATACTGTCGCTTTGTATAAAATTCACTATATTTGCGTACCGACTTGCACATATCTTATATATAAATACATGGCAGGGTAAGTATCTGATATTCGCGAAAATATAGTCTGCAACTATCCCCACATTCACGATCTATCCCAACGCTACTTCGCTAGCGCCACCGTCCACCCTGACTCCCTTGTTAGACAGGCGGCCGATTACACCCCCTTACGTAGTGTAGCGGCCAAAAATCGTCGACCGAGGAACATCCTCCTCGATCCCCCGACCCGATCACACGAGCGAACGATCTTCTCCCTCCGCCTTCCAACTCACTATCAAACACTGCACACTCACGCACTACGCACGCACACATCGCACTCGTAGAACAAGAGTGCGAAGGCCCGGTCTACACAGTTTGCGATATACCAGGTACAGATATGTGCCTGGTCGCTTCTCCCCACCCTCCACTACACGGCGTACTCGAGCTTCCGAGCCTTAGAGGAGCGCTCGCGTTGCAGGCGCTCCCCGCACCGGCTATAACCGCCTGGTGACTCTACTCAGAGAGCGGGACACCCCCGTGTTGATGCCTCTCTGAGCTAGAAGTCCACCAGGTTAGGTAAGCCAAACGAGGCTTGAGGACCCACCAAAGTTCTCGCCTTCTTTAAATAATCAAGGTGAAGCTGTAACAGCCATCTGCGGCTAACAGCATAGGTTCTTCATAAAAAAAAATCTGCAACTATCAATCTGCTGGAATGAAATATTTGGACGGGATGAATATTTTGTATTTATTGCGTAATTTCCAATTTTTTCGTCCATATGTCGCAGGTATACGACATAATTTGAGGCGATGTAAAAAAGTTTCACTTTAATAATATATCAAACGTGAATTGATGCTAACCTCAGCCCCCCAACCCTTACGTTGCGCTCACCTTGTGCGCCACTTGCTCAGTATATTAATTTGCGTGTCTGCCAAAAACGGTGCTGGCTGGCGGGATGAATTCCGAGACGGTTTAAAAGCGGGAAGTCTCACCAGAAGTGGGAGATCCTGCAACACTACTTACGACTGTACCTGCGCAGATGGCAGCCGCTAAAGTGTATCCACTATTTCAAATGTTTCTTCTTCATGTGTTAATTTATTAAAGCGTTTCAATGTTGTCTACCTTTCTGAATTTATTGTGTTGTTTTCCCTATCTTCCTAATAAGTACATAAAAACAAATACCACCCATGACAACATTGTCACGTTCTCATGTGTTTGACATCAATTTATAACTTTATTTCCTCATCATAGTCGTCGCAGAAGGCAGCATCACTATTAACGATAATAATGATGATAAATTGTGTTATTCTGCAATAAATATACGCGTAACGTTCGGTTGTGTCAATTATATGAAAACAAACAAACCCACTTTAAACCGTCAACTTACCTTACACTCAAACTTTGGGCCACTGGGCTACCGCTGGGCTATCTTTACCAGCCCTGATGTAATTTCAATTGTATTGATCTCTTTTGTACATTTAGCCAATGTAGACTTTATTCACTATTATTAGCTACGTATCAACTACACATTTCTTGGAAATTGGTTTGGAATAAAGAAAACTTACAAATTTGATATTTAATTTTGTGAACAACGACTGATGTCCCGTGCTCAATCGACTCAATCAGTCATTCAGGGTAATCCGCCATGGCTGGGGACGGGCGTTGGACATTGGTGGTCACTGGTCACCGCTTGTCCGAGCATCGTCTCGGGCCGTTTACTCGGGCCTCTTGCAGGGCCTCGGGCCTCTTGCAGGGCCTCGGGCCTCTTAGAAGATGTTCGAGCCTCTTGCCACCTCCCTGTGCTATGACTTCGGGATCGAGGCACGGTCCTCCGCTGTCAAGCACACCAGGCGATTGGGTCTTGCCCCAAAGTAGTGATGTGTCAACTCGATTTCCTAACTCGAGTTGACTAGAATTGGGCTTACCTAGAATTAACTCGGAGTTGAATTCTCTTTGACTCGAATTTAAATACTCCCAGCCGCCCGCCATAGCGCATCAACCAATGAAAAATATGTGATTAAACACAATTAATTTACCTTTTTTTATTTAAATTCTACCTACTTACTGCCATTAAGCGAGCGCGCTGCCGGGGGAGACCCCCTGCAGTAGCCACAAGCTCCTGACGAAGCGAAATATTGCCCGTGCTCGCCTTGTTAGTACTATAGTCTATTCAAGATAAGAAAGTTTCGATGACAGGTCGATTTTTTTCGTTTCATGCATACTAGATTCCATGATTAAAACTATTATCTTTTAAAAATATAACATCTCCTTCGGTTATTTTTATCAAAAATGCAATACTTAATTAATTCCACATTAAAAAGAAACATGAACATCAGTGCAGTTAAATATTCATCATCGACCTACACTCGTCCACTGCTGGACATAGGTCTCCCCTAATGCACGCCACCGCTCCCGATCTTCGGCTACACTTTTTTTTTTTTTTTTTTGGGAGGGGGAAAATGCTTTTACGCATTCCTCGTGGTCGAGCCAAACCACGAGGATATGTGGGACTCCCCGGTCCGAACTCGGCCCGGTCCTACCTACTAAAAACCCCCGCAGATCCTCCGTCCGTCACGAGACAGGGGGAAGGGGACAACAGCGAGGCCTTGTTCCCACTGACCCCCTGCCCGTGAATGCGTCCGTTTCCGGACTCCCGCTACGCCTAGGGCGTGTGGCTCAGCTGCTTTGTCAGCGGCGCCGGTGTTGTGCGCCGCTCTTCACCCCGAAACATCCCAGCACTAGGTGCCCTGGGGTTGGTTACCACTTTTAGCGCGGGGATCCCCTCCCGCGGTCTCCTCTTGTATGATGGGGGCCCCGACTACGTCCTCGGTCACCTCCATTTCTGTCCCTCCGGAGGTTTCGGGTGGCGCTGCCCTCCTCCTTCTTCTGTTGATTTTTGCCTTGGGGGCAGAGCAGGTTTTACCCCCAAGGCGGTGGTCCGCCGGTTTCCCAGCCGCTATGCATAATGGGCATTTAGGCAGCGACGAGCATGTCGACGCCCTGTGCCCTGCATCCCCGCACCGGTAGCAGAGTGCGCTCCGGTCCACCTCCGCTCTACAATCTACTCTCAGGTGCCCCGACTCGAGGCACCTGAAGCACCGCATTTTACGGGGCTGGAGGAGCTTCACCTTTGCGGCGGACCAGCCCACCAGCAGCCTCTTAGCAGAGGCGATCTTTTTTGCCGCTTCCACCGGGCAACACGTCCAAGCCGTGCCCATGGTGTAGCGGCCCTGGCGGATCTCCCCCACCCGGACCTCCTCGACTTGGCACTCGCCGATCTTTGCGAGTGTCTCTTTAAGTTCTTCCGGCTGAACAGATTCGTCCAGTCCAGAAACCAACATCTCCGCCATCTTTGTCGGGACGGTTACCCGCGCAACATTCGGGTCAACTACCCTTTTAAGGGCAACAGCAAGGTTGACCGCACTCGCCTCCTTCCCATCGCCCGTAACGAGGATTACGGCTGCCCCAGTCAAGGACCTACGGAACTGGACACCCTCTATGTCCAGCTCCGCGAGGCTTACCTTGGCTCTGGCGATCTTCGGCTACACTCATCCAGCCCACTCCAGCCAGCCTACGTATATCGTCATCAGTTAAATATAATTATTTATAATTCATTAAAAATATTTGTATAATTAAGTATTAATTTGAATCGTGAATCGGAGCATATACTTTAAACAAATATTTTATTTGTAAACTTTAAACAAATATTGTTTCAGAATTATATTTTTATTTAACGGACTGATATTCTTGTTTATATTTAATGTGGTATTAATTATTGCATTCTTGATAAAAATAACCTAAGGAGATGTTATACAGGGTGTCCCAAAAAATAGTATCAAGCGAAAGTCCAGAGTTAGAGCATCTCTTGGAGTACCCGAATCACCCCCATGTATGTTCCGCAATTATTCGTAGTTTTCGAGTAATAATTTTTTTTCTGACTTTTTGAAAATTTCGATCTAAAGAACTTAAAAATTTTTAATAAAAAAAATTGGACATATTTTAATGTTTTTCTTTATGCCACTAAATTATCTTTAGTGATTCTTTTATGTCTAAAATAATCAGCTTCGTAACTTTAGTGGAAATTTAGAAAACAGTAGTGTAAAGTCAAAATTTGAATGTTAGTGAATAATTACTTAAAAATTCATCTTTAAATTAAAAATCTAAACAGGCGAATTCATGGTTTCTAAGTATGCGTAAAAACTTCTCTAGACTCTCTGCTTTCATAATAATTTAAAAAAAGTACTTAATACGACTACTTTGGCTTAAATCGGCCATCAAAGACAGCAAGGTGAAAATTTCATAAAACTCGACTTCTGAATATTTTTTTTTTAAATTCCAATTATTTATTAATAAACCAAAAATGATTGTAGAAAAGCTAAAAATTTATTATTTGAAGGTCAAAAATAACTGTTCCTGCTGCCATCTTTAATAACCTTTGAAGGTTTATTATAACTTAATAAATGAAACAAAACATTATTTTCAAAGTATTTATTATTCGATCGCTTAAAGAAAGTTTTCAAAATGACGACCTTCGTGCTCAATACATATTCTACATCGTCTAAAAAAGTTTTCTTTTAAATTTATAAATGCAATTCTGTTGTTTTTTATTGTTTCTTCCGCTTGTCTTAATTTTGTTCTTAACACTGTGACGTTTGTAATGTCCTTGGCGTATACTAATTCCTTGTAGTATCCCCAGACGAAAAAATCTATGGGGTTCAAGTCGGGGGACCGTGGCGGCCACGCAATGGGCCCTCCACGACCGATCCATCTGCCTGGAAATGTTTCAGACAAATGTTGTCTAACATTTCTAGCAAAATGGCATGGAGCGCCGTCGTTTTGAAAAATCATATTTCTCCGCGTTAATAGGTCTACATCTTCAATAAGACGCCGAGATCACGTCGTAGAAATTGCAAGTAGGCCTCGCTGTTCAGTCGGTCCGGTAGTTCGAACGGACCAATCAGCTGTCCGTTTAGGATGCCTGACCACAAATTGATACTAAATTGTTCTTGGAAATTAGATTCCCTTGTGAGGTGTGGATTTTCAATACTCCACGAATGGTAGCTATGTGCATTAAACACCCCACATCGCTTAAAATGTGATTCATCAGTCCATAGAATATTTTTAAAGAAATTTTCGTTTTCAGCTTGTCTCCGTAACATTTCCTGACAAAATGCCACCCTTCTCGGGTAGTCTGCGGGCTTGAGCTGCTGAACTTTCTGGATGTGATATGGGTGAAACGCTCTTGATGAAGTATTCGATGTGCTTGTGATTTCGGAATTCCGATTCGACGTTCTATTGTTCTTACACTAACTGATGGATCTCTCACCACTTCTTCGACCACTGATTGGACAGTATCTGGGTCACTCATTTCAGATGGGCGCCCCGATCTTCTACCTGGTAGGCGTCCTTCCATGTAAGAGTTATGTACTCTTAAAATCATGCGATGATCAGGCCAAGTTTCAGGCTGAGGTCCACCTCCATTTTGTACTTGCTGCCGGAACAACCTGGCTGCTTCAGAAGCATTTCCTCTTGCATATCCATAAAAGTAATGCATAAGAGCATATTCTTGCGATGAAAAAGACATCACAAAATGAAGAGCTTGAAAAGTCCGTTAAGAATGCCAAATTTGTCAAAATCCCGTATTCACACAAAACCAAATCGTAATCGCACTCAAGGTCCGTAAAGAAAGCAAAGTTCGTCAAATAATCACAAATGAGCGTATCGTACGTAAGGCGCAAACAAAAGCAGGCAAACGACTGGCGCCAGAACACAATAGGCGCTCGGACTACACCCCCGCCTCATCCCCTTGTCACAAACAATAGCATTCCTCAGTTACAGTTATCCATTTCGCCAATGAGAGTGAGAGAGATAGCAATAATGCGGTCTCTTTCATATCCTCTCACTCGGGCAATTTTTTAGCAGGTAAGTACTGCGTTACATCCAACACTACAACCGATGTGATCCGCGAGAAAAATATTTAAATATGGGTTTCATGTAGTTAATTTTTGCTAAATTGTAATTAATCTGAACCTTAGAAATTATAAAAAGACCAGATATTTTTTTTTATCATCTGATAGGAATTTGGTAAATTTTATGAAATTTTCACCTCGCTGTCTTTGATGGCCGATTTAAGCCAAAGTAGCCCTATTAAGTACTTCTTTTTTTAAATGATTATGAAAGCAGAGAGTCTAGAGAAGTTTTTACACATACTCAGAAACCATGAATTCGCCTGTTTAGATTTTTAATTTAAAGATGACTTTTTAAGTAATTATTCACTAACATTCAAATTTTGACTTTACACTACTGTTTTCTAAATTTCCACTAAAGTTACGAAGCTGATTATTTTAGACATAAAAGAAGCACTAAAGATGATTCAGTGGCAAAAAGAAAAACATTAAAATATGTTCTACTTTTTTTTATTTAAAATTTTTAAGTTCTTTGGATCAAAATTTTCAAAAAGTCAGAAAAAAAATTATTACTCGAAAACTACGAATAATCGCGGAACATACATGGGGGTGATTCGGGTACTCCAAGAGGTGCTCTAACTCTGGACTTACGCTTGACACTATTTTTTGGGACACCCTGTTTTTTTAACGGAAAAATTCGCACTGTCACTGAATAATTCTTATCTTGAATAGACTATAGCCATAGATGCGTGACGTCATGCATGGCGTCATCGGTAAGGTTCTCAATAAGGCCAGGGGGGGTTCACTCCGCAGTTTAGGTACGTTTGGCCGGGCGGTATGTGGCAAAAGCTTGCCGCTCGGCTCGCACGCTGGCCGCGTCGCACGTAATAATTGAGGTCATTTTTGTAACGATAACTACATATCGGCGAGTGGGAACCCTGCGCTCTTATCGCCAAACCGGTATCGGGTCAGCGATGCGTGACGGAATTGGAACGCTCGTGTCATGCAATAAATTTCAATTTCCCATGCAGTCAGATGAAGGTCGTAAGAGTAGGTAAATTTTCATACCTAAACATGGCTTTTCTTCGAGAGTGATCCTTCTGTACTTTAGTACTATTATTTATTCTGTGACAAGGCGCGCGGCTACGTACCCAAAGCATAGTAACGGATGTTGCGTTATAACGATGACGTGTTGTAATTGCTGACAGCACAGTTCAAATGCGTCAACGAGTTGAAATTTATTGATGTCGCGATTTCAACGCATACTTTTGAAGTCGTGCATTGTAAAATAAACCAATGGTCCATGACAATCAGTGAAACAAATCAAATAATTTATTTGCAACTATGGAATAGTAACGGCCCGATCATGATAAAAAGTAGCCTATGTTATACCTTGTATAATTAGCTATCTATTAGTGAAAATCCCATCAAAATCGGTCCAGCCGTTCCGGAGATTAGCGGGAACAAACAGACAGACAAAAAAATATTATTTTGTGTTTTTGTTATTGGTACCCGATATACATTCATACCCATTTAGTAAAAACTTGTTATTTTGACATTGCAAACAGACACTTCAATTTTATTTATTTATATTTTGACATTACAAACAGACACTTCAATTTTATTTATTTTTATAGATATAAAGAATTGAGAATCGTTTGTCGTTTTGAGAATAATGCAAGAACATTTCCATATATTACTTTGAGGTGTGTAAAAATTACACTTTATGTGATTACTGGATAAAATGATTAAGAATTACTATTGAGAATTTAAAATTCAAGTGTGTAAATCGAGTTTTATCTATACTAATATTATAAAGAGGAAAGGTTTGATTGTTTGTTTGTATTGAATGGGCTACGAAACTACTGAACCGATTTTGATAAAAGTTGGTATAGGGATAGTTCGAGACCAGGGGAAGGACATAGGGTAATTTTCCTACGGGAAAGTATAAAATTCCCACGGGAAAACTAAAATAACGCGGACGAAGTCGCGAGCGGAAAGCTAGTATATTATAAAATAAAAACGATCACAGCTAAGTAGGGCCAGGGATGATTTAATTTTGTCTATGGCTCACAAATTAAAGAGTTATAATCTACCAACTTATAAATGTTCTTAATGAATAACATTTCGTACGAATTCCCTTGCAAATTAGTACATAAAGTCATTACTTAGGTAAAACAGATAGTCAATTGATAAACGGATCATGTGAAAATATTCCAAAATAAAACCAAGGCCATATTACAGTACTACATAATACGTATAGACTCTAACTTATAAATCGTTACAGATATCATGAGAATTGGTTAGAACACATCAAATTAAAATTGATAAATTTATGACACGACTATATACATATTATCAAACAACATAAAATCAAGACAAAAAAAGGTTTATCAAACTTGTACTTTTGTCAACATTTAAGAAATTATGGAGTTTTAATTAGGTATTTAGGTTTAGATTGAAAGTTGAAAATATAAAGTATACTTACACAGAAGATGGGAATTTATGTTAAGAGGAGACTACCATCAGAATGGTCAAAAACCAATATTCTAATACTATTGTAACTTTTATACTACTTAATTCTACATACAAATTGATTGGTTTAAGTCATCAGCAATAAACATCGGGCCTATAATGCCCATTAGATTTGAGAATTCTTAAAAAATACTTAGCCATCGCGTAAAATACATCGAACAAATTTAACAGGGTCGGGTTTATCCATCAATGATATGAAGTTCATTCTTAACGATCAACATTCAAGAGCAGCTGGTACCGCCAGCAGCACAGTATTAAAAATTAATATTTTGTTGGTAAAACCTAGCTTTCGCTAGTGTAACTTAGAATTAGGTCTAGCTGTGTACCAACATCAAATTGTCCAATTCCTTTGCATTTTTTATTGAGTGGGAAATAATCAAATCGAAACATAATAAAAACAATACGTAAGTACCTACTTAAGCTTGCTTAGCCGTCATGTGTCATTTTAAATCAACCATCACAAGCTATTGATAATAGCCGGTTTAAATATTCTATCTATCTATGGATTTGGATACTAGCGATAGGTATTTGACATCTCCATACAAAATTCGTCAAAATTATATCTACAAATCCAGAGATAGACAGGATATTGAAGTCGGTCGAAGTAAAGGAAATAAATTGTCACGATGGGGCTGACATGTAATGTTTTTACGAAAGCTCCGTAAACAATAAAGATTAAAAAAAGGAAATAAATTCGTGCCCAATATTTTTAAGTAACTTACCAGATGGAATTTTAAAAAAACTGGTCCGTCCAGTGCACTGCTACTGGTGGCTTGGGATTTTGGGGTTTGGTGACGAGCTGGTTGCTACTCTTATTGGCTTACAATAATAAAATATTTTTGTAATTAACTTATTCTTTTGTTAACATAGAAATTACATTTAACAACGGAAAATTGTTCTATAATGAAGTCATAATCACCTCGTAAGTTGGTAATTTTCGATAATTTTTATAACTGACCATTAATTTTTGTAGTACCTAAGTATACCGAATTCTTGAAATCTCTTCGCGAGTATCTATAAATGTGAAAAATAAAATACAGACATGTAAATGCCCATTAAATACACTGCAATTTAAAGTAATTGTAAGACCAAAGAATTATTTCTAATAAAATTCCGTAGAATTCGTATTTTTTTAACTGTAGAATATTAAGCTGAGTTATGGCGAATCACCGTAATGTCTCTTTCCACCGCTGCACCGCCACGTGCCAAAAGGCTAGTTAAAGATAGCTAATAGGTACGTCGAGGCACTGAAATCCGCAACCAGCAAATATACACACAAGGGTCCAGAGGCCACAGGTGAATCGTATCTCAAGTACGCTGAGAGATCTCAAACTTGGTGACTTTAGAAAAGGTGTTGGATCGGTTATGCACACACGACGGTTGTCGGACTCGAACAGGCTTGTTACGCCTTCGCCTAGAATAGCGCTCCCCGAAATAATGGTTGCTATTAGATTGAAAACGAATAATCTCTACACCCAGACATATTTGGAATTTATCATCCAATTACGTTGTTGTGCGATAATATAACTAATAAAAATATTGTTCCAGTATGTAAAAGTTACAATAAACACCAAAGATATGACAGTATATGCAGTAACGTTTCATTACAAATAATGTCAACATACCTTTAATAATAATAGTTTGGCTTTTTCTGCTATCGGTACATAAAAACAAGACATACTTAACATGTTGGAGTTGACCTCCAAGATCAGTATCCACGAAGCGACGCAGGCGCATGTATAGGAGTGGACGACGTTTTCCTTGTTTGTTTATTATTTGTACCGGTATAATAGAGGAAAGAACCAAATGAGATACAGTGATGAGTGAACCTTCTTAATTATTAAAAACATAGTTACTGTGAGAACCATGAATAGTCAAATTGTGTTTTTTGTGCTAACCTTAGTTTTAAGCTTTGCGTGTAAGTATATTTTTATTCTATTTGTGTAGTAAGTACTGTTTGATTGTTGACATTTAAAGACGAGTTAAACACATAAGGTGAAGGATTTGAAGATTTTTTCAATACCCAGATTATTGGTGCAATACAAGATTCAAAGATCTGTCAATATCCAAACAAGGTACTGGGATAAAAAAATTAAGCTATCGCTATTCCGTTGTGTGGGAAAATTACACAAATTTTAATGTATTAGCAACGATCGAGACGGATGAACGATAAATTCTTGAAGGAAGGAAGTTTTTTTTTAAATCCATTAACCTATTTTTTTTTTGTAATCAATAAAGGTATCGATGATATCAAATAGTACTTATAATTTAGGGCAATATAATTGTTTTACTTATCATTAGCCATTATTTAAGTCTAAGCTTATTTATTTATTTAAGGGCAACCAACTAAAAATTAAACTCTTAAAACTAAGTGCTAATCAATTCACTCAAGTGCAGACCCGATGCTACATAATCATATCTGCTTACACATTAAATTATTCTACATTATTATTATGTAATTCATCACTATCTACTCAATTCCTATTAATCTAATATTACAAAGAGTTATTCAGATCCGTGGTATTATTTTTTTCATGAAATAAAAATTAACAATAGAAATCTATTGAAAATCTTGTTCGAATACGTGTATTATCTACATGCGATTTATAAAATCACGTTATGAAAATATTTCATTTACACAACAGAAATATACTACGTAGGTATATCCAATCATTGATTTTATTTTTATTTTTTAGCTATATTAACGAGAAAGTCAAATAATGTAGGTACACAATTATTTATTATTATTTGTTTATCTTGAGAATCGACTGAGTTCACAGACAAACTGTTTAAACAGTTGCAATAATAAACATTATTATTATTGCATTGCATACGTGATAAAAACTAAACACAAGATCTTAATCTTTATTACAAAAATTCCTTTTGACAAAAAGCTGTAATCAATAAAATACAATTTGCTAACCTGACTTTTAAGAAACGGTTTCTTATGAGCGACATTGAACAAAAAGTACCCAGTAGTTATTAACGCGGAACGCGTCACCCCGTCATCGTCAACAACATCAAAGTATTTATCAAGTCTTTTAGATTTTACACATAAATCCATTTAAACAGAAATATTATTTATGATGTCAAACATCTCGTATTTTTTAAGTATTTGTTCGTTTCTCATAATAGTGGTAAATAAATAAATACTTCTGCTGTCCTGCTTTTCCTATGACTGACAGTGCCGACAACAGTCGCCCACTCGGAAAGTAAGCCATTCAAAATCTTAGCTAACTAATAGGGACAGTACCTACATATCCGTCTCGTAGACGTAGACCACCTTCACTACATCGGTCGGTCAACCGAGCCAGTCAGTACAAAGTAAATACACATTGTGCAGTCAGTGTCCGCAGCTCCTCTTATATTCCACATGCCCTCAACAATTTGTAGTTATTAGTATTGCCACGATAATATTTTTTTTATACCACTAAGTTGGCAAACAAGCATACGGTCCACCTGATGGTAAGCGGTTACCGTAGCCTATGGACGCTTGCAACACTGGGGGTATCGCTTGCGCGTTGCCGACCCTTTAAAAACTTTTTAATCCCCTTTTTGAAGAACTTCATGCTGTAGTCTCTTGAGAAAACCTCGACAGGGAGTTCATTCCACATCCTGAGCGTACGCGGGAGGAAGTTCCTCTGAAACCGTACCGCACGGGACCATTTTGGTTCTAGGGTGTGAGGGTGAATTCCCTGCCGATGGCGAGCTGTGCGATGATAGAACGTGGCCGTAGGCATCATGTCAAACAAACATATTACCAAGGTATTGCACATATACATAATGATATTAATTTTGTTTTATAAAATCTTTTTATAGCAAAATTTGTAAAGCTTATCCTATAACTGAGCTGCGTCGGCTTTGCGCTACGTACTTATAATGGCTATCAGCCATTAGTATGTGAAGATAACTTCTGTTAAAGCAGGCCTTAGAATTTTGCAGAACAAATTTGGTATATTTATTTGGTTATTTATAATGATCTCGCACCCACTCATAGCCAGAAACTTTAGCGATCCCGGAAACTAAGTCGATTTTCCTTGTCGATATATAGAACAACAATGGTGTTCTTTGAATTGATCAATCGTGTCAGCATTAGAGAGCTAAATTATACTATAACAGTTATAAACTACTTTGAGTGCCAGTGCCAGCTAGTGGGAACAGCTTTTCGAAGAAGGACAATTATTATTATAGTCAACCAATACTCACATACATATAAACTGTTAGCAATGTGCTAACAGAATGAGAGGCATCGCGTCAATCTAGAGAGACCATTTCGGTTTGTTTTGCGCTGATTAATTTAACAAAAAGTCTACTTGTACACCTAACTCATGACGAGCAACAGGCAGTAATTTTCCGATGTTTCATTGAATTGCAAGTAACACGCCAAACGTTTTGCTGTACACATTCGAGGTGAATTACAAAAAACTCGCTTTCAGTGGTAACAGGTTACGCAATGACGTAACATACATCACTAGTGATCAATGTTGACAAATTAACTGATACGATAATGTTTTGCTGTTTCTGATGTTAACAGCCTCCATATATTTATAGCACAGAGGGCCTATTACCGATCTCATGGTTTTGCAAATGATATCATATGATATAAAAGTGCGAAACGAAAAATACCATTTCCGGTCAGATTTTTGATCATTTGTTCATTATTTAATGATGATATTATTGGAATTATGCCATAGTGATGATATCATTCGAGATCGGTAATACGAAATGCAGAATTTCATGACTTCTTTTTCTCAAAATTATACCATGTCATACGATGAAAGATCCATAATTGGCCTGCAGAACACGTCACAGAAACTCTCGATATTTTTGTCACGTGTCACCAGTGCATGAAGAATCCAATAACTTTTTGTTTTGATTTTTTGTAACTGCCGGTTACCAGCTTAGGATACCTACCCCATTTTCTTGCAGCTTCTTCAAGTTATGTACATACATATTATAATTTTTAGGTTTGTGTTATTATGTATATTTTATTTTTATTATTATGATCAAGATTATCTATTATTGGTTTCCTAAAAAGTCTTATTTCTCATGCTTAAAATAGAGCATTATTACAAAAAGGTCCAAACGAAAATAGTAGTAGTTACAAGATTGTTTGATGGTTGTATTTATAAAATAGAAGTATTTCATTTAGTTTCAGAAGACTGTACCACACCCGTAGGCCGATTAAGTCAATGCGTATCATTATATGACTGTCCACAACTGCTAAGCGCATTCAACCAGCGCCCTCTACCGAGCAGCGTGGTAACTTACTTGAGGCAATCACAATGTGGCTTTGAGCAGTCCATACCGAAAGTATGCTGTGGTCCTCTACCAGCGCAACAAACACAACAGACTGAGGTGAGTAATTGCAATTCTTCGAGTAAACCTAAGTAATCCTGATTTTCGGTGTCGGACAAGCTATCTGCGCGAGAGATAACATAATGCGTAAGAACCTAAGTAAGCACAGGTGCTCTTTATATTTCTTCGCTGTTCCATAGGATGGTTAACCGACCATCAGACCGAGGCCAAGCCTTTAACGTGCAATCCGCGGCAGGGGGGAATTAAAACTATTTTACCGAGCTACCGCCCCATATTATCGACTGTACATTGTACAATAACATAACAAACTACATTACGTTCAGAAATACTATCGTTTCGCATGTAACAATAAGGCGCTGCTCCACTGCAGCGCAAAGCAAAGGTATGGACATAGTAGTAATAACGTCCACTCCAACCCACTGACACGTAGTACTGTAATTCAAGGTGTATGTGAAGTCAACCAATCCGCAATGGGCCAGCGTGGTTTGAATAAGGCCTAATCGCCCTAACGTAACTAGTTAGAATAGGCTCGTGCCCCTTAGATGCTGACCAGCGCGGCGGCGTGGGAGGCTGTCGCCTCCTTCTGCGAGGATGTTATCTCGCAGAAGGAGGCTGCGGAGCGGGCGCGAGAGGATGACCCTCTCGCCGCACCGCTCCGGCGCAGGCGGTTGGGGAGGAGGAGGCGTGCGTTTCTCAACGCGCGCCAGTTCCCCTAGCAAGCTGGGGGCTGAAACGGCTCGGCCGGATGACCACCGGCCGAGAGATACTTTTCACCCCTAGCTTGGCCGTCTGAGGGGGTCGAATTTCTCAAGATACTTGTCGACCCCCTCCGTAGAGGTAAGTCCTGGCGCGTGCGCCAGGCAACCCTCCAGGGAGCACAATCGGGGAATGGCTAACGCCGATCCCGATCGTGTCTCCACGTAGGTAGAAGTGTATATACCTAGAGGGTTTTTAGGAGGTAGAAGTCTATATACCTAGAGGGTTTATGTATATCTAGAGGGTTTTTAGCCGGTAGTGGGTCTTCTACCCGAGTCCTGCATATCCTTGGGGTGGCCTAGTCAGCTCAATTCCCTTGTCGAATACCGTAAAGACTGTATTTTCCCTCTTGTAAAAAAAAAAAAAAAAAGGCTCGTGCCCCTCGGTGGAGACGTATATGAGCTGTGATGATGATGATGATGATGATGATGATGACGTAGTACACGCGTCTCCATATCGGATAAGTCACTCACGTAGCTCAACGCTGCGCCTGCGCACGCTATACACGGTTTCTATGAAGGATATGCATACACGCAGAGGCTTTGCATTTAGTATATTTTTGTATTCAAAATCTGTCCTGTCGCATTATCTTTCTACAGCAGCTAATGCGGGATCAACTGCGTGGGTCAGCCATGCATAACTTCGTAACGTATAGCGTGGTCGTGGGTCGATCCATGTGGACAATAAGCGGACACATGTAGCTAACATGACGCCCATGATGTCAATGCTGGACATCATGCGCCGCGTGCGCCGCTGCAGCAGCGAGTATCTCTATTGAATATAGTATTTAGTAGGTACAATGTGAGACCTCTAACACAGCTGTAATTTTGATTTCAATGCGAAATTTGTGAATAGTTGTGAGCATTTCATAATCTTGAAAGAAGGCAGCAAGTTAGGGCCACTTAAAAGAAATAGCTTAACATGGTATTTTGTGAAAAAATTAATGCCTTTAAAACATCGTTAAGTAAATAAATATATGTCCTAGTTAGAAGAGTTGTTTCCCTTACAGAGTCCCCCAGTAGTTACAACAGTGAAGATATCCACTAGTGAAGAACCGACGAACAGCGAAGACTCAGTTCCTGCACCTCGCGGCGAATGTGGAATCGACACGAACGGAGACAGGATATTTGGTGGACAGTTCACAGAGCTTGACGAATTTCCATGGATGGCACTGGTAGGCTACAGAAAAAGTACGTGCAAATTTCGGTGGTGCTATTTATTTTTATAATACTTGCTTATGATGTGAAGTGGAGACGGTTTAAGTGGACAGTTAATTTTATATTCTTCATTGTCATTTTGTGTAAGGGGTTCAGAATAGCTACCCCCGTAGTCCAGTGGATGAGACTATCTGGTATTAATATGAACATCTGGGTTTCGATTCCATTGATACAGAAGTTTATCTGCTTAGTTGGGTTGGTGGTATGTGATTGAACTTCCTTACTAACCATCAGGTGAGATGGCGGCCAAGAATTTCCCTGTTGTGGCTTAAAAAAACTTCCCAACGGGATCCAAACCCCTTCACTTGCTCGATATGCACCCTTTTGATCAACGGACTAGTTTCTGGCTCTCCATTAACCAAGCACTAGACCAAAGTGATGGTAGATGTACAATTTTTACTTCAAAGGGAGCCCTCTGACGAACTATGGCCATATGGCCATAGTTCGTTGTTGGCTTTGATGATAATCCACTTCAACCCATCACTGCTGGTTACGGGTTAAGACCAGTAACCAGCCGTGATGGGTTGAAGTGAATTATCATCCTAGACCACAATATGTGATGAGGCTTACCTACATCATGCTAGCCGGGCAGATAAGTGATTTTGGTGTAGGGTTTTAAGCAGAGTTATAATTGCGCTAAACTTCCTTAAACAGCTCTTGCAATATTCACGAGAAGAAATAGAGCGGTGACGTGTATTCTAAATCCAAATAACACATGGACAGTTGAGTTTTAAATAAGTATTCGGCAAATTAATAAATAACAATCAAGGGACATGGAACGGGATACAATATTCTGACACAAAAGGCTGACGCTGTTGATACGACTCGTGTCATATCAAATGATTTATATGCCCGTTTAACAGCAGTCATATCATGCATGAATACATTCAGCCTTGTACATTGAAAATCGTTCCGAAGAACAGTGAATGCTTGAAGTCTGAAAGGTGAGGTAACAAAACAAAGTCAAAAGGTGATAACAAAAAACAATGTTCATAAAAGAAAATAGAAAACAAAATATCAACACGTCGACGCGAACAGCGTATACAGGTGGAAAAAAAAATACCGTGGTTGGAGGAAATATTGATGATGGCAAATTTTACTGAAAGGAAACATTCCTTTATTTTCAAAAATAATTTAAACTGCATTTAAAGATTTTTTAAAAAATCAACTGCTTGAGCCGGGAATCGAACCGGTGTCGCCTTTTATATCGAGTTCCATTTACAGAAAAGTTGAACTAATATTTTAAATATTTAATCAACTTGATGTAAATGGCGACACGTAGCGAATTCACTCGAAGAATACGTCTGTGCATATGTGAAAGTGGGTCACATTTTGAGCAAATTCATAACTTAAGTGAACTATTTTCTTATAGTGAGTAAGGTTTACAATAAAAAAATATTTTTCTTGGTCTTTCTTTAATTTAAAATACAATGTTGTTTAAAACAAATTGACCCTTATTAATGACTCTTTCGGTTGGTATCATAAAATACAGAATGTATTTTTTTCACATTTCACCAGTTCGATTCCCGGCTCAAGCAGTTGATTTTTCAAAAATCTGTAAATGCAGTTTTAATTATTTTTGAAAATAAAGGAATGTTTCCTTACAGTAAAATTTGCCATCATCAATATTAAGGGTACTTTTCCTCCAACCACGGTCTTTTTTTTCCACCTTGTATATACGTCAAATTTTGGTAGATGTGGTAAAGCAAAACATAATACTAACGTTTAGCTTATAAGTGGTGTGTTGAGCACAACGTAATAGCACGGCGCCTGTTCATACTAATCTCTGTTAGTTCGTGCTGTACGACAACGCATCAAACTCACAAAATTGTTGAGCTACACCGCTTCGAAAATTTTACTTATCTTTGAAGACTGGTAGTTATTGCCTCCTTGTAGACGCACAGCGTGAAGACTATACGTCGTTCAGCGCAGGTCACGTCATACATTCAGTCGACCTGTGCGCTTAGAGCATTAGGCTAAATGATCTAAGCCTGTGCGAGCCGCGGGAGAAAACTGCCCCGCGCCCTAGGACGACAGTGCTATATACGAGTAGCATAGAACTACTGTCACGTGCTCTAAGCAGACCGCACTGGGAGACCGTCTGGGCGTCGATCCTGTTTGTTTGTATGAAAAAACATTTTTAAAAACAAGCTTTTATTTAAATGCGCTAAAAAGAAAAAATAAACTTATACACTAAAACTTTTACTTACTTATAACGTATTTCACATTTGACACAATTTATATGACATAAAAGCTTATCGCGAGATTTACTTGTGTGTAGTAACTTAAAAGTACTTAAAAGAGTACTTTTAAGTACCTACTTGTACTTACTTTTACGTACCTACATTTACTTACTTTGAAAATTGTAATGTATAAAATTATTTACATCAAATTATTTAATTTACTTGTTTATCTACAAAAGTAAATCTCGCAACAAGCTTTTATATCATATAAATTGTGTCAAATGTGAAATACGTTTTAGGTAAGTAAAAGTTTTAGTGTATAAGTTTATTTTTTCTTTTTAGCGCATTTAAATAAAAGCTTGTTTTTAAAAATGTTTTTTTACATTTAATTTATTTTTTACTTTTTAGTTATCACTGGACACGTTTCTCACTCTGTTCATCTCATTCAAGGCATCATTGTTGCAAGGTCGTTTGCCGGAACGTCTATACAGAATTTCAGCTCAATCGGTTAAAGATATCTACTTCAAAATTTATTTTTTAACTTTAGAAGTACGCCATATTGGATTAATAATGATATCACTTTATTTTTCAAGTTATTCTTAGCCAGACATTTTATTCGATACCCATATTGTAGGGGTGCATTAAAAATACTTGGTCCGCCATCTTGGGTATGCCGTCATCTTGGATTTAGAATGACGTCACACAGTCAACCATGAACGTGTATACAAAATTTCAGCTCAATCGGTTAAAGATATCTGCTTCAAAATTGAGTTGCAAGATTCCACCCGAACATACATACATACTTACTTACATTGCAAGTTAAATAAAAGCTTGTAAAAACATGTGCAGCATGGCATCGAGTTTAGATAATACCATCTTCACGTGAACGTTTTAATTTAGTATTGTTCAATACGAGATTGATGTAGAAATGGTAATTGATGAAAAAAAATTAAGAGAAGATCAAGATGATAATAAAATCGCAAGCCTTGAAATATTAATTTGCAAGTCCCAAATATACTGACAAGAAAATCTGAAATGGAGTTTTAAATATGAGCTGTTCTTTTTTGGGTTAAAAAATAAAATTATGAAAGTTATTAATAATATGAAGTTATTTTTTATAATTAACGTAAACGTTAAATGATGAAAGTTTACATTTTATTCTAATTGAATCACAGGTGATGGAAGAATCACATACCAGTGCGGTGGAGTACTAGTGAACCACCGATATGTGCTCACTGCTGCCCATTGCATAACTGGCGCTATAGAGAGGGAAATCGGAAAAATGTGAGTGTCGGACATTACAATCTTTTTAGCACTGTTGTAAAAAATCTTGAAAAGATTCCCGCTGTAGAAATAAAGGTCCTCGAGATTCCGGTAATTCGAAAACCACTAATAACTTTAAATACTTTGCACAAGCACCCGTTTATCGGACAGCTTTTAAATTAAATAAGTCGTAAACCTATGCGAAATATTACAAATTTCAGAACAAAGAAAGTCCACTTTAAAAAAATAGGTAAAATGTGAGCTAAATGATGTATAAAATAAGTTGTGCCAAGAAGTTGTGTCGATATTATCGATAGTATTGACAATAGGACCAGCTCTAAAATTGCGAACAAAATCAGCTGTGCCCATTTCGACATCTTTCAGTGGAACTTTTTTTATGAAACAGCACATTTTTTCGCGACTTCTGAATAGATTGAAAGATTTTCAGTTTGATGGTCGGAAGAATCTCTTTAAATATCACTTTACTTATAGGAACACATTATACTTGTTAGACAACTAAAATTGGTTAATAGTGTACTGCACACCTCATGGTAAGTGACTACAGTCGCCCATAGTACATGTGGTTTTTATTAGATTTACAAATCTACAACTCCTACAAGTACCCCAATGTACAAAATGTTGTCAACTTATGATATAACAAGTCACAATTTCCAGTAATTTCATTGCCCAACTTCGCTCCAAAACCGGAATACGGCAATGCTCGGCGTCAGAAATAGGTAACATTGTACCCATGGCATACTGTCACATCCTTTTCATTAAATACAGGAAGTGACAGCATTCTACTTAGGATTGTCCTAAGCTAAGACAAGGTTTGTGAAATTGGTGCCGTGAGTCGCGCTCTGGTAAATAAATCCCTCTGATTTCAGAGCTTTTACTAATTTGAAACGTTGTGTACTTGTGTTTTAGAACTACAGTTCGCTTGGGCGAATATGATGTTCAAACCGAAATAGACTGCAGTGATGGTACGTGTGCGGACCCACCCCAGGAAATACCAGTACATAGTGCTATACCTCACCCCGGTTATTCTGATAGTAACAAAAACAAAAAAGATGACATCGGTATAGTGCGCCTGGCTAGAAGAGCGAGATATACGTGTGAGTATTGTAAAAAACGTTTTTTAGAGATACTTGCCTCCAAATTTTCTATTAATTTTTTTTGTCATCCCTTGACTATACTGATCACGGATCGCATGAGCATAGCCATTATAGGCTAATATACTACTATGGGTACACACACGTGCTTTAAAGCTCCCCAATAAATAATAAACATCACCAAATTATTAGGTATCAAAAAGAGGTATTTACTCTTCAGTCATGATCAACTTAGTTCATAATTTGCTTACGAAGTAATAACTTAAGTAGTTAACTCAAATTTGTTTTCATATAATGCTAATAAGCTTAGGCTTGCTTAGCAAACTCATGATAAGGTTTCAAAGTTAACTCAAGTAACTGTTGAATTATGTTACTTAAAGAGCTTAATTGTGGGTTGATTTCTGTACTCCAAATTCTATTTCTTACACATACACGGATAATGAAGTCAAAACAAACAATTTAAATTAATATTGACAGCGTGCTAATTATTAAAATATTTTTAATTTAAGAATCTTTTTTTTTTATATTCGTATTATATACTAGCTGTCCCAACAGACGTCGTTCTGTTAAAAGCTCTAATACTGTCAAAATCAATAAGTAAATAGTCGCTAAGTTTTCTTAAATTTTCCAATTTTCTGCGCAATTTTCCTAATTTCACATTCCGCGAGAACCTTCTACAAATTATTAGAAAACTTAAAAAAAAATGTTTTGTGTAAACATTCTCTTTTAACCAATTGGCTTAAGCGAAATTAATATTTTTTTAAATTTTCCACCTTCCCCTCAAAAATGACCTCCCATATACAGACAGATTTTATCTATTCACGTCAGACCTCTGCGTTCGGGTCACAGAAATTGATATGTGTACCAAATTTCAACTTAAGCAGTCTAGTAGATTCCGAGATAATTGACTGTGACCGACCGACAGACAGACGGACACACGAGTGATTCTACAAGGGTTCCGTTTTTTTATTCGGACATACGAAAACCCTAAAAAAAGTCACAGTGTTTGATTATTTCTACTGATAAAAGTAATTTCTGGTAATATCTTACACTTTTGAGAGTAAAAAGCAGGCGTAATATGTGGTGCACTGCAACGAGGCGACACTAGAGTGGTCGTCACGGGATCGTTGCGTCAAGTGAGCAGCCCCAGTCAACGCGAGCTGCATACATTTAACTAATCCATTTCTCACAAATTTATTGACGGATTTCGGAAAAAAATCACTAGTCTATTAGTTTTGAACTATATTTTCAACATCATGGGACTTGTCTATTGCGGTAAATCATCTAAGTTGACTCTTAAGGCGCATAGTGGTCCTAATGACCTTGCTCGATCGTCCCGCACTGATTACATAGGAGTGAGTAAGTGAGAGTGAGGGGAATATTTAAGCAAACCTTTACGCGTAAGATGAATTATTTCAATTGAAAATGAATAAAGGCGAATAAGAAAAATCTAAAAAGACCATCCGCTAGAATATTGTTCACTTTATTGTTTATTAAAATCGAAAGTATATGATTTAACCTAATATTTACGACGCGATTAGGTTTAAAGTTTTAAAATCGAGGCATGTTTGGGTCACATTTTAACCAAGTTTTAATTAATTTATCAAATAATTAAAAAGATCATCCTCTAAAGAATGCGTTGAATAATAACATGTCTTTTGTAAAGATTTTTTTATTCAATATTTATGGTGAGAACCGGTTTTTTCTGCAGAGTTTTTTTTATGATTGACCCTACTATGCGCCTTAAGACATCCTTGATATTGATAAGAAAGGGAGCAGGACGGTGGCATAGTGATCGAAATTCGACACTGCTCAAACATATATTATTTCCAACATGCACGGAGAAAAAAATAATTTACTAAACTACCAGAACGATTTGTAAAAAATATTCTAGTGAAAGAAAACAAAAACCTGTGGCCTTCATAAGAACTAGTTATAAAGATAATTAATCGCATTATTACGAATACTAAAAAAATCTAGTAAATAAATCTAGTTTACAAGACACCTTAAAAAATACCAGTTATTAAATTCAATTCAATTGTACACGACTTGATTATTTGTACAATCTACTAGAATTTATTGTTGTCTGTACCGTACGTTTTTACGAATTACAACGCATAATGTTGACACTAACAATAAGAAAGCATTTATAAACATAAGCAATGGTTTCGAATAATGTAATGAATCTGATATGAACTACGATACATTATATTAACAAGAACAGCAAAATATAGTTTACCCAATCGATATTTTGTTACGGAAACAATATTTTCGTGTGCTCTCGCCGCCGCCCACGCCACCGTGCTTTGATTCGGTCATTTCGTGTGTCGATCGTACTCGTGACAAGTTGTGTGAATGTGAGTGAGCGGACCATTTTATCTCTTCTATCTTAGTTTTGGCACTATAATTAAAACAGGCCATAAGAAATCCGTAAATGATAACGTTAAAAATAACATAATGAACAAATTGAATATCACATCTTTGTATAATTATTATAGTTGCAATTGGGTTACTGTAATAGGGACCTATTACACGAGAAATATGATTATTATGTTAGATATAGAAGTTGATTCCTTACCAAAGTTTGCGATAATTGAAAATATTTATGTTATTAGTATTACTCACAATGAGCAGAAAGTGACCATTGAACATTCATTATATGAAATATTATATTTTAATGAGAAAAAATACTGCTATGAAGTAATATAAACTAAAAACGTTGCTAATTGTTTTTGTTTTCAAAAAACCCTTTGCAATTTTTCTTGTCATACCTTCACAAGAAGTACTATTGATGATTTTTTATGTAACTTTAACAACACCTAAGTATATGAAAATAAAACAAAATATTTGATTAATAAATTTATTGTTTCATTTCAATTAAGACACATTTCTAATAGCATTTCGTTTTTCGCATCTGCAGACTTTTGTAAACGTCTAGTTGTACTTGCTGGGCCTTACGAATGGTTTTGAATGCACCTTCAAAACCATATGGCATGAATGAAGGCTCAAGCTATGCGTTTTCAGGAAGCCAGCCCCCGTAGCACGTCCACCAAAACACGATATGATAAAGCGATTTATCGTGGTGAACTGTCAAAATACGACGAAACCCTATTGTATTTTGACAGTTCAACGCGATAAACCGCTTTATCATATCGTGTTTTGGTGGACGTGCTAGGGGGGCAGGAGCTAAAAACGAAAGTAACGCCAACAAAGCCAAAAGTCAATGGATACAAAAATGTCTGGTTATGTCAACCAGAAAAACTGTCACAAATCTGTTGTTATTACAACACATTTTGTAAAAACCATATTATATTCTATTGCAGCTACAACTAAAATAGTAGACATAACACAAAATAACGTTAAGTGCTTGCTATATTCAAGTCATCTTTACAAAACTTTCGATGTATAGTATCCTAATATTTGTTGTGATGACTAAATTTCTGGTAATCTTTACTTAGTAATATAATAATTTCAACATTTTTTTTAGTTTGTTTAAAATCTTGGTCTGTTATGTTAACAAAGCACAAAATGAACTGAACTAATATATTACTAGCTAGCAGTACAAATTTTCTCATGGGGTCTATAAGAAATTATGTTCAATATATCATAATCTTTAGGTTATCAAAAACTAGATTTTTAACATATCATTTACAAATTGAATAGTTGTCACGTATAGTACTATACTTTCTAGTTACGTCTTCAATATTCTGGTAAACAATAATAGACTTTTTTCTCCGTGTGTATTACGCGAATAAAGCTTGAATATGTAAGTTACAAAACCCATGACCTTTTTAGATTGATACTAATTATTTTTTGTTGTCTTGCAGACTACGTTCAGCCAATCTGTTTGCCAGAAGCAAATACTAGACTCAGTTCAGACAATGAAGTCTATGTAGCCGGCTGGGGAAAAACATTGTCAGGTAATATTGATTTTGTATCAGTTGTGGTTAGGTGTTGGTCAGAAGTCCCTGGATTTATTTATAGACACCCTAGAATAAGGAAAATGGATCGAGTGTCATAATATTAAAGAACATACAAATCCTCTTCATTTTAGTATTACTTATATATTTAATATAAGTTTTCACAATACAGCCAGCATCATAAAAACTTATTAAGACGTAAACTTATTAAGTCTTTTATAATTCAAAATCAATATTATAAGTAAACCTTTTTTAAAATTTGGCACAACACATAGGAATCACAAAAACGTCTGCTGAGAATTATTTGACATAATATCGGTATATCCCTACCAAAATATTTATTTATTGGCACTAGAAATGTCTATGAAGGTTTGATTAGACATTAAGTTCTTAATCAGAAAACATAGCAGTATAGTAGGTAACTCGTACCGTCACTTACCTTAGCAAGAACTTTCCTTAACGCCAAAGTTGCCTGGTAGAAATTGCTACCTTAGCAATAAGGCCGCCTATTGTTACTATATCTCTTGTATATTTGTGCCCTGTTTATGAATGTTTGTGTGCAATAAAGTGTTCAATCAATCAATCAATCAATCTATCAATCGTATAGTAGTTATGTAAAGTAGATATTCTATGTTAATCGTATTTAGATTGTTTCACACTTGCAACATTATCTTGCTGATGTAATGTCGAAGTTCATAAATTATCTCTGCGATATCACTGATCAGCACGTGTTTAATATACATTAGCAAACAAAACTAAAGCTAAGGATATAAAAAGAATGAGTGAGAAGATACATTCTGTGTAATTTATACACATAATTAAATTAGTCAAACTAATAAAATTAACTGAAAATAAATTTATTGATAAAACCGCTATAGATAATGAGAAGGTGAAAGAATTTCAAACAGGCTGCGTTTTATGCACACATAACAGGCAAGCTCTGCATGACAGTGGTAGCTATCCAGATAGGCTCAAAAAACCGAACAGAAAAAAATTTGCCCCTACGGGGAATCGACCCCGGACCTCCCGGTGGCCTCAATCACTAAATGACGGAGCCGGTTAAAAAGGTTTTGTATATTGTATTAATTGTTGGAACGATGCTGGCTGCATTACGTACATACCTCGCTGGATGAACAGTTATCTTTTTTGAATGAGAATTGAACGAGGAATGAAAATCTCTTGCCACCAGTCGGTGGAGTTCACCAATTCCGGCCCTATTTTATTTAAAAAATTACGCTGTGACCATAAATTATCAAAATAAATCTCATAGAGATAGATATTTGCGTCGCTTGGCTTTCCGCCTTGTACGCGGCACCGGCTCTCGAAGTCGTTGCTATAGAAATGGAAGATAGCTAAAGTGTGCATGCATGTCACACCCCAAATACGCGAAACACCGTATTCTCGAGGGAATAAGTGGTAATCATCGATCCTCTTGCTAACACGCGAACAAATTCCAGCGGTTGCAAAACACAGAAATATTAATGGCCATGAGACCTTATCACTCAAGGAACTGTGCAGTGATAGTAAGCGTGGAATGCAAACCCCTTAAATACACCATTAGTCATCAGTCATATTTTTATCAATGTAGGCTTAAAAAGCATTTATTGACGTCATAAAAACAAAAACGAACACGAGTTGGTAACTTGATTTAAATGAAAAAAAAAACGACAGTAGAAAATATTAACCATTACCTACTAGTTAACACCATCGCCTTTTTTTTTTTTTAAAACGGTGGGAAATGCATTGCGGGAAGGCGCGGGGTTATGTCGGACTCTCCGCGACCCCTGGGGGCAGCGTGCCAGCCAGGAACCGCGGCCTACCGACTAAAACCCACCGATACCCCTCACATACGCCTTGGCGCGAGCACGTCCATTATCGCCGCATCCTCCTCATCTGAAGAAGACACGCCGACAAGGGACGCGTCGCTGCCTGACAAGGTCATGGGAACTCGAGTGAACACATCCACGACCTCGTCGGCAGTTAACACCATCGCCTGTAATAACTACATTAACATGTAGCATTCATTGCCAGAGATGTTTGTCTTCGACGAAGTCTTGTACCCTATAATATGCTTTAGCAATAATTTTTTTTTAAATTGTTTTTGTTTAAATTGTGTATCTTAAAGTTCGTCAGGTATTTTATTGTAAAACTTTACGCTGTTCCCTATAAATGAATTTTTATTCTTTGCGAGTCGTAGATTCGGGACCACTAATTAATTTTTGCTCCTAGTATTCAAAACCATAACGTCACATCTCTTTTTCTCTCTTTTTACCACCACAGTGATAGGAACGACGAAACTTAACATTTTTATCAATACCTCATTTAGGAGCATCCACAAAATAAAAAACAAATCCTATTGTTTCCAGGTACAAATAGTCCAGTGAAACTGAAGCTCCTATTGCCAATATTCAACAAGGAGAAATGCGTGGATAAATACAAGAATCTCGGGGCAAATTTACTAGAGAAACAGTTTTGCGCGGGCGGCAATTTCGCTAAGGACGCGTGCAGAGGTGACTCCGGTGGTCCTTTGATGATGAGACGCGCGGACAGCACGTGGGCTACAGTGGGGGTGGTCTCCTTCGGCTACGGGTGTGGAAGGGACGGTTGGCCTGGCGTTTACACCTCTGTCACCGCTTACATAGACTGGATACGAAACGTGATATCGTCGACGAACGTATAGCAGACACCATTTATATCTAGTAAAATTATATTGATACAATTAAATAGCTTTCATTTAAGATCACTGGTCATTCAATTCACCTTCTTATGAATCGGTTTCCCAGAATTTTATTTTCTAATATTTATTAGACCGCCTCTATTGAGTCCAAGAATTGAAGGATCCGCTCAGATAATTAATTTCGTCTTCACGAGTAATTTTATTCGAAATAGGCAGTTTCAATTTCAATCGAACGTTAGTATTACTAGCGATATTAGCAATCATACGGTAGCACATTGATAACTATCAATGCGCTACCGTATGATAATTAAAATAATATCCATTTATTTATTTATTAAAATACATGAAGGCCTTACATATTACTTTCAACACGCTAACAAGTCACTATCTGGTCACTATATTGAAATACAATACAAAAGAAGTAAAATTATTTAAAAAAACTTTTTTAAATACAAGCTTTTATATCATCATAATATTGCATATACATATGCATGCAAATTTTTAGCTCAATCGGAGACCGGGAAGGAATTTAGTTTGCAAGATTTCATGACACACACCGGACAGGTGAGGTGAAAGTAAATAAAAGCTTGTAAAAAGGTTCATGTATATTAAAAGTTCAATTGTAATCATTGTCGAATCATTTTGTTGAAATGTCAGATATAGAAAAATAATTTAATTAAGTTATTTTTGAAACATGACAATTTAATATCGTCTTTCTTCTTCTCTTTTTTATATATAAAATAGAAACGCTGTGTGTTACTCGTAGTCTCGCAAAAACTTTGAAATCGCTCGACAGATTCTTACGAAATTTTCTGTGTGTGTTTGAATAGGTCCAAGGAAGGTTTAAACGTAAAGATGGACCCGGTAGGTGGCGCTTGAATCGGGCAGGACAACGTCTGCCGGGCCCACTAGTACACGTATAAAGACACAATATAATTGTAATTTAAATTCTTCATATCCTAAAACTAAGCATTAAAAAATTGTTAAATCTTTTTTTAATCTAACAAACAATCAAACAAACTATAATACTTACTAATATTATAGTTTGTTTGATTGTTTGTTTGTTTATTTGGTTGAACGCGCCAATCTTTGGGGATTGGGGTCGCTCACGTCCGTAGGTTTTACCCTCGAGACCCTACACGTGATCCCCGGGTGGTGCTAATCGAGTGACCAACTTCTGGTGGTAGGGCTTGAAAAACCCGACTGGCTAGCGACCACCGTGCGCATGATGTAAAACCCGTCAAGTGGCCATTTTTGTCCGCGTTTCGGGATCAGTCTGCGCACAGCCAGAGCTTGAGGGGTCGTTGCTGCGATTCGTATGGTTTGTGCGGGCTTCCGTCGACCCAGTGCCAGGTTGACTGCGTTGACCCTCCGCCCAGGAAGACCCGAAGAAACGGCTGTTCCGCTGGCCGCCCGTGGTATAGTACAGGGGCCCAAGCGGACCTAACCAGTCCGTGAGGCTGCCCCACCATGCCACGCATAATCTCGGGGTGGTCCGTCGTGCCGGTTGGTGACCGGACGGTGGGTCCCGGCGGCCACTTCCGGGGGGGTTCGGGGGCCCTTCCGTGCGGAGGGTCAGCGCAAATCAGCTGTCGGCTGTTCCCTGGCGAAACAGGCCTACACACATTAACTATGCGAAGCGCAGCAAGGACACCTCAGTTTCACGCCTCTCACTCCAATAATTATGGCAGCGCAAAATATTAAGACTGGTCGTACAGCGGTGCATTATCCCACCAAAACACCATTATTCGAGGTGGGGCTCGCTAACATCCGCGGGCTCCATTCTAACCTCTTAGCTGTCCACCACCATCTCGAGACAGCCCGTCCAGCAATGCTGTTTTTGACGGAGACGCAAATTATCTGCCCGGCCGATACAGGCTACCTTAATTACCCCGGCTACGCTCTTGAGGAGTCCTTCAAGGCGAAGGCTGGTGTTTGCTTGTTCGTCCGGGCGGACGTTTGCTGTCGTCGCCTGCGCTGTTTGGAGGAACCTTCCTTTTCCATCCTTGCGGTACACGTCGATTTTGGCACTCATTGCCGTGTCTACGTCTGCGTCTACCGTTCCCATCGTGGTGACTTGGAGACAACTCGACTTTTTGAACATCTAAGTCGGGTGGCAGATGACGCGCAGGAGCGATTTCCTTCCGCCGAGCTGGTGTTTTTAGGGGACTTCAATGCTCACCACGAGTTGTGGTTAAGTTCCTCTAAAACTGACCATGCGGGTAGGACTGCCCACGCATTCGCTCTCACGCACGACCTGACACAATTGGTCACCCAGAACACCAGGGTACCAGATATTATCGGTCAAGCGCCCTCTTTATTGGACCTTCTGTTGACAAATCGCCCTGACGGATATCAGGTGGTGGTTCGAGCTCCACTAGGATCTTCGGATCACTGCCTGGTATCCGTCTCAGTGCCTCAGGCGTCACGACCGTCGCCTGTGGTTGCAGCACGCCGTCTGTGGCACTATGCGTCAGCAGATTGGGACTGTATGCGGGATTATTACGCATCTGTTCCTTGGTGGCAGCGCTGTTTCAATAGGATGGATCCGGACTCCTGCGCTACCTCTGTTGCTGACGAGATCATACTAGGAATGGAATATTATATTCCGCATTCCAATCTCGTCAGTAGAGGCAGACGTAACCTCTGGTTCAATCGCGAGTGCGCCTCTGCTGTTGAAAACAAACAGCTGGCTTACCGCGCTTGGATCAGAGGCCGAGCATCTAAGGATCCCAATACAAGCCTACTGAAAACAGCCTACAATAATGCCACCAAGTTATGTAAGAGGGCTTACATTAGAGCGGATGCTCAGCGCATTGCACAAGTGGGCCAGGAACTGCTATCGCACCCTACGGGTAGCCGTTCTTTTTGGCGCCTGGCCAAAGCTGTGCAATCAAACTTCTGCCAACCCTCGCTGCCACCGCTGAGACTTGCCGATGGCTCACTTGCTCATCAGCCGCAGGAGAAAGCCGACCTCCTGGCAAAACTCTTTGCGGCTCATTCCCGTGTCGATGACTGTGGTACACAACCTCCGAAACTGTCCCATTGTGGCAGCACCATGCCCGATATCCGTATCAGACAGCGTGATGTGCGGGCGGAGCTCCAGTCGATCGATACTCGAAAAGCAAGTGGACCAGACGGCATTCCTGCGATTGTTCTTAAGAAGTGTGCAGCGGAGTTGACTCCGGTCCTTACGCGTCTATACCGTCTGTCGTTCTCTGCTGGTTGTGTGCCGAAATCTTGGAAAGAGGCCAATGTCCAGCCGGTTCCCAAAAAGGGAGATCGTTCTGATCCGGCTAACTATCGTCCTATAGCCGTCACTTCCATTTTGTGTAAAATCATGGAGAGGATCCTTAATACACAGCTGATCCGTTACCTGGAAGGTCACTCGTTACTTAATGACCGACAGTATGGGTTTCGTCCTAAACGGTCAACAGGTGACCTTCTAGCGTTCCTTTTGCACAAATGGGGTGAATCTATCGATAAGCGCGGCGAATCGGTGGCTATTAGTCTCGACATCGCCAAAGCTTTTGATAGAGTCTGGCACAAGGCTCTTCTTTCCAAGCTTCCGGCATACGGATTACCCGCGCAGTTCTGTACGTGGATTGCCAGCTTCCTCCACGAGCGTAGAATTCGCGTTGTCGTTGACGGCTGCGCTTCGCGGTTCGTGGCAGTGAACGCTGGAGTTCCGCAAGGCTCCGTTCTATCCCCCACATTGTTTCTTCTGCATATCAATGATATGCTTTCCTTGGGAGCTATACATTGCTATGCAGACGACAGTACAGTGCATGGGGGATATCACGGAGCCTCGGGGGCTGCTCGTGGTGATATTGGTAGGGAAAGGCAGAATCTTATCATTGAGCTCAACAGGACGCTGGACCTCGTCTCCGAATGGGGCTCCAACAATCTTGTTGAGTTCAATGCTAAGAAAACACAGGTGTGCATGTTCTCGGCGAAAAGGTCGCCTTTCCTCCCCCTTCCTTCTCTTCAGGGCACAACCCTTCACACACAGAGCAACATCACCTTGCTCGGAATGAACATTCGCTGCGATCTGAACCCCAGAGACTACATCGAATCCGTTATAACTACTGCCTCACGGAAGCTCGGTGTCCTGAACAAGGTGCGTAGGTATTTTGCGCCGGACCAACTATGCTTGTTGTATAAAACTCAGGTTAGGTCTTGCGTGGAATATTGCTCGCACCTTTGGGACGGCTCCGCTCAGTACCTCCTCGATGCTCTGGACAGATTGCAGCGTCGCGCTATTCGCATAATTGGCGATGTAGAGGCAACTAACACCCTCGAGCCTCTACAACTTCGTCGTGACATCGCCTCTCTTAGCGCCTTTTACCGAATGTTCCATGGGGAATGCTCTGAGGAGCTCTTTAACCTTATCCCTCCCTCTCCATTCCTTAACAGAAACACGCGTAAGGGCCTTCGGAGTCATCCGTACACTGTGTCCTCCTTTTCACACCGTACCAAGAAATTCCAAGATTCCTTCTTCTGTCGTTCATCCCACACTTGGAATTCTCTACCTGCGCACGTGTTTCCTCCATCCTACAACATGGGTTCCTTCAAAAGAGGCGTGAAAAAGCATCTTTTGGGCCGGCAAGGGGCGGGCAGGTAGGAGAGTGGATGTCGTCCCTACTCTATCTGTCAACTCATTTGGGCCTCTTTCACCGCTTAACATCAGGCGGGAGGAGGTCATTTGCCGGGCCATCCATAAAAAAAAAAAAAAAAAAAAATCTCAGGAACGACTAATTCAAATTGATTTTTTTTGTGGTGGATAGTACATTTATCGAGGAAGACTACAGGCTATATTACATCACGCTACGACTATTAGGAGCTGAGCATCAATGAAATGTCGCAATAACGGGAAAAAAATATAAGGCGAAACGTAGTGCGCGGGCACAGCTATTACAAATAAAACTCATGCAAAATATTTTTTTTACAACACCAAACCATATTTTGAAAGATATGTTGTATTTCCGGCGCCTATTTTATTTGTTATTATTTATATCAATCTTTATTGCACTCAAATAAACTACAAAGGCGGATTTAATGAAGCAAGGCATTCTCTACCAGTCATCCGAACGGTAAGTTTATAAATGATAAAGCATAGTGATTACTCATCACTATGCTTTATCACAAAATGCTAACTGTCCCAAGGCTTAAATCTCAAGCCAGTTTTAACTGTTTTTAATGTTTATCCGCTGAATCAGACATAAGGTCAGAGGTTAACAATGAGGACATGAATATTCCTTATAAGACCGGAGGGAGACTCTGTACCAAGGTCGTGTGCATGGGTGCCTCCGTCTTACCTATTTCTGCCGCAAAGCAGCAGTGCTTGCATTGCTGTGTTCCGGTTTGAAGGGTAAGATATGGCATTGAATCTCACAGAAACCACATGTATTATAGGTGACTGTTACCACTTACCTACCATCAGGTGGGCAGTTTGTTTATTTGCCAACTTAATTGCAATAAAAAAAACATTGTAGCTAATTAAAGTCCTTTTCATACAAACTTTATCTTTACTTAAAAGTAAAGTAACGTGCAGTTGACCCATCAAACCACTTGTACAATTATCGCAACTTTGTCTCTTGTTAGGCAAATTATTTGAGCAATACCGGATGCAGTGACGGGTTTTCCATCCTTATTAGAAGCGGAAAAAACACATAGCGACACGAATGAAGGTTTATCGCGTATTATTTATCAACTTATCCAATACTTACACATACATATACGATATACAGTTGATATTAAATTAAATGTGGTTTTTAACCGACTTAAAAAAAGGGGAGGTTCTCAATTCGTCGGAATCTTTTTTTATATATTGAATATCAAGCATTCAGTCTGTCTGATGTAAAGCTGGTTACGTTATCCATTATTTTTTTCTAGATCTAACAGTATAAGCCACTATAACCCAATCCGGGCGTAACGCTGGGGACTCAATTTTTTAGTGTTTGAAGTATCACATCACACCCTATATTGGTATTTCTCAACCAAGGACCCTCGATTTAAAACAGGGGCAGAATCTTACTAGACAAACGACTGAATCCCCTAATTAACTAATTTCCACGACAGAATTCTAGAGAAGATCCGGCGAAAGTCAAAAAAGATTTCGGCTTTTTTTGTTATTATAATATAAATGGTTAAATCATGAGCACCAGCTCACAATTTTTTTAATTTGAATGTATAGATTTGTATCGAGTTAAAGTATCGACAATCCGAGCTCGTCGCCTTATCATCCAATAAATCATCTTTAATTCCAGTGTTATCCATTCACTGAATTATGTCAAGTTACTGATGATATAGGTAGTATCACATTTAACGGATATGATGCGAAATTTGGAGTAGGTGCCGCTGTGGACTTAGCACTTGCCTTCCAATCGGGAGGTCCGGGGATCGAGACGGCCATGTACTAATTTGTTTTTCGTATTTCATATGTTCAGGCAACCTGCATACATCTGCGAAGAAATTCAAAGGTGTATGCGAAGTCGACCAATACGCACTGGGCCAGCGTGATTGACTAAGGCCTAACCACTCTAATTTGGGGTAGGCTCGAGACCTTCAGTGGGGACGTATATGAGCTGTTATATGATGATGAGAAATTTCATCTAATGTAAATATTCACATCACCGACATTAAAATACTTGTTTTGTATACTTTCACAAATTATCTACTTAATTTTTCCTGTACTCTGATCTTTCTGATGTTCAACATGATGATTTTAGTATTTGAGATTTAGATATACTCCCACTCGCCTTACATGACATGACAATTATATAGTAATTTACCAATGATAGCACAAAGGTAAGATAGTAAGTGAAATAAATAAATGTCCGAAGAAAGGCAACAATCTAAAAAGTGTGTTTGCTTTAAGATCCTTAGTCACAAGTTCCCAGAAATTTGAAAAAAGAAACGGCCATGTTTGTAATGAAAATGCTTAAGTTAAAGCGTATTCGATTAAATACTTGTAATTTAAAGTACAGTATGAAAATGTGTAATTACTACTTACATACAAAACTTTCATCTCCATAAGTCTTACAGGAGTCACAGGGCATAAATCTTTAATATTAAACGCATACAAATGTATAATATTGATAAATGACGGAGATCCCTGCAATGCCTCAGAATCAGTTTCATCTGTCGCCAGTTATGGACGAGCTGGGGCTCAGCTTTATTTATCGATGCCTTCGAGTGGTCGTAGCGTTTGGCGCCTCTGTTATTTGCCAAACACCTTTGGTGATTTATGGGTTGAGTCCGCGTGATAACGGAATAAAGTCCTATACTAGAGAGTGCCCTTTTAAAAATACTTATACAAATTAAAACAATGTTTTTATGATTCGTATTAACATAAAGAGCGTCGGTGGCGCTGTGGTTTCGGCACTTGCCTTCCAATCGGGGGGTCGGGGTTCGAGACCCGCCATGTACCAATGTGTTTTTCGTTTCGAATTTCATATGTACATTTGTCTGACGCTCCTACGGTGAAGGAAAACATCGTGAGGCAACCTGCATACATCTGCGAAGAAATTCAATGATGTATGTGAAGTCGACCAATCCGCACTGGGCCAGCGTGGTTGACTAAGGCCTAATCACCCTAACATAGGGTAGGCTCGAACCCCTCGGTGGGGACGTATATGAGCTGTGATGATGATGATGATGATGATGATTAACATAATAATGTTATTGCACTTGAAAAATTGATATTGTCTTTAAAAAATATTGTTTATAAATCCAACATCTTTTTATCGATCTTAATGTAGAGCCCTAGCACATATTATAAACCATTGTGGTTTCATTTGTGTTAGTTATGTTTGATAAGTTTTGATTTTGTACCTTTGTTTTGATAAATTAACTAAAAATTTTTTTTAATAAACAGTATTCACTAATACACCTTAAGGGGCCACAGTACCTACTACTAGCGTCGCCATTCGTTTTTTATTAATTATGATAAATAAAAGATCAGTCAACTACTCAATTCAGATATTTCAGATTTTTTGAGCTATTCAGGCATATATTAAATGTAGAGGAATAATCATAATACGAATTATTGCTAAAAGTGGCCACTTTGAGCAATAATTCGGATATCTGTATTGAGTAGTTGACTGATCTATTTTTTGTAGAAACGTCTTTAATTTATCATAATTAATAAAAAACGAATGGCGGCGCTAGTAGTAGGTACTGTGCCCTCTTAAATATAACTAATTTGGTTGATACAATCTTTTTGTATTAAGGAATTTCCTCGAGTAGTCCGTACCACCATTAATGAACAAGAGCTAAAGTCCGCAAACTTGGGAGCGAGCACATTCATTTGCCAAATGTCCGTTTTGAATGCGTTTCGCTTTCCCCGAAAGCTTTTTCGAACTGAAAGTTTATTGATACAAATGACTAGCGACTACTTATTGACGTAGTAGATAAATCAACGTTGGGAGCGATGTAGGTGGATGGACGGATGATGGAGCCTGTATCCAAAAATTGGCTCATTTAGTGAGTGCTAATGTTCTTGAGAAACTGTTGGCGTATCCAATGTCAGTTATTATGACATTGAGAAGAATTTCTGGTTATGTTAGTGTAATACGTCTATTAAGTTGTATTAACCCACTAACTATGCCCGCGAACTATGTTTCGCTTTAATTAAGTTCATCACTACAGTTTCCTTATTTTTAGGATAGAAATTTCTCAACCTTCTGTGGAAATTTTTAAAAAATCCTTCCAAAGTGAACGCCACATACGCCAAAGAAAACCTGCACCAAACTCCATGCTTCTACGAGTAGATCTAGTACTTTTGGCTCTGTGTTGATACCTCAGTCAGTCACTCACCAAAGCTTTTTATACAGAAAAACCTACGTCTTCATAAATAGTTGAGGTTGGCTTCGAAATATCGAAAAGTCATATTAATTTTCCAACTTGGTTTATACATAGTGTTCATGAGGAAAGCATCAACTTTGGCCTATTGTTTAGACCATAAAATTAATCAATTAACAGTATTGGACAACCTCTGAAATCGCGAAAAAAATTAACTACACTATACAAAGTGTAGCAGAAATAACGCCTGAAAGTAATTCGTTTCCAATATGCAAATGAATCATCTTCGGCCATTTTTTAAATCAGTTTTTTATTATTTAACGAGATATTGGACACTAGTTGTCTGTTATGTTGCCAATATTTTTTTTGAAAAATATATTTATAATGACTGTTTGTGTCAAAATAAAGAGAAAAAAAATATTTTAAAAACTAAATAATCTTAAAAACGCATAGCATGGCACTCTTCGCACCGCGGGGGACAGCAGAGTAGAGTATGAATATGAATAAACTAAACAGCTAATAATGATATAGTACGCCGCGAAACTCCGCCTTTAAAAAATAATTTAAAAATTAAAATAACTCCCGACAAAAAAAACCCCAAAAATAAAAAAAAATAAAATATATTAATATATCTAGTAATATTTGAAGATAAATGTTTGATTTTAATGAAATATAACCACATTTTTGTTTGGCATTCCCAACAATTCTAAGTTTTTTATAAAGTTCTTCGCTGCTATCAGTTAAGTCTTCTTCAGACGTCGAGTCGCTGTCGTAATAAAAGGAAATAGCAATCATTATTTAACGTCAATACTTAACTGAATTGGGCGTCGCAAATGGGCCGGTAATGATCTACATCTAGGGGACAAATCTAATTTATTTGTTTATACTAATATTGGAAGCCTATTTATTTCAAAAGTGCAGTGATTGAGTAATCTTACCTCTGTAGATTAATTTGGCAATCATCTGTTAATTTTAATTATTAAGTTTAATTTTTTGGTTTAGTTCTACTTTTTAAATCAATTTTAATATTAGTTTGATACATGACATTGATACATGAAAACTGTAAATATCTTTCATTGGTTATTTATTTAAATACCTACTTCTTATTTTATAGCTATAGTATTCATTTTGTTTTGTTGCATAGTAGTCATTTTGTGAAAATGTTCACTACTTTTTAAATGACAAAATTTTCAAAAGTTATAAAATATGACATGATGAGATTTCATTTCATCATCAATTCAGCTACAAAGCCTTGACAAAGACTACAAAGACTTTGGGTTGTATCCTCCGAGAAGGGGGATTTGGGTCATCTCTAGTGTTACCAGACCTCCCGCTTTTGGCAGGATATCCCTCAGCTTATCAATCCTCTCGGGATGCGTCTCGCCAACACTGTGAACGGGACACCCAAAATCGGAAATTAAATCTTGAGCAAAGCGGTAACTTACGCAACGTATGAGTTGAGGGGTGAGGTTAGCAACGACGCGAACGGGATGGGAGACATCAATTCACCCATTAAAGTTTGATTTGTGATTGTTGGTCTCATTGTATCCTGCTACATAAATATTAGTCTTGTCTTGCATTTCCACTCCGTCCCGATATTTTTGTCCCTCTCCCACTTGTTTTAAACTCAATCCGGATATTTCTAAAAACAGATCTGGTAGCACAAATTATCTTCCACCACGCCGACCCAAAGCGGATTATATTTTTTTCTAAATGTAAGTACATACCTTGAAAATTAAAATTTTAGAATGGGAATGTAAGGCAATCCCACCAAACAAGCAACCTGTAATCAACAATTGCGCTCACTAGTGAGTGCTGCAGCAAAATGTACAATGTACTTACATAAATATACAGTGTAATTATGCTTCAACCTGCCAAAATTTACGGACACAGATACAATATACACGGCCCAACGCCATTTGGTTGGGGAAACCAGAGCCTCGACCGGTGATCAACAAGAAATTAGAATTGTTCCCGTCACATCATAGAACTCTAAAATTCCAAGCATGCAGAGGCTCCGATCAAGCATGACTCTAAAAAGTAACTATGTTTAGACGCCATATAAAGTTAATATTCGATCAATCAAAGAATAAGTAATGAAGTTAAAGAACAGACAATTTGATTGACTTCAAAACTAAATTTAAAACTTTAAAAGCCAGACAAAAAGTAATAGGTACTGTTACTAAAGTCTGGACATTATTCAATAAGCCACGAAGACCTATATGTACCTACGAGATGAGTTTATTTAATATCGCTGGCTGGTGACATCAAAGGGCTTTCGTTATTGAAGTTTGATTGGCCAAAATGCACACACAGAGAAATAACATCTTTGTTCAATTTCGATCGTAAATGGCATGTCTATCAACATTTTACAGTTTAATTACTGTTCTATGATGAGTTTGATCGAAAATATTTTTCTTCAAAACAACTTTAGGCATAATTTAAAAATGTAGTGCTTATTTCACTTACAAATTCTCAAATTCAACATAAAGAGTTTTTGGGACATATAATAACATTATGTTATTAAAATACATACAAATCATACAGTACAACCCAATTATTGGATACTTAACTTCAATAATGCATCATCGCAAGAAAAATTTCGAAATCGTTGTATTTTAAACTATTCCTCCAATTCAACCAAATGCAATGTTTACAGAAGCTTGCTGGTTTCATGATTCGTTATAAAATTCAAGGGATCCATTGAAACAGGCTTTTACACGGAAATATCCAGACTATCTGGCTGGCAACATTTGGCGTTCTTTATTGCGATTCCAAGCCTTTATCGCTGAATGATTTTATCAGATTTTAAAAAGCTATGCAGTATTTTTAATCGAATTATTATTAATAGAATGGAAATCATTTGTGAATAATGGAGTGAAATTGGTAAATATTATGATGTGGCTTTGTAGCTTCCGAAATGATGATCCGATTGATGTGTGATTTTTAACGAAAACAAAAACTTAATATGCCTTATCTCCTGATACGAGAAGCTGAAAATATGAAAGAACGACATATGACGACATAAAAAGAACATACTCAAAATCCGCATTAAAGACAGATTTCTGTATATTCGTTTTCACTCGATCTCAAGTGAAATCCATCTCCATTCATCATACATGTTCCCAATCCATCTTTGTAGAGACACTCATATCCTCTGTCTGCTTTTTATAGAATATTATAATATTCTGCACAAACCATCCTATTCTTCCTATTTACGTGAACGATTCTCCTTCATCCATCCTCCTGACTCTACTTATAGATCCCAAGTTAAAACTCTTCTTGACATCTCTTCCTTCAACTCGGCTATACTCTAATAAACTCTAATTACTTTACTGTTCACGGAATAAGGTTGTGGAATTCTATCCTACAGAACATCCGCGACTCAAAATCACTGCACTTTCAAGTGCCATGTTGAAGGGCTCTATATCTTTTGCGTAGGTATATAATGTCTGAATAATAGTAATAGATATAAATATACACATTATGCCTGTATGCCGTATAATGTATTTTTTCCTGTCGCAGGTCTGCTTACAGAAATTTGTTTAGAAATAAGCAAAACTTAGGTACCTCGATATTATAAGTAGATATTATTTATGTTGTGTTGTGCGATTTGTTGTTTTGTGAACATAAATATAAAAAAAAAAATAATGCTCAATTTTTTAATAGTGCTCGTTTAATTAATTTTTTAATTTCTCGTACTTGAAGGTTGAGATGAGGAACTACTCGGATATGAAAAACACGATGTCTTCGTAGTCAACAGTTTGAAATTTGTATAGGTATAAGACATTAGTGGTTTAGTAAACCTTATCACTCAACTAATAATAATAATCGTTAGTGTAATATAAATTTTAAACGTGGCGAAATTTTAGGAGTATTGTGAGTGTTGCTATGCAAGAAAAATAGTTATTGTTGGGAAGGTAAAAAATATTATGTTTCCGCAGACAATTAGTATTGACAGGAAGGATAAGGTCTTTAAACAATGCTTTATACGAGGATATAAGTATAGGATTGTTCCTTTTTGCTTTAAAGATAACAACCGAATCACACAATCAATAACAGTCCTAAATAAACTGTCAACACCCCCCACTAGCATCAGGTGCGATCCCCAATTAAAACCCACCATTACAATTTGAGTTCGTACTTTATAGCAGCATAAAGAAAACCACCGTTATAAAGTTCCAAGTAAATCGGTTTACGATCGTGTGTGCTCCCGGAGACATAAAGGGGAATTAATAAGGCTATTCCGCAGAGCGATTCGGCAGACAGATAGTCAAGCCCTGGATCAGTAGCGCCAGACTGTGTATTAATGTTCCTATAAAGCTTGCTTATGAGTTTGAAGCCAAGATAGTGGATATTGATGGGGGAACACAAATTGACTTTGAAAGTTGAGCGTGAATTTAAAATTACATTATTGGGTCCGCTACGTCACGATGTGCAAAAAGGTGTATATGCATTATACAAAGGATCAGACGTTTATAAATCATTAGCTGTGCCCGCGAACTACGTTTCGCCTTAATTTATTTTTTCCCGACATCTTCAACAAATATCGTTAATGTACACAGAAATAAATACAAAAACTTTACAAATTATATACTAAAACCTTCCTCGAGAATCACGCTATCAAGTGAAAACCGCTTGAAAATCGGTGCAGTAGTTTTTGAGTTTATCGCGAACAGACTGACAGACAGACGCGGCGGGGGACTTTGTTTTATAATGAAGTACTTCTGTAATTGTTTTATAATAGTAGTACTTCACGCCTGGTCACCGACATTTTTTTATTGTTGTTGTGTATAATATAAAGTTAGATACAAACAAACGTGGACTATTGCTCGCATTACACCGGAGGGAGACTGTTACCGGAAGGAGACTCTGTACCAAGGTCGACTGCTGGGGTACCTCCGTCTTATATTTCTGGCGGAAAGCAATACAGTGCTTGCATTGCTGTGTTCCGGTTTGAGGGGTAAGATATGGCAGTGAAATTACTGACTTAACATCTTATGTCACAAGTTGGCAACGCACACTGTGGTTCTTGTGGGAGTTGCAGTTTTACTGCGAATCTCACGCAGGAGACGCATGTTTTATAGGTGAAACAAGCGCAACTGCCCACCTGATGGTGACTGTTGCCACTTACCATCAGGTGGGCAGTTTCCTTGTTTGCCAACTTGGTTATATAAAAAAAGTACTAATGGTCCGAAATACAAAATTTTTGTCTTGACGCCATCCAAATATGAACTTAAACGAACTCAGGGCTGTTCGTTCCTATCGTCGGCGATGCAGCACGCATAGATGTGTGTGTTCTTTTGTCTATACAATAGGAAGTATTTAGAGAAACTCTACGGACCATCTACTATCACTTTTTCTTTCGCCGCCGCTCTGCGCGCCAGGGGAGTAGAACTCACTCCAAATGCCCATAGGTATTGGTGGAATCAGAATACTTTGTAGACGTCTCGTTCGTTTCGTCCATGTACATCCAAGATGTGGAATAAGCTCTTTCCGGAGTTGTTTCTGACGCGCTACAATATGACGCTCTTCAAGCGGCGAGTTCGTGGAGTCCTAAAACTCAAGGTAGGCGACTTATAAGTGGCTCTCATAATTATGGTGTCGCAAAGTCCATGGGCGATGATCCACTTGCCACCAGGTGGCTCGTCTGCTCATTCACCGCCTTTGCTGGCATAAAAAAGTAATCAAAGCAAAACTTATGATAAATATCATTCGACAAAGTTCACAATCAAATAACAAAGTTCGAAAGAAAAACTTCGAAACACCTATTACCTGCACATATAATATGTCTTTATAATCTTTCCACTCTAATATAATCTTCCCAATTTGATAACACTAATGTAACTTTTGCAATTTACGAAGAACTTTAAAAAGGCAGATTATAGTGACTGTGAAACTTTTTATCTTGGTAGGTAGCAACAGTGCAAAACTGGGATTTGCTCGGATCAATACAAAAGGCGTTTTAAGACGCAAAGTTGAAGACGTTTTCTTGTGTAGCCGTAGAACATTCAAATGTGCTATTTTATGGATACTTACTATAAAAATAAAAAGAGTGTAAACCCTCCCTCCGATTCTGGGTTTGGAACACTTAGTTTCACCCATCAAGTCTCGGGCACTCCAAAATCCATTTTAAATACACACATTTTATGTCTTTTGCTAGAGATGTGCTGAACGACCCTATATAGTAGTACCTACCTCGAATTGATTTAAAGGGCTTGTCGGGAATTTAGTCATTTACAAAAATGCCATGGACTTACATAAAGTGTTAACTGTTATTATAATCTTTTTAATGCTCAGCGCAAATACCTGCAAACTATTGCCGCGCGACGCGAGTTCATTTGCGGTTCTTTAGAGAAATGACATCATGATTTTTTTAGTTAAGTAATATTTCTTCGGCTATGTTTACAATACTGTACATATTACTAATGTTTTCAAAAAGTATTAAGAGTTTACATTTATTTTAAGTGCTTATTGTAATAAAATACTTAAATGCCATTCAGAAATAGATTAGGTACCCGTCCATTACTTATAGTATAAAAATTAAGTACCTAAGCAGTTTCAGAATTCCCGGTCAAACATCGCGATGTCATTTTTTCATATACATAATTATATAAAAGATATAGCATATGGACGAATTTTTACAGTAACTTTTCTAATCAAATTAAAGTATCTAACATAACATTGGACCATTAGAACAGCTTTGATTTCTCGTTCCCTCTAATATCGTAGAGCATTTGCATAACTATGACGACTATCTCTTACCAAGTTAAAAGATACTTCAAATTAATTGCTAGTCGTGTTGGGAGATTTGAGTTTAATGATATTAGCACATAATTAGAAAATGATATCGCATGTTGAACACTAATCTATACCGATTGATAATATACGCGCTTTTGAATATTACTTAATATAAATCTAAAATGCGTATATATAAGTAGGGATATTAGAATCAAACTACGCTACTTTTAGGTGACGTATATTTACACTAGCTTTCCGCTGGCGGCTTCGCTCGCGTTATTTTTGTTTTCCCGTAGGAAAAAAAATTTTTTTTGCCTATTATACAGGGTGTAACTGAACACCCCAATAACATTTAAGGGTATGTATCCATCAGAAGTAGAGATTCTGTAGAAAAAATATTAGGGCTAACAAACCTACTTCTTTTTACCATACAAACTTAATAAATTATTTTTTGGTATTAAGTGCCGACAGCCCTACGTAAGCGTACGAGAATACTATGCTCACGTCATACAAACTAAATAAATTATTTTTTGGTATTAAGTACCGATAGCCCTACGTAAGCGTACGAGGAATACTACGTTCACGTCTGTCACGTGTAATTTTGTGTTTAATTTTTTTTTGTGTTAAGAGTTGATTATGGTTGTCACTTGAAAGTTTTTGCTTTCAGTTTGAAATCAAATAACTCTGAAAGTATTGGGGTTCCAGGTCTCAGACAAGCACCGAAGGTTCATTTAGTATCTAACTTATATGCCCCTTAAATGTTATTGGGGTATTCAGTTACACCCGGTATAGAAGACTGTTATTTATATTTAGAAGCTCAGCGATTGGAGCAGATTTTAAATATTTTCCATAGAAACTTTCAACCCCTATTTTGCACCCTAAAGGGGTGAATTCCAATAAGCCATAAAACACGTATTCAATGAAATGTTTTTAAGAGCATGAATCTCGAGTTTTATCAGTGTCGTTGCTAATTTTTTTTTAAATCCATACAAAATTGCAACCCCTATTTCATCCCTTCAGGGTTAATTTTTTTTAAAATCCCTTCTTAGTGTGCATCCACATTTTGAATTAAAACAACTGTCCAAATTTCACTACCATTAGCGGTTACGGCTGTGCGTGCGTCTATTATGTAGATGGGGACTTCTCCTTTTACAAGCTTTTATCTACTTTCAAGTTAAAGTTAAATTTGACCCACTTTCTGGTATCCGATTGAACTGAAATTTTGCATGCATATGTATATCGCGTGATAATGCAATGATATACTTAAAAGCTTGTATACTTGTTATATATTTATATAGATAGTATATAGATAGGTGGGTAATAAACTTTAATGAAGTAAATAGAAATGTTGCTTAACAAAGCTTAACAGTTGTCCAGATCTACTCATGGTTTCAACATGATGCTGTCTCTATCTTACTTAAGTATAAAGAAAAATGAAACACCATCATGTTTGAACCCGACTAAGTTGAGACAATGTTTTACAATAAGACCTATACAAGCGAGCTCCTATACAGTTTTCTTTATACAATTTTCGAAAATTGTTCCTGTTACGGACTCGTCGGCTTGCCATCAGGCAAGAAGGTCTTTTTTTTTACTTTTTATGTAAATATTAGGTTGGGGAAAAAGTCTTTTCGCATTATAGTATGTATAAACTTGTAATAAAATCTCTTTGGCTATACTATTTGTATCTGGCTGGTTTTGGTATCATTGAAAGTTTAAATTTTAAAGAACATAATTCCAAATTCAAATTAGGAAAATGTGTGATTTTCATTTGTTTTTCGTACCGCCAAGATGAGTGAATCTAATGAAGAAATTCGATACATTTTAAAATTTTACTACAAAAAAGGTAAAAATGCAATGCAAGCCGCGAAAAAAATTTGCGATGTTTATGGACCTAGTGCAGTGTCTGTGAGAGTAGCACAAATTTGGTTTAAGCGTTTTCAATCCGGAAATTTTGATGTCAAAGATGCACGTCGCTCTGGTCGCCCTATTACAGATAAAATGGATGCCATTTTTTAAAAAGTGGAGCAAGATCGGCATGTCAGTAGTTACGACGTAGCTGAAGAACTGGGAATTGACCACAAAACAGTTTTGGCGCATTTGAAAAAAACTGGGTACACAAAAAAGCTCGATATTTGGGTACCTCACGAGCTCACTGAAAGAAACCTAATGAACCGTGTACTCATTTGTGATTCTTTATTACGACGTAATGAAACCGAACCATTTTTGAAGAAGCTGATAACTGGTGATGAAAAGTGGATCACGTACGACAAGAACGTGCGAAAAAAGTCGTGGTCAAAGGCCGGTCAGGCTTCACAGACTGTGTCGAAACCCGGGTTAACTCGCAACAAGGTGATGCTGTGTGTGTGGTGGGATTGGAAGGGCATTATTCATTATGAGCTGTTACCACCAGGCAGGACCATCGATTCTGAACTCTACTGCGAACAACTGATGAGATTAAAGCAAGAAGTTGAGAGAAAGCGGCCGGAATTAATCAACAGAAGGGGTGTGGTTTTTCATCATGATAACGCTAGACCTCACACATCTTTAGCCACTCGGCAAAAATTAAGAGAGTTTGGCTGGGAGGTGTTAATGCATCCGCCGTATAGTCCTGACCTTGCACCTTCAGATTTCCACCTGTTTCGGTCTCTTCAGAATTCTTTAGGCAGTGTCAGGTTAACATCACGAGAGGACTGCCAAAACCACTTGTCGCGGTATTTTGACCAGAAGTCCCAAAATTTCTATAGCAATGGGATCATGTCCCTACCTACAAGATGGCAAAAAGTTATCGAACAAAATGGTACCTACATACTTTAGTTAAATGTAAATAAACTATATTAAAAAATGTTTTGAATTTTCTTAAAAAATGCGAAGAAACTTTTTCCCCAACCTATTATTTTAAACGTCAATCGTCCTTTGTTTTTTACTGTCACTTTTTTTCCGTTCTCCTTGCTTCGGATCTTCTAGCCGTGTTTGCAATTTTGTTATTTCTATTAATTGTTATTACTTGTTCTTTTATTTGTTCTTATTTCCTTGTAATAACATAAATAGCAAACAAAAATTCTAATTTTGTTATTTTCTGTTATTATCGAATCATTTCTCTCGAGCTCCTGTCCACTTTTAATTCGTTCTCTTACAGTTCTGATATCAAACTTATATCGCTCATAATAGCGGCGGTTCGCACAGTGCAAAGTAAAGCTTGACGTGAGGTCGATTGTACATTCATATGAACATGAGCTTAGCAAAACGATACGATAATTAGGTCATAGTAAGGCATAGATAAGATGAGAAAAACCTAATTATCTTAGCAGTGAGTGTGCGAGTAAGTTAACTAACTCAACATGACAATGTATCTATTCCATGCTAACTAGTGTAGAGTGAGTGAGTGAGTGAGGAACAATGAGTTACAAATAGCATGCACGAATGCTTCTACACTGAAAAAACTAATTAACTAAACTAGTTGAGTTAAATAAAGATTAGCAAAACTTTGTTAACTTTTAAATTAATTTCATTTATGTTTAGATCACCTGGCTTGTTACAATTTACAAAATCATTTCAGTTATTTAATTTTGGTTATAAACTTCTAAAGTTTTTGTTATTTACTGTCAAATTCGACTTCGGTACCTTGTAACATAACAGTACTTTGCTATAATTGAACAAACTTAGAATATTTTCTAACATACAGTTGGCTAAACTTTAATTAAGCTTTTACATAATTATTGTGCTATTTATTACCATAACTAAAAATTGTTTACAACTGAATAGTATTGTTAAAGATCGTGTTACAAAGTTGCTATAAACAAATTAAATATTTGATTGAAACCAACTAGTATTAATAATGTTGATTACAACAATGTTTTTGTAAGCCAGAACAAAATAGTTTTGTCAGAGGTAATAAAAGTGATGCTGCGTGTAACAAAAAAAAATGTAATTTCCCGCCCGAACTTGCATCAAACATGACACGCAGGAACATAATGTTCATTTCGCTTTACCGGCCTTGCGGTTCGCACTAGTTCGCAGAAAGCAAGTGGCATTTAGTGGTAACTTTGTGATATTTTTCAAAAATAGAGAAGAATCATGGTACACATGAAGAGTCAAAACTGTATGGTGATGCCGTATTCATGAATGCAGCCCCCCCGAAGCAAACGAACCTGCGGAAAAAATTTCCTACTATCTGAGGTTGTGGGGCTTGGAAATGACTATTTCAAATTTTTGGATGGTGAGTGAACAGAACAAAACTTTTTTGATTTTTATAAGAAAATGTTTGTCCGTTTTTCGTACAGTTGTGCGACTAATGTGTACTCAGCTATTCACTTACTTCGGTTACCAATTCCGAACTGTCATTTTGAACACAATATCATACTGCTATAATAAACCCTGCTATAACAAAACTCAGGTTGCCATTGCTATTTCAGCGAGTAGTTTTGTGTGTAATACACTCAGTAGTATATCACAATGACAGTTCGGAGTTCAGAGTTCGGAGCAACCGAAGGTAGCGAATAAGGGAGCTGGTGTTTATGCCCCAGTGATATTTTTCATTCATTTGCTTCTTATTCTAATGCAGATAACTTAAACATGTTTTTATTTTACAGAGTCTTATGAAGAGCTACTGGACTATGCCGCTTTGACGATTTCGAATAATAATTGTACAAGTCACTAGTCGAATTGACCATGATCTCCGATGCCACCACGCTGGTAGCATTGCCAGCTGCAGTTCCAACAATATTTTGGACGAGGGTACCAAAAGAGGATGGCCTAGTGTTGAGGCGTAGTTATTTATAGTTCTGTGATTATTTCTTTTGTTGCTCAATATACTTAAAAGTTTTCTGTAATTAATTAATTTGTTAATTAATGAATGCTCACTTATTTGAACAAATCAATTTAGTTTTTAATTTGTCCCAAGTTTGTAGTCGAAATTAATATAAGAGGAGTTTCAACAGCGCTTGCCTTTCTTGCTAAAAATTCTCATATTATTAGTTTTGGCTACAAGCTATAAACCTGTAGGAAAAAACCGCTATAGTAACCTAAAAGTAATGTAACTATTAACTGAAAAGTTCAGTTACAGATTACATAACAGTGATGTTGTAAATAATCTGAAACTAGCTATATTTTAATCACAAGTTTAGTAACAGGTATCAAATTAGTTTGGTCATGATTACAATATATTGATGCTATACTAATCTGAGAATCTAGTTATAATTAATCAAAAGTTTAGTAACAGATAGCAAAATAGTTTAGTTATGATAACAGTTTAATGATGCTAATATTGAAGAAACAGTTATTTATAACAAAACAGTTTCGTAAATGGTAAACATAGATGTGGTCTATTCTTACTTAAAAGTTTTGTTATTAATACACTTATATTAGTAATTTACTCGAAACACTTTGGTAACTTATGGTTTATATATTTGGTGGAAAGTAATTATTTTTGTTTGGCTATAGATAACATAACTGTTTTTACAAAACTGAATTTGGCTACTAGTAACATTAGTTGTGAAGTCACTATTTTTATGTAATAGGTTACTCAAATGTTTGTTATTTGTTACAAAAAATTTCTTTCAGTGTAATTGCGTATATAAAAGCACCGTTTTTCATCGAGCTATCTTTGGTACTAATCTCAACTATATTTTACTCCATATCAAGCCGTGCTTAGTTTATACGGACCCACAACACTAATAAAGCTTTTAGTTAAAAACACGACATCAATAAGATTTGAGATTAAGCAGTAGGAACGTAGTTTAAGCTTACATTGTTGTTATTAGAAGCGATAAAAGCTTAACAGCATCAGCCTCAGGGCTTACTCCGTCAAACAAAATGCTTAGCGGTTACTCTAAATCGTCGCTCGTAACCATTTACATTAGCAATAATAATTTAACTCAGCTAAAACGGGATGCGGGGTCCAAACAAGAAATTAATGCCCCTGAATGTAACTTCATAATGTAATTTGAACAATTGGGTCGATATGATTTTCCACGAACGCCAGTATTCGCCGGCCGTTATAGTCTTAACGATTAGTTGCAACATTAAAAAGTTATAAATACTTAAAACTTAACCGCGCGTTACAGTTTTAAGCGTTTACGCGTCAAAGTGTTTGCCTGAAGCTTTCGGCTATATAAAACATCTGCCATTTGTGATCGTTTTAATTATTTTCCAATCACTCACGAACTGTTTGGATTCATCAGTATCTCAGCTAAGAGACGCCCACTGTTGAACATAGGTCTCCTCCAAGGGTCTCCACACCGATCGGCCCTGCGCTTCTTGTATCCAGCGGCTTCACGCGACCATTATCAGATCGCCAGTCCACCTTTTATACAACACTAGCTTTCCGCTTGCGACTTTGCCATTCGGAAAATTACCCTATGTCCTTCCCCCGGTCTCGAACTATCCCTATACCAACTTTCATCAAAATCGGTTCAGTAGTATCGGAGCCTATTCAATACAAACAATCAAATCTTTAGATTATTTGACAAAATATACTATGTATATATTTTTGAAATATATATACAGTTTTATATAGATCTAAACTACAATAGAAAACTAAATCAATATAAACAACTTTTTACAATTTTTTTATAAAAAAAATTACCACAATTTTTACACTACAGGCTTTTTTGCAACGTGCAGCATTTCCTATGTTGCCTGCATTATCTGTACATTGAATTGCCAAAGAACGTCTTTGAGCGAGAAAGCTGCCCCTGACTCCACAGATAGGGTTCAACCCCAAAACATTATTGTTAAATCATCATTATGATGTATGTATTTATTTTACACATCATATAATATTATATAAAACAAATAAATAAAGTAAAATAAATAAATATCATTTAGAGTTTTTCCAGGGGGGCTGAGAGTTATTAGTATTTTGGCGTTCATCATTTAGTTTTGAATCGGTAGCCTAACATCCTGGGGTGGGCGTAATTTTATTTAAGGCCATGGACGTAGCGACCACATCATTACAACTTTTCTCCCGCATAAAAATATTTACAACTACACAAGTTATATACGCAAACATACGCAAGCAATACAAACATTTAAGCAAACAATAGTGAATTCAGTAGCTCTTAGGAAATAAATAATACTCCATCATGCGAAATATATGTTCCACCTGGTATCTTCGCTCCTGAATTTTGCGATGATGTCATCGCTGGGGGATGCTGCGTTGACGTCACCCGTCCCAGCGGAGATCAGAGATGTGAGTCAGCGGGTCACCCCTCCTTCAAACACAGCTCGATATATTCAAATCTATTCCGGCCTCCGTATTATATAACTTAAAAATACAAGAACTATGAGTCCTTGATTATATGTATTATTATACCTTCGAGATTTGTAAGTTATTATGTCGTAAGAAATATATGACATAGTGAGATTATCGGTATGTTTATGTTTTATGAATTATCTAGCGACTCGCCCCGGTTTCACGCGGTTGCAATGTAGATTGGGTCCGCAGTGATACTAATGTGGGGAAGTGTGGAGTGATTAAAAATATGCATGTATTATACATATCATCATCATCATCATCACAGTTCATATACATACCCACCGAGGGGCACGAGCCTACCCTAACTAGTTAGGACGATTAGGCCTTAGTCGAACCACGTTGGCCCAGTGCGGATTGGACTCTGGTGTATGCAGGTTTCCTCACGATGTTTTCCTTCACCGTAGGAGCGTTAGATAAATTGGTACATGGCAGGATCGATCGCGGGCCTTCCGATTCTACTTGGGGCACAGTCCAGTGCCGAGGCCACAGCGCCACCGACGCTCTATACATATAAACCTTCCTTCATTGATGAAAACTGCATTAAAATACGTTGAGTAGTTTAAAAGATTTGAGCGAACAGACAGCGGAAGCGACTTCATTTTATACTATGTAAAGAAGATAAAGATTAGTTTTTTTTTATGTTGAAAATACATAGTATAATTGACACTATTTTGATAATAATTCGATGAAAGTATGCTTTTCGTCAACTTGTTTTATTAATGAGTTCATGCTATAATGCAAAATTAATAAAGATACTAGGAATTTTATTTAAACGCTCCTAAACAAATCTAACAATTTTAGCTGACTGTGACATGATTACTATAACGCGTTTTCGAGCGATCCGTATAGGAAAACGCCGTAAACATGCTTCTGTTCTTACAAAACTAACAATCACAAATTTCCAGTTATTTTTTCTAGAGCCATCGTCATTAAACTAGAAACTTGTAGAATGGCACAAAGATCAATAAAAAGAAGATTGGTAGGAATAACACCCGAAACAAAGGAACCAATAAGTACCTAGTTGCGGAAATGGAGTCCGACTCGGATATCAGGGTTATTCACCAATTGGAATGATGACTGACTTCTAATTTTTACGTCTCGTCATTAAATATTAAAGTATCGTGGAAAAAGATGCAGTTCTGTGAAATTAGAATTAAAATCGGCTAAGAAATACATTAGATACAAGCATTTTAAGTTGTTAATTTGAAGGCGATTAGACAGAGAGATCCGATATCAACCGTGACGTCATAGTTGAGTACGGCCATATAAACTCCTTGTAAATTGCCGTTTTGCTAGAAAGAGATGGAGAAAAATCTTTAATACCTTATATCTTGGTTGTTTTTATAGTTATTCGAAAACCGATTTTTTCTTTATGTTTATTATATGAATGAGCTTCTATTAAAGCAAAAAAAAAAAATTTTAGTCATCTAGCCTATTGGACACGAAAGCACAGATTACTAAATGCCCAGTTGGTGAAACTCAAAATTAGAACCACTTCTTATTTCGTCATCTGGACACGCCTAAATTATGACGCGTCTCCAAATGGTGAAACTTAAATTAAATCACTTTCATATTTTCGTCAACTGGACACGCTCGGTATTTTTGAAATAAAGTGTACAGTCAGGTTGAAAATCGGTTTCGTGAAAAAACTGCTTCACTTATTAGCTTCACACGCCATCTAGCAAAGCTTTACTTGCAAGGGGCTGGACATACAGCCAGAAATCCGGTCTTAACAGACAGGCGGACAGATAGATAACGAAATGATCCTAAAAGGAACTCTTTTTTCCTTTTAAAGTACGGAATCCTAAAAAAGGCTTACCTACATCATTCACCGGTACCTTTATAACACGTCAAATACTAAAGATTCATATTTCCTACAGATGACAGAAATTATCAAATCAGATAAGTGATGAAAATCACGCATTACATTCAATTCCAAACATAATAAATACTATCACTACGATTACAGAAACAACGTAGATTATAAATGCGCTACAACATGATATTGCGACTCTAAAGCTCACAGGCGCTATAGAAAATGAAAAGGCAAGCATCGCAGCAATCAAGCAAAGCACTTTAATTAGTCTCTATTTGTAAGGATTAAAGGCTATAAAAGTGAAATAATCGCTTGATATGGATATTTAAATGGAAAAATCGCCATCAAAGGGTGCAATTACGAAGATTAAAGGTCTTTAGTAGAGGCGATAAATCAGTAGACCACTATAAAGCAAGCTAGATATCTCCCATGACTTTGAGAGTAGTTAGATATAATAAATGTTAGGGTGGCGTAGAATAGAATTTAATATCGGTAAAAGCCCTTTGTAACGTTACAAAAATACGAGTACTTTTAAAGTATACCTAAGATGATCGTTAGACTAGTATTTATGGGGACATGGATTTAGTTTTTTGTTAAAATACGACTTTAGATTCTGCGTTTTGTGTAACGTGGGGTTATTGTGATATTTTATTATTATTTAAAACTAAGCTCGCAAATATGATCTGAAGATAATATAACCAATCAATAAATCCAGAATACAAGGCCTTCTATCATATGACGACAAGACACTCAACGTTCTATAAATAAAACGTTGGCTCATAAAAAAGCGCGACGCTTTTTAGGGTTCCATACCCAAAGGGTAAAAACGGGGCCTTCGCTGTTTGTCCATCCGCCCGTCCGTCTGTCCGTCCGTCTGTCTGTCATCAGTCTGTATCTCAAGAACCGCCATAGCTAGACAGTTGAAATTTTCACATTATGTATTTCTGTTGCCGCTATAATAACAAATACTAAAAACAAAATAAAATAAATATTTAAGGAGAGCTCCCATACAGCAAATGCTATTTTTTTGCCCTCTTTTGCTCGATATCAAAAAATGGTAACAGGTAAGCACTTGAAATATTCACAAAATACTTAATTGTATATTTACAATAAATAATAAAATTAAAATAAAAAATATTTAGTTGTGTACCTGTCAATGGTACGGAACCCATCGTGCGCGAGTCCGACTCTCACTTGGCCGGTTTTTTATACGGTTGATTTTAAGTAGCTACAGTTGCCTATACTATACGTAGTTCTTGTAACATTTGCAAATCTACATATACAAACCCTGCTCAGTACAGCTTGCCAACTTGTCAATAAGGTCATAAAGATGACAAGACACCACACAGTATAAATAATAGTACTAAAGTACAGAAGGATCACTCTCGAAGAAAAGCCAAGTTTAGGTATGAAAATTTACCCACTCTTACGACCTTCATCTGACTGCACGGGAAATTGAAATTCATTGCATGGCACGAGTGTTCCAATTCCGTTACGCGTCGCTGACCCGATACCGATTAGACGATAAGAGCGCAGGGTTCCCACTCACCGATATGCAGTTATCGTAACCGAGAAAAATCTAAATTATTACGTGCGACGCGGCCAGCGTGCGAGCCGAGCGGCAACCTTTAGCCATAGACCGCCCCGCCGGTGCGCCGACCAAACATACCTAAACCGTACCCAGTGATTTCACTGAAATACTTACATACAATGCAAGCACCGCTTGCAGTAGAAAGAAGCAAGTAAAAGGTACACCAGCGGGCTTAGACAAGTGACAATCGTTTCATAGCGAAACAATAACTAAATTCGTTATCGTCTCTGAGATAACGAAATCAAATTCCTAACGTAAGGATAAGTGATCGCTATGTGAAATTTTTGTAAAAAACAACATAATAATAATATTGGTTATGTAAGTACTCAAAACTTAAAAATGGAAAAGAAATGGTTATTTATCATTTTAATGAAAAATTAGGTTTTTTTTTTTGAGCAGTAGGTATATGAAAGTTACGACAAAACAATTCGCTAGGTACTTCGTCGATTCGTTGCGAATCAATATGTCTATCAGCTTACATATCGATGACTTTGAGCGATTCGTCACGTTATTTAGCGATGGCTGTCAATCCCACACATTTTGCTCTTATCGAACTACGTTATCGTTTTTGAATTGTCACTTTGTCTAGGCCCCCCTGTACCCGTAGCTACTCGCACACCTATGTTACACTTTGTTGATTGATCTGATAATATATTAATCATCATCACAGCTCATAAATGTCCCCACCGAGGGGCTCAAGCTGACCCGAAGTTAGGGTGTTTAGGCCTTAGTCAACCACACTGGCCCAGTGCAGATTGGTCGACTTCACATTCACCTTTGAATTTCTTCGCACATGTATGGAGGATGCCTCACGATGTTTTCCTTTACCGTAGGCGCGTCGGAGAAACGTGCATATGAAATTCGAATTTTTTTTACAAAAAATAGAACCGACTTCAAAAACACTGAAAACTTAAAAATAATCTTCTTCTATATTGAAGTCGGCGCCAAACGATGATCTCCTAGAAAGTGTTAAAATTTGTCACCGACTTCAATATAGAAGAAGATTATTTTTAAGTTTTCAGTGTTTTTGAAGTCAGTTCTATTTTTTGTAAAAAAAAAATTATATTTACCTTTTTAGTGAATGAAATCTTTTTAGTGAAAGAAACCCTAATTTAATACCAGCTCACCGAAGGTGTTAAATTAGTGTTTTCCTCGATTTTCTATGGGATCGCATCATCCGATCCTGACTTTGACCATGGGACCACCCTTGCAGTATACTCTATCAAATGCAAAAAGAATTTTGGAAATCGGTTTAAAAATGACGGAGTTATGAGGTAACAAACATTTAAAAAAATACAACCGAATTGATAACCTCCTCCTTTTTTGAAGTCGGTTAAAAACGAAAAACACATTGGTACATGTCAGAAACGAACCCCGGACCCCCCGATTGGAAGGACAGTGCCGATTCCACAGCGCCAACGACGCTCTGATAATTATATTAGTATCATATTGAAATAATAATTACTATAACATATTTGACCAATTATAAGGTTGTGTTCCATAAACTTAAATTCTCATGTCGATGAATTACAATTACCCTCAGTCTCAAATACGAATTATTTCTAGCTCTGTAAATCCAATAAGAATACAAAAGAAAAAGGGATAACCAGAGCCCACTCAGCACACGTTCAACAAGGTGCACGTAGCCGAAACTTAGTAACTGGAGAATTCGCGTCCACTCGCCTGACAAACGTTGCTGGAGACTTGAGAAACTTGTTAGAAAACTAAAAAGAGCCTGTTCTGGGACGCTGAGACTCTCGACCGCCGTCGAACTATTTGATGGAATCTTGTAATGTACTTTTCATAGGTTTTTCACTGTCAAGTATCCATTCACGTCTACGTTGCAGCCTTCTTTTCTACTTTCCTTTTGTTAAACAGTAACCTCTGAATAGAATAATGAATATACTTTTAATGAAGTCCCACGGTGGGCGCCAATTCTAGCTTTAGCACGCAGTATATTAACAATTGCGTTTTAAAGTAATTAACCTACGATTGAGGAGCTCTATGGTGTAGTAGTTTGACCGCTTTATTTTCGATATTGAAAACGAAGCAACCCTCGCCATGGTTGGGTCCTGGATGCGTGACGAAAATTTTGTGTTTTCGAGTTCCTCCGTGCTTTGGAAGTACGTTAAGCAGTTGGTCTAGGTTACTATTGCACGTGCTGGGCCCTCTGCTCTAGAACCTGGGGTACAACTGGGTTCTGCGGGGCAACCTCCTGCCGAACATGGAGGTTGTCTGCTTCGCCGACGACACCCTTGTCGCGGCGAAGGGGCGCACGTACAAGGAGGCGGTCCACCTGGCGTCGGTCGGCACGACGATGGTCGTCCGGCGCATCCGCCTCCTCGGGCTGGACGTGGCCGTCGAGAAGACGACAGCCATGACGTTCAGGCCGCCGCGTCGTCGCAGACCCCAGGCGGGGCTCCATGTCCGAGTGGAGGGGGTCCAAGTCCAGATCGAGAGCTCCATGAAGTATCTCGGTCTGGTGCTGGACCCCCGATGGGATATCGAGGAGCACTTTAAGCTCCTCGCCCCAAGGCTGTCTGCCGCCGCGGCAGCCCTCGGACGGGTCCTCCCCAACGTGGGGGGACCGGGTGCAGCGTGCCGTCAACTTTATCAGACGGTGATAAAGTCGATGGCGCTGTACGGAGCCACGATTTGGGCAGAGCGTCTCGCCCCCCGAACGATGGCCCTCCTGCGCAGGCCGCAGAGGGTCATTGCCACCCGGGCCGTGCGGGCCTATCGCACGGTCTCTCACGGGGCGGCCTGCGTTCTAGCGGGCTCGCCTCCGTGGGATGTCTAGGCACGCGTCCTTGCGGCCGTGCACCGACATCGGGTGGCAGCGAGAGGTCGGGGGGAGCGGCCCCTCCCGCAGGAGGTGGCGCGCACGAGGCACCTGGCGCAGAGGGAGGCTCTCCGCTAGTGGGCCGAGACGCTCGCCCACCCAGCTGCCGGCCACTGGACGATCGAGGCCGTTCGCCCAGTGTTGGAGGAGTGGGTTGGGCGCCGGCGAGGCAGCCTCTCCTACCGGATGGTGGAGATGATGACCGGGCACGGGTGCTTCGGACATTATCTGCATCATGTCGCACGGAAGGAGCAGACGCCGCAGTGTCACCATTGCGGCGCTCACGACGACACGGCCGGGCACACCCTCTCGGAGTGCCCGGCCTGGCGACCCCAGCGCGATGCATTAGCCCTCGCGCTGGGCCTAGGTAGGGGTACGCCCGTCGCGCTGGCCAGCGTCGCACGGGAGATGCTGACCATCGCGGCGGCGTGGGAGGCTGTCGCCTCCTTCTGTGAGGATGTTATCTCGCAGAAGGAGGCTGCGGAGCGGGCGCGAGAGGATGACCCTCTCGCCGCACCGCTCCGGCACAGGCGGTTGGGGAGGAGGAGGCGTGCGTTCCTCAACGCGCGCCAGCTCCCCTAGCAAGCTGGGGACTGAAACGGCTCGGCCGGATGACTACCGGCCGAGAGATACTTTTCACCCCTAACTTGGCCGTAAAAAATGAACTTCCTAAGCACTACTGACTACATGATTTCAAACATATAGTAATGCCACATATGTATGTATATAGTAGTGCTCACAAGCATTTTAACCACATTGGCCTCATCACTTTATTACGTCGAATCTTGTTTGCATGCTTGAGTTGAGACAAACAAGGTTATGGTTTCATTGTAAAAGAAGTTAGGCAGGCAATAGAGCATTAATATTGCTAGAAACACTGTAGTACTCCTAATATTTTTAGTACTGATAGAAAACTTCGTCTTTTTGCTTATGACGATGGTACGCCTACGAGTATTTAGTTCACCAGGATGATAAAGGGGTAATTTTTTTACTCGCGGTATATCAAATGTATGTTAGGTGCACTCTGGTTGATTATTTTCTTAGATCAATAAATTATTTTAATCGAAAAGATGTAATAGGATCATGATGATTATTTTGCTCGTGCTAGCTACCTTATATGATTTTTAATGCTCTATAAAATTTAATGTCATTAAATTATATATAATGAAAGGTTTCCTTTTTACTATCTGCTTTTGTGAACTCAGCCTAGATTAAAAAACACAAGGTCTATTTTCTTACGGATTTGGAAATTTGAACATTCCAAAGTTCAAACCCGTGTAATTTTTCATTTGTGATTTTCTTCACATTTTAGACAATATTTGGTTTATCAAATTATCGAAGAAATATTCATATTTAAATTGTGACGATCAGTTTTACTTACTCTACCTCTTCAATACTCGAGTGTTGTATGTGTATAGTGTTATTAAACTGACTGTTATTTTTGGTCGAGGCTATATTTCATCGCAGCATTAACAAACGCCAACAAATTTTATACACCCGTGACAGTCGTGTCTTTTAATCAAATAATTTGCATAAACAGAACTTTTATTAATTCATACCCGTATACTGAACAATCTGTAAGATCACTCATAGCTAGTTCGTGTGTCGTAAATTGACTGAAAACATTACATTAATCAACACCTTACTTATGTCGCTAGTATGATAGATGTGTATCTTCTTAATCTTTCCAATGATTTAGTTTCCTAAATAAGTGCTTTCGTTAAACGAATCTGGTATTACTTTATGGTCAGATATGCTTTGACTCATTTCTAGCCGAAAGTCGATCCAGCTTTGAATAATGTTTGTAGTTGTACCAAATATGAGAACAACTCATGTGGCGTGAACAACGTTAAAGCTTTACCTATAACCCATAATTTACGATTTTGACTAACAAAGAATCATTTCTGCGCTCTGGCGCAGCTCGTAAAATTTTCAACAATTCTTTTTCCTCGAAACCAAAACCAGAACGTTCCATAAAAGTATCTAATAATTAGTTCGGAGTGACATCATGTTCTAGCGATTTTCTCAAAGCCCCTTTGTCTCGAAGCTGACAGATACGGCGTAAATCTCAGATCTTGACAACCGTGGAGACAAATCCGAACTTAGAAATCGTTAGTAGGGTTCCGCGGTGGGTGAGGGTGCTAGGATTGGGGGTCATTAATAAAAACAGATCTTTTAATCCTGGCATTGTTCACGTAGCAAAGGACACTGTCACTCATAAAACTGATTTAAGAGAAGTTGTAAGTGCACCGCATCTTACTTTTGATATTTTAAATTTGATTTTATGTTATTTCATACGAGTATAATATTTTTAAGTTGAAACTATTATCTATTGATACATTTTGTTGGTTAAAAACTTTGATGAAATAAAAAATCAGATATTTGTAATTTTTTCTTTTGTAATTAATTGTTTATTTGATTATTTTATATTTCTGTCCGCATATCTACGTTTATGATAAATTAATATATCCATCATCTTGGCAGAGTTTCCCATGCAAGACAAGACTCTATTCCTAACGGATTAATTTCTATTGAAGTTGCCTGAAGTTGGTATCAGATTCATGTCAAAATCAAATTCACACTTCGTAGACTGTATCTACATCATTACCTCAAAGACTTGGAATATACTGGCGCATAATTTAAGTCAATGAGCTAGCAAGGCAATGCAGTTTGATATTACCTACAATTTAGGACGTGCAGCCCATCCTTCAAAGTATTCATTGTTATATTTATCTTTATCTGTTAATTATCTTTGTTTGTTTTTATTTAAGTACAAATCCTTAAACAATAGTCAAAATTATTCGTGAAGTTAACACAGGCATATTTTCAATGCGAAAGTCTGATTTTATCCAAGATATATCTTTAGAAAGTTATGATTCCAGACATCGCATCGCGCTCACGCGTTTTAATTTCTTTGTCTCCATATTACGTCATTGCCCAACAACACCAACGCCAACCAAACATCGACAGTAATATCGACAGTGTCGAGTGACGAAACGGTTTCGCGGCTGCGCAAGCGTTTATTTGTACAGGCTGCAGATAAATATCCTCTCGTGAGAGAGAGCTCAAAAATAAACATAATAACACAATGAGCGTCGAACAGTTAGCGCCTTTGCAGATGTCGCAACATCTTTCATCAGTCCAAATAATTTGTGTGATTCATTAGTAACCACTAATTAGCTTCATTATTTTTATATGTCAAATTATGAAAATACTAACATTTATTGCAATTTGTGTAGTGGGTACGCTGGTTACCCACTATTTACGACAATAAAATAGTAGATTCTGGTATTGTCCAGCAAAGTCAATGAGTGTCCCGAACAATGCAATTTAAGTCTCTTCAAGTCAGGGTTAACAGGAAGGTACTTAAAAGTAATATCGAAAACATTAAGAAATAAATAGGCTTTTTCCACATTAAGACTTTAATACATCTAATTCTTTAATACATCTCCATCCACCCTTGCTGATGCATGACGTGGCGACCTTTAATTAAGACAACGCTCAGCTCAACTTTATGTATTAAGATTTTTATGTATATGTTTCAGTGTATGTCTTATTGGTTGTCCTAAATAAATAAAGACTCTGTCAAAATATTCGAAACTCTAATCAAAAAAATGGCATTTGAATGAAAACTTTGACCATAAGTTTTCATTTAAATGCCATTTTTGATTAGTTTCGAATATTTTGATAGTCTTGGAACGGAAAGCCTATTTATTTCTAGATATTGTGGATAACAAAAGGTTTTCTATTACATTGAATGACTCCTTTATTTCTTCTGGAGCACCTACTATATAATTTGTTTTCACTATTCACGTTTACAATAGATTATTTTATGTACAATTATTAATGGAAAACACATAGTATCAATTAGTGTACCTTTATACTCGTAATATGTTATTTTCAAATTGACAATCATTTCTTCCAAATCATTGTAGATATTATTTTTATAATGTAATTATGTTGAAGTGAAATAAAATAAATCTAAATCTAAGTCATTGCGGAAATCTTTTTTGTCGTTTTAAATAGCTGGGGGAAGTCAAAAAGAATACTCTTATAGCTAAGTTTTTAGGAGTTTTACGTCTTAATTTTTCAACTAAAATGTTCTTTCCATGATCTCCAGGCTCTGTCAGAATTTAATTAAACGTACAAAAATCAGGATCAAATTGTATAATTTTTTTCTTTTTGCGTTCTCCTATAATAATGAAAATCAAAACAATGAAAGTAGTGTAACAATAAAATTTCGAAGTTAGATTGTTGCATGCTTCGGCGTCACCTGCTCCAAGAGTACCGACCGACGCAGCAATGTCAAAGTTTTTGCCACCAGAAGGTAGGTATCATAGTTAAGTTACATCGCAGATAAAAGAAAAAGAAATGTCAATAGGTGCCATTTTCAAAAAAATAGATATTTTTCACCTTGTTACTATAATTCATCATTATTTGTATTTCATTAACACCTCTATAATACCAGGCGAAATAACTTTCGGATAATGGCGCCGACGACGTTAAAATATAACTGGAAGTAATTACGACAAGACGCTATGTGTTTGACAAAGACTCGAGTCCTGGGGCGGCGTCACAAGCAGGAATAGAACGATGCCCCTTGGAGTTCGCAACAGGGCTGTTCCCGTTAACCACAATCTATTCCTTGTAAAGGAATCAGTTTATTAATCTATTGCATAGACCTTTTGATCGTCATTATATACATAATGGGTTGGTAATAGACATAACATATCTACCTAATAAAAGAAATCTTGTTAAAATCAGTTGTTACTAGTTAATGTGGTAGTACTCACAAATCTTAAATATACATGGGAATTTGTTAAATGTTAATATTGAAATTTAAATTGCTATTTGAAAATGTTTGCAAGCAAGCTCAATATATCTAATGTTACGCTAAGCATATTGTTTTGTGTTAAACTGCATGAAATACATAATCCAGCCAAGTTAACTAACGTAACGCAGTTTTGATGTTAATTGATGCTAGCAGCACCATAAATTGAGAGTGTTAGGATATATTAGTAGGAATAGGTTTTTTGTTATTTCATGTCGCAATGGCTCATGTTTAAATACCTATACCAAAAGAACGCCCCAAAAGCTAAAGCAATGTCATAATAATTTTGAATAGAATTAATCGAAATGTAAATAATAATTATATTTTTTTTTTACTTTTGAATAAATTGTTATGCATATCTTATAGCTATTTATTGTATTCAATGGGTCCCACAGGTAAGTATACTGCCTGATTATCGATAAAAACATAAAAACAGTAAAACATAGTTATTTTCAGAGTATAAATTCTGGAAAAGTTTTTGCACAGCTGATAATGTAAAATTTTCAAAACATCATTTGGGTTTATTTATGAGCAAAATTACATTAAAGCAGAAGCTCCAACGGTAATAGACCACGCCGAGGTGTTTCCAATTTACAAAGGCGACATCTCCAATGCTCCACAAGATTTACAAGCTGCATTAATTTAAAAACCCGACTGGGATGACATAAGGAGCTATATTTGAATCCATGTAAATATGACTTGAAAACAATTGCATGGTGCAATAAAAGTAATGGTATCATTGCCTGAATCGACATGAGGTCGTAATGATTAAAACGTTTGATCATGACCCGGATATCGGTTAAATATAACGAGGGCACGACTCTTGAACCTCTGTATTTACGTTTTACGTGTACCTCTCTTGATTTATATTTCACTTTACAATGTTATAAATCAATAGTATCCATAAAATCAGTTAAGTAATTAAAATCTTTAGTCATAATACTACCTACTTTGTTTTAATTAAAAGAATAAGTACACCTCAAATGAGCTTATAATGAACATTATTCTAAATCCTCGATCTAATGCATTAAGGTTGGGTATAGGTACTATAAGAACTTATAAATACTATGAATTCTTTGGTGAGTGTTTTTATTAATTCTTACTTAACCATTCTCTTCCTGAGATTTCGCGCAACGGAAAATCATTTACTTTAATTCGCAACTGTTTTGTGTTGTTCCAACACTGGTATGGCATACTGGTATATTGGTACGGGTCGATATTTCGATTACATACTATGACACTATTAGTTCTCGCGCTTTGGTAGGTACAACGGATTTCCTATGTCTATAGTACGGTAATTGTAAGAAAGTGTGCGCATTATAATTGAATAGATTTTGATTCTAATTGATAATAATTCGACCAAACTGTCGGTCGCTAGAAATTCTGTACGAGGGGTAGTCAGTCGAACCAGAAATGTTAGACACAACTATAAAGTCGTTACCAGAATTCAATTTAATTACCGATTTCACAGAATTCTCTCAAACAAAATTCTTCTAGAAACTCCGCAAGTTATATCAAAAAGCTAACTCCACGTAAATACGATGGTTAAACTTTATGCCGAGTGGAAAACTAACTGGAGTTTTGAAGGTGTTAACTTTAACACTGCGAATACGAGGGGAGAAGAATATAAATATCGTTCTGTTTAAAATTTGCCTGAAGTCGTCAGTTCCGTTTTTAAAGTATCTTCTTTTGTTTGCTTAAAAATAATAGGGACTTAAATATGAAATAACCGTTTTAACTTGGCCACTTGGAATTAATATTAAACCTGCGTGGTATGAAATTTAAGAGAGAGACTTTTTTCACACGATATTTTCTGAATAACATTCTCAATTTGAAAAATATATGTTTATCATACCATTGTTTGATTTTCAATTGTTTTTTGACTTTTAAAGTAAAAATAGATACATCGAAAATAAAAGCATTTTAATAATTTTAGAAAATAACTTCGTATATTAAAATTTAACGTCATAAAGAGTCGATATTAGAAGAAAGTTATCAATACTGATATTAAAAATATTATTTTTAAAGCAGTCGCTCCGTGAGTATAATAAGACACCTTCCATTAAACGTAATGCTTCAATTTGTTGGGGTATTTCTTTTGGAACATCTTTACGGCACTTTAAAGGTAGAACGCAAAATTTAGACAGACAGATCACGTACCAGGGTTGTATTAAGACCTTAATTAGTATCAAGCACGCGATCTCCGTATACGGGAATACTGTTACTTGGTTATAAAACGGCATAAAGTAAGAGTGGCCCATCACCGATGCTCGTAAAGTGGCTGCAATGAAAAAATCGTAAAACAAGGGGAGCGCCGAGACGAAAATATGATTTTTGTTCACGCGAGCGCGCAGAAGTAACGCCTGTATAAAATTGATTCGATATAGATTTTGAACTAAAAAATTGCTTGTGAAATTACGAAATCAGCTTTTTTGAAGCTGTTTATGTTTTTTTTTTACTATAGTCTCTACTAAAACTATTAAAATTCATAAAAGAGATTTGTACGAAAATATAGAAGAATTATTGTTTCAGTTGTCGTACAAATTGTAATTTTTGAATCAAAACTAATTCCTTAGTCAAATGTTACTCGATCAGTCGAAGTTACTCGATCCGTTGTAAACGTTATCAAATCTACCAAAATACGCCTTTGAATTGCGCATAATACCGAAAAGGCAACCTTAAAAACTTCTCACATTATTGCCTCCAACATGTTTTGCCTTTTTGATGTCGCATCAAAAGGAAAACTGATCCTTTTTCCGGCCTGATACCTTCATTGTCATCGCGACAGTCCGCCCCTGTAATTCCGTGAATAGATTTCTTTATTACGGACAAAACATATTTTCTAATTCAATCCTCTGATCCTTTTCCTCATTATTTACTTAGGATTTTTTTCTTATTAGAATAGTCAAAAGCGTACACTCCAGGGACTCGATTGTGTTGTGCCTACCCACCTGCTTCTTAGCCAAGTTAGGAGTAAGTAAATGTTATTATTCCGATGAATGGGAGTTGGGTTACTGGAGGGAGCAAATTCGTCCTATATTTATGACTCTTTTGTACTTAGCTGGTTTTCGAACTTCGATGACTTACATGTAGATGTAAGATTTTATTATTGTTAAGCTCCACAATATTTTTTACATTAACTAACGCTGACAACTTTTAGCAACTCTCATGATTTACATTATCACTTTGTATTTTGGTAGTTAATATAGTTTGATGCATAAGTACTTTATACAGGGCAATTTCTTTTAAAGTTGACAACTAAGGAAGATGACAACCTGATGGTAAGTCGCCACACTTTAAATTCTCGAAGAGATTTATTTAGAGAAATTAATATATTGACTTTAGCAGTACATTTCTGAAAATTTAATTTATGTCCATAAAAATTATAATACACTAGCTTCCGCCCGCGACTTCGTCCGCGTGGAATAGTTACTTTGGGCTAAAGCTAACTTTAACCCGCGACTTCGTTTATATAGGTGAGTAAGTACTGGGTTTTATAATCTTATATCATGTAGATTGTAGGTTATTCTCAAAAATAACTAAACTAACGTTATTTTAAAGTACTTCTGCGTACACTATATTTTTAGTTTTGTTTTCTTCCGGCAGCAGAAGTAGATAGCTAACTGGGGCTACCGCCCTACCCCCTCATGACTGCCCGCCGGCTTTGCACATTGTGCGCGCAGTACTCGATCATTATTTTGCTGTGATGCTATTTTAAAATTGCGATATCTCCTAAAATATTCATTTAAATCGAATGATGTAAAGGGTGATTTTGTTTGAAATTAAATACTTGTGATGAACAACGTATTTATTTGGATAAGGATTAATATCATGTTTATAAAAACACCTTCGCAAATAATGCATTATTTTTAAACAAATTTGGTTAGCATAAAAAAGATTATAGTGAGCTAACCTTAAAAGAAAGACATATGCTGTCGCGGACTTTTTTTTAGAACTTTTAAAGACAAACAATTCTGTCATACATGATTTTTGCGAAACTTTAACCGTTTACGCAGCGCACGCAGCAGAAGCTCTCAATAGGAAAAAAATCCCCCGATTTTCAAACATTCTTCATTAGCGCTCCACTCCTATTGGTCTTAGTGTGATGATATATAACCTATAGCCTTCCTCGATAAATGGGCTACCTAACACTGAAATAATTTTTCAAATCGGATCAGTAGTTCCTGAGATTAGCGCGTTCAAGCAAACAAACAAACAAACAAACTCTTCAGCTTTATAATATTAGTAAAAGTATAGATTTGAAACCAATTTCCAAACTCATCATTTAAACACAAGAAATAAAAATAAACTTGCCGTTCCAACATACAGGCTTCAAAAAACTAGAGGCTCGTTTTTACAACAAACGTTTTTACAAAAACTTTTTACAACAAAATGCCACAAAATGTTACTGACTTGCCTTTTCATAAATTTAAAGCGCATGTAAAAAAAGACTCTAATGAGTAAAGGATATTATAAAGTTAAAGATTATTTGATATCTGGTGTTAACCTGAAGATAAAGAATCGTGTTTAACTATTTATGTAAATAAATGTTGTATTCGGTAACGACACAGTAAGAAGAGAACGGACACATCTTATCTTGTAATAGAAGTTGAGCTCAAACTTTTGCTTTGAGGTCAGCTTTCAATAAACGAGTCTGTAACAATACAGGAAGAAATAAATGGCCCTTGCTGGTTTTCTTGCTGGTTCTATGCAGTGCAAGCACGAAGGTTTCCCGCGTAGACTTGTAAGCCATTGGCGTAGCTTCTTTGACGTTCAAAAGTGATTATGTAATCCAACTTGAATTATGTGTACCTACTGAATTTGAATTTGACACTTACCTATAGCACGGTCGGGCAAAAAAGTGGTGTACCAGTTTTGACAAAATTTCGCGTATAGGAAAATATCGTTTTATAACGCAAGTTTGTAAATTTTTACATTTCTTTACAAATTTTTACATTGGCAGCTGTCAGTATGTTATTGCAGAGGAATGTCAACTATGTTGTTTTATGACATGAAACTGAATTTCAACCTTAGGGTGGTAAACCACTTTTTTGGCCGACTGTACTTGTATCCAGTTCCTGTAAGGTTTATAAATATACAATCCCGACAAGCTACGTTGCCATTTTGTGACATAAGATGTCAAGTCACAGTACAGTAATTTTATTGCCAGTATTCCCCTTCAAACCGGAACATTAATGCAAGCACTGCTGCTTGGCGACAGAAAAAGGTAAGATGACTTATGGTACCGAGTATTAGGGATAATTATCAAAGGAAGACTTATATTTTATTATATTGAAGTAAGGAGCATAATTTGAAATATTGAATGTAGAACAACCATCAGACAACACACAACAAGAACTGTCGCCACTATTTTTATTTCAAATCATAATATTTTTAGAATAAATTACTTATGCAGTTCAAAATATCCATAAAATATCTTAGGAACGACACCAGCATTTTTTCGTACGTTATTATGATTATAACTATTATTTCATTAGTTAGAGGTTTTCTATATCCGGCATTTCCGGCGTATTTTTTTCTGATAACATTAGCTTATATCCACAGGTTCCATATACGGTGCATAAAAATAATTAAATTTGACAAAAGAAATATAATATTCGTTTCACGTGGTGATACTGAGTTTATCTATGTTTCTGATTCTGAGATTATACTATAAATTTGGATCCTTGTGTTTATTTAATCCTGTGGTTATTGCCTAGGTATGTATAGACACATCGCAAAGTATTTTTTAACACCAGAGGAATAGACTTAGTACGAGAGACGGCTGCATGGGTAAAACCTCTATTTTTATACCTATATTTTATCTACGAGTATTTCTGCCGCCAAGCAGCGGTACAGGCAGTATTGCAGTGTACCAGTTTGAAGGGTTGACCGGCAGTGAAATTACATTGTTACTACAACGGGTTGGCAGCGTGCATTGGCATCATTACAGGGGTTACAGATTTGCAAGTCCTACAGGAGCCACATGTACTAAGGGGACTGTAACCATTTTTTTTTGGGAGGGGGGAAAATGCATTTACGCATTCCTCGTGGTCGAGCCAAACCACGAGGATATGTGGGACTCCCCAGACCGTACCCGGCCCGGGCCTACCCACTAAAAACCCCCCCAGCAGCTCCTCCGTCCTTCACAAGACAGAGGGAAGGGGACAACAGCCAGGCCTTATTCCCGCTGACCCCCTGCCCATGACATGTCCGTTGCCGGACTCTCCGCCTGGCTCTGCTGCTTTGTGGAGCGGCGCAGAATTGCGCCGCTCTACACCCCGCAACTGGTTTTTTACTGTGATTGTCTTCCACGCGGCCCGACGCTCAGTGAGCCGGGCCCCCGGCCCGCTCAGTGCGGATAACGGGTTGCCCGACGGCAGATCCCACTGGATCCACCGCCGCGCGTGTGAGCCGAAGCTCGGGGAAATCCTCAACGGGCGCGAAGCGCCATGGCGAGAAACTCGCCTCGTCCCTACTACCACCAGAGGTAGCCGCCGGGATCGGCTTCCAGCGAGAGCCACACCTCTTCTTATCATAAGAAGAGGGGACTTCGCCCTTCCCCGCATGAAGCGGGTGGCCACACGAAGTGGCCCGCCGGGTTGAACCCGGCCATCCCACGCCCCATATGGGGGTCCTCTCGTCAGACTATTAGCCCGCGGCAGAGAATCTGCCGGGTTGCCCAGGGTGCACCACAAGGAGGTTGTCTGACATCGCACCCCAAGGGGACTGTAACCATTTACCATCTGGTGGGCGACCTGTTTGTTTGCTAGCTAACTTTTTAGTAAGTATGAAAAAATTTGGTTTCTGAAGAGCCTTTTTTTTCAAATTGTCTCGAGCTACCTCTATATTTGTAGTAGAATACGCAAAACTCGATGAAACCCAAGCAGATATTTTTGAAAACAGGTATTTAGGTACAGCAAGCTCCTTGTCAAGCTATACTGTTTGAACTTTGGACCGTTCTTATGAAGCTTGAATGGGAGCTTACTAGACTAGGTAATTTTAACATTAATAGTGTGAAAAGTGAACGCATCGCATAATGAACAAACTTGGAATATTTGTTTCCATTTAAAAATTCTTCATCAGCACAGTAATTTCAACCACTAATTACCTGAACTAAACATATCAATCAAGCATTATTTTAAAATAAACTTAAGTTATCAATAGACTTATCTTGTCATTCTTTTGCATCTGTATTTATATTACGTAATACGTACTCATATTTTTTGCGACAAACTTTGTAACCCAGTTTAATGATTTAATTAAATTTAGTCATAATCTAAAAGATGCCTACAAAGGTGCAAGTTCTCGATCGCAGCCGCACCCGATCGAACGGCCCGATGCGTCTGACGCGCGTGTCTGAGGCGTAAGAATTAGTCAGAAACATAATGGCGATTGGCAGGCAGTTGTCGGTCGCACCCGTCAATCGCAGACCCCGGAAGCGGCGCCATATTACATTCACAATAATGCCACTATTGTCGCATCGCATCACCCGCAGCCGCAGGCGCAGGGTTTGAAGCGCTTGAACCTTGACAAACAAACTGGGCTTACTAGTATTATGTTATCTGTGCTTATGTGATGCCACGCCACGTTATGTGATTGGTCGCGTTAACGACGTTCCAAATAATGATTTTCCTACATTTTCTATTAAGAACGATGTCTTCTGATGGACGTAACATCACATACGCCCAGTTTGTTTGCACCTTTAGTATTTTTAAAAAAACAGGACGATTTTTAAAAAAAATCATTTATTTTGAGTATTCTGTGATGTGTAGCTCGTAAATATATTAGAACATCGGTATTTAAATAAATAACCCTTTGATTTTCATATTTGCTTCACATAAATTTGGATTGTCAAACAATCAAAAAAGTTTCGCAGCTGACTGTACCTCCAAAGACATCCTCACGTCTATTGCTCAGTACAAGTTCAATAATATTCAATTCGTGTCTCTTATGTATGAATCAGTTTAATATGGAGTTTTGAACTTATTACAAAGCCTTTTCATTCCCAAACTGATTACGGTCCCCTCGCACTCGACTCGCTTAGATTTTTAAACACGAGGACCCTTTATACTCGGGTCCTATAGTACAAATTTACGATCTACTCGTAAAACACGGATCACTGAAAATTTTTGATATGTAACGTTTCTATTCAAATGCGGACTTACGACGCGGCCCATTATAATTTTACTGACGCAATATTTTTTTACTTGTCGCGGTGCCTATGGCGGCGGCGATTCAGAAGATTCCTTTTTTAAATATAAAAAGGTTATTTCTTTTTAATCACTTCCTCTTTATGGCGACATTCGCTCGTACCTTTTCAATTTTGCACGGTGGCACTATAAAGTCGCGTTTATTTCTTCACTTTTTAATATTGCCAGTTCCAGATCCTGTTATTCAGGATATTTTCCATTTCGCTTGATTTATCTGCTGTTAAAAATTAAAGCGTGAATAATACATTACGTTCGGCAGATTCGGATTATTGAATGATTGCGTAATGAAGTTCGCCGCCGATTTCTGTTATTATAAGAATTCACTTACCTACTTATAGATATTGTTGGATAGCTTGTTAAGAATTTATTTTTGGAATCTGGTTTTTGGGTATGTGTAAATAATAAAACACATACTTTTTATTAAAAATCTATCGGTAATAAAAATCATATCATGCTGTAGTTGAAAATTACTAATTCTATCAAATTTTCTGGTGATATCTAAAATTTTTTGTCGGAGTTAGTTACCAGGCTATTATAATATTGTTTTTTTTTGTTATTGCGTGAAAAAATTATGCAGTATTCTACTAAAAAAAAAATTGTATAGACTGAAAAACAAACAAATTCCTCGTTCTGATGCATGAGTTGGCACCTTTGTATTAGTACGACTGATTTATTTTTTGTTAGAATCATCGTTATACTGTACTTTTTATGTTGAAATATTTAATTAAGGTGAAACAAGTAATAAACATAAATATCTATCTTTAAAAAATATTTTTAAAAAATGTTACTACGTCGAATAGGACAATTGGTAATGTTTCAATATACTATAACGGCATGCCAATTGAGTGAGTTACCTTCCAAAACATAACCTTACTCAAAAATGTTCATGTAATTTCGTACCGATTAAGGGCCTTCTAAAATGTGAAATGTAAATGATGATGTGATGTCTTTTTAGTTTATTTCTACCATAATATAATATTTATTTATTTATTTATTAATTATATATTGCATTACAAGTGTGAGATGAAGTTACACATTGTACCTTGTTAAGGCGTTGCAATTAAATATGAATAGAGAAGGGCAGACATTTAATTTTACTAGCTAGATTTCCTTGTTCTTGTATTTATTGAAAAATAATTATGAATTGAGATCCTATCAAATAAATTATTTAGTTACATTATTATGAAGACGCGAGTCAATAAATAATAGTAATGTGAATGAATTAACGAAATGTCAATATATTAATTGGAATGTCATGGAATAAAATGAAATGTCAATGTATTAAAATCAAATTAAATTAAATAAAACTAGATGAAATTTAATTAAGTCGTTCATAAAGTCAATCGAATTACTAGATTTATTTCGAAAACGTGATACTACGAGTATTAAACGCCTAATTAGTAAGTAAATGGAGGAAGATATAACGCTCGCTATGAAAATATAGCAATGATTTTCAGTCAACATCTATAAGATTTTTATATAAAACGTATACTAGCCAAAATATAGCCTACACCGGAGGGAGACTCTGTACCAGGGTCGTCTCTTACCTATTTCTGCCGCTCAGCAGCAGTTCTTGCATTGCTGTGGTCCGGGTGGAGGGTTAAGCTATGGCAGTGAAATTACTGGGTACCGTGACTTTACATGTGATGACACAAGTTGGCAACGTACACTGCGGTTTTTGTGGGGGTTGCAGTCAATCTCACAAGAGCCACATGTATTATAAGATGACTGTTACCACTTACCATCAGGTGGGCGTTTGCTTGTTTGCCAACTTATTGCAATAAAAAAAATAATGAGTGAGTCTTATAACCCTGCTTTCGAATAGCAAAGTTTACCGCCACAAAGATTTGAAGATGTTCTCCTAACGGGCTAACTAATTTATATAAAAAAAATCCAATCACTAAATATGCAGCACGTAAAATGTCAACTATTTTCTCTTCGTTAAAATAAAGGCATTCCTTTAAGCGTACCGCTATCGGCATTATAAAATCAAAATTTTATAGTACACCAACATACCGGCCTAATTAATAACTTATGTCTTCTCAAAAGACAAAGCGGACAGCCACTCCTTAAATAACGAGCAGTTAAAGATCAAAAAATCCACTTATTACTATACTGTAATTCTTATATAGACATAAATCTACGCGTATTCAGAGCACAAAACTTTCGTCCGGACTGGAGCTTGCATCGAAGCATAAAATAAAACAAACAAATCCTTGCTTTATTGCCAACACGAGTTGATACAAAAATTGCCCCAATTTATGGGCACTGATGTCATAAGATCGTGATCATAGTGCAAGGCAGTACCGTAGGGCTAATCGACACAAATGCCCTCTGCTTTACGTATGTATTTCGAGTTTCTTGCCTGTTCTTCTCGAGATAAGTCTCGAGAAGGCTCTCCCAATTTCCAAACAGGTGTAGGTTCAACCTTTTTTTTCACTCCTACTTGTATTTGCAGACATCTTGAGTATATTCAGGATGTATGCACATACAAGGTTAAATGTGTTTCCTTTCAATTAGAATGTTTTTTGCTTTGTTTTGACGTCAATATAAGTGTACCTGTAAAGCTCTATGTTGAATAAAGATTTTTGAATTTGAATTGTGGTGGCTATTAGGCCCCGTCAACTTCCAGCAGCTCATAGATTATAGATAGATTCATACTTACCTAGATGCATTCTTGGAAATTTTTCACAAAAGGAGTTGGCGACTGTCGCGTTGTTATACTCGTACCATTATCTAAAGTAGACATCTGAAATCTAAAAAAGATAAAAAAATAACTTTAAAACCACAAAAAAGTCAAATATAAAAATCCACCGCCTCCGTGGTCTTTCACCGTGTTTCGATTAGAAGGTCCGGGGTTCGATTCCTAGTGGGGGCGGAAGTTTTTCTATTTGGTTCGATTTGTGGTAGGGCTTCTTAGCCCGCCTGGCTAGCTACCACCGTCTTACCTAAATTTGTCGCCATAATAATAATGTTTATAGCATTGTTGTGTTCCGACAATAAGAGGTAAGATAGCCAGCTCCTCAGTTGCTAGAGATTTCAGGTGAAGCTCGTTTCCATCTTCGGCCTTATCGTCACTTACCAGCAGGTCAGATGAAGGCCAAGAGCTTCCCTGTCATCATTTAAAAAATTGAGAATACACACAACATCACATTTTATATTGAATTCGGTGCCATGCGATGATCTCTTGTTAGTAGTTAGTTGAAATTTGGCACCGACTTCAAAATAAAAATGTGATATTATGTGTATATATATATTATTTTTAACTTTATAATAATTTTGAAGTTAGTTTTTTTGGACAATCTTAAATTTAATATTATTGTGAATTCCAAAAAATATTTCATTTAAAACCTACCATACCGGCTCACCTAAGTAACTTGAAAGAATGCAACTAAGTGGCAATACGTTCCTATTATTATATTTTATAAACTTACTCCTAAAAGTCATGGATCCTTTCATCATCAGTTCAAGATGGTGGAGAAATCCTTGAGATGATGACAACCAGACGCAAATACCTAAAAGCTTCAGACAAAACATAAAACACATTGGACGTGCTTATGAAATTTAAGGGTTTCCCTCGGTTTTCCTGGGACCTCCTGACCGATCACCTGACTGATCATCACCCGACCCTGACTTGGTGACCAATTATTCACTAAATCTTTTAAATATATAATCAAAAATTATATATATAAAACATACAGTCGAATTGAAATTCTCCCCCTTTTGTAAAGTCGGTTAAAAAAGCCTGACGTATAATAATTTTTGTCGCACAAAATAAAGCAACATTTATTATCACAATTGCACAAACTGCCCTCAGATACTATTTCCCAGCTTGAGTCCATATAAAAGAATTCTGTTTTAACGAGAGGGTTTATCGGGCTCTTGGTTAGGTCGGTCTCAACGGTATCAACATGATCTACCATCAAAATGCTTACTGCTAGCTTAAAGCCTTCCCAAAAAAATTGGTGCTATTATTGTACGCAGGTTGTTAAAGACCTCAAGATCAGCAACAATAATTTACTATGTACAATTTGGAATTAAAAACAAACAAATTGGAATTCGAAACAAAACAGCCCGCATTGTACTGAAATTTGCCATGAATAAAAGATATGAAATAAAGATAACATACTGCTTTACCCAAATCGTAACTATAAAAAAACTACGCAACCGAAAACATGTGGTCCAGGAGCGTGAGAACATAAAGGCAATAATATAAATAAGAGAGACAAAGAGTTTGTAATTCGACCATTCGTATTAACATTGTGGTCATTCCAGGTTTTCTTTTGAATTTACGCTTTCGTGTCATGACATATTTCTTGCACGGTTCAATAAAGATTTGTTATAGACAGCTCCGATAACGAGACAGCATGACATCTTTACTTCGATTGCGTGTGTTCATTAAAAGTCTTTGTTTGTATGTTCACATAGGATTACGAAATTCGTTAAAGGGCTCCATTGCTTTGTAAAAAGTTCGGATAACAGATGGAGCAAGAGCCTACTAAGAAGCAGCTATTGCAATAACATCATTTAATTGACTGCCCTTTGAACGTTTATTATCTAATAATATGTCTTAAATGTGAGGATGTCAATTTCATGTTTCAGATTTCTTCTCTTCCTCGGTATCATCAAAAGCTTTACCGAAAGACTAAGTTGCTAGTCGGTTAGTTTCAGTAGAACTTTTGTATTTTTGTCAACGAAAGGCGTTAACGGCTTTTGCGTTAGTAAGAAAACCGTTTTCTATAAACGATCTACTAGATGAAAAGCCAGTTGACTTTAATAACTGGTAAATAGAAACGAAAAGCGATATTTACATTTCAGATATAAGTACAAAAAAACTCTTAACGATGTAGTTGACGCAATATTAAACAATTAACACAATATTAAACAAGAAAACATCCTTACATCAGTAAATTTCACTATACCTTTCGCGATAACAAAACAAATCGTTGAATCTCAAACAAGTGATTAAATGGATTTATAGTAAACGGTTGAATAATATTGTTACTGAATTCAACTTGTTGTGCAATAAACAGAAAACGATTAATTCGTTAACAGTAGAAAACGGTTTGAATCACCGTTCGTGTATTCAACGCCCACTACTAGTCATTAGCACATCAGATAATTAAAAACTGTCAAGCTTCTTTTTCTTCCTTCAATCTTAACGTTAACGTATCAAGTTTAAAGACCAAAATCGATCATAAACCGATAAATGAAAGAAAAGATAATCTTTTTTTATACTAATATTCTGTTGGCTGTACAAGATACCATTCGACCTAAGCACAAGCAGGAATCGACAAAAAGAATGTGCACTTCACGCGTGTCATAGTCTCATCTATTCATTTGATACTTGTAATTATTAAGTGCTTTACCACTCTATTATAGAGGTGATTGAGTATATTATAAGCAAGTGGAAGAGCTGTCAATATATCTTAGAAGTCAAGAGTTAGGAAATAGGAAGAGGATATCAATGCGAAATTAAAGAAGTTCTACAGAGTTATTTTGATGCTTTGCTGAAATGTATTTGATCCCTGACATATGTATAAACATTTCATTAAAATGCCATCAATACGGCGAATTTAAACCATTTTTGATTTATTCACATCTTATGCTGCTGGTGTTTCAACATTCGCATTACCTTTATAAGCAATCATGATCGCAGACGTATAAATAGCCTGTACCATAATACCACTTGTAGGAAAATTTATGTTAGGTACTTATTAGGTACCCAATTTTTATGATCATGTACGTAATTTTAAATAATTAATATACAATTACTTGTATATATTAATTATTAAAAGTTACGTACATGATTAAAACAATACACCTACCATCTTCTTTCTCTATAAACGAACTTAAAACGAAATATCAATATTGACCTTCACCGTACCGTATAAGAGAACACATAAAGATACAGATAAGCGTATAAATAATTTCGTCTCTGGTGATATTTAGCTTACAGAATTGTAATTTATATGATTTATTACTTTCTGTTCACATAACAATGTCTCAGGGACAATATTTAATATGTTTTATGAGCATGTATCTGCACACTGGAGTCGCCTCACTTTTTTTCTCATTATCTCCAGACAACAGCATAATACATTGTTGTTAACGAAATTGCTTCTGTGTCCTTTGTTTTATTATTATCATTTTGTTTCTCGCCTTGCGCCCATTTAGCAAGCAAGTTCATAGGTATCTGACGACATTATACTAATACGAGTATGTCTAAAATCACAAAAATCTTTTATAAATGACCTACCTATCTCTTTGCTCAGCTAATTAGCATCAATTTGATCGATTGGTGTGATAAGCTTTACATAGACATGCAGCATTGATATATTACCTACTATACGGATTTGTATTACTTATTTGTATGTATATTATATTATATGGTATATTAATTCATTGTTTTATTACAGATATTTTTGATAATAGTGAAATAGAAAATAAGAAATAAAAAGGTAAAGTGATATAGCCATGTGATGAGGTAAAAATATTTTAAAAAATAAAAACCGACTTCAAAAACACTGAAAAGTTAAAAATAATATAAGAAAAGGTACAGACATCACACTTCTATATTGAAGTCGGTGCCAAACGATGATCTCCTAGAAAGTCTTAAAATTTGGCACCGACTTCAATATAGAAGTGTGATGTCTGTACCTATTCTTATATTATTTTTAACTTTTTAGTGAATGAAATCTTTATAGTGAAAGAAACCCTAATTAAATTGCTATAAGCTGGTATTTTATTAGTTTCCCTCAATTTTCATGGGATCCCATCATCGAATCCTAACTTTGGTGACCTTGGGACCACCCTAGGAGTATACTCTATCGAATACAAAAAAAATTGAAAATCGGTCCACAATTGGCGGAGTAATCGCGTAACATACACACAAAACACGTTGGAAACGCCTTAAAATTTAAGGGTTTTCCTCGATTTTCATGGGATCCCATCATCAGATCCTGACTTTGGTGACTATGGGACCACCCTTGGAGTATACTCTATCGAACACAAAAAGAATTTTGAAAATCGCTCCAAGACTGGCGGTGTAATCGCGTAATATACACACAAAAACACAAAACACGAATTGAGAACCTCCTTCTTTTTTGAAGTCGGTTAATGAGAGTCATTTTTCCTGAAATTATGGATATAAATGTGGATAGAAATAATGGTACAGAAAGACACACACTACACGGAAAAGTATAGATAGATTGCATGAAGGGTAAGCATGCGAAGAATACAGGAACAATACGTGTTGCGCCGACTCCACATAAGAGTGGGGCGAAAGCAGAGTTATAATAATGATGATTGATAATACATGTGTCAATTGATCATAGTTGCTTTTACAGTTGTAATTACTAAGTAATAGAAGACTTAAGTGTGTAATTGAATTTATATCAATTATGATATTGGAATATCGAAACAAAATCTCAAAAATGCATGTCATCAAACCGTCATACTGTAGTTTAAAAATATCCGACATTAGAATGATATTCATTCTAAGTTTACGTAGAGTTTTTTACCTTGTGTTTCAATCAAATATTTTAATTAGAATTAGATACAAATTTACTATATTTCATTGCCTTCTTGGTTGTCAGGGGGCGTTGCTGCGATTTTTTTTTCTGGATCATGATTTATTAATTAACAACATCAGCATATTCCTATAATTAAAAATTCAGAGAATTTGGTATAATAAGCACCTTGATAATGCAACACAAAAAGAACACAGTTAATCTATTTGAAATGTAAACAGCCCATAATACATTGTATTATAAAATAATCCTTTTTAAAAATACTGGTCTCTCTCTCTTCTCTGAATTTCGAATAAGGGCAGGCAGGTCAATAGTCGGATACAAGAGTTCGTTGTTTTAGTAACAGTGTTACACAACAAAGATGTAGCCTTAGGCCGCATGCATACTGGCTTGCGATTTTTATAAACTCTCTCTACGTTACATATTAACTTGCTTGCTCGCACTATGGAAAAAATATTTAACAAAAAATGAAAGTCCACTACAAAAAGCACAAAAAAATAAATATAACATTAAAACACAATCAATCATCATATTGTTAAATTTACTACACGCCAAGCGGTAGTTGCCTGGAACGTTTAAGAACCGCAGAGACAATACCTAGTCCAAACAAGTTAATCGCAACCTCTTGGTGGCCAGTTTTGGTCTCCAACAGAAGAAATGATAGGATCTGTAAAATTAATTAGTGTAAAAAGCTATTGTTTCAAGTGCGGTGTGGCACCACCCTGTTGAAGTAAGAATAACTTCTCTAAAGGTCAATTTCGTCAAATTCTTGCCCAAAAAAGGTCAATATAGTCCGTAAATGATTGTTATCGACACGGTCTCGGAAATGTACGGTCTGATTATCCCCAGTGACCACATTGCACAAATAACCAATATTTTGTATCATGTTTAAATGTCAAAACAACCTACATACATAAAGAGGAAAACGTAAATAAAACATTAAAAATAAATATATATTTCTATGTTTTCAAAATTTAAGTTTTAATCAATATCAAAAAAATACTATTTTTTAGAGTAGCGCACACGAGTGAACACGCGCCTAACGAAGTGAGTAACCCAATCCGTTCGTTCCAAGAACCGTGCCGTGCATAAAAACACATAAGTTTTATCGATTGGAACACGATACGTCAGCATGCCTCAGATTGAGGGCATAGTTTTGACTTAATAATTGGGTAAACATAATTTGTAGGAAATGAATTCCGTTACCTCGTTGTTACTACGCATATTCGGTGAGGAAACGATGCTAGGCGCACTCTTACTTCTCGATACGTAGAACTTATTGTAATAAAGGGTTTATGACAGTCAGTTTAAAAAAAAATTGGGCAATCCGTAGACGCAAACGAGGCACAGTGATCGGGGAAGGCTATGATGTCAAAAAAAAATAAAAACCGACTTCAAAAACACTGAAAACTTAAAAATAATATAAACGCCATATACTTAAATGCCAAAAGATTGATCTCCTAGAAAGTCTTAAAATTTGTCACCGACTTCAATATAGAAGTGTGATGTTGTATGTACCTATTCTTATATTATTTTTAACTTTTCAGTATTTTTGAAGTCGGTTTTTATTTTTTGTAAAATATTTCTTATTTTTAACTTTTTAGTGAATGAAGTCTTTTTAGTGAAAGAAACCCTAATACATATAATACCAGCTCACCTTTGGTGAGCTGTATTGAATTAGGGTTTCCCTCGCTTTTAATGGGATCAGATCCATCATCAGATCCTGACTTTGGTGACCTTGAGACCATCTCACGAGTATACTCTATCGAATACAAAAAGAATTTTGAAAATCAGTCAACAATTGGCGGAGTAATCGCGTAACATATACACAAAACACGTTGGACACATGAAACAATTTAATGGATTTCCTCGATTTTTATGGGATCCCATTATCAGATCCTAACTTTGGTGACCATGGGCTTACCCTTGGAGTATCCTCTATCGAATACAAAAAGAATCATCAAAATCGGTTCATAAACGACGAAGTTATCCGCGAACAAACATAAAAAAAGCATATATACGGTCGAATTGAGTAACCTCCTTTTTTCGAAGTCGGTTAAAAAGGCAACTGACTTAAACGCCTCCGTGTGTAGGTCCGGGGTCTGATGCCCCATGGGCCTAGATATTTCGCTGCTCGGTTTCGTTGATGGCTTCTAAGTCCGCCTGGCTAGCCACCACCGTCTTGCCTAAATTTGTCGCCATAATAACAATGTTAATAGCATAGCTCTTCGCCTGTGGCAACACTGCAACTAACAGCTGTTTTGAATTGTCCCAATATTTATTTTATAAATTGTTGTAAAAGTTATATAAATCATTGATAAAACGCATAAATAATCTTGTTTTTGTTTAGAAATTTGTAATTCGTGGAAAACAGTAAGTGCACAGTGTGTATTTTTGGAAGAATACAGTTGTGTAAAAGTGACGTTTGTCGGCAATTTTGTAAGTCATTATCATCGGATTTAAGGTACTGTTGCTAAATTTATTACACATATTTGCTTTTGTTGAGGTGCAAAAATTGCACCTACATAAAAATTATCGTTATTTATTTACCAAAATTTGATTTCTTAAAGTATCTTTTTTCAAACTAACCTCCACTTGAACTCAATTTAATCTTGATTTACTTTTGTTTTTTTTTTGTTTTATTTTACATTTTATTACATTAAATAATTAATCATGATGACACGCCGGGCTTTGTCTCGTCAGGAGGAGTCCAAACTTCAACTGACTTTATTAGAACTGAAGGCATCAAAAGAGATGTGTGAACGGTTGAACAGAGAGAGGGATGATAATGAAAGGGAACTTTCGGAAATGTGGAATACAAATAAAAAAATAAAAGATGAAATGTCACAGATGCATCAACAATATATTGCTGCAATTGATGACCGAGACAGGCTTCAGCTCGTTGTGAATGGTTTTGATCAGTGTAGGAGTGAGTATGATCATGCTTTAAAACAAATCTTTAGTCTTGAAAAGGAATTGCATGATGCTAAGAACACCATATCGTCATTAGAGTCAGTGCAGCAAAACATCACTTCCTCCCTGAATCAGAGTTTGTTCGATGAGCTGGTAGCTTGCGCACCAACTTTGGTTTCTGTGGCCCCCAGTAGCAAACCAACAATTACTATAGATCTTACTAAAGATGATAGCTCAAATAGTATAAAGACTATGATTGCTGCTGGGAGTAGCAGAAACAAAATTAAAAAATATATTAAAATTAACAAATATATTAAAAAGACACAGAAATTTGTGAAGCGGCATAGGTTATGTATTAAAAATGCTAGCTTATATAAGGAAAAAAGATTAAATTTAATTAACAAATTGGATATGTATTCATCAAAATTAAATACTGTTGAATCTAAATATAAGTCTGACACAGATGTTTTGGCAAATCAAATTGAAAAATTAAAAAATTCATTGTGCTTTATGACTAAACAATATGAAATGTCACAAAAACAAATAAAGGAGCAAATGCTGGCCATTGATGATCTGCTGGAGCTGTGTAACTCGAATAATGAAAAATTTTACTCGTTAATAAAAAACCACATATGTGATTGTGGACAGTTACTGCCAGGTTCAATGGTCACAAGTGACTCCATCACCATAAAGAATGATTTATGTATTTCCGATGGTTCCTACTCACCGACTAAATCAACTAATTTTAAGCATGACTGTACAAGAAATATAGAAATATTATTATATATAGTGATGACATTGGCAAAGAAATGGGCCAACTCCTGACAAAAATAGGACATTCAATAACCAATTATTGTATGCCTGGTGCTTCTTATAAGGAGATTTTAAATAGATCATTAGAATATCAGTACAACCAGCATACTACTTTGGTATTTTTTATTGGAAATAGAGGTAATATGAACAAAACAACCCTTGCGCAATATCTTGATAAATTGAATAACTTATTGAATGTACAAAAAATTATTATGTTCACATTACCTTATTACAGCAGTCTGCCACAGGAGGAAAATAACTTAAGATACAAATTGAATATGACATTAAGTACCCTATGTAACAATAATAAATTTCATTGTATTGACATAAATAATTATGTAAAGACATTGCATTTGACAAAAGATAATAGGTATTATCTATCAAATTATTATAAGAGACGAATAGCAAAATCGCTATCATATTATTTTTATATATCAGCCAACAACTTGGCTACTCAAATTGCTCCTATTGAGCAAAACTGTAGTTATAGAATGACTGTCAGTAATAGTACTGATGTATTAGTTCATAAGTCTTTAAATTAAGCATTAAGACAACAGAGACATCCTCTTGCATATCATTAAATAGTAAAGAAACTGAAAATTCTGTTCTTAACAATGTATTGGAAAGCCCACTTGGATATACTAAAAATGTAAATTTCATCAATCTGGTGCACCAGAACATACAAGGAATTATGGGCAAAGATCTGGAAGTTGAATTATTCATGAACTGTAGAAAAGTAGACATTTTTTGTGTAACTGAACATTGGCTTAAAAGCCACCAGTTCATGTTTGATTTCGGCAATCACCAGATTGGCAGGGCTATTCGAGCAATTTATAATCTTAAAATGAGAGACTCTTTGAGAGAAAAATTTAAAGAAATTGGTATTATGACTGTTGCGTCGCAATATATTTACGAGAATATATTATATGTCCATAAAAATATACATTTGTTTTGTAAAAACAGTGATATTCATTCAGTAAATACTAGACAAAAGAATATGTTAGCATTACCTAATACTAGACTTGAAAAAATTAATAACTCTTTTAGAGGCTTTTGTGTACGTTTCTACAACAAACTCCCAACCAATATTAAAGAACTTAGCTTAAATAAATTTAAGACTGCAGTCAGGAAAGTACTTATGAAAAAAGCATATTATAACGTGTCTGACTATCTGACAGATAAAACTGCTTGGGATTGACAAAAAATGTATCAATTTGACGTTCATTAAGTACACTTTGTGATTGTTGGATGTATACACGGTTATTTTTTTATCACCCTGGAAAATTTTAGGGACGCTTCAGGACACATCCAATATTATATAAAAAAATAAAAAAATGAAATAAAAAATTAAAAAAATATATAAAAAAAATAAAAAATTCTCTAAAAATGCTGCTCTCAACTAGTGCAGCATTTTTTGTATTTTTTAAAAAATTAATATAAAATTAAGGAGGGGGGGTTATTTTTTTTATTTATGTTTAAATCATTCTAATACCATGTCGTGAAGCGTCCCTTAAATTTTCCAGGGTGATAAAAAAATAACCGTGTATATTTGAGTAACTGTTCCAATCACACCGACAGGCATTTCTATATATATTTTAATAAACCAAAGTTATGTTTGTGAAATAATATATTATTGTAATGTTGGCAATTTAAAAGAGGAGACAAAAAAAAATAGACCTTCCGAGTTTCTTGCCTGTTCTTCTCGAGAAGGCTCTCCCAATTTCCGAACAGGTGTACTCAACTTTTTTTTTTTTTCATTTTACTTGTATTTGCATATATCTTAATTATGGTTGAGATGTATGTACATACAAGGTTTAAATAACACATAGCTTATCTTGACTTGTTGCATTTTTAAATTAATTTATTGATTAAATAGAGTTTTGTAATTTGTTGACGTCAATAAGTGCCTGTAAAGGTCTATGTGGAATAAAGATTTTTGAGTTTTGAGTTTGAGAATTGCTGTGTTCCAATAATTAAGAGGTGAGATAGTCAGTTCCTCAGTTGTTGAGGAGTCCAGGTGAAGCACGCTTCCTTCACCACCTTCAACCTTTCATCACTTATCATCAGGTGAGATGGAGGCCAAGAGCTTCGCTGACGTATGTAAAAAAAACCGGCCAAGTGCGAGACGGACTCGCCCATGAAGGGTTCCGTACGATTTATGACGTATTAAAAAAAACTACTTACTAGATCTCGTTCAAACCAATTTTCGGTGGAAGTTTACATGGTACATCATAATATTTTTTTTAAATTTTTATAATTTTTTACCACTTTGGAAGTGTCACTCGTGCAAACTATTCGGTTTAGAAAAAAATGATATTAGAAACCTCAATATAATTTTTGAAGACCTATCCATAGATACCCCACACGTATGGGTTTGATGAAAAAAAAATTGAGTTTCAGTTCTATGTATGGGGAGCCCCCAAAATTTATTGCTTTTTTCTATTTTTGTGTGAAAATCTTAATGCGGTTCACAGAATACATCTACTTACCAAGTTTCAACAGTGTAGTTCTTATAGTTTCGGAGAAAAGTGGCTGTGACATACGGACGGACAGACAGACAGACAGACATGTCGAATCTATAAGGGTTCCGTTTTTTGCCATTTGCCTACGGAACCCTAAAAAAAGACAATAAGCCCCGAGCGAGAGCATCGCGAGACGACGGATACTTGTGCAAAATAAAAACAAGTTCGACAGGTTTACAATGTATCCGATGTTTCTTTTTGCAAGGTTTCCAATTTCTTTTGGCGCGCAAACGCAAGAATAAAGAGGGATGTATGCAAGCTAGCGTGATAATAGTGGGGACTTTAGTTGGCGCAAACACAATGGTGAGGTCCAATTTGAGGGACGGCTTTATAGCGCGGCCGGGAAGGACCACGCTTGGCCGCGTTTATATATAACCACGGGAGTGTCGACACAAAGGTAAACATAACACGAATGACATATGTACAATCAACAGCACATCAGACTATCATAAAATGTAGTTTTTTTCAATCAACTTTGAACTTAACGTTAAATAGTTTAAGGCTCGAAATCATACACTTTTGTCTAACCTGGCGTGCTGTTGACTGTACCTACGTAAGCGTATATCCACCATTTGGTCACATGTCACGTCAGATCCATTAATGTTATCTGCCCATATCAAAATCTGCTTCAAACTTGATATTTTCACCAATGATAAATTGTCACGATATTGCAGATAAGTATTAATAAGTTGCATACTTACCAAATATTGTTTTTTTGTTTTCTTCAGTCATTTTGACTATGAGCAGTTGTGTTGCCGAGCTCTTGTCGTGTGGAGGTATTTTCATCAAAAAGACTCTCCAAGTTCCAAATTGCAGCCTATTCCGGGCCGTCCAATTCTAGGAATCTGCGTCTTTTGAGTCGCACCAAATAAAATAGTTACTTTATACATATATGCCATCGCATGTGATCAAAGCAGTGACTTCTATCTTTTTTATCTCTGCTGCCTAGCAGCGCTGCTGCGTTGCTGTGTAACAGTTTGAAGGGTAAGACAGGTAGTGTAAAAATTACTGGGTACTGTGATCTGATCTGTGACTTAACATCTTATGTCACAAATTAGCAACGTAGAGTCAGAGAGTTTTAATGTTATGCAGGTGGACGATTATCTGAATTTAGTTGTGTAATGCGAATACAGGAACTACCGATATTTTGACAGTTTGTTGTGTTCCATAGCGCTCATTTGTTTAAAATACGGCAAAATGTAAAAACCTTTAACCTGCTTAACATTCAAATTCCTTGTGATCACATGGGAGCAAATCTCACAGGAATAGACGATATACATAACACAACATCTGGTGGGCAGCCTGCTTGCTAGCCAACTCAGTTGCATTAAAAATCCTATGCATTAATGAAAACCGATACCACAGCTTTTGATATACTGTACATAGTGCCGCTGGCGACATAACCTATAAAATTTTCGGAATCGGCCGCAGATGTTCGGAACGTTTCGCCGCGAAACACCATTATTCCGGCTCATAAATAACAAAGGCACAAAAATGCTAACCCTTCATTGCCTCTTCCTTTTACGATTCGGTGAAATGAAATAAAATATGCGCGCGCCAAAACAAAGGGCGCAGGAGCAAGAGCGACCACACGTTTCCAAGATGGCTGCGGAAAGAAAACGATAATTTCGCATTATGTAATACTCGGAAGAGTTGCCCGGCGGGATTCGAATACAGGCTTGGTTTAAAAATAACCCAAGGTTAGCTCGGCTGTATCGAGGGTCCCTTTGTGAGATCAAGGACTACCAGTTTTGCGGGATACAAACGTACCTATACAACCTACAGCCAAATTAGGTGCGTACGCTGCACACATTCACAGGGGCAAGATCGCATCAGTGCAATGCAGCGATGCCTGGCCCTGCGAGATAAGTGAGTGTTTCAATACCAATATATTATTATTTTTATATGCATTTTGCTGATATTTTACTATATGTCAGATAACGAAATCACTTTGTCACTGTCCGGTTGGTTTCGTGAATATTTCCACCAAAAAACCATAGTTTATTCAGCACATAGCTTTAGATACAGTGATTTTTCATTTAAAACATCTAAGTATTTAAATTAAAAGTATAATTTGAATATTTCATCCTTTGTTGTTTGTAATATTTCTGGCAAAGTAGAAAACGATAATATCCATGCATGCTTGATTTAGTCATGCCCTGACATTTACCACGTACTAAGATAACCCTTATTACCTTAACAAGCTTTTTTTATTAGTCTTTATTGCATGCAATTTTTAAAAATCTAAATACGATAACTAAGTAATTTTCTTAATTAATCAAGTTAACTGTTACATCTAATAGTACAAGTAAATAAGTAATGTAGTTAGTCTCATCAGTTTAATAGTAAGTCTGTTGCCAAATGAATGATACGAGTATAGTATTGTACTTTTACTTATAATACGATGTTGTTGGTATGCTTGTACCGCCCCTTATTTCGGCTATTGCGTATTTAGTAACGTACTCACATTTTGCGTATTTGACAAGAGTTTCACGGCCAGTTGCAAAAACGTCCATTATTTTTAATGCTCCCCTAAGTCAAATAGGTATCGTCTTGCACTGTCAATATGTGTAAGAATGTGTCAGAGAACTTCTCTGACATGACAGCTTACTAGTGTTAAATCATCCTTGCTGGTGTTTGACAGAATTTTTGGTTTTGACAATTTATTATATTTTTACGGGTTATTTTGTAACATGCTGTATAATTTTATAAGTTCGCGATAGTAACGCATCTAAATAATTAATAGACATATCAATGATATATTTATTGAAAATGATATACTTATGATTGAAAAAAACAGGTTGGTATGAATATTCGTATAATAGTAAGTTTAATCAAGAGGACCATTTTACGAATAATCATACAACGCTGTCAAATAGAATAATTGCATAGGACGAAGTGCACTCCATTCATGAAACGAATTGCCAATATAATTGTCCATTTTATGACTACCAAAACGAATCATTATATTATCATATTACGAATTACGATTCTGTCGATGCGGCCATTTTAGGTCCGCTGTAGACCAATTCTGCTAATGAGACATCGCTGAACCGAATAAGCCGTTGCGTACGACCAATCAGAGCGCCACATTGTGACGTCATAAAATAATCGTAAGTCAATATATGCGCTCCGATTGGCCGATGGCAAGGGCTTAGTTTCGATTCGGCTGTAACTTATTAGTGGAATTGAACCTCTGATCTCCTGTTTTGTTTTGGGGATATAAACGAGACTTGCAAGATACGACTAGACACGACAAGATACGATAATATTGTAAATAGGTTCTCTTTACGGTATAGCTCGCCGCAAGGGTCTGTGTCTCAATAATACTATATAAGGCGGCCGGAATCTTAATTAATAATGAACAACCAGCCAGTCTTTAATTGAAAGTCGTCCAGCAAACTACTTACCTCCAACACTTCCATCACAAAATTGGTGACCCCGACGTGATTTACAAAAAGTTAGTATTAACTCGGAAAGTAGTAATTTCAGCGATACAATTTTTACGGGGCACTTAATGTCATTAATTTAACATTTTTATTAAATGCTTTTCATTAAAACGAGCTATGTTTGAAATTTCTAACAAAACGGTAACCAAATTGTTCGCAATGTAGGTAATCTTATCCATCCTGTGTACTCGACACCAAGGCATTGTATACAAGTACTTGCGTAAAAATTATGACTAACCGCCATCGTGTAGAATTAAAATATCAATGAAAAAGTTACAAGTGCACGCTACAAATCGAAGCAAAAACAAAACTTGTCTGTGAGGCACGCAAAATAACTAGGTGAGTAGACGCAGTGCGCCGTAGTTTGTGAGTCTAGTGACTCATTTGTTTTTTACTCGCTCCCAGCCTCTATTTATACACGCTGTGACATACGAATAATTGACTTCTTTGTCCTATGATCTGTATAGCAAAACATATATTAGGCTCAAACTTAGATGTCTCTACGTTCCGGATAGTCGAGGTTTCCCAGTCCCTGGATCACCTCAACTATGGACATGATGGACATCGAGGTTGGTTTAGTGGGTACGCCCCACGACAGAAGCGTGTGGGACTCGAACCCAGCGGGGTGACTCCCATACGCTCCTGTTGATTACCCGAAGTTCTCGGCTACATACAATTTCTTCCATTATAGAACCGTTTTAATAATTTTCCAGTGACATTGAACTGATGATAATTGATAAACTGTTTGGATTCATCATCAATGTATATCAGCTAAGAGACGCCAACTGTTGGACATAGGTCTTCCCCAAGGATCTCCAAACCGATCGGTTCTGCGTTCCTCGCATTCGGCGGCTTCCCGCGACCTTCACTAAATCGTCGGTCCACCTTGTGAGTGGCCTACCAACCAACGCCCTACCCACTGCCACAAGGTTCGCAATTTTTTGTCCAGGGACTTTTAGTTCTTCTACGGATCACTCCATTTCTGATTTGATCACGTAGAGAAACCCTGAGCATACGTTAAAAAGATATTTCAATTATGATTCGAAATTAATTAGTTACAACTCACATGGCATCTCATCTCATATAACGTGTTAGTTAGTATATTTTAAATTAAATGAATATTTTAATAATTTACTAAACATTGCAATTTATAAAGACTGAAAATTAAAAAGAGACAGTATTTTATTTCACCGCGAGAGCGAGAAGAACACGTGGACCGAGTGACGTTTGCTATAACTACATATACTCGTAATGTGATATAACTCACTGTCTCCTGTACATTATTTTCGGTTGAAGTGTAGACATTATGATCTGATAAGAAATATCTGTATATGGAGTAAGTTTCCACTATATGAACAGAATCATATGATGTAATTAAAATTCGCAATTGGGGGCTGATTCTCGCACAAAGCATAAAAATGTTCGAATTCGAGATTTTTCTCGAGCGGTAATCAGAGTTGAAACAATCAGAACACAGGGCATGTCGAGCTCTACCATTTCTTTATGGAAAGTCGCTTGTATTGTTTCGAGTGTTCGGCAGTAGCCGAGAGGTCAGTTGCAAAATGTTAAGGTGTTGTTTATTATTTTTCTTTCTTTTTTGATTATCCTATTGTATATTTTTTAATTTATTTTAGATTACATTACGTAAGTAGGTATTTGTTGTAGAATTTAGCTTGGCATTTTGATTCTATATAAACACTTAAAACTATTATTTATGCAAATAAAAATAATTTCATTGAAGGTTTATTTATCTAAAATAAATAATTATTTAATAGAGTGATAAACAAGTGAAAAATCTATCTTACTACTCGAGATAAGTCAAGCGACGTTCCCTCAATAAATGGCGGACTTCGACATGCCCTTGGCCAGTGTTCTGATCGGCCGAGCTGTGGATACCACTCGAAAAATTGGAATTCGATCTTTTTTCGAATCCGTGAGAATCAGCCCCCAGCGGCCGTACCGCCTAACAGCGATCACTCGATATCGTTATCGTGACATTAGAACAATAGTTTTAATGTCACAGGTGACATTCTAATGTCACGAAAGCGATACAGAGTGATCGCTATGAGTTAGGCGTTAGCCCCCCTGGTCACAAGACGATGGGTCGACTTCGAGTTAACATGTCAAATTGCAATTATTCAAGTGATATGTCAAGAAACATCGTTGGTTAGGGAACAACAAATTGTGTTTTCATATTATCATTATGGATTCAAGCAATGAAGAAGTTCTTTTGGTAAACACAGCTGCATAATATGCGCCGCAAATTTTTCGAGGGCATCCTTTTTTAACCGACTTCAAAAGGAAGAGGTTCTCTTTGCTTTGTGTGCGTATGCTACGCAATTATGGACCAATTTTCAAACTTCTTTTTGTTTTATAATATAAAACCAAAACAACTTGAGGTAGTCACATTGTCACCAAGTCAGGATTTTATGATGAGATCGCAAGTTAATCGAGGGCCACTCTTGAATTTTATAGGCACGTACGAGTATCACATTTTTCACATCTTATTGATTTTATCTAAAGCTAATTTTGGTATTTGCGTCTGCTAGTCGCCATCACATGTTGCTGAGACGATGATGGAAAGGAAAAATAGGATAAGGAATAACTTCTTTTTTTTTTAATATAACAGGCTCGTATTGACCCTTAGTTCCGAGTCGGTGCCAAATAATGATCTCCTGGAAAGTCCTAAAAATGTAATAACTATGAGGTAGATAGTTAATTTGGCATCAACTTCAAAATAAAAATGGGTAGGTATTCTTATATTATTTTTGACTACTTGGCGCCTCTCAAGTCACTTACATTTTTTTTTACTTTTATTTGGGATATTTACCAAGGCAAGTTCTATAAATAAGGCATGGTACGCCATTAGCTTTTGCCAACTCCATTAAAAATAAAAACGCAAAAAGAAAATAAGAATAAAAAATCGAGACTCGGACGGACTATACAGTGTAATGGAAACGTACAGTTACAGTACATTTCCACACAATCCAATATTACATACCGATGTTGAACAATAAACACCGAATTTAAACAGATCTAAACTTAGCAATGTTAATCGGGCTGTACGTATCCACTGCATTGATTGTGGCCCAGGATAGACCAGGCAAACGGCCTAAGAGCACTAGAAAAACTACAGCGAAATGCCTGCGTGGCTATCACTAGTAGTATGAGAACCGCACCCACAGCCGCATTGCAAGCTATGTTGGGGCTGCCACCTTTGCACCTAGTTGTTAAAGAGGAGGCAGCACTAGCGGCGTTCAGACTCCACAATGCTGGCACACTGGGAAAGGACCCCAGAATCAAACACATACGCATAAAAGAACAAGCGACCAAACATCACCCGATGATGACATCACCCAATGATAGGATTCTGAAGAGATTCAATTTCCAGAAGCACTATAATATACAGCTCGAAGAGGAATCACACGATTACTCAGGCCCAAAAGAGCTCAGAATATACACTGATGGCTCCAAGACCAACTCAGGAACCGGGGCAGGCGTATACTCAAATGAGCTTAACATCAAGATATCCAAACCGCTAGGTAGATTCAACACCGTATTCCAAGCGGAATGCGTAGGTATCATCCTGGCGGCCCTCGCCATAGAATCTAAAGGAATTATGGATTCTCACATCCGCATAGTCTCTGATAGTGCTTCGGTACTCAAATTCCTAAACAAAACCTATGTCACTTCGGAACTTGTATTGGAATGTCACAATGTGTTAGAACGAATTGTGACTTCCAACCGGAACACAGTGACACTACAATGGATAAATGGACACAGCGGATCACTGGGCAATGACGCGGCCGACGAGCTGGCTAGGAGGGGATCCGACATAACGGCTTTCGGACCCGAGCCCATCGTACCAATTCCCTTCAGCCAGATTCGCGGATGGCTGCAAGAGCTCACCTGCACACAAGCACAAGACCACTGGTTCTTGACTCCAGGTTGCAGAGAGTCAAAGGAAGCCATGCCAATCCTAAATAACAAACTGACCAAACGCATATTGCGTCTGGACAGGAACAGTCTGCGGCTGGTGACGGGAACCATCACTGGACACTGCTCACTAAACAAACACTTCCACACCATAGGCATAACAGATAGCCCCTATGCAGAGCATGCTTATAGGGGCAGAGAGAGAGTTCTCACTACAAATCAAGTCGTGACATGTTTTTCTGATTCGTCACCACCAGACATTGCGCAACATCCGGAATATATACATAAAACCAAAAAGGGATGCACTTGTAAAAATTAGTAGCGGGCTAGGAACATCGGTTTCGGCAATCGAACAACGATTTGTGTCTTAAAAACACAGTCCTCAAAAAAATAAGTGTAAATCTGGTGAGGAGATGAAAGACGATTCAGGGTGTTATGCCTTTGAATATCCCCACGTCCTCGGAAATATAAGTGCAGCAGAACTATTTTTCAGGCAGTCGTACCCTATAAAGTTTCTGAAACCTTGCCTGTCTTCTATCCTTAGGTCATTCATTTGTGATTTATGTGCAATTGTGCACCATCACCGGAGTGGTGATTATTAGTCGTAAGTAAAATAAATATTAATGTCAATTGATTAACTTTTCTGTGAAATAGTTATGATATTTTACTTAGTTATCTTTAATTAAAGAAAATAATATCAATGTGCCAAAACTTTAAGCAAAATTATTGTCCACATATACAATTTCAAATATCTGACAAGTGCTCTTTAGTTTATAGGTCCCCCTTAAAATATCCGAAACAGGGATCCTTATCTTTACACACCGGAAATGCAAACGCTAATTAAAATTAAAAAATTATATCTCACTCGTTAAAAACGCCTGTTTCACATGTTCGCGTGTGCTGTTCGAAAACAAAAAAGGAATAGCAAGCTTCCCTCAGACCTTGAGTCCACAGCTGTTTACGGCTGGCTACGCACCTGCTGGCATTATGTGGTGACCTATAAAAGTAATAATTAAATTATTTATTCCACAACAACCATCCTTTAGATGTGGGTCAAAATACAATGCGGAGTTAGGGTTCCGCTCCGGAAATTCGTTATTAGCAACTTCGTGTTTAGAATTCCTCGACCAATATTTGGGTAATTGAAAGTAAATATAAAAGTACAATTTCGGATACGCTCGGATTTATATATTACAATGTTCTTGTTTACGTTATATATATTTTTAAATTGTTTTAGTCCATATATGTTTAGCTTGCGGTTTTTTTACTTAAAGCGAGCAACTAGAAACTGTACCTATCATGTCAATTATTTTAGGAGTAGGAAACCTATCAAAAGACAATAGACACAGTATACTATATCTAAAAGCTATATTGTCTCATGAGCAAATATTAGACAATTACCAATATTACAATATTTAAAGCATCCTTACAATAGAAGGTATGTAAATAGGGTAAATTAATGTTTTTATTTACTGAAAAGAAGTAGAGCCTGAAAAGAAAAGGTCCTCATGGGTAGAGATATGAATGGTCTTTATTTAGAATATAGTATATACCCACTTGCTTATAATTCCTCCTATAAACAGTTATTTAAAGGCTACGGCACTTCGCAATATATTCCTCGAATTCGATGTTACTAGACGTCCAATTGAAAGCTGCATTTTTTACTCTTGGCATATCCGCTTGACAGCTAAGGAAATGAGGGCCCAACAACACAGCCCCTTTATTTAGCCACCTTAATATATTATTATTATTACGTGCATGTGCAAAAAACGTTGCAACTTTTAACTTAATGTAAATTTTCTTTGCAAATTTATTGTTGTATTTGATTATTTTTAACAATGTAGTTGCATGAATATTAACAATTAGCTTCGGGCGTAATTACGCCAAAGCGTTGAACTTATTATTCTTATACTTTGGTAAACAAGATAATTTTTCGTATTATCTTCATACATTTTCTAAGTAGCGGCACAGATAATATAATAAATGGTCTTTTTCACTTGTTTGACTTCATCTCAACTGATGGTATGTAGCTGAAGATAGATGGGAGCTGGAATGCTACCGACAGAGAAGCATTCTTACCTTTCATTATCGAAATACAACAATGCTCTCGAAATTTGATAACATGATGAGAGATGAGTGTAACCAGCCAGGTAGATTCGAAAGTTTGTTTATTTCTACAATGACTAGCTAAAAATAGGAGTTCCATTACAAACGTCATAGATAATTTCTAATCAATTTCCATTCTGTCATATTTAATATTAATTTTAGCTTTTAAAACCAAAAGTTCGAAATCTATCGAAAAACGTGATTGTTTTGAGTAACCTGATGTGCCATTGTTTGACCACTCGAGTATATTCATCTATTTTTAAGTACGTACTTATAATTTAGTATCAAAACAAACATATCCAATTTCATAATGCCACACATCAACTTGAGAAAAGGCCATAACGCAATTTATTAATGTACTAATACCTATATAGGGCACTTTACGACGTAAATAAACATTCTCACACACCTGCAACGCCTTTTGTTGCATCACTTTTGATCGCTTAGTAAAACCCCCTTTTAGTACATGCATATATTTTACGCAAATTTCAATACCTCGCCCATTGAGAGGCGACATAGATGTTGAACCCAACAAAAGCCACAGCATCGCTGGCTCTTTGAAATTGGTAAGACGCCGATCTTTTACCAAAACATTTATCAGCCACCAAGATCAAACAGTCCTGAATTCCGTCTTAACCCTTCAACATAAAGTCCTGATCTATGAAGTGAGGTATTTCTAAATGCGTCCTATAAAATTGTAAATGGAATTCGGACCTTCTCGAACACGTGTTTATTCCCCTATGCACCTATCACCTGGTTGGTCATTCATGATGGTGCGCAGAATTGGGTCACACGTTGCGCTACTACGCACCGAGGGCTCCACATCCTTGAACCGGTTTGAGGAAAGACCCTTTCAAAGCTATCCCTTATTTCAACACGTGCGCACATAGAGAACAAACGTCTTCGGTGAATGTATTCGATTTACCTGCTTTATTACGCAGGGAGAACTTGTACTACGCATTATGGGAAATAAAAGCGATTAGAAGCAACCGGATGTCTTCTTTATGTTATTGAATGTGATAAACATGGCATTGAGCTCATAATAACATCGAGTCTATTGTGGAGATTTCTACTGGATTAAGTTTAATTTTTCAGGGCTAGGTTGGGTGGGTTGTTCAGACATTTTCTTTATTTAGTTTGACTCAATCAACATGCTTTGAGTGTTATTTTGGGATATAATTTCAGAATTACTTCTGAATCTAAGAAACCCTGTATACTGAAATCAATTCTTCACCAGATAATAATATCTTGTGTAACTTTTTAATCGACTTCAATAAAGGAGGAGGTTATCAATTCGATACGTATGTCTTTTTTGTGTGTATGTTACGCGATTACTCCGTCAATTGTGGGCCGATTTTCCAAATTCTTTCGATAGAGTATACTCCTGCGGTGGTCCCATTGTCACCAAAATCAGGATCTGATTATGGGATCCCAGGAGGAGGGATCGAGGGAAAGCCTTAAATTTTATAGGTACGCTCAACGTGTTTTATGTTTCTTCCGAAACTATTCAGGTATTTACGTCTGGTGGTCATGAACCGAGCTGATGATGGAAGGATCCTTAACTTTTAGGAGTTCGAGGTTTTTTAAATACAACAGGCACGTATTGACTCTTATTTAAAATAGCTGTGCCCGCGAACTACGTTTCGCCATCAAAACACTTAACACAGTGTTTAGTTTTTTCCTCCATTTTATTCCATAATGATTCAACTTTATTCTCCTTTCTTGAGCATCGGCCATTTCGAAATTAGGACAATTTTCGTAGGTTCGTAATGTTTTTTTTCTAACAGTCCACAAAATTAAATACATTATATACTCGTATTACTATTAACACTAAGTATTATTATTGTTTTAGAGACATTATTGATATTAATAAATTCTTCTTCAGTAGAAAGAACTACACAGTTGCAAGAATAATCTTTATCGTATTCATGTTTCGAATTAAAATAAACAATTGTTAATAAATTAGAACTGTATACGAATAAAGTTTAGATTTTATAATGGGTGTTGGTAACACCAACAAAATATATTTTTTGGATATGACAACTTGGCCAATTTTGACTGGTCGTACAGTAAGCTCCTTGTCAAGCTATACTGTTTGACCTTTGAACCGTTCTTATGTCGCTCGTACTACTGGCGGATTTCGTAGAGTTAATGTATAGCATGAATGGGGGGGTTACTGTACACATACGTTTTCCGTATTCGATATCCGATCACGGAATACAGACACGGAGTTTCGTGAACGTAGCGCAGACGTTCGTTTCTTCTCATTCGGAATTTCTACCATTCTACCTAAACGTACGTACAGAACGTGTTCCGTTCGTAATAAAAACGAACGTGTGCGGCAGTCAATGAGTATTTTGTATAGATTTGATGCATTCGGATGCCCGCATTCAGAAAACGAATGCGAAAAAACGTATTTATGCGGTTAGCCTTAAAATGTATTGAGACTTCCGTTTTTGTAACGTGTAATGTGCGATATAGTGTTGCTGGCATAGTTCGGTTAGCAAACTCGCCGTGATGACTAACATCCAACACACAAACTTGGAGTTATCGTAAGTTAGTTCACGATCGTTGCATTATCACGGTCTCGAAGGACACTAAACACAGGTAACATCTAACATCGAACATCCAATAGGCCCCGAAGCGGTTCTCAAACTTTTTTGGTGACGGAACCCTTTTGGAAAGCGAAATACTTGACGGAACCCTAAAATAAAACAATAGTTTTTAAAAGTGTATTCTTTATTAATAAGCATAATAAAAGTACGACCAGAGAGGGTGTTTTGATTTTTCTAAATTATTGCGGAACCCTTATAGGGGTATTGTGGAGCCCTAGGGTTCCTAGGGCGCCACTTAGAGCATGGCTGCTCTAGGTACCCTTCAGGGCCTACTTTCATTTAATACCCCTATTGCTGGGTTTGAAAAGCAACTGTTATCCGTCTTTTTTGAGCGGCGGCCATGTTGAATTTACGTCTATGTTGCTACATTCATAGTGCTCTACTGATCAAGGCCTTTCGTTTGATACCCATATTGCTGGGCTTAGAAACGAACTTTTATCAGTTTTTTTTGAGCAGCGGCCATATTGCATGTTGTGCTATTTTCCTGAGTTCATAGTGCTCTACTCTTCAAGGCCTTTCATTTGATACCTATATTGCTAGGTTTGGAAACAAACTTTTATCCACCTTTTTTGAGCGGTGGCCATGTCGAATTTACGTCAATATTGCTAGGTCCATAGTGCTCTACTCTTGAAGACCTTTCATTTGATACCTATATTGCTAGATTAGAAAACGAACTTTTATCCACCTTTATTGAGCGGCGGCCATGTTGAATTTATTTATGTGTTGCTAGGTTCATAGTGCTCTACTCATCAAGGCCTTCCATTTGGTATCCATATTGCTGGGTTTGAAAACGAACTTTTATCTTTTTTTTTGAGCGGCGGCCATGTTGAATTTAGGTCGATTTTCCTAGGTACCTAATGCTCTACTCTTTAAGGCCTTTCATTTGATACCCATATTGCTAGGCTTGGAAACTAACTTTTATCCACCTTTTTTGAGCGGCGGCCATGTTGAATTTATGTAAATGTTGCTAGGTTCATAGTGCTCTACTTATCAAGGCCTTTCATTTGAGACCCATATTGCTGGGTTTGGAAACGAACTATTATCCATTTTTTGAGCAGCGGCCATGTTGAATTTATAGCAATTTTCCTAAGTTCATAATGCTCTACTGTTTTAGGCTTTTCATTTGATACCCATATTGCTAGGTTTGGAAACGAACTTTTATCCTTTTTTTTTTGAGCGGCGGCCATTATGAATTTAGGTCGATTTTGCTAGGTTCCTAATGCTCTACTCTTCAAGGCCTTTCATTTGATGCCCATATTGCTAGGTTTTGAAACGAACTTTTATCTATCTTTTTTGAGCGGCGGCCATGTTGAATTAATGTCAATGTTGCTAGGTTCATAGTGCTCTACTTATCAAAGCCTTTTATTTGATACCCATATTGCTGGGTTTGAAAACGAACTTTTATCCATTTTTTGAGCGGCGCCCATGTTTAATTTTGGGGCAATTTTCCTTAGTTCATAATGCTACTCTTTTAGGCCTTTCAGTTGATACCTATATTGCTAGGTTTGGAAACGAACCATTATTCTTCTTTTTAGAGCGGCGGCTATGTTGAATTTATGTCAATGTTGCTAGGTTGATAGTGCTCTACTCATCAGGGCCTTTCATTTGATACCCATATTGCTGGGTTTGAAAACGAACTTTTATCTTTTTTTTTGAGCGGCGGCCATGTTGAATTTAGGTCGATTTTCCTAGATACCTAATGCTCTACTCTTCAAGGCCTTTCATTTGATACCCATATTGCTAGGCTTGCAAACTAACTTTTATCCACCTTTTTTGAGCGGCGCCCATGTTAAATTTATGTCAATGTTGCTAGGTTCATAGTGCTCTACTCATCAATGCCTATCATTTGATACCCATATTGCTGGGTTTGGAAACGAACTTTTATCCGTTTTATTTGAGCGGCGGCCATGTTGAATTTAGGGCGATTTTCCTATGTTCATAGTGCTCTACTCATCAAGGCCTTTCATTTGATATGCATATTGCTGGTAGAAAGAACTACACAGTTGCAAGAATAATCTTTATCGTATTCATGTTTCGAATTAAAATAAACAATTGTTAATAAATTAGAACTGTATACGAATAAAGTTTAGATTTTATAATGGGTGTTGGTAACACCAACAAAATATATTTTTTGGATATGACAACTTGGCCAATTTTGACTGGTCGTACAGTAAGCTCCTTGTCAAGCTATACTATTTGACCTTTGAACCGTTCTTATGTCGCTCGTACTACTGGCGGATTTCGTAGAGTTAATGTATAGCATGAATGGGGGGGTTACTGTACACATACGTTTTCCGTATTCGATATCCGATCACGGAATACAGACACGGAGTTTCGTGAACGTAGCGCAGACGTTCGTTTCTTCTCATTCGGAATTTCTACCATTCTACCTAAACGTACGTACAGAACGTGTTCCGTTCGTAATAAAAACGAACGTGTGCGGCAGTCAATGAGTATTTTGTATAGATTTGATGCATTCGGATGCCCGCATTCAGAAAACGAATGCGAAAAAACGTATTTATGCGGTTAGCCTTAAAATGTATTGAGACTTCCGTTTTTGTAACGTGTAATGTGCGATATAGTGTTGCTGGCATAGTTCGGTTAGCAAACTCGCCGTGATGACTAACATCCAACACACAAACTTGGAGTTATCGTAAGTTAGTTCACGATCGTTGCATTATCACGGTCTCGAAGGACACTAAACACAGGTAACATCTAACATCGAACATCCAATAGGCCCCGAAGCGGTTCTCAAACTTTTTTGGTGACGGAACCCTTTTGGAAAGCGAAATACTTGACGGAACCCTAAAATAAAACAATAGTTTTTAAAAGTGTATTCTTTATTAATAAGCATAATAAAAGTACGACCAGAGAGGGTGTTTTGATTTTTCTAAATTATTGCGGAACCCTTATAGGGGTATTGTGGAGCCCTAGGGTTCCTAGGGCGCCACTTAGAGCATGGCTGCTCTAGGTACCCTTCAGGGCCTACTTTCATTTAATACCCCTATTGCTGGGTTTGAAAAGCAACTGTTATCCGTCTTTTTTGAGCGGCGGCCATGTTGAATTTACGTCTATGTTGCTACATTCATAGTGCTCTACTGATCAAGGCCTTTCGTTTGATACCCATATTGCTGGGCTTAGAAACGAACTTTTATCAGTTTTTTTTGAGCAGCGGCCATATTGCATGTTGTGCTATTTTCCTGAGTTCATAGTGCTCTACTCTTCAAGGCCTTTCATTTGATACCTATATTGCTAGGTTTGGAAACAAACTTTTATCCACCTTTTTTGAGCGGTGGCCATGTCGAATTTACGTCAATATTGCTAGGTCCATAGTGCTCTACTCTTGAAGACCTTTCATTTGATACCTATATTGCTAGATTAGAAAACGAACTTTTATCCACCTTTATTGAGCGGCGGCCATGTTGAATTTATTTATGTGTTGCTAGGTTCATAGTGCTCTACTCATCAAGGCCTTCCATTTGGTATCCATATTGCTGGGTTTGAAAACGAACTTTTATCTTTTTTTTTGAGCGGCGGCCATGTTGAATTTAGGTCGATTTTCCTAGGTACCTAATGCTCTACTCTTTAAGGCCTTTCATTTGATACCCATATTGCTAGGCTTGGAAACTAACTTTTATCCACCTTTTTTGAGCGGCGGCCATGTTGAATTTATGTAAATGTTGCTAGGTTCATAGTGCTCTACTTATCAAGGCCTTTCATTTGAGACCCATATTGCTGGGTTTGGAAACGAACTATTATCCATTTTTTGAGCAGCGGCCATGTTGAATTTATAGCAATTTTCCTAAGTTCATAATGCTCTACTGTTTTAGGCTTTTCATTTGATACCCATATTGCTAGGTTTGGAAACGAACTTTTATCCTTTTTTTTTTGAGCGGCGGCCATTATGAATTTAGGTCGATTTTGCTAGGTTCCTAATGCTCTACTCTTCAAGGCCTTTCATTTGATGCCCATATTGCTAGGTTTTGAAACGAACTTTTATCTATCTTTTTTGAGCGGCGGCCATGTTGAATTAATGTCAATGTTGCTAGGTTCATAGTGCTCTACTTATCAAAGCCTTTTATTTGATACCCATATTGCTGGGTTTGAAAACGAACTTTTATCCATTTTTTGAGCGGCGCCCATGTTTAATTTTGGGGCAATTTTCCTTAGTTCATAATGCTACTCTTTTAGGCCTTTCAGTTGATACCTATATTGCTAGGTTTGGAAACGAACCATTATTCTTCTTTTTAGAGCGGCGGCTATGTTGAATTTATGTCAATGTTGCTAGGTTGATAGTGCTCTACTCATCAGGGCCTTTCATTTGATACCCATATTGCTGGGTTTGAAAACGAACTTTTATCTTTTTTTTTGAGCGGCGGCCATGTTGAATTTAGGTCGATTTTCCTAGATACCTAATGCTCTACTCTTCAAGGCCTTTCATTTGATACCCATATTGCTAGGCTTGCAAACTAACTTTTATCCACCTTTTTTGAGCGGCGCCCATGTTAAATTTATGTCAATGTTGCTAGGTTCATAGTGCTCTACTCATCAATGCCTATCATTTGATACCCATATTGCTGGGTTTGGAAACGAACTTTTATCCGTTTTATTTGAGCGGCGGCCATGTTGAATTTAGGGCGATTTTCCTATGTTCATAGTGCTCTACTCATCAAGGCCTTTCATTTGATATGCATATTGCTGGTAGAAAGAACTACACAGTTGCAAGAATAATCTTTATCGTATTCATGTTTCGAATTAAAATAAACAATTGTTAATAAATTAGAACTGTATACGAATAAAGTTTAGATTTTATAATGGGTGTTGGTAACACCAACAAAATATATTTTTTGGATATGACAACTTGGCCAATTTTGACTGGTCGTACAGTAAGCTCCTTGTCAAGCTATACTATTTGACCTTTGAACCGTTCTTATGTCGCTCGTACTACTGGCGGATTTCGTAGAGTTAATGTATAGCATGAATGGGGGGGTTACTGTACACATACGTTTTCCGTATTCGATATCCGATCACGGAATACAGACACGGAGTTTCGTGAACGTAGCGCAGACGTTCGTTTCTTCTCATTCGGAATTTCTACCATTCTACCTAAACGTACGTACAGAACGTGTTCCGTTCGTAATAAAAACGAACGTGTGCGGCAGTCAATGAGTATTTTGTATAGATTTGATGCATTCGGATGCCCGCATTCAGAAAACGAATGCGAAAAAACGTATTTATGCGGTTAGCCTTAAAATGTATTGAGACTTCCGTTTTTGTAACGTGTAATGTGCGATATAGTGTTGCTGGCATAGTTCGGTTAGCAAACTCGCCGTGATGACTAACATCCAACACACAAACTTGGAGTTATCGTAAGTTAGTTCACGATCGTTGCATTATCACGGTCTCGAAGGACACTAAACACAGGTAACATCTAACATCGAACATCCAATAGGCCCCGAAGCGGTTCTCAAACTTTTTTGGTGACGGAACCCTTTTGGAAAGCGAAATACTTGACGGAACCCTAAAATAAAACAATAGTTTTTAAAAGTGTATTCTTTATTAATAAGCATAATAAAAGTACGACCAGAGAGGGTGTTTTGATTTTTCTAAATTATTGCGGAACCCTTATAGGGGTATTGTGGAGCCCTAGGGTTCCTAGGGCGCCACTTAGAGCATGGCTGCTCTAGGTACCCTTCAGGGCCTACTTTCATTTAATACCCCTATTGCTGGTTTTGAAAAGCAACTGTTATCCGTCTTTTTTGAGCGGCGGCCATGTTGAATTTACGTCTATGTTGCTACATTCATAGTGCTCTACTGATCAAGGCCTTTCGTTTGATACCCATATTGCTGGGCTTAGAAACGAACTTTTATCAGTTTTTTTTGAGCAGCGGCCATATTGCATGTTGTGCTATTTTCCTGAGTTCATAGTGCTCTACTCTTCAAGGCCTTTCATTTGATACCTATATTGCTAGGTTTGGAAACAAACTTTTATCCACCTTTTTTGAGCGGTGGCCATGTCGAATTTACGTCAATATTGCTAGGTCCATAGTGCTCTACTCTTGAAGACCTTTCATTTGATACCTATATTGCTAGATTAGAAAACGAACTTTTATCCACCTTTATTGAGCGGCGGCCATGTTGAATTTATTTATGTGTTGCTAGGTTCATAGTGCTCTACTCATCAAGGCCTTCCATTTGGTATCCATATTGCTGGGTTTGAAAACGAACTTTTATCTTTTTTTTTGAGCGGCGGCCATGTTGAATTTAGGTCGATTTTCCTAGGTACCTAATGCTCTACTCTTTAAGGCCTTTCATTTGATACCCATATTGCTAGGCTTGGAAACTAACTTTTATCCACCTTTTTTGAGCGGCGGCCATGTTGAATTTATGTAAATGTTGCTAGGTTCATAGTGCTCTACTTATCAAGGCCTTTCATTTGAGACCCATATTGCTGGGTTTGGAAACGAACTATTATCCATTTTTTGAGCAGCGGCCATGTTGAATTTATAGCAATTTTCCTAAGTTCATAATGCTCTACTGTTTTAGGCTTTTCATTTGATACCCATATTGCTAGGTTTGGAAACGAACTTTTATCCTTTTTTTTTTGAGCGGCGGCCATTATGAATTTAGGTCGATTTTGCTAGGTTCCTAATGCTCTACTCTTCAAGGCCTTTCATTTGATGCCCATATTGCTAGGTTTTGAAACGAACTTTTATCTATCTTTTTTGAGCGGCGGCCATGTTGAATTAATGTCAATGTTGCTAGGTTCATAGTGCTCTACTTATCAAAGCCTTTTATTTGATACCCATATTGCTGGGTTTGAAAACGAACTTTTATCCATTTTTTGAGCGGCGCCCATGTTTAATTTTGGGGCAATTTTCCTTAGTTCATAATGCTACTCTTTTAGGCCTTTCAGTTGATACCTATATTGCTAGGTTTGGAAACGAACCATTATTCTTCTTTTTAGAGCGGCGGCTATGTTGAATTTATGTCAATGTTGCTAGGTTGATAGTGCTCTACTCATCAGGGCCTTTCATTTGATACCCATATTGCTGGGTTTGAAAACGAACTTTTATCTTTTTTTTTGAGCGGCGGCCATGTTGAATTTAGGTCGATTTTCCTAGATACCTAATGCTCTACTCTTCAAGGCCTTTCATTTGATACCCATATTGCTAGGCTTGCAAACTAACTTTTATCCACCTTTTTTGAGCGGCGCCCATGTTAAATTTATGTCAATGTTGCTAGGTTCATAGTGCTCTACTCATCAATGCCTATCATTTGATACCCATATTGCTGGGTTTGGAAACGAACTTTTATCCGTTTTATTTGAGCGGCGGCCATGTTGAATTTAGGGCGATTTTCCTATGTTCATAGTGCTCTACTCATCAAGGCCTTTCATTTGATATGCATATCGCTGGGTTTGGAAACGAACATTATCGGTAGTCATGTCAAATTAAGTCAACGTGGCTAGCTTCAATGTGTTCTACTCTTTAGGTTCTTCGTTCGATATCCATGTTCCTTGTGTGGATCCAAAAAAATGTGATCCGTCATTTTAGACATTAGGATCAAGAGTCCCGTCCCGTCCCTCTACGCGTAACCCAGAACATAGCAGTCAGATATTTTTTTTTATCAATATTAATCTATTACTTTTAATAGTTTTAAATGAATGAAAGAGTTTGATTCCTTAGTCCTAATGTAAAAACATATAACACCTTTCAAAATACCTTGAAAAGAGTATCTTCATTTTTCAACATTTTAAATATTTCAAAAATTGTACCGATTTTGTGAAAATTAGTCAAGAATTAAACCAATCTACAAATTTTATGGTCACTCGATAAGTATTATCATAAAAAATGCTTTATACATTGGTTATATGGCTTGATCTTTTTGCCTTACCACCACGGTACGGCATAAGAAAAAGACAATTTCAGTTGGGTACAGCCATTAACAGAAAATATTAAATTTTATTTGTACTATGTGAAACACTTCATTCCTGCCTTTCAATTTTCGAAATCCAATTAATTAAGATCAGGCTGTATGGCGTAGTTCCATTGCCTTTCCTTCGTAGAAGAAAATACCTTCTCTCTGTACTATGTGACAGACTTGTCAAAATAATTTCACGTGCGCCATGTTGTTTTTCTACCTAAAGCCAATTCGAAAATTTTATATGGTATTTTTTCACTAAAAATAAAAAGTGAATTTAAAACAAACGAAATTATGCCTAAATGTTCTTCCGGAAAATTCTAAGCATTGTGGTGTAAGCTATATCAAATTCTGTCCAGTAGTTTCGGAGATCTTTCCGGACAAACAGACAAACAAACAAACAAACAATTTTTTTTAAAACTATTCTATTATGTTCTGCTAATGATTTTAAGGCGACCTGTGTATTTTTTTTCTTAATATTTCGCAATTACAGATTTTTGTACCCCTACGATTTTATTATATATAGAGATAGAGACAATAGATACGTATTGACACTTTGTCGTATACTTCAATTATCTTTAATACCAGCTTGTATTAAATCAAGAAGATAAAAAGAATACAAAAAATAAAAACTGATTTCAAAAACTCTGAAAAGTTATTAATAACATAATAGTAGGTACAGACATAACATTTGTATTCTTTTCAGTGTTTTTAAAGTCAGTTTTTATTTTTTGTTAAAAATTTTTTAACATTTTTTAAAAAGAAGAACCTCTGTTTATGAAAAATCGGTATTTATTTTTTACTTTTCTGTTTAGTAAATAGCTTAGGTAATATTTTGAAGATGCCTTTCTCCTTATCGACAAACGCTAACTATATCGATACGGATAAAGAACAGAAGCATCATTAGAAGTATCATCCTTACATATTATAAAACAAAGTCCCCCGCCGCGTCAGTCTGTCTGTCTGTTCGCGATAAACTCAAAAACTACTGCACCACTGCACCGATTTTCACCACTCGATAGCGTCAAGGAAGGTTTTAGTATATAATTTGTTCAGTTTTAGTATTTATTTCTGTGTACATTAACGATATTTGTCGGGATGTCGGGAAAAAATAAATTAAGGCGAAAGTTCGTGAGCACAGCTCTGCTAGTTACTTTATAAAATAAATCTAGGATTAATGAAACAACAGTTCTCAAGTACAATGTGAGATCAAAAAAACGTCGACAAGACTGTCGGATTGTTGGTAGGGCTCATAATATTGCTTCTAGACTCCTCGACAACTACGGGTTTGGTTATCTTAGTTCTCATTGATTGCCAGAATGTATTATTAAAATTGTTATCATGGCGTCAAACTTTGATAAGTTGGAAGTGCGAGTAGTTTGCAATACAAGCTGATAATTTTTTGCATCTTGGTGAATCGAAGCCCGGATCTCTCAATCAATACGGACTGATATGAGACAAATATGCAATCAGTAAAAAAATGACATTCTGCCAGTTTGACAAGGTTTCCTTTTGTATATCTTTATGTTCACTATAGAATTCAAACACTTAATATTGCAGTAAAAGATACCATCGCGTGGCTTATGCAATATGCGCAATGTCTGATTCATGCAGAATGTGTCATTAGAATTTCACTTGTTTTCAAGATTTTAGACTTGCATGTCTACCCCCCGTGCTTGTAAGTGGGAGGTGACAAGGCCTTGTCATGTCACCATCTGGTTGTTACTTTCATATTACTGTTAATACATAATATATCCACCTTGGCTTATGCACAATTACTGATTCATGCACAATGTATGCAACCTTACCTTAGTTCGCGTTTCAGCTTGTTAACTCTTCCCTCTCTTCCATTACACTCCAACTATATCAGTAAGCTCGATCTTCCCAAATCCAGCGTCAACTTTACCACTCGTGCCGCCCAATTGTGGAATTACCTTATATTTAATTTGATTTATTTGTGCAATGACAGGTTGATTTGTATAGATATCTTTTAGAGATAAGTCCACCTTTGCATCTATTTTATTGACTTTTGTTTCCTTGTGCATTTTTTTTGCAATAAGGAATATTTATCATACATTTTCCCTCCATATCAAGATCTCAGTAAAATTGCACCGTCTACTACCACGAGCCCTAGTACGAGTTGGTGGGTGGTGTCGAAGTTTCCTCACTACTTATCTGGTTGACTTGGTGGATCCAAATAAAATAATTCCTTTCGATAAACCTTGCACTAATATATAGACCATGACGTCACTAAAACTCCCCTTGAACATTCAATCAAAGTGATTCGTCACATTGCTCTTTTGCCTGTTCTAGTGTGTTTTTTATTTATAAAGTCTTGACGTCAATATTTTATAGGTACCTACCTACGTTCAGAGTTTTCCTTTTATCCTACTAATCTATACTTCTATAGTAATATTTTAAAGTTTGTTGGATTGTTTGTTTGGTTGGTTGAACGCGCTAACCTCAGGAACTACTGATTCAAATTCTTTTTGTGTTGGATGGTCCATTTATCGACTACAACTAATAAGAGCTGAGCATCAATTAAATATGCTTTTTTTTATTATTATTATTACTATTATGTTTACTCCACAGACTCTTAGTCCATGCCCTTGTTCAAATTATTTTTTTTTTCCAAAAATATTAAATATGTTGCAAAAACGGGAAAAAATATATGGCAAAACGTAGTTCGCGGGCACAGCTAGTAATATTATAAATGTGGGAAACGGAACGTGAGGAGTGTGCGAGTGAGAGGTATGTATGTGGAAGGGAGAAAGGTATAGGATACGCCATCTTGTGATAGACTAGATGAACGGGTTAGCACGACGAACGACGCAATTATTTGTAAAGAAGTTTTTATTAAATTAGTTTTCGAAAATCAATCGTTTTTTGCATCTCCCCCGCCTACAATTTTGGGGGCTCGTCCGGGATAAAAACGACAATTACGTACAAGCAGTTACGGCGAAATTACGACGCAATTACGGTTACGAGTGGCGGCACGTGCACGTTGTGAGGCTTCTAAGGACGAAACGACGATGAGTACGACGGCAAACGAGGAGAAGCTAGCTACGGCATCAGCGGCATCATTCAGCTTGATGGACGGACTGCATTCTATTGTCAAATTCAGCGGAGACGACAAAACCTACTCTTCGAGCAAGTGGGCACAGGAGATAGAGGACAATGTGGAAATTTTCCAATGGACGCCACAGCAAACATTAATAATAGCGAGGAGAACGCTATCAGGAACGGCAGCGCTATGGCTCAGGCCAGAAAAAACATTCAAAACCTATGAAGATTTGAGATCGGCACTCTTAAAGGAATTCCCTGACACCGTGAATGTCAAAGAAATGCACGAGGCTATGGCGGCGCGCAAAAAACAGTCCGATGAAACGTACATACAAATTCAAATTCAAATTCAAAAATCTTTATTCAACATAGGCCTTTACAGACACTTATTGACGTCAAAACAAAGCAAAACAATCTAATTTAATGAAATCATATTAACCTTGTATGTGCATACATCCTGAATATACTCAAGATGTCTGCAAATACAAGTAGGAATGAAAAAAAAAAAAAGTTGACTCTACACCTGTTCGGAAATTGGGAGAGCCTTCTCGAGAAGAACAGGCAAGAAACTCGAAAGGTCAAAATTTTTTATCTCCTCTTTTAAATCGCCATTTACAATTTTGATTTTGTTACAGGGTCGTCAATTGGAAGCTGACCTCAAAGCAAAAGTTTGAGCTCAACTTCCATTACAAGAGATGTGTTAATTCACATTATATTTTTAATTTCATGCTATAAATTTTACTTTACTAAAATATTACACTTGGAAATTTTGAGTATATTAATGTATATAATCAGAAAGTAGTATATAAATACCTGCTACAGTTATTATCTCCATCATCACTTCACTAAATCACAAGATCACAACACACTGCTTTATTATAATATAATGACAGCGATACTGAAGGACGCACAACACTCAATGGATGTTCTGGCAGAAATGGTACAAGCCAGGATGAATGCTTTCGAAGATGAATTGCGGAATTCAGACATGAAAAGTGAAACCGTCTCTTCCCTGGCATCCGAGTTTTATCTGTTTCGAACTCTTGTTCTAACCACTTTATCAGCACTACAGCAGCAGATTGATATGTTGGCTATTGAAAGCGACAACACTGAAATGAGGAGTAGGCGGAAGATGCTTCTGTTCCATGGCATTCCTGAGAAGCAGCAAGAAAATCTTACAGAAACAATTGCAAGTATTGGTCTTCAACATCTCTCTGTGCCTAAGGACACAATAAATCTCACACAGATTCATCGCCTGGGTCATAGCACTTCAGATAAGCCACGGCCAGTCTTGGCTAAGTTCAAGTGTTGTGATACACGGGATTCTTTCTGGGCTGCCAAAGTTGGTTTAAAAGGCACCGGGATTACACTGTCAGAATTCTTGACGAAACGACGTCAAAAACTGTTCCATGAAGCTCGCAATAAACTTGGTGTGAGAAACTGCTGGACACGAAACGGTATAATAATAGCACTAGACAGTAAAGGCAAGCGCCATTCACTGTTTTGCCGGGCTGATCTTGAGAAGATAGAAGCGTCCAGTAAGCCTGCAGAAATAGTTAGCGGCGACAACAGTACAACCACGTCTTCTAGTGTCTCCTCTCCACCGAAAGGCGGTAAGGTGGCTTCCTCAAAGCGTCCGAGAACTGGCATGGCTGTAAAGAAGACGAAGTGATCACCTAGTTTTGTTTAGTTCGTTGCTCATTGGTATGATTCATTATTCTTTATAAATTATACAACAAACCTTCCTATCGTAACCAAGTACCAAATCACTTTCAAGTACCATAACATTAATAGTTAACTTCCTTAGTTATTTTAGTTTTATTATTATTAGAGTAGGTAGTTCACTAGCCAACAATTCTTGTTGTTTCTTCCTGTCAGTGACATTTTTTTTTTTTTTAAATTTTTCTCACAGTAAGCAGGCAAGGAGCAATGTCCATACAGCCAAATCGTCAATGTGATTGAGAGCAAAAATGTCAAATATCTGATAAAGGAAATCAAGCCACACATACTTGTGTTTGTACTGTATAGATATCTTTATGTGTATATTGTTGTTTTTGGCAATGTTAGCGATCGTATTATTGTCTATGAACCTTTTGTTAATGTTGTTGTATCTTTTTAATTATTTAGATTGAAAATTTTTCATTTGTAGTGTCAAACTCAATAACTGTTAGCAGGTAGAAGAAAGTTTACTTAGGCTTTTATATATATATATATATTTTATTTAGTTTTATATTTATATATATCATTTAATTTAATGGATTAATCCATTAACTCTGAATTATTCCAGTCGTGTTCATCTTTATCCAGCTCAAATTCAGACAGTTTTTTCAGTAATGATGATGAGGCATTGGATGTTCAGCTGCATAAAACTTTTAGTAATGCTACAAAAAATTTCAACTTTATTCATATTAATGCACAGAGCATACCAGCACACTATCCAGACATGCTGACTTATCTATGCAACAAAAACATTCACGCTATTCTTGTATCTGAGTCTTGGCTGCACCCTTCACTGCCCTCAACTTCCTACGCTCTGCCAGGTTTCCAACTTATCCGAAATGACCGTGGCAGTTCTTCCCACGGTGGTGTAGCCATTTATCTTCGGTCCCACATTCCTTTTTCTATCCTTAGTAGATCTCCTCAGCCCCCACCCGCAAATACTGCGGAGCATCTATTTCTCGAAGTTCGTTTGTCGCACTGTAAAGTCTTTCTCGGTGTTTATTACAGCCCTTCTTGTGAGATCGACTATTTTGCATGCCTTGAACAATTACTAGAAGACTATTCTTCGGTATATAATCACAGCATAATAATGGGTGACTTTAACACCTGTTTGCTTAAGCAAAATACTCGCAGTGAACGACTTCAATCCTTAGTTGATTCGTGCAATATGCACATTCTTCCGCTTAAACCAACTCATAACTTTCCCAACTGCCGTCCTTCACTTCTTGACCTTATAATGGTATCCTCTCTTGATCATGTAATTCAACATGGCCAATTCACTGCTGATCAATTTTCCTACCATGACCTCATATATTTAACCTACCGTGTTCGTCCTCCAAAACAAAGAGCTTCTACTTTAATGTTGCGTAATTTTCATAATATGGATCTGGATCTGTTACGCAGTGAGGCCAAAAATATTGATTGGTCGGAAATAGGTACTCTTGGTTGTGTAGACGAACAGGTGGCACTCTTTAACTCAAAGATTACGGCTCTTTTTGACACTTATGCCCCTATTCGTCCTGTTCGCATTAGACACACTCCTGCACCATGGCTGACTGACGAGGTCCGTGAGCTAATGGATAAGAAATTGCGGGCAAAGACTAAATACAAAAGAAATCCGTCTGATACGAACCGCGAGCGCTACAGGATGACACGGAATCGCTGTAATACGATGATAAGGGACATTCAAAAACGCCATATACACGAATCCGTTGAAAATGGTAATCCCACCAAGATTTGGCGTTTTCTCAATAAGCTGGGGGTTGGTAAGGCAAAAAATAAAATAAATAGCTCAGATATTGATATAAATGCTTTAAATGCACATTTCGCTGCATCGCACACTATTGATGCTAACATTAAAAACAGCACACTCGAGAACCTTCCATCGCCACCAATTTCCTCATTTCAGTCTTTTCATTTTACTCAATTTACTGTGTGTGGTGTTAAGAAATGCGTACTTAATATTGCCTCCAATGCCAGTGGTAGTGACTGCATTAGTCGTAGTATGATCGTTCCCTTAATTGATATCCTTGCACCTGTTATTACCGATATCCTAAACAAATCCATTTCCAGTAGCATTTTTCCCGCAAGTTGGAAAGAAGCTAATATAACTCCACTACCTAAAAATTCATATCCCGCTACCTTTTCCGAATTCCGACCTATTTCCATATTGCCTTTCCTATCCAAAGTCCTGGAAAAGCTTGTTCACGAACAATTAGTCAATTTCCTACATCGTAATAATCTTTTGAATCCCTACCAATCTGGTTTCCGCCCCGGTCATAGTACGACAACGGCACTTGTTAAAATCACTGACGACATTCGTTTTGGTATGGAAAACAAGGAGCTAACGGTGTTAACCCTGCTTGATTTTAGTAATGCGTTCAACACTGTTGACTTTGATATACTCCTAGCTACGTTACGTTCTCTTTACGTTACGTTACGTTTCAAAGTTACCTGTACGGGCGTCGGCAACGGATTCGCATTGATAACGATTTCTTGTTATGGTGTGATATATTTGCTGGCGTGCCGCAGGGTGGCGTTTTATCCCCACTTCTTTTTTCAATTTTCATAAACTCAATTACTCTTTCTATATCTTCCTCTTATCATTTGTATGCAGACGATCTCCAGATCTACACTCAGGCGCCAATAAATGATCTGGCTAAAGCGATTGGCACTATTAATAAAGATTTGAAACATATTTCGGACTGGAGCCAACGTCATGGTCTTCTAGTTAACCCAAAAAAGACACAGTGTATCATTATTGGCAGTCCCTGGTACATATCAAGAGTTAATTATGATTCCTTACCCGATATTAATTTCGACGGGTCAATTATTTGTCTAAGTAAAGAGGTAAGAAATTTAGGTGTATATTTCGACAACTCCCTTTCCTGGCTCAAGCAAGTGTCGGAGGTCAGCAGGAGAGTGTTTTGTGTGTACAGTTCTCTTAAGCGCTTGAAAAATTTACTTCCGACCAAAACGAAAATTTCGTTAGCCCAGTCCCTGCTTCTTCCTATTTTGGACTATTCCGATACTTGTTACCCTGATTTATCCGTTACCCAGTTGAACAAATTGGAGCGATTACAGAACCTATGTATACGGTTCATCTTTGGGCTACGAAAATTCGATCATATATCTTACTATCGCTCCAAACTTCAATGGCTACCAATAACTCGTCGAAGAGACTGCCACATCCTTTCCCTTCTCCATTCTTTGCTTACCAATCCACATGCTCCTAATTACCTCAAATCCCGTTTTGTTCTCCACTCCACAACAATAAATAGAACCTTACGTTCCTCAAACGACCTGTCTCTAGTTCTCCCACCTCATTCCTCAATTTTCTATGACAAATCTTTTACGGTAAAAGCTGTTAGGCTCTGGAATTCCTTGCCGGAGTCCGTAAGGCGTGCTCGTTCGCATGACTCATTTACGCGAGCAATTAAAAGTCATTTTTTGCAGCTGGAAGCTTAGTGTTCTCCATTACTGTTTTCAGTATTTTATTTAAGTATATGTAATTTACGTAGTGTATGAATAGTATTATTTAGTATGTAGTATATGTAGTTTATAGTCATTAATTTAATATTAAATAACAAAATATAATGTTGTTTATTTACCCGTCATGATAAGTTTTAAGTTAGCTTTCCTCTAGCAGAGGTTGCCTGGTAGAGATTGCCGCTTTGGCAATAAGGTCGCCTTTTGTTTAAATTTTCTCCTTTAAATTATTGTAAAATTTTTATTTTAGAAACAATAAAGATATTCATTCATTCATTCATTCATTATATAAGCTATTTCTGAGAGAAGTGCGTGAACTTATAAATTGCTCTCACTGAATGTTTCTTTGAAACAAAACGCAGTACATTGTTAAATATTAGAAATGAGAGTTCAAACCCAAGCTTTTTTGTCCGTCATGTAATCAGACACTTTATAATATGGTTTTTTAATAAGTACATCTTTGATTGCAACTTTATATTTGTTTAAGCTGAGTTCTTGTATACAACTTGGGATTTTATTGTAGAAACGTATACACAGGCCTCTAAAAGAATTATTGATTTTTTGGAGCCTGGTATTTGGTAAAGCTAACATATTCCTTTGTCTAGTATTAACTGAATGAATATCACTATTTTTACAAAACAAATGAATATTTTTACGAACATATATTAGATTCTCATAAATATATTGCGACGCTACTGTCATAATACCAATTTCTTTAAACTTTTCTCGCAAAGAATCTCTCATTTTAAGGTTATAGATAGCTCGAATAGCCCTTTTCTGGAGCACAAAAACGATCTGAATGTCGGCAACATTTCCCCACAACAAAATGCCATATAACATCAAACTATGAAAGTAAGAAAAATATACAAGTCTTGCTGTATCAACATCAGTCAACTGACGTATTTTCCATACAGCGTGAGCTGCAGAACTAAGTCTCTTTGACAATTTATCTATATGTGGGCCCCATTGCAGCTTAGAATCAAGTATGATCCCAAGAAATACTGTGGTGTCCACGAGGTCAACACCTATATCCTTTATTTTTACAGTGGTGTGAACCTCTTTTACATTGGGTAAAACAAATTTTATACATTTTGTTTTCCCTTCATTAAGTGACAGGTTGTTTACATTAAACCAATGAACAATTCTTGAGATAGAATTATTTACATCGTCATTCATTTGCAATCCTCTTTTAATTTTAAATAAAAGTGAAGTATCATCTGCAAATAACACTATCTCATGCCTGTCCTGTACAAAATCAGGGAGGTCATTGACATATATAAGAAATAGAAAAGGACCAAGAATCGAACCCTGCGGAACTCCCATTTTAACTGCGGAACCTTGAGACCTTTTTCCATTGACGTCTACTTTTTGAATCCTTCCACTTAGATAAGAGAGTAGAAGATCCAGTACAATATATGCTAGCCATGAAAGAGCTGGGTAAAAGGGCAAAATTTCCAGACTACGTGGCAATTCAGTACATAATCGACGGTATCCAGGATTACGAAATGAACAAAAGTGTGCTATATGGTGTGAACAATTATTCTGCGCTGAAGGACAGATTAGCCATTTACGAAACTATGAAGAGCAAAGCTTGTGAACAAAGGATTGCGCATAAGCACATTCCAGCGCAAAACTATCGCGAGCGGCAGCGAAATACCGGCAGCGCTATCATGCGGCAGAGATGTTATAGCTGTGGTAGTAAAGAACACATAGCGGCGGAGTGCAAAAACGGCCTGAAGTGCTTTGGATGTAACTCATTTGGCCACATACGCAAAGATTGCACGACGAACCCTGTGAAACATTGCATAAATGGCGATCATAATGGCAGTTACGGCAAGTACCACAATGGGGGCAAAATGGCGGCGATTGACGAGAGACGCGGCGGCGGAGGAAACCGAAGATCGACGACGGCCATGTTCGGTAATTCGGCGACCGAGACCGAGAATGGAAACGACGAGCGACAGTGGCGACATCTTACAGTTGGCAGCACCGATGTGATCGAACGACGGAATGAACTAGGAGTGAACGCAGCGAATGGTGAACGATCAAATGACAGTTTCAGTGCCAATGTCAAGGACGTCAACGTAATGCAATTGCAAAACGTAAACAGACTTTCTGCGAAACCAGTGAAAATTTTAAAGTTCAAATGTTTTAATATATCGTGTTTAATAGATACAGGTTCGGATGTTAATTTAATTTCAAAGGATATGTTTCTGAAATTACGATGCCTTGACTTTGTAAATGATGATCTTATTATTTCTGGTTTGGGTAAGTGTAAAGTGAAGTCGATATGTAAATTTTTTTTAGATTTTGAAGTCGATAAACAGATTTATAATAACATTGTATTCCACGTAATTCCAAACGACCTTATGCCCTATAATGTTATTTTAGGTCAGGAGTTTTTGTCTCAAGTGGTAATGCTAGTCAACGAAGGGAGCGTGTCATTTTTACCAGAAAATTTAGAATGGTTAGGTAAAATTGATTGTTTTGTAGGGTGTTCTGACATTGTTTTAGGTCACGTACGAGATGTAGCAATACGGGAGGAGGTTATGAGGTGTGTGCAGCAGTACAAACCTATGCATACTAAGGAGGCACCAATTCAACTGAAAATAGTGTTAAAGGATGACATCCCTGTATCGCAACGACCTCGACGTCTGTCATTAATGGAACAAAAGGTGGTAGACGAACAAATAAAGGAATGGTTGGAGCAAGGAATAATCCAGGTTAGTTTTTCAGAATATTCAAGTCCTCTTGTGATGGTTAAAAAGAAAGATGGGTCCATTAGGGTGTGTGTAGACTACAGAAAGTTAAATGAGAAAATAGTCAAAGATGAGTTTCCACTTCCTATTATTGATGACCTTATTGATAAACTGCAAAGTGCTAAAGTTTTCAGTGTGTTGGATCTGAAAAATTGATTTTTCCACCTGCGGGTGAGTAAAGAGTCAGTTCCCTACACAGCCTTTGTTACGAATCAAGGACAGTTTGAATTTTTAAAAGCACCTTTTGGTTTATCCATTTGTCCAAAGACTTTCATGAGATTTGTCAGTATAATCTTCAGAAATTTGATATCTCAGGGTGTATTAATGATTTTCATTGACGATATCATAATTCCAGCTTCATGTGAGAGGGAAGGTCTTGAAAGACTAAAGCTAGTGCTTGGAATAGCTTCACAGTATGGTTTGCAAATCAACTGAAAGAAGGTCAATATATTGCAACGAGAGATCGAGTATCTGGGACATGTAATAAAAGATGGAGAAGTTAGACCAAGCACTGAAAAAATTGAAGCTGTGACAAGGTATTCCGAACCAAAGAATTTAAAACAGTTGCACAGTTTTGTTGGATTAGCAAGTTACTTCAGAAAGTACATTAAAGATTTTGCAATTATAGCCAAACCATTGACTGACTTGTTAAGAAAAGACAAGGAATTTTTATTTCACGAAGAATAGAGAATAGCTTTTGAAATTTTAAAAACCAAATTGGCTAGTGAGCCTGTGTTAAAGATATTTGACCATCATTTACGAACAGAATTGCATACAGACGCATCAAGTGCAGCATTTGCAGCAATACTCATGCAATATCACCCAAATTCAGGTTTACATCCTGTTCATTACATGAGCCGAAAGACAAATGAAACACAGAGTAAATACTCGAGTTACGAGTTGGAGGCACTCGCTATTGTAGGTGTGAAAAAGTTTCGTCACTATCTCCATGGTATTCGTTTTAAAATAGTCACTGACTGCAAGGCATTTGAGATGACACTCAAAAAGAAAGATTTGACACCCAAGGTTGCAAGATGGGTACTGATGCTGAATGAATATGATTACGAGATAGAGCACAGATCAGGTACCAAGACGAGACACACCGATGCTTTAAGCAGAATACCTGTAGTCAGTGTCATTACAACATTAAAGGACAGTATCAGGTTGGCTCAAGATAAAGATGATGGCTTGAGAGCAATAAAGGAAATCTTATGCGATAAAACCTATCAAGATTATTGTATGGAAAATGATGTGTTATACAAGGGAGAAGAAAAACTGTTAGTAGTACCAAAGTGTTTAGAGAAAGAAATACTTAATAATGTTCACAGAAATGGACACTTTGGGAAAAAGAAGATGAAGGAATTATTGAATAAAGATTATTACATAAGAGACTTAGACAAGAAAATTGATGAATATCTTTTGAGTTGTATACCATGTTTGTTAGCTACAAACAAAGAGGGAAAGCAAGAAGGATTTCTGAACCCGATCGAAAAGGATAGTGTCCCTTTTGACACATTACATTTGGATCATGTTGGACCGCTCACTGAGACGAAGAAGCAATATAACTACATTCTTACAGTTATAGATGCATTCACCAAGTTTGTATGGCTATTTCCAACAAAATCAACCACATCTCAAGAAACACTAAGTAAGATGCGAATACACCAGCAGATTTTTGGGAATCCTCGCAGGATTATTACAGACAGAGGTACAGCTTTCACTAGCAAGGAGTTTGAAAGCTACTGTGAAGACGAAAGTATTTGTCATGTGAAGATTACCACTGGTGTACAGATATATATACAGACAGGCAAATAGAGAGGATACACAGGATTATCTTGCCAATTTGACAAAATTGTGCATTGATAAACCCGTAGTATGGTATAAGCACATAAGTGGTGTTCAAAGAGCACTGAACAGTACGTTCCAAAGAAGTGTGAACACTACGCCATTCGAATTACTAATGGGTGTAAAAATGAGGAATAAGGAAGATGTGGAAATCCTAAATTTGTTACAAGAAGAAAACCAGTTACAGTACAATGAAGATAGAGAAAAGTTAAGAATCCAAGCTAAAGAGCAAATATTAAAAATTCAAGAAGAAAATAGAAAAACCTACGATAGGAAGAGAAAGGAAAGCTTAAAATATAAGGAAGGTGATTTGGTAGCTATAAAAAGAACTCAGTTTGGCCCAGGACTTAAACTGAAGCCTAAGTATTTTGGTCCATATAAGATAGTAAAATGCAAGAGAAATGACCGCTATGATGTCGAAAAAATAGACTCATCTACAGAAGGTCCCACTAAGACGTCTAGCTCTGCAGATCAAATGAAGAAATGGCCTGAGTATAATAGTATGGGGTTAGAAGATTGAGCTTTTAGTCTATAGGTAAAAATTCATTTTATTAATATAATTTTGTTTTGGGTTCTGTTTCAGGAATACTCACCTTCCGTTGTCTGGCATACCACTTGACTCAATTTTTCGGGTCATACTTTATTTATATTTTGTCAATATTAGTAACATACAGATTAGAAACTATGTCCTTGTAAAATATGTCTTTAGTAATTTAACATTACTTGTATTTAACTTAGTAATTTTCAAAATGGGTAGATAAAAACGAGTTGTGCAAAATTGGTTATTTTGTAATAGTATTCTTATTCTATTTATGATTGTAAGGCAACCTTAGTAAGTAAGATAATGATTTTGGTGTTTGATTTAATTTTATTGTTACCTATTGCTGATGGTTATGTAACGATTGTGTAGCATTGTATTAGTTTGTATTGTGTATGTATGTAAGTTTAGTATATCTGAGGACAGATATGGTTCAGGACGGCCGAAATGTGGGAAACGGAACGTGAGGAGTGTGCGAGTGAGAGGTATGTATGTGGAAGGGAGAAAGGTATAGGATACGCCATCTTGTGATAGACTAGATGAACGGGTTAGCACGACGAACGTCGCAATTTTTTGTAAAGAAGTTTTTATTAAATTAGTTTTCGAAAATCAATCGTTTTTTGCATCTCCCCCGCCTACTTATTAAATGAATTGAAATGTTTATTTTGTTGTTAGACTCTCCATTATCGCGTCTACATTACACCCACTGCAGGGTATGAGCCTCCCCTATAAATCCCGTATAATAATATTATGTCTTTACTAATACTAATAATATTATAAAGAGGAGAGATTTCATTGTTTGTTTTGTTTGTATTGAATAGGATTCGAAACTACTGAACCGATTTTGATGAAAGTTGGTATAGGGATAGTTCGAGACCAGGGGAAGGACGTAGGGTAATTTTCCTACGGGAAAAATCTGACGGGAAAGTTTTACTACGGGAAAAGTTTGTTATAATGTAAACAAAGTTGCATACGGTCAGCTAGTGTCATATAAAGGTGGCACATAAAGTTTGGATTGGTGGAACACCGTTGATCGGCAGGGTGCACCTCATTAGCGAGGTTGTCTGTCTGAACGGAATTGGGCCTATTGGGGCCACAAACGTATTTCATAAGCCCAATTAACATATAGGATGCAGATGATGACGATGATGTCGTTTTAATACCGTAAAAATCTATATTATATGCAATTTTAGCTACAGACAGATATAATATTACCCGATTTCGACGACCTGGGTCATTACCATGACCCAGGTTAAAACAATATTGAAACAGAGATGCCGAGCTTGCTGCGTATAGCGCCATCTCGCTCTCATCGCGGTTTGATTATAGTTTTAAGCTATCGTGGTTGGGGGGCTGAGGCCCAATTCAGCTAATAAGCTACAGCCGAATCGAAACTGAACCGTTGCGGTGGACCAATCGGAGCGCTCATATTGCCTTTCAACTGCTCGATGACGTGATAATGTGGCGTTCTGATTGGTCGATCGCAACGGTTCAGTTTCGATTCGGCTGTAGCTTATTAGCTGAATTGGGCCTCTGTTCTGGCGACATCGCTGTCATCAAGGAAAATAAAAAGTGACTTATAGTCTTCTTCTAGGCGAGTATATACGCCTTTAAATCGAACCTTTGGAGCAAATAAAGATAAATGGATAATAAGGGTCATAGTTAAGATTAGATAATTATTTTTATAGTAACTTCGCACTTTCATTCATCATCATCATCATTATCATCACAACAGCTCATATTATACGTCCCCACCGAGGGGCACGAGCCTACCCTAACTAGTTATGTTGGGGTGACTTGACTAGGCCTTAGTCAAACTACGCTGGCACAGTGCGAATTGGTTGACTTCATCGTCAACGTCGTCAGCGTCAGCGTAAAAATCCATGCCCATCACTTAGATGGTTGGCAGTCCACAACTGTGCGTTTTTCTCGCAGTTTCCTGCCTCGTACAGTCAAACTTTGGAATGAATTGTCGCCTTCGGTATTTCCGGACCGATACGACCTTCAAACTTTCAAGAAAAGAGCGTATTCCTACGCAACGCACTTGTAACTCCTCTGGGGTTGTGGGTGTCCATGGGCGACGGTAATCACTTACCATCAGGTGATACGTTTGCTCGTTTGCCCCCTATCCCATAAAAAAAAAAGATAAATGTAGGTACATAAAATTCGTGAAACGAAATACACATTGGTACATGGCAGGATCGATCGCGGACCTCCCGATTCTACTCGGGGCACAGTTCGGTGCCGAGGCCACAATGCTTAATATCCATACTAATATTTTGAATGCGAAAGTGTGTCTGTCTGTCCGTCTGTTACGTCTTCGCGTTTAAACCGCTGAACTGATTTAGATGCAGGGGCAGGCGTATACTCAAATGAGCTTAACATTAAGATATCCAAACCGCTAGGTCGATTCAACACCGTATTCCAAGCGGAATGCGTAGGTATCATCCTGGCGGCCCTCGCCATAGAATCTAAAGGAATTATGGATTCTCACATCCGCATAGTCTCTGATAGTGCTTCGGTACTCAAATCCCTAAACAAAAGCTATGTCACTTCGGAACTTGTATTGGAATGTCACAATGTGCTAGAACGAATTGTGACTTCCAACCGAAACACAGTGACACTACAATGGATAAAAGGACACAGCGGATCACTGGGCAACGACGCGGCCGACGAGCTGGCTAGGAGGGGATCCGACATAACGGCTTTCGGACCAGAGCCCATCGTACCAATTCCCTTCAGCCAAGATTCGCGGATGGCTGCAAGAGCTCACCCGCACACAAGCACAAGACCACTGGTTCTCGACTCCAGGGTGCAGACAGTCAAAGGAAGCCATGCCAATCCTAAACAACAAACTGACCAAACGCATATTGCGTCTGGACAGGAACAGTCTGCGGCTGGTGACGGGAACCATCACTGGACACTGCTCACTAAACAAACACTTCCACACCATAGGCATAACAGATAGCCCCCTATGCAGAGCATGCTTAGGGGCCGAGGAAACGGTGTCACATGTGCTCCTTGAGTGCACAGGTGTCACCGAAATACGAAAAAACACCCTTGGATCTCCCAATTCTGTTACAGAATCTCTGGACAGACTCGGAGATCTCATACGCTTCTGGAGGGAGGTGGGCTGGCTGGAGTGACGGCCGCCCTCACGTACAATGGTCCACCTTAAGGACTAAGTGCGGAAACCGACCCCGATAACATAGAACATAGAACTGATTTAGATGAAATTTGGTACAGAGATAGTTTGAGTCCCGGCAAATGACAGGATAGTTTTTCTCAGAAATCATGCTTTAAAGGGAGTGAAAAGGGGGATGGAAGCGAACGCGATCAAATTCTCGGGTAAAAGTTAGTATACAATATTATATCTCTACTAATGTATAAATGTGAAAGTAGTTGTACTCGTATGTCCATCTGTTACGCGTTCACGCCTAAACCGCTGAGCAAATTTTGATGAAATTTTGTATAGATATAGGTAATAGCAGGCCCCGAGGAAGGACATTGGGCTACTTTTTTAACATAATTTTAATAAGCTCCTCAGGGAACGCGTGGTAAAACCTAATTCGCGATATAACTGAGCTTAACGCAGACAAAGTCGCGGGAAAAGATTATAAAGAGGAAAGATTTGATTGTTTATTTTTTTGTATTGAATAGGTTTCGAAACTACTGAACCGAAAGTTGGTATAGGGATAGTTCGAGACCAGGGGAAGGACATAGGGTAATTTTCCTACGGGAAAATCTGACGGGAAAAGTTTTCCTACGGGAAAAGTTAGTTATAATGCAAACAAAGTTGCACATGGTCAACTAGTGCAAAATAATTTAGACAATATTATTTTTAGGTTTAAATATTAGGTTATCTATACAATTTGTTGTTAGATTACCATGTCATATCTCGTGTACGAAGAGATAAGGTAAAGAAAACAGCCAGAAATTATCTTTATGTTCAGCTGTGGAAGTATTAAAAAGAGCAACAGGTTGACCGATTCGCATTTTCGCAACTGGCAAATTGTGAGTTAGTAGCGGTTATTTATAACTGCAGCAACAACATGTGATACACTTCACGTTGTGTCAACAACAGTACTTGGCTCAAGTCACGTCCTCCTATCAGTGTATTGTAGTATTGTGTAGGTATACTCGATACAATTATCTAAAGTGTTAATCGATTTTTTCGTGAAATTTGTTGGAGCTCAAGATAAGGTTACGAACTTACGAGAAATAAGGGGATTCTGTACGATGTTTGACGACATTTCGCTTATATATTTATTTGGACCATGGACCACTCCAGGAGCGTCGGTGGCGCTGTGGACTCGGCACTTGCCTTTCAATCCGGGACCGCCATGTACCAATGTGTTTTTTGAATTTCATATACATATATACATTTGTCTGACGCACCTACGGTAAAGGAACACATCGTGAGGCAGCCTGCATACATCTGCGAAGATATTAAAAGGTGTATGTGAAGTCGATCAAGGCCAGAGTGGTTGGCTAAGGCCTAAACACCCTACCTAACATAGGGTAGGTTTGAGCCCCTCGGTGGGGACGTGTATGAATTGTTATGATGATGATGATAATGATGGTGGACCACTAGGAATCAATAAATTCTTGCGTACCGTACTTACGTTACGTCTGATAAAAACACTCAACCTGACAAATGCAACAATTTACAGAAGCAACCAAAGCATCCACCTCACGCCACGCGCTACAAAATAATAAAATTATAGGCAGGTAACAAACAATTTAGCGTCTGATACATGATATCGTTAAGTCTTAAAATAGAAAAATGTACAATGTTGGTTGTGATCGTCTCTAGCAGATAACTAAAAAAATATGAGATTTCACAAGGGAATCAAAATCTATAAGGTACTTTCTGTTGACTTAGAATCATGAATGTTTTATTTATTTGCCTCGCCAAGTACCCAAAGATGACGTGTAAAATATTTAAATTATTAAAAATTAAAACAGACAAAAACACTTACTTAATAGAAAAAAACATAATACTAAAAAAGAGTAAAATAAAAAAACTGTTCGATTAAGGGTATTAAAATCGCGTTTTTAATCTTAACTTAAATCTTTTTCTTCTGAAAAAAAATATACTTAAGTAAATAAAAACAAATTATAAAAAAAACTATAAAAAATAAATTAATAAAATAACAAAAAAGCAAAAAAAAGAACAAAATAATTAAAGAAACAAACAAGTGATGCTCTACACTGGGATTGAACCACTGCCACACAGATTTAAAGTCGAAGCTCTAACGCACAGAATCAATCCTGTCATATGCGAAGCTGTGCACAATTAAAGACCTCATGTTTTTTTGTAATGCGACATGCGATAGATGGACGTAAAATTTTGTGGCGATGTAAAAAAGTTTCACTTTAATAAGTATTAAACTTTTTTACATCGCCCACACTCGTACATAACATACAAATCAGATGATTGATCTTGAATGATTTTCTCGCGTCTTGACGTCCTGACGGACTTCAATATAAAAATCTGATGCTAATTCAGTCTTTTCAATGAATTTCATATATACATATTTCAATTTAAGTCATCGTTAACACAGAAAAGAACTATGAAAAATATACGACTAAATGTAAAAAGCACTAAACTATTTTTTCCCTAACTCCTTAACTGTTAAGGAGTTGTACCTTTCAACTTCAGCTCGCCTGAATAACTAAACAGAATACAGCTAAGGTTTGAGACGTTCCTTTGATATTTCAAGTACTCCTAATAGCCATAGAGATTTCCATCACCAGCTCATCAAGATGAAATGACGACAACTAGACTACTGTAGTATTATAAGTATCTGTGACTAGACTTTAATATCAGAAAAACTGCGAAATACGTTACAAGTGCTTACGAATGTTTGCACTCGAGTTATCTGGAATCTCGTCATTAGATCCTAATTTGGTGACAACAGGACCATCAGGACTATACTTTTTTCAATAAAAAATGATTTTTGAAAAACAATTGATGGAGAAATCGGCGAACATGCCCAATAGATACTGTCGAACATTGTTTAAGTCTTCTAGCTACTAAACTTCTTCCTTGCTTAAATCGGGACTGCGGACATTCCGGTAATATAGCACCTAACGGATCAAAAGGGCGTCGATTTTGATTTCGTAAGATTGTGTCATTTGTGTTCATTGTATTTCAAGTGGCTGTACTATTCGTCATTATCGTATTTAGCCGCCGTTTTAAAAGAAACGAATAATTTAATAGTTTCGTACTTAGCGCTTATGAAATGGGTGGTGGTGAAAACAACTTTCAATTGACATTACAAATACAATATCCACTATACTTATACGTTAACACAAATATTATTTTTTGATAAGGCAATGTAACAACTAACAAACTAGCTAGATTAGTCAGACTACATATGCTGATAGTGTAATGGTAATTGCTATTATTCTTTGTTGAAAATGTTTAAGGCGCTACTTTCCCGTTTTCAAGCAATTTCGATTTACTTTACCGCCACAAATACTCGTAGAAAACATACATTTCTAAAATTCATATAATTGATATTGTTGAACATAATTATGATCGTATTAAGAATGTTTACATTCTTAAAGACAGAAACATGATAAACCTTTAACTATAGACGTAATTTTTTCTTTACACTTCTATGGACGTGGGGTCACTGAGGCCCCCGTTCTTCGTAACTGCAGTTCACTCATTTTTTTAGATATTAGGATAAAATTGATATCTTAATCGTAATAAATAGGTTCGAATCAAACTAAACCAATACAAATTAAATAACTATTTATTAAATCTTACTTAGTATAACGAAATACGGAGCTTTAAGTTACATTTTCAGTCGTTGGCGACATGCCATCACTTATGTGAAAATAGTAATAGAAATAAATCTCATTGAATAAAAGAAATATAAAATTTTCCTCAAATTTAAACTTTAATAGGCAAATTTAACAAAAAAGTCAGCTCGTAGGTAAAGAAATTATCAAGAAACATAAGCAATCGTAATACAATTGCTTTGTTGATATTTTCGCTATGGCTTTCACGGAATTGTAAACGCCTGCGTAAGACTGCTAGGCTGATAAATGAAAATGTAATATTTGTAATTGTATTTTATTGAAAATATGAAAATGTACAATATAAAATCTTAATTGTTAGGTTGCTAAGGCAACTATAAATATGTTCATGTCAAACTGGTAAAGTAGAATGAAATACAAATCAAGAAGGTTTTATGTGTCGTTAACATAATTGTAAGTTTTCTTTGGAAATCAAATATTGAAGACTATGAAAAAGGCAGCAATCTCATCTGTAATTAAAAAGTCTTCTAAGCACAAGACTTTCCTTCCAAGCAGAGGGCCTATTACCGATCTCATGGTTTTGCAAATGATATCATATGATATCATAGTGCATAACGAAAAATACCATTTCCGGTCAGATGTTTGATGATTTTTTCATTATTTAGTGATGACATCATTGAAATTATGCCATAGTGATGATATCATTGGAGATCGGTAATACGAAATGCAGCATTTCATGACTTCTTTTTCTCAAATTTATACCATGTCATACGATGAAAGATCCATAATTGGCCCGCAGATTCTCGGATGATGAGCTTGATCGTTTTAAGCTGACGTACTCGACTGATTATTTTAAACATTTTTATTACTTAGTATTAAAATTTGACTGTCCCTATATTTCAATTTGACTTGTATTTTTTTATTTCATTATTCTTGTCCACTTTTAAGTATGCTATGTCATATGTCATACACAGCATACTTAACTTTGACTCAAACATGGACATGGGGTCTCTGAGGCCCCAGTCAAACTTTGCAAGTTCAATACCCGCGTGTTTTAAAGTCGGACACAAAACTATTTCTATCTAAACTCGTTTTGCGACTAACATGAAAGGTAGGTACTGAGGCTCAGTGCCAGGGGGAGCGGGGATGTGACATACCTATATATCTTTTTTTTTATTGCAGATAAGTTGGCAAACAAGAAAACGGCTGTTTTTATAGCTACTCGAACACCGATTTTTTCTTTCTGGTTATTAAATGAATGAACTTCTATTAGAGCATGCATTTTTTATATTCATCTAGCCTGAAATGACTTCGGTTGCTTGCTAGAACTGTCATATTTGAAAGAAAACTTAATAGGTATCCGTTACTGCTATAATGATCGCCATAACAAATTAATCACTCAACTAGTCATGGATATAGTTTTTTCAAAAAAATATAAGTAATTTTTTTAACGGTTTTTTGATAAGATATTGATGATGTAGATAATATAATAATTAGGTAGGTACTAGACACCAATCATCACACTATTCTGCTCATAAGGCGCCTCCGTGGTCTAGTGGTTAAGACTACCGATCGGGAGGTCCGGGGTTCTTTGTCGCCATAATAACAATGTTAATAATAGCATTGTTTTCTGACAATTATAGGTAAGATAGCCAGTCCGTCAGCTGTTCAGGAGTCCAGGTGAAGCTCGCTTCCACCTTCGGCCTTATCATCACTTACCATCAGGTGAGACGAAGGCCAAGAGTTTCCCTGTCGTATTTAAAAACAATAGATCCGAGGTCAAAATAAAATCAACATCAATCATAGGTTAAAGGTCAACAGGAAGGGGGTAATACTTCATTTCAATTACTAAATTTGACCCAACAAAAACGACAACAAACAGGGCAAGCTAAATTAAACCGTTTAAAAATGACAGTTGTCAGTAAAAAGGGGGACAGGCAGGTCCCATCACTCGGGCATATTGAAATAATTCTGAAGCCCAGTATTTACCAAATATATATTTTACACTGTTATTTAACTAATGTGAAACTAACCAAACCAAAAGTCACATTTTATGTTTTGGAAAATTTATGTAACAACTTAAGTAGGTACTTTACTTACTGACGAGTTTTAAAACAAATCATATTAATAAGCTATAATTTAAAACAAATAATTTACTTGGTGATGCCGAAAACTAATCTCTGCTTTCGACTTTGCGACTTTCTGCACAGTTCTGTCATTGTTAAACTGTGGTTCTGTACTCAACCTAAATTAATAAAATTTTGGTTCCATTAGTTAGCTTTTTGTATGAAAATAGTTCGTATTCAAATGTGACATAATAAAAAGTTCTTATGCGGAATTAGTAAATTGGTGGTGTCGCCTATCCAGGACAGCGTTGCCAGACGTCCCGATTTTAGCGGGACGTCCCGATTTTTAAATCAAATTGAAATGTCCCGCGCGGGACACCCTCAGTCCCGCTTTTCGGGGATAACTCTGCCGTGCGTGTAGCGTGCTGAGAAAGCACGGCTGGGTGGCACAGACAAGTGTATTTTTATTAAAACACATTTTGTATGACTATTTTTGCTATCTATTGTTACATAAACGTAATTTACAACTCAAATAAAAAGTTAAATTGTTAAAAACTGTTAAAAATCTGATTATACACGTTTAATTGTTAAAAATCTGATTATACACGTTTTTTTACTACGTCCCGCTTTCGACGAAAAACTCCCGCTTTTTTACCTCAAAAAGTTTGAAAATCACGACTTGCAAAAAAAAATCTGACAGCGCTGTTCCAGGACTTACTTCTTAACAAAACTATGATACAGAAATGAAATGGTTTATATTTCAAAATTACCAACTATATTCGAATTGAATGTGATTTTAGTTACATTTATAAATATGTTATAATACATTTTATTATTACTTAATCTGACAAATCAGATAGGTAAGCTTTTACGACAGATTTAGCACTGGACACTGTGTTAACATTTTGTTTAATGCAGCCAGCCTCCGAATTAAGATGAGGCGAGTGCGTGCAAGTGCCGCCGCAACGACTGCCGCATCCGCCGCTGCTGCCGCAAAACACCGCGAAAGTGAAAATTCGCTAGGCACTTTCTCCCCACCTTGGGCGGCGCGGCGGGCGACCCGACCGACGACGGCGGCGTGCGGCCGCATCGGCCCGCCCCTCGCTGCACCCCCGCGCCCCCGCCCGAAGGTCAGCCCTGCAGCGGGCGGCGCGGCGGCGCGGCGACGCGCTGCGCTCTTGAAATTTCGCTTTCGTTCTCGCGGTTATTAGTCGACCGCGCGCGCTCCGGTAAACATGTGTCCCGTGTGACGCTCCCACTCCGCGCTACACGTTCGATTTCGTTGGCATGGCTCCGCGCCGGCAAGGCGCCACCGGCGAACGCGACGCGGAGGACACTCGGGGCTGCTGCGTTCCCGGCGAGTGCCTCCGGCCCCGGGACTCCGTCCGCATCGAGGACGCCGTCCGCGTACTCTGCAACAATGACACGTGCGCCGCCGGCCGGTACATGCACAGAGAGTGCTTCGAGCAATGGGAAGCCGGGGTGCTCGCTTACCTCAAATCCTGCGGCCGCGCCCGCTCCTGGTCCGAGAGGCAGCGCCACCAGAACCTGTGGACGAAGAAGGGCTACGATTTGGCTTTCAAAGCGTGCGGCTGCCGCTGCGGTCGCGGACACCTGAAGAAAGATCTCGACTGGGCCCCTCCCGGCGCTGCTGTGAGGGCAGATGATGAGAAGAAGCGGCGCAGGCGGACGAGGTCCGGGAGGACGCCGGCGGCGATCGACAGCCGTCCGAGAGCGTTCAGTCTATCCAGTTCTGGGTCCTGTTCACCTCCTTCCGCATCTTCCGAGCCCTCCACGAGCCCGACCCACGCTCCGATGCATGCCATAACGCCGGCCAAGAGAAACTCGAAACCAGAAATAATCTCTGACAGGATCAGGTAAGCTGATTTTTATTCTTATTGGAATCTTACTGACATTTGTTTGAGAACTTTAATAAATGTTTTATGCATGCAAGTTATCCTGAGAGAATGAATGGGACAGTAAAATCTGGCCGCTTTATCTTTAGCTAGTTGGATGTCTATTAAATTTTCATTGCTGCCGGCATTATTGCCGGTGTCTATTTGCATAAAATTTGCATAAATATCGGACGATCGGGCAGCCACTGACAATCGACTTGTTTACGCGCGAGTGCGGCTGCACCAGCTCCTTTGATCATCATAAAAAAAAACACTGCATTTTATAAACTGGATTTGTGGATAACAAATTATAAAATAGCAATTTAGGTTCAACGCTATTATGAATACAATAAATTCTATTTGGGGAAAATGATAATTACTTCGAAACTATGTTTACTAAAAATGATGTTAGTTCCTACGCGTCGAGAATTTTGACAATTGGCATTAGACATGTGCGGTCTTATTACAAAACCTGGTTTAAACCTGGTCTAAAATCAAGTTAGTCCTGGTCTAGGTAGGTACCTAGTACCTACGGCAATAAAAAAATCTAACATCCTTATAACAGTTAGCTTAAAAGAGAATAAATTGATTACGTTACTAGCCTAGGTAGGTAGCTAATAGAAACGTAAAACATCTTTTGCGTTTCTTTTTTATGCTTCAATAAAGTTTTATTGTTGATTTGTTTTAATAACCAACGTAATGTTTAATTATAATCGTAACCATATTGTTGTTTTTTATATCTTTATCGCTCATTCCATAGTCAATCTACCTATCCCGATTTTTGCAATTCTTATAGGTACCTAGTTGGTAGTCTATCTTTATATTTATGCCGTTTTTGTAAACATTAGGAAGGTAACCTACCTACCTATGCTCCATTGTCTGTCAGTCACCTTTAGCGTTGCTTGCTACTGCCAGTTTTGTTTACGCTTGTAATTTATGTGTTTATGTTTGTGTCATGCGTGCCGTAACTTATACCTACACGGTGTTTCGTATTTTTTTTATTTTATTTTTTTATTTATTTGGGACAAACTACAACAATACAATACACAATTCCATACAGAAAATAATACAAAACTTAATTATTGTAAGGCCAACGATTTTGTCCACGGCTTACTACCTATATAGGTATGTGGTGTTCCGAGGTTTATGAAATATTATATTATATTATATTATATCACTATTGAGCCCTAACATTACTTATAATGTTAGGGCTCAACAGCGAGCTTGAGCACAAGAAAAAAATTACAACATTACTTTATTATATTTGCCTACTTTTTGAAGATAAATGATTGATTGTCAACCGTCTAAATTTTGCTTTAGAGCATGCAAAGATATCTATATCTAAAAGACTAATAACAAATAAATAAATCAATTCGTTATCTAAAACTATTTATTAAAATGTGTTTACACGTAATGTCATTCAACCCAAAATTTTCATGTAATAGGTATCATAGTATCATCATCATGTCTATGATTTACATGAAAATTTTGGGTTGAATGACATTACGGGTAAACACAATTTAATAATTAGTTTTAGATAACGCATTGATTATTTATTGGTTATTATGAAACACCGTGTATAGGACCTACCTATACATTCTCGATTTCATTGTTAAATTATAAATTGAAAAAAAAAATAGGTAGGTATGTAGCCTATATAATTGAACAATTAAATCGAGAAAGCTCCTTAATCAAAATCTGATTTCGAACAATGTGACAATTAATGTGAATATAAATAAGAATTAGGGAATTTCGTACTATTTTGTTAGTTACTCGAGATACAGATAGGCTAACGCAATTCGACAACATACCTACCTACCTAATTGACCTGAATTCTTAATATAAAAAGATATTTTTTTTTATTTAAAACTAGCTGTGCCCGCGAACTACGTTTCGCCTTAATTTATTTTTTCCCGACATCTTCAACAAATATCGTTAATGTACACAGAAATAAATACAAAAACTTAACAAATTATATATTAAAACCTTCCTCGAGAATCACGCTATCGAGTGGTGAAAACTGCTTGAAAATCGGTGCAGTAGTTTTTGAGTTTATCGCGAACAGACAAACAGACAGACGCGGCGGGGGGACTTTATTTTATATGTAAGGTTAACAAAAATCAATAGATCTGCCAAAGTCTACCTATCGGTTTTAGGTAGGTAACTGATGTAAATTTGAAAATAACTTTTATGTCTAAAAGATACAATGGGTAGGTACCTATCAGCATATTAAAATTACCCATACTTAGGTATGTGTTTGCGTACACCTACCTCGTATCTGTAATTGGTACCTGTAATCGAAACCATCCGTTCTTAGAATTTTGGATTTATGTTTTTACTACCCGTAGAACCCCCTGAATGCACTGTTGAGGCATTTCAAAATAAACTTTATATTTATAATCACTTTCCGAATCGCAAACCTGTCATTACTTATTAATTTAATAACGGTTCATAAAAATAGCAAACGGAGACCGGATGTCAGTCGAATATAACATAATCTACAGGCGGGAACATAAATTCAAAATATTTTTGGAGCATAATTAAGTTTAATAATAATATGTTACAAACGAAGCGTGGGGTTACTGAAAGAAATATCGTTCACCAGTGTCATTACTAGAAATAGAAGGATGGCGATGTGATGTAAAAAAAATTAACGCCTCGTAATTCAAAGATAGGTAACATAGGTATTATAGGATTAAGTCATAATATTCAAGAAAGCATACCTACATCTGAAGTTTAGTAGTATTAATTAAAAAATAGTAGTTTAGTAATTTTATATATAAAAATATACACTTCTGGACACATCTATTGGCCCACCTTGCATTCTCAGTTTCGTTTAGTCCTAGCTAAAATTTTATATTAGGTCGAGCAAAAAGTTTTTATGCAATTTTGAACCTGGTACATTCATAATTATATTCAATAGTCTTTTTTTGAATTTCGAACACAGAATTTAATGAAACAAAAGACAATTTGGAGCCTGTTCGTTGATATCAAACAATCGAATACTAAGAAAACCTGATTTTATTGGTTTACTTGGATTTAATTCTTGAAAGTGTGATTTTTCTCTTTGGTTTTGCAACAAACATTACTTATTCCTAACATTAAGGTGAGGTTCTATCAATAATCTATGGATACTTCGCCTGAAGTTGCAGCCCAAGCTGTGGCACTTATCCAGGCCGGACACAGCCAAAGAAATGTGAGTGCTCAACTTAATTTAAGTCGATCTGCGGTCCGAAATGTTTATCGGAGGTACCTAGAGACTGGCGGCTTTGTTCGTCGCCAAGGAAGGCCACGATCTCGGGTCACAACTGAAAGGCAGGATCGATTCATCGTGACGACCAGCTTGAGAAATCGTCACCTTACCTCCATTGAGATACAAAACCAACTTCGCGACTTCCACGGAGTATCTGTGAGCGCTCGAACTGTTCGGAGAAGGTTAAAAGAACGCGATATGGTACCACACAAGCCAGCTAATGGCCCCAAACTTGAAACTAACGCGAGCCCACCGAACAGCGCGTCTTCATTTCTCGCGCACTCATTTAAATTGGACTCAGCAGCATTGGAGCTGTGTACTCTTTTCTGATGAGTGTAAAATTGCGTTACATGGCAATGATGGAAGGAAGAAGGTCTACCGACGTAAGGGAGAGCGTTTTGCACAATACTGCTTTGAAGAGAGGGTTGCTTATGGCGGTGGCTCATGGACTGTCTGGGGCGGTATATCCGCGAGCGTCAAAACTCAACTTGAGGTTGTTACGGGACCACGGCTGCCAACATTAAATGCTGAAAGGTACATTCGTGAGTGCTTAGAACCTCACGTGATGCCATACGTGGACCATGTGGGCCCAAATTTCCTTTTTATGCATGATAATGCAAGAGCCCATACGGCCGGCATCGTCAGGGAATATCTTCGGGATGTGAACATCATAGTTATGGACTGGCCAGCCAGAAGCCCAGACATGAACCCGATTGAGCACATGTGGGACGAGCTAAAAAGACGTGTTAGGGCTCGTCAGCCAGTTGCCCAGACGATGCAGGAGTTGAAAACTGCCATAGAAGAGGAATGGGAGATGATCCATCAAAATTTCATAGAGCGGTAGATAAACTCTATGCCTAATCGTATGAGAGCTGTTGTAGATGCCAATGGAGGCAACACGCGTTATTAAATTAAACCTTTATTTGATAAAACATGTTTTTTATTCAAAAATCAACTGCCTTCATCAAGGCGCATACCCGACTTGTTAGGCGTAGCTCCATGTCGTGTGGTATTCTGAATTCAAATTTAAAACAATACGATCGAAAAAGATAGTAATATGTATCAGGTTTAAAACTGCATCAATAGTTTTTGTTCAATCTAGCAATCATATTTAGGTAGGGGCCATCGAAACCTAAACTCTAAGGTGGGCCAATAGATGTGTCCAGAAGTGTATATATAAATTATTCTATAAACAATAACTTTTGCAATAGGGAAGTAGATATTTTTTATGTCCGACATGTAGGTACACTATACGTTATTTCAAAAATATTTGTCACCAATTTCTTCTTTTTTACACAAACAAAAAATTTTGACATAATATATTGATTTGAAATGTTGCATGACTTCGTAAGTAGTCTTAATACTTCGAGTAACGAAGGCTTAACTCTAGGATTTGTCTTGACGATTTAAATCTCTGTCTTGATATGGCTGCGCGAATTTGCTGTGGAGTCCATGAGAATATTTTATGATATCCTAAACAGCGTTTTACCATCTTTTAAAATCGCGACCCTTTTTGAAAAATTCTAGCGACTCCCTTGGGGCATTGGCAGACAAAGTTATAATAAACAACCCCATCTTTCTCACTGAAATTGTGTTTTGAATATAGTGTAGAACCGTGACTTTGTCTTCTGCCGACGACGCCCTGAGTAAGGCTTCGCGACCCCCCTAAGTGTCGCGACCCACAGATTAAAAAACACTGATCTAAAAAATAACGGAGATCCGATATTTTCTAATTCTTATTCAACTACTACAAATTATTGCATCAGTTTGCCAACATAACATGGATAACTCAATACAATAACCTAATTTGGTCAACTTTAAAGTTGTATGCGATCAAGATGCTTAAGATCAACATTTGAAAAAGAAATAAATAAACACACCTCGTACCTATACTATTTGAACTTGCGTTTAACATACGTTGATACTTTAACAGTGACTAAAGTTTTCCTTGGCTTAACAAAAAAAAAAACAATTACCAAAGTAACTAATTGACATTTCATTCGGGTTGGATAAATCGTCGCTGACTGAATTGGTCATGGCGTCAACGCGGTATGTTGAAGACGCAGGTTCGAATCTTGCTTAAGGTGATTTTTTATTTTATTTTTTTATTTATTTAGTAACTAATTTTAAAGAAAATGCAGTCACAAATATGAGACTTGTCTTACATCAGGCGATCTCGTAGCATACGTTATACAACATCAAGACAGGTGTACAAAACCCCAATTGCACCATTGCAGCTGACGTCCATTTCCGCGGAAAGCGACGCTTCACGTTGCAATTTTAGCCCGAAAACAACGGACACCGCAGTTTTTGCGTTAGCGTAATTCGAAAACGTGCGGCCTGGGGTAATGGCGCAGCCCCAAAAGTGCAGTTTCGCCGGTTCCATACATTAACCGCGGCTCGATGCGCAGCTGGTTTCCGTTTCCCGTCAAAAAACGGCGCATTTTCAAAATTACCACAATCGCCTTTCGAACAACCCCCACAAAGAATTGCAACTCTTCCTGTGCCCCAAATAGCCGTGGGAATGCAAAATTGTTAACTTAAAGGTTTCCAGTATTGTTACACCAAACAAGATTGAGCGTTACTAAAACAAATTTCGTATTTTTGTATAAGTTGTTATTTTAAGGGGTTAAAAGTGTTTTGTAACTAGGTGTTTAAGAGTTTTGTCAGGTGTGCTGCTCGGCGTGTCGTCGTCTGATAATGGTGAGGATCCGGCGGTGATGGCCGTGCTCGCTTAAGGCATGGTAATAGTATATGATATACCCAAGGCGTATGTGAGGGAGCATCGTTGGATTTTTAGTCGGTAAGCCGTAGTCGCTAGGATAACCTCGGGGTTACCATCTGACAGGCGTTCGCCGCATTTGACAAGCATTTTACGGTTTAGACAGGCGTGCCGCCGGCGCTACGCTGGGACAGGCATTTCTGAACTTCGCGGGTCTCAATAGCTCAAATACATTGGTGTAGGTAACTGGGGGGCTTGGGATCCGATCCTCAAATACATATTCCAATCATGAGACAGGCATTTTTCCGAAAAATCAGGCGTTTTGTGCATCCTCAACAGGCATCCTCCTTGACATGGATGGTAACCCTCTTGCATTTCCCCAAACCGTTGAATGCACACATAACACATGTCCATGCCCCAAACCGTTTGGGCCAAACGCGAGGTATGCGACACGCATTTCCTAAGGTAAAAATTCAACAAAGTATTATAAGGACCGGTTGTATGTACCAATTTTACGTTATATGTACAATTTCGCAAAATTTGATTTATACATCACTTTATACAGTGTAGCAAAAACCCCGTGAACTCTTGAAGGAGCGTATATGTTTACTTATACAAACCAAAAAAGAAGTGACAATTGAAAAAAAAGCAATTATTGACCAAATAATGTCCACTATTAGATTGCTTTTAAAATTGATACATTTGTAAAAATAAATGTATATAACATCAGTGTTTACGTTACTTTTAAAATATTAGGGTCTCATTATAAAACCTGGTCTAACTAAAGGTTAATCTTGGTTTAAACTTATTTCTTGGTTAATCTTGGTTTAACTTGATAGAGACAGCGTCAACTTAGTCCAGGTTTAAATCAGAACTAAGTTTAGACCATGTTTTGTAATAAGACGGATAATGATTTTTTTTTATTGAAGAGTTTTAAGAAATTCATACATAGAAACGATCGTATAGGTATCGATTCTGAGCATTCGTGCTGTTTTCGATTGTGACGTTAAAGCAAACTTAAAAGTTTTGTAAAATATATAAAAAAAGAGTCGACGAGGATGGGATTCGAACCCACGCGTGCAGAGCACATTGGATTAGCAGTCCAACGCCTTAACCTCTCGGCCACCTCGTCATGTAAGCAAGCAGCTAATTAAATAAGTTAATCGTATTTATTATTGCCTACTTAACAATATGGCGTGTGCTTGGCGTGTGACTTCATTTTGCGTGGATATTTTGAATATTTATTGTGATTGTTCTTTAACTTACGTTTTTTCAGTTACGATCTTATTAATGCCAAATAAATAGGAGGGGCAACGAATAACGGTTTATATTTTCTGCAAAACACAAACAAAAAGCTTTTTGCATTTCAAGATTGAAACAACAGTGCAAATAAGAATTGACCTTACATTTTATAAGAAGTGTTTTTCATTGTCAAATGACTTAACGCGTATTTTGAAATTTCCCTTATTTTAATTCCAAATATTATCAGATTAGCTTTATACCTACATAACGTCTTAAACGTCAAAAGTACGAAATAAATCGTGTTACTAGTGGAACAACCCATTCTGTTAATGTAAGTACATTATACACGGTGTTTCATAATAACCAATAAATAATCAATGCGTTATCTAAAACTAATTATTAAATTATGTTTACCCGTAATGTCATTCAACCCAAAATTTTCATGTAATCATAGACATGATGATGATACTATGATATACATGAAAATTTTGGGTTGAATGACATTACGTGTGAACACATTTTAATAATTAGTTTTAGATAACGCATTGATTATTTATTGGTTATTATGAAACACCGTGTATGTATTGTGATGTATTAATCACTTTTTGCAAAATTGTAAAACGTAAGACATGGCACAGCCTTCCGTTAAAATACTCTGTTTGAATGATTAAAAAATCTAAAACAAAACCGATATTTTAACAAATTACTTGGATCAAGTCCTGAATCATTATCATATCATTAAATGTATCTCAGTCGCCCTTCATTAATGAACCGAGCAGTACTAACGATTTTGATAAAAAAAGTAATCTATGCTATTCTAGAGACAACCTTTGCGCGTTGCCGATTTAAGCTAATAGAAATTCCAATCAAAGCTAGAGGAAATACACGAAGTCATCACTAGGTCTGCGAGGTTCCGGGATTACGGCACTGCCCTCACAATCCAGGTAAGCCCATTAAACAAGATTTACATAAAACAATAACACAACACATACAGAGAAAAATCAATGTTTGTATTGTACACATACATCAATTCGCAAGAGTCCCCAACGTAACGCAAGTCAACATTATGCAAGCTTTATTGCTAGATACTCGTTCTTTATTTTGTTGCTATAGAATATTTGTGTGTATATGTAAATTAATGTGTTTTTGCTTAGGTTCTGCAGTTTTATATGTACCTGATATCATATCACAGTTATTTCATCAGTCATCGCGTTAATTTCACACGGCGAAAAATAAAGTGAGAATAATATATTTACGGCCAATCATCCAATCCACGTCGTGGTGTTGTTATGGCCGCGAAACTACAGTAAATAACAATATTAGTCCGATTATGAAATAACTAATCCTTTTTTCAAATCACGGTCATGATAATCATCATCACAGCTCATATACGTCCCCACCGAGGGGCTCGAGCCTACCCTATGTTAGGGCCTTAGTCAACCACGCTGATCCGGTCGACTTCATTTACACCTTTGAATTTCTTCGCAGATGCATGCAGGTTGGTTGCCTTACGATGTTTTCCTTCACTGTAGGAGTGTCGGCAAATGTACATATGAAATTCGAAAATCGGCAGGATCGAACCGCGGACCTCCCGATTAGAGGCCAGTGCCGTGTCCACAGCCCACCGACGCTCTCATGATCATCATCATCATCATCATATCAGCCAATAGACGCCCACTGTTGGACATAGGCCTCCCCCAAGGATCTCCATACCGATCGGTCCTGCACCTCCCGCATCCAGCGGCTTCCCGCGACCTTCACCAGATCGTCGGTCCACCTTGTAGGGGGCCTACCAACACTGCGTCTCCCGGTACGCGGCCGCCACTCGAGGACCTTTCCGCCCCAACGGCCGTCAGTCCTACGAGCGATGTGTCCTGCCCACTGCCACTTAAGGTTTGCAGTTCTTTGGGCTATGTCGGTCTGATGATCGATATAGATTTTTCACTTTTATCGACCAAAAATATCCATACTGCGCCTATCCGATCCCACATTCGAGGCTAAATGCTGTAAGGATCCCGTACATCCCGATACGAAATAAATAACAAATAAAGAAAAAAGACGATAGTAATTACTAAAAATTTTTTCAAGCAATATAAATAGTATATAGATAGTAGATATAAAAGTGCAGCAAACAACATTTATCGTTATATTTGGTTAAAACTGTGTAAAAGATAGTGTGTAGTTCGAAGAAAAGTCAAGCAGATTATCTGAATACTTATCAGACGAGCTTTAGATAAGTCATACCGTCTGTCAAACGAGTGTTTTATTGATACATAACATTGAATTATTCCTTGATATTTATGATATAGATCTTACAAATATATACTATATTTACTAAAGTAAATAACTGCAATAAAATAGTCAACAAAAGAGATATCTGATAAACTCGAGATGTAACCAAATTTACTTAACTTAGTATTTTGCGAGCTCACATTATAACCAGCAAATAAACTCATTTTCTACTTTGTGCAATCGTTTACAAACAAGCATTTACCGATAATTCCAATAATAGGAAGAATTATATAACAAAACTCTGATTGAATCAGATGTACGTGACTAAAACGATAATAAACCTACCTCAACAGAAATTGCAGAAGCAATAAATTATTAAACAAAACTATTATGGAATGTTCCTACTTACATTGTATCAATAGCGTGTTTATATGAACGTGCATTAAATTAGAGCATTAGTAAAATCGTCAGTGGATAATTTTTTAATCTAAATGTTTTAGATTAATGCGTCAATAGGCGAACGAGAAAGTTGAATTCGTATGATTTTTTACTGTTGTAATCTAATTGTAATCTTGTGAAATGCTGAAATAATTTTATTTCAGTACTGTAGTTATTATTAACACATTTTTCAGCAAATTGACTTTATTGGCGATTGTCTATTAATTCCATTAATTCTAGTATTCTTACTGCTGATTTACCTTGCAAAATGTTTTAGAATTGTTACAATCTTTCTGCTTAGCAACAGAATGCTGCTCCACATTGGTGAAGTGACTTCCAAGCATTATTCTGATGCCTTTAATAAGTAGTAATATGTAGGTGTGGCGTTTGAAAATGCCAGACGTATGAATCGTGGGCGAAGATTGGATGACACACGATCTCTTCGTTAGACTATAAAAACTGAATATTTCTCTACTATATTTTTTAACAAAATTATATTGTTATTTTCAGCGGAACAACATTTTGATTGTAATTTTTAAGCTCTAGCTTAATTAGAACATATTACTGTCTTGATAGCATTTGAATAGATGAAGAATTGCGAAATAGTTGAATAAACCATCAAGTTTATTTAGTAGGATGTGTGCTTAGATCTTATCTCCTGATTAATTTGATATGTCGTAACTCTTAGAATCGATCCAAATTCAAGTAATGAGGCCATTTGTGTGCGCTTAGGCTCTATTGTGACGTGACGCGCCATTTTGTCTCAGAGTGCTTTGTTAAATACATTTCTTGTTATTATTGGTATGTTAATATTGTGATTAAAATGTTTAATATGACCTCCAAAATAAGAACCTATACTTATAACATTTTGTCATATTAAATTTGGTACTAATGTATTCTTTGTTTTATATCTTAACATAACCTTTACATAAAATATGGCAGCTCCTAAATATCAATGTGTTAACAAAGTTAGCAAAGGAAATTACTATTTGAAATAAGGCTATTTGCATTCCATAGCCACGACGTAGCGTCGTTCGCTCATTGTGTTCAGACACATTACCCGATCCGCTATGAATGCACAAATGAGCTTATAAAAATACCTAGTGGCACTAGTGGTGTTTGACCGGCATTGCTTGATACTAACTTGTTACATATATGCGTTATGGCATTCTAAGTCTACGATTAAAGCATAAAAAATCAATTGTACCTGCCAAATATCTATCAATAATATAATAAAAATTATTATCGTACACTCTATAAAATATAACGATTTACGAAATTCTAAGCAACGCAATGGGTATTACCAATATTTAAATAATAATTTATTTCAAAAACCAAAATTTAAAAATTCAATTATTCTTAAATTACCTAAGCTTTAATTAAACAATATTTGAACATTACAACAATTTTGGTCTACACTGCTGTATCTCCCACGATAATTATTTCGATAATTCGAATGTCCAAAAATACTTATCGTCCAAAAACACATAACCGCCACAGAACCTTATTGCCTCGTACAACCGGTTCTCTTAATGCGTGGGCGTGTCTTATTCTTTTTATCCGCGCCTTTTATAAGCTTACAAAAAATATTTAAAGATATACCTTAAAATACCTAATCTAACAACCGAAGCGTCCTACTAACACTTGAACTTGTGATTAATGTACGGGAATCTGTTTCATCACTAATAGTTTTTGTTGTGTCACAAAAAGCAGTCTGATCACGTTCAAATTGACCTTGAGACAAGCCCACCGTGCCGACACGAGTATCATGTTTTCTTAAGGCCCGGCTCAACGAGAATGTTCAACGGATACAGATTCCATTGTGTCTATTTCGTGCAATCCATTTCGTTTTGCTCTGTGGTAAGATGAAATCACATGTGCTTTTAAATCTTCGTTGAAGTATTTATAAATTCTTATCTGTAGGTCCGGTCAATTTGCTTATCTCAAATCAAACACTTTGTGTTTGTGGTCTTAATATCAGTGCATACAAACTGGGTGAGTTAGATGTATATTTAAATTTTAAGGCTTAGGTTGAATATTTCAAATACTTAAAAGTAAACTGATTTGAACAGTCAGACCCTTAAATAGACCGAGGCGCGACCACAGTGAGTCAGATGGCAGTGGCGCGTGAAGCAAACTCGGATCAGAGGGGAAGCCGCTAAGAATAATATGATTCTTTTCTTATAAGCATTATGCTTGAATGTATGTCCAATACTATTAGCCATTCATATAACGTGGCGTGATTTCCAGTCCTTGATATAGTCATAAACATCACAGCTTCAACTGCTGCGTAATACTCATTTATGACAAAACGCTTTTCTGCATAAAATGAACCTACTTAGCACGACATTGAATACACAATCTTTTTAGAGATCACGAATGTTATGTTCAGATGTATGACGAAGTTATTGTCTTTTTCATTATATAACTGGAGAGAAAGTTGATTTTAATTCTATGTTGTTATTATGAAGTAAGTACCTATATAAATAAATTTATTGAAGAATAAGCGTTGCGAAATTATTTAGGGGACTGCATCTGTAATTAAATCTTTCTGATCAGTAAGCCTTTAGTTTTGTGATTATTTCATAATGCACAGAAGTATGTAAAGTATGTGTGATATAAGTAAGCCCCTTGATCTCTCCTGCCAACTCGCGTTAGGCATGGCGGTAGACCCAAACCCCTCCTCATGCCTTATATATACCCAGCAGTGAGGGAATTATGGCTATCCTAGCCATAATTCCCCCACTGCCGATAGTGATATAAGTAAAATCGAGACAAACATTAACTATCATTATTGTCTGATGTCTGTCTGAGTTTTCCGCCAGTATGAGACATGATTTCCGTTCCCATGCCGTCGGCAGTGGTCGGCACGGCTCGTTAACGCCGTTTTTAGGGCGTGATCGGCGCAACGGCGCATGCCTGCATAAATTGCATCCAAACAGACCCTTCAAAACCCTTTCGGGCAACACCTACACAAAACATTCCAGCCGTGCATCCATTGTCATCGACCTTGTCGAATTCATCCAACACCTAACAATTTTACTATCCATCCGAAACCTGGTTCTCTTGAAACAATGAATCGTTTTTACATTTGCAACGCGTAAATAGCTATATTTCGGCATTTAACTTGCAAATTTACATGATTATACGTAGAAAAGACCTGCTAAGTTGTATTTATGTGTTCATTGTGTGGTACGCTAGTGTGGGCTTCATTGTTTGGTTTTCTGTGCGGCACAAAATTACACAGTCCCCCTGTATTTGCTCCTTCAGTCAATTTGATTAACTTGCTTTGATGATTACCCTATTTTTTGCGATTGGCATTGCATACATATATTTTTGCAACAGTTTTATCTTTAATGCTTTCGCATTCGTAATGGCTTTGAATTTTTCCACAAATATAATCACTTCAGAAAGTTTTCGATATTAAATTCAATATTTTATCGTTACCGACGTACATGGTCAGCATTGCATTTAAGTTCATTACGCAGTCGGGTGGCGGTGCTGCGACAATTCAGAGCGGACTATGCATAATTTTGCCATTAATTCTCGAAATGACTCTTGGAAGTTCTGCGTTCGCCAGACGTTGCTGACCAACAATATAGTCTGCATTTGTCAGCTTTACTGCAAGCTTAAGAGCTTTTATTACCGAACCTGAACTTATTAGTCTTGTGTTTGTAACTATATAACTATTATCAGTATTATTATATAAGCCTTTATTACCGAAACTGACTTTATTATTCTTGTATTTGTAACTAGATTAGGCTTACTTAGTTAACGCTTTGGTTAATACAATTGAACCTACAGAGTAAATGAACCAAGAAACATTTCCACAAACTTAGAATGCAGCGGCGAGAGAAAGTTCCGATAGGTTCAGGGACGAGTCGCTGCTATTTACGTCGCGCGGCGGGCGATCGTCAATGCAATTAAATTTGTAAGCGAAGCTTTATGTTTCAAGCTAAATATAATCCGGGGGAGCGGCGTTGCCGTGTCGACAATCACTTTCGTTCCTTGTACACTTTTCATTATTGAGTATTTGCATGCGATTCTTTCAGAAGCGGAAGTAGAAGCAGAAGAAGTCATCATATTTTTGATTACAATAACCTGAACCTCTCTGTAAATGCTACAGAAAATGAAAATATAAGAAATTCTTAAAAATTATTTGTGCTTACAGTGCAAATGCGGCAAGAGATTGATCCTCATTAAATAAGGAATGTGAACGCAGTGAGCCAATCGCTGTCCGTAACAAAAGTTCAATAGTTCAACGAGGATTGAGTATGACTACACACCTCTTGTGAATTGTCCGTTTTCGTAAGGTCACACATAAATTACTATAGGATAATTAAAATAGTGTCTATATAGATACGTCTATTTTAAATGGAGCCTTGCTTATTTCTCGACTTGAATTATCCCCAGGGGCTTGTTTGTCGGGCAATATTTCATCAGTTGAGCTTACTTTATGAAATTGTGCTGCCTTTAGACTTACAACGAAATACTGCGATGCTGTTATATTACTATTATTATTTTTTCAATTATTATTTTGAAGAGTAGCTTACGTATTATTAAACGTCGTTTCATGTATGATATATTTCTCAGGAATTAATGTTTTTGGTGATTAGTATATAGTACATAGGTTGAGTAGGTTGAATACTGATTGAGAAGCTCCTTTGATTGGTAATTGCTAGGCCAATAAAATATCAACTACAAATTGTGCAGTCAGTGGTGAGTTGTAAGTTGTAACTGACATGTGTGCCAAATTTGTCACCGCGTTAATATTTCTCAACTCAACCCGACGAACTGTGTGAATGTTGATAGCGACAGAATTGTTGATTTTTGCATTTAAAGTGTATATAAAAAAGTTTTCCTGTAATGTTATAACAGTCGTCATAACAGATTTGTATAGGTAAATTTTTAGATGAGTAATGTAATTTTTCACCTCGAGGTATTTGAGTGAAAAATTACATGATTCAAACTTGGAAGATATTTTTTAAAGAAAAAACGTTGTAAAATAAGGATGTTTGCAGATGGCGTTGGCACGCCGAAAAAAATACAATAAAATAACCGATTTTGTTTGAACCGGTAAACTTCTGAAGTTTCATCGGTTTTTTAACGTCGCAGCAAACCTAACGCTGAGCGCGCTGATATTGCTTCAATTGCGTAAAAACTCAAATCACCGGAGTATTTGTGTCGAGCTGGAATGTCGTAAAATGTTATTTATAGTTTTGCACTTACCATCCTCAATAACAACTTTGTTGTATGTATGTACTTCTGTATTTACGGTATCTGCGATTGCGTTACGTTAGTCACATGTAAACATTTGAGGTCGTATCATTGTATGCATTTGTTTCCTGCCATAAAGAACCTTTTATATTGGTAATAATTTTCACACATCAAAAGGACAATGAGTATAATACTTGATAGGTGCTTCATCTATTTAATGAGCAAATAAGTACTTTTTTCGCATCAGATGTACTGTTCTATGGACATTGTGGTATGTTGTACAACATTATCGCTTTATATCTGAATTTCTATAATTAAAATGCAGGTTTTTGGTTTGTCGTTGGTACTTGGGGTAATGTGGTGTTTTCGTCCCAATCGTAAGCATTATCTATTTTTTTTTGTTTCCAGCTTTTATATTACCTACCCTACCTACAAACATTTACAAAATGATTATTTTTCTATACATCTACAAAATGTTTATACAGAAAATCGTATGTTGAATTTTTACGTAATGCAATTTCACAAGGTGTTCCTGCAAAAAAAAATCCAGTTAACGCGGCCGTACCGGTTCTGGTTACATAATGTTTCCCACACTGATTTAAATACATTCAACGCGTATCAGGTCACATCAATAATAATTCGTATGACAATGGACTAAAGTGGTTTTTTAAAGTAATGTGTAAAAGTATATTAAGAAAGAGGCTTATGAATGATGGATCCATTTGGGTATAACTGTTCATTTCAATACCTCTTCTTGATTTTTGTACGATACATGTAACGATTATGAAGAAATGCTGGCATTAAAAAATGTAAAGGGGTTGTAGCAGCAGCTATAATCATAGTTAATTTCATACGCAAGCCATTACAGTTATCTAGAACTGAATAAAATAAATACAACGTTGTATCGGTGGTGCGAGAATTTCTTGTTGTAATGTGCCCAGCGTCCTAAAAATAGTCCGTGGCTAGTTTTATCTGGAATGCGTATGAAATTATAGCAAACAATTTAACGTAGGATGAAACTTCCTTATGGTCTCTTCTTTGATGCGGACTTGTGACACTTAACATGTGCATCCGTATCTCGCCGAAGTCCGCACTTAAGTGTTAATTCGTAAGTGGGAACATAGCTTGGAACTGTTTACTAGGTGTGAACTGCACGCAGTACTATACGTATTTAACAAATACATAGAATAGAATAGTATATTTATTTATTTTCAATATCTTTACATCTTTACATTTGTTTTCTTTTTTCATTACTTCTGCCAAACTGCAAAACAGGTTGTTGACAGATCTTAGCTCCGCTTTGATGCTATTAAAGAAAGACATACAAACTAGCATTTTCTTTTTTGTTGTAAAATATTGTGCTTTACTTCCACACGTGCATCGAACGACGTTTTTAATACATTTGCAAAAAAAATAAATCAACGAAAGGGCATCAATGAAAAACAGTTTAATCTTTGGACAAGTAATAATTAACATTACGGTTTCGGATACGGATAAAGAAAGCCTCTTGAAATCTGAAAATAGGTAATACAAACTAGAACTCAAGCTTGAAAACTTTATTAACAAAATACTTGCAGTTTATATTCGTATCACTCAGGAGAACGAATGATTTGACCTGACAGGATGACTGTTTATAAAGGAAGACGTTCATCTTCTATTTTAGACCTTAAGAGTAACGCTTCAAGCACTCTTGTTGTCTATCACTCGGCCAGTACCACACACTGTTGTGAACTAAATGTTTCTGACATTTGATGATTCAATTGAGCATCGCAGCGATTACACATAGTTAATTCTTCGGTAGTTGAACTGTTTGTATAATGGGATCCGAAACTTGATTTTGCTTTCGACGCTTTATTTTTTGTATTAATTTCGATGAAATTGGTAAACAGCCTACTAGGCCGTTTAGTAATTACTTAATGAAAAGCCCTCGATCCCGTGTGCAGTAAGCTCCTTGTCAAGCTATACTGATTGACCTCTTTGGACCGTTCTTATGTCGCTCGTAATAGTGGCGGTTTTCGTAGTGTAAATGTAAAGCTTGAATGGGAGCTTAACGTACTTTTATTAAATGATCCATAAGCAATCCATAAAAAGAGCAAAGTCAAAGTCCCTGCAGCGGCGGACTTAGAACATACTGTGCAAGTACCTAAATATCGTAATATACAACTAAAGGAGTTAATCGCAGTTATACCATTGCAAAGAGATGAAAAACCCATAACAAATATAAGCCGAAACCTATACCCAGCAGTAAGACATGGGTTGAAGTGGATCGCCAATAGTAAACAAATTCGATGATTCTACAAAGAAAATATGTTCGCCGGCTATAAGACAGTGTTTGTATGTACGTATACGTTGCACTTACAAAATGCCAAACATGTTTAAAAAATTTATTTCAGTCAAATGGATTTGACACTATCACTATACAATAACCGATAAGTGAATTCGTAATGTATGTTATCAACCAGTGAATGATATGCTTTATTCCTGGTGCAAATAATTCAGCAACTTTAAAAAATGCTCGTTTACTCTTTTGTGAATAATAAAACCGACATTTTGAAACCGGTTTTTCGTCGTCAAGAAAGTGTTCGGTTTCACAGTTTAACTATTTATTTGTATTGTTACCGGATAAAAATAGCGGCACTCAAAAGCAAACTAGCTTATGTCGTTGTTATTGATTTTAAATAACCGAGTTGATACTAAACCAGTTTTATTTTGTCGAGAAACCAGAGAGAACTGGTTCGGTTTTCGAAAACACATAAAATTCTTTGTCTCAAGAAACTTTTAGAATATCAGACAAAGGCGTCTACGTTTGCTTTTAAAACGCGAAGAAAAAGGTGTTTAGCCACACCACATAGAATTTGTTGTGCGTAAAGGACTTTTGAATGCTCTGCAAATGGTTTGTTGCATGTTGCTCTGCTTGTCGATATGTGTTAATTTTTTTCAATAATTTTAATATTCAATTTGAACAAAGTCAATAACATCTTTGCAATAAATTATTGTTGTTAACAAAAAATATTTTCTTTTGGATCTCATCTTTACTTTGATATTTTAATTGTTCCTTCAAATGAATGTTTTCCTTTGAGAAAAATATTGGAACTAAATACCAAGACACAGATAATACCTAATACTAAGATAAATAATATTAGCCCATCGTATTTCTTGTAATTTATTACATGATTCGATGTTTTTTTTTTGTAAACTTTTAAGCATTTCTATGTTGTTGATTAGAAAAAAATAGTTTGTGTAAAGGTGGACCGCTCCTCCTAAATAATAGCACGTTACGCTCCATCAAGTGATCCGAGGGCCAATTCAACTAGTGAAATGTGATATCTGAATTGAAACTACACTAAACAGTGTAGTTTTACTGTTTTCGACCAATCGCATCGCATAGATTGTCTTTTAAATGTGCGATGACGTGATAATGCGGCGGTTTGATTGGTCGAACGCAACGGTTCGCTTGCGGTTCATTTTGTGGAATGGGCCTCTCATCGTCCATTTTACATACAATGCGTCTAGCCTGGAGTCATTCGCCACGCCCCCGCTTACCAAGCTGATTGTCTAATTATTTTTATTACCCGTTTGTTTGGGGCCCGTACATCTCGCAACCAATTTTCCAATTTGTTGTTGAAATGAATGGTCCACGAGCGAGTGTTTCAATTTGTCCAAATAAACGGTAATGACTAATCCGAAACCTAACTAGAAGCAATTGATTTCTTGTCTGTCATCACAAACCGATCATTGCGGTTTGTGCTGATACTAGTTAATGCTAGGATGTGCAGTGATCAAAGTGCCAATTTTTTGAAATAATTTTCAAAGCGAAGAAGTCTTTTTATTTATGACTAAAATTCATTATAAAAATGAAGTGGATTTCAGAACTTTTATAGTTATTGATATAAGGAAATTATTTATTTATTATTCTTGAGTACATTGGTGTACAAGGCGGACTTAATGCCAAAGGCATTTTCTGCCAGTCGACCTTTCTGTGAATCTGAAAAAGATGGGGTAGATGTAAAAAAAGAATATGACTACTAAATTGATGAACAGTATTTCTTAGTGTGTATTAAATTAGTGTAATATGTTTCATGAAACGAATTATGTTAAGGAACAATGTGTTTAATTAATTTGAATGTTTGTCTGTACACATAACGTTATCTAAAGTATTTTAAATTATTTTCTTCTTAATATGCATTAAAAATATTTTTTTGGCATTGTCTTTGAATTGAGTTGTTTTGATAGCGTTCTAAGAATCTTGGTATTAAATGTTGTTTAAAAAAAATATAAGCGTTGAAAAATTTAAGGCAATTACTTTTATCAAAATATTCTGAATTAGAATCAATTAAATTCTAGATTAATGTACAAAAACTTTTCCAAACTAACCGTGTCTTTAATGTACCGATTATTACCGGTTCTCTTCATATACCGGTATCCAATCGGTACATCATAAATAGACTATGAATACGAGCTGCAAAAAGTGAACTGTCACTCGATCACACACATGACACAACATTAATCCCTGACAGGATATCGAATGAGAACCGAGCTTGTTTATCGGTTTGACTAAAAATCGTGAGTGAAATAGCCGGCCCGATTAGGTAACCGAATTTAGTGGGCCCCATTGTTCGAGGCCAAGGTCTTAGTTGTTTACATCAACGATGATGCATTATTTAAAAGGCAACCGGCGTAGTACAGCCGTCTCGCTCTAATGATATAATTCGTTCGGCATGTCTTTAACTCTTCATGGCGCACGCGCAGCGACAATCTAAAGTTTAAGATTTACTGGAAAGCCGTTAAACATAATCAAATTAATTGAAACTTGTACGATATTTTATGTGTCATTGATTGATTAACTAATTTTTTTATTGATAAGTACCTATTAATAGTGTAAATATTTTCACTTCAATAACTGGCCGTAAAATAATTGGTATATAAGTAAAAAATGTCTATTAAAGAAATTGTAGACTTACTACGTTCTGAAACGATATTTTTTATTAAAAAGTTGCATTATAATTATTGTAATTTCGCATTAGAATTCATTTAGCACGGAAGTTATACGAGACGCTCTTAGTAATCCCTAACAAGTTTCCGTGTAACATTTTCCGCTTTATAAAAATCCTTGTATTATTTAGTACAAAAAAAATGTAAATCATCAAGCTAAACACCGCCAAGAAATCCGAGGTATTTGTTATATTTAAAACCCTGTTTCTTGCATAACAATCGCCTTTGCAATCATCTGCCAGTTACAAAAAATCTTTAACTATATCAATCCTGACGCAAATTAATGCTTTGGCGTTTCGCTGTCGACCTTGTAACTCGTAAAACAACTATTGTTTAAAAAGGCCACAGACCACAATATAATGTATTGTAAAATGAGATTACGATCGAGTGTTGTAACATGTTAATTATGTGTCTATAAATTTAAATAAACACAACGTTTTGATAATTAAATTATCGTGCAGCCGCAACACCACCCACGTCCGTCGAACTTCGGAGACAGAAGATGTTTGTTTGCAGGATACATTCGTATGATGGCGCTAAATGCGCTAAGTTGCATACGCGCATAATGTTCGTTAAAAATCTAATAATTACAATGATACGTTTAACATAACTCGAAATGTTATCAGATACAATAATGATGCTTGTTTAATATTTCTGCGAATGTGGGTAAATCGTATGTTCTGCCCAAGACGATATTTTTTTCTTATTGATTTTATTCATTATTCTATTTATTTTTAAAGAAAATTCAAAGTTCTATATAAAAATATTGTATGGTTTCCATTTTACAAAATTACCTGACGCTCCTACGATGAAGGAAAACATCGTGAGGAAACCTGCATTCACCTGCGAAGTAATTCAAAGGTGTATGTGAAATTGTGAAGTCAACCAATCCGCAAAACTGGAAACCTCATCGAAATTAAGCCAAATTAAAGATCACAACATATCGTGTAATATACCTAATAAATATATATACACACCTGTAAATAGATTTCATTAGAAACAAAAAGGCGAAGTGGCGTGAAAAAGGCGATAAAAGTCGAAGTGTTCTTTATGATGGAGCTACCCCAGCCACAGAATAAGACGAGGTTTTATATCTGTCGGGAGATGATATAAATGTTAACATACGTCATAAAGATTGTGTGACAATTAATACATTCGATAAGCTTATTAAACCGTTATAAAGTAAATCAATTGAAATACATGCTGAACTATTAATATCATCTGAATCCGATATCAATAAGAATAACAATCAAAACAACTTTATTCTTCATTCGATGGCGAATGGTACCCATTGTACGTATGACATTGAAGCTGATTATCACAAAATCAAAATAAACACAAGAAGTGAATAACAAACGCCAAATATTGAATCTCATTTACATATTGTATGATAAAATCAAACTATAGCTATTACTAATCCCACATTACATAATAATTAGTAACTTCGTTTGGAATAAGCTTGTGGCAATCTTTCCATTATTTGAATCTTTTAAATTACTCGTTTTAATCACAAATTAATTAATAACAGTGTTATCAAAATAAAAACAAATGATGCGTCCAACCATCAATATTTTATTGATGCTTGTAGAATTAAAGGAAGGAAAAAGCCTAATCTTTGCCAATCTGTCATGGCTGCGGATATAATGTGTTTATAGTTGACTCATTACACGTCCACGGGCATGTCTCGCTTACAAACGCAGGTGCTAATTATGTAAGCAGCCGCAAGAAATTTTTCGAGGCACGTTCGCAACGAGCGCGGTGGTGCTAGAGGCGTCAAAGGCACCTTGATGTGCCTTTGTTTTTATGCGGCCGTTTCCTTTGCGGTGTACGCCACATGCGTTAATTGTTCTTTATCTAGGTCTCAAGGTTTCTTCGCAGCTGTCAAAATAATTTCAGGAAATACTTCTATCGTCACACCTCACTTTTTTATGCAACGAAGCAACGTATGCCATTAGAGTCTGCTGTTGTGCTGTAATCAGAAGGAACAGTAGGTATAACATCTATTGTGGCGGAATGTTTTTCGGTGGCGTGATTATCAGCTAAATTGAAAGCGTATACCTAATCGTATTCAGGATGAAATCTCAAGAACTATCACTATACGGTTCCTATAAAGCTTTCGGTAGAAGGACCGATCCGGTTACACCGTGGGCCGAAGCTCATGAATGAGAAAGTCCAAACCGGTCCAAGTAACCAGTGTCTACTTTCAAATCACAATAGTTCAGTTCATGCATCCAACCAGTTGAGCAGCTTCTGTATACTAATAGGATTCAACTAGATTCGTTGCGGCAATAAAAATGAATCTGTATTAAACGTGAAACGTTTTACCCTTCAAAAAACCTTCCTAAATGTGTAACAAGATTAAACGATGTAGGGTAACCGCTATAGTCATTGCCCAGCATACGGTGATTGCCAACGCTAACTAAAAACACATTTTTTGGTAACTTCTAAAGGAATTAGATCAAATTAACTATTAAAAAATGGTAATATTATGCTTATAGTAGCTCTTTAATTCATAAACTGGCAACATTTTGTTTGTTTATAGTGTCATGGTCGGTTTTAGTTTAGCAAGTGTGCAGCTCTTCAGAAAAAGTATGTTTCTTATAATTTTTTTTAAGAACAGCGTTCAGAATCTGCAATGTTTGCTAGTATTCCTTGGGGTTTTGTATTTTGAAATTAAATTATATGTTAAAAGAGTTGTTTTAGTATATGTGTGACATGCCGTTAAAACCGTTACTTCTTTCATATAAGTTTTAAAGGGGGTGGGTAATCATTGCATTAAAATTTTAACAATTATAGTCATTGCCATATCATTTCATAGTTATTGTCCATGGCAATTGATACAGTTATGGCCCGGGCAATGTATGTATATTTTTGAATTTATCTTTTTTAACTGAAAATTAATGCTACCTTTCAGAATGCCAAAAACAGCTAAATTGAAATACACTAAAGAAAACCTCGAAAAAGCTATCCCTGAGGTTCAAAATAATACACAGCTATCGGATCGACAAATAGCACAAAAATATGGTATACCGAGGTCCACACTTAGGTTTTACAAACGGAATCCGGGTCATAAGACTAGTCTGGGGCCGTCGCCTATTTTGACTCCTAATGTAGAAGCTCTTCTAGAAGATTGGATCTTAACTTCGGCTCGTAAGGGCTTTCCAAAAAATAAGGATAATATTTTAGACAGTGTACTTATGTACAAAAGTTTCTTGTGGACAATCCAAGATCTAATCCGTTTTTAAATAATAGGCCTGGTATTGGATGGTGGAAAGCTATTTTAAAAAGACACCCAAAATTAAGTGTAAGGACATCTGAAGGAGTAACTAAAGCCAGCTCAAGATATAAGAGGCTGGTTTCCAATCTCGTTATAGCTGAAAAGGGAAGCAAAAATGTTTACAATATTGATCACTCTAACGCTAAAGAATCTTTAACAGCTTTATTCACATTTTCAGCTGCTGGTGACATTTGTTGCCCATTTATTGTATATCCCTATCAGAGAGTACCTGAAAAGGTATGCGAGTCTTACCAGAAGGGTGGGGTATTGGCAAATCGGATAATGGTCGGAAATGGACTACCGAAATATTTTACCAAAATGTTTTTCAGCCAGAAAAATAATATTCCTGACGATGCTGATATGATGTTGTTTTTATGTCACTTTTGTTACCAGGTCAATGATACAGATGATGATACTAATTCTGATTGTGAAGAACTATTTTAATATTTGAATTTACTGAAAGCAAGAGATCTCAAATTTTAATTATCCAAAGGTGAAAGTGTAAGAAGACAATAACTGTCTTTGACAGTTGGCAATTACTATGTCTACTGGGCAATTACTGTGATTTTAGAGGTTTATTTTTGTTATGTATTTTATTTTTATATTTCCAAAAATATTGAGACTAGTGACTGATGTTCCTTTAGAAAATATATTTTAGTTACATAAATAATAGTTTTTAGTGGACTTATGTCTATATCAAAGTACAAATAAGAAAAATTGTGTATCACTTCCTTAACTGGGCAATAACTATAGCGGTTACCCTATTATGATGATCTCATATAAAATTGAACACTCAATCTGTACTGATATATCTATTCTTAATTTTGCAATTGAATGTTTAAAACGACTGAGAAAATGTTTGAATCGACTGAGTAACCTTACGTTTGTATTTGTTAAAGGCAAATGTTTCAAAGACAAGTATTCATGAACGTCAAACCAGTCTAGAATTATCCTAAAGACCAATTGCAATGTTGTATATTTGAGCAATATTTAGGGTATGCTAACAGTACAACGAAAACGTCTGCAATTACAACAACACGCGGGGAATATGAATGAAGGTTTATTTGTCTGCAGTTATAACCTGTTTACGATGACTAAGTAGTGGTGACAAAACTCTTATTTATATTTTACATGGAGGTTTCAAAATATTTGCAATTGTTCAAATATGATATTGTCTATGCCAATATTGATCACGTGTAAGTTTTATGAATTGAAATTGTATGATACATTTGTTTACTATAATTAGTAAATACATTATTTTGACTAATAATTTTAATCGCGAAGCAGCTTAGGCTTTGGATATGTGTTTACTTTACTAGCTGCTGCCTGCGACTTCGTGGAATTCAGTTATTCCTACAGAACTCATTGCGATTCGGGATAAAATGTAGCCTATGCCCTTTTTAAAGCTTAAACTATCTCCTTTAAATAACTTAATTTATGTTTATATCTACCAAATTTAATTAAAATTAGCAAGCGTAATAACAGTTACTTTCGCATGCATGTAAATATTACTGAGGAGTAATAACGAGAGATGAATAACGAAAGTTCATAATTTTCCGTGAACAAAAACGTGATAAACAAACGGAAACCATTAGTTACTCGTACATGCACACAGCTATGCGAATTGATATAAGCCGACGCGGCAGCGTGGCGGGCGGCGGCGGGCGCGGGCGCAGTCGTATCGTCTGTTTTGCTGATATAAAATCAACTCGACAAAAACATAGTTATTTTTATTTTCAGCTGTCAAGGCCAAGAGCGCCATATTGCATTCGCCATGCCTAATGTGTGGCGTGGCTCGAATACAAGACAAACTATCGGTGTTTTCCTTGCAAACAAGTTACATAAGCGTTGTCGATTGTGCTTATTGTACCAGTAAATTTTTATCTTTTTACTCATATAAGTACTTATGACAAAGACTGGGTTATTTATATTGTTATATATTTTATCGCCTTTGAGTCATACTTTTTAATTGCTTACAAAAAGAGTGTTTTTAATACTATAGATATTGTATTACTTTTTTTTCAAAATCTTTATGAGCAGCGCTAAAATCATATTTCGTTGAATCTTTCATGTTCAAATCGTTTAGAACTGTCGGCAAATTTTGTTTACATAAATTTATCAGTACAAAACTCAATTAGCATTCCGTGTATAGCATAACAGAGCAGTCATTATGTCATGTAATTGGAGCAGCGCATTTCAGTTTTTTTGTTGTTCAATTTAAAGTTCGCATTGTACGTCCAAGGTTACACGTTTTCGATAGACACTTCCGCTGTCGAGGGATTATAAGCCTTACTGTCTTTGCCATTGGGAGGACGAAAATATTGTGATTTAGTACACCGGCACGCATTTGCCCTCGTTTTCATGGCAAAAATGCGTATAAAATTGTTAAATTAGGTGATAACCTTGTGATTTTAAATATAAAAAGGATTAAATTAAATATCGTATTATGTCATTATTTGAGCGTCTATTATCTGATTTGACAAGTTACATAATAGGCATGTAACTTGTCAAATCAGATAAATTATGAATATTACAGATTTACAATTGATAGCTATAATTTGTTAATTATAATTTGTTTGAATTTAACCATAATAATATGTTCCTATACTATCAAATTTTTATCTATAGGTATAATTAGCACCTGCATGTATAATCATAACTGCATTGGATTTTTAATCTTAAGTAAATATATAATCTAAGATTTTAAGATATTTTTTCTGTAGCCGGCAAGTAATGAAAACCAGCCCCCTAACCATGATCACCAAAAACAATATTAAAACCGTACTGAGAGCGGGATGGCGCTATACGTAGCAAGAGCGGTGTCTCTGTTTCAGTATTGTTTTAACCTTGCTACAAGCGATCAGGTTAGGCCCCAGATTTGGCTTGAAATTTAACAGTTTCTTCAATACGTCAACTTTTACAGGAGCAAAATAAAGTAAGAGTCATGTTCACAGTGTGGTAATTTTCTTATATGATAATAATAATAAAATTATAAAATATTACAATCACATATATCGCTCAACATTTAAAATCGTTTTCATTGTTGCTTGTTAATTCTTTGATGTAATATATGATATTGTTTTGTCTGTTAAAACTGTTGTTTTGTGAGTTTACTTCAAAAATGTGCCATAAATTATTGTGATGCATTATTTGAGTTTTATTGAATTTTTTGTTTGGGGACGTTCGCTGAACCGTGCGTCTAGAGAGGAATTGGAATACTCGTAATTAAGAACGAATCAATTGTTATACAAAAACTTATCGTAATAATAATAAATAGATAATAAGCGGTCATTTCAGACGTTAATACAGTCCAGATTTATACTTTATTATAAGAATCAAATAATTCAAATTAGTTTACGATTATTAATTAAGTCATAATCATAATAGGTAAGTACTTAAATGCTTCTTATTGAATTGTATTCTCTATTTGAATAATAATTTGGATCGCATAAACCGCCAGTGCATTCGCGAACAATACCTATAATCTCCTTTTTTATCGCCCGGCGAGCGTCCAGTGTTTTGTTGACACCACTCGATACCAGCTTCGTATCTAAACTTGGCCTTGACAATGAAAAAAACAAGTTTTTGCGCCACTCTGAAATTCGCTTCGCGTGTTTACGAAATAGTGATATTTTATGTCTGCTATCTATTGTTTAATTTGGTTACATAATGACTTAGCTTTGTCTGAGCTTGTAATCGCAGACTTTTATTCCTGAGTAATATTATACTGTCTGATTAGAATACATAAAGTAAAAATAGCTTTATCTTATTGTTGCAAATCGTCTGCTACAGTGTTTATTTGAGATACATACCTATTTCAGCAATCCCCCATTCGATGCAATACCAGTACATTGGCGTTACCGGTCTAAATGTTTGTAAATGTAATTATTATTTGACATTTTCCACCTTTATATTGCTTTTAAAAGTACCTAATAACCGGCCATTAGGCAACGTTATTGTGAACCTGTACATTTTCATACAAAAAGCGATAACACTTTTCTCCCTCTTAACATAGTCCAATTTTCATAATTTTTGAAAATGTTGTAGATATAATAAAGATATAGGTTTGTACGTTTTGATTTTGAAGTAATATTGCTTAGAATATAAATTATTAAGTACCTATCTAAAGATCTATATTTTAGACTTAAAAACTACCTCAAGCATTTTTATCTTTTTTTGACAAAATTATACTGAATTACTTACAGAAAAGCAAAACGTACAAACATAGATTAAGGTATACTGAATTTAATGAGACCAAAAGTGTCTAATTTCGTAAAGGTTCTTATTGAAATATTGTTTCGGTCGATAGGGGGGTAAAACCTCTATCGCCTGAAACAATATTTCAATAAGAAATGTAGACATTGCCTCGGACTCTCAACTCTAAGCGGGTGCAACAAACTACATTTTTGAAAGTAGGTACATACTCGAGCCATTAATTGGCACTTCACAGTGCTCTTAATATAAGAAAATAACCCGTTTTAAACATTTTTATATTTCCCTGACAGACCAGAAAATTGGAATTTAATTACATTTAACCTATGTATAGGTACCTAAATAAAAACATTCCTGTAAACATGCCTTAATGCGAGTTCATATCAATAAATTTTATGTTCATTTTTTTGTTTGTTTGGCTTTTAGTGTTATAACCATTAAAGTAAGTACATTATAACTCAGTGGTTGTAACATCAGATTCTGTTGTGATGCTCAAATGTTATAATTTCATGACATGTTATAAAATGATTTGACAAATCAGTAATTAATTTAATATTTAATTTAAACATAAAATAACGATGATATAATCGAGATTATGAATTTTAAGTGCTTATATATTTTTTATTTTAATGACAATCCGCATTGAATTATTATTTGTCGTTAATTTTTCTTGACTTGTAAGTGTTGTTTTCGTTCTCATTCGCTGTTAGTGAAACAAAAACAACAAAAAAGACGTAAACTTCAAATCTTATTTAATTTTAAATATAATAGGTAAGTACCTAAGTATGTACTCATAAACAATCATTATGGTATAAACGTGAAACCATAACTAAATTCTTCTGAGAATTAAAACATGGATGACATAAACTGTGTCTGTATCTATAATTAAATAACAACATCGAAATAGGCTATTTAACATAAAGCTATCTATATATCGACGAGCCATTTAAAAAATACTTCCTACTAGGTAGTTTGATTTGTATGTTTGCTGTGTAGAAATCATGAAAAAGATACAGGTTTTAAAAATTACCTATAGTAAACGGTATTTTCGTTTTTGTTCATTTTCAAAAAAGGCTAATACCAATCACAATACTGTTATTAAAATTGAATGTAAAAACGCAAAACACGAATGGATCTCCAAGGACCATCTGTGATTTGAATCTACAAGGTAGTACAAGTGTTATATTTAAAAGTCAATGTATGAACAGAATAATAATTTTACGTCCATATTGAATTATATTGAAGAAAAATACTCAAAATCAACTTCAGTACTAGCAGACAAACGTCACACCCGTGATTCGTTGGAACTTCGTGTAGATAGTAAACAAGTATGCAGGCATTTATCACAAAAGTAATTTATTTCTTTTTTATTTGTTACAGAGCTGGTGCCGGAGCGAACGGTATATTTTCACGGAGACTGGACTTTTCTACTTTCAACCTTCTGCCGAGGCACAAAGTTAACTCATATCAGATAAAGGTAAGTAATTATTCTTCTATACGTGTCTTGATTGGGGTATATTTTTTTCTTGTTTTAATGCCGACATTTACAAACAGACACATCACGGCATATAAGTGAGGACGTTGATTAATCTTGAATATTTACAATGTCTTCTACAATAAAAAAACTGTCTGAAGGAAAGGTATCTTGAAGTTGTGCCAATCATCACTGCTTTGAGTTGGACAACTCATCATGAATGATCATGACGGTGTAAATTGTGTTGTGTGTTGTGAATATTTTCTTTCACTCATGCGGTTCCTCGTATCGAATGAGAGATTTTTATACTTATATACATACAACTAAGTTAGGGGTTAGCTAGCATGCTGCATATGTGGTTCCTGTAAGTTTTGCAAATCTGCAACCCCTTCTAGGGTCCCCGTGTACGTTGCCAACTTGTGACAAAAGATGACAAGTCACAGTACCCAGTAATATCACTAATTGCCTTACCCTTCAAATTGGAACAGCAATGCAAGCGCCACTGTTCGGTACCCGCGCAGACAATTGGGATGATGACTGAATTCAAATTTTTACGTCTCGTCATTAAATATTAAAATACCGTAGAAAAAGACGCAGTCCTGTGAAATTAGAATTAAAATCGGCTTAGAAATACCTTAGATACAAGCATTTTAAGTTGTTAATTTGAAGGCGATTAGACAGAGAGATCCGACATCAACTGTGACGTCATTGTTGAGTACGGCCATATTGACTCCTTGTAAATTGCCGTTTTGCTAGAAAGAGATAGAGAAAAATCTTTAATACCTTATATCTCGGTTGTTTTTATAGTTATTCGAAAACCGATTTTTTCTTTATGTTTATTATATGAATGAGCTTCTATTAAAGCAAAAAAATTTTTTTAGTCATCTAGCCAATTCTAGTACTCTCTGGTGAATTGTATCGACGGTGTTACATATTCAAATCTCATAGTATTTTTACGCTTCAAAAAACAATTGGACTTTTTTTTTTTTGCAAGTTCATTTAAATGTAGTCCAAATCCCTCATACGCGATATCTACCGGCACCGGACAAAGGCGTGCTGCTCTAAAATATTTTTATTGCTGAAAACGTTCGCAAAGGTGAAAGTTTCCTTTTGTTGGTGTCGCCGTAAAAACAGGGCTGACACTTTCGGCGATAAACCACTGTCAGGGGTGGCGCCGGAGTGGTACGTTCCCACAAAATAAACATAACTTCTCTGTAATTTAATCGTGCCACGGGGTGTTTTACGAGACCCAACTTTGATCAATATCGTTCGCGAGCCAGACAAGCTTTTTTACCAATGGCATTGCTGCGAAATAAAATCTAATGGAATTTCTAAACTGTGTCCATTAAACCCTAATTTTTGTTTTAGCGTCAAACTGGTTCGTTCGTTCGGCTGCTTTATTGGTACTATAATAGGCATAAAGTTCCATAAATAGATGTTTTCTATTCAGAATTTGTTAAAAAACGATTTTTTGATTGTATCGTTTACCTGTATTAATAGTGTCTACAATTGTTATTTTTCTTGTATTGTTAGTTTTGTATGATTGTTTTGGACATGCTTATACAGAGTTAGACCGGATAATGGGTTTTCGATGTCTGTCATTAATATATTTTACACAGTGACTATTATTTGGCTTTAAAAGAGAGTCAAATCTCTATCGACATATGTCTTATAATTTTAATTCTATATTGTGTTGATTATGAACTTATCTACATACACTTATTCTAACCGAGAAGCGATGACTTCGTTGCGTTTGATCAATTACACTGTTACATAAATAACGATAATATAATATGTGCCATGACATGACCTACGCAACGTAGATCAGTTATTTTTACTGAAGCACTTAACCTTCATAACTAGTAATTTTCCTCACTTTTTCAATCCCAAGATAGCAAACAAGATTTACGAGTATTCAGTGAACAATGGAGGTGCAATTATGTGGCACCTCCATTTTCATAATTATCGTGGCTATAGCAACCATACCGCAAAATGTATTAATTAATTAGAATGATTATGCTATTATATGTAGTAAATAGTAATCGCTGACAGCAACATAGAATAATTATTCTATCTTTATATTCATTATCCTAAATTCCGTACATGACTAGTCTTTCTTGTCTTTAGACATAATTGTGTTAATACACTGACAAATATTAGCATTAAAACGGTTTGTCAATGTAGCCAAAATCACACATAACTAAGCGACTACTTTGTATTTTTCCGCGTAAAATTGTAAACAGCCACGTAGGTACAGCTGGCTTCAAAAGTAGATAAACATTTTAGTACCATGTCACACCAACTATTAACAATAATTTAAAAAAAAAAGGAATAGTTGGTGTGACATTGTACATATATTAAATCTGCTAAAGATGCTTATCTACTTTTAAAGCCGGCGTACATACAGTCATGTACGGTCAATGAAATGTATGTATCTTTCCCGACCTATTTCGTTGACATATTGTTTGACACTGATCGAAAATTCCAATAGATGATGCCTAGTTACGTGTAAACAGTGTATCCGAAGTCGACTTGGTAGCATGCGTAGCTCTTATGGTGCCATATAATATTGCTTTAGGATATTTAACCTTAAGTAGGCTAAAATTAAATGCCTTGACTGTACATACATCGTAAAAAAATGTGTAATCGTTGCAAACATTGCGCAAATGCTTCCAATGTGTAGTTTGATATTATTTTTATGGCGTTTTAGTTTTGAGTGTTATTGCAATGTGCTAATTTTGACGCTCGTATGGCAGCTAACAAACAAACGCCAGATCAAACACCAATGTTTTCTATCTTCCGACTAGTCAAGTGTGTTAGTTGTACAGCCTATGGGATATATGGTAGGATAAATAAATAATAGATGCGTAATCAGAATTCCAGGAGGAATCATATAGTTTGGCTGTAAGGTAAACAATTCGTTAATGAAATTCTTTTCTCGCATGATGTCTCTGGGGATTGAATTGATTAGGGATTGTGAGGTAATCCGACACTCACACCCAGTTTCTGAAAGGCTGTTCAGCGATAAAATTAACTAACAAGCTCTCAATCTAATGCTAACTATGAATTGAGTTGCCGAAAGCTAAATCAACTTATCACTGTGTTAGTTGACACAGCTGTCAAATTTATTGCAAAATTATTAAGGAAAAACCCATTTTGGGTTTCCAAAATACATATGAATAAAACAAAATATGTATATGATTTCAGCAATGTGACCGTGTCTAAAAATATTTCTCACGAGAAATCAAATTATTAGAGATAAGTATATTTTGTCTAACCAACGTTTCGGAAACTCAAATTGATTTGACACTGCTGTTAAGATGACATGGATGTTAGTTGAACAATATTTTGATCAGCCTTTCAGAAACTGGGGGTCAATGTACCACGAAGAAAAATAGTCACTTATCTAGGCACTATTGATTTGAGACACAAATACTAGGGTATCAGAAACAGACGTACACGAAAATAGGATAGTAAATAGCTTCGTTTATCCACCAATAAGCATATTGTCCTCTAAAATACATTGTATGTCCTTTTTATTACAATTTATCAATAATATATTCTTCTTTTAACATTTATTTTCCAAACTATCTTTATTGTCTTCGGCACATTTCAATAATCCTATAGTTTCTACATTGATCTGAGATGGAGAAGTTTCCATACTTGGGCAGAGACTTGACCCTTCCAACACAAGTAAATGCTAATCATTCTTAGCAGTTTGTTTCACGGTCGGCCTCAGAAACTTTATATTCATCTTAGACAGTTCTCGGCTGTTTTATTTTGCAATTGTCGGTCGTAATGTGTGTTTGTTATGCGTAGTGGTATCTAATCTCCGTCAGGCCTTGAGCTCGTTGTGTGTCAAGCTGCGGTCATTCGCCTGGCCGCCGGTAGCTATTTTTAACCGCGTTTGTTTGTTATTTACAATGTACGAAGGCCTATTACTTTCTGCTGCGACTAATAAGTGGCTGCTACTGTTGGTTCCCGTGTTCTTGTTTTCCTTTGTTAGATTTTGTCAATGAATAGACTTTTCATGTTCACGCCGGCCATCATTGGAGGTTTTTTGTAGTTTCCTTACTACACGTATAGTTTGCTTAGTGGGAGGTTTAGTGGGTCTACTCCAAACAGGTTAGTCAGCTTTAATTAGAACGGTAGATTATGGTGCCAATATATCATCCAACACTCGGCGTTCGAAAGCAGCCTGTTTTTACTATTCTCACATTCTTCCCTCTCAATTTATTCTCCAGAATGTCACAACGCATATGGGACAAAGTTTCATATAGTATTCATTGCATTCAAGTCTCCGTTATGATGAAGTTTAATAACAAAGTGAAAAACAGTCAAGTTGCTTTATTTGACTTTTCTCGTTTGTGGAGCTTTTGTCTTTGCAATTTTTTAACATCATTCCATTTATAATTTTCCTACTGTTCTAGCAATGTGCATGTGTTGCGTGTCGGCATCTCGTTGGTTCACACTACTAACCATAATATTTTTTTGTTAGTTCCTTATATTATCACCCCAAAATGTTTTAGGATATCTGGCAAGTTGGTATCAGACGTATTTTCATGTCAAGAAACAGTTGTAATCTTTATCTGGAATCTTATGACATTTGTTTTGTTGATACATCAAATTAATGGTGAATAAAGTACTGTACCTCTCCTCGTGTATTCGTGTCGGTCTTTTTTTCTGTTTTTATATTTCTCACAATATCTCACAAAACACCTACGACACTTTACAACGCCAACTCCTGTCAGATAGTGACTGTGACAAGTTGATTAGAGAGTAAAACGAAAGTTAGGATCTACCTCTTGTCTCCTTACGTTTTCCAGAATTTTGGCAAAACTGAAAATCCTATTTTACATACTATTTAATACATAGACTATAAACTATAAGAATCTTACAAAGAGACAAATCAAACAAGAATTTCAGGATTAGTGGAAAATCCATCGAAATTTTAGTTTTTTTTTTGGTAAAAGTATTCAGTCAGTTACCTGCTTTTCAAACTCAAATTCAATATCATTTTTTCTAATTGAATTAACGATACCGATTAGGTAATGATTCACAAGTGTACGGTGGGCAGACCGGCGGCGCTAAAAAAGACTGAATTCTTAGATGACACGATAGATAGGATAGACGGATAACTAAACCATCTTATTACGGCGCGCGTGGTTTCCGAGGAAATTACTCATGCACGACGGCTGCTTCATTTCATGGTGATATAGTTGATTATTGCATAGTTTCTAAAGTCGCTTACGCGCTGTGACTGACCTAAAACGTTACTTTTTACACGTTTGAATCGATTTTTGCCATTTTTAGGCAATAAAAATGCACGTTTATTGTTAAAACTTTTATGTCATTTATTATTGTTTTCTCGGATTCACAGCTGTTTTACAATATTGAACAGTAATCTTTTTTTTCTATCGAGTGCAATATTATTCATCGTGTTTCTCTCTTTAATTATGTTTATATATAATGTTCAACAATATCATATCTGAATTTAAGAACTGTATGTTGTTTTATATTTTATATTGTATTGGTACAGTAAATCGAAATGTTAAGTACTTACATACTTTATCATAAATGTTTAAGATTTTGACGTTCTACCTGTTATGGTCAATATCACCAACCATGTCTTAGGATACTCTTAAGTGGTATGCCTCATTCTTTTCGTTAAAGACAAAAAGTGACAGCTTGCGTCTTAGAAATTTCCTAAGATTGGATAATGTTGGTGAAATTGACTAGTAGTATACCAATTGTATTTTTTACCTTTTAACTAACTGACATAGTAGTCATACATGTAAAAAAATCGGCATTCTAAATAGTGATTTAAAAGAGGAGACAATAGAGCTTTCAATTTTTTGTCAGTTCTTCTCGTGAAGCCTCTCTCAATTTCGGAATCATCAACATTTTTTTCTACTTGTACTTCCGGACATCTGCCCCGCTATGGATGTATGCACATATAAGGTTTAATGTGTTTTTTTCTAATAATACTTTTGTCTTTGATAAGTCAATATAAGTGTAAGAGCCTATGTTGGATTTAATTGAATAAAGTGTCTATTAACTAAAAACATGATTGATTGAAAATAAGCATAGCATGATTGGGTGACTAGACACCCACCATTTGCAAAGCTGCATCATTAAATCCACTTCTTCTATTTACGGTGGCCATGTCTGCCAGCATATTGATTGCGAGGACCGGTTGCCTTAGTAAGGCTTAGAAGGCTTATGAATATTTCACAGATTTTCACATTGCACGTTCGCGTAAGCTTGTAACTCTTTATGATATTAAGATAAGTACGCAAGATTGTAACAATCTGGACATGTAATCTAGAAAATAAAATATGCTTATCCCATTATTGGAATTATTCTGGTTCATTGGCTTAAGCGGACTATTTCATAAGCAAACTCCCCGCGGATGGGACTTGGAACCCTGATATAAATATGACACGAATTAAATAAACTCTTTGCTTCGAAGTACTAAGTTTTTATTGAATGAGCGCTGCCATTCAACTGACGAGCCACGTCAAAATGTCAATTAGATAGAAACTCGTGTGTGTTCTCTTTCATGTTCTCAGAACCTGTATTATAGGCTTTGTAATAACTGACCACGACAGGGTATTACAAATTGGTTTTAATCAGTCCATTTAAAGATGTTTGACGCTCGACACCAGTGACCTTACGGGTTACACTATTCCTCATATTATGATATCTGCTGAGTCAGAATTGTAAATAGTATCAAACACCGTTACAATAAACTGCACTTAAGTAAATACATACATATGATTATCGTCTCGTCTACTACATATATATAAAATGATTTTAAATTATTTTACTCTTGTTGGCGGACAACGAATGACCCTCGGACGGAGTGTGCTATTTATAAATCAAGTCTCAGGAGTTTAAATGGATAGATGTTTGCGAGTCTTTAGGTTGTTATGAATTGACCTCGCCTGTAACTAGCTTAATTTGTTATCGCTCAAATTATTCAGTGAACACGACTTGATGTTGTTGTGGAAATCTTTAAAAGAATCAATCCTAGTGGCCGAGACCAAAAGGATGATCAGAATTAAATTTCTCGAGATATTTATCCATTTATGTCCTAATTGATGCCGCCACATTAAGATAATGTACATTTGCTTGCACATAGTTAAAGTTATAAGTGTAAATCATTCTGTGTACACATATCTTAGAGCATCAGTCTAGTTTCATGTGAAACCTTAAATGTATTATTATTTTAATGACTGTTACTTGTTTTGTGTGCCTTTGTTAATAAAAAAAAGAATCTGTTAATCTGCCAATGCTCTATTAACCTATTAAATTCAGTAAATAAGTCCGTTTACACTATTACGGAAGAGTTAACATTCATAATGCTTCCTGATATTTATGCTCATCAATCGATAACCAAGTCTTTTAAATAAAATTGTACGTCATTCAAAGGCATGGCACGTCAGAAGACGAGGCAACGGTGGGGCGTGTAATTGAAGCCTCGGCATCAGCGCGAGCGCAACTTGACACCGCGCTCAAGGTTTCCCATGTAGATTAGCACTGAGTTTTTCTTTGGAATCGTTTTGCACGCCGTGCACAAGTCTCACCTAACCGCTTTTGTTTATCCAATCGCTCCTCATATCAATAACAACCAACAAGTACTGTTTAATGTACACTTACTGATATAATGTATCCAGTTACAGTAATAGATCCGAATCGTGTGTAATCGTTCTACAGATATTGCACTCCCACTATTTCATATTTGTATTCCTCCTTCTAAGTTGTTTCCATAAAAAAATCTAAGTTTGGTGTCATGAAATTGTCAAGCAGTAATTCAACATGCAACACCATCACAAGCAACACTATCATTCCATGTCTTCATAATCCATAAGCACTGCGAATACCTACATCTTGATTTTCTCGACGAACCGTAAATGGCAGGAAATGAGAAAGTAGCCGTTTAATAGGTACAATAGGGCTGGTTAGGTCTTGCGGTGCTACTTTCCTACGCAGCAAAAAGTTGTAGAATGATAGCATGACGCGCCGAGCAAAGTCTTACTGGACGAGAATGCTCAGACATCGGCTGTCCGTTTCGTAACATGTTGAACATAATTGCTCCATTACATAGATGTATGATAAATAATCGGTGTTCAAGAGTACTGAGACTCATTAGGAGATTTCGAACATGACGCTTGTGGTGCAACAGTGGTTGCGACTTGCGTATTTTCTTCTGGTGGCGTTCAGATTTCGACACTGCCTCGGCAGGGCTATAAATGGCTAAAATAACAGGCGTGCGAATTTTGTCCAGCCAGTGGCCGCCGCTTACAAAACCCATTTCGTGTGTTTCTGATCAAGTTTTTATAATGGTATCGTAACTTGCGGGTACCGCTGCAAAAGGGTTTACTTCAAAGCCGGTTTTTATACTTTGTTGAGTATTTCTTGATAAACATGAGCTTGTTTGCGTAAAAGAATCTTCTCGTCGAATTAGAATGTGTAAAAAAAAGGATTTATTTGCTGCGTTCCACTTGTTTGCCGTTTTAAAATCGGACAAGTCAAAGAATGCATAGTCCAGTTTGACAGGTCATCGCGTGTAATGCCGCCGAATGGAAAAATGGAATGGAAGAAAGACATCTTTTGTCTATTTAACAGTTTTTACTGACTGACTGACTGAGGCATCAACGTAGAGCCCAAACTACTGAAGCTAGAAGCATGAAATTGGGTACAGGGTTCGTTGGTTTATGTGGGCGCACACTAAGGAAACATTTTTCAAAATTCCCACAGGAAGCTAAGGAATCCCTATCCAAAAAATAAGGAAAACCCGATGAAGCCAATGAACAAAAGCAACATGCATGACGGACGAAAAATTCTCCTGTAAAATCTGCTACATACTAGTGTGAAAGTGTCACGTGTCATATCAAAAGAAAATTCCCTTGAAAATTCAATTTTTTTTTAAATATCTTTACTATGTTAAGGCAAAAGAATCAAGTCCATACAACCAATTTCTTTACTCGTATTATTTATTTTTGCTTATATGTTGAAAGTTCTCATGTTATTGCATATAATTACCAAATAACTTTCTTAACTTCTAATCATTTTTCACAAAATCTGTAAAATATCTTAACTAGACGTTGATATGTATCTATTATTAACAGCAAGTTAAGTCTACTTTGGTTTAATAAAGTAAAGAGCAATCAATAAAGTTGACATTTCGTTCGGGTTGCATAAGTCCTCGGTGGGCTTTATTAGCTTTATTTAATGTTCAAAATTCAACGTATCTAGAGTGATTTGTGATACGCTAATGTATTCAGTTATTCAAAACTCAGCGTATCTAGAGTGATTTGTGATACTCTCTTTTGTTGATTTGTCAAACTACATGCATACGAAGTCGCGGCCAAAATCTTGTGTTAATATAATTATTTTTATTATAGGTTGGTAATGAATCAGGTTCTCAATGTATTGATATCAAAATATGTTTGTCAAAGTTGTTGACAAAAACAAGTCTTACGTTTAACTAAAACCATACACTATGCATAAGTTTGAGGCCCACGCTTAGATGCCGCCCACGCCTGCGAGTGCAACCGCAGCGCGACGCGTGCGCACCTAGATAATAATATGACAGATGAGTGGTTCACGCCTATTATCAGACGTCCTTCCCTTCCATAATATTGATTCGCTTATGTTATTCATTATGTTACTTTTATAATTCAAAACATCATCACTTTTGTTTTATTATTACGTTACATTTTGTATCCGTATCTTGCCTTCAAATTGACTTAACTTCAACCGATTTGTAAGAATTTCTGGAACACAGCGATGTCGTTCACAAAATAATTCATAGTGAACTTTCAAAAATAATCCACAAACATCCTCAGTACAATGGTTCCCAAGAAAACATTGTATTGGAACGTTATTGCTAGAATAGAACTGGAGCGGTCGTCGACCTCCGTTATAACATCGATAACTGCCGCTTTTATAGGCTCTTTGAAAACGTGGGCATGATTTGGGACGGTGTAGTTGTTATGTTAATAATCTGTGTTACTATTTAAAATGGTGGTTACGTAAGTGGCATTAGAAGTGGCAAGAGCTGAGCACTTGGCGTTAACCCTGAAGTCGGGCGTGGGGTCGACGCACGAGAACGGCCTACATACAGTGCACGTAGTACTGCAACACGGTAACGCTTGCAAATCTCCGGCGCATAGAAGTGTAACTATTCGTTACAACGACTAATTCAGACATATTGCACGACTGGTTTGATCAATTCCATACCACCTGTCTGAGTCCATACCAAGAGCAATTGCAAAGGAATGGCTTCTTTGCTATTGCTTTTGGGAAATACTTACTCTCTTACTAATGTGGCTGTGTCTAATTTGCATTCGCGTGTCAAATCAATTGCCTCTGTCACGATATGCTGCATCTGATGAGCGTTATCTCAGACTTCATCAAGGTCCGTTTTATTGAAACTGAATGTGATGGAATAAATAATTTGCTTCCCAAGATTTTTTGACCTAACCATTACATGAAGTTCATGAAAAAGTAAACGTCTAATACCTAACTCTAGGTGTGGTTTGTATTAACTTGTATAAAAGTCTCGCTTCTATAAACTTATCAGTAGTTTTTTAAATTTATCCACTATTTTAAATATGTTTACTTCGAACGTATTTCGATCGATATATGATGTTTATTTTGTCTGTATAAAAATCATTAATATTTATTTATTATAATAATACAGCAATATAAGTATTCTCTTATTCTTAAAGCACAAAAATTTACATCCGCATGGAATGGAAGATTTATGGAATAATATTATGTGCCGCCTACGTAGTCTTCCCACTCCTAGTTTTGTTTAGAGTTGTAATAAAGTTACTATTAGCTAAAACGCAATTGTCTGTCGATAGTACAATGTACAAGTATTTGTAGAAGATAATTACCATACTCATGCCCAACTTAAGCAGTTCGCAATAGTTGATATTATTAAACAATAAGTCTTAAATGAATCAGTGGCGTGGTTTTTTTTATATATATGACTATAACGCCTACTTACTTATATGTCTTGTCTGATTACAGCCAAAATAAATGCGTGCAAAAGTTGTTCAAATCGTAAATAAAGCAAGCAATCTGAATGGAATAATAGCATTCGAAACGATGGCGGGGGATTTGTAAGTTACAGAGGAATTTTTAGAGGAGAAACGGGAATTGAGACGATCGCGGGAAGACCATTAGCCGTATTGTTATTGCCAGTATCCCCGGTAATGAAGCGCTCGTTTTTGTCCGTTAATATAACCACTCTCTCTTTATTTACAGTCGAATAACGTTTCAGCTTGATTTCTCTTCATCTCCATCGGTTTTTAGTTTGTTCCATCTTAATTAATTCCTTTATTATGAGAATGCACCATTTTAAATCTTCATTGACTTGGAATTTAAATTTGAAATCTTCTAGCGTTCTGAGATTCAATTGCGTTAGTATGCATGCTGATGAGACATAAAAAGGAATATTGGCTTTTCGAGGGCTCTTAAAGTCTAGGTAAAGAAAATAACCGCAGTTGTTTTTCCAATTCAGCTATTCTCCGGCATTTTCTCGACAGTTACTTCGCACCATTGGCTCCAATGTAGCCAGTGAAGGGCGATTTACATAGAAACTTGTGAAATATTCACATCAGATGCCGATTGTCACGTTATACGGGGATGTTCAAACTTTCTAGCTCGGGGTTTGTGCATCTTATTTAAATGTCTGCCAGAGTAACAAAACCTTCATTCCTCTTAGTCCAGACAGAAAAGATAAGGATCAAGTTTTAGATTTCAAGCTCTACTAACGTATCAATGTGACAATAGTTTATAATACTGAGTTTTCACGAGTAATGTCCTCGCCGATATTTCTGTACGCCCGCCCACAAACATTGCGCGCCCAAGGTGAAGTTCAAGACTATTTATAAATCGCGCGTAGTCCTTCCTTGGCGCCTATTGATCGCCAAGAGAGCACGCACCCCAACGTATTACGGTAGGTTAGTATGCCCGCGACTCCGTTCGTGGCTCCCGGAACGCGCCGAGAACTGCCCTTACATCCCCGGCCGGTATTGATCGGTCTTGACATTGAAATCGTAATAGACGCAAACAGCTGGGAGGCGAGGGTGCGTGCCCGGCCCGCGCACGCAATCCCTCGCGGCCACGTCCACCCGTTCAGGCCGCTCATTTTTACATTCCTATTTTGTTCACCCGATAGCCAAGCATTCGGTTTAATTAAACCGTCCCCTAACGAGAATATTCGAGATAAACACACATGATTCTCAGCATCCATTAAAGTTATTCATCGGCGCTTAAATGTAGTTGAACGTTTGTAATGTCTGGTAATTATGCACGAGAGTCCTAAGACGGGCGCTGCGGCGTTCTAAAATCTCATTTATATTCAGTGCGGTCGGAGTTTGAATGTTATCTAAAATCCGTGTTTAGGTGTCGTCGGGCTGGATTGCTCTAATCTCGAAACTAAACACATTGTTGAGCTAGCCAAAGCTTTGTTCTCGCCTAGAGACGACGTGGTTTCGGTAGCTAACCAAATTGAATTCACGACATTAATTTTTGTCATAAATTGAAGTTATGCGTTTTGTTGTGAATTTATTTAAATTTAGTTAACTATCCCAAGACTCGCCAAACACGCGGAAAAAAAGCTCAAAATTACCTAACCAGTAGCATCTATATCTTACGTTATGTATGCTAGTATAGAAGGTATCTAATAGTTAACTCTTTCCTAATGAAAAATTCCAATCATCTCAATTCTCAATTAACATGCCTTGTTTTGTAAAATAACCTAAAATAAATTACAATTAATAGCAGTAGTGCAGTAGTAATAAATAAAAGTCCTCCTTTGCTGAGAGCTTAAAAGTAGCATAAAACAATTGTTAGTAGAATAAATAAAAATTCATTATTCTTGTCTGGAAAGACAAAACTGTTTAATTTCCCACAAGTATTGATTTTAAATTCAATCACTAATCTCCAGGACGGATGGCAAAGCCGATCAGAAAAACGTGGAAAGCTGGAGACACGCAGAGATGTTTTGCAGAATACTGATCAGATCCTGTGAAATTATTCCATTACCCCAGCTGTTTCAATACAAAAATTCATAAATAAAAATGCCAGCGGTGTCTGGTTCTGTGCATTTCTATGAAATCACGGCACCTTAAAGTTAAATAAGTGATCACCGGTCGGGAGCACGTGCTTTGAAATCTAAATAAGTACGCCACCTGGTGTATCAAGAGATTCTGCATTAAACTTATATATCGAAGGCTCTTTCGCTTTAGATGAATACCTAGTAGTAACTTTGACAGTTTGTTCTCTTGTGTTTCCGAATATTCCAAATCTATGTGGACAGCCAATTACTTTTTTAGCGTTTTGTGACTTAACTGTTTTATGTAGTTCTTTTCATGGATTAAACGTTGTCGGCGGAATCTCAACCAAAAATAACTTTAATTTCATTAATCGAACGATAGTTGATCTGTGATTGCCCGTAATGTCCGTTCCGAATATGGTTATAATTTGTGAATACCAAAACTAAATTATCCGTTGAGACAATTAATGTCAATTTACAGGTTATGAACGAAACGATGGGCAATTATAAATTCATATTCAAAATAGGGACGTAAAGATCGTTATAGATTGGTTCGTATAACGGGCGTTGGCGGGCCCCGCTAATCGATAGATGTCTGTGTGCACACTGCTTGCTACTGCATCCGTGATTATTTGTCTCGTTCATTCCAGCAAAATTTCCGATACACTCTCCTTGTCTCTGCGTTATTTAACGTCCCTAACCACCCGGTAGTCTCCCTGTTTCCTCCGTATTTAGATACTGTACTATCTAATTTATATTTTAAATTGCGCGCTTTTAAACCCCAGAGCGCTTGGTAATGACTACATCAAAGAGTTTCACGAGACAACTTGTAGCTGATTGGGCTACACTTGTTTCATTTCAGCGTTTTGGTTGGGTTAATCAGGCGAAAATTGTTTCTAGTATTGAATTACAATTTAAATGTAATTCTGATATGCGTTCGTTATATAAAAATACTATTAACATTACGGTTCAAGAAATCTTGGATAAACATATCACTCAAAACGTCTCTAAGAAGCCATCGACTTCCTGGATACTTCACCAGGTAGAACGTATGCTCAATGCTCATGTTACCTCTTCTAGTATGTAGTTACTGGAAAAAGGATATAATCAAAAAATCAGTTCGACATTACAAATAGTTACGTAATTCTTGTGCAAATTTCATATTGCATTACTGTAGGGCAACTTAAGGTTATTTGATCTAATATATAGGTTATTTTCTTTAATATTGTTGGGTATCAACAATCTCCGTGCAAACAAACATTGCAGAATCGTAACACTCCCTTCACCTAACGTTGTTCTGACGAAATATTGCCCTTTTATTTTGAACCTGACCTTTCAATGCTAGTTCAATTTTCTATTGTATTGCAATTTGTCAATTTTCTAGTCTTATTTACTTGCAAATTATAATTGCGTAGAATGGTAGTACCTACGAGTTGATCAATAGTTCCGATTATTTCATTTTTGTTCTTCGATATTTTTCATTATATTATACTATGAACTTAATAGATAAAAGAAACCAAATGATCTTGTTTCCCGTTAGTCAGTTGGAAGGTTAGTTTAATTCTAATTAGTTTCCTCCTAATGAAAAAAACTGGATATTCCTAAAATAGACTTAAATATTTGCTTATAGAAAGGCTCCACTAAATTAACAAACTATTTAGTGTTGGCATTTGGACTAACGTCGCGACAGGCGGCGGTGGCGCATTGCCTACTTACATAACGCACCTGCCATATCTGGCTGCACCGCACCTCACGTTCACTCGTCCATTCTATGAATTACTTATAGGTCATAGACCTTCTGCAATTTTATTCACTCCGAGCACTATTAGTAAAATACGATCGTAATTTATATGGTCCTGTAATTTATCTTGAAATATCAATTAAAGTAATGGATTGTTTTCAAGTTCTAGTTTCAGTTTGAAATGATCCCTTTGTAATGATTCTGTGTATTGCAATGAATCCTATTTATCTGTATTTGTTATTGAAAGTTTTAAAACTTACGAGACAGTTACCATTGTATCGTCTATAGCACGCAAAATCTCGTACAACCAACTTAGTTTCTGTACGACAAATGGATACTCAAGAGTTAGTCCGTTTCACTCGTTTTTTCTTCGTCTATAAACTCGGCAAATCCTTCAACAACCCGAGGAGCCCGCGGTTAAAACGGGAACTGACTGCTTAAACACAGAGCTCTCTTCTCAACGACCGTGCAAACACAACCCGTTGAAATTTTAAACTTACTTCGCCCTGTTGTCGGAAATACTTTCGAGAGCCTGTTTTAAAACGTGCATCGTTGCGAAGATTATCTTTATAGTTATCTTTAACATTATTGAATCATAATCAATTAATTAAACAAAAGAAGCACGAATAAAATAGACTCGTTAAAGTTCTCTCTTAAACATGATATCGTACACATAAGCTTCAGGATCACTAAGCTATTCTTTCACGTGTTCAATTAATGGCTTCTAACGTATAAAATCCCACTCTGTAGGTATATCATTGTTATGTGTCCGATCTCCAAATTTATGGACTCTGTAGAACAAAACAAAAACCTATTAGAGAAGAATAGTAATCCAGCCAGTTTCGATTGGCCAACTCGTAAAATATCAGGTTGCGATGAACAACAATGTAACTTGTTACAGCCCCGCCTAGTCGTGTCATGGGGCGATAAATCGTGCTAGGTCGCTGCCTCTGTTTAATGCTGGGATTAAGAGCGTCGAGCTGCTACGTAAACGGAGTTATACATCATTCTGCACGTTCTATTCTGGCTGGAGTACCGTTTCGAAATTAATAGTTGTCCCCGCCAGCATTGTTGACACAATAAAACACTTAAGATTAATTACTCTCAAAATTGTATTATAACGTTGACATTTTTATAAATGGCGACGTACCTATCTTGATTGTATAGCTCAATATTATCTCTTTTAAGTTTCTTATTCTCGATTAGGTGCTTTCCAATTTCGTTAATATATTCTAATTATTGAACAATCGTGATGGTTAAATTAAAATGGGCAAGGTTCATCGTGAATTTTTAATCATTGAATCTGTAGCTTTTTAAAATTGTCGCGAATTCTGCGTGGATTTATCTGCATCAATTAAGTACTCAACTGGACTCTGCGTCCTTGCTACAAAATTTGTTGAATCCATTAGCATATCAATGTAATAATGGGTTTGTCATTATGGGAACGAAATGCAAATTTTACGTCGTTCTATTTGGAAGGAGAACTGCTGCAACTGCTTTTAAGTCTGATTATTTGTATTGTTCAGAATGTAATTTATAATATCAGGTTTGCTAATGAATATTATTTAGATTTGCCAATTATAACCTGATCTTTGTTTTGCATTACTATGTATTTATAGCTAGCTGGTATATTCTTATCTCAAATAGGATCTAAAATTTTATCTCATACTAGCTGTGCCCGCGAACTACGTTTCGCCATACTACTTTCTTCCCGATTTTAAACCATTTTTCATTGATGCTCAGCTCCTATTAATCGTAGCGTGATCTTATATAGTCTAAAGCCTTTCGCGAGAAATGGACTATCCAACACAAGAATAATTTTTCAATTTGAATCAGTAGTTCCTGAGATTAGCGCGTTCAAGCAAACAAACAAACAAACTCTTCGTGGCAATGGGCTGGCCACATCAACCGCAGAACCGACAATCGTTGGGGAAAATTAGTAAAAGAGTGAACACCATACGTCGGCAAGCGAAGTGTAGGACGTCCTCAGACTAAGTGGAGCGACGATCTTCGCAAGGTGGCTGGCAAAAGCTGAAAGAGAGTAGCCGCGGATCGTGCTCAGTGGCGCGCACTTGGAGAGGCCTATGTCCAGCAGTAGACGTGTGTAGTCTGATGATGATGATGATGATGATGATGATATCTGGTGATAAGTTAAACATAAGCTCTTAACAATTGTCAAACTTAATTTTAATTGTCAATTTTAATTCATTGTATCGGTATATGCAATTATATCTTTTTAACTTAATTTTTATTTATAAATGTCTTGAGTTTATTTTATTCACAATTAATAAATTTAAAATTCAATATTATAAAAACAATAAAAGTATAATAAATAAATAAAAGTTAAGTCCTTGTATTGATTTCAGTGCTGTTGTAAAATTGTTTAGTATTTTTAAACAAAATGTAAAGGCACAAAAAAAAATGGCAAATTTGCTTAAATATTTTTACGAATCTATAAAGACGTCTTACTAATTAAAACATCTTTATAGATGATTTATGTTGATACGTTGCTATTAACTAACAGTAAATGAGGTTTACATTGGCTTAACGAGGTAAAAAAGATTACGTAAGTTGCTTAAACAGGGCGACGACCGATAGAAGCATTGCTGAAATGTTGAAAGTTGAAAACAATAAACTCCGTAGTTTGTCCTGAATTCTATTAGAGCTGTATTACTGTAATTAAATAGTTAAGTATGTTTGTTACTACCTGAACATTACCGCATTTAGAGCGATGGAAAACTGTATTTAAAAATCCCTACTTCTAAAAAAATCACTTTTAGGATAAACTCATTTATCCTAAAAGTAGTAAGTATCTATAGTTTGCAAAGGCTTTTCTACTGATTCTAAAATAGCGTCGTCCACATATTGAGGCAATATTAAACACGATAGAAAACTGTTAGGTCGCCGGGTGTAAGTATGTAAATAGAATAATAAAACACTATTGAATGAAGCATTTATACAAGCCCTGCTTGTTCTTGTACCTACAATAAATAACTCTCCTCGGCGGTAGTTATGGGCGTTATAAACCGTAAACAGTTATTGAAACTATTTATTAGCAGCAATACCGAAAACTATGTATTGACTTCTTTAGAAACTATTTATCGGGAGTAACTATTTATTGTGTGGAACGGACGGTTCACTTGCTGTCGCTCGCAACTCGCAACGTGGTACCCGAGCGAGAGCCGATACTAGGCGCCAGGCTGACGGAACCGACGGCAAACGATTCGCGCCAAATTGTAAAATAGGAATTGTAAATACAAAACTTCGTAACATAGTGTAAATAAAAACGTGTAAAATATAAAATAGGTTTATAGTAAAGGGTAAATATTGTGGATATGTACAGAATAACAATATACATAAAATCAAATGAACTTTTAATTTAAATACGCCTGCCACCTGGCAGCCAGTCCTAAGCCTGGTCAAAGTATGAAGGAAAGTTCATTTTCATTTATCAAAATAATACTGGTGGTTACTATCGAACACCCAATACTCAGTCACGTCAATAGATAGTTGCCGAATAAAATCATTTATTCAATAAAACATGATTTTCCTTCGAACCGAAACCGAGCCCTCAGTCGACACTTGCGATACTCGATACCCATTCAATAACTAGTTATTAAAATAAATAGTTTCAAAAACCGTTATTACAAACTAAACCAATACATAGTTTCGGTATTGCAAAAACGCGTACCGACCCGCCACTACTCGGCGGTGAATCAGAATTAGTTGCAATCTCATTTGCGTTTGCTGCTGACTCTAGTATTTGAGTTATATTTTGTCATGAATTAAAGCCGTGTTAAGTGATTAGCTTATCAGGCTTTTGATTTAATTTATCTACGAAATTGAAAAGTTTCTCTTGTAGTTTGTTATTTCATAATTTATGTATATGTATGTAGTATCCAGTTTCTATCGTCCTCATTATAATGAGAACGATCGAAACTGGATAATTCATAGACAATTTTTTTAATCCCTATTGTATAATAATTATCATAAAAAAATTTTGAATGAAATATCTATACTGCAAGTATTTTAGGCTCTTATTGTATTCAAAATTTTTTTATGATAATTATTGTATAATAATTATCATAAAAAAATTTCGAATGAAATATCTATACTGCAAGTATACGTACACATACACAGACTGAAACCTCGAAAAAAATGTGAATGACAGTAGTTTTTATGAATCTGTTGCATCATCAGACATATTAGTAAGTGTTTTATATTAGCAAAGGTTTACATCTTCATATAGTTATGGTACTTTTATTTCTATTTATAACTCATTTGTGTCATCGTTATACAAATATGTACAAGTTCTATCAATGTAAATAATTAAATCTTCTAAATATTTGTTATCGTCGTCTAATCGATGCAACAGTGTAACTATGTACATGTTATGTAAGGGTGGTGAGTGGCACAGCGATCGCCTTGACTCGGTCGTTATCCTTTGTGACCGCGATTCTAACCGAGGTTTTATCACACACGTCGTGTTCAACTAGCATCTAGGCTTGGAGTTAAACATTATTTATTGGAGAAAAAGTGGAGTCAATCCATGTGTAGGTATGTGTGTGTACGAAAAACGCTAGCTTAACCAAATTAGGCATTTCGGTAATTTATAATGCAATGAAAATGTACCTTTTGTCTTTCTTGTTTTTATTCAATCTGAAATGCACCAGGTTAACTGGACCCGCTGTTGCCGGCTGCGTGACTGTGGGCACAGAATAGATAATAGTACTACGTACAGAACGGCCACTCACCTCCGGCACTCATTTCAAATACCTCGTCCTACCCGGCACTTCGTTGTAGACATCACTGACACATAAACAAGGGCGCGCGCGATCGCTCGGGCGAGTAGACGTGAGCGCCGGCCGATAACAGAGACAGCGCTATGCGGTTGAAAGAGAAGGCAGTCGCTGCACTTCCCGCGTCATTTCGATTGATAACCGCGCACTCAGCCCTACTAGATTCCACGCACACATTTGCGCGTGTACGAACGTCATTTATTTAAGTAGTAGTAATAGGTAATTGATTTGCGAACGTTGTATGGAGTGTCCGGGGTGTGCTGTGGGTTTAATCGGCTGATAAGTTATTGTAGTTTGTTCTTCATTCTTGTTTTTAAGCTCTGGCCATTGTTTTCACATTCAAACATTATTATCTACTCATCTTCTAATAGACACGAACACTTTCAAATATTATTTCAATCTCTCATTCAAAAATATGTCTATAACATCACTGGTAAATAAAGAATATAGCATGACATTAAGTCCGCAATTAAATATTTATTGATTTTGTGTGGTAATGAAATATTTTTTATTTTCGTAATTGATTAACGTAATTTTCATACTGACATCTGTTAAACTACACCGCCTTAACTTGTGATATTACACAGCGCACGATTTATGTAGAAATAGGTCTATTCATAAATATTTGTCGGCATATAATGTGTATGTAAATGTTTGTTTACTCAATTATACGCGACCTTGCTTTATTATACTTACGTTTTATCATAAAACCCCAAATTTAGATTCAAAATATTACAATCTCGAACTAAGGACATTGATACAAGCTTAAACGTTTTAGTTAAAACGAAGAACAGCAAAATCATACAACATTATCTGCCTCTCCACTGCCTTGTGCAACAGAATGGTTACTTAGAAGGCTAGCATACTTCCAACGTCTAAGCTTTATACTCAATAGATAGATGATACAGAATCTAGAATACTTGATTTTTCTATCTTCCATAAAGTCAATTTAGTCGACGACTCTTGTGACATCTGTAGTAAGAAAGAAGAATAAAGTAAAACTTTAGATCCGTCATGACACGGAGAATAAAACATGGCGCGGAAGACAAAACCCAACACCAATCCAAGTCAGGTAGCCAACGTGAATAGGGCAAATTTTCCCTTGTCTAAGAAGAGACTCGTTTCTAATTATGAGACATGAGAAGTTGAAGGCAGGTTTGTTTTTATGACTGTAATGAGTAGCCCAACTAACGAAGGACCTACATCTCACAAAAAAATTGAATCCAAACTAAGTAATGCTCCTGATGCACGTGAGTGCTCGGCGTGGTCTTAAACCAGCGCTAGCGGTGAGGGTGAGAGGTTTTGATAATAATGATTAAAAATTAATAATAACAATAATAATGATTAAGAATTAAAGATAGCTAACAAATGCTAGTGACTGAGAACGTATCAATGTAACATCGGCTAATCAAATAAATACCTAAGCAGACTAAAGGCTAATCAAATAACCAAACAAGGTTGTTGCTGATACTTGTAGCAACCTTTTTTAGAATGATTTGTACTTTTTTACTTTATTATTGTTTTGAGATTTTTTATTTTTGATGTATTGCGAGTCAGTCGAGTTTTTGAAAGATTGTATTATTGTTTTGGTTTTCTTTAATTTCTCAATATATATCCTTTTAACCCTAAACGGAACGTGTTTTCCTGCTAAACCAGCCCCCACTAGCTCCCAGTTGCTCACAAAGGTATTTGCATTCTACAAGGCACAATATTATCTGTTCTCTTCAAAATTATTGTAAACTATATAACACCTGCATCCGTTAATAAAGACATTTTATTTGAAGCTTCAGTGACGCCTTATTCTGCAATACTCTTCATGTCTAATGCAATATAATATCAATTGTGACTCCGTAAACGTGTGGTTATTAATCACTACCGTTCTGTTTCACATAAACATGTATCTTTACGACTTTCACATTAGAGTTGGCTGCTAATTTATTTTCACTTTATCAGTGTCGTACTTGCGCACGATAAGGCTGTGCAGGCTGTTAGCAACATTGCAAAACAGATACGAGGCGAAAAGGTGACGATGCCGCGGGTTATCAGTAATGGCAAATGGTTTACGCTTATCACGGCGCTGATAAGGTGATTGTTTATTTTGCTGTCTAGAAATGCATTCATGAAAACGAAAACATGACGGTGTTTTGATGATATGAGGTCATCATCAATCAGGTCAGTCTCAACAATACGTGCCAATTTTTGGTGTAGAATACAAGATCCTAACTTCCAAGCACGAAACGTCCAACCACGCCAATTCAAGTAATTTAGGCCAAGTTATGTTTGGTAGGCTTATAGAATTTTATTTCTAGTATCTTCTGCTCTGTTGAACTGTAATAGAACAAACCTACAATGCTGTTTCCCGTTATGCTTCTGATGCTCTTATAAAAAGCGACCTATAAGAATCCTTTACGTACTTGATATAGTATTGAATATTCTTTGAAGAAATTCCATTCTTGTGTTTGTGCTTGTATGCTTAAATAAGCTTATGATATTCCCGGATGATGTGGGAATAGTGTTTAAATGTACCTAACGCAAAATAAAATTTTCAATATAATGAAACTCCCGGTTTTACGTTCAAATCTGCGAAACTTTATTCAGAGTCATGTTTAATTACTTCTTTTTAAACATCTAGCCCATCTCTTAAGTTTCTATTGATTAAAGTTATTCTGTCATCGAAACAAGTAGCAGGGTCACCATTTTATATTCATACATCCAAATCACAATTTTCATGTAAACACAATACCTACGCGCAGAAGAACCTTGTTAGACTTATGGACTACAATATTTCTCCATATTTAAAAAAAATAAATGCATTGATGTTAAGCTGTTACAAAAATTACACGTGTCTACACTTATCATTGAGTTTATTTTTCACACTTTAATATTAATTAAACCTAAACTTTGACGTAACTTTAGATAACTGAATGACTTCATATTTAAGCAGATTAATTATTACCATTATCGGTTATAAATAACTTACAATGTATAAAGATGTTTTTTAACCCACTTTGAAAAAGGAGGAGGTTCTATGTTCGATCGACTATCAATTTTTTTTTATGTATGTTCACCGATTACGCCGCCATTTATGGGCCGATTTTCAAGATTATTTCTGGAATCGAAATAGTATATTCCCGAGGTGGTCCTATTGTCACTATGTCATGATCTGATGATGGGATTCCATGAGAATCGAGGGAAACCCTTAAATTTCACAGTCACATCCAACGTGTTTCATGTTTTTGCATAAGATATTCAGGTATTTGCATCTGGTAGTCATCATATCATGTTACTGAGCTGATGATGGAAAGTTTCTGGTAGGTCAGAATAATTCTTTCAATACTGTTTCGAGCGAAAGACGTTTTATTCAAAGTTATTCTGGTGTTTGCCTTGGCTCAAATTCTAATACGCATGTATTAAATTTATAAAAAGATTAATTTTTTTACTAAAAATAAAACCGACCTCAAAAACACCAAAAAGTCATAAATAATATAAGAATACATTCAACATCACAGTTTTATATTGAAGTCGGTGCCCAGCAATGATCACCTGGAAAGACTCAAAAAATATAAGAACAATTTTAATATAGTTAGTTAAAATTTGGCACCAACTTCAATATCAAACTGTGATTTTTAGTGTATTTTTACATTGTTTATGACCTTTTGGTGTTTCTGAGGTCGGTTTTATTTTTTGTAAAAAAAATTTTTTATCCCGCGGAGCCTAGAATCGCTGATGAAATTTAGCATAGACAGAATAGAACAAAAATGAGAGAGGCTATGAGACGCCGAAACTGTAAATTCTATGTACTAAAATTGGAATCAAGCATATTATTTTGCGGCATTAGAGAATTAGTTTTTTGATTGCAGATAAAAACAGAACAGTCCATGAGTATAATCTGGAAGCGATACATGTATAACTTTTTTTTCGCGCAATATTTCGCCGTTTACAATTAACTTTTGATTGCAAATAAAATATCTTTACAAACATTGTTAACCTGATATTAGTGGTTTAGACGTGAAAGCGTGACAAACAAACTTATAATATTAGTTAGGACATACGAGTGAGTCACACTATTGTACCTACACAGGGATCGGCACAAAAAATCACACACGCACTTTCACGAGCTGGTATGAACACAATAACACACCCCCATGCACACACACACACACACACACACACACACACACACACACACGCACGCGCACACACACACATACTCACGCGCACGCACCCACGCACACACACACACATTTTTCATCTTACTTTTAAAATGTATTAAATAAAAATCAACCGGGGAGGCCGGCGGAGCCTGTAAGTAACACAGGGTTTCCTAGTATGGGTTCCGTCTCTCACTCTGGCTTAACGAACTAGGCTTTGTAAGCATAGATCTAAGTCATTGTGATTGAAAATAAATGGTTTTATTATTTATTATTATAGTTTTAAGCACGAAGTTCTCAATCGTAGTACCGAATACATCCGAGTACGTAGGTACTATGTATGTCGTAGTAACGATAAGAATTCCAGTAATTGAATATTTCAATGACATTGGTAATGCTTAGCTACTTTGTCGCCAATGTCCAAATGAAATTCATTATAATAATTTGTTTTATTAGTTTTATTTCTACCTATTTATTACATAATAGAGATATAACTTAATTTATAGTTGGCGATATCATAATAGCCAATTTGATTACCCGACTGCAATCATACAAGCTATAAACAGAAACAAGCTTATCTGTTTTATTTATACGCTCGTAAATGCTGCGGAACTAGTGACTAATTATTGCAATAACAATTCCTAGGTGTTAGTTGGTGGTAAGATAGTTGGTAATAGCACAGAATAAATAATAGTACTAAAGTACAGAAGGATCACTCTCGAAGAAAAGCCAAGTTTTGGTATGAAAATTTACCTACTCTTACGACCTTCATCTGACTGCACGGGAAATTGAAATTTATTGCATGGCACGAGTGTTCCTATTCCGTCACGCGTCGCTGACCCGATACCGGTTTGGCGATAAGAGCGCAGGGTTCCCGCTCACCGATATGCAGTTATCGTTACCGAGAAAAATCTAAATTATTACGTGCGACGCGGCCAGCGTGCGAGCCGAGCGGCAACCTTTAGCCATAGACCGCCCCGCCCGCCAAACATACCTAAACTGCGGAGTGAAACCCCCCTGGTAATAGTAAGGTACCCACCATCTACCTATGTTTGTATGATGTTACCAACACGACAATGGCAACACCATTGTGGTGTTCCGACAAATAGAAGTGCGATAGAACAGCTCCTCTGGAGCCTTAAATAAAAAATCATATTTCGCTCGATTCCATAATTGGCCATTTTACCGTCAGACCAGATAAAGACCTTTACGCAGAATAAAAAAAAACACGTTGTTTGTCGCAATAGCAATCTACGGTGTCTGTCATAGATACTAAAATACTTAAAAGAACTAAAAACCGGTTATTGTAAGCATAATATAGCATGTGGATGTCACGATAATGTTAAGAAATGACAGATTAAGCTGATCGCATACATGCCCGCGCCGCGCGCGCCGCACGCACCGAACGCGGTGAACGCGCCGCATTTTTGGAATTTCTTGTATGAAATTATATGAAACCTCGCACATCTGGCCGCACCGAACGCGCCGAATTTCAAAAATGCGGTAGGTGTCCGGGTATTGAAGGAGAAATGCTGATGACGTCATATAATGCGGCGCGGTCGGCGCGTGCTGATACTCAGTGTTACCAGATACACAGGAATTACCCTACATGTATGCGGAAATCTCCAAACATATAATTTCTTGACAGATTATACGTATAATTTTTCAGATTATACATTTAATTTTTGAACCGCCTCCGTGGTCTAGTAGTTGAGACCAACGGGTGTTGATTGGGAGGGTCCGGGGTTCGATTCCCACTGGGAGCAGATTTTTTTCTGCTCGGTTTGGTTGGTGGTAGGGCTTTTTGAGTCCGACTGGCTAGCTACCACCGTCTTACCTAAGTTTGTGGCCATAATAACAATGTTTATAGCATTGTTGTGTTCCGACAATTAGAGGTTAAGATAGCCAGTTCCTCAGTTGTTGAGGAGTCCAGGTGAGGCTAGCTTCCACCTTCTGCCTTATCGTCACTGACCATCAGGTGAGATGAAGGCCAAGAGCTTCCCTGTCGTAAATAAGAAAAAAAAATACTATACGTTCTTATGGTAGTGGTTCTTGTTAAAAACATAAGTACCTAAGTAGTAGTATATTATTATTACTCATTAAAATGCAAAATGAAAAGGCATATAATATGTATATAAAGAGTTACTATTGAAGTGGGAGCCCCAAATTTTGTGTGCTTGTTCAGACAAGTAAACTCGAATGGGATGAATCATACAATAGCAAAAAAATCATTGTGTGGTTTTATGACACTACGATGCAAGTGTCACTTTTGCGGATCGTAGACATTAACTGAAAATTTTCGGAAGTTTTATTGTTTAATCTTAATAATATCCTTTTCGTCTTGTTTTTAATTATTTTATGTTATCTTATTACTAATTATTTTTTTTAATTTAATAAATGTTATTAAGTACTACTTTTTATTAATTAATTTTATTTAAAAATTATAAAAAAAACAAATTTATGAAAAATAACGTTTTACACCAGTATCGAACCACTTCCACAGATTTAAAGTCGAAGATTTAATGCATATAAAAAACCTGACGTATTTGAAATTTCTGTGTAATGCGACGTGCGATAGATGGACGAAAAAATTTAAGGCGATGAAAAAAGTTTCACTTAAAAAACTGAATAAAAAATGTTGGTTGTTTCATGCTTATTGGCGATTTTTATAAAACCTTGGATATCATAAACCCTCTACATTAACGATACGTTCTAATGTCATCCACATTAGAACATATCGTTAACATCATTCAACGTTGACGTTTAAACGATATTGTCAGTTTCAGTTGGCCATTTCATGAAATACAACCATTTCATGTAACGGTCGACCGCATCATGAAATGATCAGTGAATATGACGCAAGACATACATATACACGGACGCTTCAGGACACGGTAGTAGAATGATTTTATATTAATTAAAAATGGAATAAATAAAAACACTGCACTAAAGAAGAAAAATAATAAGTATATATGAAATAGGTGAGTTATTTTTTTTAAATGTTTAAATCATTCTACTATCTATTTTTTATGGTGGAGTTTAAAATTAGGAGTATGGGCAATACTCAAGATTTGCTTGCGACGCGTACGGCGCGTGCGGCCATATGTGCGATCAGCTTTTAATTGTCAGATAACTTAACTGTTGAATAAATATGGCGATCTGACGGATTTTCTATACAATAGTTGTCAAACTATCATATTTATTGCTCAGATAAAAGTTAACTGACGATTGAAAAATCGGCCCTAAGAAAACAAAAAAAAATTGTTTGACAATTATAGTATTAGTTCGTTAAGCGGTTTAACTGCCAAAGGAGATAATTAATATTTTTTTGGACTCACCTTAAAAAAACTACGATTATTTGAGTTACCGAATACCTACATCACATTACAGTAGTACCACGTTTATAAATTCCCTAAAATGGCCATTTATCTATCGATAGAATTATTTTTATTGGTATTTTATTATTCTTTAACGAAACCAAACTGAAGCTATTTGAGTATACTATTTTTGTATCATCATAACATATTAATAGAAAAAAATATTTCTTCTTATTGCTTACTAAATACAGTTTGCACAGCTGTCACTTGGAGACAAAATATATTGAATATGTAAATTAACGCGATACTTGCATGTAGTTTTCATTATATAAATAGATTGTGTTGTTCAGGGTGTAAAAAAAGAATAAGGATATCGTCATCTTTGCTATTATGATTCGATTTTTAATTATTCAGTACTTTATTCAGATTTTCAATAATAATCTGCAGCCGGTTCGGTAGTCTTGTATAGTGCACGTACGATGTACGAATAGGTAACGTGGCACTGTACTAAAAGAAACGTTGCGAAACACAAACTCTTAATCGTACCTAATCGTATTATTCGTACATCGTATACTACACCGCCAAAGCGTTAAGCGGTTGATGAGGTACGTACGAGTAAGCGAGGTATCGGGCGTTGCGGTGTGTTCAACGCTGGAAGATGACGTATGACATGCCATCTAGAAAAAAAAACACGGGATACTTTAGCAGCACTTACAAAAATTTTACCGTATTTACTATTGAACCAAGACTTTTTTTGTAAGGAATTTCAACCCTGGATAACTTCAAGAAAAATATTTACAAAAATGCTTATCTCGAAAACGGTGCATCGGATCGGAGCTAAACAATAACGAAATTTTTGACCCGTACACCCCACTAATGAGGACACACATAATGAACTTATCAAAAAATGGTCAAGTGTGAGTTTGACTTTTTTTATACTAAATTTTGATTTTCATATGAAGTTTAGTCCAGATTCCACCTTGTGTAGCAAAGGGAATGCGAATTTTTATTGGCTTTATCTATACATCTATATCTATACCAATAAATAAAATTGAAGTGTCTGTTTGTAATTTCAAAATAACAAGTTTTTACTAAATGGGTATGAATGTATATCGGGTACCAATAACAAAAACACAATTTAAACATTTTTTGTCTGTCTGTCTGTTTTTTTCCGCTAATCTCCGGAACGGCTGTACTGATTTGGACGCGACTTTCACTAATAGATAACTAATTATATAAGGTATAACATAGGCTCCTTTTTATCAACTTCAACAAAAGTTACTATTTCACGCGGACGAAGTCGCGGGCACAGCTAGTCCATACTAAATACGTTGAATTTTTTTAAGTGCTAGTTCCATACAAAAATCAGTAGAAAATTTTCTAAGTTTTTTTACTTTTTCGGAACATTTGTCTTTCTTTGATAAATATGATTTTTGCCAATTTGACAGAAATTGCGTGTATTTAGTCTGTAATCTATATTGCTCCAAAATTTCAATCCCCTGATTGTTTCTTTCCCCATATTAATAAGCTGAATGATTCAATCAATATTCGTAGGTACCTATTGATACGTATTAGTACGTATAAAAATTGGTACTAATGGTACTAATAGCACGAATAAGCTGTACTAGTACCTTACTCGTACTATACGATTACGGTTCGAACCCAATAATGTTCGAATAAGGACAGGGAGATTTCATATCAGCGTTATCTCAGTTCTTTGTGAAACCGAATTTCTTCCATAACAAATAATTCAGCGACAGTGAAACAGTGTTGACTCAGCTGAGGAACGCACGTGGCTTCACACGTCACGCCTATCAGCGTTCAATACTTTATCAATATACATTCCAGGTTCGTGAGGAGTGTCTTCTAGATATTTTTATTGGAAACTAGCTGTGTCCGCGAACTACGTTTCGCCATAATAATCACCTAGATAGAGGTATAAAAAATTGTTTACGACCTATTCTCAGACCTACCGAACATACACAAAAAAATCATAAAGATCGGTCAAGCCGTTTCGAAGGAGTTCGGTTACGAACACTGACACGAAAATTTTATATATTAGAAGAAGACTAGCTGTGCCAGCGAACTACGTCACGCCATAATAATTTTTAAAAAACACCCTTACCACTTGGGGTATAAAAAATAGTTTACGACCTATTCTCAGACCTACTAAGTATACAAAAAAAATCATAAAAACCGGTCAAGACGTTTCGGAGAAGTTCGGTTACAAATAGCTGTGTCCGCGAACTATGTTTCGCCATAATAATCACCTAGGGGTATATAAAATAGTGTACGACCTATTCTCCGACCTACCGAACATACACAAAAAAATTCATAAAGATCGGTCAAGCCGTTTCGGAGGAGTTTGGTTACAAATACTATGACACGAGAATTTTATATATTAGAAGAAGATAACAAATCACCAGATGGTCGCACGAAAGTAGGCATTAGTTGCTTCTGGCTGTTAGCATGCAAATAAATCCTGCGTCATTTTATAACTTAATCGTAACTTGATTAAACTGTGTCAGATAGTAATTTCAAATCATACTACGAATACAATTTATTATGATATTTTTCAACTTGAAAAGTGTTTGTTTACTGAATTTTTCACAATAAATTACCTTAGAGCTGATAAATGTTGAAGACACAAATAGTAGGCACATTGTAGATCTACAACGTGTATTAAGGAAGTTGGAATCATATCATATTTCTAAAGCTTTGATTTTAATCCCACTCACTCACACTCCAGTCAGAGATATAATAGCTTACTCTACACAATAAACTCTGCACAATTTTATTCTATTACATAAACTTCAAACGTGATAAGTAATAAGTAGTGTTCTTATAGGTACTAGTAACGATCGTTTATGTACAAAAAATAGAAATAATCATTTAAACGATTTGAAACAAGATATACCTATAATTATTTTGTTATGACTGTCTTTGAATTAGATTTATATTGCACTCGTGTTCCAACGTGAGATAATTATGGTAATCATTCCGCCCGTAACTGTAGTACCACTGACATGTATCAACTTGTTTATGTAATTTACTTAATAGATTTATGTGACCTATAAGGCTGCGGGTTACAGTTGGCTCACCAATAAGTCGCATAGGATATGTTTATTTATGTGAGCCTGTTTAATTCACTCGGCGGACATTAAGCATCCCAAAAAGGAGTCGTTGATACGCAAGAAATTGCATGAGTCGACCCAATTCAATCACTTAAAGCCAATAAAATACCCTCCGAGTTTTTTTTCAAAGATGACTCGAACACGTCTGTGTTCAGTCAGCCATTGCAAATTTTCATTTAACATTTTAAAACCTTCGCCCATGAACCGTGTCGGGACGCATTATCAACGTAACACTAATGACGCCTTACGCGAATGAGTACCAACTGACATAACAATACAGCTAACGATAAAACGAAGTCAGGATAAGTAGTTTTCCATGTACCAAAGCCAACGTCTCGCCTGACTGTGCTATACAACACGAAACAACACTGTTACGAACAAAATTCTTTTAGCGATACTTTGAAGTTTTTCCCGCTATAACTAACCGCCGAAAGCACCTTGTAATCAATTGCTTTCGATAAACTTACGACGTCTCTCTCATCTCAAACAAACCCGCGTCCTGCGACTTCTAATCGCGTCTAAATCACATCTTCTATTTTTAAGTTGTTTTGAATAATTAATCTACCTTTATCCTTAACATTTCTTTCCGTACCACATAAAGGGTTACTTACTACGTACATGGAATTTTCGTTTAATACAGCAGTCACATACTGCACGGTATGCCTCGGTGTCGAGGAATTAAAACTCCTCAACTTTTCATCACCCGCCGTGTCTGAGCGTCGCGACACACATTCCGGAATGTGCACAACGTGAGAGTAATTCACGCGCACAAATATCTGATATTCGGTTTTTGCGAGGCATGCGGGTGCGCTCGCGAATTTTATGCATACGCCTCAATAAAATCTTAGCGGTGCGTCAAATATTTTCCATGCTTTCAATTTCGGCCGCGTACGTCGATGACATTTTTATCGGTAGATTAACAAATTGTGCGCTTGAACTTTAAAACGAAGTCGATATTAATATAGCTGCAAGCGCGATAAACGTTCAAGATTTACATAACCCGCCCCTGCCTTTGACAACCGAATGCTGATGAGCCAAGTGCAATCAACGGTAATAGCTACGGCGATAAGCTAATAATTTCTATGGAAAGTTGGTATCGTAAAGCTTAGAAAACTTGTAGATGGTCATTATATTACCCTGTATGTAGTATTTAACCTTAGTAATAGCTTATTTAAATTTCGAATACGAATGAATATTAATGCAACAAAAAGAGGGTTTGCTTCCTCACGCCTTCATCTCAGATTCCAATTTAAGTCTGGCTGTTAGTTAATTTAATATGAGTTAACATGCATTTAGATTCCAATCAATACTCAAATCAAAAGCATTAAGCTAAAAAACTAAATAACGCAAACTACTGTACGGGAGTGCAAAAATTCAATTACATGTTTGAACTCCTATCAGAATCCTGGTATTGGGTATTGTTGAAACTAATTGGATTTGCGGCGAGGTTAGTACAATTTGCTCAGTAGGTATTCACTTTTTCTTCGAGCCGGCTCAACGTTTCGGTTTTCCTATTTAATATTTTTAGCAGCGCCATACTTCGCTATGGCCAATGCCGACGACAGCGCAATATAATAGGAAAAGTTTCATTTGGCTAATTAAAAATAAGCCACCCACGGGAACAGTCCCGATTCGTAGACGCTTCTGCTTTTCGGTCGGTTAGATGTTATTTTATGTGGGCAGAGTCGTTTGCAAACATTTCTTACGGATAGACAAAGAATAATAGTATACTCCGTTGACAGTGTAACATGAACAACTTTCAGCTATTTATTAAAGGAAAATACAAACAAAAGCCCGCAGCCCTATCTTGTCTTTAGTCGAGTTCACCAGAAAATGTTCAGAGAAAATTGTTTCTCGAAATCTTTTAGCGTTGTATCTTCAAAGAGAATTCAGACATAAATAGGTAATTTTGACCAAAATGTTTGTGCAATTTGTTGTTGCGTATTGCTGTTTTATTCTGATTAACAAAAGAGCGTTCAAGTAGCACTTCATGTGACTAATTATGATGTCACCTTCAAGTCGGGAAGTTTTAATGTACGTACGTTCTCTGGTGCGCCGAGTGCTAACGATGCTTCAAGCGCACTTATTCCTCTCGTCTCCCCGTCCAAACAGGCTCTTCTCGCTCTTGTTGTTTGAACGACGAAACAAGAGAACCGAACTGCGATTAAATTTGTACACGGAATAGGAGCTCCGCATTCACCAGGACGTATTTAGATATCGCCGAGATGTTTTAATTTAAGTTTTAAGGTTACTCTTGCACTAGAGGGTGCTGAATTGTCGCAGATAGAGTTTCCGAATCATTTGGACGGAGCGGAGAACCGCAAGTTTGCCAACTGTCAAGTTTGCCCGCACTATGTAAATTCAGTAAAGGCAATTAAATGCGGCTACGATCGTCGACTCAAGTCGAATAGTTCTGTTGCTCGTGCTAACTGACTAGACCAGACGGAATTGCTTTCTGTTGTAGTATTATAAATATGGCTTTATATAGGTGGCCAGAGCGGGAATGGTTCAAGATATACTTTAGGTCATAAGAAAGTTTATGTGCTGGTTTACTACCGCGCCCAGTCGTCGTAAAGGACTGTTAAAGGCGGTGATTGCGAGACAAAGCGTGATCGGATTGAGTAAATAAATAGTCTGCTTCGGAGTGCTCATCAATCTTGTAGAACAAAAGTAAATTGTGCAAGTTGCTGAGCTACGGGTTCGTCGCCCGCAAGCGTCATCCTCACTAAACTTTCGTGCGCGCGACACTTAACAATTTAATTGTCACTCATTAGTCCTAAGGCGACGAGTCGAGTGCTGTATTAATTAACTCGCTAATTCATAGACATTTCATTTGACGTTATATTTTTACAAGAGTCCTACAGTGTCATGATATTTAATAAGACATCGATTGTGACTACTTTGTGCTGGAGAAGCAATTGTTCACAGGGATGAATCAACTATAAAACCAGCAGTAGGAACGTGAAATGCTCACATCTTTAATAAAGCAATGGCAGAGTTTAATAAAATTTTAAATCAACAATCTGTTTAGATCTCTTGAGTAACACATACCATAACCGCAATATCAATATTTGCGTTAGAGTTTGGAAGCAAGATATCAGAACTGTGTTTGCTATCCCGGATGGCCCGCCCCCACATTCCCTCACAATCCCGTCTGCTCGTCTCTTGGCAAACTGTACTGCACTATCTGCAAATCATATTGAGTTTGCGCAGGTCAACGATCTCAGCGAGTACGTTTTATGTGTTCCTGGTGTCACGACGTCACTATTAATAGATAGGAACGCTTAACATCAATATATGCACATAGACATTCCATACTTATGCCGCCTGCATTATGTTTCATTCCATCGCCGTGTAGACAATAATTGTCAATATTCACAATGTAATTAAGTAACATCGAAAACAATTCCATTGTGTCTGTTTCCAAACATAGAACAAAAGTCTAACTTGTTATGCGTATTGAAAATTTGTATATAATAGGAGCTTAGCTTGACAGTTGATGATATGTTTAATTAAGTCGTTTCTCCTTGCCTACGTTGCAATCGTAACTCGTTAAACTTTCATTATTACTCGCTCTCACAAATTGCTCGTACGTGAACGAATTGTGCTCACAATCGATCTCCGCGCTCGCGAGCCTTTGTTTGACTTTGGCTCCGAATTCAGCGTAATTGCCTTTCAGTCTTTCATTATTCAACTTTATGCAGTCATTTACTTGCGTTATTACGAAGGGAGAGTTTCTGTGGTAAGTGTCGTGGGTGGATGCATTAATCGTAGTATGTAAATGTAGGGATATGAAATATTGAAATTGCAAGCGTGGCTTTACAATAACGTCTGTGCTCGCCGAGAATGGGGTCGAGCTTTTGTTTCCAGCGTGAAAGTTATGCCTGGCAAGACCCTTGGCCTGCCATAGTGTCTGGAATAAAATGTATGCTCATGATTTTTTTATTTGTTTTAGATTGAGGACGAGGGTAACCATGGCAACGATGAAACGCGGCTCTTCATCCTGTCTACACTAGCAGGGCAGCATAAGCCAAGAGTGTCATGCGCCCTTTGCCAAGAAACCCTGCACGTATTCGATCGCTATCCCCTAGTCGACGGAACGTTCTTCTTGAGTCCAAGACAGCACACCAGCAGCGCCGTGGAGGTAATTATTACCAATAATACATACTATAAATTCGTTCAATATCGCTTTAAACTTAATAAATAGTACCACTGTCAGTAACGTTGAGGAACATAGATTCAAAATCCACAATATCCGTCAAAGCAAACAATAGGACGTCGTTAAAACAAATGTTGATTTTGGCGAGGAGCGCTTATTGAAATAAACATTTGTTTGAGAGACGAATTAAAGTTCTTTGGAAACTTAAATAAGATCTCGCGTCAGCTAAAGCTACTTCAAAATAACACCCCATCGGAATACGTGCGACCGAGCTTCTGGGCTGTCATGTTTACACAATGAATTAGGAATTCACGAATACGTATACGTTGGTGATTATTTGACATAGAATTATCATACTGCTCCCGTCCTACTCGTTAGGTCTTTGCGTTTTTTTTTTGTTTTGGCGACCTGCGCTTGCTCTCTTTGGGTACATTACGACAATATTGATTTTGTTACTTGAAAATAAGAAGGCTCGATTATTGATTTTGAAAACGTTGTTTTAAAGTTTTTTAAAGGGTAGTGGATACAATTACCTTAGTACATGTTATATATACACGTACTTTTGATTTCAATGATTTTTCTTGTCCCTTAGGTAAAAGTCGAAGCCGGCACACAGTACCTAACCTGTGTGTGCATGAGCTGCCTCGAGAGAAACGACATGGACCGAATTATTCGCTGCCGATTCTGCGCCCAGAAATGGGATGGCACCTCTCTAGTTCTTGGCACCATGTACTCCTACGACATATTTATGGCCACGCCATGCTGCACAGAGAGATTGAAGGTGTGTTGAAATGTTTAAAACTCACAAGTTACAACTGGTCTAATTACCTCATGTTAGATATCTTAATAACCAACTGTACCGTTTTGTCTACAGTGTAACAACTGCTACAAGCCTTTGCTGCATCCGCAACAGCGGCTGAACTACTCCGATTACTCGCACTCAGTGTCGTGCCCGCACTGCGGCGTGCTTGACACTCACTTTGTCAAGCCCCTCAACTACTGCTTCACCAAACAGGCGTTTCCGCTGTTCCAGCAGTGGCCATAACAGTCGGCGGTGCCGGGGACCTCCCCCGGCACCCCCCCTGCTCAAGATGCGTGGAATTTGGCAACGTCGCCTCTACGCAGACCGTCGCCTCTACGCAGACCCACGCCGCCCGCATTACGCCCCGTTGTAAACACAAGCATGGCAACCCGCGCTCCGGAAATAGAGGAATCACCCACAAAGTACCTCACAGCCTCACTCGCTAGCATCACAGACTCGCTCGCCTTGCTCGGTCTGAGCCCGGAGACGCTCGAGATGAGCTTGGGCGAGAGACTCGCTGAGCGATACCTCGCCGCAATCAGGCCGAAGCCGGAACGCCCCCAACCGACCCTGGGTGGCTGCGGCGGCCCGCGCCGCATGCCGTTCGCAGACAGCTCGCGTATTCAACTCTTCTCGAACGATTTCATCGACTATTTAAACCAAATCGCGTAATGTGCATGGACCTATCGTACAGACTACTCGTAGTGCATACCAAGGTCGCTAGGAATTAATTTCTGTTGATTAAGTTGGTATTATTGAAAATATTTTTATCTATCGGTTTAGATCGTACTATTGATTTTATTTTAATTTTATTCTGCACTTTGTTGATTAGATGTTGTTTTTTATCGGAATTAATAAATAAGAGGTAAAGTGAAGCCAGGGATTGCATTTTTGTTTGTCGAATGAATTACGGACCGGCGTGTATTCCTTGTGAAGGAGTGAAGGGAGTTTCTTAAATTATTGATTACCTTCTATTTCAGTGATACTGATGACCCTATTTGATAGGGGTTTGAGTGGCGTGTTGTTTAGTTCAATTTAGTTTATTAGTTATGTTTTATTTTAGCAAAATTTTAAACCTAACTTAAGTGTTAACAATATTTTCGTAGGTTTATTGTGTACTTTTATTTTCTCCCACCAAATGGCACTTTATGTGTGTAAGGGACTTCAACTTGAAGATGCCATGTTAGTTTATCATCTGTTACATCAGTTTCATTCAATTACTATAATTTACACGTAATTTAATCGACAATTTTAACTATAGAAGATCTAAAAATGTAAGTGATTGCTGTGTCACCAATAATATGATTAGCTTGTCTATGTGTTATATTACGGTTAATGTAAGTCTTGTGTATCTTTGAACTGTTACTTTCTTCTAGTATTTATTGTTTCCTCAGTGATTAATGGGTGCGTTAAAAAAAGGTTTATTAAAGTTATGATGTTTCAAAATTGTGCCATATCACACGAGAGTACTTATTGTTTGTTTGTTTTGATGAGAGTAAATTTACAAAATTTATGAAAGCCCACTAATCATTGAGAATTTTTGTCTACACTTTACATAAAAGAAGTGAACACTTTCCGTTAATGTAATCAGTGTTTTGGCTTAATAAATAGGTTAAGGGTTTTCTTAAAATTATCATGGATGTCTATTTATTTATAAGTCTATAGCGCTTTTACATGTAATAAGCGTATTAAGTGATTTGCACATTTACTCCTACTGTTTAACGTTAAATATTTAGATAAGGTTTTTTATACATTTGATACTTATTACTCGCAAAGTGATTACAAGTGATAAACGTTAGTTATAGTGCGTGTTTAGTGATAACAAGTGGTGCGGATAGCTAGGCGCATACGAACCAAAAAAAACATAGGGTAAAGTTGCAGACGGATTTATCCGTTAGTTTTAGGCAATAATTCTTATCAAGACTTGACACTTTTATAGGTAAAAATATTACATTGTCGTTCTATACTAAATCGTACTGCCATTATCTTAAATTTTCGGATTAATGTGCTGTGTGCGGGCGACACGAAACTACGTCCGAATTAAAAATTTGCTCTACCAAACCAGCTTGATGATAGACTCGAATAATATCTAAACGTTGACTTATCATTCTCGGTACAGATTAAGAAAATAAATGAGAAATAATCAGTGCGTTCCAGATAAGCATTTTTAGCCATAAATATAAAAATTTTTAGCATCTCTGCGTTTCATTAGCGGTGATGCTAGTTTTTCTTGCTAGTTGTCATGCATTTCATTTAAGCATTTTAACACGAAATGCTAGCATCAAATACCCATGCTAATATATGGGTCCTCTGATACCACTTTTTGACAGCTTTCAAATTTGACACTTGGAATCTTTTTTTCATGGATCAAAGAGGATTTTCAGCGGATTTAAACAAAAATATTGAAAGATATTTATAGTATTAGCCAATTCTGATTAATATTATTAGAAATTTTAAGTGGCTGGACTAAGTAGGTGAGGTGTCAAAATTCAGCACAAAAAATCAGTACCTTCCGTTTCATTTGTAACAATTAGCGCGGCTAAAAATGTCAACATTTCGTATAAGAAACGCAAAACGAGGCTAACATCGGGTGTTAGCCTCAGAAAGTAGCAGTGCTTTATCTGGAACGCAGGGACTGTGTTGTAAATTTAGTGTTTGCCGTCACATGCGTGCGCGCATCCACACCGGCACATTAATCCTCGTTCACTTTTGAACTGACTGCGTAATGAGTGTTCGTATGTGTATTTCTTAGGTGATCATCTCCATCATCATCTTGTATCACGCGATCATCCGCATCACTGCACCTCATACTCATCGGCACTGTTTGTGTGGGGCGCGAATGACCACTTGGCCCTTAGGTAAGACACTGTCACATTGGAATGTGCAATAACTAACTGTAGTGAAACTATGAATACTAGTGTTTCCTATAAAATTTGACATGAATTAAAGATTTCGTAGTAAATGACAAGATGAAATAAGTCGATAGCAAAATCAAATTTAAGTACGTAACAAGGATATTTTTGAGGGCTGTACTTTGTATACTATATCAGTACTGACTAGCATACGTTTGTTGCTCTTTCTAATTAATCTTTCGCGTCTTTTAAAGTCATAGATCGCAATAACGTTATACAAGGGCTATAGTTGTTAATCGCAATGCGTGGTTGTATAATACCTCCCTCTTGAATCTATTTAAATTAGAGACCCCCTGCTTCGAACTTAATCTATTAATGAATGTTATCAATTTATTCGTCGTGGTGTTGTAAATACATATAACTACAGCAAGAAGCTTATCAAAACGAATATAACGAGATATATTGCCTATAAATAGTTTAGCCGTAAATTGATAGTACATAATGACAACAATATCAAAGAGAAACTTAATTTATTAAATCATACTGGCAAGTTGCGATGACATTTCATATGTTGATCAATTTTAATTTTATCGAAGTTTGCTCGGTCGTATAGGTATAGAATTATATTTAAAAATTTAATAAAGGTATACATTAATGAAAATGTATACTCGATAGAGTATTTGAAAAAAAAATATTACGAGCTGTTGTTGGTATATTTAGGAAATTATTAAATTAACCAGATCATCTGATGGTGACCATGTACAAATAAAAAGTGAAGTGTCATCGCGGCTTGACGTAACTAGTGGAAAGGACTCGAAAGATGTTATTGTTTAATACAGTCATCTACGTAGATATGTGTTATCATAAGTGTAATGACCCAGGAGTATCGGTCATTAAACTTTCCCGTACAAACTGATAATATAAAAAAAATATTTTGGAAACTGTATCAGTCCTCCGACTCGTCAGTAAAGTTGTTTATTTACTATCGTATAGATTTTTCGATATTAATAAAAATAGCAAAATATATTAAATCATTGTGGCTCCAAACCAAAATCCGATTTTAAAATATTTAAAATCCATTAATTTGCATAGTACAATATTACACGGTACGTTTTTAGTAAGTAGAATATCATTAAACCAAAAAGATATATGACAAATAAAATTATATTTCAAATACGGTTTCCTGACAAGCCTTATCGTGAATATGTTTGATTAAGTAGGTGTTACAGTTATGCCGAAATAATATTCCATTTTGTGCTGTCGTGATAAAAGTAAATTTGTTGTACCTACTAGGTAATCTCTTAAACATTAAAATTCAAGGCTTGTTCGGAAACAAAATAATTACATACCTAAATATAAAAAAAATATATAAGTATATTTCCTACGGACCTGTTTCACATAAATATCGCAATTACCTCATAACTTCTATTTAATGTATAAACAAAACATTTACACTATCAAACGCTTAAAAGGTTGTTTTTAGAGTAACTGGAACACACAATTCTACTGTTTCGGTTCTTCCTAGTAAACTATCGATTTTATCCGAATATGTTTGATTATTCATATTTTATTCACTTAGTTATTTGTTCAGTTTTGATATGTCTAAGTAATGAAACAACGTTGCCAACTATCTTAGTTTATTTGCATAATATGTTTGTTAAATTTTTGTATTTAATAACAATTTATTTAGACACAATCTTTCGAATTTCTTCGTGTTGAATTTTAATGTAATTTAGTGAATTGCTTAAAAGTACAAAGAAACATTTGTTACTTTTGCAAATTTTATAAAATAAATCGAATACATATTAAAGGATCACAGATCAGGATCTATAATAGGTTATGAAATCGTTGCTGTTACACACAGAAACGAAACATTTGAAATGGTTCTGTTAAAACAAACTTCGTTTGGTTCGTTAAATTTTAAGGATTGGAAATTGTTAAGTTATTGTAAAAAATAAACTATATCTTCTATAGGTTCTTTAAATTTTATTGATTTACGTGTGTTTACATAATTAAATGTAGGTTACTCATATTAAGAGGCGGAACATTTACTAGATCATCTCGAACGTCATAATTCGTTGATCAAAATATGTCCCCGCATTCTACTAGGCTAATCAAATCTTTTCACTGTAGCTCGTAATTAGAAAGGTAGGTTTTCCTTTAGTGATAACGTGTGAATGGTTTGTATGATTGTGATCACACTTAACATTAATTTTAGTAGTCTTTTTTCATAAATCTTGTATCACAACCTCGTGCATCGCGAGATGTTGTGGAATCGTGTACTTTCTGGTCATAGATGCTGCGCCTGCGCAGCAATCATTAGATATGTGAAGTAACATTTAAAAACGTGACGAAATCTACTTAAACGTAATCTGTGTCACGCCTGCCATGTCACCGCTGGCTTTGACATATTTTAAAACATTACCAGTGTTTGTCATCGGATTCTTTAATTCCTGATTTCGTTTAGAAATTTAAACCCAAATCTTGAATTTGTATCCTCCGTTCTTTAATGCTGTCACACAAAATCTTAAAAATTTTTAGATAGAGCATTAAATTGGAAGGGATCGCCGTATTTGACATTGAAATTGGATTAAGTAAGGAAACGAAAAGACTCGACCTGTTTCTAAATAAGGCTGGTAATATCGCTAGGCAGGTAAAGACAGTGTGACATTCAATATCCACACGGTGCCCGGCGTCCATATTCAAAAAGCTCAAAATTTTTCAAACGCTTTGGCTGATTCTTGTATACGGCTGTTATCGGTTAGTGAAACGCAAATCAAACTTGTGAATTATATTTTGATACTCGATGTTTTCTAATATAGTAAGTTCGTATAAACCTTTCGCGTTTACTTGTGTAGATAGTGCTACGTCGTCCTCTTTCGCATTTAGTAGTTCCAGTGGACCAATTTTAGTACTTCCATCAGTTAAAGTAGTGAATTTTCGTGTGCCATTACTCCCAGGCTATCTTCTCCTATTCAATATGTTTATAGCCGTCTCTTAACATATTGCAATGCTTAGCAGATGTTTGTGTAGCTTTTTCCCGAATAGGTTTACAACGTACAAGTAACTGTCCTGTCCGCCAACACGTAAGCGTACGTTCAAGTTACTGTTCAGCATCAGATTGGCTGTTTGTTACCAATGCAGTACTAAAAAACACACTAACGGCAACATATAAATATGGAGCTGCTTTAATTGCTGGCAGTACTACATGGTGATACGCGTGTTGAATAGAATTGTTCACAAATCAGACTGAGTTAGGATGATTAAGAAGAGAAATTATGTCGTGACTAACAAGTGCGATTAGAGTGTGAAGTTCTACCTATCTTTAACAAGATCGCACACCCGGCTCAGACGCTTGAGTTGATAATCGCACATTCTTTACGCATCCAAATTATTACGGTCCTGGACATAATTGAAAAAGCCAAGTTTTCGAACTCAAATTGGTGATAAACTAACGAATTCGTTAAAAGATAATAATTAAGTTACTGCGTGTTTCTGGTAATTATTAAGACATTGCGTGGCAATTAGAGTAACGGTTTTTACTACGTAATGCGCGGGGTGCATCAGGGTATGAGTGTCATAATTTGTATTAACTGAAAACTTTTGTACTTTCGTAACGTTGGATAAGTAATGGTAGTTTTTAACTTTTTCTATTATTAATGTGTAATGTTAACATCAATTAATATACTTTTTTACTGAAACGTAGTTGTAGTATTTTTGTAAGATGAGAAATCGAGTCACCGACTCATACGTGTATCACAGCGATAAATAGTTATACCTAGCTCGTGTAAGACTTATGTTCGTCGAATTTTGAGGAGCAATCTTGATTGTCTCGGTCTTGTATTTAACGGACTAATAAAGTATTGATGCAACTAATTTATTCTTTGCTCAAGATTTCTTCTCGATACTAGACTTTCAATGATGTCGTATTATATTTAGGCTTAGTAATTTTAACTATGTATGCATTTTCTATTTGCTGCTTTGTAAGGACATTTCAATAATAATTATTATGTATTAATATTTGTATTTGTCTTATGTGTATTTCCACAGCTCAGACTAGTCTAGACGGTTCATTTGATCTATCTGCCTTTCGTTCTTAGGACATTGCTTCAAAAGTAATCGCTTCGTGAAATTTTCATCATTTTTCAAAAATGATCTCTAAATTGAGATTAGGCTTATTAGGCTTTTAAAATGTCAAATTGCTAAATAAGTATACCATCAAAACAAGTTCCATTTTGAGTAGTATGTGTTTCATAGATAAAATTTAAGAATTATGGTATTTAACCTGCATTTGTGTAGATTCAAGGGTTGGCTACCCTCAGTTATTATATACTAATATTGAGTGTGATCGTGTCATGTGTTTTTTATTATGATCTCTTTACGTTTACTTACAATTTGCTGGAATATGGTTCGGTAATGTGTACCATCGGAATGTGGTTAGAAGCTCAGATGGAAATGACAATTGATTAATTTTAATTAACTAGTAAGTGCTTACAGTAATGTTTAAGACTTAAAAATAAGTGTTTTGCTTAAATACTACGTACCATTCGAGATAATGATATTATTTTTTAAAATTGGCGTGTTAACGTATATTTTTGTACACACATAGTAGTCGATGCGTAAGGAATTGGCACTAAATTAACTTTAAGAATGTCTGGTTACGATAAAAATGTTCCATTTTCAAACGATTTAAATGATATTAAATGAAAAGCTATTAATTTGTAACGATAGTGAGCGTTGTATTGTCTATTTTGTAATGTTGGTAAAGCATGACTAGCTATAAGGTTGTTTCAGAAAATTGTAATAAAACTAAGGAGCGAAAAAAATATATATGTTATATTTTATACGGACCCTGATATTGCGTTCGTCGCCTGACGACGGGCCATGTTTTACTTTACGAATCTAGTTATTAAGGTTACTCTTGAAAAGAGTCTTCAGGTAGTAGTTTTAGTAAGCTTAGTGTTTTTATACGGCTTGATGTTGTGACATTTTATATTATTAATTATGATAACACGTAAATTTACCGAACAAGCGGCCAACACCGATCAATAGCAAAATGTGTAGTGCGATTCTATGATGGGAACATTTATTGTTTTTGTTTCTATAGAATTAGAGCGGGCAGCATTCCTGCAGTTTTGTGATCTTAACCAAAGTGTTGCTGTTCGCAATCATATCATTTTAATGCGACGCTGGATACATAGGACACAAATCCTAGCGAAGTTTTTATTCGATTAATAATTGTATTGTTAGACAATACGTTGTCAGTTTTGTAGCGGTCTGTTGATTGATCTCCCATGATTGCAAGCCGTTTCTAGTCGATACCGCCGGTTTCAAACTAATTAACATCATCGATGTCTGTCAGCTGACTTCACTCCACTACAACTCTGGCAACGAACCTGTATTATTTCAGTTATTTAGCAGAATTTATATTATTGTGTAGAATTCCGTTTATGTTATGTTTTATATTGCTTATATTATAAATTATGAACAATGTTTATTAAGTGTTTAATATTCATTTTGATGAGATCCTAGTCGTGTCTCTAATATCACATCTCCCAAAGTACAAATTCCTTGTTGTTTAGTCCAATTTTGTTTGACTGTTATTGAATTGAATTAAAAATTATTTTAGTGAGCGTCGTGTCTGGAGCGTTGACTTGGCTAATGCTGCGTCATATATCGATAGTAACTTCTTCAAATCACAAATCTTTTTGTCGATGTTTGAGGTTAGATGTTTGTTTGTATTCAACTTCTCACACACTTGAGATGAATTCCGAAGCAAAAAAAGTTGAATTGAAAAGAGTATAACAGGGTTTGTTTGCGAAGCTTATCTGCATTGTATGTTAGCTTTCATTGTCATGTATGACTGAGACGAAAATAATCTTACCATAAACTTAGATATTTAAAAAACAAATCCAAGGCCGGCTCTGATAATATATTCGGAACCCGATTGACATTGAACAACATGCAAATTTTCCTATGTCAATCGGAAACTCCGCATGACTAGTATTTGATTTAGTTGAAAATAGCTGATAGTCTCTGCGTATTATGAGACTGACATTATAATACCAATTACCAAGACGTAAACAAGATATCCTTAATAATATAAAATTAGATATAAAATAGTAGCGTAAAGTTCACAAAGTATTTTTTGTAAAGGAAAAGCCTAGACGTTCAGTTATTTTTAACTAAAACATTGATTCGCTCATTTTTGGTCACATTGTCATTATACAAATACTTATGGCGGCGTAAATCGTAAACTAAGTACTTGTATAAACATGCTTCATAAATGACATTATTCATAATTTTTTTCTTTTCTTGTAATTCGCGCCGGAGCAGGCGCGTTACATCTTATGTTAGCAGCTTTTAACTTAAGTTGAATTAGAATAATTTCATTATTTTTACATATTTTAGTTAATGCACTGTATGATAAACAAGTACTAAGTTTGTTCCAATTTTTACTAATTTTAGTTAATTACGTTGTAATAAGCGCAATCATGTTCAGCTTATGCTTTTACTTTTTTTATTATTATTGTGTAAATTATACGTAATCGCTTACTACACATTATCCAAATTGAAACTAGCAATGGAATCTTTTCAAGTGACAACTATACCTACGAAGAATACAATGAAACCTTTATAAATAAAATATAAAGTAAACAAAAAGGTTCTTTTATTTCACAATTTCCCACAGCATTAGTAGATTTACAGCTACAGGTCAGGGGTTACGAACATTTTCTATTCGAGTTGGATGTTTATTTTTTTTTTGCTAGACAACAAAAACTTATTGTCAGGGCGCTGATTCTCACAGATTCGAAAACAGTTCGTATTCGAATTTTTTCTCGAGCGGTAGCAATGGATCAGCCAATCAGAATTGTGAACATGTCTAGGTTCACCAATTTTTAATGAACGCCACTTAGACTTGTCCCGTGTAGATCAGATCGGTTTTCATTTCTTTCTATGAAAGAATTATTTATTTTAGATAAATAATCCTTCAATAAAACGATGTTAATTTGTATAAATAATAGGTTTATGTGTTTATTTAGACAAAATGCTATGTCAAAGTCTAAAATAAATATCTAATGTAATTTTAAATAAATTAAAAACAAATGGAAAATCAAATAAGATATAAAAGACATACTTGGGTAGGTAGGTACTTTAGATTTGAAATCGACGTGTCGACTACTCGCCCGAACTCGACATATCCAGCGTTCTGATTGGGTAAACACTGCGATGCTGATGACAGCTCGAAAAAAAATCTAATTCGTACTTTTTTACGATTTGTGCCAGATCCACCCCCCAGGGGGACTACCGCCTAACTCATGGCGATAGCGTGTGATCGCTTTGAGATAGGCGGTAGAGCCGCAGGGCTCTAGGTTCAAAATGTACCTATTTACATACACTTTTAGGAACGGCTACTTAGCTATTGTCCAAATCTTTTTTTGTATTCTATTTGAGAATGTTGTGCCCTCACTAATTATAGAAGGAAATTACTAGTAACAGTCAAATTCAGAAGCATGACATTCAGGGTATGATCTCGGGTCAAATAAATTTAAAGGACACGCTAAACTTATTGACTTTTATTTGAAACTAGCTGACCCGGCGTACTTTGTATCGCCATGTTTTTTAACTAAAATACTAAAATGTTTGTTTAAATTATTGTAATTTTTATATTACACAAACCTTGTCTTAACAATGACGAATACATAAAACCAAGAATCATGCAATTTGGTGCAGTCGTTCGAAAGTTATGGGCGTACATACATTTCGAAGATTCAATTTTATTTATATAGAAGATGCTTTAGCATATACAGAGGCGGATTATCCCTAAGGCAAACCAGGCACGTGCCTAGGGGCGCCTGGCGTTTCTAGAATTTTTATAATAAAAAGTTCGTTAAGGCGCTATATCGAAAATGAATCAAACAATGGGAGGCGTGGTCTATACGTAAACGCGGGGCGCCCCCCGTGCTCAAGAAGCTAGTCTTTATATCTGTTATAGTCAATCCTCGAAGCTCCGGCGCTCCTAGGTTTGACTAGTCAATCCTCAGGTCTGACTTGAAGTCTTAGTCAGAGCCCAAACAAATGAAGATTTTCGGCCTCTGACTAAAGAATTTTTGTCAAACCTAGAAGAAACTAATTTGGTCAGGCAAACGTCAAAACTCAATTTAATGAAATCGGGGTTTGACCAGTCAAACTTCAATTAGGTATTAGAAAGTCTGTTTGTTAAATTAGGTGTAATAAATTTTTTTAATTTTATTTTAATGTTTATTGTTGTTATATTGTCATAGTTAAAATAAAAAAAATAGTCTTTAATCAGACATGGTGAGGCATTATGACATTTAGAATTGCACAAATTGAATACGTCAGATCTCTTACATTTACATAATTTTGAAGAGCATTTTTTGTTGCATGATGACATTTTATAAAGCCTTGGCCCCCAAATTATAATCTTTTGCACTTATTTCTCTTAAAGACAGCTTTACGTTGGGCACATCCTTGAAATTAAGAAAATTCTCTTTGCATTCTTTTATTAGATTCCTCGAAAAAAGAATGTTATCGTTCCTTCTTAAGTAACACCACTATTTGATTCACTCATCTTTAATCTTACACACCCGCACGCTTAATGTCGAAACATGAAATGATAATAGTAGATTGCTTTATAAGGGTGGAAAGGAATCAATCCCTACGAGGTTGTTAGACGCCCGAGCGCAGCGAGGGCGGCTATAGTCCGAGTAGGGTTTGATTCCTTTTACCCGTGTGTAGCACTCTACTTTTCATTTCGAATGCAAGGAAAATAAAAAATAGCTTTTCTAATAAAATTTATTAATAAAAATACTCCTAACATGACATATCGACATCGTGTTTTACACTTAGTGTACTTTTAAGCATTGAATATCTGCTCCATAGCGTAGACGCCTGCACTTTATGAGATAGTTCATTAAAGTATATAAGAAATACATTTTCAGAAAATGATTTTATATTCCTTGCATCTCGCCACTTCATAAAGTCGGAATATGTATTTAAATATCTTTTCATTCCTCATGCTCGGAAAGGAGCGTTTCCTTGATCTGAGTATTGGGAGGAAAACGCTAGTTCCCACCAGCGGGCGGGAAATTCTCATACTATTTACTTCCCTCCTTAGGGCGGAAAGTAAAATTTTAAAAATAGAACTGAATTAGGTTACGTACATACAATCTTTGGTACAATGATAATAAAAGTATTTGGCTGAATGGCCAGTAACAGGTAACGCGATGTGTTCCAAATTTAAAAATACCTGTGAAAAAGATAATTTTGGCGGGAGGGGAATCTGTTACGCTGTACCGAAATCTTGATTGTGTGATTTAGGTATTTAAGAAAAACAATGAATTCAAGCGATTCTGAAATTTCGGCTCCAGATTCAGTCACGAACGAAGCAAATACAATACTCGAAATTTTTTTGCCAAAAATTTCAAAGGAAAGATATTTAAATACATATTCCGACTTTATGAAGTGGCGAGATGCAAGGAATATAAAATCATTTTCTGAAAATGTATTTCTTATATACTTTAATGAACTATCTCATAAAGTGCAGGCGTCTACGCTATGGAGCAGATATTCAATGCTTAAAAGTACACTAAGTGTAAAACACGATGTCAATATGTCATGTTAGGAGTATTTTTATTAATAAATTTTATTAGAAAAGCTATTTTTTATTTTCCTTGCATTCGAAATGAAAAGTAGAGTGCTACACACGGGTAAAAGGAATCAAACCCTACTCGGACTATAGCCGCCCTCGCTGCGCTCGGGCGTCTAACAACCTCGTAGGGATTGATTCCTTTCCACCCTTATAAAGCAATCTACTATTCCTTTGAAATTTTTGGCAAAAAAATTTCGAGTATTGTATTTGCTTCGTTCGTGACTGAATCTGGAGCCGAAATTTCAGAATCGCTTGAATTCATTGTTTTTCTTAAATACCTAAATCACACAATCAAGATTTCGGTACAGCGTAACAGATTCCCCTCCCGCCAAAATTATCTTTTTCACAGGTATTTTTAAATTTGGAACACATCGCGTTACCTGTTACTGGCCATTCAGCCAAATACTTTTATTATCATTGTACCAAAGATTGTATGTACGTAACCTAATTCAGTTCTATTTTTAAAATTTTACTTTCCGCCCTAAGGAGGGAAGTAAATAGTATGAGAATTTCCCGCCCGCTGGTGGGAACTAGCGTTTTCCTCCCAATACTCAGATCAAGGAAACGCTCCTTTCCGAGCATGAGGAATGAAAAATAATTTACAGAGAAAACATAAACTTGCTTACATGACCACCGCAAGTATAAACTTAAACGTGTTACAAATGCAGTCGACGTTTGACCGAGTCTGCCAGTCGCTACTAGGATCGACTAGGCAAAGCCCGAAACAGATTATTTTACTTTCGACGTTTGACTGAAAAGTTAGGAACTTCTAAGTTTGACTAAAAATACTTTAATCAAAGGCCGAAATTGGAATTTATTTCGGGGTTATCCCGAAGGCTTTGGTCAAACCTAGGATAAACCACTCATTCCGCGAAGGGACTGCATATCGACCTTTGACTATGACATATCTATGTCACCAGTCGTGAATGCGTTGCGCCCGTATACAATCAGATCGTTTAGAATTTACCGATGTAAGCTACAAAATACAAATTATTTTATAAAAAAATAACTATAATGATTAGAAAAAAATTCTTCTGTACGATTCTGGATACTGATGATGGCTACTTATTTAAGGAACTTTTTAATGAATACCTAACACCGTTTACTAGTAATCCTGAATATTGTTATTTTTAAGAGGTAATTTCAAAAATAAAAAGTATCGAGGCAAAATCTTTAAATCGCGTTTTCGGTTCTGCTCGTGACTAGTTAAAGATATAAAGAAACACATATTTGACTTTCAGATCTGTAAGATCTCTCAGTTACCTATGACATTACATTAAAAATAACCAATATTTTCGATATAGCGCCTTAAAAACGTCAAAAGTTAACCATTTTGTGAACAGAACGGTCCACACGAGCCAAAATGTGAAATGGAATTCGGAACCAAATGCCAGATAGGTCATTGAGATCACCTATATGGCCGCTAAAGGGGCGTTGATGAGAAGCTTGCCTAGGGCGATCTCAACATGAGCAGCTAGCTAGCGTGGTCTAAAATTGGTGATACGTACGACTGAAACTCTGATCCATCTAAATAATTGAAAACCGACTTCAAAAACACTGAAAAGTTAAAAATAATATAAGAATAGATCACACTTCTATATTGAAGTCGGCGCCAAACGATGATCTCGAAAGTGTTAAAATTTGTCACCGACTTCAATATAGAAGTGTGATGTCGTCTGTACCTATTCTTATAAGTATTATTTTTAACTTTTCAGTGTTTTTGAAGTTGGTTTTTATTTTTGTTAAATTTTTTTTTTATTTTTAACTTTTTAGTGAATGAAATCTTTTTAGTGAAAGAAACCCTAATTTACCAGCTCACCTTCGGTGAATTAGTGTTTTCCTCGATTTTTATGGGATCCCATCATCAGATCCTGGCTTTGGTGACTTTGGGACCACCCCAGGAGTATACTCTATCAAATACCAAAGAATTTTGAAAATCGGTCCACAATTGGCGGAGTAATGGCGTAACATACACACAAAACACGTTGGATACACCTTAAAATTTAAAGGTTTTCCTCAATTTCCATGGGATCCCATCATCAGATCCTAACTTTGGTGACCATGGGACCACCCTTGCAGTATACTCTATCGAATACAAAAGAATTTTGGAAATCGGTTTAAAAATGACGGAGTTATGAGGTAACAAACATAAAAAAAAATACAACCGAATTGATAACCTCCTCCTTTTTTTTGTAGTCTGTTAAAAATAGACCTAGAGTTAATATTAACTGTGTAAGCCTTTCATATTTTAGTTACTTTCATTTTATTTAAAAAAATGTTAGTAGTTTGATAAATAAATACTTACGAAGAAACTTCACTTTGAGCAGGATACGAATCTGTCTTGGTCGGATCGGGTAACACCCCGGATTTGGGACGTTTTTGGTGTCGAGGTGACGTCTCCTCCGGGACATAAGGAGGGATGTAGGGAAGTAGGGTTAACGATGGGGTAGTCTGCGGATGAGAGTGGGGAGGGAATAAGGGTGACGGAAGCGGCCTTTAGCTAATTGTCAGGGAGGGGGGGATGGTAATCCCTGCGTAACAGTCATTGCCCAGGGTGCACCGGCGTAAAACCAAACCCGCGCACACGTGGAGGTAGCCGTGGAAAGAGTCCTACTCCGAGCAAGGGTTAAAATCACAAGTAAACAAAAAGTAAAGTGTTTTTACTGAATGTTTACAAAATTAAGTAACCGCGCCTTGTGCTGCTAAAAGTTGAATCAGGATTATGGAATTCCTAATCCCTGGATTCACCAATTTTTTTGACTTTGTGCATAAACCTTATGAATAAACAAAAGCTATTCACCCAAAATTCCAGAGGGAGAAAGAGAGTTGTCTGTAAGTATGGGTGCATAACGGGAACCTATCACTTGTTAGAAATTTGCTTGTTCGGATTTTTATTTGATCGAAAACGGTTCACCGACATCTTTTTAGCCATAATGTATTGTTTGCCATATTTTTAAATCATCGAAATATCATTTCACATAGGTGTTATTTTACCGAATAACGTTTCACCGATTTTCAAAATATTTCTTTTACTATTGGTCAAAGTTTCTTTTTTTTCATTTGCCATATACCTACTTTCACTTCACCAAAACAACATTATACCGAATATTATTTGGCTACAAATGTTACATTATGTTGTGTATCTACTTAAACTTTGTGCTGTTACACCAAAGGTAACGAATGAGCCCGGTTATGCAAAAAGTGCGAGGTGGGGCTCGGGGGGGTCGGGGGGCGTTAGCCCCCCGCAATGAAAAGATGTTACAGGATAAAACAGTATAATAGCTAGGTTAGGTTAGGTTAGACATTGTGCAACGCGCGCCAGCTCCCCTAGCAAGCTGGCGGTTGAAATGGCTCGGCCGGATGACCACCGGCCGAGAGATACTTTTCACCCCTAGCTTGGCCGTCTGGGGGGGTCGAATTTCTCAAGATACTTGTCGACCCCCTCCGTAGAGGTAAGCCCTGGCACCAGGCAACCCTCCAGGGGGCACAATCGGGGAATGGCCAACGCCGATCCCGATTGTGTCCCCACGGAGGTCTAAGTATCTAGAGAGTTTTTAGCCGGTAGTGGGTCTTCTACCCGAGTCCTGCATATCCAAGGGGTGGCCTAGTCAGCTGAATGCCCTTGTCGAATACCGTAAAGACTGTATTTTCTCTCTTGTAAAAAAAAAAAAAAGGTTAGACATTGTGACCAAGCACAGCGGAGCGAGCGAAGCTTCAAACTGCATGTTGCATGTTGCATGCTTGCTTGCATGCTTGCTTGCTTCTTTGTTAGCATGTTCGGAAACACAATACTTCGAACAAATGTTATTTCGGTTAAGCATAACTTCGGTAAAAAATATTCGACCAAATGAAACGTTGGAGTAACGAAAAAAATCGAATTGATAATAGGTCAAAAGATACAGTGGCAAACGTAATTTCGACGAAGTAAAAAACAACGAAACGAAAATAGTCGAAAAGTTTTCGGTTAAATGTAATTCGATCAAAAAATAACCGATCTTATGATAGGTAAGCGAGCATAACTCTGTTCTACCATTTTCTACCGTCAAGCAGCAGTATTGCATTGCTGTATTCCGATTTGATAGACACGCAGTGAAAGTACATAATGGTTAGGTATTGTGACGACACCTAATGTCACAAGTAGCACACCGTACATTCATCATCATAGCTCATATACGTCCCCACCGAGGGGCACGAGCCTACCCTAACTAGTTATGTTAGGGCGATTAGGCCTTAGTCAAACCACGCTGGCCCAGTGCGGATTAGTTGACTTCACATGAATTTTGAATTACTTCGCAGGTTTATGCAGGTTTCCTCACGATGTTCCTTCACCGTGGGAGCGTCAGATAAATGTACATATGAAATTCGTGGAACTAAAAACACATTGGTACATGGCAGGATCGATCGCGGGCCTTCCGATTGCACTCGAGGCACAGTCCATTTGACAGGAACCACAATATTCCATAGCAGGGATTTTCAAGCTACTTATTTTTGGACAAAAGAATTCTATTCCAAAATGAACTGATCCCAGATCCCAGGTGATATAGAAGTGTGATGTTGTCTGTACCTATTCTTATATTATTTTTTACTATTCAGTGTTTTTGAAGTCGGTTTTTATTTTTTGTAAAATATTTTTAATTTTAACTTTTTAGTCAATAAAATCGTTTTAGTGAAAGAAACCCTAATTTAAAACCTAAAATTAGCGTTTCCCTCGATTTTCATGGGATCCCATCATCATATCCGAACTTTGGTGACCTCGAGACTACCCCAGGAGTATACTCTATCGAATCCAAAAAGAATTTTGATAATCGGATTACAATTGGCGGAGTAATCGCGTAACATACACACAAAACACAAAAAGGCGTCGATGGCGTAGTGCGTAAGGCTGTCGCCTTCCAATCGGGAGGTAGCGGTTCGAACCCCGCCACGTACCAATGTGTTTTCAAATTTTGAATTCATATGTACGTTTATTCGACGCTTTTACGGCGAAGAAAAACATCGTGAGGAAACCTGCACACACCTGTGAAGAAAGAATTTCTTTACAGGTTGTGTGTGAAGTCGACCAACCCGCACTTGGCCAGCGTGGTTGACTAAGGCCTAATCGCCCTAGTTTAGGGTAGGCTCGAGCCCCTCGGTGGGGACGTATATGAGCTGTTGATGGATGGATGGATGGACACACAAAACACGTTGGACACACCTTAAAATTTAAGGGTTTTCCTCGATTTTCATGAGATCCCATCATCAGATCCTAACTTTGGTGGCCATGGAACCACCCTTGGAGTATACCCTATTGAATACAAAAATAATTTTGAAAATCGGTCCACAATGGGCGGCGTAATCGCGTAACATACACACAAAAAAAACATACGCATCGAATTGAAAACCTCCTCCTTTTTTGAAGTCGGTTAAAAAGGGGGCTGTATCAACTGGACTCGGCTCGACCTGGAAGCTGCCGCACATGAACGAGAAAAGTGGAGATCTCTTCTTCGAGCCCGATATCCCTGATGAGGGAATACAGTATTACTTCATCATCATCATCATCATACCTCGGGCTCTCCTTGCAGCCCTAGGTATAGTCTACTAAAAAGTGGTTTACCATCTTAAGGTTGATTTTATTATTAAGATTCAGTTGAAATTCAGTTTTGCGTCATAAAACAACACGGTTGATTTTCCTTTACAATAAAATACTGTCAGAGAATATTCTGTCTAATACGAGTATATACGCGAAGTATAGTCAAAAGTGGTAAACCAGTTTCTTGGTCGATTATACTGGGAATACAGTATTACTTCATCATAATTATCATCATACCTCGGGCTCTCCTTGCAGCCCTAGGTATAGTCTACTAAAAAGTGGTTTACCATCTTAAGGTTGATTTTATTATTAAGATTCAGTTGAAATTCAGTTTTGCGTCATAAAACAAGACGGTTGATTTTCCTTTACAATAACATACTGTCAGAGAATATTCTGTCTAATACGAGTATATACGCGAAGTATAGTCAAAAGTGGTAAACCAGTTTCTTGGTCGATTATACTTCAAAATATTATTTGACAGGTTATAGAACCTGAATCTATGCTTAGACAGGCCAAAGTTAGAGAGTCTATGAGACCTCAAGTTTTGTAACTCGAACCACACAGTCAAGCTACCAACTTTGTTTGAGATAAAATTCACTTAAAATCCTTCATAATCAGTGATACTTAGTTAAGTAAGGAGTATCCTAATATAGGGTATTCAAGCCTTAAGCCGGCTTTTGACTATGGGATATAATGTAATATATATTACATTTTGAGATATAATATTTTATCGCTTGCCATACTTTTTTACGAGACCGTTCTCACTGTGCTATAATATATATTACACCCCAAACTGTAAATATTTTTTCGCCCGACCGAGCTATATTTGAAGGCGATATATTTTACCTCACGTTCCCGCACACCGCACCTCTGCCCCTGCCTCGCCTTCATTTCGAATCGTGACGGTCATGCGCACGTACTTACATAGCTGTCCGCGTGTTATGATTTTTGGGTATTTTGGTTCGCAATCTTTTCTTTACGTATTTACCACGTATTTACCTATTTACGTATTTATCCCTATAATGGAACATTTTATAGAAAGTGTTAGGTTTACGACTAATCTTGAAGAGTATAAAATGAATGAAATTAAGGATGCTGCATGGAGAAACGTAATAAGAAATTCACTATAATCTTTTCTTAAGGCCTTACTAATAACCATTGTATACGCCTGATTTAGTTAAACAGTGTTTTGTCACGTTCACTCGAATGACATTTCAAATTCGAACAAAAGAGACAAAACACTACTTAACTATACAAGGTTTATACAATGGTTATTAGTAAGGCCTTTAGTCTATTAAGATTCGATATCCAGAATCGACGTTTATTGTATTTTTTCTAAATAATGAGACATGTAAATCGAATACTGCATCATTTTCGTCTGATGAACTATCGAAAGTATCTAGCAAAACAATTTCCATATTATCCATTTAATAACGAGAGGTCAACCGTTTCAATAAAAGACGTTATGATGTAAGGATCATAGAAGCTGAACTATTCTAAAAAATATATCTGATAGTGAGAACAGCAAACCCGGGATGTAATATATAGCTGAACATGTAATATATATTACATCCTATAGTCAAAAGCCGGCTTTATTATTTCTGTGCGAATGGTGCAGAAATGTAGGTTTAAGTGTACCTACTATAAAACAAAAAAAAAAACATCCTAGATAACGTATCTATCTAGTAAGCTGCACTGCACACTACGCTCGCATTCTATTCTTTCTACATTAGCATAATGTAACAGCTGGCAGGTAAGGAATTCTTTACGCTCTGATTGTTAATGAATATCCCCGAAGCAAATAATGGGGGTTACTGTCTATCTAAAGTACCCTCGCAGCAGGGATTACTCCAGACTTACCCGGTCCGAATTCAGGAATAATCCCATCCGTTACTAATTTAGAGATAACACTGGCATCTTGAGAGCGTACACACATTTTGCGAGAGCATTAACCGATTTAATTTTCTCGTCTTAGCGTAAAATATGCCGGAAGGATTAACATAGATGTTGCGAACAAAGCTTCGGAACGATCTAAAGTACCTACAGTGCACAGTGTGAATAAATAGTCTTGTTTTACCAAGGAAAGGAGGCAATTATGAAACACGCTGAGGAGTACCTATATATTTTGATGCAGAAAAATGTTTTACAGCTGTACTTACTTAAAAAGATAAATTATTAGTTTTAGGCATTTCGGGTTTGAAATGACACTTGCACACGTAAACAGAATAGGTATATGGAACAGAATAGGTATATCTTACAATTTCAGTGACATAATCACTATCTTAAAGAGTATCACGGTGGCGCGTATTGTGTGGAACTGACGTGATGAAAATTTCTTGAAGCTCGTCAAAGGACACGTGTGACTGAGTTTTATCACAAATCTTTGGATTCCAACTGCTGCTACATCTTCTAAATTACAGTCGGCGCACAGGCACGCCAAAAAATTTGTGATAAAACTCAGTCACACGTGGTCCTTGACGAACGTCAAGAAGATTTATCACGTCAGTCACACTAAATACGCGCTACCGTGCTACTCTTTAAAACATAGAGGTTATGTCACTGAAATTGTGAGATAATGCGTGACTCGAGTCCAGTCTTGGTAGCCCGTGCTACGCCTGCAGGCTGATGCCGGAGTCGGTTCGGTTCTTCGAATGAAGAAACGCTTGGCGAACGAAGTTGAGCTTGCAGGCGACTTACCAATAACAAGACCCTGTCTTGTGGCCCAATCCCGAATCATTTGTCTTGCAGTGAGCGCTCGATGTCAATTGATTTTCGTTCGAGATTTGAAATCATTATTTTTCAGTCGATCGACTTGTCGCTTAGCGAGTGTTAGCGGCGAGCGAAGTTTGAACAATTCAAGAATAGGAACTGTAATTTCTGTCCGGCAGCGGCGCATAAAGAGGTCTCAGCGGATTAAGAGTTTCACTGAAATCCAATAATCTATCAATATAATTAATGATAGGTAATATAAAGAAAAAATATCAATACAAAAAAAATCCAAAACTAGGACTGATTCGAATCTTGCGTCTTGAACATTCGGAACGAAATTAATAATAATAATAAACTTTATTGACAAAAAAGCATATCCATATCATAAAACATTTTCATTGCAGTTTTTTATAAATATATACGTACAAGGCTGTATTGATAACTTTTCTACTTTGTTAAGCCAAAATAAATTTTACTCACTGAATTATTTAGGAAAAATAAACATCAACCAACATCCAACTTAAAAATCTTTACAGACATCGAGAAAATTGTTAAGGAATAAAGCAAACTTACAAATTTTACATTATCTTACAAAAATGCGAAATAAATTGAAATAGTCTTAAATTAACCATTACCTATACGAGTAACTAAGTGAAAACATAATGCTATAAAACAACAATAAACTATAATTACCATAAATCCATAAAGTAAATATCGACGCACAAACTTCTTTTAATGGATTTATTGAATGAATTACGACGCAGTTAGTGTAGGAAGTCGTTATGGGTTCCCAAGAGACTAGAGCTGACACAATCGTAGCTTGTGAACAAGTTAGTAATTTCCATAAGTTTACGAACTGACCAATTCGGGCAAGACTAATAGGATTGTTCCTAATCTTCGTATGGCCACTCAGGTTTAACAAGCGGCCTTCTTGTCAAAACTTTTGGGATGCACGCGCTTTATGGAGTTCCCTTATTAAGCGCTGTAGGTACGGACATGTAAGATTACAGGAGCAACTTCCAGATAAAGATCCGGTATCTTGTAAATAATTGGTGTGTACCTATTTAATTAACATTAATAATGTACACACGGCAACATGACTGAATGTTAACCTTGAGACCGCCCCTATGTCAGTTGTCACCTTATGTTCCTTGTAATAGTGGTTATTTTCGTAGTGCAAATATAAAGCTTGACGTGTGGTCGACTGTACAATGTAATTAAGTCCAGTGGTAGAGCACTTTGTAAGGACGGCGTTGGTTGTTGGGGCGGAAAGGTCCATGATTGACAGCTACGTATCGGCCCGGGAGACGCAGCGTTGGTACGAGCGTTTTTTCGCTTTCTACAAGGTGGACCATCGACTTGGTTATAATCTAGATTCTAGAATGTAAGCAGCGCACGGCCGATCAATTTGCAGATCCTGTCTGTTGGAGAAGTTTCTGTCCAGCAGATTCTTTATATACAACAAGAAAGTTGGCTAGCAAGCAGGCTGCCCACCTGGTGGTATGTGGCTACAATAGCCTATTAGTACATGTAAGTAGTTTCTGTAAGATTTGCACATAGCCTCTACAAGGACCCAATGAACGTGGTCAACTTGTGACAACATACATTGTACAACAACTTATGATGTTAAATCATAGTACACAGTAATCTCACTGCCATATCTTACAGGACATACTCGTATGTATATTTATCTGACGCTCCTACGGTGAAGGAAAACATCGTGAGAAAACCTGCATTCACCTGCGAAGTAATTCAAAGGTGTATGTGAAGTCAACCAATCCGCACTGGGCCAGCGTGGTTTGACTAAGGCCTAATCGCCCTAACATAACTAGTTAGGGTAGGCTCGTGCCCCTGGTGGGGACGTATATGAGCTGTGATGATGATGATCTTACAGGAATACAACAAAGCAAGGCACCGCTGCTTTTGGTAGCAGATTGTAGATAGAGATGTACCTGAGGTATGAGCGTCGGTGGCGCTGTGGACAGGTCCAGGGATCGATCCTGATATTTACCAATGTGTTTTTCGTTTTTGAAATTTCAGTTGAGCTCAAACTTTTGCTTTGAGGTCAGCTTCCAATTGACGACTCTGTAATAATGCAGGGAGTAAAAAATAGCCCTTGCTGGTTTTCTTGCTGGTTTCTTCCAATACATAGACTCGCGCCGTAGACTTGTGAACCAATGGCGTAGCTATATTGACGTGCAAAAGCGATTTTTAAATACAATTTGAATTTACATGACATTATTAATAACTGGCCTAAGGCTTAATTGATGATTCATAAGTTCTTTAACGTGCATTTAAAGAGTATGGTTTAAAAACTTTTTTAAAAAACAAGTCAGGGAAGATGACCCATCAGAGGACGAAGGAGGCGACAGTTCGCTGGCCTTCTTCTTTCTGATGATGACCAACGAGACGCGAGGCCAGGAAGCGCGAATCCTGCATTGCACAAATCATCGCCAGTCGTCGATGCTCCTAATGTCCAGGAGCGTCGCCGACCTTTCCGTTTTGGGGAGGGGAGAGGGGCTCGCCCTAGGCAAGCAGACGCTGACGATGTCATGGAAGTGTCCAAAAGGGTTCCCATGGCCCTGTCCACGAGGCGTTCCTACCCGGCGTATCCTTTTCATCTGATGACGGGGAGATGCGGCGATGATGTGCGTGCGCGAGCCAAGGCATATGTGAGGGGGCATCGTTGGGTTTTAGTCGGTAGGCCGCGGTCTCTGGCTGGCACTCTGCCCTCAGTGACCGCGGAGAGACCGGCATAAACTCGCGTTTTCCCAAGCGCGAGGTCTTAGAATAGTTATTATTCTAAGCGCGAGGTATTCGTAACGCATTTTCCAACGTTATAACAAGGGTATTGACCAAACAACTTGTATATGATTTTATAATGCGAAGCTGAATTTTAACCTTTTATTTATTATTATCTGCTTCGTAATCTGCTCTATTGAGACTGAGACTGCTAATCACGAGGAGGAACCACAGGTCAATTTTTTTAGTACCCCGAAGTCTGACTGTTTTTAAAACCTCTCATCTCTGCCTACCCAACTTTTTGGGGGACAGGGAGAGCAGGCGTGATCAGTGATGGGTGACATTTATTGGGTATATTCATATTATTGATACAATAACCAACATTCTGCAATATTGCATAATACATACAACCTCCAAAAGCTGAAATGACAAATGTACTAGCATAAAGAACGCAGCTGAAAAAACATTACGAAATGTTATTTCTGCGCCAAAACGTGATCACGTGTCGCCGTAAAGGGTATTTGTAACACATTGTATAAATAATAAAAACAACTTTATAGAATTTTGAGAATCATAAAGTGGACGGTAATAAACTGGATACCACAGGGGACACCACTAGGCCCTTTATCTAGCTGTACAGAAAACATAAAACTTTTTTATTGCACACCGTTCGATGCGTGTACGAAATTCAGTTAGTTTTATGCACTTACTCTCACCGCTCCGTTTAGTCTATGTTTACTAACTTGATTGGATTCGTGCCTTTTTTATTTACTCAAAGCGTCGCCATTCAAGAATTCCTAGAATATTTGACACTAAATGCTTACTATTTATTTATCCGCGCTCGTTGAGGCGTCTATTGAAAAATGTTTAGTATTTTACAGAATATCTTAACTTTTCTGAGTTTAATCACTAATACTAATGGTTTTCTATTTGTTCCGGAACAGTTTTATGTTTTGGCGCTGTCGTGTAAGCAATGGAATAATTTAGTCCGTTTTAGTATGTAGCTACTAGTGAGGTGCTGGATCCCTATCTGTATCCGCAGATATCCACGAAAGAAAAATCTGTATTCGTGTCACCGTTTTTTTGACGGATTATAAATGGATCTTTTGTTTTACTTGGTTGCATTTATTATATGAATTTATAAGTCTTAAATGTAGCAACAAAATAATGTTAATTTTTTAGCTCCGATGTACCGTTTTCGAGCTATAAATATTTTTGTAAATATTTTTCTTCTTAAAAATTATACCTACCTTTACTTAACAAAAATCAAATAATTCAATATGTATAATATGGCTAAAATTGCCACAAATCATAAGCTACTGGTTACAGTGAGATCCCATAAGGTGTTACGATAAGACACCACATACAGTAGCAATAATGTTAAAAAAAAAAAGTAATTTTAACAATAGAACTTTCATTAATTACTTACATTTTTTGTTATAACGACATAAAAATACAAATTTTTGTAGTAATAATATTGTCAATTTACATAAATACTGCAATGTAATAAATATAACACAAGATAAAAGAATCAAACTAATCAAACTTTACAGAACTCAAAAAAATTAAATGCCAAAATTAAAAGCACTGCAACTCAAAACAAATGTCGTGTCAAGGTACCTATTGACCAACAGTCAACTGTAGTTTTACAGCTTTTCAACATTATGTACGCTGACAGATCATAAAAGAAATAAAGATCCGTATCCGTTTTCGTGGATCTTGAGAATTATCTGTATTATTTGCGGATTTACATTTTTCACGATACTGCGGCACAGCACTAGGTAGGTACTTACCTTATGTTAATGCATACCACACAATATTGGGGGTTAGCAAATCCGAAGTCAACTGAATCAAGAAATGCAGCTTGTTTGTTTATGCATCTAAATAATCTTGGCTCCCAACCGAAGTTTGTAATAAACTAGGATTAGCATAGTGTAAGTTGACCAAGTCATATGTTATTTACTCGATGTAGTAGGTATTATAAATAGGTATTAAGTACTATTTAGTTTTCAACACTATCTTTTATGCTTACTATGCTGTTATCTTAATTATAAATCGCGAATTTTACGACAGTTCGAGAGTTGTTACTCGTTTTATGTTAACGTGCTCTTAGGGTTTTGTCATTAAATATGGTATACCAACTAGCATTACAAAACTTTTCTAGTGTTTAAATACAGGAGCTTTTTAGGAGCTGTTAGTTAGTTGTATCTTAAATTGATACTGAAATAATGTGATGTTCTTGTCAGTAGGTATAAGATTTTAAGCATGAAAAGGTAAGATAGCCAGCTCTACTGAGTTTTAATCCAGATGAAGTTCGCTTCCGTCTAGCTAGAATAATAGCTTCAGTATTCGGTCTAGTTATCTGTCGCTATTAGATATCTGGGATCAGGCGAAGGCTAAGCATTCATGTCCTTTTTTTTTTTTTTTTTTTCTCAGGGGGAAATGCGTAACCGCACCGTACCCGCCGTTGGCTAGACGGCGAGCGTGTGTGGGGCTCTCCCGGCGGAGTGCCAGGCCTACCCACTAAAACCCCCCGGTGTTCTCCCTGCCCTTATGAGCGCGCTAGGTAAGGTCCACACTGCGACTCCACTACCCACGCGCCCGGGCAAGCCCGACCACCTGGTCGGGCTATCGCCAAGGGAAGCATTCATGTCCTAGGTTCCTCAATTGTGTAGTGTATTTTGTCACTAATATGTCCCTTATAGGAATTCTTCTGGATTTAACTTTCAAAAGCTTAGATCATTTATGCTCTAAGTTCAAAAGTGATGAAAACAAACAGACTAAACGGAAAATTGAAAATTTTCTGAAAATTGACCCACCTAAAGGCTGCCTCCCTGGGATTTAGGAGAAAAACTATGTTTGTAGACTATGCCAGGATAAACACGAAATTTATTTTGTTTTATTTTGTCTATACTCTATACACAAATTACACAATGATCAAAGGTACTTGAAACTGTCTGATATTACGATATTAATCTACAAAAAATGCTGTAATTACTATTTTAGACGTGAATTATGTGTTAAAATAACAGTGAAACCAAAGTGATTTTTTTTCAAAATTTGTGTTTTATGAAAATTAAAGAAAAATAATGTTACTATCGTCATTTTTATAATCAACATTTGATACCTTTTCAGTATCAAATGTTGATTATAAAAATGACGACCATCATCTGTGCTATTATTAAGTGGTTTGGGATTGCAAGAAAGAGAGACGAAGTATTTGTAAATAGAAATAAAAAACCTGCCAAGTGATTGGACTCGCGCACCGAAGTTTCCGTACAAGCTTAATTAAGTATATTATAAGTTCTTACGTATATTTCGGTTTTCAGATCTCTTCCTTAACATGACTGCTACAAGACTTGATTACCTGCCAAATTTCATGATTTTAGGTCAACGGGAAAAATCGTATAGGTTTTGGTTCCGGTACCCTTATAGGATCACTTCGTTGTCCGAAGATGTGGTCTGCCCATCAGTGCGTTTGTCTGTCACCTTTTTAGGGTGAGGTGAATCAAAATGTTTCTAGGGAAACATCCTCCTCCCAGAATCATCCTCTCAGTATCCCAGTGTACTTATCGCCAAGCAACAGTTTATTGAGCGCAGAAGATTGACGCATTGGCTTATTATTGATGGATAACAATAACAAACACAGCAAGAGACAGATACAGCATCACACAGTGACGATACGCAAAGTCTTGACGCCCATAAAATTACTGAATACATAATATCCAATGCGTACCTCGTTAAGTTTTTACGTCCATCAAATATAAATTCGGTGGAGATTATCGGCAAACCGCACCGCCCGTGTTTATGATGCGTGACAAGCAATAAAAGGAGGGAGCCATCGCTTTGCGATCTCCCTTCACGGGCTGATGTGCCCTGATGAAGCCCCAGGACTTTATTTTTGTCTATAAAATTTTTATACGGCACACGTCGTGTAGCGTCACAGTGCACGTAGTGCTTAGGGCCTATATCCTAATTTACAAGTATAACTCCCAGTTTCTGAAAGGCTGATCAAAATATTTTTCAACTAACATCCATGTCATCTTAACAGCAGTGTCAAATCAATTTGAGTTTCCGAAACGTTGGTTAGACAAAATTTACTTATCTTTAATAATTTCATTTCTCGTGAGAAATATTTTAAGACACGGTCACATTGCTGAAATCATATATTTTGTTTTATTCATATGTAGGTATTTTGAAAACCCAAAATGGGTCTTTCCTTAATAATTTTGAAATAAATTTGACAGCTGTGTCAACTAACACAGTGATAAGTTGATTTAGCTTTCAGCAACTAAATTCATAGTTAACATTAGATTGACAGCTTGTTAGTTAATTTTATCGCTGAACAGCCTTTCAGAAACTGGGTGTTATACCGGGTGTAACGGAATACCGCAATAATATATTAAGGTTGTTGATAAACAAAAAAAATGTTTTATGACTATTCTTTGTGTTTTTATTTTATGCCTACTTTCGATTTAATACGCTGAACTGTTAAGCGTATTAAATCGAAAGTAGGCATATAATAAAAATACAAAGAATAGTCATAAAAATTTTTTTTTGTTAATCAACAACCTTAAATATTATTGCGGTATTCCGTTACACCCGGTATAGCGTCCATGATGTTACACACCGTGATGTCATACAGCAGGGGTGGCCAACCGGTCGATCGCGATGACCGGTTGGCCATCCCTGTTTATTGGCTATTAATATGTATATGTGAAATAATATTTATGTGTGATTAGTAGATCGCTCAGGGTTTCGTTAGTAAATAGCAGATCTTGGGACCAATCAAGTTGGCCACCCCTGATATACGGGGTTACTTTTGAAGCAGGAGCCAAATTTTGTGTGCTCGTTCAGACAAGCAAAATGAACAACTTTTACTATGGGACCAATCTCGAAATCGCGAAAAAAAACAGCCATTCCATACAAATGTTCTACATCCACCGAACCTAAATGTCCACAGAGTACGGTAACTCATACACATACACACTAAACCCAGAGAGGGGGAGAGACATAAATGCAGGAAGATTGTAAACGAAAACATCCATTGCTAGAACCTCTAAACCGATCGCTTGTGCGTTTCCCGCGACCTTTACTAGATCATCACGGCAGTTTGTTACATATTTAATATAAAAATAAAACAATGGATCTATCTAGCAAAGTTACTTCACTGCCACTCCGCCGACACTGAAGTGAGATGAACAATCCTGATCGTCACACTGCATGGTCAGCGGATGTAATGAATCGTAAACCTCCGGACAGTGTAAAACACCCAGCCCTCGTAAAGGGTCCCCGTAATCTTCCAAGTAGTCTTGTGTTGAAATAAACCGCTCGGAGGGACGCGTTACCTATAATGACCTATTTTCTACACTCTGTGGCTGATGACATTCAAAGAAGGAAGCTACCCGGAAATTACGACGTGAGATACAATCCGACGTTCAATGATCGTTAATAATTTTATTGCGAGACTATTGCAGAGAATATTGCTGATAAATTTGTATGGATATAGGTGACGTTATGCGGCATTTCGGTCTGCCCGTTAATGCCGAGTCAGATGATCACAGGTCATTTCATTTATTAGGATACATGAATGTATATTATGCAAATATAACGAGTGCAGTGAATTTCAGTAAATATTTTTGTAAGTAGGTATATATTTTCTGTGTTTTGAGTTTCCCATCTCTTCACAGGGGTGTGATTTCGACAAACTTCATTGAATAACTTCATTGGTAAGAATGGAATGAAACAGGACACGGACGACGGGCATAATATGTAGCGGCTAGCGGTAGACTTCATGTGAAAATTACCACCTCCACTGGTTCGTAGTGTCAAGTTTTTCGACAGTCAAATTACGTGAGCATTAAATGTCTCTCCATGACAATAGGTACCAGTAAGTGACTCCGAACTATTATAAAGGTGGCTTTGCGTCGTCAAGGATAACATGCGTGCCAACGAACTCTCTAGTAAGAATGGTAACGAACGGATAAAGAAGAGCAAAGAAGGATTGGAAGGCGGACATAGTCCCCCACGAGACAGCGATCAGGGCAGAGACCGTCATGATGATGTAGATCTGTTGTATCTGATTCCGTCACATTCATTTCTGTCTTCAAACAACATAGTAAACATAATGAAAAACATCATGATTCGCAAACATCTATTAACATACAAACTTTTACAGCGTATAACACTAATTAAAAATAGGAATAATGGGATCTTCTATTAAAACGTTACATCTACCTGCGATCCCTTGTAGCTCAAGAAATTAATTATTCGCTCCACTATAGACACTTTTTAATTTGGATTCACTTTCCCCGTCTCATAGAGAGCTCTTTTCAGTTTGCGTTTTTTCTTAACAAAAGGCTCATTTTCTTAGGGAGTGTCAAGCCCCCGTTGCGTAAAAGAAATTAGTCAAGTCAGCTCCCAAATTAAAAAAGAAATCAGGGCCAAGTTAATTTACAAAGTTTAAATTACGTTTATTTTGTCCGTCAAGTGATTTTGGATTAATTAAATTACAAGTTGGAACTGATTTCTGTACATACTGATAAATCTATTTGTATTATTGTGATGTCTCACTAATAGGTAATGTGTCCAATTCATGTAATCACATACTATAACAATACTACAAGATTCAAGGAAAGACATCATATGCATTGTGCAAATCTGCAAAAGCTGTGCAATCAAACTTCTGCCAACCCTCGCTGCCACCGCTGAGACATGCCGATGGTTCACTTGCTCATCAGCCGCAGGAGAAAGCCGACCTCCTGGCAAAACTCTTCGCGGCTCATTCCCGTGTCGATGACTGTGGTGCACAACCTCCGAAACTGTCCCATTGTTGCAGCACCATGCCCGATATCCGTATCAGACAGCGTGATGTGCGGGCGGAACTCCAGTCGATCGATACTCGAAAAGCAAGTGGACCAGACGGCATTCCTGCGATTGTTCTTAAGAAGTGTGCAGCGGAGTTGACTCCGGTCCTGACGCGTCTATACCGTCTGTCGTTCTCTGCTGGTTGTGTGCCGAAATCTTGGAAAGAGGCCAATGTCCAGCCGGTTCCCAAAAAGGGAGATCGTTCTGACCCGGCTAACTATCGTCCTATAGCCGTCACTTCCATTTTGTGCAAAATCATGGAGAGGATCCTAAATACCCAGCTGATCCGTTATCTGGAAGGTCACTCGTTACTTAATGACCGACAGTATGGATTTCGTCCTAAACGGTCAACAGGTGACCTTCTAGCGTTCCTTTTGCATAAATGGGGTGAATCTATCGATAAGCGCGGCGAATCGGTGGCTATTAGTCTCGACATCGCCAAAGCTTTTGATAGAGTCTGGCACAAGGCTCTTCTTTTCAAGCTTCCGGCATACGGATTACCCGCGCAGTTCTGTATGTGGATTGCCAGCTTCCTCCACGAGCGTAGAATTCGCGTTGTCGTTGACGGCTGCGCTTCGCGGTTCGTGGCAGTGAACGCTGGAGTTCCGCAAGGCTCCGTTCTATCCCCAACATTGTTTCTTCTGCATATCAATGACATGCTTTCCTTGGGAGCTATACATTGCTATGCAGACGACAGTACAGTGCATGGGGGATATCACGGAAGCTCAGGGGCTGCTCGTGGTGATATTGGTAGGGAGAGGCAGAATCTTATCATTGAGCTCAACAGGACGCTGGACCTCGTCTCCGAATGGGGCTCCAACAATCTTGTTGAGTTCAATGCTAAGAAAACACAGGTGTGCGCGTTTTCGGCGAAAAAGTCACCTTTCCTCCCCCTTCCTTCTCTTCAGGGCACAACCCTTCACACACAGAGCAACATCACCTTGCACGGAATGAACATTCGCTGCGATCTGAACCCCAGAGACTACATCGAATCCGTCATAACTACTGCCTCACGGTGTCCTGAACAAGGTGCGTAGGTATTTTGCGCCGGACCAACTATGCTTGTTGTATAAAACTCAGGTTAGGTCTTGCGTGGAATATTGCTCGCACCTTTGGGACGGCTCCGCTCAGTACCTGCTCGATGCTCTGGACAGATTGCAGCGTCGCGCTATTCGCATTATTGGCGATGTAGAGGTAACTAACACCCTCGAGCCTTTACAACTTCGTCGTGACATCGCCTCTCTTAGCGCCTTTTACCGAATGTTCCATGGGGAATGCTCTGAGGAGCTCTTTAACCTTATCCCTCCCTCTCCATTTCTTAACAGAAACACGCGTAAGGGCCTTCGGAGTCATCCGTACACTGTGTCCTCCTTCTCACACCGTACCAAGAAATTCCAAGATTCTTTCTTCTGTCGTTCATCCCACACTTGGAATTCACTACCTGCGTACGTGTTTCCTCCATCCTACAACATGGGTTCCTTCAAAAGAGGCGTGAAAAAGCATATTTTGGGCCGGCAAGGGGCGGGCAGGTAGGATAGTGGATGTCGTCCCTACTCTATCTGTCAACTCATTTGGGCCTCTTTCACCGCTTAACATCAGGCGGGAGGAGGTCATTTGCCGGGTCCTACATAAAAAAACCTATCTTTAATTTACAAGTATTTAATTGGCTTAATACCACCGTTTTATATTTTGAGTTCAATTTACCTACCTGACAGGCTCTATGTATTTCCGAATCATGCACTTAAAAGAAATGCTTGATGTAAAACTACATTTAGAGACGTTGAATCATAGCTTTATCGATTTTCGTAAGTCTCTATACCGGCAAATTATTGAATTCTTAATATATTTCCATTCCCACGGATCTTCGACCGTACCGGACTGTTGTTAAGAGATGATTGATTGAGAAGATATCACCATTCAGAAATAAAATATTAACGGCTGATTGCACCAAGTTTTACGTTTTACAATTTCGTAAAAAGTAGCAGTAAAAGGTCAACGTAAATAAGTAAAATTGCATCATAATGTCTTACTTCTAGTTTCAATTTTACGAAATTCACGTATCACGTTAAACTTGGGGTGCGGTTTCCACGGCTACCTCCACGTGTGCGCGGGTATTAACCCGCGCCGGTGCACCCTGGGCAATGGCTGTTACGGAAAGGGTACTATCCCCTCTCCCTGACAGTTAGCAAAACGCCGCATCCTTTTTACCCTTGTTCCCTCCTCACTCTCATCCGCTATCTTCCCATTCCAAGCCCTCATCCTCTTATTCTACCCTACGTCCTGGAGGAGACGACACCTCGACACCAAAAACGTCCCAAATCCGGGGTGTTATCCGACCCGTGCCCCGGATACTTTGGCTGGGGGGTGCCCAGCCCAAACGGAGGGTCCTTGATACCGGGCGACCTCAAGGACTAATGAGCCTTATCTCCGCATGCGGGGCTCTGCGGGGATGGACACTTTATTTCCCTAGCTGCTCGTGGGACTCTTATGGATTTCCAAAGCCAGTTATCGGAGTTGTCGCAGCTCTTGGCCGAGACGCCTGTCGTCGAGGCGGAGACTAGCAGGGACTCAGCGCCCTCTAGTACTCCTATGGAGGTAGTAGAGACTACCCCCTTGCAGACAGGAACTGGAGGTCGTTCATCGCCTCCGGAACCTGCGCAAACGAGTGGTGTGGGATCTTCCAGCACCACAGTGGAGATGGGTGACGGCCACAAAGGCAGGTCGAATAGGCCACACCTTTGCGGTGCTGCCCGTAGGCGCCTCACCACCTGGATGAAGCGAGGCTTCACCAGGAGGGAGGCGTTAGAACTGTGCCAGCGCCCATTGTCGAAGGTGCCTTACGATCCAACGGATCGACAGGAGGCCGATAACGGGAGCCAAAACCAGCGCCCATTGTCGGAGATGCCTATTGACCCACCGGATCGAAAGGAGGCCGGCAACAGGTGCCAGAACCCCAGTCAGAGGCCAAATAAGAGGCGCAGGTCTGACCTCACCTCCCCACAGGAGAAGCCGCGCAAAAAGAGGGTCGCCGTGGAGCCTTTGGAGCCACAACCAGGGCCCTCTTTTGCGGAGGCAGCGTGCTCAAAGAAGGTGGGGATTGTAGATGAGCACCGGCCACTCACCGCTGCAGATGCGGAGCGGGTGAAGGCTCACCTTCGCCGCTGCATCGAGTCTGCAAGCGGTGTGGGGCCGAGGTTCAGCGGTTGCGTCCTTCGAGCGGGTGGCCTTGTGTTCACGTGCTTGAATGATGCAACCGCCAAATGGCTAGAGACCAACATAAGGGGTTTCAAGCCATGGGAAGGTGCCTGTCTAAAAGTGGTGGATGAAAAGGACCTTCCCAAACCAATTATTGCCACGGCCTACGTCAGGGATACTGCGGGAAGCACGAAGTCCCTACTAAGAAGGCTGGATAAGCAGAATCCAGACATAGGATGTGGTTCCTGGAGGGTGCTGAGCTCCAAAGCGGAAAAGGAGGGGCAGACTTTGTGCTTCTCCTTGGATGCAGAGGCGCAGGATGCCCTCCGCAAAACAAATCACAGACTATGCCTGGATTTTGAAATTATCCACGTTAGGGTCAAGGGGGACAGATCGGGGGCGAGGGGAGGCGAGAATCAGGGTGGGGAAGCCGGTCGGGTTGCCGAGGGGAACGCAGTTGCGAGCCCATCGGTTTCCAGGCCGTCAACCGGGCCCAGAACCATCGCCAAACCTCAACCCCAATCGGCGGGAGGGTCTCGGAGCCCTCCTACCACGGCCCCCTCTACAACTAGCGGGACGGCTGGCCCGCTACCTTCCACGTCCAAGGGCAAAGGAAAGTGAGCACCCGTAGCCCAAACCTGCTTACCAGGACGTGGTGGGTCTCCCAATGGGCGATCAAGGGGTGGACGTGGTGGTGCCCCAAGGTCGACAAACCCAAATGGGAGAGGTGGCAATAGAGGTGGAGCACGCTGCCGAGGACGGCCAGTTCAACTGCCGTCCTTGGCCCGCGAGCACTCCTCTAAAAAAGCCGCCACTAATCCCCTCAACTCCTTCCGTTTCCTCCCGCCCAAATAGACCTAACCTAAACCCAACTCCCGCCTATCAGTACCCCTTCCTACATAACCAAAACTCCACTCCCCATTAACCTTATAACCTTTCCCTTTCCCCATCCTATAATGCAGAAGGCTATACAAATCAACCTACACCACTCGAAGGCGGCAACAGCTGCCTTGGCTAAGAAGTGGAGCGATGAAAGGTATTGTATAGCATTCATACAAGAGCCGTGGATAAGTGGAAGCGCGGTTCTTGGGCTGAACCCTCTAGGCAATCTTCTCTACAATGCCGGTGGGGTGAGGCCTAGAGCATGTATAGTGTTTAATAATAATATAACATTTTTACCTATACCCTATCTGTGTACAGATGACTTGGTTGCTGCCTATGTTGTACTCCCTGGGTCGCAGGACAGGAAATTAGTGGCCTGCTCTGCCTACATGCCCGGAGAGGAGACGGACCCGTCGTTGCAACTGGCCGGCCCGGTGGATTACTGCGAGGAGCAAAATGTGGATCTGCTCCTTGGCTGCGACTGCAACTCGCATCACACATCATGGGGTAGTAGCAATATACGAACCCAAGAGGTGAGTTTTTGCATGATTTCATGCTTTCTAGGAATTTGACGGTGCTTAATGAGGGACACAGTCCCACATTCATCACGGCAGCCCGAAGTGAAGTCCTAGACATTACCCTCTGTACGTCGCGCTTAGTGAACCGCATTCAGGGATGGCACGTCTCGGAGGAGGCTTCACTATCCGACCACAGGTACATTAGATTCGACATAGCAGCTAAGCTTGACAAACAAATCGAATCCTATCGTAATCCTAGGCATACAAACTGGGAGGGCTATCGGGAGAGCCTGAAACAGAGCCTGGGGACGATACCAGCCGTGAAAACTGTAGAACAACTAGAATATGCGGCAGGGGCAGTATCCACAGGCATCTTAACAGCCTATGAGAATAACTGCCCCTACACCACCAGGGAAAGTAATCGTAAAGTGCCCTGGTGGAACAGCAAATTGCAATCCCTTAGGCAAAAAGCCCGCTCTCGCTTCAATAAAGCAAAAAGGGATGGGAATTGGGAAGCCTATTCTCGGACCCTAACGGGGTTCAATAAAGAGTTAAGGAGGGCGAAAAGGAGATCTTGGGGTAGGTTCTGTGACATGATCAACAGCACAGCCCATGCCGCAAGGATTCACAAATTGATATCCAAGGCGCCTCCTTCCCATATTGGCTTGCTTAGGAAGCCAAATGGGACTTTCACGTGCGACGCAAAGGAGACCTTAGAACTCCTAGCCCAAGTGCACTTCCCGGACTCGAGGGTAGATGAATCATCCGAGGAGCTGCGGTCATTCTCCAGGCCTAGGCCGAAAGTGGATGATTGGAGAAAAGCCTCTTTGATTATCGGCCCTCAACGGGTGGCTTGGGCTATTAACAGCTTCAAGCCATATAAGACTGCAGGTGAGGATGGCATTTTCCCGGCCCTACTACAACAGGGTAAGAATATCCTCCTCCCAGTCCTAGTGAGGATCCTCAGAGCTAGTTTAGCATGGGGGTACCTCCCAAGTCTATGGATATACAGGGTTATATTTATTCCCAAAGGAGGGGATAAAGATAGGGCCCAACCGAAGTCCTACAGACCGATCAGCCTATCCTCTTTTCTCTTGAAAACCATGGAAAAGGTAATCAACCTATATGTAAGGGAAACGCACCTGACAGGCGACCCCCTACATTTAAGGCAACATGCCTACCAGAAAGGAAAGTCAACGGAAACTGCCTTAATCGATCTGACCGATAGACTTGAACAAGCGCTCGAAGATAAAGAAATAGCCTTGTGTGCCTTTCTGGATGTTGAGGATGCCTTCGATAACACCCCAACAAGAGTTATTGTACGATGTCTGCAAAACCGCGGCATCGATCAATTAATAATCTCTTGGATAGAGGCAATGCTCACAACGCGAACAGTGAAAACCACGCTGTTGGACTGCACATTAACCGCCAGGGTGACTAGAGGGTGTCCCCAGGGTGGGGTGCTCTCTCCACTGTTGTGGTGTCTGGTCGTTGACTGCCTTATCCAGGAGTTGAACAATGCGTACCTTCCCACTCAAGGATACGCAGATGACCTGGTGGTCCACATAGTTGCAAAATGTCCTTCAACTATATCAGGTCTCATGCAACTCGCTCTTAATAAGATCGAACAATGGTGCTGCCAGGTGGGGCTGTCTGTGAACGCCAGCAAAACCATAATAGTTCCTTTCACTAGGAGGAGGAATTTAGACGGCCTCAAGCCTCCTAAACTGTTTGGAAGAACTATTGAATTTGGGATCCACCTGGATCAAAGACTTAACTGGGGTATACATATAGGCAACATTATCAAGAAGGCCAAAGCAGCGCTAGGTATCTGCCGTAGGCTAACCAGCTCCAGGTGGGGACTGAAACCTAGTCACCTTCTCTGGCTTTACACCGCTGTGGTAAGACCTATGGTTAGCTACGGGTGTATAGCTTAGTTTAAGCAGACTGCAGTAGGGACCACCATAAAGGCCCTGGAAAGCCTGCAAAGATGTGCCTGCTTGATGATTACGGGGGCTATCTTATCTTCTCCCATCCTTGCAATGGAGGCTATCCTGAACCTCCCACCACTCCACCTGTTCATACAGGGGGAGGCTAGGATGGCAATGCTCCGAGCTGTGGAGGGGGGCAGATCGAGATGGAAATCCCAAACCATGAGGAAGCTAGAGGGCAGCCTAATGGTTAATCCTGTCATGGCAATGCCAGCCGATGCCATGATTGAAACTTTGGAGTTCAAGAAGAACTACAAGGTCATGATTCCTAATAGGGATGAATGGGACAAGCAAGTCCCTGAGCCCTTTAGGAAAGCTAACCAGACATGGTACACTGATGGCTCTAGAAAAGAGGGCCAGTCAGGTGCAGGTGTCTTCGGAGGTAGTGCGAAATCCAGGAGAACCACGTGCCTGGGCGCATATGCCACCGTATTCCAGGCAGAAATGTATGCCATTATTGACTGCGTTCACGCAAACATGTCGAATGAGGGTAAGAACATCCTCATCCTGTCAGACAGCCAAGCTGCTCTAAAAGCGCTTGATGCTGTAGAATTCAAGTCCAAAATCACCTTAGAGTGCAAGAAAGCCTTGAATGAATTGGGGACCAGGAACTCGGTAATGATTGGCTGGGTTCCAGGCCACTCCAATATCCGAGGCAATGAAATTGCCGACGAACTGGCGAGGGCTGGTTCCGAGAGCGCTCTCATGGGACCAGAACCAGCTTGTGGCATTTCGAGGGGGATTAAAAAGAGAGTCCTCAGAGATTGGGTACAAACACAAGCCCGACTCCAGTGGGCCCATTCCCCTGGACTACTGCACTCGAAATTGCTCATTAGGGAATTTTCACCCGGAGTTGCAATACAAAACCTCCAACTAAGCAGGGGCCAATTAAGGGCGCTCACTAGAGCCCTAACTGGTCACTGCAAACTCAACAAACATCTGCATAGAATGGGCCTGACTAATGTTCCCACGTGCAGATTTTGTGGTGAGGATGAAGAGACACCATTTCACATTCTTTGTGAATGTCATGCTCTCATCCACACAAGGAGCCGAGCTCTGGGTGGACCTAGCTGCCACCACATGATGCGAAGGCTCTGTCTCCAAAGAAGGTTATTGGCTTTTTCAACGCCGCGGGCCTATTTGGAGACCTTTAAAATAGAGGGGTCGGCCACAATAGATCTGTACAGGTCGCAGTGGCCCGCTGGGGGACGCCCCTCCGTCGCCCCTAGTATCCCCTCGAACTCCAGATAGATAGATAGATAGATCACGTTAAACTTGGTGCAACCAGCCGTAAATGTTATTAAGTGGCAAGGCGATTCGCATCTTAATCATGACATTGCACTAATATTTCGACACTGGACCTTTCTATAGTGAATAGTGTAAACAGAAACTTAAAAACTATGTATTTAACACGTTTCAAATATATTTTGCTTCTGCGGATAAGTAGATATACATATTTAGTCAAGCAGGATAGATCCATTCTGAGCTTAATATAATTTTAATACTTGTTACATACTCAAAAGAGACTGCTTCAAACGCCCCAGGCGTCAATATTTCAAAGCTGTATGATTCCGAAGCTCGAACAGACGCCAATTCTTACAGATTCAGCGAGCGCGGTGATAATATTTCACTTTTACGAGTCTCGTGTTGCGTCTGCGTCACGGAACACTGTTTAATGGGCGCATTATCGAGCCAACTTACCATACCATATGTGATTCCTGCAAAATCATATTGCTTATGGTGGCGTTTGCTGTCTAGAAAAATCTACGTGGTATGCTACCGTGGCTTGCCAAATTATGATGCTTAACAAGAAAATTAGTTCTGCTACTAATAAATTGGTGATTTATTGATTATGCCTCCTTAACTACAACAGAAATCACATCATAAAGTCAGTTTATATCTTTAGGTAGTATACCAGTATACCATTTCATTTGAATAAGTAACAATGAAACATGCCATAGCCAAACAACAGAGCCTTCATTAGCACCTGTCATTCCGTTTGTGGACTCTAAAGAAGATCGTAACATAAAGTTTTTCAATTTTCACCGGCAGTTAAATTCGCGTAAAGTGAGAAGGCCTTGCCAAGTAAACATTTTGAGGAGGTTGACGACTCCTGTGGCGCAAATGTAGCAACTTGATAAAAGCGCTCCGGTACAAAATGCATGTAAACACCTATTTCGAGAGCCCTGGGACCGAATGCTGCCTCGCAGATTCAGACGTGATGGCAAGCAATATTAGGTGCATATGACATGGCAAAATACAAAAATGAAAATCGCAATAAGTTCCTTGGGAAATATTAAATTTGATTTGTATTCAGTGGAATACCTTTGTGAATATGTTCACGTGTTTTTATATGTTTTGATATTACCAACTGGCTCCATACTGCACGCAAAACATTAAGTAAATTAAAAGCATATTTATATCTTTACGTTGTTGTTGCTTTTTTACGCCTGCACTGATAGTCATATTTACCGCACATTACACTTAAATTGGCGATGTCAAAGAATTTCAAGAAAACAACATTTTTTATTAAGCTTATGTTAAATTAATGATTAGTCTTGATATAATATTAGCAGAAAGAATTAAAACACTCAAATCCTTCGATTAAAGAGCTAATTTATTAAGGTATTTTTAGAATTAAGTGTTGACATACACACTAATCACACTATCTTCTAAAAGGTATAAAAATCTCGTGTCACGATGTTTGTCCCTGATAAACTACGAAACTTCTGCACCGATTTCGATGAAACTTGGCTTACTGTATGCACGAGTAATTTGGTTAGACTTAAAATATAGGATAGTTTTTATCTCGTTTGTTGCCCTCAATATTTATTATTGCGTTAAACTTTATTACGGCGAAACAAGATTCACGGGCACAGCTAGTGTTTATATAGCATACGTAAGAACTTCAAAGCTCTTGTGAACCATGAATCAACAGAAGTAACACTATCAAATCAGGTATGAATGACGAGTAAAGAGAAGCCAATAAGTATTTTAATCAGTTTAAGAGGTCGTCTGCGAAGCTTCCGTCTGCATCAAATACGTTATGACGACCAATCATTCTAATGGCCGCTCACATCTCGCGGCTTCTGACAAAATTAGATCTTTTCAAACCCCTACCGTCGGATTTAAAATGTCCAGACAGACTTTCCCGTCATATTATTAAAAACGTCCATCGTTCCTAAGCTAGGGGCTATTTCGCGGACGCTATTTATACATTTACACTGATGTTTGCCTGCGTGTCATCGCATGAACTTAGTAACATTGTAAAATATCTTGTAAAAAGGTTGTTGAAATTTTCATTTCAAAATTCTCAGTAAAACACGGAGCTTTTAACGTGTTGCCGGTGAGAGGTGATAGGTTTCTTGCCGTGGACTTATGATAATTTTAAAATGTGTGTGTTCAAGGATAGTAGGTGCGCTAATTGTCTCATTCACAAGTCTGCTCTTTCATAGTTAAGCCAGCAATTCTTTCAGAAGTAGCTCATCAAACTGCATTTATCACATTTATCATAGCTTTCTATACTTTTACTTCTTTAACGTAGTTTGTTAATGATGTTAATTATGATGTTTTTTATTAAATTTCTAACAAAAAATGTTGGAGAGCAATTAGTCAAACAATGTAACGAACTAAATTTAAATAATGTAGACGATAAAATCGATACCGCTAACAAGTCCGCCAACTCCACTAGAATAATGAGAGAACTCATTAATATTGAAGATCATCCTATAAGTAGACAATGAAGCAGCAATGAGATTAGTTGCTGATTGTCTGAGTTTTAGCATCGCACTAAGCAATTAGCTTTATTAGAACATAAGGCTTATCCTTATTCGAAATCTGATGGTTGATGTGGGGTGTTGAACGTTAATAATGGTTCCATTATAAGCTTTAAACGTACATTGATATTATTTTCCATATCGATAAATAGATGTTACAATAACGCTTAATGAAAAATAAGATCAATACATAAATAAATCGACAAACAAAGGAGATATTTTCTAATGCAGTTCTCATCCTTGTCGAGTATTTTTACTTAACAGCGTTATATGTGGACCAAATTTCGCGATAAAATAAAGGTCACGTTTCAATCGAGTAACTTATAATTACATCGAGATTTAAATATCAAAGATTGTTCATGTAATTTCCTTCAAAGCCATTTTAGCGTAATAATATTCTCGCGTGTGTTCGATAAAAAGTTGGCAGACAGACGTTTTGGGCATTTATCATGTGCGTACTTAAGTCATTATTTGAGAATACATTATGGGCAATAGGTGTGTGAACTGGGGGGATAATGAGTAATCTCGTAGTTCAAAAGTCTCGTTTAGAATCATTGTTAAGTTAGTAATTACGATCCATGATCTCGTGCGTGCGATCAAATCTAATCAGCTGTTTAAAAATCTTCTGCGGTTTATTATTAAATAAGATATATCCCTTGATGTGAATGAAAAGTAGGTGATGTGTATATGTCTTTTTACAGTGTGATAATGATGATAATAAGTGATAATGCGAACTTTTTCAACAAGAATATTTGATACACAACTCTTAATTATGTATGTTTATGAAACGGCACCTAATGACCTTACGCCGAAAGTTGCAGATAAACTTATGACATCAACGAATTTTTAGAGACGAACAAAACTTTGCTGGCGAACTGCTCCTAGTGGGGATAAAACTAATGGGTTTGTCCCTATAGAACCACTAGATTGAATAGTCCTAGGGACAACAAGTCACACAGGCGTTATAAGTGTTCGACATAAAAAACAAGCTATTGCCAAACACCCTAATAATTTTTTTAAGACTTCTAAATGCCAAGTTCCCGCTCTATAATTATGTTCGCAATAATATTAGGTTACGAACATTATCAGAGTTGAACAACATGATTTCAAGGAAGATCGTAACAAATAAATCATAAAACTTAAATGAATGCTTTTTTTGCTGAAGTTTATTTTGGACTGCTTATTTCAAACATTAATCTTTATTTATGTTAACGTTGCATAAAAAAGCGTTAGAAACGAACCTCTTTAGCTAGTAAGCATGTCTACTGTACTGCATAAAACTTTTTGTGTATAACTTGGTCGACAGGTCATTGTTTTTTTTTCTCTTCAATTGCATTTTATTATTTATTTCCATCTTTTACTTAATGCTTTATTTACGCGCAGTTTAACAATTAGTGTTTCATTTCCAATAACGCTTTCGAATTTGATACTTCTGAAGTCATCCTTACTGCTACTAACTTCAAACTATCTATCAAATTTCTCACTACTGACACCCATATTACCAATATCCTTGTAATAACTAAATTATTACAAAAAACGTTGAAAAATAACACGCCAAGAACTCCTGCGTTGTACCGTTAAAAATAAAAACATATTACAAATCTCTCAGAACCTGAATGTGGCTGAATGTTTCACATTAAGGCGCCGTAAAGCATAGCAGTCTAGACTCCACAGTAAACACCTTGAAAGCGTCATATGAGCATAAATCGCGATGTTATTTCGCCACAGCTAACCGCTCTGGTAATGGAAGAAATGTCGCTTGATGACGTGAGAAATGCTGCTTTTAAGGTAATAATTATTAGGTATTATTAATTTTTCTACGCAATAGCTAATACGTAGGTATTATGTGTGTGTTTCATTATTATAAGCCTCAAGGTGCCAATGTGACTCTTTCTACTAGAATCTCTCTTCAAATAAAGAGTGTTTACCCTGTGCCATTTTCCCGGTTGGTTTTACGTAAAAATATGTATTAGATGGATGACCAGGATGATTCATAATCTTAAATCGGCTAAGTTTCATAACACGAGAGATTGTTCTTTAACCAAACCCCGTATTCGAGTTTTGAATAGGCCAAGGGAGAAACTTTCAATTTACATCTAGAAGGACTCCACGTGTTCTGAAACAAGTTTTCTTTTGCCATGGTTGCGTTGTCCGATTGGCAACAAACTTTTTACGGCGGGTTGTTGGCCCGCCACAGGTAACTTAATATGTCTGTAAGACCAAGTGATTTAAAATAATAAAAAGTTCAATAAACGAGCCATGATCCAGAAAATATACTTGTCTTATTGTCAACGAACATGCAATCGTAAAAATAAATTCACAGTAATTAAAAATGTAGAAAAATCTTTAATAGAAAATCCCAGTGCATGGGACCGGCGTTACCAATGATGTCTAATGACGTTATCAAATTGACATCGACGTAAGCGGGTTGAGGAGTTCGTAGGCTCGTGCTGCTTAACCCGCTTGGGCGCTCGCCGTGGGGTTAGCAGCGTTTGCTGTATTCAGAGAGCCTAGACAAAGTAAGTAAGTAGTAAGTAAGTAGTCAAAAACGATAACAAAAATAGAAAACAAGTCAAAAACAATATGTATGGGAATGATGCCACACCACAAATCATTTTCATACCGCTCCATGCGTATAACGCAAAAGAAAAAGTCTTAAATAATATCTTCCTAAACGATATTCGGTCACGGCGGCCAATCTCAACAGAGACCGGTCTTCTGCGCAGGAGATATTAGAGTGCACAAGTGACTGCGCAAACGCAAGTGCACCTCTGTACACTCGCTTAGTCCGATGAGTCGGTTAGCCGACACGACCGGGACGAGATCATGCGCACTGTTTTACGTGCCTTCCGAAGCACGTAGGAGCTCGAGATGTGTCGTATTTTGGTTACCCATCATAGGACTGACCACAGCCAATGCTGCATAACCTTAGCAATCGTTTGCTGAGCCGCACGCGCCAATGCGCCACCAAGCGCCTCCTATCTTCCTTCTCCCTCTTGAATAATGGGTGATCAAAAATATAAAACAGAGCTCCATGCTTCGAAAGGGTCTTGTGTCTGATCTCGTAACCGTCGTCTTTTCGGTGAGCTGTCACACCGTACTATGCTGTTGAAGGAAAAGGAGAGAGCGCGGTGTCTGCGCAGACGCTTGTATAGGTAGGTACCACAGAACACAGAAAGAGGTTAGAAAGGCAATCATGCACCATTTGTACGGGAACCGCTGTCGCCAGTTTTGCTCCCACTTCTTTTCCTTGCACCGCCCATGTAAAGTCGCGCGAAATCGGGCTGAACCAATCACAACGCTCACTGGGCTCTTCATTCACAGAAATTCACTGACGTCAAGAGCCGCGTGTACAAATAACATTATTTTAGTGATTGACATCAATGAATAGTTATCGATATTAAATATTGCCAGCTATTTAACCATTTGAAATATTTAGAAAACCAAAAAATAATTATTACTTTCATTATACGTTTATAATTAATAATATTCAAGTAATATTTTGTTTCTATGAAACAAAATTATAGCTTTTTAGCTCAAAAATGTTGTAGGTTAGACGTAAAATAAAAGAAAAACTATAATACTATAATGCACCGGTCCGAAAGCATAAACTAGAATGGATAATCTGACAAACGGACGTGCGGTAGTTTAGTTGTTAGGATATTTTGGTTGGATGGAGAAGTAAATATTTGTAAAGTAAATAATTACCTGTAAATTTGTGTTTTTTAAAGTACTCAAATCTTCATGTCTTAATGAAAACTTTTTCTGAAAATCGTTAATAATATCTTCCATTTTGTATACTTTTTTTTTCAAACGTCGATTTTGTGCTTGTATTTTTTTAATTATTTTTTTTGTCGTTTTATAACTGTCTCTTTAGAAACAAGTATTTAAAAAAAAATCCTGGGTGTTGATGCATTTGAGCTATTACTTGACAGTACATTGAACTGAAAATAATTACGGATTTATTAATTGACTATTACATTTTAAATTTTTATGTTGTCGTTATTTTTACCTGTAAGATTTTTTTGGGACTCTCTTTTATTATCAAAGAGATTGATGTTATTGAATCCAAAATGTCCTAGAATAAATCAAGTACCTTATATGTAATGTATTTTCTTAAAACTTTACGCTATATATTTTACATAATATTCATAAACATAGCTTTACCTATCTCATCCGTTTTGTTAAATCATTATCGTTTATGTTATTTCTCGCTTCTGTAAGACTACGTTTTTGTGATTTACCATTGTTTAATTTCTCTTTGATTAACGACGAAGTAGAACTTCTCGCATCATTTATCTTAAGGGCCCACCGTCCGCGCGAGCCCGAGCTAGTTTAGGTAAATTTCTCTAGTCTCTGTTTGTGTGCGTCGCACAGTGGTCCGGATTTTCAAAAAGGTGGACATAGGATCGAAAGTGCTTATTTAACTTAACAAAAAATTGTTTCGTATAGGAAATTTAACGCTGATTAATACTTATTTCTACAACTTTTCAAAAAAACTGCTCCTTCACGTCAAAAAAAAAATATTGAAAATAAAAATGTATGGGAGAAAATCTATTTTATTTTTTTTCTCCGTTCAGTATCAAAGTATAGCAAGCAAACCTTATATTCTGGTAAGTACTTATTGTCCTTAATACGACGACATATAAATTGCTTGCGTATCCCTGCGGCCTTGGCGCCTACGATGCTATAAAGTTTAAAATTTTTATGTTGAATTATCTTATTATTATTAACGAGTTTTTCTATTAAAATTAATCCAAAATATATTTTTAAATAAAACAAGCCCCCCGCGTGCCCCATCCTTTTATTAGGCTCGCCCCCTATTACTTGGGACTTAAATATAACTGGCGAAATTACAGTGTACTATAGTGTAGTATACACCTTTGCCTTCGGGGAATATAAAGCGTGACGTTATGATAAAATAAGCATTTTTGCTTATTTTTGTTTTAAATAATCTTCTGTTGATTATTCTTTCATCTGTTGATATTTCCTATTGATAAATCATGGTTGATATTGGTGGTTATACTACTAGTGTGACTTATCTTGAAAGAAACAATTAGAAATAGATTTAGCCCTGAAAAGGGCTTTTTCTGAAGTCTTGAAAATGACTATTTTAAGTCATCATCATCATCCGAGCGTTATCCCGGTTGCGACCTTACGGGCCGGGCGGACCCCGGGCCCGTAAGGTCGCAAACCGTAACTTGTCTTCCAGTCTAACCGGATACGGCTGAATATCACGACCCTTTGACTATTTTAAGTAGTCCTGAAAAGGACCACAACTTAACTACTACTACTAACAAACTCAATTCTAACAATTACAACATCACTAAATCTGTCACGTTTACATTAATGGATCATGTTCAGACTGCAACTCCTGTAGATCCATATTTTCGGTTTCTTCTGTTACTACCTCAGGCAACAACAAAAGCTCTTTAACATCTGGAAAAAAATCGAATTGCTTTGAGTTGCTGTATTTTGGTCGAATATGGGATAAATATGGGTCTGAACTAATTAAAAAATTATGAAGCAAGTCCTCGTTGGTCTTTATCCTGTTAAATTTTCTTGTGTGAGACTCACGAACTCTTCGAAATTCTTTATTTCTTGCTTCTCCAGCTTCTTCGGAAAGAATGCCAATTGGTAGGAGGCCAAAGTGATGACAAATGTCTGCACCGTGTATGAGCAGCTTGTGCACACTTGCGGGCATATAAAACCATGGGTATAGATGAACAAAGATCTCAGCTGTTTCTCTGCAATAAGTCCTGAATTTTTCAATATCTATGGCACATCCTGATGAAATCGTTTGAAGAATAACCGCAAAATGCTTCAGCAGGTCTTTGTCAACATTGGTTATTTCGGCAGATTTCTCATAATCTCTAAAAAACCTTCTGGCTGTGTTTCCGTCGTTTGTGGTTCCAAAGCCTTGCTTCACAAAATCCACAAGTATTCCCATTTGCTGTTTGAATTCTTCTTGTGTCAAATGTTTCTTCGCAGCTTTTAGTTGCTTGTTAGCACCTCGTGCAGTCCACATCTCAAAGTCCATGTTGTAAGATATGTGTAGAATACACTCCATACAACGAATCCACATATGAAGAGTAGAAAGTCCATATTTATAAACATCTTCTCGAACAGGTCTTGTAAATACTTCTGACAGCTTGTTCATCTCAGTTGGCTTAGCAAGGCAAATATTGCAGGCAGATGCAGACGAAGTATCCGTTATAATAGTGGCCACTTTTCCGTCGATCATTGTCATATGAAGCTTGTGACTAATCTCTAGCCCTGCCCATTTTGTAGAATCGATGTTTTTTATTTCTTCCTTCAATGCAGCTTCTTCTTGCTTGATGTATTCTGCTGTCTCTTTACAAAACTCGAACTTAATGGGCCTGCAATAATGTGTTGAAGAAGGTGTTGGGTTTTCCCATATGGTGCTATTATTAGAAACTAATTTAAGAGGGACAAGACTTGACATGAAAACCGATGAATCACTGAAGTCTACATCTTCACTCCTTTGCTTGTAGGTACTTTGTGAAGAAGCACCATCAAAACCCCATTTACTAATTAACTTCAATCCTTCAGTTGACGAATCAATCTGGGTACCAGTAATTTGAAGAATCTTCTGGACTGTCAGATCCAATAGGGCTTGAAGCTTCACTCTGGCTCCTCTCTCAGTAATTTCTAAATCATGAGGATAGCATCTATTTTTAGCTTCAAGGAGTTTGTGATACGATGGTAACACTGGAACTTCACAATCTAACAGCGCTTTCCTTAAACACAAGTATTTCCATTTTGACAGGTTCAATGATGTATAAAGACCAAGAGCATAATCTCCATCAAAAGTTTTTTTCGTATTTTTCTTAAACAATGTGGCTTGAACGATAGCAACACTATCAGGGTTCTTCGTTATATGGTCAATAACACGAGCTAAGTCATTCTTCTTGTCTATCCTAAGTCTTTCGACTAATGCAAAAGTAAGTTCTTCCGGCGAATAGTCCAAAAGAGACTCTGAACGTCTTTTCTTCTGTTTGTTGCTGAGGTCAACAAAAGGCTTCCTAATCTGAACTTCGGTAGATGTGCCCACAGTTGTTGTACTAGATGTCGACGGAATCACAGCTGTTGTAGTATCGATGTCAAATGAAGTATTGTCTGACGATATGTTTTCGATAACTTCATCTTGGGCTTAAAAAATCTCGGATAAATTAACAGTAGTGCAATTTGGCCAACTAATATTTGATTGTTGCCACGCAGCATGTCTATTCATGAAAGTTTTCTGATTTCTAGAAGCACTTGTCCATCTGCGATTGATATTACTGACGTAGTTCTTCAAAAAGGTCTTGATTATTTCTAAATCTTGTGAACATGTTTCAACTGGGATATGTAGAATAATAGCTTCATAGAGTCGTGCCCAATTTTTCATATCTCCTTCAACACGGAGGAACATAAAGATGTCCAAGTTTGTTACAAATGCAGCCATAACGAAACTCACTAAACTTTCACACAGCACGAATAATTAGATATGTTGCTTCCTCAAGGGTTGAGAAACAAGTGCCTTTAATTGTTTCATGCACAGATATTTATAACAAACACACGCGCGCAAGTAGTGACTGACAAAATTAGTACCACATCTTCAACAGCCAATCAGCGACGTCGATGTCTCCGGTGGTGGGGGTAAATGATTCTTATATCACAGGAGTCGTTTCAGTCAGTTACAAATAGGCAACGAATCAGCACGTGACTGTTGTTGAAGACTTTTATTACTATTTTTTATTAAAATAAAATGAAACAAATGCTGGAATGCATATGTTTTAATTCTTATATAATTAAGAAATTATATTTTAAATTCAGCATAATTGAAAAACTCGATAATAATTTAAAAAAAAACCCAATTGAAATTTTAAACTTTGAATCGTCGTAGGCGTCAAGGCCGCAGGGATACGCACGCAATTTATATGTCGTCGTATTAAGAACAATAGGTACTTACCAGAATATAAGGTTTGCTTGCTATACTTTGATACTGAACGGAGAAAAAAAATAAAATAGATTTTCTCCCATACATTTTTATTTTCAATATTTTTTTTTGACGTGAATGAGCAGTTTTTTTGAAAAGTTGTAGTAATAAGTATTAATCAGCGTTAAATTTCCTATACGAAACAATTTTTTGTTAAGTTAAATATGCATTTTCGATCCTACGTCCACCTTTTTGAAAATCCGGACCACTGTGCGTCGCTCACGCACACAAGCGAACTCGGTCGCGCAATCGGCACGAATCGGTACGGCCGCCTTTTTTTTTTTTTTTTTTTTTTTTTTTTCTTTCGGGGGGAAATGCGTAACCGCACCGTACCCGCCGTTGGCTAGACGGCGAGCGTGTGTGGGGGGCTCTCTCGGCAGAGTGCCAAGCCTACCCACTAAAGTCGGTACGGCCGCCTAGCAAAATATCGTAGATGTTAATTTTGAATTTAATAGGTGTTTATTATTTACTGTGTTATACTATAGTAAATACAGGGATGTGTTTAATCAACTTTTATTTTCACAAGCTTTTATTTAGCTTGCACTGTATGTATAATGTAGATTTGACCACTTCTCGGTTTTCGATTGGGCTGAAATTTTGTACATAATAATATGTATATCATGACAATGCAATATTATGATAACATGGAGCTGATCTGATGAAGGAACTGGACGGTGGCCATAGGAACTCCGTAATAAAACGACGCAACCCCATCGAGTTTAGGCTCGTTTGATTCGGATTGACGAGGACTTTGATCCTATATGCTAACCAGGATCTGATGCTGGAGCTGGAAGGTGGCCATAGGAACTCTGCAATAAAACGACAAAACCCCATCGAGTTTGGACTCGTTTGATTCGTATTGACGAGAACTTTGATCCTATATGGTAGCCAGGGTCTGATGCTGGAGCTGAAAGGTGGCCACAGGCACTCTTCAATAAAACGACACAACCCCATCGAGTTTGGGCTCATTTGATTCGTATTGACCAGTACTTTGGTCCTATGTAGTAACCAGGTTCTGATGCTGGAGCTGGAAGGTAGCCATAGGAACTCCGCAATAAAACGACACAACCCTATCGAGTTTGGGCTCGTTTGATTCATATTGACGAGTACTTTGGTCCTATATGTTAACCAGGGTCTGATGCTGGAGCTCGGAGGTGGCCATAGGACCTCCGCCATAAAACGACATAGCCCTATCGACTTTGGGCTCGTTTGATTCGTAATGACGAGTACTTTGGTCCTAAATGGTAACCAGGGTCTGATGCTGGAGCTGGAAGGTGGTCATAGGACCTCCGCCATAAAACGACATAACCGTATCGAGTTTGGGCTCGTTTGATTCATATTGACGAGTACTTTGATCCTATATGTTAACCAGGGTCTGATGCTGGAGCTGGGAGGTGGCCATAGGACCTCCGCCATAAAACGACATAACCGTATCGAGTTTGGGCTCGTTTGATTCGTATTGACAAGGACTTTGGTTCTATATGGTAACCAGGGTCTGATGCTGGAGCTGGAAGGTGGCCATAGGACCTCCGCAATAAAATGACATAACCCTATCGAGTTTGGGCTCGTTTGATTCGTAATGACGAGGACTTTGGTCCTATATGGTAACTAGGGTCTGATGCTGGAGCTGGAAGGTGGCCAGAGGAACTCCGCAATAAAACGACACAACCCCGTCGAGTTTGGGCTCGTTTGATTCGTATTGACGAGTACTTTGACCTTATATGGTAACCAGGGTGTGATGCTGGAACTGGAAGGTGGCCATAGGAACTCCGCAATAAAACGACACAAGCCCATTGAGTTTTGGGCTCGGTTGTTTCGTAATGACGAGTACTTTGGTCGAGTTTCGTAATGGCGGCGGTTACAAAATGATAAAATATAAAATAATAGTAAAAAGATTTAAAAAAAACGTCGCCCCACACTAGTATTTTATTTTAAAGCCCTAATAAGACGAAAATAAATTTTAATTTATTACATGATACATCTAATATATAAAATTCTCGTATCACAGTGTTTGTTACCAAACTCCTCCGAAACGGCTTGACCGATCTTTATGAATTTTTTTGTGTATATTCAGTAGGTCTGAGTATAAGTCGTAAACTATTTTTTATTATGGCGAAACGTAAGTTCGCCATTATTATGGCGAAACGTAGTTCGCCGGCACAGCTAGTTTTTAATAAAATATAAAAGCTTGTCGCAAGATTTACCTATTTTATAAAAAACAAATATTTTTTCTTAGAATTACCAATATTTATTTATTTAAGGCTTACCAAGTAAATACATACGGGCAAGGTACTTAAACAGTTTTTTTATGGAGGGCCTGGCAAATGACCTCCTCCCGCCTGATGTTAAGCGGTGAAAGAGGCCCAAATGAGTTGACAGATAGAGGAGGGAGGACATCCACTATCCAACCTGCCCGCCCCTTGCCGGCCTAAAAGATGTTTTTCACACCTCTTTTGAAGGAACCCATGCTGTAGGATGGAGGAAACATGTGCGCAGGTAGAGAATTCCAAGTGTGGGATGAACGACAGAAGACTTACCGGAGGGGGACTCTGTACCCAGGTCGTGTGCTTGGGTACCTCCGTCTTACCTATTTCTGCCGCAAAGCAGCAGTGCTTGCATTGCTGTGTTCCGGTTTGAAGGGTAAGATATGGCACTGAAATTACTGGGTACCGTGACTTTACATCTTAAGTCAGTGCTTGCATTGCTGTGTTCCGGTTTGAAGGGTAAGATATGGCACTGAAATTACTGGGTACCGTGACTTTACATCTTAAGTCAGTGCTTGCATTGCTGTGTTCCGGTTTGAAGGGTAAGATATGGCACTGAAATTACTGGGTACCGTGACTTTACATCTTAAGTCACAACGTAACGTTGGCAACGTACACTGTGGCCTTTGTGGGGGTTGCAGTTTTACTGCGAATGTCACAGGAGCCACATGTATTATAGGTGACTGTTACCACTTACCATCAGGTGGGCAGTTTACTTTTTTGCCAACTTAGTAGCAATAAAAAAAAAGAAAAAGGAATCTTGGAATTTCTTGGTACGGTGTGAAAAGGAGGATACAGTGTAAGGATGACTCCGTAGACCCTTACTCGTTTTTCTGTTAAGGAATGGAGAGGGAGGGATAAGGTTAAAGAGCTCCTCAGAGCATTCCCCGTGAAACATTCGGTAAAAAGCGCTAAGAGAGGCGATGTCACAACGAAGTTGTAGAGGCTCGAGGGTGTTAGTTGCCTCTACATCGCCAATTATTCGAATAGCGCGACGCTGCAATCTGTCCAGGAGCATCGAGGAGGTACTGAGCGGAACCGGAGTGCGAGCAATATTCCACGCAAGACCTAACCTGAGTTTTATACAACAGGCATAGTTGGTCCGGCGCAAAATACCTACGCACTTTGTTCAGGACACCGAGTTTCCGTGAGGCAGCAGTTATAACGGATTCGAGTTTTTCAAAAAAGGGATCATATATGCATTTAAATTTCAGGACTGCACAGCATTGTCATGTGTGTATGACAATGCTGTACAAAACGTTATTTATTACAAAAAATAAATATAATAATCAAGTTAAATTGTTTTATTGTTTATCCTAATTCTCGGGACAAGCTTTTATATTTTTATAAGAAAATATATCTTGTAATAAATTAAACTTTATTTTCCTCTCTTAAGGCATTATAATATGTTTGTTTTTAAAAAAACTTTTTTTAAACTAATTGCTCAAATAATACGAAATATTTTAATGACTACCGAGTTCATTATTGTCAGTTGTATCTACAATTATTTTATATAATATACATATAATAATTTAGTAATAAACAAATATGAAATGAATATTTTCTTGTGTTCAACGCACTTTTTAGTGCATTGAAGCCATTCGCTAGATTGTATACGAATCGAGCAAGCCCAAACTCGATGGGGTTGCGTCGTTTTATTTCGGAGTTCCTTTGGCCACCTTCCAACTTCAGCATCAGACCCTGGTTACCATATAGGACCAAAGTACTCGTCAGTACGAATCAAACGAGCCCAAACTCGATGGGGTTGTGTCCTTTTATTGCGGAGTTCCTATGGCTACCTTCCAGCTCCAGCATCAGACCCTGGTTACCATATAGGACCAAAGTATTCGTCAATACGAATCAAACGAGCCCAAACTCGATGGGGTTGTGTCCTTTCATTGCGGAGTTCCTATGGCTACCTTCCAGCTCCAGCATCAGACTCTGGTTACCACATAGGTCCAAAGTACTCGTCAATACGAATCAAACGAGCCCAAACTCGATGGGGTTGCGTTGTTTGATTGCGGAGTTCCTATGGCCACCTTCCAGCTCCAGCATCAGACCCTGGTTACCACATAGGTCCAAAGTATTCGTCAATACGAATCAAACGAGCCCAAACTCGATGGGGTTGTGTCCTTTCATTGCGGAGTTCCTATGGCTACCTTCCAGCTCCAGCATCAGACTCTGGTTACCACATAGGTCCAAAGTACTCGTCAATACGAATCAAACGAGCCCAAACTCGATGGGGTTGCGTTGTTTGATTGCGGAGTTCCTATGGCCACCTTCCAGCTCCAGCATCAGACCCTGGTTACCACATAGGTCCAAAGTACTCGTCAATACGAATCAAACGAGCCCAAACTCGATGGGGTTGTGTCCTTTTATTGCGGAGTTCCTATGGCTACCTTCCAGCTCCAGCATCAGACCCTGGTTACCACATAGGTCCAAAGTACTCGTCAATACGAATCAAACGAGCCCAAACTCGATGGGGTTGCGTTGTTTGATTGCGGAGTTCCTATGGCCACCTTCCAGCTCCAGCATCAGACCATGGTTACCACATAGGTCCAAAGTACCCGTCAATACGAATCAAACGAGCCCAAACTCGATGGGGTTGTGTCCTTTTATTGCGGAGTTCCTATGGCTACCTTCCAGCTCCAGCATCAGACCCTGGTTACCACATAGGTCCAAAGTACTCGTCAATACGAATCAAACGAGCCCAAACTCGATGGGGTTGCATTGTTTGATTGCGGAGTTCCTATGGCAAACTTCCAGATCCAGCATCAGACCCTGGTTACCATATAGGATCAAAGTTCTCGTCAATACGAATCAAACGAGCTCAAACTCGATGGGGCTATGTCGTTTTATTGCGGGGTTACTATGGCCACCCTTCAGCTCCAACATCAGATCAGCTCCATGTCGTCATCATAATATATTTATACATATGCATGCAAAATTTCAGCTTAATCGGAAACCGGGAAGTGAGTCAAATTTAACTCGCAAGATTAGACCCGAACATGCAAAAGATAAATAAAAGCTTGTAAAAAGGTTGAAGGTTTTTCGTACGGCAGCCACAAATAACAAAATTGTTAGTTATCAACTTCTCCGATTACTCCGTAGGACTTCGCGTCGTATACATACACAAATAATTACGCGACCGGGAGCTAGCTCAAAGCGACGTGCTCTCACTTCGAGTCTTGATTGCACACTGAATTTCGACGCGCCCGAGCCAAGTATTTGTAAGAACATCGATAAATGTATGTTAAAAAATTCAAATAAAAATCAATGTACGATAATTTAAAAAAATACCACGGTGTTAGTGTTTTGCTTACCATTGTTCTATATATTTGTTAAACTAAAATATAATAGGGTTAATTAATGAAGCTAAAAATCACGAACGGTATGTGGGTGTAACCTAAATTTTAAGTAAAATTGATGCTATTTTTTAACGAAATGGTATGTAAATTTGAAAAATGGTGACGGTGATTGTGTAGACACATAATTTAAGAATTTAAATTTATTTTTTCCCGGTCAGTTAACTGGAACGTTAACGTAAAATATCAAAAACGCCAACGGCCTTTTTGCTATTTTTCGCGCCATGGGCCCTCTTACTGATATTGCAATCATTATTTGATATCATTAAAAATTATAATACATACTGCAGAATACAAATACACGACTTTTTCATGTGGTATTACACTGCTTTTTAAATACTTGTTCCCAGATTTTTTTTATATCAAAATCATTTTCACTAAAATGTTTTGAGCAAATGGTGCTTGACTTAGTAGGAATCCATTCTTCTCTACCTGTTGCGTCAATCCACTTTTGACATATATCCGGATCTTTAGGAAAACTAAAATAATATGTCCAAAAACAGTTATTAAAAGGGTATAATTGATAGTAAAATATATTTAAAATAAATAAATCAATACAAAAACCACCAATAGACTCGTGAACAAATGTTCGTGCTTATCACACAAACTAACGTAGGAATAAGAACAAGACTAACACAAACATTTGTTCCCGCCAGGATTTGAACCTGGACTGCTTGATGTAAAGCTCCGTTACTGACCACTTTACCACTGCGGCGCGGCGTCCTAACGGCGTGTCTAGTATTCATGATATAACAAGCTGGCCACCTACCTATGCTAAAATAGTCATATAAATATTATGGTGATATTAAAAATTCTAAGTTGTAAAATTAGTTTAGAATTTGCCCATAATTTTTTTACTAATGGAACTAATTGTATCGTGAAAATTGAAATTAATTTTACAATTTTAATCTTTGATTACATCGCCGTACTTATATGAATAGGATGTTAGAAAGGGTAGGTGTAAGCTTCGCCAAACATTCTGTATTATCGAAAAGTAATAATTATTATTATGGCATTTTAAGTGACAAATAATATGTTATTTTTACTTTATACAAATATTTTAAAATATACATTTATCGATAAAATGTAATGCGTGCGTTTTTTGATTAGCACGGCACTATCCCTTGTACTGCGACTACTGCGTTAATGCTCATTAAGCCAAATGCGTCACTACCGAAAGCAGTGTACTACATTACGCGCTCTAAGTAATATGGCAAAAATCGCGTGCGTACATTGCCGGTAATGTATATTTTTTAGAAAACTATTATGTAACTTATCGTTATGATCAGTTTTGGTGGATTTTGACATTATGATGTATGGAATATGGTCATTATGATCAATTTACTACTTACCGATGAAAAGAAATTCCTTCTTTAGCTACACTTGACACCTGACTTCTTGTTTTACAAGTAATTAAAGCACAAGAAGGCATTTTTTTATATTTATAGCGCCGCGCTTCACGATACACCCACTGGTGTTGTCCGTAAGTGATTAAACAACGCGTTCGCGTTGCGGGGCCACAAGTATGAGCATTTAGTCATAGTTGTGGCTACGCGTGCCCCGCCCACATAGCCCTTCTAACCTCTTTCTGTGTTCCCTAACCTCATAAGCAAATAGCTAGTCCCTGTTGAAATTGGTGGCTGTAGCCACATCAGTAAGGGGGACTGCTGGAATCCTCTTGATTTTATTTTTTATACACAGGGTGGAAATTAAAGACGATGTCTGGATGGAAAATAGGATATAATATGGATAAATTAATACGAATGATGGCAAATTACTCAAAGGAAACACATTACTTCACTTGCAAAAGTAAGTAAAATTGCATTCAAAGATTTTTTATAAATCACTTGCTTTCACCAGGAATCGAATCAGCCCGGGCGCGTGGGTAGTGGAGTCGCAGTGTGGACCTTACCTAGCGCGCCCAAAAGGGCAGGGAGAACACCGGGGGGTTTTAGTGGGTAGGCCTGGCACTCTGCCCGGAGAGCCCCACACACGCTCGCCGTGTAACCAACGGCGGGTACGGTGCGGTTACGCATTTCTCCTCGAGAAAAAAAAAGGAATCCAATCAGCTGAAATCCACAAAAATAACATCTATAGTTTTTGGTACTAATCAATCAATAAACCTAATTTTAACGATCATGTAATTTGCCAGACTCATGTACTAGAGTAGTCTCGAAGCTTTCTTGAACATTGTGCAAATTCTATAGTGGCAGTTCTGCATTCTATTATATCTATCAGAGTTGACAAGTCTTCGTAATTCCAAAGTCCTTAAGCCAAATATGTAGATTTGAAACAATTCTATATGATAATGAAGAGTGAAAATAAATCTAAAATAGATAAAGAATCTCGAATCGGGTGGGCGTATTTAATATCTACTGTGGTAATATAAAATGCCATTTCCATAGCAGACGTCGTATATAACCTCGACTACCATCTCAGACTACCCAGTCCACATTCTAGACTGCAGTGAGACGCCATTACGGCTACAGCCGAGAGATAATCGTGCCCATAACAACGATTCGGGCGATCTAATTACACCAAAGAACACACGTCGTATGCAAAATAGTTTCAACAATAGCCAGAGGAAATTAACTTTAATCGCAATGGGAATTAAAACGGTTATTAGTTGACACTAATGTCTTGTTTCTGTGCAACAAATTGCAGTTTATTTGAATTGATTGTAGCTTTGAGTAATTAACTTGTGATTGCTTCGTGGACTTTCTGTTTAAGTCTCTTACAATAATGTAGAATAGAATAGAATAGAAATGATTTATTGACACACACACACACACAAACACTACATTTAAGTAAAAAAAAGGATAACAAAAATAACACAAGCGATGGACGAATTGCATGTGTGGTGTTCAATGGGCTCCTAGCTCGACATAATGCTACAGCTAGCTGCAGCGTCGATTTTCAGCTAGTGCCTTAAGTGGTTCCCGCAGCCTGAGAGACGTACTTACTACTAACTTATATAACAAAAAAAAAACATTTATACATATATCGCAATACAAACGCCAATAATTCTTAACTTATAATATAAAACACATACATATAAAATTGAATACCGAGGCCCATAACATGAAATACTTAATTGTAAATTGGTAGGTAAACTCTGTTATTCCCATTATTGCCACTAATAAGTTTGAGTATTGGATTTTTGTTTATTCAGCATTATTTTTTTTAATTTAATTTTAAAATTATGTAAACTATGCAGTTCACGTACTGGGGGTGGAAGGTTATTCCAACACTTGGTGGCATTATATTTAAAACTTCCGCGAAAAGCGGCAGATTTATGTTGCGGTATGATCAAAGGGGCACTTGTTGAACGCATGGAGAATTTGTTACATGCTTTGGATTTCCAATCCAGCTTTGAGTACAGATATTCCGGTATTCCCCTCTTGATCACTCCAAAGAGTAGTGTAGCCAAATGTAAGTCTCACCGGTGATGCATTTTCAGTATGCTATTATCATTAAGATAAGGTGTTACATGGTCTCGCGGTGGAATCTTAAAACAGAATCTCGCACAAGCGTTCTGAACTCTTTGTATCAGACTTGCAGTTTTGGCGTGCAACCATGTCTACTACACTGACAAATAATTTAACACTCATGTATGTAAGCGGCCTTCTAAAGATCGAAGGCCTAAGGGGGCTGAAGACCAAGTGTGGACCAAGCCAATTAGCCAACCAAGACCATGTCCGAAAGAGGGAAAACAAGTTTAAATTCAAAATTTTTATTTTACATGACGGCACAAGTACTCAAATATAAATAGTAAATTAATGTTGGCATCAAATATAAACACAAAACTCTAATAAAACTAGGATATATTGTCTTAAAAATGAGTTGGGAAATTGGAAGCAATATAACATACTTAATAATAAAAACAGAAACTGCCTTGGAAGTTATAGTGTTAAGACCATCCGGTTTTGACCTGGAGGTTCGTGTTAAGACCACCCGGTTTAAAACCTCCCGGTTTTGACCCGTAAAACCGGTTGCCGTCATAATAGTACTCGTAACATTGGCAACATTGTTGTGTTCCGACAATTAGAAATAAGATAGCAAGTACCTCACTTGCTAAGGTGTCCAGATGACGAAGGCCAAGAGCTTCGCTATTTTATGTAAAAAAAATAACTCAACATTTACGTCTATAAGTAAAGACACATTTCAAAGTGTAGGTACTGTACCTATTTTAAATAACATATCTTGATACACTTACGAAATAGAAACACAAAGGGACATAATTTACTAAGCATGTTTATCTGAAAACATTAGCATAACTATGAGAAAACTTTTAACTTTTCATACTATAATGCCGTTAAGTCTGAAGTGCATTTTACTTATGTCTGCAGATGGCGTTCACCACAGAGGCCCTAACGACGTCTGCCTCGGTGTCGCAGGTAGGTATTAAATTTATTTACGATCTACACCAACTTCCTTACGAAAATAATTATTACTTTATAGTTAAATGTTCACTCGGACATTTTGAACTGGTACCTAGTTATAAAATGACTATGTGATGAAGAAGACATAGAGCAAAGCAAGGAAATTTTCAGAATTTAGCATTAAAAAAAAATCGACCCGCACTAGGATTTTCTCCTGTATCGTGGGTGCTGTTACAAATATAGAATATCACATGCACATACGCCCAGACCGGAATAAATCTCTGTAGGCCATACAAAATATTTGTCCCAAACGGGAATTGAACCCGCGACCTGTTGCGCAGTAAGTGATCACTCTACCTCTGCGCTAACCGTGTCGTCAATTGCATCTAGATGTGATAATAATGGAATTATTTTTGTGATGATCCAGAAGAAATATGCAAATATTTTTTCTTCCAGATAGATAGCGGGTAGATAAATAAATATTCATTTTACAGTCACTTTCATATTTTAACGGGAGATATATCAACAAAAAAATTTGTTTAGCCAATAATATTATGCTTTATATTGTGGTGTTGAACTCAACAGCACCATGAATGGGATATCATTTCGTATCCATTGTTAAATCCGATTCCTGGATCATGATTTCTTTTAATTTCGTAAGCAGGTCAGACATAGACGTCCTGTGTTTCCACATTTGAATTTAACCCTGTTCGTTTGTTAAGTAAAACCAATACTTGGCAAAACAATGACCCGTATTTCAGCATAATTATCTTCTCATGGGTGAGGGTGGGGTGCCATGGCGACCGGTTCAGTGCGGTTTTATACCTTTTTGCTTCAAAGTAAAGACAAATAATTTACTCACAGAAAATAACTGATTTTACTATGTGATTTGGCGATATACATGATTTCCAATAACAAAATCATAAATCGTAGGCTGTCCTTAATTTAAACCTCAATCTCGCATTTTGAAAATATCTGTAATAGACAAATAATGAGAAATGGTTAGCCTAACTAGGCAGCAAGCAATCGTAAATAGGTTTATTATACAAAATTATACATTAACGTAAATGGATTTATTTTACATTCTTATTTTTACAAATAAAAATATAATTAAGTACCTAGTCAACAAGCTTATTGCATCAAAATATGAGTTACCTCAAGTCTTACACCGATTTGTTGGTGAACAGGACAATCCTTTCGAAAACCATTTATACGCCATTACAAAGGCCGATAAAATCTTCCAATTAGGGTCAATGCACGCTAATTGCCGGTTGGCAGTAATAGACAATCTTACACCACTTTTCATTAACAGTTCCAAACATGTGCACTCAATTAATTATTATTTATAAGTACTTCAATTCTGACGAACTTTCTACAGGAAACACTAAAAGTTTCGCACACCTGCTTGATAACGCTCATTTATTTTTATTTTTTAAAAACGTCGCCCCACACTAGGATTTTCTCCTGTGTCGTGGGTGCAGTTACAAACATAGAATATCACATGCACATACGCCCAGACCGGAACAAATTTCTGTAGGCCATACAAAACATTTGTCCCGTACGGGAATCGAACCCGCGACCCGTTGCGCAGTAGGTGATCACTCGACCTCTGCGCTAAACGTGTCGTCAATATGTGTCATATACCAATAACATTTATATTAGGGATTTTAGGGTATATCTTTTAATATCTACGTATATTTCTTGACACAAATTGAGCCTTTTGGTTTGAAAAAATATTTCTGATTGGTGCTATACCTACTTAGGTACTTTAAGATGCAATTTATCGAACACTGCAAGGAGTATAAGTAAAAGTGGCATCGTTTTTCAAAATATGCTGCGGCCATAAACCAAAGTATTTTTTCGTAGGAACATATTAGTAGGAAGATAACTTATTATGTAATATTGTGGTCTAATGTGTAACCGAAAAAAGATATTCAGCTCTGAAGTTTTAAAAAATATAAGTAGGTAATTCAATATTTCATATTTTTGCTTTGTTACACCTTAGGACTATTGTGTACTTACATAATTGAGTTTGTCTATTCAATGCATAAAAAACCTGGTATTTTTTATTAGTCGCCGCGCAAAAAAATACGATGCCTGTCTCCATAAAATTTACCCATTTTCAAAACAATAGTGAAATAATATTTTACTGTTTCTAATCAATACACAAACCCGTACTAATGAAATTGAAATGAAAATGTTATTTGTAAATTCAATGGTTATTGCAGCGTTGAGTAAAAATATTTATACGTGGCGTATTCGTGCCTCCTCTCCAATACTCAGGATTATGTGGTATTGCCCTGTGCTGTTAAATTTTCTCATATTTATTGACATATTTATTTATGTGATTTGTTTGTCGACTATAGCAATGTAGCTAACGACGTGTTTATTGTTTTATAGAAATTGAAATGTCACATGTAATGGTGTAAATTTTAGATTTTAAGTTATCATGAAATAGTTCTAATACAAAATGATGAACGAAACTTCTAAAATCCAAATACCAAACAATTTATAATCTTGCAATATTTCTTTATGTTTGTCTTTAATAGACATTGTGGTATTCTATTGCTAAGCAACAGCGTTTTATTAATACTAGAATTACTTTAAACCCGATAGCTTATACTTAGTCGTTTCTACGAAATTGAGCCAGACTAATTGCTATGTATTTTCAACGTTTTGAGAAGCAATTGTGGCATACAAATTACAGCATAAAACAGTGAAAATATAAACGAAAGTTGATGTCAAACACGCGAAATTAAACAACCTGAGCAATAAACTAAAATCATTGGCGCTCCCAGCGAAGGACAGATAAAATCTGTATCCATTGTCACAATCATGAAAAGAAAACTACCATAAAGTCCAGTCTATAGCGGGTTTTCCACTGCGATTATTCTAATACATACCGAATTAATTGAAATCTTATCTGTAAATGAGGGATAGCAAGGAACAAAAGTAAGTTGGTGCCGATTGGAGCAATTATCTTCGGGGTGGATTGATTGAGGAGGTAATTTCGATTTTTACCAATAAAAAAAAACCGTACTCGACAAATCTTGCGAATATTATTGATTGTTTGAATCTATGAAAACATAAAAAACTCGATACTTCCACGCGTTCCCGAGATAAAGTGATCCTTATAAGGGTTCTGGTTTTTCCTTTTGAAGTAATAAGGTATGCTTACACACAATTATCGAAGGAAGATTTTGAAAATTAAAATTCGAACAGTGTGAATACAACAAACTAATAATACCACGCGATGACATGCGTGAATGGTTGGCTGTAAAAAATCTTTATTAAGTTCACCTTTGTTAACAATTCTTTTATATTTGTGTTAAATTTTATAAAACCAAAAAAAAAAATAGAGTAACTTGTAGGCATCCAATATTGAATTAATGTTCAATACCTACTTTGTATGAAATCATCCAATACACTACTACCTAACTTAAGTTAATCTTCTATCAACAAACAGGGTGTTCTTTTTAATTTATTCTTATATTTATTTTAGGAAGTACAATACAGATAGAATAATTTATGCAAGCAATAAATGACATCCTGCTCTATTCTATCCTTGATTAGTTCCGATTGTTCTATCACTTAATTTTTCGATCGACGTGGAGTCTCCGACAATGGACACAGAGCCGAAGACTCTTTTTAGTTAATAACATAGTTTACGATGCTGTGACGTATGCTATTAGTTTTATGCGGTACGTTCAAGGTTTATTAGCGGTGGTAGTTTCGCCAAGCTATTCACACGGCTAGAGGGGCTACTCTAGTACATAGTCGATATAACGTACCTTTTAACGCTGTACAATGCTGGAACACCTTCTACACTTTATAGTGACATGAGTGATAGTGACCTTTTAAGCACGACTATGTCAATAGAAAGAAAAAATAAATCCTCAAGAAGTCTTCGTGCGTTATTTCATTGCAGTATTTCCCTTCCTATCAAAAATTAGAGTCGTATCCTCAAGATAGTGTTTAGTTACCTAAGAGTTTAACACCGAATTAAATATATCATGACTGTTTGAGTTTGATTAAAACTTTCATTTTAGGTGCTTTTATTGATGATTGTACCCTGGTTTTGCAAGAAATTCGACGCTAAAACCCAAATTATTGAAAATAATACTACGGAAGTACAGACTGAACAGTGCTAAGAGAATTTTATTATTCCCTAACTCTAGGACTTGGCCTTTCCATTATCATCTCACCTGAATTACTTAAATTATACACCTTAGGGTCTTTATGTGCCCATAATATGTAAAGAACGAGCTAGAGGGATAGCTATTTAAATATCTCAGCGAACATTCAATCATTAGCTCAGCAACATGAGCTGAAGACAACCAGAGGCAAATACCTGAAAACTTTAGGAAAATAATAATGTACACGTTCCTTTAAAATTTGAGGGTCTCCTTCGATTTACCTGATTACCCAACGTCAAATAAGAGATGGTGACAATGAAACCACAATAACTTGACGGACAAATCGGTAAACATATAAAGTAAGATGTTTGACGCCAGCGTTATAGACACGTTATTGCGGTAACGCTAGCTAATCTATTGGGCCGAGTGCACGCACCAATGTACGACAAGCGACAAACAAATTTCGCTTATCGACTGAGTAGAACCTCAGTCTAGACGCAGACGCAATATAGCCTGTGCACGTTACAGTTACGTTCAAATTATTTTGATGACAACGATAAGCACATTGTTGCATCGACCAAACGTTTTTGCGTCCTTTAATCAAACTGATACAATTACACGGTGGACTTAACACGACCTTCTGGAATTTATTTGCGAATACGTAGGAAATTAGACACACTAGCGTTTGGGCCACAGACCAGATAAATAGTATTTTGTGGTTTAGGTATTCAGAGCATGCAAGGGGTAAAGACGACATGGGTTTGAGCCTAGATACAGTGCCGGAACGAAATGATTGACTTGTTAATAAAGTTCAAATTTTAATGTAACCACAGCGATATTTGCTCGTTATAGATGATCACGTGAGTTTTTGATTTGATTGTTCTTCACGAGAACTTTTCACTTTTTAAGCACGTATTATTTTGCAGCAATATTGTCTAAATAACACTTACCTTCATACAACAAAATATAGTGTAAGCTTAGTTTAACACAAGTGAAAGCGCATCAGGTTTAAGTCAAGATTTAGTTAAGACCAGAGGCCATACAAATGCCACACGCAAACTTTTCTGCAGTCGTTTCGCAGAAAAAATGTACGGAAATGACATTAGCTTACGACAACCTCACGCTATTTTTTCCGCAGCTAATGTCATCTCCATACATTTTTTGTGCGGAACGACAAAGTTAGCGTGTGGCATTTGTCTAGGGGTGCTGGGGCCTTACCATGATCTAAGAGCAAGGTTAAAACAAATTTGAAACAAACAAGAAAAAAATACAAGCCCCAGTTGTGTAAAATTCTAGCAGTTGTGATTGGGACCCGTCAATCTAGATCAAGAATGGGTCATAATGGGTCCCGACTTATTTTTTATACTACAAAGTGATTATGTTTTAAAATAGGTATGGACGACAAAGACTGGGGATCATTTTGAGATTTATTGCAATATTATTTTTGTATATAGCGAATATTAAATTCTGGAAAAAATAGTAGGTATTCAGTATGATCAAACCCAATTATCGTAATATAAATTTTCCATTTTTTTTGGGTATGTTGTCAATTACTCACTATATTAAAATTATAATTATTTTTAAAACCCAAGAGACTAAAGTAAATTGATAGTCGCATTTTAATTACATAGTAGGTAGGTATTCTATTGTAAAAGCAAGCAGAAAAACTTATCAGACTTTTTACTGCAACAGTAAAAAGTTTATCCACGAAGATTTGAAAATGAAATGAAAAATTGAGAGTCGTTATTTTCGTTTGCGATAATTCGAGCCGTCAAAACATGGCGTCTATAAAAATCTTAGTATAAAAACCTACAAATTTCTTTATTCTCTTGAGCAAGGGTGTAATTTGGGAAATGCCTGCCCGCTCGTTTTACTAACAACGAAACGTAAGAGGTTTAAGCAACGAACAATAACCAATTTGAGAAGGAAAACACCGCTTCAGGATACAGTCCATTGACATTAATAAGTTATTTTTTCACTGGAATTACCTTCGGCATGAATACAGTCAGCAGGAGAAGTTGTTATAACACAAAAATGGCTTACGTTTATCTTTCAAAAACACCTCAATGGTACGTTATATCTTTTTAATGTAAAAGGTAATCAAGATTGAATTGAAATTGGGCGGAGAACTTATTATTTTTTATATAGGGTGCAAAAAGATACCTGTTTATATGTAAATAATAATTTTTATATTAATTAATTATATAATATACTTATGAAAAACAAATACTGTATATATTTTAACTAATAAATATTATCTTTACATATAAAACAACTTTTTCTTGATTCACTGACTAATTAACTGGTCAGTAGGGTTATTTTATTGAGTTGACCCGAATTTTTTTTAGAAATTCTTCTTTATTTTTGGGCTACTGATAAAAAATGAGTAAATGAGTGTTTCAGCGTTTGTGGAAATTCTATCCTCAAGGGGGTGAAAAGGGGGTTTGAAAGATTGTAAGGAAGTCCGTCTTTTTTGAAGCTAGAAGCTTGAAATGTTTTATTTTGCTGATAATTAGAAACGAGTAAACACGTGTTTAAGCGTTTTTGAAAATTCCAAATGGAAAACAGGGGTTGAAATTTTGTTTTTGTTTGAGTACCTACATATCTTCAACTGGATTTTTATAAAAGCTTTTGCTTTATAGTTTGAATAAGTTTTACTGCGAATAGGTATTGAAATCCCACGGGGATATCGAAAATAAATCGGGATATCGATAATAAAAATAACTTGTAAACTTCTTGTATCAGTTTTTAATTTGTGTGTAATTATTTCAATATTATAGTAAACAACATCAAATAAGTGATTATGTTAAAAGTAGTTTTATAACAGTGTAGATATAACAGTCATTTTCAATTAGTAATTCTCGTATCATTTCTTGATTTGTACCTGATGTACAGAATAAAGATAATTTGTAAAAGTAAATAAAATAGGAATATTTCAATGGTAGGTATAGTCAACAAAATCCAATTATTAATTGTGTTAAATTTGTTATTTGGTTTACTATAGAAAAATTAGATTGATTTACTATAGCATTAGTTAGTTATATGGGCTACTAAGCAAAATGTTCAGCTTTTGACATAAAGCTTTGTGAAGTGTGCTGTACACAGCTTCGGGAACGAAGTTCTTTTGTGATGCGTTACAAAAGAAAAATTCACTAGGTATTAGGATACTGTAGCCGCGCCTCGTTAAAAATTAATCGGATACCTTTATCTCGCATTTCTTCGGGGTATTTGTAGGGAAATATGCCTAAGTACTTTCGTTATTGTGATTGCGGCAATGTGGAGTAGCTTATTATTATGTACTGTGACATAGAAATAAGAAAGAAATGTCACTTAAAACTAAATCCAAGTAAAACTGGGTTGTGAGTTCTTGTGACTCCAATATATCTACAAGTGGTAGCTTAACATGACAGATAGAACATGATATTAATTATCTGATATGAATTAGATAATTAATCTTATTAATTGACCTTAATTCACCTTATAGTCGTTGAACATTAACAATAATAATAATAAACATTTATTGTCCACCAATTACACACAACTACAGAAGTTAGCAACAAATTACAGAAAACAATATAATAGTAGAAGCTTATTTATTATATTTAAAACTGCTGGAACAAACTAATATTGAAATTAAATTAAAAAGTGAAACTAAACATTATTTAATTAAACCTAATTAACAAATAAAACTAATGATAGACACAAAACTTGATTAAAATAAACTAAAGCCCATCCTTGCATCGAGCGGTAAGTAATAAATAACTAATTTAAAAAGAACAGTTTAAAAACATTAATAAAGAAAAACCTACTTATACCTAGTTGGGGACAAAAAGATGGCTCAGCTTGTGCTGGCTAAAAAAAGAAAAAAAAGGAACCTTTATAGGATTACTCCGTTGTCCGTCTGTCTGTCAAGTGAAGACCTTTTTCTCGGGAAAGCGTAAAGATATATAAAATTTATATCAAACTAGCTGTGCCCGCGAACTACGTTTCGCCTTAATTTATTTTTTCCCATCTTCAACAAATATCGTTAATGTACACAGAAATAAATACAAAAACTTAACAAATTATATACTAAAACCCTCCTCGAGAATCACGCTATCGAGTGGTGAAAACCGCTTGAAAATCGGTGCAGTAGTTTTTGAGTTTATCGCGAACAGACAGACAGACAGACGCGGTGGGGAACTTTGTTTAATAATACGAGTATGTAAGGATATTTAGAAACTGGGTGTTACAATTGTAAAGTTATCGCGATCAAATATGTAACCGTTTATATCGCATATTTTCGCAAATTTTACGATTTCACAAGTGAATCAAAACCTATACGGTACTTTCTGTCGACCTAGAAACATGAAATTTGGCAAGAAGCAGGGTCTTATAGCATAAATTTTCCGAACGTAAACTAAAATGATGGTCACTTGCTTGGTAATGGCGCTGAGCCCCTGCGCAAGGTCGCTGCAATATCAATGCAATGCCAATCTTCGCCAGTTATGGGCCGCGCAGAGCGATGATGAGCGCACACACCTAGAAATGTAGGATATTAAAAGTGGTCGTAATATGTGGATTTAAACAAAACTAATTAACCCAGAACTTTATTTATTTTTTCTTTCTTTTTTCTTATTTCTTTGCTACTTACAATTGTAAGTTATCACGATCAAAAGATGTGACCGTTTATGTCGCATATTTTCGCAAATTTTGCGATTTCACAAGGGAATCAAAACCTATACGGTACTTTGCGTCGACCTATGTAGAAACATTAAATTTGGCAAGAAGCAAGGTCTTATAGCCTTAGCTAATAGCACATGTTTAAGAAAAGATCTGAAAACTGTAAATATGAAGGTACATAGTTAGGAACTTATACAGGGTAAATTTTGAGGTACCGGCAACCTCGCAGGATTAGATAGCTAACATCATTAACTACAACGTTTGTTTTACGAGTTTTAAGATAACTCAATACATTGAACAAAAATCAATTTTCAACTTTTTATTGCACTGTCGTGACAATGATAAGTCTATGTTTTATTTATACACGACGACGGAAGACAACGCCACGCTTGCGCGCTGTGCGCGTAGAGTTACAACCATTCTAGAGGTATATTAAATGAATATTTATTTTTGTATGAAAGTAAAATCTAACGAATTATCAAAAGTCGTAGAACAAACGTTGTAGTTAATGATGCTTGCTATCTAATCCTGCGAGGTTGCCGGTACCTCAAAATTTACCGTGTATACGTAGACAAGTCTCTACGGAACCCTCAGTGCACGAGTCCAATTCACACTTGGCTGGTTTTTCGGCCAGTCCCTGAGGCCCAATTCTACTGATAAGTTACAGCCTAATCGAAACTAAACCCTTGCGTTCGACCAATCAGAACGCCACATTATCACGTCATCGAACAGTTGAAAACTTGAAAGTCAATATACGCGCTCCGATTGGTCGATCGCAACGGTTTAGTTTCGATTCGGCTGTAACGTAATAGTAGAATTGGGCCTCTGCTCTCTTCAGATTTGAAACTATGGATAAATTGAGACATCTTACTTAACTAAAATAATATACATGTAGTAAAAAAACAAAAGCTTAAGGCGCATAGTGCTCCCAATGACCTTGCGTCTTTCGTCCCGCACTGATTACATAGGAGTGAGTGAGTAAGAGTGAGTGAGTAAGAGTGAGGGGAATATTTAAGCAAACCTTTACGCGTAAGATGAATTATTTAAATTAAACATTAATAAAAGCAAATAAAAAAAATCTAAAAAGACCATCCTCTAGAATATTGTTCACTTTATTTATTGAAATCGAAAGTATATGATTTAACCTAAAATTTACGACGCGATTAGGTTTAAAGTTTTAAAATCGAGGCATGTTTGGGTCACATTTTAACCAAGTTTTAATTAATTTATCAAAAAATTAAAAAGACCATCCTCTAAAGAATGCGTTGAATAATAACATATCTTTTTTTAAAGATTTTTTTATTCAATATTTATGAAGAGAACCGGTTTTTTCTGCAGTGAATTTTTATGATTGACCTTACTATGCTTTACTTAAGGCGGGGCTTCCCAGGAAATGTTTTCATGCACGGCGATTTTTGAAAACTGGAGTACAAAATAAGAAATGTAATATTGCAATTTTTTAGACAATATAAATTTGTAAAGCTTTTATGTCATTTTTATTGTATTTCTGATTCACAGCTGTTTTGAAATATTGAACAGAGTGATCTAGAAATGAGTGATAATTTTTTTGTTTAAATAAAAACTTTATCCGTCTTATTACAAAACATGGACTAAAGTTAGTCCTGGTCTAAACCAGGACTAAGTTGACGCTGTCTCTATCTATGTATATTGACACAAGTGAAAGCGCACTACATTTAAACTAAGACTAACTTTAGACCAGGTTTAAACCAGGTTTTGTAATAAGACCGTATAAGGTTTCATTATACACATAGGTACCTATAGAAACTATCCGGAATTTATTACTGATAGTGTGAAACGCATGAAAAGATGTATTTCGATAATCGCTATCGCAATCGCTAAATGGACAATGTATGAGATTTGACAATTGCGCAAAAACATACATACGAGAGTATGTCTGTCTTTGTTTTATAATATGCATTGATTTTTAAGGAATATGAGAAGTCACAAGTATTAATGTTGTAAAATAATAAGCGTGGTAGGTAAACATAAGGTAATACAATCGTTCTAATATCGAAAATTATTATCCTTCTACTTCGACGCTCCCATCTAAAGATCAAATTGCACTTGTCTAAGGTGTTCCCAGCAAAGTTCCTTTATCTATACGAGATTCAAAATCCAATTACTCGCTGCTCTGAAGTTAGGGCGCCATAATTTAGATAGTTACCAACGAGTTTAAAATTTTCCATTCACTTAATCAGGTATTCGAAATACATTGTTTTACAGGTCTTTCACGTGAGGCATAATAATGTTAAAAACCGACAGAAGCAGTTATTATTATATCATTAAAAAAATGTTTACCTTTATTAAAGGGTGTGGTTAAAGTGGAGTGATGTTGTTTACTGATAGAAATCTAGTAGTGACTTTTCAAATTTGACGAAAAGTTTGCTGTTTGTACATCCGATGTAAAGAAACGATGTATAATTTTACAAATTACTGAAAACCAAAAAAGATATAAACTCGAAAAACGAATAGAATATCGAAAATGTCTTGGTAACTCTGTAAAAACAAATCTAAATTTCGATATAAAAATAAACGTATACATTTACTATTTCGTAATTATCAACGATAATAGTATAATGTTTTGTTTATGAAAAGGATAATTTTAAAATGAATAAATAAATGTCTTCTTTCTTTCTTTCTTTATAGTGTTACACAATAACCGGTTTTAAAAAAAAATTATAAGCGATATCATTCCGTATTTTAAAAAGTTGCTTTTGGACCTCCCGCCAAAATCAAATGTAAGATAAAGAAATAAGGTACCTAACATAAAAGATCTGGGTTAATTAGTATTGTTTAAATCCACACATTACGACCACTTTTATGTCCTTCATTTCTAGGTGCGTGCGCTCATCATCGCTCTGCGCGGCCCATAACTGGTGAAGATTGGCATTGCATTGATATTGCAGCGACCTTGCGCAGGGCGCTCAGCACCACTATATACCAAGCAAGTGACCATAATTTTAGTTTACGTTCGAAAAATTTAAAACAAACGTAAAAAAAATGTTTCTATTATATTAACTGTTTGTAATACCGCTCAAGAATGATGTGAAAAAATTTGGCGGGGGCCCAAAAAAAAACCTTGTATGTTTTCAGTTATTCGTAATTTGATCTGACCTTACAATTCAAAATTTGCATATTCTTTCAGATACCATAGTATCGAAGAACAATTAAATTGTATATGTGTGTATCAAATTTATTTGTTAAAAAACAAACTTTTTAAACAAGCTTATGTAGCTTCGATATATTTATTGATTAAAATATATTTAATTATTATTTTAAGAATTCTAGTTGTAAGTGTTGGCATATAATATTATTATGTTATGTTATGGTGAAGGAAAACATCGTGCGGCAACCTGCATACATCTGCGAAGAAATTCAATGATGTATGTGAAGTCGACCAATCCGCACTGGGCCAGCGTGGTTGACTAAGGCCTAATCACCCTTACATAGGGTAGGCTCGAGCCCCTCGGTGGGGACGTATATGGGCTGTGATGATGATGATGATGATTATTATTATGTTTCTCAAATGAGTGCTTTGAAATAACAATAGTGGCTAAAGTATCAATTAATTTTTTCACAAACAAAATAATATTTATTTTATTTATTTATTGTCTATATTTAGTACTACCACCTCACGGAAATGTCATTTATTTAATTGTGGTAGAACTCTGAGGGCCTGAACTCAACAAATTGTGTGAAGGCATTTTGTATTGGGAGAAAAAAAGAAAAATCTTTATGGGCTATTGGATACAATAATAGGTATTTGCAATAAAAAGAAAACAAAACGATGACCAAATGGTCAAAAACTCAAAACTCAAAATACAATCTTTGTTCAATATAAACCTCCACAGGCACATATTGCCGTTAAACAAAACAAAAACTTAGTAATTCAGAAAACTTATTAAAAATCCAATTTACTTGATATTTTGTAATTAATAACATAATCTTTGTATGTATATATACCCCAACCATAGTTAAGGATCCATTTCAACCAAAAGCTTCTGGTCTTATTGCAACAAAAGCGCTGGTTTTCAGAAGGAACCATGTTGCTTTGCGTAATCGCGGAATAAATTGTAGTTGGTTGGACGTCAATGTTGGTTGGAGCTAGTTCTAGCGAGCACGGAGTCTTACTGTGACGGAGTTAAAGCAGTATCTCGACTAGTGTGAGTGAGTTCTTGCGTTAGGTATATCATAGATAGAGGAATAGTGGTGAAGATCGGTTTCCGTGTCAAGGATATCTCGCAGTGACTTCGCCATCATTGTTCTAGCAAAGTTAAAACAATATTGAAACAGTGACGACGCTGTAGCACAACCATCGAAGCACGATGTAACCGCTACCTAGAAATTTTATCGAAATTAATAATATATTAACAACTTGTAGGCCCGGCAGACGTTGTCCTGCTCAATTACAGCGCCATGGACCGTATAAACCGAGATCAAGTCTAACACCAAGACCCATACCTGATTTTAGAAAAACTCTTGCTCAAATCTTGCATGGGTCCCGGGTATTAGACCGGTTTTTGCCTCAAACCGATTTGGGCAACACTAGTATAAAAATTCTTTGGACCTGTTCAAACCATTTGAGAGTTTTTGCGACTAGCAACACAGCGATTCATTTTTATATATAAGAAGGTAAAATAACAATAACTATATCGAAAACATAAACTGACAAATCCAACTTGTTTTGACAGTTTATATCGAAACATACGATATACCTATATTTTTATCGTATCGTATTTCTGTGAGCATCTACGAGGGTAATTGCTCTAAGTCTACGGGGGTTAGTAAGGAAGCAGAGCCTTTACTGCTTGGCCGGGTCCGAGGAAGCTTTACTGAATTACAGCATGGATCTAACACCAAAAAGTAATTTGCGCTAATCACAGTAACATCAAAGATATTAAATATGTTTTTAGCAAAAACTTGTGATGGTGTGGTTAATCTCAGAAAACTTAATAAAGTTGTTTCCGATCCTTTATTACGAGGGAATTCAATAACATCGAACTACAGCTTCATTGTACATTTTGCACAGGAATATTACGTTTCGGCTTGATTTTGATTAAGATATCTCCTAAGAAAGCCTTTCAAACCGGGATCTGGGATAGTAGTAATATTAAGTTTTGATAGCTGTAGAATGACCGCAACAATTCAAAAACAATTATAATTACTACTTTGGAAATAAAGCTTAGATTGTCAGGTTTGTGATATATTCACTGGAGGAAGACTCTGTACTAGGGTCGTCTGCTTAGGTACCTCCGTCTTACCTATTTCGGCCGCAAAGCAGCAGTGCTTGCATTGCTGTGTTCCGGTTTGAAGGGCAAGATATGGCAGTGAAATTACTGGGTACTGTGACTTTACATCTGGTGTCACAAGTTGGCAACGTACACTGTGGTTCTTGTGGGGGTTGCAGTTTTGCTGCGAATCTCACAGGAGCTACATGTACTATAGGCGACTGTTACCACTTACCATCAGGTGGGCAGTTTGCTTGTTTGCCAACTTTCTGCAATAAAAAAAAACATATATATTTAATAATGTACGAGTAGTAAGAACCCAAGCAAATTAATCACACCTAAAACCCAAGGTTGACTGATAAAAAAATCACAAAGGGAATTCCATGTAACATAGTTCTTTAGTGTCTTTTTAGAGTTCCGCGCCTCAAAAGGCAAACATTATAGGATCACATTGTTGTCCCGTCTGTCCGTCTACAAAGACTCTTTTACTCAGGAACACGTAGAGATTTCAAACTATTTTTTTTATATCTATACTCGGATCTATGGTCTTTCTCAGCTGTGAAAAAATCAAGTTTGTAATTTAACAAAATCAAGGGAACAAGAGAATCAATACCATCATAGGCTATTTCTATTTGACCTAGAATCATGAAAGCTTCAAGCAATGACTTATATTAAGGAAAATATCTGAAAACCGCAAATATATACAGTTAGGAACTTACTTAGATAAGTTTATGCAGAACCCTCTAACTTGCATTTGGCCGTTTTTATAGTTTTTAAGCACTGTAGAAAGCCACAAAGTGCACGTTTTAATTTGGGGAGGCAACGACGTGAGTCTGTGCGATATCGCACTAGAATCGATGTGGTGACTCCCTTACTTTTCATCAATGTTTGAGGAGCCGACAATGAGTTGACTTAGCGAACTCATTGCTAGGACGTGCTTTGTCTATGACGTGACGCCACAATTATTTAGAATTATCCAGAACCAAGAACCCCACCAGAAACCCACCAGGATCGGTTCGCCAGCAAAGCTTGACAACCTACCAAAATTCTCGTCTTCTTTTAAATAATCAAGGTGACGCTATAAACTGCAGCCAACAGTAATGTCAATCAAAAAAAGGAAAAAACCGTCCAAGCTCGAGTCGGACTCGCCCATGAAGGGTTCCGTAGAATTTATGACGTATTAAAAAAACTACTTACTAGATCTCGTTCAAACCAATTTTCGGTGGAAGTTTGCATGGTAATGTACATCATATATTTTTTTTAGTTTTATCATTCTCTTATTTTAGAAGTTACGGGGGGGAAAGTCACATTTTACCACTTTGGATCTCGCACAAACTATTCAGTTTAGAAAAAAATTATATTAGAAACCTCAATATGATTTTTGAAGACCTATCCATAGATACACCACACGTATGGGTTTGATGAAAAAAAAATTTTGAGTTTCAGTTCTATGTATGGGGAACTTCCAAAATTTATTGCTGTTTTCTATTTCTGTGTGAAAATCTTAATGCGGTTGACAGAACACATCTACTTACTTACCAAGTTTCAACAGTGTAGTTCTTATAGTTTCGGAGAAAAGTGGCTGTGACATACGGACGAACAGACAGACAGACAGTCATGACGAATCTATAAGGGTTCCGTTTTTTGCCATTTGGCTACGGAACCCTAAAAATGAGAATTGTTTGCTCAGAGACCGCCGTACAGTGCGTTTGTCGAATATTCAGTGTGATTTGGACTATATTCGTGTGTGTTCAGGTCGCAGCTCGCTCAATATTTCTGTTATGAGACCATTTGGCTTAGAATATTTGTTCCTAATTGTGACTTCAGCGCGGTGTGACACAGGGCGACGTAATATCGCCGAAACTGTTCACAGCTGCGTTGAAGGATGTATAAGCTTTTGGACTGTAGAGGACTTGGCATCAACATAAACGGCGAGTACATGACTCACCTTCGTTTTGCTGATAATATCGTAGTCATGGCTGAGGCCGTGAAGGATCTAAGCACAATGCTCGAAACCTCTGTAGAGTTTCTTAACAAATGGGTCTTAAAATGGACATGGACAAAACTGAAATAATGTCGAATACCCGTGTAGTACCCACTCCTGTGACTGTCGGAGGCTTTACGCTGAAAGTTAGTGACGAATATGTTTACTTGGAGCAAACAGTCCAGCTCGATCAGTCTACATTCTAGAAAGAGGTAAATCGACGAATTCAACTCAGCTGGGCAGTGTTCGGGAAACTACATAGCATATTCTCGGCCCATCTACCGCAGTGTCTCAAAGTCTTTAATTCGTGCGTGTTGCCAGTGATGATGTACGGAACTGAGACGTTGCCGCTTACAATGCCATGAAGAGGGCTATGCTTGGAGTTTCTCTACGTGATCACATCAGAAATGATAAGATCCGTAGAAGAACGAGAGGTACATACGAGTAGCCCAAAGAATTGCAAACCTTAAGTGGCAGTGTGCAGGCCATGGAAGCAATTATGTAACCAAAATGACATAACAAGAGATATGTTTGTTTGCTTCCATGGCAACGGCATTGGTCATGCCTGAAAATCAGCGCTTTTCGCGTTTTAACGCAAGAGCAATTAGCTAAGGCATTGTCCTTTTTGGACTGCACTATCTGTATAATTCTTACATAAATATTTGTGTGTGTTGTGTACGTGCATCTAAATAAAGCATTCTTTCTTTCTTTCTTACTCATCGCTCTTAGGTGTGTCGGCCGTTGGGGCGGAAAAGTCCTCGAGTGGTGGCTGCGTACTGGGAGACGCAGCGTTGGTAGGCCCCCCACAAGGTGAACCGACGATCTGGTGAAGGTCGCGGGAAGCCGCTGGATGCGGAGGCGTAGGACCCATCGGTATGGAGATCCTTTGGCGAGGCCTATGTTCAACAGTGGGCGTCACTTGGCTGAAATGATGATGATGAATTGTGAGCCATTAATGTCCGGTTTTTATATTCAAAACAAAAACGAATCGTTTTTGAATATAGAAACCGAGCATTATTAACTCTGTGAATGTCTGACTATTGTTTCTTTAACAATTATTGCTTCTGATTTCTAACGCTATAGTATACAGGTAAGTATATTTTTCAATCTGTTTTGTTTTTTACGCTTTAGGTCTTTGATACCAAAAATCACTTCTAGTTAAATACTCAATCCTTTAAAAGTCTAAGTGAAACAACACGCCAACAATTTAATTTTGTTTCTTTTTTTTCAATTTATTGGGTGGGTCGGACATAACTCACGCAACCCTTTCACTGCAGCCGCAGGTGAAACTGTCAGCTGTCTCCGAACTGAACGAATCGCTGATAATATTTCTATCGTGCAATCAACAATTTTTGACCTAACAGCTTTAGTCATAAGACTGAAAAATGTGTAGAGGCGAATAAAAAATCTTAATTACGTACAGGCAGTTTGTCAGAGTTAGACGTTGTAATTAACGATGGGAGCCGTTATGTGATGTGATATAAATTAATGGAAAGAATACTTACTTCATTGTTTATAGTTAATAAGAAGCTGCTGCAGAGAGATCTCGACACTCAACATTGAAGTTAACGTCATAAGGAGGAGGATACTTAGGTACTTGATACTTCTTTCATCTCACTTTATTTATGTGTAAAATAGAACTTACTAAAACTTAACATAAAAATATTATTACTTATCATTACAGCAGCATCAGATCAGCTAATTTGCGTATACAGAGCGTCCCAAGACTATGGGTCATGAAGGGAAAGTACCTTAAATATCGTTGATAGAATATTTTGCTGAAAGAAGACTTTATGTTATTTTTAAAATTTAGTAATACTGCATTCAAAGATTTTCTAAAAATTATTTGCTTCATCTGGGAATCGAACCGACTTAAATGTGAAAAAAAATCACCCGTATTTTTATCATGCCAATCGAAAGAATGGACAAAAAATAATAAGTCCTCTTAGGTAACATATTGTCTTAAAAGAAAGGAATAACGTTTTATTAATCATTTTAATCAAATTAAAAAAATACTTGAAACCGCCGAAGTCACTTGAGTATTTTTTGTAAATTAATTAATAAAATGCTCAAAATGTGATCCTTCTTGTCTTATGCAAATCGTCAATCTTTCAACATGTTCACTATCTGTTGATTTTCTTACCATATTGTGGTCATACTCGACATGATGTGGCTCAATTCTGTTTATAATTCGCCCACGTTGTGGTATTGCTTTTTGTATAGCAAATTTTTCATGTATCCCCAAGAAGTAATCTAACGGTGTTAGATCTGGGGATCTTGCCGGCCATCTGATCGGTCCATTTGTACCAATCCAAGTAGGAAAACATTCCTTCAGAAACTCTGCTGCTCTCCGACTATTATGAGCCGGAGCACCATCTTGTTGAAAGGTTAAGTTTTGTTGCACCGCCAGGGACAGATTTCTTATCTCGTCTTTAAAAAATTGAAGTATTTCTAAATACTTTTCTGTGTTCAAGGTTCCTTGGTAATAATGGATTAAGAAAACCCGGTTTTTAAAATTCCGCACCAACAGTTGAATGAAAAACGCACTTGGTTATTCGTTTCGGTGACTCGTAGGGGATTTTCTTTAGATCAAATACGATTATTGCGGCGGGTGTACATACCGTTATTACTAAAGTTAGATTCATCTGTCCAAATAATATTATCCAAAAAATCAGAATCTTCGAGCAAGTGCTATGTTACTTAAGAGAACTTATTGTTTTTTGTCCATTCATTCGATAGGCATCATAAAAATACGGGTGATTTTTTTTACACATTAATGCCGGTTCGATTCCCAGACCAAGCAAGTAATTTTTTGAAAATCTTTAAATGCAGTATTACTAACTTTTAAAAATAACATTAAGTCTTCTTTCAGCAAAATATCGTATCTACGATATTTAAGGTACTTTCCCTTCATGTCCCATAGTCTTGGGACGTATATGACATTTCACCGAACCTTAGGGAACTAACCGTATGAGGAAATCGTTACTATGAAAATGAAAAATTTTAGAAAATAGATCCGGCTCGAAGGACTAAAAAACTATGTAGGAGGGATGCAACTTCAACTTAAATTCAATGCAACTTAATATTGATGCAGATGAGTGCCAAAAGAAGTAAATAAAAATGCAAGACGAGAGTTGTTGCTAAGAGGAAGTTAGTTGAACACTGTTTATAATTATGCATTAGAATAAAAAGAAATTGCCGATCATTTCACTTCTCAATTGTCAATCCACTAAAAATAAATTAAAAATAGTGCACAATGTACTTTGCTCAATTCGTACATCAAAACTTATATTTTACTAGCTGTGCCAGCGAACTACGTTTCGCCGTATATTTTTAACCCGTTTTGCAACATTTGTCATTGATGCTTAGCTCCTATTAGTCGTAGCGTGATGTTATATAGCCTAAAGCCTTCCTCGATAAATGGACTATCCAACACAAAAATAATTTTTCAAGATTCACTGTCTGAATATTCATACATTATTGGCCTTCTGGCAATTTTACTTTTTTACATTCATTTGTTACAGCCATAACATGAGTGTCGTTGCATTTACGTCAAAAATAAAGATGTTATCATCACAATAACACTAATTTATTAAGCGCAGCTGCGGATTTTGGTGTCGGTGGCAAATTAAATTTTGTGACTTCCACGTGTTAACACTAACTTGTGATGGCGTTACGAAAAATTTTAAGTTCTCTGTAATGTTGATGGTGTAATTTTATTTTGGTCCGGCGAAGGCCAAAAATAGAAAAATAATATCTTTACCCTTACGGAGCTAGATTTATTTAGATAAATACTAACGAATCAGCCCCTGTAGCACGTCCACCAAAACACGATATGATAAAGCGATTTATCGCGGTGAAATGTCAAAATACGACGAAACCCTATTGTATTTTGATAGTTCACCGCGATAAACCGCTTTATCATATCGTGTTAGGTGGACGTGCTAGGGGGGCTGGTACCAATTGTTTTATCTACTCGTAATTTAGGAAATGACGTAACGTATCTCGACTTAAAAAATAAAAACCCACTTCAATAACTTAATAATATCAGAATACATCAACATTGTATTTTTATATTGAAATGCCAAATTTTTACTAGCTACGTAAGTTCTTATGTTTTTAACACTTTCTGTGAGATCATCGCTTGGTACCGACTTTAACATTAAAATAATATGATTTCGAATGTGTTCGTATAGATATTTTTACTTTTTGATGTTTCTGAAGTCGAATTTTATTTTATGTTAAATATTCTAATTCAATATTTTAGTGCATTAGAATTTGACCCGAGCCCTAGATCAGAAAAGCTAAAATAAAACGTCTTATGTTTAAAGAAGTATTCAAATAATTGTAATCACTTGAAGATTCAACTGCACGTCAATATACATACGTTGCCATTTTATTGAAAAAAAAAACTATCCCTTAACTTCTAACTCATCTTTAATCCTGAGCTTGGTAACATGAGGTGTTGACTATCAGACTCAAATACCTGAATAGCTTTAGAGCATGAATCAAGTTAGACATGTCTATGACATTAAAGAGTTTCCTCATACCTATGAACTAAGTAATTTAAAACTTGGCGACAATGGGACCTCAGCAGGCCTAGCACGGGCTGCCTAGACTGAACTTGAGTCACGCATTACCTCACAATTTCAGTGACATAATCTCTTTATCTTATAGAGTAGCGCAGCAGCGCGTATTTAGGTTGCGGTCCGAAACAGATAACAGGGCTTACAGTGCTAACGATTATAATCGCCCGGTACAAATTAAAAAGCACACTAATAATACTATTAACAGCGCTATCAGCATGCTTACGATTTCAGTCCTGGGTTTTAGGGTATCAATTTGTCAAAACAAATGTCAAGTTAAAATTTGGTTAGGGTGAGGTCATTTTGTTTTCGATTGCTTCTCAGTATTTTTGTTTTGTGGATTTCTAATTACAAAATTGCTTTTCCACTACTCATACAGAACAAGTCCATTCATTTTGACCGCTAACGTTAGCGTGCTCACTACATTTCCGAATGCGTTTGAGCGCGCCTTATTAGGCCTTGTTTACGGAGACGCGTGGCGTTGCGCGGCGCGGCCCGCACAGAATTCAAACATATGGCGTTGTATGAGTGCGTTTACGGAGAAGCGATTTCACACGCCTTTGCTTGAAATGGCGCGTTTTTTACGGCTGCGCTCGCGGATGGCACCGCCGCGTCTCTCGCGGCGTTTATCGCGGCGGCGCACGCAGCGACAATTCTCGATGAAGCGATGCCCGCCGCGTGCTTCGCTACACGCTTGAGGATGCGCCGCGGGTGCCGCGGCGGGCTCCAAGGCGGTCGCCGCCACGCTTCCCGTCTCGCATCTCTATGAACAACATCGTATATTGCCATATATTTGTGTTTACGCGTGCGATTATGAGTACCGCTTCACGCGCCGCCCCACCGTAAACAGAAAAAACGTCGGACGCGCCGCGAGACGCCACGCCACGCGCGACGCCCCGCGTCTCCGTAAACGAGGCCTTAGAGCATGAGCGCGCTAATTGCGCTGATAGTGATTTTTATTGATTTTCGGACCGCAGCTTTAGTGTGACTGACGTGATAATTTTTTTTTTTTATTTAGGACCCGGCAAATGACCTCCTCCCGCCTGATGTTAAGCGGTGAAAGAGGCCCAAATGAGTTGACAGATAGAGTAGGGACGACATCCACTCTCCTACCTGCCCGCCCCTTGCCGGCCCAAAAGATGCTTTTTCACGCCTCTTTTGAAGGAACCCATGTTGTAGGATGGAGGAAACACGTGCGCAGGTAGAGAATTCCAAGTGTGGGATGAACGACAGAAGAAGGAATCTTGGAATTTCTTGGTACGGTGTGAGAAGGAGGACACAGTGTACGGATGACTCCGAAGGCCCTTACGCGTGTTTCTGTTAAGAAATGGAGAGGGAGGGATAAGGTTAAAGAGCTCCTCAGAGCATTCCCCATGGAATATTCGGTAAAAGGCGCTAAGAGAGGCGATGTCACGACGAAGTTGTAGAGATCTGTCCAGAGCATCGAGCAGGTACTGAGCGGAGCCGTCCCAAAGGTGCGAGCAATATTCCACGCAAGACCTAACCTGAGTTTTATACAACAAGCATAGTTGGTCCGGCGCAAAATACCTACGCACCTTGTTCAGGATACCGAGTTTCCGTGAGGCAGTAGTTATGACGGATTCGATGTAGTCTCTGGGGTTCAGATCGCAGCGAATGTTCATTCCGAGCAAGGTGATGTTGGATAGGTGTAATTTGTTTTATCACACATTTCTTGGCAACCCGTGCTCCGCCTGCAGGAGTATACGTTTCGATTATAAAGAGAATTTTGAAAATCAGCCCACACCTGGCTAAGTAATCGGTGAATATACATAAAACAATAGATGCAGTTGAATATAGAACCTCCTCCTTTATAATTACCATATTCATATCGTTAAGCATAACAAAAGGTCTAATTATTTTAAAGAAGTTCCTTGCCCGATATCATTTATGTACGATTTAATGGAATAGCCATTTTCAAAGATTTATTAACTGAGCTACAATAAATATTTAATGAAATTTTCAGGCGTTGGAACTCGAAAATAAGTACATTCAACTTATACTTTCAACACGCCGAATAGTTTTCAATATATAAATCTTTTAAAATCGAAAAATCACTTACGATTACAAGAAAATCCTTTTAGCAGAGAGAAAATTAATATTATATTACTATTGGTTTCTAACAATTCAATTGTACTTTGCAAAGTCATCATCAATAAACCAAAGGGTGAATTAGCTGCCAAAAGCTTCATAATAATTTTAAACTTCGCGAAACTAACTAAAACATTAAGTTAATAAAGGTGAAAGAAGGCGTTTGTATTAGGAAAACCAAATATTATACAGCAATAAATGCCAATCGAAAAAATGATTTAAAACGAGTTTTTGTTATTTGCATTAAATAAATCAAATGAAAATACTTACAAATTTTGTGAAAACTAATGTTTGTTTTTATTGTATTTGTCGTTAAGTTTAAATCTAATCTAACATTTAAACCCAACTATTAAGTGGTCAATAATGTTTTGTATTATCATCATCGTCATCAGTGATGTTCTTAGTGTCTTATTTGCCATTAGAAATGAATTGATCATTTATTTACCCGTCTGTTGTATTATTGTGTAGGTACTGTCAGCACTAAAAGTTTATGGATAAATTTAATTTACTACAGACTCTACAATCGAGGTACGTGTAACCGCGGACAAAAGCCGAAGCACAAACACAATATCCGATGTGTGACGCAGATTATATCCGTGCAAGCTGTGTAATGCCACAGATAATATAATACTACGTAATGCCATGAAATTGATACCGCGGCGGAGCTACAGACTTTCAGGCTTTACGGCTAATTTACGTTGGAGGGATTTCGTAAATAGCTCCTATTTGTATGTGGTTTGATGGATTCTGGAAATGGGGGTACGGACTGAGTATGAAAAATTGAAATGTTATATATAAGTCCGTTAGTTAGATAATATAAAAATATCAAACAAGTTAATAAATAAACATAATATATTTTTTTTTTATAATATAATTATATCACCACAGACTCGTGGTCCGTGCCCTTTTAAGGCTGTATTTTCGTTTTGTTATCTTTTTCTTTTTTAAACTTAATAAGTCCGACTACTCTACTCTATATCTAGGGTGAGTTGCGCATCACCTAAAGTGTAACTATCCTACATGTTTATAAACATAATATATTAGGTATATCAACTAAACGTCGAAATACTATTTAAATGGCATATAGGGTAGACATTAGATGGACCCTAGGTACTTGTCTTAGATCTGGAAACCTAATACTTTCCGAGTTATTCGATTTTAAACTGAAAGCGAAAACTTTCAAATGACGACCATAGTCCAGCTGATTATGGATTATTTAACACAAAAGAGATCTAAACACTAATACGAAACAAATAAACACTAATCTATACACTACTAAATGAAGAAACATGGTACGTTGGTGTAGGGCTGTCGACACTTAAGTTCAAAAATATTTTATTTAGTTTATATGAAAAACAAGTAGCTTGTTTTGATTAGCCGCAAGGGACTTCACAGGCACAGTTCAATATTTTTCCTACAAAATCTGCACTTTTGATGGATACAAGCAAGAAAAGAAAGAATACGTGTCCAATATTTTTTAATAATCAATATGGCGGATATCGCCTACGTGGCGCGTGACGTCACGCCTGTGTACATTTTGTAGCACGTTGTGACTTCCTTGCTTCCTTTCTTTTTCATTTCGATAAAAAAATCTGTTTTTTTTATTAATAATATTGATTTTTGTCAAAATTTTTAATGACGTTCATTTAAGTTAGGTGACTGATTCAAAATACTATGGCAGCCGCCGTGCGTTATCGTCCGTCAAATTTCCATGCTACGAGGTTTCCACGCGGTTGCCGGCGCCTGTCAGATATCGGGTCCACCGGCGACGCCATTGTTGTCGAATCACGTTGGGCTGTCGCGGAAATTTAATTATTGCAGACACAAGCACCTCACATGTTTCAGCTACGTTACAACTATTCGATGAAACAAACCTTTGGAATCCAACCCACGCGGTCATGTTCATTTGAACCCTTTGATTGGTTTTGGCGATGACGTTTCGAACGCCCTGCAGTTGATCCAAGAAACTTGGATCATTAAAAATGTGAATTGAAAAACATCGTTGAACCAGTGTAAATAAAATACAACATTTTGAATACGAAACATTTTGATTTTTTGAACTTTTGTTTGTTGTCAGCTTTTTAAGGTTCCGTAGCCAAATGGAAAAAATAGGGACCCTTATAGATTCGTCATGTCTTTCTGTCTGTCTGTCTGTCCGTCCGTATGTCACAGCCACTTTTCTCCGAAACTATAAGAACTACACTGTTGAAACTTGGTAAGTAGATGTATTCTGTGAACCGCATTAAGATTTTCACACAAAAATAGAAAAAAGCAATAAATTTTGGGGGTTCCCCATACATGGAACTGAATCTCAAATTTTTTTTTTCATCAAACCCATACGTGTGGGGTATTTATGGATAGGTCTTCAAAAATCATATTAAGGTTTCTAACATCATTTTTTTCTAAACTGAATAGTTTGCGCGAGAGACACGTCCAAAGTGGTAAAATGTGTGCCCCCCCCCCCCCCCCCCCCCCTGTAACATAAGAGAATGATAAAACTAAAAAAAATATATGATGTACATTACTATGCAAACTTCCACCGAAAATTGGTTTGAACGAGATCTAGAAAGTAGTTTTTTTAATACGTCATAAATCCTACGGAACCCTTCATGGGCGAGTCCGACTCGCGCTTGGCCGGTTTTTTTAGATTATTCGCGTTACTTTTTTACATAATGAATCCTTGAAGAGAACTTGCCAAGAAAAGTATGATCCGAAGATTTTGTTCTCTGAAAATGTTTATTAAGCAAACCTACTTGTGCTAATAAAAGACCAAGACTTCAGATAATTTAAAACGTTAAATTATAAGGCTAAGTATTTCATTTTTGTTCGTTGACAAGATAGCCCTTAGTAGTAGAGCTAGGAACTAATACGTCAATAATTGTATTCACCAGAGCTGTTGCCTGACGGAACATTGCTGTAAACAAGCACCACGAATCATCACCTTTGTCCAAATGTGCACAATCATTTTGTGGCCAAAATGGGAACTGAAACCGCCAAATTGAGAATTGTCAGGTTTTTAGTATCTCATTCCATTCTCATTGATCTCACATCCACTCACAACCAGGACGCTCTGCACCAATAGCTTCTTTAATGACTTTGACAGGTGTCACCTGTCAAAGTCATTAAAGGAGCTCTTGGTGTATGGCCAAAATACACCAACTAAAATCTGTGTCGCCATACCATGCACGCCCCTCTATCAACATCATTATAAATAAGTAACACTTACTTACTAAGGGGCAATATCACAATTTCCATTCATCCCACCTAGTGGAGATTGGTGGCAAAAAATTCATTTCTTACGCACCTAGGCGGATACGTTGAAATGAAGACATTAGGAACTAAGATCGGTTTAATGGAATTAGGGCTGAAATTTATTTTTGACATTAAAACATACTAACACTTCATTCTACCTTATTACATTTCCATTGTTGACAGAATATTTTCAGAAATATGCCAAATTCAATGCCAGTTCAATGAAACAAACATGCGTCTTCTATCTATTTATATAAAGCTCTTTTACTCACAATATATTTTTGTCGCCATAACAATGTTTATAGCGTTGTTGTTTTCCGACAATTAGAGGTTAGATAGCCAGTTCCTCACTTGTTGAGGAGTCCAGATAAAACTCGCTTCCAGCTTTGGCCTTATCCAAAGCTGGTTTGAGCTTCCTTGTCGTATGTTAAAAAAAGACAGATAAGTACCTATAAATTATATAGGTAGTAGGTACTAATTGACCCGTCAACACGTTGCTGTGGTTCAGTAGCTTTAGTACCTATGTGCTTTGCTTAAAATTAAAAGTAAAAGTCGGATCAATATTATACTTACATCCTTTGATTACCTAAGTATATACTATATACATGTGACAAGTATAATTAGCTTGCATCCTAGTGGAATAGACTGTAGCGTAAAGAAACTGAAATAACGCCATCTACTGGATGGTTACCCAATTTAGATATCCAAGTGCTGTGTCGATAAATCTCAAAACAATAACTAAAGCATGCTTTAGTTATTGTTTTGAGCGATAAATTAACTCACTGCCATCTGTTAGAAACTTATGGAACTTATAAGCCATTGTCCTAAAACAAATTAATGTTACATGTATGTGTAGAAATAAATCACCATCACAGCTCATATACCTACGTCTCCACCGAGGGGCTCGAGCCTACGCTACGCTATGTTAGGGCGATTAGGCCTTAGTCAACCACGCTGGCCCAGTGCGGATTGGTGGACTTCACATAATACACCATTGAATTTCTTCGCAGATGTATGCAGGTTGCCTCACGATATTTTCCTTTACCGTAGGAGCGTCAGACAAATGTACATATGAAATTCGAAAAACGAAAAACACATTGGTACATGGCGGTCTCGAACCCCGGACCTCCCGATTGGAAGGCAAATGCCGAGTCCACAGCGCCACCGATGCTCGACGACGAAATAAATATTGAGCTCAATAATCGAGATAAAAACTATTTCAATAAACTAAATTGCTTAAAAATCGGTTAAGTAGTCTCGAAGTTTATCCCGTGCAAACATCGTGACGCGAGATTTTTATTGTAAATGTGAACTCGTTAGTAATCTAATTATACATATATAAGTGATAAATAACTACATCGTGTACCAAAGATAAGCGTAGAATGCCGTTTGCCGCCGGAACTAGCAAGGAAACCGCATGACGTCATCGATAAGACTCGCCTCCCCAACGGCAACGTTGCAAGGAACATGCATTTTCCAGCTACGAAATAAATCACAACTTGGTTGGATATTTTATGAAGTCGTTTCAGGCGACGCACGGTTTCTTTTACTTTTTCTGGCGTGCGACGTTACAAGCGATACAACTGTGCGACATGTCATGTTGCATGACAATAATTCTTTCGTGATTGATAAAGCTTATACTTACTGGAACTGTGGAAGTCACAATTAAGTATTTGGGACTTTGCGTTTTCTTCAAATATGCAAAAAAATTGAGAAACACCGGCCTTGGTGTGTTCCAAATGCGAGTTGGAGCACACCAAGGGTTACATATAAATTTATCTAATGTATAAAAATCTCGTGTCAGTGTCACAGTGTTTATTATTTGTTATCGAACTCCTCCGAAACGTCTTAAGTCTTAACCGATTTATATGATTTTTTTTTTGTGTATATTTGGTAGGTCTGAGAATAGATCGTAGGCTATTTTTTATACCCTAAGGCGCAAGCCAGACAGAGGCGGCGCGGCGCGCATCAGTCGCACCCGGTGGCGCACTCGCAGCGCGCTGCAGGCGCGCCCGTGGGCGCGAACCGCGCTTGTATGCTACGGTGCGCCAGCGAGTGAGTACGTTGGTGCCATTAAAGAGTTTGATTTTGATCGAACAACATGTCTTCCTCTGTCGACGAAGACATGTTAGCCCTGGTGCAACTCGCCAATTTGCGCCCGTCGTTGCAACCGTAGCGCGCCATCTGGAAGCTTGTAGAATGATCTTTCATACTAATTGTATGAAAACGGACGGGCACAAAGAAAAAAATCTTCGCCTCGAGCGGGGTTTGTGCCCGCGTCTCCAACCTACCTTGTTGATGCTGATTGACCACTTCGGCCACCGAACTCAGATTATCAGCCCCGACGAAATCTTTATCTAAACACGTTTTATAATAACCAATATATATTCAATTCTTTATTGAAAACTATTTATTAAATGAAAGTAAATCACCTAAGCAAATCAACCTTATTATCCAATTATTCCCGACTTGACAAAAAAAAATCCATACTTACAGAGTTTCAAAATTACACTACAATGACAGCTTTAGAAACTCGATACATTATATGTATATATCAAACCTATATCATTCTTAAATAAATAATAGAAAACAATAAACTACCCTAATAAATATATTTAATGTACAAAATTAATCTAAGAGACCGTTGCCAATGGGTAACTTTCCCAAAATGCTGGCAGCATTGCCACGTTGTATGGCAAAGCTTATTCTTTGCCTAAAATAAAAGCCAGCATTTTGGTCACTTGTTGCCTCGACCAGACGTGCCGACAGATCCTTATATAATCTATGGGCTCCCTGTCCCCATGGCCCAAGTGTTTCGACCCCAAAAGTCTCAAATATATAACCACTATCAAGCGTGCTATATTTGCGCCTTTTGAGGCTCTCAATTGATTCAGCCGCCGCACCAGCCCTATTTTGAGTTCCAGGAAGGTGAGATGGCGCTAAGGTGTCGACACAGGAAGCGTCCCACACCAAAGGTCGACCCATCTTCCATGGAACAAGTGTCATCCCATCAGGTCTTTTACCGTCGTCACGCATGAGACCATTGGGTTCTAAGATGGCCGCACAGTTGGTGGAGGCAAAAGCCCGACGTATGATGTCATTAAGGCTGGAATGGCGGGGAATACTTCCAGCACTTCTACTGCACGACAGGCCATGATGACCGAGTTGGTCGACAGGAGTACCGCAATGGCAACGGTGTGGAATACAACACGATATGCCCAGGCGCAGCGATACTGCAAGCCTGAAGGAATTTCGGTCCATTACAGTACCTGTGTTGTGTGATGGTAGAGCCTGGAGCCACAGACGCGATTCCCATTCTGCAACGGCCAAAAGACGGGCACGATCTGCGGGACTATTGCAATGTTCTAACAGTTGCTTCCGCACTAGCTCGCAGAGCGGACCATTCCATTGTCGTTGCAAAAAGGTTTGTTTAGGAGCATCTAATTCTGGGCAAGCTGCACACCACGCACTCCTGGCCTCGTTCATGTTATATATCTCTACTCTAAGTCTAGAGAATTATTGCAGACAGGCGCCAAAATTTTAGTTATTAAAATTTGTGTGCTATGTACGGAGGACAAAAATGCGGGGAGAGCCACGACTGAAATGGATCTAATTCCCAGACCTCCAAATCGAACTGGAAGTGAAGCCTGTAACCACGACCATTCATTTAAATTAATGTTCAAAATATTTGTAAGTGTACTTTTTATGACATTGTCTATGTTCCGTGTAAGAACAGTATGCTTCCAGAATTGGCAACATTGTAAAAAGTACATAAACTTTGGAACGAAAAGGGAATACTTCATGATAGAAAAATCCATGTAGGTATTAATTTTAGCTAAACGATTCGAACACTGTACAAAATTTTGAATTTTTTTTTCAACAAAAGTAGGGAAAGATTCGTCAAAAATAGGGGAGCCCAAGAGACATAACGAAAATTTGTCAACAATGTTGATATTTGGAGCCAATGAATTAAATTTTTCATATGTTAAATTTTTGGAAGGGCAATGATCGGAAATAAAAAGTTCGCATTTCGAGAAATTTAGCTCCAAACCGATATGACGAAACTCTTGAATTAAATACTGCAGATCGTCGTATACGGTAGTAACATCGCCGCCAACGGTCCCGTCATCCAAATAATTTTGATTGAATACGTTGGATAACGGGATGGATGGCAAGACTAAAAATTGCGGGCCCGAGTGGGTCACCTTGTTGGCAGCCAACCGCAGATATAATTTAATTACCCAAATATGTCAATTTTGTAGGAGAACTATAACATTGCCAAATATAGTTGTAGAAGTTTGGAATTTTGTCCTTAACTTGTGTTAAAAGGGCTCCTCTATCAACAGAGTTAAAGGCATTCTTGACATCCACCTTCAGCAACACCTCCCCACAGTTCTTACTTAAAAAAGTTCTTAAAGAGTGAACCGCCGCTTCACAGCCACCGCGTGACCCAAAACCAAGCTGCAGAGGTTGAAAAATATCAACCAAATGTGGTGCTATTTTCCTGCATCATATTTTGGCTGCTAAGCGGCGATAGTTCATACCAACAGCGATTGGCCGAATTCCCCCGTCCTTTTTTTTAATGCACAGAGATTTGCACCATAGAGTGTTTCTGTGATATCCTTACAGACTCGGCCTGAAAGCATTAAATTTATCAATGCCGTTAAATCTCTGAGGAGAGCCTGCCTAGGTTCGCCAATGCTGCTGCACAAAAGATCTTTTAAATGTTGTGGCGAAAGGCCATAGGCCTCCTGCAGAACCACTTCGAAAAGACGCGACGGCCTCAGAGACTTCATCAAAAGAAACATCAACTATGTCTATACAGTCTTTGGGAGCCTCAGGAAGACAGAGATTAGCTGCAGGGGGTGGATGTTTCCCTATAAGAGCCAAAAGTGTTTCATTAGTAGTTGGTGCTATCGTGTCACTGGAAAATAATAAATTTGCGGCACCTTTTATGTCCCCATCACCCAGTCTGCTCTCCACACGTCTGTAGATAGCAGTCTCGGGGGCAAGTTTTTGGAATTTTGAATTTAGATTCCGAATTGCTGTCCAAAAATGATTCATTTTCTTCCAATACATTATACTTTAGACAGTTTTCTTTTATTCTTGTTGTTAAAGATTTTTTGTTATTTTGGTCGAAACTGACGTAAAGCCAGCATAGGGAAAAAATAACAAATGTTCCCAGGCGCGCTTCGTGTTATGTTGTATAACATACTTGAGAGACTGAGATAAAGCTTTAGCAACACAGATGCGGGCACCGCGGGGAATCCGTTTTAGAATTGGTTTTGACTTTTTTGATTCTGAAAGAATTTTCCAAAAAGGTGAGGCAGAGTTATTGTTAAAAGTATTTTGAATTTGTTCAGAGTTGGACGCCGAAAGTGGTAGGTTCTTGTGACATTTGCTTTTGTGAATTCTAAGACCTCTCTGGCCCTTGAAAAGGCGCACCTGAGAACATTAATTGCATTCAACAAGATCTTCCAGTGACACGATATGCTGATTACAGGTTTCACTCGCCAGAGCAGATTGTGGCATTCCTGAATGTCATAATAATACTAAATGACTTAAAATATACTTACAAATATAATTATATATAAACTAAATACTATCACAAAATCAAAAACCAAATACAAAAATCTTCTTTACGAGGTATGTGCGTTGTTCTGTTTGAGCCTTCAATTTCACAAAGATAATGATTCTCTCACATTTTCTTCATATTTTCCAGGTACATTAGTATCTTTTTTATAGTACAATCTATTAGAAATGCGTCTTGGGATCGTGAGATGTATCTATTATAGCTGTGCGTAGGAATGTCGGTGACAGCTAGAAGTCAGCTCCAAGGCAACAGCTGGTTGTCAACCAAAAGCACTTGTAGGCTATAGGCGCTTCAAAATGAACAATAATAACTCTAATAACTTGCATAACATTTTGGTTATTCTCACAGAGCTGGAAGCATTATAGGTATGTGACGAAAAATTTTGTGTTTTTAAAATCCAGGGACCACTTTTTGTATTTATAAAATACTAAATTGTTCAAGAAGCACTTGACAACCGTTGACAATACATTATTAAATTGTGTTTACCCGTAATGTCATTCAACCCAAAATTTTCATGTAAATCATAGACATGATGATGATACTGTGATATACATGAAAATTTTAGGTTGAACGACATTACGTGTAAACACATTTTATTAATTAGTTTTAGATAACGCATTAATTATTTATTGTGGTTATTATGAAACACCGTGTATATTGATCTCTTTTGAACTTTGTATAGCCAAAGTAGTCTTTATTCCCTGTTAATAACTACATATCAACTCCCAATTTAGACATATTTAAAGATTTCTTAAAAATTGGCTAAGAATAAAGCAGACTTACTAATTTTATATAGACGCGAGTTCAAACCCCGTCCGAGGCAAAGTTTTCGCCTTTGTACATCTTATGAAATACTTTTTATAAATGTTATGTCTCATGTATTTATGTTGTGTACAATAAAGAATAAATTAAAGCTTTTTTCTTTATTGATTTATTCATTACAATTAGCTATTTCGAGATTTCCATCTTTTAGTAGAGGTAACATTGTGGTAAACTTCCATTCGACATCCAAGGGTAACTATGAAGTATCTTCAACAATTCCAATCCGCTCTTTAGACCAGTTACATTCCGAGTACGAAGAACAAGAAAACACTTTTAATTATATGCAAAATCATGGTTTTATTTGCAAGCACGTAAGTATATCATTTCCCTGCCGCTCGAGCGAAAACGTTCACCGAGCACTCAATACAAAACCTATCCAGTTTCTGAGCGAATTCATTTTAAAATATCATATCACTGACAACTCTGATGCGGAATGAAACGGCAGACGGCGAGCCAAAAGAGACCTATAGCGGGTTATTTTTATTCTGCAAAATAAACAGACATATCGAAACACCTTTGCGTATGCGTTTTCGTTCCGTAGGTTCAGATGTATTCAGTGAAATTTGAGTATTTACTTTGAGAATGTTCGAACTTTTGTTAAAGAAAAATATGAGTTAAGAACTGGCTTGTGTTGTTGACAGTCATGTTTATTTGTTTGCTTATGAGCTACAGTATAATAGATTTCCTTCAAATAACATATCTTCAGCTAAAAATACTCTTTCACAGAAAGTAGGTACCTTACTTTATTAACTGTGCCATCGTAATAAAGTTGAAACTTTATGAAACTCCTTTTGTGATATATTATGATCATGTCACATAATGCTCACATAATCCGATGTGCTATAATGTTCAACTAATCATCAATAGATGGTGCTGTTACTAATTAAAACACGGCGACATAGTCATTCTAATAGAAACATAGAAACACAAGTTCGCCATGAAAGCTTAAAGACCCATGTAGCTTTCTTTTAAGCAAAGTCAAGGTGACGCTGTAAAGGCAATTTGTAGGTCAATAAAAATCAAATTAACAAACTTACCAAAATGAAAGAGAGTTCAAAATATCGCGATAAAAAAGGGATGTGTACCTAAACGTGTATTCCTAACAGCTTGAGCACAAAAATAATTAAAATAACGACAATTAAAGTCCGAAACAGTTTCATATGAAGGGAAAAGACGGAAACATTGTAAGAAAAAACAAAAATCGCGCTATTTACTTCCACCATCCAAACTTTGGCGCTGTGGCCTCGGCACTGGACTGTGTTCCGAGTGGAATCGGGAGGCCCGCGATCGATCCTGTCATGTACCTACCAATGTGTTTTTCGATTCACGATTTTCTGACGCTCCTACGGTGAAGGAAAACGTCGTGAGGAAACCTGCATACACCTGCGACGTAACTCAAAGGTGTATGTGAAGTCAACCAATCCGCACTGGTCCAGCGTGGTTTGACTAAGGCCTAATCGCCCTTACTAAGTAGTTAGGGTAGGCTCATGCCCCTCGGTGGGGACGTATATGAGCTGTGATGATGATCTAAACTTTCAAGCCAATTCAAACATTGACATCGTACATATATATCGATGAATTCAAGGATTTCATATGTTGTCGTCAACCGCAACAATCAAACACAAAAGCTCCTTACAGTGCCCACTATACACATCGTGGGCCAGCTCGTAATAAATACAGCATCAAATAGAATATCCAGCTCGATATCCAAAATAACATTTAATCATCGGAGAACCAATCGCAGCGATCGAGGGACTTCTTAACAAGCGCAAAGAACTTGTGAAACTTGTAAAATTGTCAACAACTCATCAAAATCTAATAACAGCGGCTTAGTGCCCGCGAGAGGGCTTCGCTCGTCTCGAGTCTAGACAAAACGGTCGTCTTCGTGACTTTTCCCTGAATCCGACGACAATACCCAACGCTAGTGATGTCACATGCGACCTGTTACACGCCCCTGTTTTTATGCAATCGTCTTATTTGGACTAAAACTCCAGTAGTTTCTTGTTTCTGGTTGCAAATTTGTTTACTGTTGGCATTTGTAGACTGGTTATGTAAGTGAAGGTTGTAAGCGAGGAAATGTCTATAATAATATAATAACCATAATTATTTATTTGTATCTCCAGTATATTTTTTAACCACCTCCGTGGTTTAGTGGTTAAGAAACTGATCGGAATCTGTGCAGAAACTTTTCTGCTTGGTTCAGTTGGTGGTAAGGCTTCTGAGCCCGCCTGGCTAGCTACCACCGCCTTTTTTTTTTTTTTTTGAGGCTGGGGAATCTCTTTACGATTCAACAAGGGGATGAAAGCTGACAAAGCCGCCCCAAGGATATGCCATTGGACTCGGGTTACCTGGGTAACCCCATACCTGGCTAAACCTACCTCCAGAGCAACTTCTACCTCCGTAGAGACACACTCGGGATCGGCGTTAGCCATTCCCCGAGTGCGGCCCCTGGATAGTAGGCCTGACGCAAGCACCAGGTCTTACCTCTACGGGGGGTCGACAAGTGCCATAATTCGACCCCCCAGACGGGTAGGCCAGGGGTAGAAAAGTGTCTCCCGACCGGTTGTCGGCCGGCCGGGCCATTTCATCCCCAGCTTGTTTAGGGGAGTTGGTGGCGCGCGTCCAGGAACGCGCGCTTCCTCCTACCCAACCGCCTGCGCCGGAGCGGTGCGGCGAGAGGGTCAACCTCTCGCGCCCGCTCCGCTGCCTCTTTCTGCGAGATCACTTCCTCGCAGAAGGAGGCGACAGCCTCCCACGCCGTCGCGCTGGTCAGCATCTCGCGTGCGACGTTGGCAAGCACGACGGGCGCACCCCTACCTAGGCCCAGCGCGAGGGCTAATGCGTCGCGCTGGGGTCGCCAGACCGGGCACTCCGAGAGGGTGTGTCCGGCCGTGTCGTCGGGAGCGCCGCAGTGGTGGCACTAGCTACCACCGCCTAACCTAAGTTTGTCGCCATAGTAACAATGCCATAATAAATGGCATTGTTGTGTTCCAACAATTAGAGGTAAGATAGCTAGTACCTCAGTTGCTGTGGAGTCCAGGTGAAGCTCGCTTCCACCTTCGGCCTTATCGTCACTAACCATCAGGTGAGATGAAGATTGAAAGAAAGAAAGAAAGAAAGAAAACATTTATTGACCACAAGCACACATATACAAGACAAAAAACAAAAACATTTATACATAGCGGCCAATTAGAACCCGACCTCAGCATAAGCTGCAACAGACTAGTCTGATGCAGCGCTGGTGTTCTGGCCGGGCCTAAATGGGGTTAAGCGATTTAAAACGTAACATAAAAAATGGCACAAAACATATATTAATAAAAAGAAATACAAAACAGAAGCATCAAAAACAAAATAAAACAAGAAAAAAAATACAAAATAGTACAGACACGCATACCTATTTAATGAACAAACAAGCAAAATACAACACAAACACAATGCATTCACGCTTACATCAAAAACCATGTGTTTAAGTTTAAGTGGAAGATTGAGAGCTTCCCTGTTGTATGGAAAAATAAATCATATATTATTTTAACATGGTATGTTGGATTTTCAATCACCTTTAAGGTGTAAGAGGTTTCACATTAGACATTTCCCGCCAACCAGCACCGAGCAGAGTGGTGGCAAGCGGGCTCAATCAAACTTCCAAAAAACCCCTTTTAAAGGAAGTTTACGCCCAACACTAGATGATGTTGGCAAACAAGTAGTCTGTCCACCAGATGGTAAGCGGTTATAGTCACATTATAATGTACAGTGGTTCCTGTAAGAATCGCAAATACTCAATATCTACAACTACAAAATCGCATAGATTGCCATAATATGTAGGTATGCAGTAACCCGTCTTCTGTAGTCGAATTTTTGAGACAATCTAGTATGTGGAGGTTGAGGATTCGTTCCCCTTGCAGGCTGAAGTTTTTCTGCATAGTTTGACGGTGATAGCTAGGCTATCATCGTCTTACCTAAGTTGTCATCATAGTAATAATGTTCATAGCATTATTGTGTCCCGATAATTGAAGGTAAGATATTCAGTTCCTTGATGAGGAGTTCAGGTGAAGTTATCATCTTTGGCCTTCCAGCTCCCTTTTTGTGTATAAAGAAAATACTGCCTGACTATGATGATGATGATGAATGTATTAGTCGTGCAATCATAATGCAAAATATAACTACTCAAATAGCTTTTACTATAATTTTACTTTTACTATAATAAATATCGAATCACTTTTATATTTTTCTTTACAAATTTGCCGATATATAAAAATTCACTGCCAGCCAACACTATTTCCCGCCTTCCTCACCTCCGGGACAGTTGAACATAATATTAAATTTGCTACGAGGTCTCAGACATTGCAATCCATTATACTTTGACATCGAAATTAGAGTTTTATAGTTAGATATACGATATGAATTCTGCGGGCATAGCAATTGATGGATCGAGTATTAGGTGTTATATTTTTACGGACTTGTGAAGATATGACTCTTTTTATTGGTGACTTGCGATTGGCGTGCAGATTTGATTGTTTGGTTGATCCGAATCGAAAAAAAAGTTACGTAATATTTTTTAGATAGTATAATGTCCGACAGAGCATTTGTATTTGTTCTTTTGGTAATGTTATAAAAGATTTCTTTCTTACCAAGTCTCCCCTGTTATCAAATCTACTTTATTAAATTTGAATTAGTGTTGCCTAAATCGGTGTGGGTCTTGCAGTCATGCGAGACTCTTGCTGCAAGACCGAGGTAAAAACGGTCAAGACTGACCCATGCAAGATTTGAGCAAGAGTCTTGCTAAAAGCTTGCATGGATCAAGTCTTGGCGTTGGTCTTAATCTCGGTCCTGCAGCAAGTCTCGCAAGACTGCAAGACCGATTTTGGGCAACACTAATTTGAATAGTTAAAATATAACGTGTTCATTAAATTGCGCAGAATCTTTATATAGTTAGTTAGTTATATAGTTATAGTTAGTTCAGAATCGATGTAGAATCGATGGTGCAATAAAACATATGGTTCAATGGGCCTATTACCGATCTCATGGTTTTGCAAATGATATCATATGATATGGAAAAGCGTCGATGGCGTAGTGCGTAAGGCTGTCGCCTTCCATCCGGAGGTAGCGGTTCGAACCCCGCCACGTACCAATGTATTTTCAAATTTTAAATTCATATGTACGTTTATTCGACGCTTTTATGGTGAAGGAAAACATCGTGAGGAAACCTGCACACACCTGTAAAGAAAGAATTTCTTTACAGATTGTGTGCGAAGTCGACCAACCCGCACTTGGCCAGCGTGGTTGACTAAGGCCTAATCGCCCTAGTTTAGGGTAGGCTCGAGCCCCTCGGTGGGGACGTATATGAGCTGTTGATGATGATCATATGATATCATAGTGCATAACGAAAAATACGATTTCCGGTAAGATGTTTGATCATTTGTTCATTATTTAATGATGATATCATTGAAATTATGCGATAGTAATGATATCACTGGAGATCGGTAATACGAAATGCAGCATTTCATGACTTCTTTTTCTCAAATTTAAACCATGTCATACGATGAAAGATCCATAATGCAGATTTTATCGAAAATTATTTTTTTAACTACGCCGCTTTTGAAATTTACTTACTCTGTTGTCGTTACTTCTTATCTATCAATGCAATCAAAAGATGTGACCGTTCACGTCGCATATTTTCGCAAATGTTGCGATTTCACAAGGAATCAAAACCTATGGGGTACCTGTTGATCTAGAGCAGGGGTGGCCAACTGGTCGATCGTGGCTCCGACCGTAGCAAGGCAAAATATAAGTTTTTTTACATTAAAACAATATTTAAATGTAAAAAAACGTAGAACTGACTGCGCAACGTAGGTTATTAAAAATTTATTGCGCGCATCATCTGGTATCTATTATTTTTTAAACGGCGTTGCATCAGGTCAATAAGCAGGAAGCGGTATATTTATAATTAGCTGATCTTTGGTATCATCAAGTTGGCCACCCCTGATCTAGAGTCATGACATATGGCAAGAAGTAAGGTCTCATAGCACATGTGAAGGATATCTGAAAGCCGTAAATATGTAGTCAGGGACTTATATACTTAGATAAGTTTGAACGGGACCCTCGGCGCGCGAGATCAGCTGGCACTTGGGCGATTTTCGGGTGGCTGTGACCACAACCTTTTTTTTGAGGGCTGGGTTCCATTTCCATTTCCTAGAAAAGGCCAAGGTTTTATTACTCCCTATATTATTACGTACTTCCATTATTTTCTATCGGCTTTGCTCGAAACATCCAAAAATTGTAACTTACCTGAAAACAGTCGATGCTTAGCAGATTAGCCGCGAGCCAGACAAGGGATGCCCGCTGCCATAAACTTTCCCTGCGATGAAAAGTGAGCTTAGTCACGAATAGGTCATTATTTCCACACAAACCAACTAAAAGTAGCCAAAAGAACACAGGGCCGCACGGAGGAGAATAAAATTAATTTCTAGTGTAATATTTATCACTTGTTGCATCTTTTGTAGTAGGTGCGTATTATTTACAAACTTCCATACCAAGTTCACGACGCCCTGTGACAATCAAACATATTGTTAACTGGTAGTGGTTCATGTTCTTTTGGTTCAATTTTCACTTCAAGCCGCTCCCATCCGCCGCAGACGGACAGGCAGGCGAAGGCGGGCATTCGCGCAAGCAATGCCCGTCTAATGACCCTGCCGTGGAGGCCTGCGTGCACGGTTGGCCCCGTGTACGCCGCCGTAAGGCCCTCCGTCTGGGGATTGCCCTGGTGTTCTCGGGCAATCCCCCCTTGGCGATAGCCCGACCAGCTAGGTCGGGCTAGCCCGGGCGCGTTGGTAGTGGTAGTCGCAGTGTGGACCCTACCACGCGCGTCCATAAGGGCAGGAAGAACACCGGGGGGTTTAGTGGGTAGGCCTGGCACTCTGCCGGGAGAGCCCCACACACGCTCGTCGTCTAGCCAACGGCGAGTACGGTGCGTCACGCATTCCCCTCGTAAAAAAAAAAAAAAAAAAAAAAAAGGTATGAATTTTAACGCATTGGACCGTCGTGTCCAATAATAAATATTTTCTTTCCTATTTTCACCAGATTATAATGATACCCGTCAGTATATCTAATACAACATAATATCATCTTACAAACGTGTAAAATAAAAATAGATTTTAAAATCTGAGGTTTAGGATTATTTTTAGGATTTTCAAAACTAGCTTTTAGTCAACAGTGTGTTCAATTCAGTTTCGCTAGAACAGTACAGACTGTTTTGATCAGATAACAATAGATAAGATTAGGAAAATATAATATTCACACAGTTTCAATTTTGATTACAGAAAGCTGGTAAGTTGATGAATTATTGAAAGACGTGGTAGGACTTTAAAGAACAGATGTTACTTATATTTAAAAAAAATACAGTAAAAAACATACTTTACCCAACATTGAATGAGCCTTCATGGCCTTCTGTCGTCGCATCTGGAGTGACGTTTTCTTTATGATTTTTTCAAATTCTAACTTTTGCACTTTTCACCTCATTTCCCTAATTTGAGATGGGCAACTTGGCCGTTACCAAAATTAATTAATGTTACGATAACACCTGAAAAGATACAATTACATTAGAATCCATTTTCCCTATCTATTCCCAAGTACGTCCCCTTCGGTGCCAACATACAAAAGTTGCTAGTACTGTGTCCGATCATGTAATCGCACGGACGCGTTCCGATTCATGAATGATGTTTTCCCTGGAAAGCAATTTCGATTTCGTGTAATCCGCCATTAATATAGCTTTCAGTTTTTTCTTGTTTTCGTATATTACTGTTTACTGGTATAGACGAAATACCCAGGTATTAGATATGGGATTGTGTTATCAGCTGGATTATATACGAAAATAGTTTCGGATTTTATTTGGAAGAGCTGAAAATGTCTCATTTTTAACCTATCTAAAAAACGTTTTCTTTATACACTTATTACCTCCAAGTTGGTAGCATTGAAGTGCCAAAGGTTTTTTTTGCGATGCATTTTTAGGGCGATCATGGTTAGGAAGCTGATAGTAAAATAATGGTGATAATCCGCGGATGCTGGTGTTGATTCTGCTATTCGCAACAACCCTAAAGAACCAATTCTGCTAATCTTAACGTTGTTATCGAATTCCAATAAAAATGCTTTTTTCACTTCTAATACATTTTTCTTGCTGCAATTTATTCGTACAACAATTTCATGATAAATCAATAGTGACCAATACTTAAGTTAGCTATCGGTTGACCAACAGTAACTATCTCAAAAAGCAATGCTATCGAAGCGTTATTGACACGGCACAAATGCGTTTACGGTAGCAGAGTTAAGACAGCCATTCTATTACATTCTGTGGCATAAGGTATGCCAAGTAAAAACTGAGACCGATTTCAATTGATGCTCTGCAGCGGACGTGTAAAACAAAAACAGAGCACCTGACGTTTTCGCCGAATGTTGTGTACAATCGGGCACAGAACGCTTCCAATGTTGTACTAAGAAAATTTCTATGAACTCTTAACTAGGTACACATCATAAAAAATTATTCATCTCAGTCATTATCTGATGTTTTTACCGAATGTCGTGTACTATCGAGCACAGAGGGCTTTCCACGTTGAATTAACTGTAACAAAGTAGAATCAAAACGATTTCAATAAATTCTTAACCTCACACCGTGTAAATGTTCATAATCTTAGTCACTGCTAGCCATATTTATAATTCAGTCACTGCTGGGCAAAGGCGTCTCTCAATATGACGAGAGGGGGATTAAATCACACATAACAAGGTTAAAGCCACATAATACCATAAAAGAGGTTAGAATGTTAATACAACGTGATTTGTACGAGAACTGCTGTCGCTGATCCGTCTTCACTAACACTGCTCTTCCATCTTTCCTTAAACAAAACGGTCCACTTTTTACTCTGCAAGTTATGATCACACAAGAAGGCATTTTTCAATATTTTTCTGAAGCAATTTACAACGTTGCGTTCGACGTTCGTAAAACATTGATCGGCGTGATCACATGGTAAAGTCAAAGCTGCATATTTGAGCATACCCGTATGGCGCGCATACGCTGCGCACAATGCGTTTCTAACCTATTTCATTCTCTTTCTGTGGTACAAACAATATAAAAATCAATAGTTATATGTATTTTTTAACCGACTTCAAAAAAGGATTTTTTTTGTGTGTAGGTATGTTACGCGATTACTCCGCCAATTGTGGACCGATTTTCAAAATTCTTTTTGTATTTCATAGAGTATACCCCCGGGGGGGGGGGGGGTCCCAAGGTCACCAAAGTCGGGATCTGATGATAAGTTCCCATGAAAATCGCTAATAAGGTATTAAATTAGGGTTTCTTTTTTTAATTAATTAGTTTTTCTTCCACTAAAAAGATTTCATTCACTAAAAAGTTAAAAATAAAAAATATTTTACAAAACATAATAACCGACTTCAAAAACACTGAAAAGTTAAAAATAATATGAGAATAGGTACAAACAAAGGTATTGAAGTCGGTGACAAATTTTAAGACTTTCTAGGAGATCACCGTTTGGCACCGACTTCAATATAGAAGTATGATGTTGTTTGTACCTATTCATATATTATTTTTAACTTTTCAGTGTTTTTTGAAGTCGGTTTTTATAGTATTAGTATTGGTGCTATTACCGTGATATTAGAAGAATTGTTCCCAAACTTCTAACAACCTAATTGTTAAGGAGTTATACATTCCACCAGAGATTTAAATCTCTGCTTTCCACTATCAGCTGGCCTGAATCACTTAAAAGAATAGAGCCACGAGTCAATTTGTTCCTATTATACTGAAATAACTATCTCCTTACTCCTAACCTAACAGAAACCTTCCATCATCAGCTCAGTATCATGAACTACTAGATGCAAATACTTGAATATCTTCAAAAAAACATGAAACACGATAGACGTGTCTATGAAATTTTAGAACTATCCTCCATTTTCATGGGATTCCATCATCAGATCATGGCATGGTGACAATGGGACCGCCTCGGGAGTATACTCTTTCGATTATCTACAAAAATGTTGAAAATCGACCCACAAATGGCGGAGTAATCAGTAAACATACATAAAAAAGATACAGTCGGACATAGAACCTCCTCCTTTTTTGAGCCTCCTCCTTTTTTGAAGTCGGTTAAAAATACAGGATTCTATCCTGTAAAGGTTTTGTCGCTGAGTATACTCATTTAAGGAAACGGGAAGCGCCGTCGACGCCAACGTCTGGCATCCAATGTTTGGCGAATTAAATAAGCCGCCATTTTCTACTAACATGGCGGGTTTGATGCATTTGCATTACCATTTTACACCAACTTTATATTAAAGTCTCAGTTTACAATGCGGCAGGTTGGCAAATAAGGGTTTGAATATAAAGAGTCGATTTAGATTTAAAATAATATAGTTTCAGAAGTCAGAAGTATGGAACTACTTCTAATAGAAAAATATGTTACACTGTTTGTCTGTCAAGTTTGACAGAGTAAATTCTTTTTCTCAGGAATGCGTAGAGATCTTAAATCTACAAAAAATACGGACGTAGTGTTGCATTAAACAAGTATGAAGCATGCAACGTCCTACAATTTCATGTGTTTGTACAGGATCTAAAGTCACACAGATGCACCAGCACTGCGAGCATGGACTTGTCGATCGACATATATCGATCGACAAAAGATCTGTCCTTTTCACTCCTTAGGAATATCTGTCAAATTTATCGATTTTTGTCGAGTATGTCGATCTTAACTGTCAAATTTTGTTTATCGAGAGTTTTGTACATGCTCGCACCGCTGGTAAGACAAACCGCCGTCTTTTCTCGACGAGCAAGACGTACACATACAAAATATACTATCATTTGCATGCTTCGCTCTTGAGTCAACAACGTTCCATCCGATTTTTTTTTCATGTCCGTGGTAGAGATATATGACTGTTGAAATGTCAAATAGTCGGGTCTACCAGTACTCCAGTAACTAATCAACCTAACATAGGGTAGGCTCGAGCCCCTCGATGGGGACGTATATGAGCTGTGATGATGAATCGTTGTGGGAAATTTATTGAGCAATTTTAAAAAAGATACAAAGTCACAAAAAGGCGTTAACGTTTACCATTGTTCGGTGAAAGTATATAAGTTCGTGAAAACTGAGATTGACAGATACGGAGCCTAATATCAAAATGGCGTTACACAGCGTGTCTCCGGCCATATGCATCAGCTGGAAGCTGGCTCTGACAAGTTTTGAATGTTTATGAATAAGTAAGGCCCGTCTGCCGTCGATAGCGGCTGAATGCCAAATGCCCTTCGTGACACACACCACTTTCGCCCTTTTTTCGTAGCCGCTTTGAATAATTCGTGTGGCTAATTCCATGAGCGGCTTTTCCAAATTTTCCATTTCACTTTACGCCGCCATCACAGACACGGTTAGGATATGATTTCTTTTTATATACAACTAGTGGGTCCGGCAGACGTTGTCCTGCCCGATTGCAGCGCCACAAATTTTATGTTTAAACCTTCCTTGGGCCTATTCAAACACACACAGAAAATTTCGTAAGAATCTGTCGCCCCGTTTTTGAATTTTTGCGAGACAAACACACAGTCCAGCCAGCTTTATATATTATAGACTAGTGGGCCCGGCAGACGTTGTCCTGCCCGATTCCAGCGCCATCTACCGGGTCTAACTGTACTTTTAAACCTTCCCTGGACCTATTCAAACATACACAGAAAATTTCATAAGAATCTGTCGTGCCGTTTCAGAGTTTTTGCGAGACAAACACACAGCGTTTCATTTTTATATATAATACCGGCTCCAGACTCACGCGAGAAGTCTCGGCGAGAAGTCTCGCCGAGAACTTGCGCGAGAACCGAGAAGCTATCCACACTCAGCGATCTTCTCATTTACATTCTCGGTCGTGATCCGGAACGGACGACAGTGCTACTGCCTTGGTATTGTGTGCGTTAGCACATTATAATCTCGTTAACACGAAAATTAAAAATAATATTAAGAAAAAAAACGGCTTAAACGATGGTGGTTATTGACAAAGTACTTTTTTTATAGAAAACGTTTTGCTTCCCACAAAATGGGCTCTGTGTGAAAATATTATTTAAACTTTAACTCTGTTTCATTTTTCCACATTTTTTACTCGTATGTCTAAAATTACTGAACTATAAAGACTAACGAAATATCTCAAAACAATTAAAATCTTCGTGAATTTAAATTATTTTCTTAATATTTATCACACATTATTTTGTTAAGCACTGATAGCACAGATGAGAGACTATGTTAAATGAAAGAGTATACAATAACTGTGAAGTTATCTAAATGATACTGATATGCATCAGACACCACAAAGTATTTTTTTTTATAGAATAATTGGCACGAGATAACATGCGATCTACGCCACGGTCGCAGTCGCACTGAGAACAAACGAGAGTGTGATAGTGTTCTCTTTTCTCGCCCGAGAAACCCTTTGAAGCGGGCAAAAAAACCGACACCGATCGGAGAACAGGCGAGCCCGAGAACGAGAAGCCGAGAAACCCATCACATTCACGCTTCTCGGGTGTTCTCGGGGGTTCTCGGCGTGAGTCTGGAGGCACCTTAAGAAGAAGAAGAAGACTAGTGGGCCCGGCAGACGTTGTCCTGCCCGATTACAGCGCCACCTACCAGGTCCAATTAAATTACGTATAAACCATCCTTGAACCTATTCAAATACACACAGAAAATTTCGTAAGAATCTGTCGAGCCGTTTCAGAGTTTTTGCGAGACAAACACACAGCGTTTCATTTTTATATATAAGAAGAAGAAGAAGAAGAAGAAGATTATTGGTACCCGATATACATTCATACCCATTTAATAAAAACTTGTTATTTTGACATTACAAATAGACACTTCAATTTTATTTATTTGTATAGACTAGTGGGCCCGGCGGACGTTGTCCCGCCCGATTACAGCGCCACCTACCGGGTCCAATTAAATTACGTTTAAACCTTCCTTGGACCTATTCAAATACACACAGAAAATTTCGTAAGAATCTGTCGAGCCGTTTCAGAGTTTTTGCGAGACAAACACACAGCGTTTCATTTTTATATATAAGAAGAAGAAGAAGATAGTGAAGCTCTTCACCTCAACTGATGGTAAGTGGCGTTAAGGCCGAAGACAGAAGCGAGCTTCACCAGCACTCGTAGCACAAGGATCACGAGAGTATTTTCTCGGCTTATTTCTCTACACCGAAATGACACTTTTGACAGTAGCGAATGAGATGGCTATTGTGTGGTGTCGAGAAAGTGACATTTAATGATTTTTTTTATTACTAACGGTGGCAGACGATCCAGTGGCCCACCTGATGTTAAGTGGTAACCACCGCTCATGGACATCTGCAATGCCAGGGGCACAGTTCTGTCACTGCCTACCTGGAGAGAAATGCTCTTCTTAAGCCTCGTTTGAAGAAGGGCATATCGTAGCGCTCAGGAAACACCGCAGCTGGGAGTTCGTTCCATAGCCTACACGTACGTGGAAGGAATGAACGCTGAAACCGAACTGTACTAGACGAGATTGGTTCCAGGTAATATGGATGAACTCTACTGCGATGGCGGGTGGTGCGATGGTAAAAAGGCGAAGAGGGCACAATTGCAAACAGTTCCTCAGAGCACTCTCCGTTAAAGAGCCGATAGAGCACGCAGAGAGAACCAAAGTCTCTCCTTTGCTCCAGCGTCTCCATTGAGGCCGTGATATTGGGATCACCGACGATGCGGAATGCATGCCTTTGCAGGGAGTCAAGAGGGTCGAGCTGATATTTGGGAGCTCCCGCCCAGAGGTGCGAACAGTATTTCATATGCGGCCGAATTTGTGCTTTATAGAGCATTAGCCGCTGGCTTGGAGTGAAGTACCGCTTGGCTCTGTTCAGGACGCCCAGCTTTTTGCTCGCCAATTTGGCTTTGTCCTCCAAATGACTCCCAAACTGCACTTTAGCAGAAATTTCCACACCGAGGATTCCAATACCATCGGACATACGAAGAGTAACTCCCTGGAACTGAGGCACTACGATAAATGGGTCCTTCTTCGCAGTGAATGCGCACACTTGTGTCTTCGTGGGGTTGAACTTAACCAAGTTCTTTGCACCCCATTCGGAGACTCGCCCTAGAGAGTCTTCGACTTCAGACACAAGTTGTAACCGCCTTTCTAGCAACAAACTCCGAGGGACATTCTGGTGGTCGGTATACCGCGCATCACCCGTACTGTCATCTTCATAGCATCAATTGTTGTTCTCAATTGACAACATGTCATTGATAAGCAGAATGAACAGGCTTGGGGAGAGCACCGAACCCTGTGGAACATCAGCGTTTATGGGCATGGTTTCGGAGCAGCAGCCGTCGACGACGACCTTAATGCTCCCACCATCCAGGAAGCTGGCTATCCATTTGCAGAGTCCCTCGGGGATTCCATATGATGGTAACTTCGTGAGAAGAGCTCTATGCCAGACCCTATCAAACGCCTTAGCGATATCGAGTCCAACGGCGAGAGCCTCACCTTTGCCCTCCAAGGTTTCCGCCCAACGGTGGGTCAGATAAACTAAAAGGTCACCAGCTGAACGGCCGTGACGGAAGCCGTATTGTCGGTCGCTAATCAGCTGGTGTTCTTCTAGGTACCGTAGGAGGCGGGAGTTGATGACCCGCTCCATAATCTTGGAGAGCAAGGACGTTATCGCTATTGGCCTGTAATTTGACGGGTCGGATCGGTCACCCTTTTTGGGAATTGGGTGGACGTGAGCAATCTTCCACGAAGATGGAACCCTATTGTTCTGATAGGAAAGGCGGTAAAGGCGCGTTAGTACGGGGGTCAGCTCAGGGGCGCACGTCTTCAGCACCACTGCTGGGATGCCATCCGGCCCACTCGACTTATGGACGTTCAGGAGCTTAAGCTCCCGCCTGACCGCACGTTGTGTAATACGGATTTCAGGCAGAGAACTTTCACACCGAGAGATGGTGGGTGGTGTGGCTCCCCCATCGTCCATTGTCGAGTTAGAGGCAAAGAGTTCAACCAGGAGATTGGCCTTCTCTTTTGCGCTGTGGGCCAGGCTGCTATCAGCTCTACGCAGTGGTGGGAGATTGGACTGGCAGAAATTACGTTGCGCAGCTTTGGCCAGCGACCAAAAAGCACGACTCCCACTGGGATAGCTTCCTAGTCGCTCGCCAACCCTGGCCACGTGTTGCGCCTTGGCTTCAGCAATAGCCTTCCTGTTGGATCTGGAAGCAGCGTTGTACTGACGCTTCTTCTCCGTCACACCAGGATCCCGACTTTTCCTGGCGTTTTCCCAGGCGATGTACGCAGATTGCTTGAGGTAGGCAGTCTTCCTGCAGGTATTTTTATACCAGGGACGACTGCGACTGCCAACAGGTATTTTGGCGTTGGGAATGAATGTTTCCATACCCATCAGCACCGTTTCAGTGACGCAATCTGCGCAAGTATCGGGATCTTCGGAGGCGAAGCAGAGCTGCTTCCAGGAGTAGGATCCGAAGAATTCTCGGAGTCCATCCCAGTCTGCTGACTCTGAGCTTGCTTTTTCTTTTTATTTACCTTCATGTTTTAATTGAGTATTTTGGGGAAGGGAATAAATGTGAGGCAGAGTCCTGGTGACAAATAAAGAAAGGGCAGAGTGTAGTACAAAGTGGGAGCGCGGGTTGTGTGAAGAGCTGACACGCGGCACGGAAGAGCCCCCGGTGCCCCCCCGCGTGCACCCATCGGGATCCACTCCGGTCTCCTACTCCGGCACCATGACTGCACGACGGGATTTTCGCCGGTTGTGCAGGACAGCCTCCCAGGCAGGATAGTCCTGGGTTCGGGTACCCTACTGACCGGCAGGTGGTCGACGGTAACCATTTCCACCGGGTCTCCCTGTACCGCGCGTCAACTCCTCACGCCCAACGAACACACTGAGACTTATAACTCTGCTAGTTTCGATTATCACCGAGACTCCTCACCACAAGAGGGACGGGAAGGGGGCATGAAGGAGCGGCTGTCTCTGCCCTTCAATCGAAACGCAAGACTGCTTCACGACCGAAATAGGCAGAGTGGTGGTACCAACCCGCACAGTCCCGGCATTAAGTAGGTGAACCTAATTAGTACCGGGCCTTACCACAACTGTAATGGGAGAGGGAGGGAAGGAGAAGGACATCGACACCGTGGAGATAAGAGGTAAACGGCATCGAAGGCTCGAGAAGCCGGGGTCGCGCACCCGAGTCATCTGAAAAAGCAACCGGACAAGCTGCAATTAGATAACCTCTCTGGCTCTAAAAGACATATTATTCTCGGGGTCCTTGTGCTACGCGTGCTGGACTCTTCAACGCGACAAACTTAGGTACCTAAGACGGTGGTAGCTAGCCAGGCGGGCTCAAAGGCCCTGCCACCAACCAAACCAAGCAGAAAAACTTCTGCCCCATGGGGAATCGAACTCCAGCCCTCAAGATCAATAGCAGATGGTCTCAACCACAACACCACGGAGAGCTTTATATATTACTAGCTTTTGCCCGCGGCTTCGCTCGCGTTAAATTCGGGGTAACACCGAAGATTTAAAAAAAAATAAGGCAGGTATTTTTCGTTGGTAACAAAGAGTCTGTGTACCGATTTTTAGCTTCCTACCTTGAAATCTGCAAAAAGTCCATTTCACCCCCTCTTTTAAGGGGTTGGGGGCAGATTTCCGAAATAAAAAATGATGCATGATTTTTTGTTAGTCACAAATAGTTCGCATACCAATTTTTAGCTTTCTACCTTGAAAATTGTGGAATGCTCCATACAAACTTCCACCCCCCATTTTAGGGAAGTGGGGGGTTATAAAGAGACAAAAAGTAGCCTGTGTCACTCTCCATCCGTTCAACTATCTCCACTTAAAAAATCACTTCAATCCGTCGCTCTGTTTTGCCGTGAAAGACGGACAAACAAACACACACGTTAGTATAGTATGGATAGATTTAAAAGAAACTAATACTGTTTGACCTATAAAGTTATATAAATTCTTGTCATCCTCTATTTCTTCATGATCTTCCTCCGTTTCTATTTATTGTCGTTGTTTTTTTAAGCCTACAAATTAATTTCGTTTCACATCATTGATGTTTCGTTTTATTGCTTTATTTAATGGTCTGAATGCGTAGACGCGGTCTTCGCTATACGTCTTTTTACACCCTGTATTATATTGATTATAAAGAGGTAAAGTTTGTGAGTTTGGATGTTCGGGACAATCTCCGAAAATTCTTCCACTAATAGAAAGCTTTATTATCAGTGAGTAACATAGGCTATAGAATTTTTTCCTACGGAAAAATGTAGAATTCCCACCCCAAGGGCGAGAAGCTGCGAGCGGCAGGAGCGGATCCAGCCCTCAAATTTGAATAAGGTTGTGATTACAGCCACCCAAAAATCGTTCTCAAGCGACAACAATCAAAAAGAATCTGGCTTGCTGCCCTTGCTTTTGAGACGGCGGCGCAAGAGACTCGTGACAAGACATGATAAATTGTATGGTATAAGATCTCTTTTCGGGCGTGTAATTAGAGATGTCGCATTGTGGACCCTATCACACGCCCCCTAAAGGGCAGGGTTTTAGTTACTGGAGGAAAATTCCACTCCACTTGAATCCACCAGCCGCAGACACAAAGGGGATTGTTATCCTGAAAATCCCAGCCGCCAGTGCTTTAATAAATCAAAATCAAGGAATTTAACCGGAACCGGAAGCTTCACTGTTACTAAAATAGCTATAGCCGAATAAAGCTCTCTATTTTTTGTGTCCCCTTCGGACGAACTTAAGAATAATAAATGAAATACTTCATATAAAAATACTACAAGGTACACTGAGGTGAGGCTTGTGGGGTACACCAGTACCCCAGGTAGGGTTGCCAGATTTGCTGGTGTCGAATCCGGGACAAGAAACCAATTTTAAAACGATTTTTTTATTTGTATTTTACATTTTTTTTGCGACTTCTACAATTTTTTGCCCATCGGGTCCCTCGAGCATTTTAAAAAATTCTCTGCAAGAGAGATTAAAATTAAGTCTTTGTTTGGAGATCGCCTTAACTATTGTCCAAAGAGGCCGTATAGAAGTTATACTTTTCTAGTTATTCAAATCTGACGTTTGGACTTGACATTAAAAAATAGTTTCAGATTTTTACGGTTTTCTATGTCAGTTATATAAATTTTGTAGTTTCGCCTATTTGTATTTACAATGAATTTATGAAGTCAATCCTTGTGTTTATATTATTTGACAACCTCATTTCACATATGGCGCCCAACGTGAATTAATAAACAAGTGAAATAGAGATGGTAACCGCGGAGTAAAAGAAGTCTTCAGAGCAGTCCACGGCAAGGAAGTGAAGAAATTTGACGAGCACGCTGCCAAGAATGAGATGGAGGAAATAGGTAGAGGTTATATTTAAGAATTGTCGAGAAGAAAGCCTTTGCAATTGGTAGTAGAGTGCAACAAGTCTGAAAATAGGTTCCGTGACATAATTTTTTGAAGTTTTGTAGTAGGTATGTATATTTGAGGTCACAGGAATCATTGAATGTGTCGAAAGAAATTTGTGCACTATAGTATAGCAATATAGAGGTATCAACAACAAGTCTTAAATCAAGTCCAGGTGATAATGTTTTAAGTTGTATGGTATTTGAGTTTACTGGACTAATTGAGTGTTGAGGTGACTTGTTCAACCAGCGTCATGCCTTCTTATTGAATTTTGACTACCAGAAGAGTAAAATGGAAGAACTTGGGCAGCGTCAATGTTACTCAATCTAAGACATTTTGTGCCGTGGAGGAGTAGCGCGAAGACAATTTAAAGTGACTATGTTAAAATAGAATCGATATGGATTATTAGACTTTATTATTTATTATTGGACAGTAGAGATGGAAAGTACGGACAGCCAAAAGCACATTAGTTGAACCTTTTCGAAGGCCTGTCTTCTCTTTCACAACATCATGATATGGCGAAAAGAAGAAAGACAGTAGAGGCTTTATTTTTTTTTCGGCCGTAGGATGTCCAAAGAGGCCGTATAGAAGTTATACTTTTTCTAGTTATTCAAATCTGACGTTTGGACTTGACATTAAAAAATAGTTTCAGATTTTTACGGTTTGCTATGTCAGTTATATAAATTTTGTAGTTTCGCCTATTTGTATTTACAATGAATTTATGAAGTCAATCCTTGTGTTTATATTATTTGACCACCTCATTTCACAACTATATCCATGGACAGGAGGTTTCGTCTAGTTTCGGTTGATAGATGGCGTGGATTTTAACCTCCGACACATTGACTGCACGTGGTTTAAATTGTTGTAAAGCGTGTTAGAAAACTTAAAACATTATGATTTTGACATTTTCCGGGACATATTTCTCAATTCCGGGATCCCGAACATATGCTCTCATTGCGGGACAATCCCGGTGGGCCTCGGCCACCTGGCAAATTTAACCACAGGGTACTTTCAACGTAGGTATTAAAATTTTATAATATTTTGGTTAATTGCCTTTTTATATAGATTTTGTATTGTTTATCGACATGAATCCGATAAAAGGTATTTTTAAAACTATTTGTTTACACTTTAGGCAATAAATTCTACAGAATTTACGATTTGGGATAGTTCGAGACCAGGGGAAGGACATAGGGTAATTTTCCTACGGGGAAAAAAATCCACGGGAATAAAAAAAAGCGGGCGAAGTCGCAAGCGGAAAGCTAGTTTTTTTTTATATAAGAAAACAAACAATCAAATCTTTCCTCTTTATAATATTAGTATAGAAGAAGAAGAAGAAGACTAGTGGGCCCAGCAGACGTTGTCCTGCCCGATTACAGCGCCACCTACCGGGTCCAACTGTACTTTTAAACCTTCCCTGGACCTATTCAAACACACACAGAAAATTTCGTAAGAATCTGTCAAGCCGTTTTAGAGTTTTTGCGAGACTAACACATAGCGATTCATTTTTATATAAAAGGAAGATTTAATGTGAATAGTAGAGGTCTATTTTTGTTCGTCTTGAATAATCTTCAGCTACGTATAAAATTCCTTAAAACACTGATAATTGAATGTAGGCTAGGCATTCATACCTACCTGCATTACCCACATGACAACAAAACTATTAAAGTGTACGTTTGAATCAGACACAAAAAGCGAGTTGACATTTAAACGTAGAGGAGCAGCATGTTGGGCCGAGGTGTCGGGCCATTACCCTGCTTTTGATAGAAGCGACTACCTTTTGTGTCCATAGGGATGCGAATGACTTCATCGACAAGTGATGCATGGTAATTACATAATACCTACCGACTCATTTCGAGACTAAAGCCATACATGTCAAGAAGGCAAGTAAGTACTGAGATGACTTATGATCTCTCATAAGTCAGACTAATGGAAAATATAAACGTGTTGCGCTTGTGCTGGTAAATCATCATGTATAACAATTACTCTCAGTTTGACGGTCAATGTTCATCCATCACTACTTTAGAAAAAGTTTTTAGAGTCTGCATTGACACCGAAATGACTTTCATAAACAACAAGTTGGCAAACAAGCAGACTAATATCTAACTTAGAACGATTAACTATAAAAGACGTGAGAATGCGGAATTAGAGAAAAACGCTTTTCAGAACACTCACCCTGGTAAAAAGATAGAATCACGACATGTTGTTGACTAATCTATATAGATTTAAAGCTTAAAGTAACCATTTTATGTAACAGAAGTTGTTGCACCAAGGTAAGGTTGTTGTTAGTTTGCTAGAACCTGTGGGAATATTGCGTTCACTGCTCTGACGCTTTACATATTTGTAGAGCGCCATCTCGGTTTTAACATGTTAGATACGATCATGACAGATCGCCCTGGTTTTTTACGTAGTGGTGTCCATAGAACAAATTAAATGTCCCATACGATAACTCGGACAAGATGTCCCAGGCGACATTTAAAAATCGATAACATCGAATCGCAGCACATCGCTAGTGTTGTCTTCAAGTTCAACGCCATTACAGTATCACTAAATAAAGTGAAATGTTGAATATTCTATTTGTAAATCGCACAAAACAACCCTTAAAAGACCTGGGGGATGTTTGAGGCATTGATTCAAGTCGTCCCCGACTCGCTACTTTAATTTAACTTGAATATTTCGAAACATTTTATTCTCGGAATCACTAGAGAAAGCTTTCTTTAGTTGACTTAAAAGAGAAATAATACGGTTATTATTTAATTAAGGTGTTGTTTGTTTTCCACGAAATACTTTCGTGTAATAGCAATGGTGACTTATAAATTATTTTGAATAGAAATTATCCTGGGATCACCTTACCTATTATTTTCGTTTGTTTTAAATGGTATTGATTTCGCAAAAAATAATCAAATTAATTTCGAAGTAAATGAATTCGTCAGATTAAGTTCTTAAGTTAATCTGATTAAAGCCAAGTTCAAGGTGAGAGGGGAAACCTCAAAGTTATTGATTTGAAGATATCAATACCTACATAATTTCTACTTGATGAAGTATCTTTCAGACGTAATAGTACATTACTCCAGAGGCCGGGAAGTTAGGGATTGCCGGACGAGTAGAGTTTTCGACAATAATTACGAGTCCGGCAATCCCATTCCCGCCGAGGTATGTATAGTGCTTTTGTCAATAATTGTGAGGAAATAATGAAAGACGTAATACTGGCAACAAATGAGTATAATATGAATAAAAGAACAAATAAAGCAATTAATTAATGTTAAACGTAATGTTTGATATATTCGTACATTAATGGTAGTTTGCTGAACATCGGCTGTCTGTGAATTGAATACTTGGTTATCAGTATTTTCCAGAGAAGTCATGTATTGCTTAGAAGTGGTTGGCAGAGGGCTAGTTTGTTTCATTGGCTGGTGAGAAGTGGATGGCTGAGGACTAAGTGGTTATTGTCGTGTTGTAACCGCGGATATCAGTTAAATATTTCGGTTGATCTTGCTTGAGATATCGCTCTTATTTTCAATCGAGTCGTCAATATAGCTTTCCGCGACTTTATCGATCTTTATCGATCCTCCATGCCTTTTGAGCGTTGTCAAATTTGCACCGGAATCCGCAAGAAGAGTTGCTGACGACCTTCGGAAGCAGTGACATGTAACTTACAGCTTCTGTAAAAACTGCGCGATCTGTTTAGGCATTAACGCGATTGTGTGCCTTCCGATCGGTTGCCTTGTGCACTTGCCGCTTTTGTTATTTAAAAAGAACCGATCAGTATTAGTATTCTCAGGTCGGAGAGCTTCATATTTTCGTACCACATCTAATAATTCGTCCCATACGACAAATAAACGATCAATTTTTGTTTTTGTATCACCACGTTTTACAAGGATGATATTATTATGATTTTCTATATTTTTCGTGGTGATATTTGTAAGTTCTATAGTCCTGCATGCTCCGTTTATTCCTAATATTAGAACAATCTGTAACAAATGGGTATATTTATGTTATTTAAAATATCATAACTAATACTTAAGTTAATTTAAATGAATACATTACCTTAATTGCAAAAAATTAATGATCATTAAAAAAGTTCGTTACATTATCAGCAGTAAATACTTTAATTTTTTGCTCTTAAATCCAGCTGTTTCACATCATTATGTTTCAGTTGCATCGTACAACGTCACATAGAATACGTCGCCCATAGTGTTGACAGCTTTTAAGTTTTACTAATTTCATTAAAGTAGGCCAAAAACACGTTTTCTAAGAAAGATTTGGCTCGGTTTCGGTCACTCCGCTGCATAAAAGTTTCATATGTCTTCATTTATTTCTCTTTACTTTTCGCCGGCCATAAATTTTCCATTGCTAATTTAGCTTCCTCTTTCAAATTAGATGGAGTACAATCCATTGCAGTGTCGCTTTCGTCGCCGGAACTCATTTTACACGGTTTAATTCCGAATAAAATAACCAAGTATGCATAATGTTTACCGAAAGCAATTAATGTTTACTGAAAAAAAGCCTTCTTTCCCGCGTTTTTTTTTCTTTTTTAATTTCCAATTAGTGAAAAGGAAACAAAGCCCATTCAGCCCAGTTATATTTTAAGCAAAAAATGTAATACTGTAGTTTATGGGTTTTTTTCTGTCGCAACGAAAATTAAGCATATTTTCGTGAGATTTCATACCAACACTTAAATAAAATTGTTGTCATATTCATATTTTATGCTCGAAGAGTGCATTTTTTATAAATGTGGTAGCACCTGGCTGTATGCCAAGTTACATAATTCAAGTTATAGATGAATTAAAAAACATTTGAGCAGCGGCCAGAAATGAATTTTCATACTTACTTTCCTGGCCTAGGCCAGTAAAGTAATGCATGAGCCAAGAATTACAAACTGTGTGTCTTCTTTTTACTACAATAATGCCTAAATTTTCGAGCATGTTTGAGAAAATATTCTTTTTGTGTGATTAATAACGTTATTATTCTATGGTGAGATTCTTTAAGAATCATTCTTATATGGAGAGAACTGCATGACAAATGCTGCATCAATGTGGGGCCGTTGAGGGCCATACTTTGAGACCGCATGTTCTGTGATGTTTTGTGATTATCGATAATTGTCAATTTAATTAATATTTTCAAATGCGAAAATACTAAAAGTAATCTGACCAGAAAAAGATTGATCGTTTGGTTTATCTGGATATTGCTAATAATGGTAAGTGATTAGCATTAACATCTTATAAATTTTAATGAAATTATATGATCAAAATAAATATCTTTAGAAATCACCGAAGACAAAAATAGTTTAATGAAACCTTTGACATTTTGGCCGTTCGATTTTTGAACATTCTACATCGTCACTATATTGACGGTCGTCCCTTTTGCGTCCGTAACAATACGGCCGGTAATGATGGCACCGCTATTGTAGAAAACCCGAGGGTGCGAAGACTATTGGGATAGACAGGAGAAGTAGTAGAACATAATTCCTATATGCGGAACAGGAGAAGTAGTAAGTTTCCTATATGCGGTAGCTTATCAATAGCTTTAAGATATTATAAGCCAGTGTTAATTTTATTTTAAGAAGCTGTTAGCTATCCCAAAATGTAAAAATAAATAAATAAAATAAAAAATAATTTTAACTGGACAACTGGGCCGAGTCTATTACCTAAAAAAACCGGCCAAGTGCGAGTCGGACTCGCCCATGAAGGGTTCCGTACGATTTGTGACGTATTAAAAAAACTACTTACTAGATCTCGTTCCAACCAATTTTTGGTGGAAGTTTTCATTGTAATGTACATCATATATTTTTTTAAGTTTTATCATTCGCTTATTTTAGAAGTTACAGGGGGGAGGGGGGGGGGGGGGACACACATTTTACCACTTTGGAAGTGTCTCTCGCGCAAACTATTCGGTTTAGAAAAAAATGATATTAGAAACCTCAATATAATTTTTGAAGACCTATCATGACGTATTGGTTTGATGAAAAATATTTTTTTTGGGTTTCAGTTCTATGTATGGAGAACCCCCAAAATTTATTGCTTTTTTTCTATTTTTGTGTGAAAATCTTAATGCGGTTCACAGAATACATCTACTTACCAAGTTTCAACAGTGCAGTTCTTATAGTTTCGGTGAAAAGTGGCTGTGACATACGGACGGACAGACAGACAGACATAACGAATCTATAAGGGTTCCGTATTTTGCCATTTGGCTACGGAACCCTAAAAAGTTGTTCTGTGTCCCGTGGGGACTACTGGGACGAAATATTCGTGGTAATTCCGTGATTGGACAACTCAACGGGACTAGGAAAGACAACACCTTGACAGCTGTTAGATGTCAAAATATAATATGGGAGAGAAAACCATAGCCCTAGCGATTATGGTACGGAGGCTGGTTGCTAGCGTCTTACTTTGAATTACTACCAAAATAATTTTTTTTAATCATTTTTATTAGAAAGAGCTTGGCCATAAGCTGCCTTAAATCGATACAGTTTACACTAATGGTAACGGTTTAGCTGCTTTCCAACCTGGAACCGACGTGTACGTACGCTTACTCCACCCAAGGGACTTGTCCTAACATGTGTACAAAGTATCGTATCCCCGCCGAACAATTGATTACAATAAACTTTGCTTTGGACTTTAAAGAAGATTTACAAACTACATTGTATGCAGGTAGGGTGACCACCTTGTAAAAAGTTTAAATGGGATAATTTTTAAGTTACTATGTGTTTGCTGGGTGAAATTAAAAAAATCTTGTGTAATGTCGTATAATGAGTGTGGTATGTCTATGACAATTGAATTTATTTTTATTGTAATGCAACATCACAACAACATAAGTATGTATATTGATTAAAACTCAAGCTTCTCAGGAAATTGAAATATGCAATTTCATAGACAAATTTTATATCTACATGTTACAAACTCTATCTTTGGGATCAACAGAAATTTAATAGTTCTTTTGTGAATGACTAAAAATGGTAATTTTGATTGAGTTTTTGTTTGGTTAAGCATAAACACTAATAGAGCGTCGGTGGCGCTGTGGACTCGGCACTTGCCTTCCAATCGGGAGGTCGGGGTTCGAGACCCGCCATGTACCAATGTGTTTTTCGTTTCGAATTTCATATATACATTTGTCTGACGCTCCCACGGTGAAGGAAAACATCGTGAGGCAACCTGCATACATCTGCGAAGAAATTCAATGTTGTATGTGAAGTCGACCAATCCGCACTGGGCCAGCGTGGTTGACTAAGGCCTAATCACCCTAACATAGGGTAGGCTCGAACTCCTCGGTGGGGACGTATATGAGCTGTGTGTGAAACACTAATATCTTCCTTAGTTTTAGGGCTTAATGAAGACTTATTAAGTTCAATAACTAAATGAGTAAGATCCAAATTACAATTTTAACTAGAATTTCCTAAACGGAGTGTTGCGACTCAGCACCGGGCCTCGAGAATCAAATACCCGATTGAAGCATTGTAACAAAACTGACGTTTTTATAATATGCACTGCTCTTCTATTATGTGGACGCTGGGATATTTTTTTTAATAAAATTTATTTTATTTTACAATCGTTTCTAATACCAACTTTTCAAATCTCGTATCTATATAAATAAAAATGGATCCCATAACTTTCCAACGACTGCACCAAATTGGATGATTCTTGGTTTTATGTATTCGTTATTGTTAGGACAAGGTTTGTGTAATATAAAACTTACAATAATTTAAACAAACATTTCAGTAATTTAGTTAAAAAACATGGCAATACTAAGTACAATAAAATTACAATAAAACAATAAAATCAACCCTAATTGTGTCTTTACGTGTAGTCACCCTATATATTTATACTGGGTGGTACAAAACTCAAGCTTGTATTTCGAAGTCAAACGTCTGTGAAGTAAGAAAGTAAGACACAAGTAAAACAAACCTTAAACAGTTCTTATAAAACTCAAAATTCATTGAATCGATCGGTTTTACATTAACTTGCCTGTCTATTTGAGTCCTAACATCAATTTACTTCATTGTTCTAACACGCCCACCACGTTTTATAAGTTTGCAATGATCTAGTACTTACACTAAGTTAACTTACACTTCACTAAACTTATAAAATTTTGTGATTTTGTCTAACTGTAGTCTCGTTTAACCTATTAAAGTCCAGTGTAGTATGGGGCGGTCCAATTATCGCATCAGACATTTTATTCCAGACTCCAAACTGTTGCAGAGAATTTCCTAATCAGAAAAAGCTCAGCAAGCGACTAGGGAACCGAAGCCGACTTCTTTATTAGCATAATGCTTACAACAAGTTAAAGTAATAAGAAATAATGCGTATAAAGGCTTAAAATTTATCCGCTCTTCACTCAGAATTACAGATTTTCGTCGTCACTTTTTTATCATTTCATTATAATCATCATTATAGCATCATCATTATATCCTTTCAGCAGAGACTCTCATTGTTAGATATAGACCTCCAAAGATCTCCACACTGATCGGTCATGCAATGGCGACTTTCCGCGACCTTCATCAGCTTGTTAGTCCTTGCAGAGGTCTACCAAGAACCTTTCCGCCACAACAGCCACCGATCCTTCTAGCAATGTGGCGGGGTACTGCCTCTTAGATTCTTGTTTATGTAGGCTATGGCGATTCACACACTGCCACGCACCACGCTGCATGTTGCGTGTCGACGCACCTACGCGCGTACTTGCAGGAGTGCAGATCCGCATCATCATGCGAGTTTTTTACGCACTCACGCGCGTAGTTGCGTTTCCAAAATCAACGTTAAGCCCTTCCAAAATAACGCACGACACTGCGAGACTCGGTGTGCCATACCTTGCGTCTCGCCCGCACCTACGCGCATGGGTGCGTCTTTCTCCGCTTGCAGCCGCGTGATCTGCATGAACGCGCGTGGATGCGTTTTCTGTGTGTTGGACTGTGCGTGTTTTCTATACAAACGGAGATACTTATAAGCAACGTAAGAACACGCATTCACGCGCTACGCTGCGTGGTGCGTGGCAGTGTTTGATTTGCCTATGTCGGCGACTTTTTACGGTACACTTCCTTTACTTTACATTTTTAATCACCTCAAATTGCTTAGAGCTATAAGTACTACGCGGGCGGTTTTCCGCCGCGGGAATCAGCTCGAGAACGTTGACGCGGTCCATCGTACTACACGGAATGCGGTTTAACGTTGTCTTTTGTTTATTGACGAAACCAGTCACGCACGACGATGCACGACGAGCGTCCTCGCACTAGTTCTCACGCAGAATGACGCATTAGCGGGCAACCGTCAATACCACCATTGTGTTGTTTGAAGGAAGGAGTACTTAACAGCGGCGGTTTGACGCTGCATGCGACGGTCGATTTTCTTCCGCACAACAACGGAAAACAGCACAAATGTCTATTCGGACGGTTCATTAGCGGACTCCCGCGGTGGGAGAACCGCCCGTGTAGCATGGCATTTAATTCGTAAGCAAGTTGAACGTCGGTAATACGCTGGCTTGCAGCGTAAGCAAACAATAATTGTCGTAGCTCTTATCGTAGCTCCTATAGAAGATCATCAAACCAAAGGTCGCTGGTTGGAGTCCTCGTCCTATTATGTAGTTTTCAAGTTTTCAAGGCTTTACAGGATCCCATATGGTACCGCAATATTTTTCAGCCTATGTGGTCCTCAGCTATAAAAATCAAGTCTCATCGGAATCGGTTCATTACTAGTTTATTCACGAGAGAGACACAATTTTGTATAACAGCTTAGGCACACATGCAAACTGCCCACGTGATGGATAGTAGCTACAGTTACCTATACTGGGACTCGTGGTTCCTGTAAGATTCGCAATAACAACCCATACTAGGACGTTACCTCACCAGAGTACACTTATACTATACAGCACACTGGTGGGGTATCTACTATGGCTATACACATACAGCAATACACGCTCAGTGTCATTTTTTTACTTAATATGAGGTCAAAAGAGGTAATATTTTGGTCATCTTTTTTATTTTGTTTTTTTACAGCCCATTACGTTACAATCCACCGCTACAGATAACAGCGGAGCATTGGTTAACGATATTCTTTCTATCTGTAGATTTGGTTACTAGCAATAGCTACGTGATATTAGCTTCATACAAAATACGTCAAAATTCTATCTCCAGTAAACAAATCCACAAGGATACGATATTGAAGCCAGTCGTAAAAGGAATAGTTTTTAAAAAGGTCGAGCAAAGCATGTGTATGTGAAATGCAATTTCTTAATTACATTTGCTCCATTTGTAGGTCCTGTGGTGACGTTAAAAGGCGAAAGATTATTGTCAGTAATTTGGTGTTTGTTGCGAGTAGGGACACGTGACGTGACATGGTTAATGTCTAACTTCACGTCTCACAACTTTTAAGACTTGACTCTTTCGAAGGTGATATTTCTGCAATAAACACTCTTTTACGTGCAATGCTTCAGCTCGTCAGAATAATAGCAATTTTATTGTGCCCGAGGTCAACAAGTTGAATGAACTGAGTGGCCGTAGATACTTAATCTGATTGAGACCATCCAGCATTGGTCGGGAGGTGCGGCGTTTGTATCCCCATGGGGGCAGAAGTATTTCTGTTTGGTATGGTTGGTGGTAGGCCTTATGAGCCCGCTTGGCTGGTTACCACCGCTTCACCTAATTTTTTAAGAGCCAATCAGTTCCTTAGTTCTTGAGGATTCCAGGTGAAGATTATCTGGTGAGGTGAAGGCTAAGAGCTTCCCTTTTGTGTGTAAACATCTGAACCTAGTGCGTGTGCTACGAACCCCCTTTTATTTTTATTTTTTTTTCTCGGGGGGAAATGCGTATAACCGCACTGTACCCGCCGTTGGCTAGACGGCGAGCGTGTGTGGGACTCTCCCGGCAGAGTGCCAGGTCTATCCACTAAAACACCCAAGTGTTCTCCCTGCCCTTATGGGCGCGGATGTACAACCCCCTATAGCTACGGTACGCTCTCAGTAATTATAACCATGATCGCTCGAAACAATATTAAAACCGTACTGAGAGCGGGATGGCGCTATATGCGTATGAGCGGTGTCTCCGTTTCAATCTTGTTCTCACCTTGCTATAAACGATCATGGTGAGGCCCCTGGGGGCCAATCGCGCTAATTTACACTTCGAACGGACCTCTGAGGTTCAATTCCAATACAGTTCTGATTACAATTCAACTTCGGACAAAATTTGTATTGCGCTAATTTCTACATGAGAGTTGAACCGCAAGCGAAGCTGGACCGCATTAGGAACTCTGGAGATAACAAAGAAAGAGAGAACAAAAAATTATTAGTTATAATAATGTAAATAATCGACTAAGGCCTAATCACCCTAACATAGGGTAGGCTCGAGCCCCTCGGTGGGGACGTATATGAGCTGTGATGATGATGATGAAATAATCGTGTGTTGTGTATAACTATTCATTAAGTAGTATTGGAAACGACGTAGTAAGAAGAGAACTGACAAATCTAAATTTGTTATGGAAGTTGAGCTCAAATTTTTGCTTTGAGGTCAGCTTCCAATCGACGACTCTGTAACAATACGTGGAGAAAAAAATAGCCCTTGCTGGTTTTCTTTCTGGTTCTTTCCAGTACAAGGTCTCCCGCCGTAGACTTGTGAACCATTGGCGTAGCTTCCTTGACTTTCAAAAGAGATTGTAAAATCGAAGTTGAATAAAATATGTTGATTTTGAAACACTTAACACTGAAAATAGCTTCAATCCAAAAAGTAGCGTCGCCTGAACTTTGTATTTTGACAGCGGTTGCGTTCCTCTTCAATCGGGTTGCGTTCCAAATTGCAATCTCCAGTCAAATCATGACCGCTATACTAAATGTCATGAAAGTTGTAGTTCAGTCGTAGTTCAATTCCAATCCAACTGTATTTATTTATCTCGATTGGCCTTCTGGTCACGGTTCAGATTAATTTGATATTTTAAGATCTAATATAGATACACAAAAATATTTTACAAAAAATAAAAACCGACTTCTAAAACGCCGAAAAGTTCACACTTCTATATTGAAGTCGGTGCCAATAATAGGTTTTTTTATGGGATAGGGGGCAAACTAGCAAACGTATCACCTGATGGTAAGTGATTATAATCACTTACCATCAGGTGATACTGTCGCCCATGGACACCCGCAACCCCAGAGGAGTTACAAGTGCGTTGCCGGCCTTTAAGATAGGAATACGCTCTTTTCTTGAAAAAAAAAAAATACCGCAGGCGACAATTCATTCCAAAGTTTGACTGTGCGAGGCAGGAAACTGCGAGAAAAATGCACAGTTGTGGACTGCCAACCATCTAACTAAGTGATGGGCATGAATTTTTTGTCGCGTAGAACGATGGCGGAAAGAGGCGGCAGGTATGAGTCCGAACAATTCCTCCGAGCATTCCCTGTAATTATGCGATAGAAGATGCACAGTGAGGCGACATCTCTACGCAGTGCCAAGGTATCAAACCGATTAGAAATCTCCTGGCAGTCGATGATTCGAGTCGCTCTCCATTGAATGCGGTCCAGTGGGAGAAGCTGGTATTGGGGTGCCCATGCCCAAAGATGATAACAGTATTCCATATGAGGCCGAACCTGCGCCTTGTAAAGCTGTAGACGGGTCGCCGGACTGAAATACCGTCTCGATCTATTGAGCACACCAGAAGGTAGAAACATGTTGCAACATCACCATAGGATACTCAATCACGCCTATTTTTACTTTCCTCTTGGTTCTGTTTTACTGCATACCTAGTTCTATTTAAACAACTTCGAAAACAAGAAAACATTTCAAGTTATTTTTGTCGTTCGCCCGCGCACTTTTCCCTTGTTCGTTTTTCTTACGTATGTAAGTACCTCTAGGTATCTCAACGTGAATTGCTCGCGCAAGCTGAAACGTTCTGAAACGTAGAGGCAGACTTGGATATATTTTAAAAACAGCGCCGGTTGGTTGGTCAGCGAAATAATATTTCTGAAATATCGCCCGTTTCGCTAAGGACACGCCGCAAATAAATCTTCACCTGGAGAAATAAATGTTGCATTTTTGTGATGTGTCTCGTTCAACTTGTTGGGTACTGTTTGTGTCAAGTTTCAATCTAGCAGGATCGATGTTTAGTTATTTGCGTAGCGTACGTAATTTCGTATCCATTGTGTGATGATGCAACTTACTCAAACCTTTTTTTAATAATTGCTTATTTAAAAAAATATTTATTTAGTAACTATGAAATGAAAATATTAGATAATTCGTTGTTTTTATTATATTAATTTCTTGTTAACTTAAAAAATATCATTTTTGTTTAATAAATTTTAAGTGTGTTTATTGTTTTATGTTTAGTGTTTTTTTTTTCATAAATATCCATTTTACATTAAGTCACATCTCTAGTGCAATGGGTCTGCAGAACAAATAATAAATTACTCGTGGTTCCACTGGAACTGTCAAATTGAATAAGACTGATTTTTTTTCTAAGTGTGGTGGGGCTACGGAGAAAAATAATTAACTGGGGACCCACCAGTGGGGCGGGGCGGTGGGGCCACGGTTTAATGCTCATACAGCTGGCATCCCCATGCCCACTTAAATCTCCTCCTGGTACTTCTCCGCCCCTTATGAAGGGCGTTCTGGAGCAAGAAGGTCCAACTCATGATATCATGATGAAATCATGGTGTAAAACATATTATAAGATTTTTTGAGTTATTGCGGATCGACATTTCATAACATGTTTCTCAAATGATTAGGGTTTTTCCTGTATACCTATATAGTTGAACCGAAAAAATCGGCAAATCCCAGAAACATGTCGAAATGGTTTTTAATGATATTCAGTGTTTAGTCGTACAAAAGTGATGTTGAGAATTTATTGAGTGCTCCTTGTAGATTATTAGGCTTCCTTATATCTTTATACCATCTCATACAATGAAAGATCCATAAAATAGACCTACTGGCAGTAATTTGCGCGGCACTAAGCCAGCGTAGTAGACCGCTCAAGCGCTGCCATCTTGGAATACTCCTGGGCCCAGCATTGGACGTGTGGCTGAGATGATGAAAGGTTATAACTACCTATTTTTAATATTTTAAAGTTGTCTGGAAATACAAGAGTCGCATAACAAAAAACGCGCACACCTATCATATACATATAAGGGTCTAAGGGTTCCAATTTTTTTTTATAAAAAAACGTCGCCCCACACTAAGACTTTCTCCTGTGTCGTGGGTGCCGTTACAAACATAGAATATCACATGCACATACGCCCAGACCGAAAAAAATATCTGTAGGCCATACAAAATATTTGAGCCGTTGCGCAGTAGGCGATCACTCGACCTCTGCGCTAACCGTGTCGTCAAAGTAGCTAAAATTTTAATACGTATAGAATCCAAGTCTATCTGACCTGAGGTGCAATTCTACTGAAAAGTCAGAGCTGAACCGGAACTCCGTGACACTAACTCTCCCCACAAGCATGCACTGGGCCAGGGCCTCCGACGAGAAGGTATAAAAGTAACAGAGGGTTCTGTTCCTTTTACCTTCTTGTGAGCCTCCCGGCTCATGCATGCCCTACAGTGGGCGCATTATAGCTGGGATGACAGTGGCACATATAGCAAGATATAATAAATAGATATAGAAAGGTTAGTATTTTTATGAAGTAAAAAAAGTATGTAGTGATTCAAGCAATAAAATACGATATAAAGGAATTCCTTTGCGGCCGAAGTAATAGTCCACATACCGAACAATGAGTTTTAGCTACTCGAAGGTCATATCGATGACAATCGAGAGATTAGTGCGAGAATATTTGCTCAGTCAGACCGCAATACGTACGTACAATTAAATAATTGAATCATTATATTATATCATACAAAAACCAACAGTCACAATATAAGTACTTATAATGTTTTTTTACACATTTCAACCCATATGAGTCGCACTGTTGGGCGCAAGTCACACCTTCGACGAAGAGGACTTAGCTTACTACATCACGCTGGTCAGGCACCCGGTGGACGTACGGACCTGTAGTAACAAAAATTCCACTATCACAGTGTCCACTGTATCAAAACGTCCACTGTATCGAAATGTCCACGCAATGCTTAGTGTTAATTTGTAGATATTATTCCGTATAATGTAAATTGTTGTGTTAATTAGAAGTTGTGTTAATATAAAGAATTGTTGAATATAAGTAAACAAATATTGCTGTGTATGGTATTGATTGACACATTCTTTTTTGCAAGTATCGGTACATTTCTGATAAAACTTATTACTGCTACTACTACTACTTTTACCAGAGGGAGACTCTGTCCCAGGGTCGTCCTTGGGTACCTCCGTCTTACCTATTTCTGCCGCAAAGCAGCAGTGCTTGCATGCATTGCTGTATTCCGCTTTGAAGAGTGAGATATGGCAGTGAAATTACTGGGTACCGCGACATTACATCTGTAGGACAATTATGGATCTTTCATCGTATGACATGGTATAAATTTGAGAAAAAGAAGTCATGAAATGCTGCATTTCGTATTACCGATCTCCAATGATATCATCACTATGGCATAATTTCAATGATGTCATCATAAAATAATGAACAAATGATCAAAAATCTGACCGGAAATCGTATTTTTGATATCATCGTAATGATATCATTTGCAAAACCATGAGATCGGTAATAGGCCCTCTGATGTCACAGTGGGCAACTTACACTGTGGTTTTTGGGGGGTTGCATTTTTGCTGTGAATCTCACAAGAGCCACATGTATTATGGGTGATTGTTACCACTTATTATCAGGTGGATATTTTGCTTGTTTGCCAACTTAGTTGTATAAAAAAACTGATTAGTTTCTTGAGCCCAATCTTCTTATCAGCTAAAAGATGTCCTAAATGGATGGTACTAGTAGATACAAAATTTAGACAATTCAAAAGAACTTTCTATCAAGTCTTATTTGAATAAATAATATTTTGATTTTGAAGTCACATTACCAACCCAGTAATATCGTAGAATCCGTATAGCATGACCACTAAAACACGATATGGTAGAGTGATTTATAGCGGTTAACTGACAAAATATGATAAAAAATATTATATTTTGATAGTTCACTGCGTTAAACCGCTTTATATACCGTGTTATGTTGGTCATATGTTACGGGGGCTGGCGTGGTTAAAGGCAGCCTAATGAGTAACTATCTAACGTGGAAATTATACATAAAAGTAAACAATTTAAGTGCTAATAAAACAGCGTCATTTGCGATCGTAGACGCTGCCTCTAGGGCCTCTACCATTTGACCAATCGGCACGTCAAATATTCAGACGCGATATCAGACGCATCCCAACAACTATTCCAGGCATCCGTCGTTTGTATCAAACTCAAAATCAGAATTAGGGCTATCAATAATCGGAAACATATTTCGTCAGCACATCAAACAACAAATTCGCAGCTGAAATACGAAATCGACTTCTAATTACATTATTAAAAATACGAGATTTTTTAAAAAAAATGAATAGTTACTGTGGAATAAAGTGATCAAATAAATACAAGAAATTATATAACGAATACTTCTGCACTCTTCATTATCAAACTAGATCCGATTTTTTTTGATTTGTCAAATTCAGTAACTTATGTTCTTTGTCAAGTGTATCTAGATACACTGAAAAAAGAACATCTATATACACTAGATAAATTACATAAGTTTCATACAAAATAAAGATGACTTGATAATATTTGAATAGCACAGTAATGATCATTGAAGTTTTCTGTCTGCAGAAAGGTTCAAATCCCACCCGAGACGAATTTTTTTTGTTATTGATTTTATTATTTTTTTAATTTATTTAGCATTTTTGAAGAAAATGCAAACTTTCTGAAGCCGTCACCGCACTCAGCTAAGTATACTTAACAACCGAAAAAAAGTTTCATAACTTTGATAAGAAGGATTGATACTTTCTTATTTCTCAACAAATCTCTCAGTTATATTACCCTGAAACTTTGTGAAACCTGGTAAACGTCATGTTGAGTGAGTCAACAGTACGTAACGTGGCCTCGACCGCAATGATTCAGGCGGTGAATCAGACAAAAAGAAAGTACCCATGTTTTCATAAACTGCGATTACGTAGTGAAATCCACTTAGGGGTAAATCGTATAACAAATTACAACCCAGCACAGTTTAACCATAGGTTGTTTTTTATGGTTTTTTTTCAATTATGTTCGATGATGTTATTATGAGGCTTTCTGATTGGTCGGTTCAGGTTCGCTTAGGGATTGGCCTTCTACTGTCGGAGAAAGCAGTTTTATTCATTGTTACTGGTCACTTGACATTAAGCGCGTTTGTTCTGGCGGATTAACCTCAATTTTACATTTCACTGATGATGTAAGCAAATGAATGAAATCAAAACGTAACGATGATGAGACGAATGTGGGGCAATTTGGACCTGGAATCCAAATTTAATTATTATCTAACTAGCAACTAAGACAAAAGTACTTTAACTAGCTAGTCAGTTGGCTTAGTTGCAAAAGGAAAAATCTAGAGTGAAAATCTTAAAGCAACTCATGAGTCATGACGAGAATAGCGAATCAATATTACGCCTTTTGAAAATGCGAATAACGTATTTAGCACTTTTTATAATTTCCTGTTACTCAGAAAAAAAATAGTAATATTAAGTTAAACTATTATTTCTGTTGTGCAACCCTAGGGATCGTTATGCGGACCATGTACCGGGTTCGTTACTCGACGCAAACAATCAAGACATCCCGAGACACCTGATTGTTACAAATTTTAATCTGACTCGATTGCGCTCACTGTGCAATTTTCGCAAGTTTATTGCTTTAGAGATTTAGTACATCACTATAATGTCAGAGGCCCAATTCAGCTAATAAGCTACAGCCGAATCGAAACTGAACCGTTGCGATCGACCAATCAGAACGCCACATTATCACGTCATCGAGCAGTTGAAAGGCAATATAAGCGCTCCGATTGGTTGACAGCATCGGTTCAGTTTCGATTCGGCTGTAGTTTATTAGCTGAATTGGGCCTCTGTTGCTTGATGTCAATAATTTAACAAATTTTAGTTATGTGGCAATAAAACCTAAACATTATTAAGCTTCGGTGGCACAAATATAAATTACTAGTGCGCCCGGCGGACATTGTCCTGCCCGATTCTAGAACCATCTACCGGGTCCAATTGTCAAACACAGAAAATTTTGTAAGAATCGGTCAAGCCGTTTTTGAGTTTTAGCGAGACTAATGAACGGCGATTAATTTTCACTGTTTATGAAGACTAGTTGACCGTATGCAACTTTATTTGCATTATAACTAACTTTTCCCGTAGGAAAACTTTTCCTGGCAGATTTTTCCCGTAGGAAAATTACCCTATGTCCTTCCTTCCCCTGGTCTCGAACTATCCCTATACCAACTTCCATCAAAATCGGTTTATTAGTTTCGAAGCCTATTCAATAGAAACAAACAAACAATCAAATCTTTCCTCTTTATAATATTACTAGCTGTGCCGGCGAACTACGTTTCGCTATACTAAAAAGTAGTTTACGACCTATTCTCAGACCTAGTGAACATACACAAAAAAATTCATAAAGATCGGTCAAGCCGTTTCGGGGGAGTTCGGTAACAAACACTGTGACACGAGAATTTTATATATTAGAGATTAGTATTAGTTAGTATATTAGTGTTAGTATTAGTATAGATGAAAAGAATTTAATAATGATATTTAAGAATAATACCCACATAGATAGAAAGATTTATAGATGAAACGTTTATTAGATACAAAATAATATATTAACAAAACCAAGATACAATCGATATCAAGAACAGTGCAACAAGAAACAAGGATAAAAATAATTAGTCATGAGTGCAAAGTTGGTTTTTAACCGCGTGCTCAACTTTGATGACCGAGCAAGCGAAGGATTCTAAAATTGAATCACGAGCGCAGCAAGTGATTCAAAAATTAGAATCCTGAGCGTCAGCGAGGGAATCAAAAGAGCACAAGGTGAAAAATCTTTGCACTCCAGTGCAACACGTAACTTTTCATCCCCCCTCAGTGAGGAAATGACTAAATGCAAAATAAAACATTTACAATCACAAGATACTTTTATTTCAGTTTAGGTACATATTTACTACAACATTATGATTAGTGAGTATTACAGAAAAATATTTATATTATGTATAACAAATAATACGTTTTTTTTTTACTTGTTTTCAAGATTCTTATTTATAACAATTAATACGACGTCAAATCAAAATGACGCGCGCAAAGCAAATTAAAGACAAAAGTACACCAAGGAGGTTCAGAGTCTGAGTTTTTAACAAATTAAAAAAAAGTTGTATGATAAATTCGGCACCATGGAAATGGATAGGTTTATTTATGTTTTGAAATCACATACCTAGTTGCACGCGATGTTCTTAATTCAAATTTACTTTAACCACAAGCGGATAAAAACGGCTTTGGCGGTCAGATATCGAATAGCAAAAATACTCTTTCCGAGATGGGGGGATGAAAATTATATTAATGCCTATTTACCCTGAAGAGAACAACAGAGATATTTAGCCATTACCCTGATTGGAGGCACAGATGAGAAGGAACTGCAATTTAATAGCATATCCTAAACATTCCCTTGAAACATGTTTGTACAAGACATCTATTCTGTGGTACCAGTACAATTAGCTTAATAAACGTACAAATTGCGTTACATCGTAGATCCAATCCTCAGTGGATTATACTACCATTTATCCCGGTAATGATCCAATATTAAAATTTGCCAGACCAATGTACTTATTACACCATATGTAGAAATTTTACACCTAAATACATTGCATAGTACGTATATTGAAACTCATGTGCGAAATAGCCTTATTATTGTATACCCATCACATATTTCACTTTGTAACTTGCCTTTGAAACTGGACACCTCCAAGTTTTAGCTACAATGCGAACAAAAAAGCAAATAAAATGTTGTATCATCTCTGAACTTCGAAGACTCGCTTTAATTAAACTTAACAGCTAAATAAAAATAATAAAATTTGTGTAACAACAACTGCTGATTCTCCACAAAGATCACAGACAAAGAATCCATTTTGTTTGGAGTCTTAGAAAACTGAATACATTTTTCTTTTTTACACCTAATACTTCACTTTTCTTTTCACAGTGCTCGTGAAAACAAGATCTTCAAAGACAGAAGTTGTTTGTGTTCTGTTCAAAGGAGTAGATACAAGTTGCGGGGAAAACTGAAAAGTACAGGATTGTCATGTATTATTGAAAATATTTTTATCTTATTGTTTTTATTTGTCTCGTTCGATTAATAAATATAAGATTTATCATAAAGAATGTACCTTAATAGTTATTACGAGTGCATAATACTATTGATAGAAAATAAAAGTAGAATTATCATCAGTATATTTGATAAATATTAATTAATTTTATATACTTAAGTTTGAGCAACCCTAGAAAGGTTTACACTAAGTGATTTTTTCGCACCCCCACATTATATAAATACGTGCATTGCCACTACAATATTGAGGATGGGTAGAATGTACCAGGCCATCACGACGCTGTATTAACGTTATAAATTAGGACGTTAACGTCTGCTCACACTCGAATAACCGTAAAACGCTTCTAGTGGTCATTGGCGACACTTGCCACCTCTACGCAAGTTATGGACGCCGGGTACTTGTCCCTTACACTAAAAGCGACGTTTGCTCATATTACGATTATTTTTACTCTTTTTTTGTTATAAGTGTTCAATTCTTTTCAACGTTGCTGTAAAAGTATTTCAGATTATAGTCATACTTACTTTTAAAAGGAAAAGGTAATCGTAATAGTGACCCTACAATTAATATTAAAATGACAATAGAATAGATAGGTACTCATTTAAGGTTTTTTCATTAAGTCTTAATAATGGAACTTTTCCATTTCATGTTAAGTGGTAGGTATGCAATGAAAGTTTTTTTATGTATGAATAAATGTATAAATATTGCAGCTTCATTGGCCTTTTCACTTATCAAAAATCATTTATCATGAAATTCTACAAAAACAGAACATTAATTGTTTCATTTCATCCTTTACTAATATGTATATGCATTGTTATCCGTAAACTCTGTATATAAACTATAAGTCATTATATTTCATTTACAAAACAAAATAATATACTATTGATTTATTTAATAATACACTATTTAAAAAATTAACGAGACTTTACAGTATAATATATGAGGATGTACCAATACACAGAAAATCCTCCTAAATTGTGTTTACTTCTTGCTATACTATAGGTGTAAGAAATATAAAAATAGTTACATCGTCACTAACGCAATGTCACATAGAAATTGGCTATCAAATTCATTACACAATCTAGTATATTCATTTCAATCTAGGACCTTCATACGAAGTTAAGTCTGGACTAAATTCATAACACAAATCCCAATTGGTCTCATCCAATAACTATTTACTTGTATTGCTATTTGCCGCCATATACGTTGTCCACGTTGAAAACAAACTCATATTAAAGCGGAATTTAAGCGTGCTACTAATGGTATTGAGTCTATAGGGCGCTATTTTTAAATATCATCGAAACTTTAGCGTGTGGTATATCGTACAAAAATTATGGGAAACATTGGTAACATATAGATATTTGTTAATTCTTCCTGCCATGTACCAATGTGTTTTTCGTTTTTCAATTTTCATGTGTACATTTGCCGACGTTCGTGCGGTAAAGGACAACATCGTGATGCAACCTGCATAGTGCAAACATCTGCGAAGAAATCTACAGGTGTAAGTGAAGTTGACCAATCCGCACTGGGCCAGCGTGGTTGACTAAGGCCTACACACCCTAGCTCGGCTCGAGCCCCTCGGTGGGGACGTGTATGAGCTGTGATGATGAATTCTTCATGCAAGAACCTTGTTTGGTGAAAACAATCTCTCGTCACTTTTATAAATATGAATCCTTTGAATTTGAATCCCAACGCACCTTGAATCAGTTTAAGCGCAATGCTTCTATAAACATCTGAAGCTTACGATCTTCTTATAACCTACATCCCTCATGTTGTTTCAAGTAATTTACTAAAACAACTATTAAGCTGTAGAAGTCTGAGACTTTAAGGCACCAACGCAAGATTCCTTCAAAACAAAAGTGGAGACCTGTTTTAGTGAGTTGTAGCATAGAAATTAAGTAATGTAAATTTTCATTTCTTAATACCCACTATGAAAAGGATATCTATATCAGAGGATACTATAGCAATAGGAGAAATACGCAAAATTTGTTTGATGATGGGCGAAAAGCAAAAGACGCCCTTTTGTATGAAAGGTCCTGTTACACAACACACAAAAATAAAAGTTGCACAAAATAAAAGTGTCTTTTAACACAGAGCAGAATTAGGGAAGCATTTAAGGGAATTCCCCCTTAAAATGCTAGAATGGATGACGGAACTTAATATAGAACTACCTGCGTATTTTTGGACATTGAAGTATGAAAATCAATATGTAAAAATTGGCGATATTAAAAAAAACAAAATCAATAAATTGACACTGTTTTAAAATAGTCTGTTTCCTCATTCTTTTGAGGGGTGTGTTTCTATAGAAATATTGTCATTTTTGAAGATATTGAATATGGAAAAGCTTTTGTTTTACTCAAAAATCTAGAATGGGGTAGGTAATCCACGCGGAAGAAGTCGCTGCCTGTAAAACATAAAATCGGCAAAGAAATACCAAACAGCGTCGATATCACGACCACATGACATAGAACGAAAATCCATTGAATGGATTTAAATCAGGTTTTGTCGCGCGAGATACATCGTGCATACAGAAATAGTCCCCCAAGCCAGACATCTCGAGAAAACATCAGCCACTGGCTTCGGCGATGTGATGCATACTTATAGCTCGATTTTCCACAGAGCAGTTTCAATTGTACCATCCCATTAGAGGCGTTCGATAGCCTTCGTTGGTTTGTCCAAATATAAAAGGAAATTCTCTGCCACTGCGTGCAATATCTGTCTTTGATTCGATTTCGTGTAGACAGGTAATTTTAAACATCACAATACTACTGCGTTTAAATTTTTTCTACTTGCCTTGTTATTACCTACTCTTAAATCATATAGGGTTAATTGTAAAACACCTGCAATGCCGCAGGATTAGATAGCTAACATCATATGCAACAACGTTTGTTTTACGAGTTTTAAGATAACTCAATAAATTGAACAAAAATCTGCGGCCATAAAAAAGTTGGTAGGTCAAGTTCAAAGGTGCTAGCAACGCACCGCCCCCATACAATGTAATTCGTTTGTTTACGTAATTCTGGTGTAACCCTGTATAATATACATATACATTTCATCTTAATACATTTTTTTTTAAACAAATCGTTTCCTGTGGCAAGCCTAGATGGTTTTGTCAGAAAAATTAAACAAAGACGTACTGAAAATATTTCCGTGTAATTTTAGTTGAAGAATCTTTAAGTTTAATTATCTAATCGTTCAAATAAAATATTAATAGTATAAAGTTAAAAACGTTTTTACTATGTATAACGATGTTTTCAGCCTTTACCTTAATCAGCAATGTCACGTCGTATTTATTTCAATACTCGGTCATTAAGCCGTCAAACTCAAAGCCCTTCAACCCTACGCCGTTCAAGCGCTATTGTTTACAAAGCAATAAAAACACTTCGAATTTTACACTCGTTAGCGCGAATAAATACTCAATTACCAGCTTACTGTTAATTAGAGCCCTTTATAAATGGCTAAGTACGACTTGAGCCCCCTCAATTTGTAAGAAACCCTTTTTCTCAGATGTCACCGTCTTGTCAATCGCACTGTGACGGGGGTTGTTAATTGATATAAATATTTGCTAGACGAATTTTCTTTTAGAAGCTTGTCAGTTGCGCGTTCCTTGAGCTACTTAGCTTCTGTGCTGTTTTTGAAATTGTAGAGAATTATTAGCGATTATATTACAAAGAAACGAATTGTAACACGATAATGCAGAGAGGGTTGTCATTTCCCTGCTTCTGCTCTGCGTTTGGGCTATGCAAAAATCTATGACAATACGCGTATAAGAGCTTATTACCGTTTGAGTAGACTTTATTGTTTCTGCAACCTTAGGTAAGTTTCCACGATTCTATAATATTAGAAAGAAATATTGAGGAAAATATTTTAGAGACAGCTGGACTATGGTTCCAACAACATTAAAACTAAAACAAGAAAATGTTATCGAGGACGCAATTCCAATCCCTGCTAGAGAGGTGATATTGCTCCAATCCAAATTTTCAGAGAAAATGCAATGTAACAAATATAAAAAGACTGTCGTTGATAGACGTTGTTATAGTTAGAAACACACTGAGCATCCTGTTAAGATCACATGGTTAAAATGACTTGACCAGCATGGGTCGGTCTCAAGATGTCCAGATAGCATTAAGACTACACTACACTTATGACTATATCATAAAAATGACTAGGTATCATTTCGTCTAGGTCTTTAATAGACTACATCCGTTTTATGACTAGGTCGCAAAATGACTACATCTAGTTTCTCTTTTGTTTCATGAATGTACAGTCGGTTGAAACTACGTTGCATGAACACTCTTGTGTCCTTGGTCAGTGTATTGAATGTTAAACACTTGTTATTTATTAACAAAAAGACTTTTTTTAAGACTCATACACTAAGTACAATCCACCATTGCTACTAATTTATATATTCCGTTAATCGTAACATTCTAGAAGGTTTGCTCATTTTTTATTCTACTTTTTATATACAGAGATACTTCGTTGGCAAAGGGACACATACTTCCACAGCTTATAAATATTATTCTTTATTGCAAAGTCAGATTTACGTAATCTTATTAATACGGGCAAATACAAAAGGTATAACGAAACACGTAGTCGACCGCTGAATTTGATTTATTTTGATTTTCATAACGCTATAACATACCATCATTACAAAATCTGTGTGGATCATATTTTTTATTTATTATCTGCATAAAATAAGAAATATTTTGGTGATATTACAATAGCATCTCCAAACCTGTGTGAGGTTCGTCTAGATGTCACGTTCTGCACAAAAACAACATGAAATACCTACTTATGTTTAATGTTAATAATAAAATGTACTTATTAGACAGATTGGTACATTTCGTGCACTCGGAGCATGATGGGCGTTAAAGATAAGGACTACCGTAAGTAGGTAGTACCAAGAATTGGAAATGTGTAATTTTTCTGTCACGTGCGGACAATATCTCCATTTCCCAAATATTACGTTCCGCTTATTGGATTCGTGTTGCCATAACATTGACAAATTCGCCATAAACTTGTGTTACGCCGCGGAAAAAGAGGGCGAATCGCAATAAAAGATAGAAAGTAATATTTTTTCTTTGTAGATTTTTACGCTTGACCGCTCATGGAATATTTAAAACTAGCCGCGGTCCTTCGAACGAATCAAATGGTTTTCCACGTGAATACATTTCGGATGCTATTCACCCATCAATTTCGAGATGTCTTTTTGCATTACTTCTAAGGTATTCAATACAATATGCAGACAGGTTAAAGAATATTCAAGTATGTGAAAATTCTGGAATTCATGCTTTCGGTTTTAATGTAGATAAGAATCTACAATCTTCTTATATTATCATAATTACAGCTAATCATAAAGTAGCAGAATTAACTCTGAAATAAACAAACATACAAAAAAAATGATGTAATGTACTAAATTAAGTGCATCATCTTCATTTCAGCCAAGAGACGCCCACCGTTGGACATAAGCCTCCCCCAAGGATCTCCATACCGATCGGTCCTGCGCCTCCCGCATCCAGGGGCTTCCCGCGACTTTCACCAGATCGTCGGTCCACCTAGTGGGAGGCCTACCAACACTGCGTCTCCCGGTACGCGGCCTCCACTCGAGGACCTTTCCGCCCCATCGGCCGTCAGTCCTATGAAGTGCATAATATTAAAATAATAGAAAAATTATTGTAGCTTGTAGTCAATTTATTATACAGCAATTAAATACTTATTAATACTTTACTTTTTGATATACAATATTATAACGCAACATCTTAATTCATCATCATCATCATCAGCCCACACACGTTCACTTAATTCGCCACACCATAATTGTATAAATAATAAAATGAGCGAAAAATGTACCCACTTCAACAGAATTAGTAAGTTCTTACCTTAATAGCTAAGATCGACCGTAAATTCCCTTACACACCTTTCTAAGCATTTCAGTACAGAGGCCTTACCATGATCGCTTAGAGCATGATTAAAACAATATTGAAACAGAGGCACCGCTCTTGCTGCGTATAGCGCCATCTCGCTCTCAGTGCGGTTTTAATATTGTTTTAAGCGCTCATGGTACTGGGGCAGGTATCTGATCGATCTGACCATACTGGCCTCCGTCTTAAAGGGGACGCTTAGGTCCCTCATCTTTCCAGCATACTTGGAGAAACGCAATGGCCTACGACGTCATCCTAGGTGTTGTTAATAATAAATAATCAGTACAGAATATTATTAATAATAATTTATCATTAACCCCCGAAGAAGGAATGCATGCAAAGAATATAAGTGATATTACGTATGCTGAATATTAATATTAATTATAACAACAATTACACGCCTTTCAATCATTTATCATATCATCACGTCATTTAATATTTTTATGAATTATTTTAGCAGAATCGCGGTCTTTTTACCGAACAATTGGCCGGAGATACCGGCGAGCTTCGCCTGGTTTCTTCAGAGCACCTAGCTATCTTAACCAAAATTGTCAGAAAAAACTTATCTGAGATAGATGTAGCCAGCAAAGTGACTTAAGGAATTTAAATCGGAGCTTCAAATTACAAAGCAGGCGGTCTCAATCACTATACCACTGGGCCCGTTAACCAATCTAACCAATCACTCCATTTTTCTAATTTCTATTATACACATAGCTTAGTATTTAAAAGTTACATTAAAACTGTCTATCAACACGATATTATTAAGGCAGTTATCACATCATTTGCAACCTTGTCACTTAATGCTCTATTAGTCATTTATCATTCATCATGTCATCACGTCATTTTATCTTCCTATGAATTTTTTTGCAGTATCTCGCGGTCTTCTTAGCTAAGCTCGCACGCCTCGCAGTGCATAATGAAGAGCCGAAGAAAAGATAAAACCCAAACGATCTCTAATTAGTCACAGTGCCGGCTTGGCTCCTCAAAAAGCTCTGTGACATCGCCGAGGAAGGGTTGCGCCGATTAAGGATTCAAGAGAGGGAGGCGACCGCAGAGCTGCATTGAGAAACCTCAATATAAATAAAAATCAACTTCAAAGTCGGTATATTTTTAGCTCATTACTGAATTAAATATCAGCTCACTGAAGTAACTTGAAAGAATACGAATAAGGGTCAATACGTACCTATTGCATTAAAAAGCTAAAATCTAACTTCTAAAATTCATAAGGTCATTCACTAACATTTAACTCCTAAAATCCTTCATTTCCATAACGTGTTTTTGGGAACCTCTTAACTTAACTATCTATTACGTTAGTAATTACAATTAGTATTGTTTATTTTTTGCGTTTTTATCTAAAATACATTACACAGTCTCGTACGCTTTTAAATTCCCCGTATACGAAGCTATAATGCTATATTATGCTCATAAGCACACTCTTCGTACGTGTGTTTTCAAGCATTCAGAGAAATATGTATCAAGTATTTATTTTATATTATTGGGCCAAGTTTGAAACAATTCGTGCAAGATGTACAATTGTACATGGAGTATGTACATATTGCACGAATTGTATACTTAAAAAAAAATGTAAGCCTAATCCGACCCTGTGCTCACCGACTCGGCCTCTCTTTGCAGCGACTTGTAATTAACATAGCGCCACTTCTCCCATTCTCGGCCTGTTTACTCGCACTCAGCTCTGAATTACGTCGAGAACCATCACTAAGGCTTGGCTAAACGACCGATTGCTGATTTGGGCGGATCTTGCCGTTTTGTACCTTTGAGATTGCTGCTAACTTGTATTAGCCTTACTTTGTTATTTTTATTAACAACGTGGATTTTCTTCGCATTCCTCTCCATTTAGGTAAATGATTCAAAGGTGGATGGATACTTACAAGGTTCATTCGGCTTTAAATACAAATTGGGTAAGTATTCTTACTCAGGTTATCGGAACGACGTTGTCACCTGAAATGTCAATAAAATGTAGTAAACGGACCAAACGAGCTCCAACCATCATCATCATCATCCCAGCTCATATACGTCCCCACCGAGGGGTTCGAGCCTACCCTATGTTAGGGTGATTAGGCCTTAGTCAACCACGCTGGCCCAGTGCGGATTGGTCGACTTCACATACATCATTGAATTGCTCCAACCATACCACGGCCCAAATTAAACAGAAAAATGGCTGCCTCTGTCCCTGTTACTAAGATGCATCTCTACAAGCGGTTTCTTTAAGCATAAATTCAGATAGAGCTCGTTTCCATCTTCGGTCCTATCGTCAATTTTTATCAGGTAAACGCCAAGAGTTTGGTGGTTGTGATTCCAAGCTTCCATTTGGTTGTTATCAAAAATGCGATTTGATTCCCAGCAAGCCAATTTACGGACATAGAGAGTAGTCCTGCGGAAATGAACCGCGATTATGATACTCAAAGCATTGATTATGGTCATACAGAGTAGCCCTACAGATATGAACTGCTATTATGATACTCATAACTTTGATTACGCACATAAAGAGTAGTCTTGCAGAAAGGAACGGTTATCTTGACACTTACAACAACGATAATTACGGACAAAGAGATTGAGTAGTCCTGCAGTAATGAAGCGTGGTTATAATACTCAAAACATTGATTACAGACATAGAGAGGAGCCCTACAGGAAATAACGTCGAGTATGATACTTAAAACTTTGTCTATAGACATAGTACAGTACCGTACAGAATTAAACGGCGATTATAATACTGACGATTATGAATTTCAAAAAAAGACACAGAGAGTAGCCCTACAAAGAGAAACCGCGATTTGGATGCACAAAATTTTGATTACGCACATACACCCTGCGTTCCAGATAAGCATTTTTAGCCATAAATATTAACATTTTTAGCATCTCTGCGTTTCGTTAGCCGGTGATGCTAGTTTTTCTTGCTGGTTGTCATGCGTTTAACACGAAATGCTAGCATCAAATACCCATGCTAATAGAGGTCTCGCGCCCACTCATAACCAAAAATCTCATAACCAATACGTAAAAGTCCCACTCATAACTGCTGATGTGAGAAGACGAAACTCATAACCAACACAACTACACAATTATGTACAGTCGCTTTAATAATTATTTACAAAAAAGGGTTATTACTTATTTAGGATAAGGTTTTGGTATTTTAAAGGTTAATTTAAAATACCAAAACCTTATCCTAAATGTAAGAAATACTTTTCTGAAAACCGCATCAAAATCGATCCAGCCAAACGCGAGATAATTGCGGACAAACATACATACAAACATACAGGTCAAACTGGTTCTCAGTTTGACCTGTATGTTTGTCCTCCTATTTGAACCGACTTTGAAAAAGGAAGAGGTTTTATGTTCGACTGCATCTATTTTTTTTAAGTCCGTTAAAAAGGATCTGCATATTTCATAAATGAAATTTCTTCCAGCAGACCTGCGAAAGGAGAAATTGTAATATATTAGAATTTGCGTGTATTGTAGCTTAGAAGGCGATCAACTAGTAAAAAAATATATAAACATAAAACCATACTATATAACATACTAAATAAAAATATGTAGAAATACCTATACCTATTATATATGTACTAATACCTAATAATATGAATATTGTTAAATTTTTATATATCATAATTAGCACTTGGATAGATATTATTCTCTTATGCGGCGCTTGAAAGATTAGATGAGATGTAGCTATCAGGGCAAACTAATTCTCAATCACTTCTCAACATTGTTATTTTTGTTGAAGATGTCACGGAGAGAATATATTTACGCCTTCCTCGCACTAAGATTTGTTTAGTGCTTACAGGTGGTACTACCGTTGGTACTACTGTTAGTATAACACTACAGGTATTTTTTGTTGCCCGATCCCGGATTTGATGACAATGAGACTAATCGAGAACTATACCCCCTCAAACAAAAAAAATATTTTCCAAATCGATTAATAAATGACAGAGTTATGAGGTAGCAAACGTAAAAAAAGAACATACAATGGAAATGATAAAGTCTCCCAATTTGTTAAGGCGGTTAAAAGATGAAATGACTCGCAATTGAAAGTTGCGTTAAAGTTGCTTTTAAATAGTTTTATTAAAGCGTTCCTTAATTTCTTCAAAATAATATAAATATTAAAACCGATAGTTACCCACATGGTGTTCTTTGGTGTCGAAGATAATAAGTAGTACTACAGGCAAAATTAATCACCCGTAGTACTACCGGCGCGTGAGTAGTACCACGGCAAAGAATTTATAATAGTACTCCATACAGAACGGCTACTCACCTCCCCGCACTCATTTCAAATACCTCATCCCACCCCGCACTTCGTTGTAGACATCACTGACACATGAACAAGGGCGCGCGCGATCGCTGGGGCGAGTAGACGCGAGCGCCGGCCGATAACAGAGACAGCGCTATGCGGGTAAAAGAGAAGGCAGTCGCTGCAATTCTCGCGTCATTTCGATTGATAACCTCGCACTCAGCCCTATCAGATTCCACGCACACATTTGCGCGTGTACAACGTCATTAGTAATAGGTAATTGATTTGCGAACGTTGTATGGAGTGTCCGGGGTGTGACCACAGGTAAGCACTGGATTTTTTGTGTATTGCGTCTTGAAATGACAGTTAAGACTGTGTTGCTGTTTGTACTGTAACTAAATATTTATTTTTGAAATAATACTCGTAAAACAAAAAGTAGCTATTACTTTAAAATTAATTTGCAAGTATACATAACGTAAGCAAGCACTATTGGTCTCAACTGTACTTCAAAATAGTTCACAGTTTAGGTATTTGCTTTTTTTATGTACGGTTATGAGTTACTCCTCTAAATTAAATATTTTATAAGTTTAAAATATATTTCATAACCATGGTTATGAGTGGGTCCTCAAGTCAGTTATGAGTCGCCACATTTTATTCCAGTTATGAGTTTCTGGTTATGAGTGGGCGCGAGACCCTAATAGATGGGTCCTCTGATACCACTTTTTGACAGCTTTCAAATTTGACATTTGGAATCTTTTTTTCATGAATCAAAAAGGATTTTCAGCGAATTTAAAAAAAAATATTGTAAGATATTTATGGTATTAGACAATTCTGATTTATATTATTAAAAATTTTAAGTGGCTGGACTAATTAAGTGAGGTGTCAAAATTCAGCACGAAAAATCAGTACCTTGCGTTTCATTTATAACAATTAGCGCGGCTAAAAATGTCAACATTTCTTATAAGAAACGCAAAACGAGGCTAACATCAGATGTTAGCCTCAGAAAGTAGCAGTGCTTTATCTGGAACGCAGGGCTTGAGTAGCCCGCAGGAATGATCTGCGATTTTGATATCAAATCACTGATTACGGACTTAGAGAGTAGCATTTCAGCTTTGAATCTACGATATGCGTACCCCATCCAATATAAAGTCAGTTTCATTATGCTAAAATCGTTTAAGTGAGGCGGCGCCTAAGTTCCATCCATTGACAATGCCACCGCTAATTTATCCGAGAATGATTTTATTCAAATTACAGCTTCATTTTATGAACACGAGTCACATTAAGAGTTAAGTTTAGGGCTAGTCGTATTGTCGAGATTACTCCAGCAGTTTGGCGTGCCGCCATGTCACTTTGGCCTGGGTTAACTATTTCAGTTGAATTGGCACCCATTTGTATAGCCCGTAAAGGTTTCGACGATGCCATGTCATTTGGAACACGTGACGGAGTTTCGCTATGGCACCGTATCATGGAATCTAACTGGTGATTTGCTATTATTGCTTTACGTAAGGTATGTATGGTGCTATTTTTGCAGCTGGAATTAAATAAAGAATAATAAAGTTTTGCCATATAGTAATGGTGTTTCGGGTTTTATCTATAATGGATTGTAATTAGGTATTACATCTAAAGCTGCTTGTCGTACATGTTCGTTGATTGTAACTGATGATTGGCCGGAGATACCAATATACTTCACCTGGATTTCTCAAAGCATGTTGTTCGATTAGACGTACGAACTAGATGGACTGTTTTAGTCCTAGTAGTTACAATATTTGGGAGATTATATTTAATGTAACTAATGGGAGTTTTTTATTCCAAGTATTTACATTGTTTACCTATACCTACAATACAAAAATACACTTCACTTTTAGCGTGTGGCATTTGTCTAGGGGGGCAGGTGACTTAAGACGGAGCTTCAAATTTCAAACTCGGTCTTAACCACTATACCACTGGGGCCGTTTAATTATCACTCAATTTATATACTTCCCATCAAAGATCTTTATATACTTAGCTTAGTATTTAAAAGTTATATTAAAACTGCCTATCTATAGAACATAAGGCAGTTTGTCACATCATTCGTAGCTACGTCACGTAATCCTCTATTAGTCATTGATATTGTCCATTCATAAAGTATGTACCTATTGTGGTTTTTATTGTTATCATAACTGAGTCTTGACATACTTACCTTAATCCTTAACGGCTCATTCAGCTACGAATGGAAGAATGTAACAAAGGCTTGATATTTGACAAGACGTAAAAAATTATGTCAAAGAGACCTTACATCACATAGCTTTAACGTTTTATTATTGAATTGTCTTTGTTAAAATAAATAACGTTTTGTTTAATTCATAATAGGAAAGCTTGTAGACTTCCATCAACCTTTTAATAATAATGATAAAGCTAAGAGTAGATAAAAAACAGTTACTCCACTAAATAGCGCAGTGAATATGCAGAAGTATGTATTCCGTGACTATTTTTTTCTATTCATTGTGCACCCCTGGACATAAAGGTTTTAATGAAAAAAGGGCATATAATCATACATAAAGAGCATTAATACCTATTTGCTTCAGACACGCAATTCAAATAGGAGTTATATGCTACTTAGCCCACCAAAAGTATAAAAATATATGAATAAATACAATAAAACAATTTTGGTATTAAGAGACCAGATACTAGATCTTGATCAGATATTCAGCAGCTCACAGTCATTGTCTCCAAAAGTATCAAAAGACCCAGAACTCAACTTTAAGAATGTTTTATTTATTACGAGTACCTTGCCATTGTGTAATTACTATATCTTTCTCATTAAATTTTAATAGTTCATTACGACATAAGTGCGGTATGTTGAACAGAGCCGAGTGTGTATAACCAATATACGTATGTGTATATCGTATGACGGTTTTCAACACACTTGTGAGGAAAAATACCAAATAAACTGAATTTTGATTAAATAACACAAATCATTGTTAATTTGTAGACAAACTATATAATGGTATGAAAATAATCATTTGAAAAATCATGTAGTTTGTTGATTTCCTTTTATATTACCTCTAGCTTTTAAAAAATATTGTAAATAAATTATAAATTACTGGCGCGGCCGGCAAGTGCAGCATTGCCGACCTCTGTGATGCGTGCCTCACGTGTTTTATGAGCTGCTTTATGTATCTACAGCCGGTGTAATTAGATCCATGTGTTGAAAATGGCTACTAAGCATCCTTGAATTCACGTCCGAAAATAGTGACTCTATTTTTTGTTGACGCCTTACCTGAATATGTTATATTTACAATGCCAATAATATCTTTATTTATTTAAATACATCCAGCTACCTTTTAGTCCTCAATTCAAAGTAACATTCCCCCTTAAAGTATCAAATAGACATCCTTTAGATCCCTTAAATAAAAAGAGATGACTCCCAGTCCATTCCGCAAGTGCTTGACAAAATTCATCGAACGCGATAACAGTATCATCGCATTCAATATCGAGCAAATCCGCGCGCTTAAGTGTTTTTATTCGAGGTCTTATTGCTAGAAATGGGGAAGATCGCGAAGCTTGGAAACCAGAGTTTTATTTTACAATCGATAGAATTTTAATTTTCATGTTTAATTTTAGATAAGAGCTTTTGGTGTTTATAGTGAGTGATGTTAATGTTTGCTTTTGTTCATTCTAACCTTGTGTTTCAAGGTTAGAATGAACAAAAGCAAGCAAGTAGATATACAAAAATAATTTGAAAATTATTGTAATCGATGGTAATAATAGTTAAGCCATTTCAAAGACGCGTAGTGAACTGGTGACCGCAGCTCTGTCATCTTCCTCGCTCAACGTATTGGTATTGCAACACAGCTTGAGCATCTAAAAGATCAAGCCAATATTAATATATAACTTAATTTCATATAATAAGGTTATAAAGTCTTAGTTGTTGAGACTAATAATGGGAATAGCTAGAATGCACACTATTAAAAATACTAAGAAAGATTCCTGGACTTTACTTGCTTTATTAAGTTAACATTGATATAATTAAACTGTTTAGTCCGAGTGTTGTAAAATCACTTACTTTATAAGACACATACATATACTCGTAATTGCACTACACGTGCACAATAAACTCAATTTAAAATCGGGCAGTGTAGGTACATATTTTAAACTGAGTTTATGAGAGCAGTACACGGACACACACAAAAAATTAAAGCTGTGTCGAGCGATATGAGAATAACATCCAAATACAGCGTACTAAGACTCACGCTTCAAGAACTCCGATCACTTGGAGCGTGAGAATCGACGCTGAATGCAACGATCCAGAGTTCTTACCAGTTTCATACATTCATAGCGGGACGTACACGTATTTATTTAGAAAGTTAGCTTACTTTTTGATATAGCAAATTAGCAAATTAATGATGGATGTGAAGGATTAAAGTGCAGGTGAGATACTTCGGGACACAGAACACTGAAAGAGTTCTGTCCTTTAGTTTCCGACATTGCTCTACAAACATCGTACTTTACAAGTATTAGGGCCGATATTGCAATCGTCAGATATTATTTATTCAGCGAATAATGTTGACGTTTTGAGAGATTTTCTATAGATTATCTGAGAACTTGTCAAAGTTCTTCTCTGAATAAAGTTATCTAATCATTAAAAATATAGATTTTTCTACAGAGATAGGCTAATTATTTAGTTTTGTGGGTCAACACATTTACTTTTCGACGTCAGAAGAATTCAAACACGGGATTCGAACGAAACGATATGTGAATGAGGGACTTCACATTTACTCATTACGTCAATGCGTTTACTACAATAATTATTATTAATTTCAATAAATATAAAAAATAGTTTTAATAATCAGGCTGATTTCGACTTTCTTATAAAAAGAGCCATACTCAGCTAAAATTGGTATAGGCACTGTGGTAGATGCATCAACAAGTATTGGAGCTGATGAGATAAAACGAACATAAATAAACATCGTTATAAAACTGTAGATACGACACGAAAACTTATAACACGCATCTGAATTCACAAGCCACCATACTATAATAGGCTAGATGACAAAAAAAATTTTTTTGCTTTAAAAGAAGCTCATTCATATAATAAACAGAAATAAAAAATCGGTTTTCGAATAACTATAAAAACAACCAAGATATAAGTTATTAAAGATTTTTCTCCATCTCTTTCTAGCAAAACGGCAATTTACAAGGAGTTTATATGGCCGTACTCAATAATGACGTCACGGTTCATGTCGGATCTCTCTGTCTAATCGCCTTCAAATTAACAACTTAAAATGCTTGTACCTAATGTATTTCTAGGCCGATTTTAATTCTGATTTCGCAGGACTGCATCTTTTTCCATGGTATTTTAATATTTAGTGACGAGACGTAAAAATTAGAATTCAGTCATCATCCCAATTGATCTGAAGCAAACACAAACGAATACGTACCCGAAGGTAACTTTCGTACACCCGTTACCGAAACTAGCAGCAGAAATTAAATGCGATCGAAAGCCGTAGCTAAAACCAATTAGTGTATGCTCGGTGTTGGCCGCAGACATGGAGGAAGCCAGCGCAATTACTCACCCTTTTCAGGAACGTCTCTGAGATCGGTCTAAGCAAAGGGTAAGACTTGTGCAGTAAGACAATTTGTAATGGTGGTCGGACGTCGACGGATTTGGATGAAGGTGTAGGGAATGAGGTATATTATAGCGTCACGGTGCACAACTGATGAGGTGGTCAAATGGACATGTTTCCTCCTTGTTTTCTACTTGCTTCTGTGAAGGGACTGAGTGATTTGTTAGGCTTATCGAGTGAATGCCTTGCAAGATTTAAGAGTTAATAATTTTTAGGGTTCTCTACCTCTAAAGGAAAAAAACCCTGCCAAGTGCGAGTCGGACTCGCGCACCGTGGGTTCCGTACAAACTTATATTTCTTCCTCACTTTGTATATATTTCCGGTTTTCAGATTTTTGACATAATATGTGCCTATGTGTAAAACCTTGCTTCATGCCAAATTTCATGATTCTATGTCAACGGGAAGTACCCAAAATATCTCACCGAAGGCGTCGGTGGCGCAGTGGCCTCGGCACTGGACTGTGTTCCGAGTAGAATCGAGAGGCCCGCGATCGATCCTGCCATGTACCAATGTGTTTTTCGTTTCACGAATTTCATATGTACATTTATCAGAGTTCTTACCAGTTTCATACTTCTGACGCTCCTACGGTGAAGGAAAACATCGTGAGGAGACCTGCATACACCTGCGAAGTAATTTAAAGGTGTATGTGAAGTCAACCAATCCGCACTGGGCCAGCGTGATTTGACTAAGGCCTAATCGCCCTAACTACTTAGGGTAGGCTCGTGTCCCTCGATGGGGACGTATATGAACTGTGATGATGGGAAGTACCCTATTAATTTTTATTTCCCTGAGAGTGTCGAAATGTACGTTTTCTGTGGCATAGGTAAACGGCCGTATCTTTTTTACGTTAACTTAGAAGTTTGTTTTTTTACAGCTCCAAAGAACTGTAGACCTGAGTATATGGTTTTAATTCAAATCTATACCTTCACGCGTTCCCGAGGTAAAGGGTCTTGACAGACAGCCAGACAGACGGACAACAAAGTGATTCTATAAGGATTCCGCTTTTTCCTTATGAGGCACGTAACCCTAAAAACCTTCCAATCGGGAGTTCCGGAGCAAGAGACCGTCATGTACCATAGTGTTTTTCGTTTCGAATTTCATATGTACATTTGTCTGACGCTCCTACGGTGAAGGAAAACATCGTGAGGCAACCAACACCTGCGAAGAAATTCAATGGTGTATGTGAAGTCAACCAATCCGCACTGGGCCAGCGTGGTTGACTAAGGCCTAATCAATCACCCTAATATAGGGTAGGCTCGAGCCCCTCGGTGGGACGTATATGAGCTGTGGTGATGATGACGTCACACGTAGGCAAATTTTCTAATAGCTTCGGACGTAGCAAGCCCCCAATCCATAACTTTAATTCGCTTTATATGAATAGTTATTGTTATTTAAAAATTAAAAACTAAATAAAAGGTTTTGTAGTTGTTATTTACACAAATAAACAAGAATACTTGGTTTTAACATAAATATGTATTAGGGGTAGATATACAATCTATAATATATAAAAATCACAGTGTTTGTTATCAAACTCCTCCGAAGGGGCTTGACCGATTTTTATTAATCTTTTTTTGTATATTTGGTAGGTATGAGAATAGGTCGTAGGTCGTACGTCTATTTTCTGCACCTCTAGGTGATAAGGGTGGCCCTCTCCAGATTTTTGTTGTTAACTTTTATGGCGAAACGTAGTTCGCCGGCACAACTTTACTAGTCTCGTTATAAATGAAGCATCATCGTTAGACTAACAGCCGGTTGCACCAAGTTTTACGTTTTACGATTTCGTAAAAAGTTACAATTTAAAACCTAAAAATGGGTTGTTTCACTATTAAATATATGATTCGCGCCGTACATTCAACCTTTTTAAACGTAAAGGATAAAATAAAACTACAATTGAAACTAGATTATGGTGTTATTATTTCATTTATATTGTTACTTTTTCGAAATCGTAAAACGTAAATTTAGTGCAACCAGTGGTTAAACTTAGATCTAATATACTTAAGCATTAGATATCTTACGATAAAGTTTCAGTTTAGGTACAGGCAAAAATCATTTTGTAATAAAGAGCGCTTAATTTGAACTAAAACAATTTCCTTAATTCAACGAAAAGCTTAGTACACTCGCCAAATATTGTCTGCTTGCAATCGAAGATTACTGAGGTCATCATCCCATCTTAATCAAACAAAAGGCGAATCAATTAATTTCTGTTCGACTGTACCGCAAACATTAGCTGTCTGCTGATCCTCATACCAATTAACCGTTAATCCTTTCAATACAGTTATCTACCACTGCAGTACATTACAAAAAAATTTGTATTTTCTGTGAAGCTTTAATTGGGAAGTGGATATATTTTTAATGTCTGTCTGGCTGGTTACCAGTTGGTTATAATACCTATTGTATTTTTCTTTTTTTTTCTTTTTTAGGATCACGTGCGTCAAGAAGAAAAAAGGAAACTCTAGAAATAATATATCACGATCGCTTTGAATTTCCCAATCATTGCGGCGTCATTACAAGACTCTGTGTCGACTGTCTGATAAAAAATAGTGATGGATGCATTTTGACTGTCAAAATCGAAATCAATCGCGATAGATTTGTTACACAATCAAGGGGCGGGTCTACGGTTTGTTTTAACTGTGAAAAAATCAAACTAGTATGTCAATGCAATCAAAAACCTTGACCGTTTAAGTCTTTTATTTTGTGATTTCACAAGGGAATCAAAATCTAAAGGGAACTTCCCGTTAATGTAAAATCATGAAATTTGCAAAAGGAGCAATGTTTTACTACAGCACATGTTAAGGAAAAGATCTGAAAACCATATATTAGGTTGGGGAAAAAGTCTTTTCGCATTATAGTATGTATAAACTTGTAATAAAATCTCTTTGGCTATACTATTTGTATCTGGCTGGTTTTGGTATCATTGGAAGTTTAAATTTTAAAGAACATAATTCCAAATTCAAATTAGGAAAATGTGTGATTTTCATTTGTTTTTCGTACCGCCAAGATGAGTGAATCTAATGAAGAAATTCGATACATTTTAAAATTTTACTACAAAAAAGGTAATGCAACGCAAGCCGCGAAAAAAAATTGCGATGTTTATGGACCTAGTGCAGTGTCTGTGAGAGTAGCACAAATTTGGTTTAAGCGTTTTCAATCCGGAAATTTTGATGTCAAAGATGCACGTCGCTCTGGTCGCCCTATTACAGATAAAATGGATGCCATTTTTGAAAAAGTGGAGCAAGATCGGCATGTCAGTAGTTACGACGTAGCTGAAGAACTGGGAATTGACCACAAAACAGTTTTGGCGCATTTGAAAAAAACTGGGTACACAAAAAAGCTTGACATTTGGGTACCTCACGAGCTCACTGAAAGAAACCTAATGAACCGTGTACTCATTTGTGATTCTTTATTACGACGTAATGGAACCGAACCATTTTTGAAGAAGCTGATAACTGGTGATGAAAAATGGATCACGTACGACAAGAACGTGCGAAAAAGGTCGTGGTCAAAGGCCGGTCAGGCTTCACAGACTGTGGCGAAACCCGGGTTAACTCGCAACAAGGTGATGCTGTGTGTGTGGTGGGATTGGAAGGGCATTATTCATTATGAGCTGTTACCACCAGGCAGGACCATCGATTCTGAACTCTACTGCGAACAACTGATGAGATTAAAGCAAGAAGTTGAGAGAAAGCGGCCGGAATTAATCAACAGAAGCGGTGTGGTTTTTCATCATGATAACGCTAGACCTCACACATCTTTAGCCACTCAGCAAAAATTAAGAGAGTTTGGCTGGGAGGTGTTAATGCATCCGCCGTATAGTCCTGACCTTGCACCTTCAGATTTCCACCTGTTTCGGTCTCTTCAGAATTCTTTAGGCAGTGTCAGGTTAACATCACGAGAGGACTGCCAAAACCACTTGTCGCGGTATTTTGACCAGAAGTCCCAAAATTTCTATAGCAATGGGATCATGTCCCTACCTACAAGATGGCAAAAAGTTATCGAACAAAATGGTACCTACATACTTTAGTTAAATGTAAATAAACTATATTAAAAAATGTTTTGAATTTTCTTAAAAAATGCGAAGAAACTTTTTCCCCAACCTATTATATTTAAGTACTTAGTTCCTAACTGCCTAATGGTTTGTGATATATTGATATATTATTGATTTGAAACGTCGCATGACGCCATAGAGCGTCGGTGGGGCTGAGAGCGGGATGGCGCGATACGCAGCGGTGTCTCTGTTTCAATATTATTTTCACCTTGCTATAAACGATCATGGTAAGGCCTTTGGAATGGGATCCAGGGTTCGATCCTGCCATGTACTCCTATGTGTTTTTCGTTTTTCGAATTTCATTTATAAAAATCTGTCCGACGCGCTCATGGTGAAGGAAAACATCATGTCATGAGGCAACCTGCATACATCTGCGAAGAAATTCAAAGGTGTATGTGAAGTCGACCAAATCCGCACTGGGCCAGCGTAGTTGACTAAGGCCTAGACACCCTTTTTTATTAGGTATCTAATTCTTATTGTTAACATTACAAGCATAACAATAACGTAAAACCCCGAAAGGGTTTGTCCCGAAATTAACACATCCAGCCACCGACCGACGCACACTGATCAATTATTTAAAGTTAGTGTCTCAAAATTATTTCTTGTCAATGTGTCGAATGTTCGTAAAATAACATTACTTATTAAGAATTGAAGGTAAGTCCTTTACATAATACTATAAAATCAATACGATACAATCAGCAGTTTAATGTATATACCATTTCAAAGTTATCTCGTAAGGAAAATTATTATAAAACTAGCTGTGCCCGCGACTTCGTCCGCGTGGAATAGTAACTTTGTGTTTTTGTTATTGGTACCCGATATACATTCATACCCATTTAGTAAAAACTTGTTATTTTGACATTACAAACAGACACTTCAATTTTATTAATTTGTATAGATGTATAGATATAGATGTATAGCAGACTGATTTGTCGTTGTTTCTCGTTCGTATTCAAGTTAGTTTGTTTATGTTATTACTGTAAATTGTGAATTGAAAAAAATGGTGTACTTACATAAAAGAAGGTCTGTACTTTTTATTGGTATATACATAAAAAATAAATTTATCGATTTATATTATTAAAAAAATATTTATTTTAACGTTTAAAAGTACAAATTAGTACACCATCATTTTGATAACATTATATAGCAGGGACTATCAGCTAGGTATATAAAAATGATTTTTTTTTTAAATTTATTTATCAAATCAAGGGTACAAATTTAAAACTTATCAATATAACTAACACAAATGAAACCACAAAGGTTTATAATATGTGCTAGGGTTCTACATTAGGATGGTCTTAATTTAATTCATTAATGCTGTCCAACAAATATTTTTTCAATTTACACTTAACATTATTAGGAGTAATACTTGCAATTAATTGGGTGGGTAGTTGGTTAATAAATCTAGGCACAATATAACTGGCCGTCCTCTCGCCGTAAACATTGATGGCCTGCTCGGTCATTAGTCTACCTTTAGCAATAGCACGCGTGTATACAGGATGCTTTATTGTTCGTAAAATGCTTTTATCGAAAAAGTATTTTTTAAGTATTTCGAATTTCAGTAATGTGTGTATCGGCAATATTTTACAATGCTTAAATAGATCCAGTTCGTTACTTTGGTATCTCAATTTAACTTTCGGGGATACAATTGTTTTTATAATTTTTAATTGCAGCTTATATATTTGTTTAAGATAAGTATGATACGTTCTGCCGTAACAGCACAGTCCATACTGAATGTACGACTCTGCCAGTGAATGGTATAACATAATTTTAGTTTTAAACGGTATACGTCTATTAAGTATAACAATATTAGCTAAAAATTGTCGCAGTTTATTGCAAACATGTTCTATGTGTACATTCCAGTGAAATTTGCTGTCGATTTTTAAGCATAGGTATGTTTGTGACTCAACATTTTTTATCAATGGGCATCCGCACGTACCCTTACCATGTAAACAAGTATGGTTATGAGCTATTATATCAGTTGAGCGGTCAAACTTTATATACGGTGATTTTATATGCAGTAAACTTGTTTTTTCGGCATTTAGTACCAAGCCAGCATCATGACACCACCTTATTAGCGAGCAAAAGTCGCGCTGTAAAAGCTCGCGCGCCTTAAATGGGTCCCTATCAACAGCAACCATGCAGGTATCGTCTGCAAATTGATAGCAGGTCGTGTGTTTTACACAATTACTCATGTCATTAACATATGTTAAAAAATGTAATGGGCCGAGTACCGATCCCTGAGCTGTACCATCCGTAGATATAATGGATTTACTGCAAGTTTGACCACGTACGACCGGCGCTGTAGATAATCGTGGCACCACTTTAATAGAGGGCCACGTATTCCACATTGGTCGAGCTTAGATATAATTCGGTTATGATTGAGGGTATCAAAAGCTCGAGAAAAATCAATAAACAAAACTAGCACATGTTTTTTTGCATTAAGTTATTTGTTAACATAATCTGTAAAATTAGATAGGAGATCAACTGTACTCTTCCCTTTTTGGAAACCAAATTGATTGGGGCAGATAACGTCATGTTTTTTATAGAAGTCATGAATTTGATCACATATGTATTTCTCTACTATTTTATCTATTGATGAAAGGAGCGTTATCGGCCGGTAATTGGAAAAGTCATTATGTTTACCTTTTTTATAAATGGGTCTTACACAGCCCCGTTTTAGTTTATCTGGATACCTGCCCGTTTCAATACTCCGGTTAATCATTAATTACCGGCTAATCAGTAATCCGGATTGATAAATTAATCATTAGTTTATCAATCCGGATTACCGGCTTCTATAGTAAAGTGTTTTTTAGGAAATAGAATACTAGCTACGCCCGCGATTTCGTCCGCGTGGAATAGTAACTTTGTGTTTTTGGCAAAAAGTAGCCTACTCGTATGTTATACCTTATATAATTAGCTATCTATTAGTGAGAGTCCCGTTAAAATCGGTCCAGCCGTTCCGGAGATTAGTGGGAACAAACAGACAGACAGACAAAAAAATTAAATTGTGTTTTTGGTACCCAATATACATTCATACCCATTTAGTAAAAACTTGTTATTTTGACATTACAAACAGACACTTCAATTTTATTTATTTGTATAGATTAATAATAATAATTTTGCTCATATTTTTAGATCCTGTAATTTCTAACATCAGAGTAGTACCTGAAAACAAAAACATATAATGCCAATTGAATTACTTACAATAATCTTTTACAAGAACGAGAAGTTGTGTGAGATAAAAAGTGATGTAACAAATATACATACATAAAATATAAATCACCAAGATATGTAAATTATATGAAAACGATTTTTTAATACCATTTAATGTTATAAATATACCTTTAATCCACGATTTCAGTAATTAATAATTTTGTCCCCCTAAATCTTAAAAATTGATCACTGTGCGACGCTCTCATGTTGCTGTGTGTAACCTTACATACAAAATATTAGCGCCTTAGAGAACTGGACATCTCGAAATATAATATTTAAAATCATACGCGTTATGTGTGTATGTACCATATACAACACGTCAAGCTGTACTCGCATTTCGAAAAGTGTAATGCAAGTGATACGAGTGTCTTAAGGGCAGCCCAAGAATCAAACGTAATGTTTGAAATTGACAATGTTTAGTACAATGCACAGAGGGACACGCTCCATACAAGGGCGGTCATAAATAGTTAAAGTCCTGTTACTATCAATACATTGTATTATTTTAGTGACTTATAGTTGTAAAAGTGTTTTAGGAACATTAAAATGAAAGAAGTACATGTATTTACGGAATAAAAAACGTTTACTTCAGTAAAAAACAAATATAAACAATAACATACTTTTACCTAAATTTATCATGAACAAACACTTAAAAATTGGAATGTAAAACATATATTTTAAATAAAATAAGAGTCAAAACATTGATAACATTATTTAATTATAATAAAATAATAGAAATAAATAAATTAAAATTAATTAAATACAAAAAAAAACAAAACAACTAACAAAATACAAATAAATTATTCTTATTCTAACAATATTAAACATGTAACAATTCTATTACACTTTGTGACAGAGTATTTTTCTTTTTAGGGGGAAGTTTCCGAAGACTTGTAATATAAGGATCTGAATGTAATAATAGTCGTTGTATTAAATCTTGATTGGTAACTTCACGTGACATTTTTCGAGTGTGACTTCGTCTATAAATTTTGATATACTTATTTGTCGCTTCAGCAGCTTCTTCGGAAAGTTCTCCTATAGATAACAATGCATAACTTATAATATCTGATCCATGTACGAGCACCTTGTGGACAGAAGCAGGAAGACTATACCACGGATATTCCTCGACCAGGCTGTATGCTGTTTGTAATGCATAGTCTTTAAACTTGCATTCATTAATTTTATGTCCAGAAGATAACGTTTGTAATATTACACAACAACGATCTATGAGATCCTTATTCAAACCTGTAATTTCAGCAGATACAGCTGATTCCAAAAAAAACTTCCTGGCCGTGTTTCCGTCGTTAGACGTCCCGCTTCCACCACTACGCGGCTTGTCAACTATTAAACCTAATCGTTCCCTAAACTGGGACTGTACATATTGTTTTTTATTTGATAACAATTGTTTATCACTATCTAGCCTAACTTGCCATTTTTTTATGTCTAATCTATATGAAAGATGAATAAAATATTCGAAGAAACGTATCCAAGAATGTAGTGGTGATAATCCAAATTGGTATCTACTCTCTATTACAGGTTTTTGTAAACATTCGTCTATTTTATTCATCTCTTTAGGGGTAGCATTACATATATAACATCTACTTGTAGATGTTTCACTTAAAGCACTACAACTTTTACCATCTACCATTGAAAGCTGCAACTTATGAGAAACGACCAATTCACGATTGTCGATCTGAATAAAAGTAGGCAAACTTTCAATTTTATCCCTAAAATAAGCTTCCTCTTGCAAAGACACTGCTGTGCTTTCTTTCAAAAATTGAAATCGAATAGGACGGCAGTACCTAGTGGAAGAGGGTCGAGGATTTTTCCATAAAATTTTACAATTATCTTCAGCTAATTTTACAATAATTTGAAGGGGTACATAAGATGTTACAAACAAACTACTATCTTCTAAAGTTGAATCTGAAAAAAATTGTTTGTATTCACTATGTCCAGTGCTGCCATCGAATCCCCATTTCCCAAGTAAAGAGATATTAGACAAACAATCATCAGGAATCTGATCTAAGACCTCTTTTTGAGATTCAAGGATTCGAGAAGCTGTGTGATCAAAAAGACTTTGTAATTCAACTTCAGCTGAAGACTCGGAAACAGTTATATTAGAAGGGTAACATCTCTGTTTCGCTTTAGTAATTTGTTGGTAACAGTAATACATTAGGAGAAATCTTACTATTAACAAAGTTTTTAATTAATAAATACTGATGTTTTGTCAACTGAGCATCAGTCACAAGTGACAAGACATCATCAGTGCTAACTCTAGATATACACGAATCGAATGAACAGTCTGAAACATCAAGCAATGCACTCACAGTAGAATCATCAGACTTTGACAAATCAGCTACTCTCCGACGTTTAGTCCTTTTACTACATTGCGTAAAAGGTTTTCGAGGACGACCACGTGAATGACACGGCGACGTTTCAGACGGAGTACATTGCTTATTGTTTTTCACAAGTTGAATTTTTTCAATAACATTAAACCAATCGGAATTCTTATATAAAAGCTTGGTTTTATCCCTATTACATTTTTTCCAGAATCGAGCAATAGCTTTACATAAATTATTAACAATTTTCTCTAAATAATGAATATCAATGTTCTCAGCATCGTCGTTCAGAGTAGTCAACAAACTTTGTAGGACTTGACGACACTTTTCCGAGTCATTATCGGTATTGACAGTTAGCCATATTTCAAGAATATGCATTCTTGAAAACGAGCATATATATAAATTACCTAAAACAAAAAAAAAACGGTTAAAATTCAGTCACAAAACCTACACAAAGCACTAAGACTAAATAAACTAATTTCGTAGCAAATGCTACGAGATAATCTGGCAACCGTAGCACCCTTGTCATCGCCAAAAGGGCAGATAAGGGCAGCCAAGTTTTAATTTTCCTAAGATAAGAAAGTCTAAAGATTATGGTGCAATATACCTCCATAGTCGGAGCGAGTGGGAACATATTTAAAAGTTTATTCAAACTTTGAATATTAAAATATAATACTCCAAGAAAAGTCGCCTCGTAGCAATGACATACTAAAGAAAATATATACTAAGATACAATTAAAATAAAAATATTAATTATTACATACCCTGTTCTTGGATATCCATTTCAGAAAAAACTCACACAGCACTCACAGGTCCCGCAATGACAACAAATGACGTCACGCTTTTTAATGACTCACTGATAACAGTATTTACGATTGGCGATGCGCTCTCTTTGAATGCACAATAGATAATGAAGGCGCACTCTAATTACTGACCTATTTATAGTTTCAGAAGGTACCGCAACTATCCAATGTAACGACAAGGAATAAAATGTAAAACAAGAAAGCAGGTTTTTAAGATTTATGACCTATGGATGTCCCACAGTGCAATGCGGTGAATGCCTATGGTGAAGGAAAACATCGTGAGGCAACCTGCATACATCTGCGATGAAATTCAATTATGTATGTGAAGTCGACCAATCCGCACTGGGCCAGCGTGGTTGACTAAGGCCTAATCACCCTAACATAGGGTAGGCTCGAACCCATCGGTGGGGACGTATATGAGCTGTGGTGATGATGATGATGATGATGATGAGTACAATGCGTGGTGTTTGTTTGTAGTGACAAGACTTCATGTGTCAGGAACACGAATTCAATGAACGTTCTAGCCACTGCGAGCCTATTAAAATATTTTGAAATTGTTATAAGTAATAGTTATAAGTAATGATTACGCCAGCGAAGCATAATGAATAATTTTTTTATGGGATTCTTCATAAAAATATGCAATATTATTAGGCAAGCATATTAAAAGTGATATTTGTTAGTTTTTAAAGTGAAACTTTTTATTAAAGAATACATAAACTAGAATGAGATATTTTTTATGATGCATTCTTTACAAGCATTAGAATTTAATTTCTATATTATTAGTCGCGCCTCGTGCGTTAACCTCATATTGCCCCATTTACTCACATTTACCCAAGAATGTTTGCATAATTTAAGCATAACCGTGGAATAAAACAAGAAGTCATACACATTTTCCGTCGCTGTTTTCTATTAGAGCCTCGTCTAATTAAAATGTTATCAACGCCATTTGATTACACATAAACCAGGTGCCAACGGAGCCTTATTTGGATGGGGCAAATCCATTCATTCGCCATACATTAGCATAAGCGCCGCGGGCTGATTAAATTTGTAGCGACTTCAAAATCAGACTCGTTGTTAACATTAATGTTGAAAGTACTCATGCTTCCGAAACGCTGGAGACTTAATTGGAATTTTAATCTATTATTCATAAGACGAGAACACTTAGGTTCTAATGGCGAAGAGGACTTTTTGCAAATGCGACGGTTCGGTTACTCTACGAAAATGCAGTAACGAGCAAGTTTTGAAAGCACTCTTGCACTATCTATATTGTCATTTTGTCAACTGCACAGATCTAATGATATTATTATTGAATTATTGTAATTGAGGCTATATAACCACGTATTGATACTTGCTTTTATCGCTTACCCCATTTCCAACTCTCTTGAAATTTATTTGTGCTAGGTACTTAATATTTACTAACTAAAAATTACTAAATACATCTAAACTTAAACAATATTAAAATAGTATAACAGAAACAATGTCCTCTTGCGTTGATGATTGAGATGTAAATGTCATCGTACAAATAGAGATCCCGATTCCAATATTGTAGCCTTAATTTTCTCAGGTAATAGTAGATTTTACAACAAGTGCACAAAACGAATCATTTTTATTCGAGACTTTTAGCATACTCGTAGTAATGTCGAGGATAAAATGGTTTTGTGGACGAGTTATAAACTCTGCTTTTCACTTCGATTGCGAGGAAATAAAACAGTAGTATAACATAACATTTCTTTAATTAAAATTCAAAGTAAAATTAGTATAGTTTTGAATACTGAAGGAAATTGTTTTTGTAATAATAATTTTCTAAAATTAATTAAATAACCTTACGTACTTGAATTTAAATTTTAATATCTTTTATGTCTTAAAAAACACAGAAGGCAAATAAATTAAAGTAAATATAATAAAATAACAAATTCTATCTATGAACTTCTTATTGTGTTTGGCTGTATGGCTCATTTTCTTTGCCTTATTATAGATACATTTATGTATGAGTAGATACGTTAATGCACTTGTGCACAAAATTAATAATAAGCACTTTCAGAGCATGAGAAGTGAAAAAAATATAAAAGTAATCAAACATGTAAAGAAAAGGCAGGGTTTATTTTCGCATCAAAACAAAAAAAAACTTGAAGTTGGCGGAATCCCTAAAAAAACCACGTAACGAATAGATAGAAAAAAGGTTTTACCTAAGTAAGTTTTAACTCGTATATTTAAAAAAAATGTGAATTTGTAAAATGCAGCAGCATGCACAACAAACAACAATTACTCGGAATACAATGGTGACAGTTTTATGCTGACGCTTACATCAGTATAGAATTGTCAGTTTCAACATTTCAAGTTTAGAGAAAATTTTGAGACCGAATAGACGGAATTATTATCAATCATTTTTTAATCTGTATAACCATATATTTTAAGACTTGCTGAACAATAAACTTAGAAAAACTATTTTATTTACGTCGAATTCAATGGCTTATTTACTAAAGCCCACGCTGCGATTATAACTTAGAAAAAGGTAAAAGATTGAATTTATAATAGCGACTTCGCTCGTAGACTAACTTTCAGCCAGCCAGCAAAACTTTTCAGTCATAATAACTGAGGGTGGGCACTAATTTTTAAGGCTACTAACTGTATTAAGCACTTTCCAAACTCTCATTTAGTTAAAGATTCATCACGCGTTTATTCTTAAGGAAGGTACAATTACGAAATAGAAAATGAACGATTAACGCGAAAAAAAGTATTGATTGTTTTGGATTGTATTACTAGTTCAATGGACGAAAATGTTAGAAGTGGATACTATCAGATGATTCTTACGCGCCGCCTCAAACATATATGACGTTGACGTCATCAGCATGCGTCCTACAAAACCCGGATACCTACCACATTTTTGAAATTCGGCGCGAATTGCAGGACTGGCGGCTGTTGAGGCGGAAAGGTCCTCGAGTGGCGGCCGCGTATCGGGAGACGCAGCGTTGGTAGCCCCACAAAGTAGACCGACGATCTAGTGAAGATCGTGGGAAGCCGCTGGATGCGGGAGGCGCAGGACCGATCAGCTTGAAGATCCCTGGGGGAGGCCCATGTCCGACAGTGGGCGTCTCTTGGCTGAAATGATGATGATGATTCCAAAATGCGCTGCTGACAAATGTGCGTTCAGCTTTATTGCACGTTGTGTTGACCACCCATGGCTACTTTTTTGAGCATCACCGGATTCTTTAAAAGATGCACCTTGACTTGACTTGAAGGGCCGTTGACCTAGATGCTGCAAATGAAACTGAGAGATATCAGCCTTACATCTGTGACTAACTGACTAAAGTCAACAGATTATTTGAGATATAAAATCTAATTTAGAGTCTGCAATTATTTATTTTTCTATACGCTGATGATATGGTGCTACTCAGCCCCTCGATCAAAGGTCTTAGAAGGCTCGTGGCTATCTGTGAAAGGTATGCCAAGAAACATGACCTAATCTATAACATTAAAAAGACTGAAATGGTTGTATTCACATCGGGAAAGGGACCCCAAAATGTACCGAACGTCTGTATTAACGGACAGCCTGTTAAAATAGTGGATAGCTTTAGGTACCTTGGCCACATTGTGACTTCAAGCTTAAAAGATGACGCTGATGTAGAACGTCAGCGTCGGGCCTTGTGTGTGGTAGGCAATATAGTTGCAAGGAAGTTCTGCAGGTCATCGTCTGACGTGAAACTGACCTTATTTAGATCTTTTTGCCAGACTTTCTACACGTGTCAATTGTGGACCGACTATACCTGCAAGACCCACAGTAGCATACGAGTCGCATACAATAACATTTTCAGACATCTAATGGGCCTGAAACGCTACTGCAGTGCTTCTGAAATGTATGCGGAATCGCGTATCGACTCATTCAACGCCATACAGCGAAAACGGATAGCTTCCTTCATGTCCAGAATTGACACGTGTAAGAATGTCATCGTCAGAGGTCTAAGGGAAAGACTCATGCAGACGAAAATGTACCGTCGTTGGCTAGAAATCGCTGCCTAGTCCGTTTATCCATATGGTACATTAATTTATGTACTTTATAGGTATATTGTTAATTCTATATATATGTATACGAGTGTGTAAGTTAAATAATAATTACTTACGGTTAGATATTTATAAGACAATATGGATCATTGTGTCTGCAATAAAGAATTTTATTATTATTATACATTTATTCAAAAAAGCATTTTAAATTTAAGTTTTTTACAATATATAGATATAAAAACACAAATATTATAAAAAACTTAAATCTAGGGTTCCACTGGCAGCGGAGCATGGCCCAAGCTACCGGTGGTTATTATTATTATTATTATCCTTTATTTTAAACAGTTCTTAAATATAATTTTTTTTATAACATAAATATAAAAGATATAAATATTATAAAAAAACCTACACTTAGCGGGTCCATCGGCAGCGAGACAGTACCCAAACTACCGGTGGTTAGGGCTGCAGGGTAAGGAACCTCCTGACAATTCGTGCCGTGCCAAGGATTACCGCCTTCTGTACATAGGCTGCTACTTATGTATCCGGAACTGGCCACACACAAAAAAATATTTAAAAAAGAACAATTACATTTGAAAATAGAACTCTTTAGTCGTAGAATGCAGCTTGTTTTATTATTCTCTCTATTGTTTGACAACTTTGCCGCCATTTTGATAATTGCGCGTCACCGTAATTATGGAATTAAGCCGAGAATTGATTTACTACGATTTTCGGCGTGGGCTCAGTCAAAAACAGTGCATCGATCAAATGGTTTCTACTTTTGGTGATGAAGCACCATCAAAAACCACCGTATATCAATGGTTTAGTGAGTTCAAACGTGGACGGTCTTTGCTCTCGGACGAATTTAAGGAAGGTCGGCCAAAATCAGTCGTTGTGCCACAAAACATCGATGCTGTATGTGAACTAATTATGAAAGACCGTCATGCCACATATCGTGAGATAGAGGCGTCTTTGGGCATCAGTATGACAAGCATTCACAAAATATTACATAAACATTTAGCCGTAAAAAAAATTTGTTCGCGTTGGATTCCTCACAATTTGACGTCTATACAAAAACAGGCCCGTATCGATTGGTGCAAAGAAATGTTACAAAAATATGACCGAGGTGCTTCAAAAGCTGTTTATAATATCTATACAGGTGACGAATCGTGGATATATGCGTATGACCCAGAAACAAAACAGCAGTCGACGGTATGGGTGTTCCAAGATGAGCGGAGGCCAACAAAAGTTGTTCGTGCAAAAAGCACTTTAAAACAGATGGTTGCTTGTTTTTTTGGAATCAATGAACATGTTGCTACAGTGCCATTAGAAAATCGTAGAACTGTGAATTCTGAATGGTATACAACCATTTGTTTGGCAGAAGTTTTTGATAATATTCGAAAAAATAACCCACAACGAAGAATTATCCTGCATCACGACAACGCGAGCTGCCACACGTCAGTCGAAACAACACAGTTTTTAGAAGCTCAAAAGATTGAATTGACCGGTCATCCGCCATACAGCCCCGATTTAGCTCCCAACGACTTCTATTTATTCCCTTTTGTGAAGAATAAATTACGAGGTTTACGTTTTTCGACACGTGAAGAGGCCGTCGATGCATTCAAAATGCACGTTTCGAAGATACCCCAAACAGAGTGGAAAAAGTGTTACAAAAATTGGTTTGAACGGATGCAAAAATGTATTGACTATCAGGGAGAGTACTTTGAAAAACAATAAAAACATAAAAAAATACATATCTGGTTTTTTATTTCATATTCCGGATACATAAGTAGCAGCCCTCGTATCAGGCCCTTGATCCATCCGCCCAGCGAGAGTCTCTCAAGATGTTGGTCAAGACTCTTCGCTATTAGACCATTCACAGACACCACTATCGGGATAATGACAGTCGAATCCACATCCCACATGGCGGTAACCTCATGAGCCAAGTCAAGGTATTTGCTGAGCTTGTCCTTCTCAGCTTTCACGAGGTTCTCGTCATGGGGGATGGTGACATCGACTATCATTACCCGGCGTTGGGACCGGTCTATTAGCACGATATCAGGCTTATTGGTTGCAATAAACCTGTCCGTGATGATAGAGCGGTCCCAGTAGAGCAAGGCACGACCATTCTCAAGAACTGGCGCTGGTGTGTATTTATAATACGGCACCTCAGTCTCAACAAGGGCGTATCGGAGAGCAAGTTGCTGGTGGTGGTGGTCCCAGCTGGTTGCTGGGAATGATCCTGGCTACTTGGTTATGCCTGTGCAAATACTCACTGTTAGCAAGATGCGAACAACCAGAGACTACATGTCGGAGGGACTCCCCAGGGCGGTGGCATGCTCGACAGATGTCGACGGTTCCGTCCTTCATTATGTATTTTCTGTAGTTGTTCGTCTTGATAACCTCGTCTGCAATTGCACAGGCAAACCCCTCGGTTTCTCCAAAGAGGTCCCCAAAGCGTAGCCAGTTCACTGACGCCAGCTGGTCCACATCAGACCCAGTAAGGGAACGATAGAACCGGCCGTGCAGCTCCTTGCTCTTCCATACGTCCTTCCGGTCATCAGTGCTTAGCACCGATGGTTTGCGCCAGTTCTCCTTCGCCATGGAGAGAGGTGTGAGGCCTTAATCAACTGCTACTATCTCTCGATGCACACCATTCTCGCTGTTACGGAAATACTCCCTGAGACTATACACTTCGCGGTTATGGAGGTTCTTGGCGTTTAGAAAGCCACGACCCCCCAGTTTCCGTGGGATGTATAGTCTCATAACAGACGATCGTGGATGAAGCATGCGATGAGATGTTAGCAGTTGACGAACCTTTCTGTCCAGAGCGTCTAACTCAGTTTGAGTCCATTTCAGTATGCCAAAGGAGTATATCAGTAGAGGCATCACCCATCCGTTGAAGGCACGCGTTTTATTGCCTCCCGACAAAAGGCTGTTAAGAACTTTTGTCAGACGCCAATAAAAGCGCTCCTTCAGAGACTTCTTGATATCAACTTCCGATACACCCAATGACTGTGACATACCAAGATATTTGTAGGTCTCGATCTCGGAGAGGGATTTGAGCGTAATTGTCTCTGAAAGTTGTAAAGAACAATGGCCAAATTGGACCTGACTATGGGCATAAATCAAATGTATGTTAAAAGATATACTTTTATGAGTTAAATTTAAAAATGTAACTATTAAACCTCAAGAACTTCGAGTTTCAGAGAAAATAATGAATTGGTAAAATCAATTTTCTCGCTTATGAAATCGTAATATAGTTTTTGAACGGTTTTCACCATAGATGATAGATCTTGAAAATGACGTCAAGTTCCGTTTCACATTCTCGTATAAACATTACCTACATCTTCGCGCTTAATTGAAAAAAAATTTTTTTTCTAAAAAAACACAACATTAAAAATGTGTTTATTTTTTGATAATAGTATTTTAACTTGCTGAAACGAATAATACTAAGCAAACGATGCATAATTCAAAGTATTGGTTCTTTTTTGGTGATTTGCGTGTAAAGGATCGTCACTGTCGAAATTGAATGACATATTATGTCTTTCATTGATTTAATTTACACTTTACAGTCAATCTTTCTTTGCATTTGCTTAATAGGTACTGTGCGATTTTTGATTCTCCTTTGTGATGTGTTTTGGCCCCTATTTTGTTTCACGGATTCTGATACCACCTGCTTCTTACGATCATCTTATTTAAAGATAGAAAATATTGTGTCTGGAAGGGAAACTATCACAGAATATTGTTGTAGTTGTTTGGTAGACTGGGAAACAATTGGGTGTGCCCGTGTTATGACTATGACTGTGGTATATGATACCTTGGGCGGGCCAGGCACCAAGATAATACAATAGCAGTACCAGTAGGTTTTTTAGACTGTGTTGTTATAAATATAAGAGACTACATTGAATAAATCTTTAGAGAATCAAAGTGTTTTATTTCTAAACATCCTTATTGTTACATACTCGTATATTAATGAAATCTTATTAAATATTATATGTTCACGTAACGTTTCTAATTATTTTAACGTAACATAGTTCTAAGTTTACTCAAGGAATAGAAAATATATTGCTCCTACTCCTAACCTAAAACGGAGTGGCTATTCAGACCCCGGGTCCCTATCCTTAGATTATAGAAGTTGATTACTATTCGGACCCGATAGAATCGTAATCGAACAATAACTTTAGGATAAATTGAAAACTGTCGCTTAGGTAAGGTAGAAATTGTGACCACACACAAAAACTTTAATGAAACTGCATATTTCATGCTCTAGGTCCAAATAGCAATCGACTTCTATAGGGATCCGGCTCCGAATAGAAACAGCCAAACTAAAAAAGGAAAAAGAGAATATCTCCTATTATTGAAGTTCTTAATGAATTATTGAGCTATGGGACTAATTCAAATAATGTTAGGTCTATAATGAATACAAAAGTAATGATGCCCATGGTTATTTAATATCAGGTCCAGCTACTATGGGGTTTTGGCCGATGTTCTTTTCAGAATTTACAACTTTCCCTCGCTGTACATGCATGACCGCACATTTATCCACACCTAACTCCATCTTGATAGCACTGCTAAAAACCTCTGTTGTTTTTAACAGTTCTACTAGATCTTGGCGATTATGTGCAAATAACTTAAGGTCATCCATATAAAGTAGGTGAGATATGATCTCACCACCTCTACGGAACCGATAGCCTAATCCTGACTCCTTCAACAACGTGCTGAGAGGGTTCAGGGCCAGGCAAAACCACAAAGGGCTCAAACTGTCGCCCTGGAAGATGCCCCGCTCAATCCTAATCAAGTCCTGCGGGTCAGAGGGGCCCGATGCATCGCCTGGTTGACAAAGAATTGTGGCCCACTGCCTCATGCACGTGCTTAGAAAAGATTGTAGACCTGCATTTATTTTATACAGATCTAAAATCCTCTCCAGCCATGAATGAGGCACCGAGTCATAAGCCTTTTTGTAGTCAATCCAAGCAGTGCAGAGGGCCCCTCTCCTCCGCCGGACTTGTTGGCTAATGGTCATGTCAATGAGGAGGAGCTCCTTAGTACCACGGGACCCAACCCTACACCCATTTTGAGTGTCAGCCAGAATTTTGTTCACAACTAAGTGTACATAATTTTTTTTCCTCAAAATGGATGTAAGGAGCTTATAGATGGTTGGTAAGCACGTGATGGGTTTATAGTTTTTTGCTTCCATGGTACTACCAGACTTATGGAGCAGGAAGGTCATACCGGTGGTCAGAAGATTGGGGAGAGAACCCACCTCCAGGGCTTCTTGGAACTGTGCTGCCAAGCGGGTGTGAGAACCTCGAAACCATTTTATCCCAAAGTTGTGCAATCCGTCTGGTCCAGGACTTTTCCAGTTCTGTGCCATACGTATTGCACAACTAACGTCATTTGGAACTATGGAGATTGGTTCTATCGGCTCGATTGGTTCGCACTCCCGCGCGACAGCACGCGTCCAATCTCCCTCCGTGTGTTCAACAGGCACCGACCAGATGCCGCGCCAGAAATCATTCATGGTATCAGCATCCGGCCGCTGCCCTCCACTTCCACGCTGGTCAGTTCCCTCCCAATCTCGGTATATCTTCCTTTGATCGCTATTGAAGAGACGATTTTGCCAATATCTATTGACACGTTCTCTGTAGCGACGAATACGGTTAGCCCACGCATACACTTTCTGCTTCAGATAATCTGCATATTATTATTATTATACACCGTGTTCCTGGGGATATACTTAAATAATATATATTTAAATAAATAATAAAATAAAATGTATTTATTTTAGTTGCCTATTATTCAGACCATCAAATTCAACAACTATCACTATGAATCCAATAGGTACTAGAATCGCGAAGAAACAAATCTGCTGCTTCATGTACAACTTCAACATCTACTCCACAGAAATAAATGGAGTAGATTATAGACTAGATTCCTTCGTGGTTTTAGAGTAGGTAGATCCTATAGTGAAAGCTATTTAACTTGATGGTCCAAATAAGTGCTTTTCAATCTTTTTGAATATGCGACCCTTTTTTAACAGGTTGAAAAATTCTTACCACCCCCATGGGCCACAGACAAATAGTTATAATAAAGAGGCCGACCCTTTTCACTAAAATAGTGTTTTAATTGTGGTGTAGGACCTTTCTTTCTTTCTTTTGCTGGTGTCCCCCCGAGTAAGGTTTCGCGACACCCCTAAGGGTAGCTACTTACAAATTAAAAAACACTGCTCTAAATAACAGGCCATAGTTAATGCATGTCCTCACAGCACCGCGTATAATTCTAACCTTAAAGAGAAAACTGCATCGTTATGATTGAATGTTCTTTCTAGAGTATCTCTAAATATAGATATATATACTATATTATATGTATCTTGGTCCGCTCTATTATTCAAAAGGCCGTCACTAACAAAGGGATTTAATTAACAGCATCAATGTCGTCCCTATTTCTGAATAGTTTCTACAAGATTTCAATAGAAATTCACTAAAACTGCTTTCAAGGCATGAGCGGTAGCGTTTAGTAACGAAAAGTAACAAGGTTATTTTAATATTGTATATTTCCCTTGTAATTTAATTAATCACAGTAATCACAGTATTGGGCTTGATCCAATCTCAAAGTTCCATGCTCCTGTCTGAGTGGTGTTGATGGTTGTTTGTAAAGAGCTGTTACTTCAGTCGTAACATTTGGTATACAAACAAACAATGAAAATACAAATAGAAGTAAAGAAAAAAAAGAAACACGTAATTCTTCTCACCATGTTTTCTGAGATCTTAACACCAACAGATACTGTTAAGGTATTGAAGGTAGGTAATTCCTGTACAACCTTCTTAAAGCCTTATCAAACAAAGTATTTTACTTTGAAATTCTTATAAGTAAGGCTTATTAAATAATTTAAGGTGATTATTTTCTGAGGAACCTGACAAAGGCTTAAAATAATGTATCTTTATGCAAAAATCAATAATTATTCTTAATCTTATAATTGCAACTTGAGTTCACTCACACAAATTCGTTAAAAGTCCACCTTCCTCAAAACGTTAAGAGACTTTATTGAAATAACGATGCTCAAACTCTAGAAGAACTGAACTAAGCAAAATACAATTAAGTACATTCATAACAGCAACTATCGATAAATGAATTGTTAGCGAAACTTTGCTTATTCAGACGTTAGAGTGTTGAACTTCGAGATATCTGTTTCAAGCTCTATAATCGACGAGAAACAAGAACAATATAAAATGGAAAGGGCGTAACAATGTAAATTATTCTATGACGTGTCAAACTGTCAGTTGAATAAATTACAGGGTATCTGGTCACGCAATATGCAAAGTATCATCGTGGTTGTTTTTGATTGCGATCTAATTGCTAAAAATAATGCAATTTAAATGTCTTGTTATCTCTTTATTGTCAATTAGAGGTGTGAAGATGTTTAGAAGTACCTATAATTTAGTGTAATTGCCAGACTGCCAGTATTATCCATTTGGTGTGATTCCCAACTAGGAATGCAATAAACCTTTCGACTGTTTAAAGCTTAGCTTAAACGGTCAAACGATAAAGGTACTCTAAAGGGTCGCGTACTCGTAGCGTAGATTTGAGCAGCAGGGTGGATAGCAGATGTTCTCAATGTGCTGAGAATGGTCAGAATGAGATAAATTCAAGGTCGTGATGAATGTCGTTGGAAGAAATTTTCACTCAGTATCAGATAGGCGTTTCTAAAAGAGATTGAACTGCAGAGTATCCTTGAATGGATTGGGAATAGAAATATAATCTTTGAGATAGGGAATTTTGTAAATAGACGACAAAATATTGTTGCTTCATTCTTATGTACAGTTTACAAATATAAGATTTACGCAAAGGCATTGACAACCAGGCGAAAATACATTAATCGCAGATAGACAATACGGAATAAACTTGGGCCAACACTAGATGTCAGAGTCAACACTTCCTTGCGGTCACTGAGGAGAAATTTACCCTGTCCGGTCCCGGTCAGTCCAAGATGGGCGTTAAATTGCGTGACGGCCGCTCCCCGGGGCACTCTTCTAGGCGTTTTCAAGTGAGCACAGAACCCTCTATGATTAGATGCGCCCGAGGTAATAATTATACGAATCGACGACTTAACAATACTTGATGAAAATTTTAAGGTGCATTTCCTTAATCTGGACGGACTTCGATATTCTTAATTGATTTTATTTCCAGGTTAGAAACTGTCTAATTGGCAAATTTCGTCCAACCTATCCGTCTATTGTTCTCGATTAAGTAGGAGACATCTAAACGGGTACTTATACTTTCAATATAAACAAATGTAACAATAAAATTAACGAATATCAAAGTTAATGTTTTCCTATCTTCACTGTTTGGTTACACGAGAGTGCAATATTGACTTTTCACATTACTTTATTTCTAATATTTTGTTTTCGTTGCTTTTCTTTTTACCCCTTTCACAACTACACATATCAATACGTAAACCTTATGTTGTATATTTATTAATGCTAATAGCTTTATGAAAACGCCTTGAGATATTCCGAATGTCTTGACTTTTGCGCATTACGCTCTGGGCGGATTATTCCAAATGTAATTAACATAAGTTAGAACGCGGGTGATTCCGCGATGCAGCTTCGTATTATGCTAGAACCCTCTGGGAAAGGGGACGTGGCTACTAACAAAGCGAAGAGGAAAGGAATTTAAAATATGAGCATTGACAAAAGGGATATGTACAGAATAAAGAGATTTGGTAAAGGGTTATACAAAATAGCAAAAGAAAGGCAATTTCAAATTCACAAAACTACAAAATATTTTGTTTACAGAAAAACCCAACAATGTAAAGTGTTTGTCATTCTGTTACGGACGCGATGCTGTATGCAATGTGTGAGTATTAAATTGCCCTTACATCAATTATGATATTTGGGCAGATTGAAGTTTTCGGTATTGTTATTTTTTCTTTTTTTTAAATTGTCTTTTAAGAAAGTATAGCAGATAAAGGCATCTTAAACTAAATAGTCGTTCTACAGTAACAGCTCTATGCATGTTTACTATAAATATCTTTAAAATTTGTTTGTACCTACTTATTAAAAGATTTTTTTCAATTTCTTGTTATAAATACAATCGAATACAATAAGCGACATAAATATTTACGAGTAAGTATATTCAGTTAATAGCAAACACTTCGAAATAAGATCATCAAATGTTTAGAACGTTAGACGTTTTAGACATATTTATTTCAGCCATACGTTGAGATAAACGTTGAATCAATGTAACATTGTTGCATATATCGCAACAAAGAATTAATTGAAGTCCCGCCACAACAGTAGCCTCACACAAATGCTGACTCTCATGAATACATAACAGACGTGGTACCTTCCCGTAAAAGCAACAATATAAATGTAATCTTGATTCTTGATGTGGATGTAAGCGGGCTACGGCGGGATATAGCTCATAATAACAACTCTAGCACTGATCACCAGAAAAAATTCACATCGCAAGAGGAAGGAATACATAAAGGCTTATTAAAACAAGACGCGATAAAGTGTCATTAATGTAATGTATTCAGTTTACCGAATTGTAAAGAGAAAAATAAATAGTTTATTATTATTATTATAAATTGAGTTTTATTGAAGTGCTTGTTTTTTTTTTCTAATAAAATTCTTAGTCCAGATAAGATTATAGTTTGCTTTCTATATCAAATAGAATAAGATAAAGCTAAAGAGGATCATTAGTTTTAAAATTTGAAAACCCTGAAGGATAGAAATTTTCAATGCCACCTAAAGGGAAAATAATCTAAATACTGAAGATCGCAAATTTTATTAACAGAATATATTATATATTATCTCTGGATGGATAATATATTATCTCTGGATGCAGTTTTTTTTTTGAAAAAAATTGAATATATTCTGTTCTGTATTTATGCAGCATGAATATCGATAGGGTCAATGGTAAGGATCAAAGATCTCTAACATGCATCTTAGTACAGGAATGACAATGTATTTAGATGACTCTAGCCACGGAGATACCATCGTGTGGATAGCTAGCTTTATAAGTGTCTAGTGTAAAAACAAAACAAATTTAAATTCGCCAATTTAAAAAAGTCTTGTTAGATAAATTTTATTGCACGCAGCGAGTAGTAATCGTGAATGAGTTTTTCATAATTCCTCGGGAAGATTAAAATGCATCATACAACAGTTCTGAGAAAAACAGTTCCCGCTCGTAAAATCATTAAGCACCATTATTCAGTTAACGTTACAAATAACGTTCGCACTGTAATCTATTTGCAAGCGGTCCCGAATCTCAAATGAAAATTGAATAATCTCCCTTGATTACGGCTCTGTTCGGGACAAAAAGTTCATATTGTGTCAATCTAAGTTCTAATCACTTTTTAAATGCGTTAGCGGAGACGAGAGGCTGATCAGCGAATAAATTTGAATTTATTAAAGAACTGATTCGGCCACGCCCACTGTTGACAAGTCAGGGGGAAACAAATTGATTTTTCAACAGCTGCCAAAATTGTAAATTATGTTTTAGGGAATTATAATGTGTGTATAATCTGATGTTGCGTTGCTGCCCCAAACAGGCCTATTAAATTTTTTCTTGCTCAATAATATATTTTCTTTCAGCATTCACTTAAGCATGATGTTTGACTTGTTCGAGTTGAGCCGCCACAAACGCTGCTGGAATTATATTGCTGCTGATTCGTCTGTATTATTTTAGTTTTTACGTGGACATTTTATATTTTCCCGTTATAAAAACACTATAAACGATAAAACAAAAGCTTTTAACAAAATTTCATTCAAACGTAAAATACTTTTAGTGTGATACTTAATGTGGTTCCATACAAATATTCAACTCCTTCCTTATGCATCAATCAACATGCCAAACGGTAGGTAAAGCTGAGTTTATAGGAGTCTATGAGTTCATGTACCCACTAATAATCATTCAAAGCGTCAGCACGTGGTCAGCACGTACCAAAGGGATTCACTACCAAGGACTCAGTACCAGAGACCATTCCGGACCCAAGGTCTATAAGGAATTTAAAAGAATCAAATGATAAACAAGCTATAGGGACAGGTGGGGTACAATGAAACGAAAAAAGCATTTTTATTTTTTAGATAAACTATGTTGTATATTTTGATTATATTTGTTTAGAACGATCAACAACGGTTCATTATCTACCTATTAAGAACAAAAATAAGTTAAAATATTAACCTTAACTTATAAAAAAATGCGTTTTTGCTCAACGTCTCTTTTGTTTCAATGAGCCCCAGATCTGGGGTACAATGAAACGGTGTCTGGGGTACATTGGAACAAGGCTAATAAAGTAAAAAAATATTAACATTCTATATACATTCCTGCATCTCTATCTCCTGCTGCTTTGGTTTTTTAACATATCGATGCAATTTTACTGGACTTGGCATTTTTATGTCAGCAGCAGTTCGTTAACTCGTACCACATCCTACAAGTTCAACAGGGCTGCTAGCGCTGTTCGCACATCGTTTTACTATGCCAACTCCTATCTGTCTTTTTCTTACGATTTTTCACCATTATAACTTCAAAATCTGTAACGAAATTCCAATAATCTATCCCGGGCATATAATAACGGTGTACAATGAACACTGTCTCATAGTACCCCGTTCCATTGCGCCCCATACAGTATCTGAATCTTTAAAAAATATCTTTAAAATGATAGGTTATGTTTTTCACTCCACGTGTTACTGCATTTAATGCGTAAATTGATTAAAAATAATGCAAGAAAATATAGCATGCCCCTTATTGATACTTTTCTTGTGAAATCGAAAATTCTTCGTAACGAAATTACAGCTTTGGAGCCCTCAAAACAATTTTTTTCACATTGAAACTTTGTTGTCGAAGACTGGTCATATTGCACTGCGCTATCATGTACCGCATGAGACGCTCTTATTGATTGAAGCAAAAGTACGTGAATTTGTTGTAAATTACAATAATTATCGTCTTAGTTTTATTGTACCCCGTGTTCCAATGCGCCCCACTTGTCCCTACGGGCTATATTAAGAATTTGTATCCATTCATATATTAAGTAAAGAAAACAACATAACCTCGAAATACCAACTTCAAAGTGAAATTTCTCTAAATTCCCACATAAAATTGAAATGAAACTTTTCTGACATAACCAAATCCATATTACTATAATTCTCACTTAATTGCGTTAATGTGCAAAATTCTTTAAATTTAGGCGAACTCCCATACTAACTTGGTCATTCTTCTCTCAACCTCTAATATAGGTACCCCCATAGGGGATGAATTTCCAAAGACCCTTTCTTTATGGATATTATTAGTGCTATGAATGTTTAAATTTTATGTTCATAGTTAATGCTCAATAATAATAAGTCAAAATAGTAGTTAATTTTATACATGTGTTTATGTACTTAGTTATGTTGGAAACTAGAATTAAATAACCCTTTTGAATCATTCGAAAAATTCGATTATCTTGTACTATCACAGACATTATTAACGAGCCCTTTATTAGAATAAAGAAAAGCCACTATCAAATAATCTGTCTTGCAGTTTATTATAAAAATATTCGTAATAGTTTCCGCTCGTTCGCCGGCGTTCGAATAACAAAGGAATTCCCTTTAAAGTGATTCTAAAAATATTTAATAATCGCTAAACACATTCCTCCGAGCGGAACCGTTTATAGAAATCCAATTTATTATTTAAACAACGGTGCTGTGAAATACCAGAGGCTTAATGTACGCATTCTTTGCTTATTAAACCGTAGATGGCTCGTTCGGGTTTTAATCTAGCTCTGTTCGGTTTGATTATAATTCATTCATTAAGAATGATATTTAAATAGTTTTAAGATATTTCATCTAATTAAATAGAGCAGTTTTGTACCTTTTCACATTATTTGAAAATCTTAGTTATCTCCTTATACAAATGTACCGTACATTAAATGTTAATCATTTAAATGTACGGTACATTTAACCACCTCGGTTATGGAATGTTTGAGACCACCATGTTGATTTTAAGGTCTGGGTTGGATTCTAAACGGAGGCAAAAGTTTTTCTGCTTGGTCTGGTTGATTGTAGGGCTTCTAAGAGCCCACCTGGGTAGCTACCATCATCTAACCTATTGGTTTGTCGCCGTAACATGTTGATAACATAACATGATAATAACATTGTTGCCAACATAATATTATAACATTGTAATGATTGTTGGGGCGGAAAGATCACAGAACACAGTAAGAAAGATCACAGAACACAAAAGATAACCTCTTTCTGTGTTCTGTGGGAAAGAACCTCGAATGGCGGCCACGTATCAGGAGACGCAGCGTTGGTAGTTCCCCACAAGGTGGACCGACGATCTAGTGAAGGTCGTGGAAAGTTGCTGAATGCGGGAGGCGCAGGACAGACCGGCTTGGAGATCCCTGGGCTGACGCTCACTGTTGGACAAAGGATGTCCAACAGTGAGCGTCTCTTGGCTGCTATGCTGATGATGAACATTGTTGGGTTCTGAAAATTAAAGGTAACATGAATGGCTTTTGAAACTACCAATTGTATGATAGCCAGAGCGTCATCGGTAGACTATATCGGTAGACTTGTGAACCATTGGCGTAACTTTTTTGATGTGCAAAAGTGATTATGTGATATCCTATTTGAATAAGTGTCTTGAATTTGAACCATAAATATGCTAAGCCTTTCGTTTACGTAGTAACTATTAAGTAATCTGTGCTTTCGTTTTACAAATTTCATAATATATGTACATTTATCTGACGCTCCTGCGGTGAAGAAAAAATCGTGAGGAAACCTGCATACACCTGTAAAGTAATTCAAAGGTGTATGTGAAGTCAACCAATCCACACTGGGCCAACGTGGCTTTACAAGACCTAATCGCTCTAACTAGTTAGGGTAGGCTCGTGCCCCTCGGTGGGGACGTATATGAGCTGTGATGATGATGATGATGCTAAGCCTAAAAAAACACGTGCACCTATATCAAAATTCATAAATCAATATGAAACTTTACAGTGCAAACCAATGCGAATTCCTTCCCTCGTACGTAGTTTGCGCAATGTACCCCCCGGAGCTGACAATGGAACCGCTCGAGCGTGGACTAATCGTTATTGTTTTGTTTTATTATAATCCTTGTATCTCTAACGGCAGTCGGGGTAGCGAAGCGTGCGGTCTGTTTGAAGTAGATCTAATATTTTAGCATAGAAACAACAATTGATCTTAGGTAGGTACCGATACAATAAAATATTTCAAAACGATACTATTTGATCAAAAATCATGACGGAATAAAAACTATTCGAAATAATTAGCTATTTGATTTTCTACAAATTTTTATTCGGATTAACAAGTGATTATTCATTTAAAAACTAAAAAAAGAAAATTCTTCACCTTCACAATTGACCCCGTAATTTTGAAAATGATAAATTTTATTAAAATTCGAAATAATCCAAAATCTGGTCTATCTCTTGTCTGGTTCAATTTTGAGACTGTCAACATTCCTGTAGTATTTTTCAGAGATATTTTAACAGCATCATAGTTGTACAAAACTGTCAAGATATAATCATTAAGTAGTTGGAAGCAGCGTCACAAGTTACAACGTAAGCCCGAAAACATATCACATTCTTCCCTCGTGAAATATTAATCTAATGTAAGCTAATTTATTACTTGTCTCTGTAAAGTATACGTGAAGGTGTAGGAAATCCCTAGGTCGCTGGTGGCTCGTGTGAAATAATAAAATATTAACCAGGGTCATCCCAGGCGGCCGCGGTCGGCTGAGTGATTGCGGCGGCCGGGCTAACTCCGGGTTTTACGTTATAAATGCTTCGTGTGTTAATTAAATATTTCAATTGTTTTGTTGAAGAAAATTAATTGATAATAAAGATATTTTACAAAAAATAAAAACAGAATTTAAAAACACAAAATGTTAAAAGTAAAGCTAATAAATACTTACAACAAATTTTTATATTGAAGTTGGTGACAAATTTCAACTAGCTACATGACTTCAACAGATCTTTGCTTGGCACCTACTTCAATATAAAAATGTGACGTGTGTATCCCTCCTTACATTATTTTAGCCTCTGAAGTTTTTGATGGCGATTTTTTTTGTAAAAATTTTTTTTTCTATCTGTTTACAAATTTCTCTACATTATTTTTGCTTCTTTTAAGTTTTTGAAGGCAATTATTATTTTTTGGAAAGTATTTTTTTTTTAATTTTATTACAAAAATTGTTAATACAATTCATATTAAAATTTGAACCAAAGCAAACACCAGAATTAGTTACTTCTTTCACTCGAAACAGCATTGAAAGAATTATTCCCGAACTCCGACCAATCTAATCGTTTAGGAGACACCCCCCATTGAAAATGAACATACACTAGACTAGATAGAATAAACAAATTGAAGTTTTAATCTGGACCCCCCCCCCCCCTGCATCGAAATGTTATGCCTGATATATTGCAAGAACTTTAACTTGATATATTGAAACTATCAGAAACCTTCCATCATAAGGTCAGAAACATAATATGATGATGTCTACTAGATGCAAATACCTGAATATCTTCAGAAAAAGCATGTTACACATTGGACGTGCATGATACATGAATGTGATAGTGCAGAGATATGAGCGACTCATATAAACTGAATTAGTAAATATTCATCACAACTATTAAGTAGGTATTTAAGTCTGTTTTTAAGTCAAAATATTGTTTATTGAAATATGACTTGATAGAAAAATCTGTCTGTCTGTGATTTTAGACGTATTTTAGCTGATAAGAAGAATGGAAGCAAGAAACTTGCAGTTTTAACAAAAGTACCGACATTTAAGTACAATATTTTTTTTCATTTCACCAGCTCGGAAAGGCCTTTTCTATTCTTCAAAATCTGCGTGAAAAAGTCTATTTTAACTGCTAGCGTAGAAAAGTGATTTGAAATTCAAATGTTCGAATATGGACTGGAAATATAAATTTAAACATTGTGGTCAAAAACTTTTTCGTTTTAAAAAAGAATCTATGTGCTAAAAACACAGACGTATAAAAAATTATTACATGATTGTCACGTCGTAATATTCGAATTTCAATTTTTTTAAATTTTTGTTGTGTCATTTTGTATTCGACAGTAGTAGGTATTTTCCTCGCTAAGGTGAGGTGAAAAATTGTGTTGCGCTCGGCTGCGAAATGCAAAGACGCTCTGGATTTTTTTTTTGAACCACACGCTTAGCTCGTGGCTCAAACTAAGAATTCTTCGCTTTCTCGGGATTCAAATTCATTCAGTACTAGTCACAAAAACCAACTTTGCAGCAATGTATAACAACTATTGTCGTTGCAATAATATTTGTTTACACAATGTGACCCCACCAAAACGCAGGTCTGTGCATTCTCTGCAAAAAAAGTACCTTTCGTTGTGACGCCTAAGTTCCGGAACACTCCTCTTACCATATCTAAGAGTATCGGGATCCTCGGCGTCGACATTACGAACGAGGTCCAATTTCGGGCTCATTTGGAAAATAAAGCAAAACTCCTTCAAAAAATTAGGGGTACTTAATAAGGCGAAATGGTACTTCACGTCGCGTCACCGACTCTTCTTTCTTATTTATTTATTTATTTATTTAGGACAAACAACGACAATACAATACACAATTCCATACAGAAAATAATACAAAACTTAATTATTGTAATGCCAACACTTTTTATTTATTAGGTATCTATATAAAGCCCAGGTACGACCCCACATGGAGTATTTCTCGCACTTGGTGCTCCAAAATACCAACTTCTTCCTCTTGACTCCATCCAATGCGCCCTGCGTTGGATGGAGTCAAGTTCGTATCGTCGGCGATCTGACACTCATAGATGGATTAGAGCCTCTTAGCCACCGGAGAGATGATGGGTCTCTGTGCGTGTTCTACCGCCTGTACAATGGGGAGTGTTCTGAGGAACTTTTCAAACTGATTCCTCCGTCGCTATTTCGGCACCGCTCCGCGCGCCAGGGAAGTAGAAATCACCCCAACCACCTCCACATATTGGACGCCTGGCATCAGCATACCTTGCGGGCATCTCGTTCGTTTCTCCCGCGAACTTGCAAAATGTGGAATGAGCTCCCTCCGGAGGCGTTTCCAACGCGCTATGACAATAAATAAATGGGGTCCTTAAACTCAAGGCAAGCAATGCAAAACCGGCACCAATGATGTCGCAGATGTCCATGGGCGACGTTGCACTTACCATCAGGTGGCTCGTCCGTTCGTTCACCGCCTTCGGTAACATAAAAAAAATATTTCTTTTCATCATCGCGAGTAATTAAAAAAATCGTCGACTTTACTCAAAGGAGTCTTTTTACATGCGCTTACATATTATATAAACTTTAATAGTATACATTTTTCGCGTACAAATCACGTTGTAACACCAATGTAACCTCTTTCATTGTGTTATGTTGTTTCAATAATGTATTAAACTTGCTCTATGGTTAGGCTCCTGATGACCGACGCAAAACCGTGTAAATTGAGTTAGTATCGTTCGATTCAAAACAGATTTAGCACGCATGACTGATGGTGCGTCGTCGTAACGACTAAATGATACTCGCGACCCTTTGACGCAGTTTTTTAGCGCAAGGGTGAAATAGACGGACGCCATTAATCAATTAGGTTGCGGCGTTTTGTCAGCGGAGCGGCAAGCGATTTTTACTATAGAAACGATGAAGGATATGTTTAGAAACGAAAATATTTTCTTTTTCGTGTTATGCCTAATTTAATGCTAATTTAAGACTACAGGTGAAGAACACTCTTTGTTCGGCATTATCCTTATTTACTGTTTTAAAATTAAAAGAATAGTTTTTTTTTCGTATTACCTATGTAACCTGAAGATTAAATCAATTTTTTACACACAAGGAATTTTTGGGATTCATACGATGGTGAGAGATGATTGGGCCGAACGAAAGTAGAATCGAGCTTCACCTAGACTCCTCAACTTTTAAAAGAATTTTGGCATATATTGACGATGAAGACGTACATTATCCAACATAATAGAGATCATTAAGACCTAATGAAGTGAATCGTATACTGTTTAATTATTCGGCGAGATCATCACGGGGTGCAACATTACAAAGTCTCGCAATCTAGCAATTGCTTCAGTCACAGGTCTACGGATATATAGAGAATTTCTACTAATCTTTCATCTGTTTATAAACAATACACAGAAAAAAATAAGTGATTGAGCTGTAAATGGAAAAAAGATTTTTCCCAAAGCATGAATTTTGTTCTATCACTAATATCTAGTTAATATAATTAAAGATGCTACTGAATGAGTTGTTTTAAATACAACATACTTAAAACCATCTTAGAACACTGAAAATAATTATGCATAAAAGGGGTCTGTCGACGAAAGAGGTTCGCTCTCATCTCTACTGTCGTAATATAGTCGTTAATTTGACAGAATAAGATGTCAGGTAGAAAAATTTTGTAAGAGTACGTGTATGTAAGAGTATATTTTAATGTTATCTAATTATTTGTAGTACATTACAAACATTGGAGACCACTTTGCGTTTTATTCACCACCATCCACTAAACTCTTAACGCGACACTCAGAACGCAGTCCAAAGCTTTCCATATGAAGACAATTAGGCAAAAAATTGTATATTAGGCTGAAGACATTAGGGTCGTGTGGCACAGAGATGGATGACATCCTACGTAACCCTCGCAGCACAATGGAAAGGTAAATGGATGTTGTGTCATGAAATATGATTTGGAGGGAATTGGCATGTTGGAATATTCATAAGTGGCTGAAAGCTTCCCGGGGTATAGGAAACTTTGTGAATTATGTTCTTAATTAACTCCTATGTGCTTTATGACGCCTATATGACAAAATCACAAAATAATGTGGGATTGTGCTAATCTCATATTATTTTCTGATTTTGAATCTTTACTCTTCAAGTACCTACTTTACATGAAGTCTGATAATGTTGTGCACCTACTCCGAGGTCGATAAACTAAACATATACTATAAAAAGAGTACATATCGTTTCATAAATTATCTTACATTCATTATCTTATATTCAAGAAATTGATATTATCAATTTTTAAAAATGAAACATTGCATTGTTATTCCATCCGGACACCGGGAATTAAGGAACATACTTGACATGTATGAAACAATATGCACATCCATTGACTTATCTAAAATTAATTTTTATGTAGGTACCTCTTCCCTTATACTAAAAAGACAAGCAAAAATTGATAACTTTTTGTTTTTCTATCGTAGAGTGAGATGTGGTGTAGAGTCAACTGGTTTTTTTTTATTCCTACTTGTATTTGCAGACAACTTGAACATATTCAGGATGTATGCACGTACAAGGTTAATAAATGTTTTGCTTTATTTTGACGTCAAAAAGTGTCTGTAAAGGCCTATGTTGAATAAAGATATTTGAATTTGAATCTGAAATGGGAGCATGTGTTGAAAAAACTAAAAATGCAAAACCGATTGAGACTATTCTTTTAGCGAGGACAATAAACTCGACGGCTCTCAGTATTGTCTTTCCTAGTTGATATGGCTTATAAATAAAACATTTCATCTTAGAAACCTTAGCACAGACGGCGTTAAGGTGTCGTATTACGATCTCTAGAATTTCTCTTCGCAACTTTGGTCTAGGCGAGATGGTTTTGTATTTGAGTGCTTTTGTCATTTAAACAGAAGACGGCGAGAAATGCAAACAATTTTAGTGATTATATTCAAATTGATACTAATACACTACGATAATACAACATACACGTTAATAGACAAATTATTTGGCATGTATGCCAATTATTTCTCTATAAGTATTTAAGTATAAATATACTTCATAATGGAAAATCTAGTAAAATAAGTAATAAAAAAATCAATAAATTCGATTGCAAAATATCAATTTGGATGCAAGCAATGCACTAAAAAGACTGAAACGTGATTAAAAATAGAAAACACAATAAAAAACTATACTTAAATAAAGAAAACTCTACATCGGTTGTTGAAAGTTGAAAGCTCGCATTAAGTTTGGTAGGAGGCGGGACCCATTATTGTTTGCAAATGAGTGCCGTCTTTTTTCCGTTGGGAAATGCGTTTCGCATGCCTTGTATTAGGAAAATGCGATCTAATGTTGGACTCTCCGCGGCTACTAGAGAGAGAAGAGACCGTCCACTCATCGTCCGCGGCCTACGCATAGGTTTAGAGATAAGAATATGGACCTACTTATTAAATCCAAACGATGCTCTTCATAAATGACTTGGCGCGAGCACGTCCATCAACAGTGACAACAAAAGCAAGGAACACAAGTTTCTTTTAACTTGTTAAAGTAATATTTAATGTTGATCTATCATCATCATCACAGCTCATATACGTCCCCACCGAGGGGCTGGAGCCTACCTTAGGTTAGGGTGATTAGGCCTTAGTCAACCACGCTGGCCCAGTGCGGATTGGTCGACTTCACATACACCATTGAATTTCTTCGCAGATGTATGTAGGTTTCCTCACGATGTTGTCCTTCACCGTAGGAGCATGAATCTATACTTTTATAGGTACTAATACTAGCTGTGCCCGCGAACTACGCATCGCTTTAATAAAGCTCAACAGTTGACAATTTCTGGAGAGGGCCACCCTTATCACCCAGGGGTATATAAAATAGCCTACCAACTATTTTCAGACCTACCAAATATACACAAAAAATGTCATAAATATCGTTCAAGCCGTTTCGGAGAAGTTCGATTACAAACACTGTGACACGAGATTTTTAAATATTACATTAAAAAACTGAAGAGTTTGTTTGTTTGTTTGTTTGGTTGAACGCGCTAATCTCAGTAACTATACTGAATCAAATTGAAAAAATATGTTTGTGATAGATAGTCCATTTATCAAGGAAGGCTATATAACATCACGATGTTGTTACGAGTATTTATCGCCATCCACGCGAATGAAATCGCGGCAGCTATTTGAGAGACGATCACTTACTTAGCATTCCATGGATTCATCGTGCGGGCACCGGGTCCATCGCGTTGCAGAGAAAAGAGCCAAGAGCAGTGGCTGGGGCTTACGACTCAGGTGCATGTTTAAGTAGCTACTGTACAATGCATCAACATTCACGTTTATCCCCTCGGCTCCTCTCTCTGCCCAACCATATTTGATACGATTCCGTAAGTGCCGCCTTTGTTACGCGTATTGAGCTCACGTACGTTATCGATAAGCCTAGATCTTTCAAAACAATAAATGCTTTATTTTTTACGTAATAGTTTTTATTTCAATTTTGATCACTTAATAGCATAAGACATGTGTTTCCCGGGATAAGAGCCCATAATAGTCGGTGCGAACCGTATACTCTTTCCTCTCATAGGCCCCTCAGGGGTGACTGAAGTGGTAGTTACCAAATTAAATAATACATAATTTGTGATAGTTGGGGTTCCAAACTTCCAAATGACCCCTCGTGGGATCCCCTAGGTCCTGTTTTCGAATCGTTAGAATTCGCATTGAAATATTCGAAAAACCACATGAACTTGTGCAAGGAAATTTATATTCATGTATTAGGTCACATCTCTATGGTGGTATAGTTAAGTCCCACCATACCCAGGGATATGGCCAGTGGTATAGTGGGTCCGCAATGTGGAAATCAATAGAGCGAATATTGAAATTGAAAACCAGACGAATGATTCAGTTCAGGGGCCATAGGTCTCTATTTTTTAATCATTCGTCAGGGGTACTCGTTGAGTTTTTTTCGATTTCCACTAATATTCCTTTTGTTTTCGCGCGAAAATTATAATTGTATTGATTTTCATCGACAAATCAAAAGAACATCTATTGATTTTTATAGCAATAGTATCAATAGTCATCGAGCATAGGCAACGCTCGACGAACGCTCGATGCCAGACCCATGATTCAAAAATAGGGCCCCTAGCGTACCAACGTATAATTGTATTTTGTGCAATAAAGTGTGTAAAATAAAAAAAACGTACTTGGCGTACTGGGCCAGTGTGATGGGAGGTGGCCCAAATCCAAGGCAATGCCCAAACGTGGGCGTTTTATGCTTGCATGATGAATGCATAATTAGATCTTGACTTTCTTGCTTGTATTCCCCTCTCTAGGGCTCAAGGATATCTCTAAGGATAAAGATTTTTGACATTTATCCCGGCAAAAAAAATAAGCCTGAAGCTTGTACAACCAAAGACAGACGCAGGAGCTAGTCACCCATAAATAAAGGAGCACAACTAATAAAAACAACAAAACAATACGTGCTATTTGTTTGAGAACGCGCGGAATGTTAGTGAGGTCTCGCATGCCGGCCGGCTGACCCCTGTCTTGGCCATCCCTACCATCCGAACTATTTCTCTATTTGCTCCTACCAGGTATATCTACACTTGAAATAAGACATCGGCGTCGCAACTAATATTTTGTGTTACAGAAATATTTCTGTAAGGGGAATGTCACATAAATTTTTCACTTACTCGTATATCTGTGAAATGTACCTTGTAAAGTTGTTCTAGGGGCTTATGACCATTTTCACCAACCTCTTCTTAGCTTAGGGTACTCTTAGGTGGCATGCTGTCACATTCTTTTCATTAAAGACAAAAAGTGACAGCATAGATCTTAGGGGCTTCCTAAGCTAAGTTATGGTTGGTGAAATCGGCCATTAGTCTCGCACAATTTGTAAAAAAGTTCGCATTTGAATTTTTCTCGAGTGATAATTACCAGAACACAGGATATGCCGTAATCTGCCATTTTTATGGATTCTATTGTCTCGAGTGCTCGGGAGTAGTCGAGAGGTCAATTCCAAGTTTGAAGTACCTATGATTTTTATTTTTCTATTTGATTTTTAACCATCCTATTATAATTTTGTTCTTTATTTTCAATAACATTAGATATTTATTGTAAAATGCAACTTAACGTTTTGTTTGTCTAAATAAACACTTAAAATAAGTTATTTATTGAAATAAAAATTATTTGAAAGTTTACCTACTCATTTTAAAAAATATAAAGAAAGTAAAAACTTATCTTAAAAAGAAAATTAAGAAGTGAATACTGACGCCATTACTCGAGACAACACAAGCTCGAAAAAATGGCGAATCTCAACATGTCCAGTGTTATAATTGACAATAAGCTGTGATTACTGCTCGAGAAAAAAATGAATCCGAACTTGTTTCGAATTCATGCAAATCAGCTCCCTGGAGTGAAAAATTTTACATCGCAACAGTAACGATTGTGGAAATGCACGTTCGTGGGCATTTTAGTATTTTTCTGTAGTAAGGTCAAATATTTTTGTTTCCTTGTTAATTTGTTATTCATGATATAAAGTGGTTTATGATAATTCGGGGTACGTTTGAAAACGAGTAATATTTACTCGGGGTAGAGTGAATTTCACCCGATAGCGTTCAAGAACCACCCGAGTGAAACCGAGGGTAACCGACCAATTACTCCGCTCGCATTTCTGAACGCTTAGTGAAAAGTAACTTTCGCCTGACAGGAGTGAATTTCTCACGGCCCCCAGTCAGCATTAAATTTTACCTGACATTGACAGTTGACTGTTCTGTGATCTGTGGATACTGATTTCGTTTTTATGTTGAAGTTAAAGTTTACAAATGTTAAGTAAAGCTTTGTGCAGTTGTAAAATAAAGCTAGTTTGCGTTACAAAACACAAGAACTCTTCTTTTCGTTTTTATCTGACAGAACCCGTTTGAAAACTCATGAAGTGCGAAATCACTCGCTAGCGTTTGAAAACCAGTTAAACTTCTCTTTCTCGCAATATATCTATCCTTTTCTCCAAAACTTCACGGGTTTTCGAACAACCCCCTATCCTTTTATTTTTTACCGAGTGAAAACTTCACGGGTTTTCGAACGGCCCCTTGATATCAATAATAACTAAACTCCTGTCTCCTGTGCCATAAACTGTACTTATATCTACCAATATTGTATAGGAGTGTTGTAACACTTTTTTTTCAATACTAGCTAGTAAGCGCACAAATTCTTAATTTTACTTTAATAATTTTCTTTAATTCTGAAATAAAAATATTTATCTCAAATAACATTCATCATTGTTATGACAGATCTAACATTTGATGGATGTAGCTTTTTCTAGAAACTTTTTAATTCTATGAGCGTGTCTATTTTAGTATACTTCTTAGAGGATTAATTTAGTCTCTAGGCTTGTGGAAACCCCGCGGCGTCGCAGGGTGAATGCTGTTGGGCTTTGTGCTGGTATTAATTATAGCAGGGTAGGTCACCTTGCGGCTACCCTTCCGGGTTTAGTTCCGTGCCTCCCTTAAGGAGGTACCTTCAAAATGACTCCTCAGAAGCAGGAGATCATATTGATTTGATATCTGTTATTCGGATCGGATGAGGTAGTAGTATTTTTGTTCTGTGTATCGATAGTATTAGCGGTGCATGAATTGCAGACCAATTCCTTGATTGACCCCCGTTGTTTCGCTTTGACGTTGTCAATTGTCAATGTCAGGATGAGGTCGATTAAATCTGGCCCTTTCCCGTTTGGAAGCGTGGAAGAGCAGTCGCTCGATATGAGCTGACCTTAATATTTTTATCCAAACCCATCGTGGGATGGACTACTTTAACTCTTAATTTCCTTTTATAGAACCCATGGAGAACATGGGTTTTTTTTTATTTGCCTTAGTCATTCTTTTTCGTACCATTTTATATTTCACTCTAATAATAAACAAACGAGGGACTGATACAATTGAAGGAGCCTGCTTGCACTTGTCCAGAACTTGGGGTAGACTGAATCCCACGATCGTGAGAGACTTAATGGCGTACCTAGGTAACGTGCCCTGATTTTTTTTTATCCCATTGAATACCTATACATAATCCCCGAGGGAGGGAGTAGTCACCAGCTCTCTGATTTCCACCCAGTGTGAGCAAGGCAGATGGTTCGCTCGTAACTTTTACATCAACCCGTTTCTAGCTGTATATTTTGGCTGTATGATAGTGTGCCGTGAGGAGTAAAGCTCCCACTTACTTGTATCCCACTCATGCTTATATAAGCCTTATAGTTTTTGTACCTATTACACTTTTTATTATTATTATTATTAATTTATTATTAATTTATTTCGACATAAAAATCAGATATAAGCATTGTTTTAAAGTGACTGAAACCCGATCAGGTTTGTCTAGTCACCATTCATTCGTCTTAATTACAAAAAAAAACCAGCAAACGAACACAAATAAGCGGCCAAAGCCGAAAAACATAGCTACACAAACTAGAATATAAACTGCACACGTACGCTGCGCGCGCATAAGCTGAATGAGTGCATGCGCATCGCTCGTGCTCGGGTACAAGTGAACACAAAAAGCATTATAGAAATAAAGTTATTATATCGCAGTAAATTCTTTGGACGTAAAATAATATTTTAGCTTCCGCTTAGCGTTATCAACACCCAAAATCATTTGTATTTCTTTCGGTAAATCGTTTATTATTGTTGGAAGAATACAAGATAGCCTTCTTTTTCCATAAAAGTTAGTTGAGCCCAACTTGAAGAGTTTTTTCTGCGTAACCTGTCTCGTCTGCTTTCTATGACTAACTGTCGGCAAAGTCGGTACTGTGTGAAGTTGTTCACTAAGTATTGCATAATTTGTCTTATCATAGACTGACATGACCTTGCAATATCTAAAAAGCTCACTATAGTTGTCCCTAAATTTTTCTTTTATTTTTTTATTGACCATTAATTTTAGAAATCGCACCTGTAGATTATAAATTTTATTTAAGTACGTTTTGAATGTGCGACCATAACTAGAAATTCCATATGCAACAATAGGATCAACCAATGTCCTGTACAATATCATCAGTATGTGAAATGGTATTTTGCTCTTAATTATGGTAAATCTTGACAGCAGAGCACGCAGTTTTTCACATACGGTTTCCACATGAGGCCCCCAGTTGAGGCGATTGTCTATTATCAGACCTAAATATTTTTGTTGTTCTACTAGGTCAACTGACGGGCATTGACAAGGTGTTATTTTTTTGTGCATACATTCGTGACTGTGAGTAGCTATTGCAATATCGTGATTTGTGTGATTATGACTTGAATGTATGTGCAAAAGCTTAGTTTTTTGCCCATTCAGCACAAGCCCCATGTCATGGGACCACTCGTTTAGCAGTGACAAATCGTACTGGAGGTTATTTTGGACAGCTCGGATATCGCGATCCGCCGCTATTAAGCAAGTGTCATCCGCGAACTGGTACACTTTGCATTTTTTAACTATATTGTTAACATCGTTAACATACGCTAAATAGTGCAAAGGACCGAGCACTGATCCTTGAGCTGTGCCCTCAGATACTTTCCTTTTGTCACTGTAGGTATCGGCAACTTTAACCTGGTACGTGCGGTTTTTAAGGTAATCTGTGCTCCAGTTGAGTAGCGGACCCCTAATCCCTGTCAATTCGAGTTTTTCCAACAATGTGCTATGTTGAAGTGTATCAAATGCCTTACTATAATCTATGAAAGCAATAAGCACGTGTTTTTTTTCGTTTAAGTAGGTATTTATGTCATCAGTAAATTTTGATAAAAGTAAGGAAGTGCTTTTTTTGGGTTGAAATCCGAATTGGTTCGAACTCAAAATACTATTTACTTGATAAAATTCTTGAATTTGATCACCAATAAACTTTTCGGTTATTTTGTCTATTATAGGCAATATTGAAATCGGCCTTTAATTGGAGTAGTCATCAATAGCAACCTTGCTTGTGTATGGGGCGGATCACACTTTTTTTAAGATCGTCGGGGTACGTACCACCTTTTACACTACTATTGATTAATTTAACTAATTTAACTTAAGTTAACTAATTTAATTTAACTTAAGTATGTGGATGTAAAAAAAATTTGCATGAACTAATTAAATTGTGTATACTTTATTAGATCCTTCCCACATCTGAAGTCTGCTTGCATCTGTATGGAAGCGCTCTTTAAAAATATATCCATACACTTCTCCAGGTAGACTCTCGTCAATATTATGAAATATTAACCCACGACCTGATGGTACTTACATTCTCTCTCATGCTCACCGAAAGAGGTTACAGTGTATGAGCAGTGAAATATGCTATCAATTATACTTTATATGTATAGGCACAATATACGTTATTAAGTGAAAGTAGGCTGTTGGTTCGAGTAAGTTCTTAAGAAAGAAAAGCAGAAAAATGCTTTATTCAATGGCACCTCGCACTACACACTCCTTTTTCCGTGGCACATCTATCTGTGATTTTCTCTTTTTTAAAAGTATGTACACATATAAAAGGAAAGTCCAGCATAATGCCGAGGCGTGTAGACTCCCCGGCGTTGGTCTTCAGTGGACACCCTGGGGCTCTATGATTACTTCCTCAATACACTATAATACACAACACTTGTGTATTTATTAGAAACTGTGTCATATTTATTAAGTACAAGTGGGCCCGGCAGACGTTGTCCTGCCCGATTACAGCGCCAACTACAGGTGCAATTAAATTACATTATAAACCTTCCTTGAACCTATTCAAATACACACAGAAAATTTCGTAAGAATCTGTCGAGCCGTTTCAGAGTTTTTGCGAGACTAACACAGCTTTATATAGTATAGATATGAAGAAGAAGAAGATATAATACCTTGTAAGCAAGATGTATAGATAGGATGACTCGGGTGGTTACTTTCTATCGCACCAGTTTGACACAGAAGAGTTTTTTCGTAGTTCTACTCGTATCAACATCATCGACTTCGTATAAAATCAGTATAAGTAAAGAATTTTCAAAAATGCGACATGTACTCGTAAGTCTAGAAGTGCCCTTGTTTGTTTCCTTTAACGAGCTTCAAAATTCTTAAGCTCTACTATAAATAGACACCGTTTTTCGAATCTCACTAAAATTCCCTTTCATTGATTCCTTAACGTGTAGCATATCTGCTCTACCTTTCGGCTGACAAATAAATTCACACAACTCTCTCAATTCACTGTATCGTAACGTATCGTTACGATGGTAATTTTAGTCGCAGCACGGCTTGAAACAATAAATTGCATACAACACATGCTCGGCACACCCCTGCGACATAGCTGTTACGTTCAAATTAAGACAGCTTGAGCTTCTATATGCAAATGCGTCGCCCCGGCAAACGTAAGTATACAAGCCTAAACAAATATTACTTATGCGTTTGCCTAATAACGCTGATGTTTAATTCTATATCTCCGCACGAGGATTGGTAACCGCTTAATGGAAGACCTTCGACAGCTTTGCATATACAATTTTCCTCAAAAGCTAATTCCAGATCGTGGATAAGCTCAAAATCTTGTATTTACGAATCAACAGTTTTTACGGAGTCCCAAAATCAGCCTTGGTCTTGCAGTCTTGCGAGACTCTTGCTGTAAGACCGAGTCCTAGACCAACACCAAGACTGATCCATGCAATATTTGAGCAAGACTCTTGCTCAAATCTTGCATGGGTCAGTCTTGGTCTGGGTCTCGCTACAATTGGCCGCTCCGTAGTCCACGAGAAACCCTTATAGTTTCGCCATGTCTCTCTGTCTGTTTGTCAGCGGCTTAGTTCAAATACTCTTAGTAAGTACTAAAAAGCTGTAATTTAGTATGGGTATATCTTGTTAATATTTTATATATTAACAAGATATACCTATACTAAATTACAGCTTTCTCGTGTCACAGTATGTTTGTATCCGTGACTTACATCAGTATTTGGAAGCTATCAATTACAGCATAACCGGGTGCTATAGGGGTGCCGCTATAGCGCAAAGGGGTGAGCAATCGGTGTTACCTTTAAAATAATAATAATTATAATAAGAAAATGAAAATAAAGACACGGACCACGAGTCTGTGGTGATTATAACTAAATAAATAAAAAATAAAAAATATTTATTTTGTTTTTTTATTTATGAGATTTAAAAAATGACATATATACAACATAGAAATGATCGTATATCGATTCTTAAGCGTCTCAAGATAAAAAGGTTCACATACATGCATTGCACACTGTATAACGAAATTAAAAGTAATACCTACTATCACAGCTAAGTCAAGTTTACAAATTAAAGAATTGTAATCAACTAACTTATAAAGTACTTGGTGAAAGATAATTTCGTACAAATTCCTTTGACAATTAGTGAGATAAAACTGTTAGTTAAGTAAAACAGGTAATTCATATAGATTAATAAATCATGTGAAATTATGGAAAAGCCATAAAAGCCTTAATAATATTAATAAGTACATTGCGCGTGGTGCGACAAGCACTTGGCTGGTTATTAAGCGTTCGTTATACTTTCTAAATGCATCAAAGTAGCTACTTGATTCTAACTCGAATAACCGGCTTAAGCATTTGGTCTGAAATCTCTTTCTTAAGCGTCTCAAGACTCTTATCTCACCATAAATAAGTAAACAACAACGAAAACTGTAGTTAAAGCTGTCTGAAGTATTTCGGGGAACATAAAGCTGGCGCTTTTGCGTATTTAATGAAATGTGTATAATTCGTCTGTTACCACTACTGCGTCTGCGAGCTAGCATCCATCCCTTTGAACTGCGTTACTTGAAAATAAAAGCGGGAGTCCGCATTTCCGCGATGTATTTGTTTCGCAAACAACTGTGGCATCTGAGAGTTACGTTCCCTATAAAATATCTAGCGGTGAGCGCATTCCGAAGATGCTTCGGAAAACATCGTTCAATGTTTAAGTACTATGCGAAGTATCGCGCGAGAGAAGCCCCTAAACAGCGATAACCCTAACGATAATGCGCTATGTATATGATCGAGTGTCGTTAGAAAGTTTTAATAAAAATCAACTCCCAAAAGATTTCTCTCGCACCGCCCGGAGCGCTTCGTAATTTTCCAATACAGCCATCCCGAGTCTGGCATATCCGAGGTAGTCATCTTACAAGCTGAATTGATACTCAGACACGCCATGAAACGCTATTCTCTTGAAAGCTTTTATATTATATTATCTAAGACCTTTCAACACGTGCTGGAACCGTCTGTCGTTGGGATCAATCGATTTCTATTCCCGACACTCCTGTAGCGAATAGAAGTGCTCTATTTGTCGCTATGCAAAGCGAAATAAATACATAAATTGGGGCTGGGTTTTTTTACATTTACGCTGAGATAAACATTGACATAATTTTGTCAATGTTTACGTCGATGCGTGTGGCGTGTCTCTCAAAGTCTCAACAAATACAATTATAATTTTAAAATCCATAGCTGTGCTTGGCGTGCCGCCAGTAAAAATACTAATATTGCTATAGAACATGGGGGTTGGTGGTGGGGTAATAAGTATTTCTTGGTGCCTAATCATAAAAAACATAAAAAATAATGCTGTCATCGCGCTCGCGATAATTCAAAACGATTAAAAGTCGACTTTTAGCGAGCCGACATATATCATCACCATTCGGAAAGCACCTTATCTTTAAGATACCAAGTTTAAAAATAAGTCAATGATTGATGAAAACATTGGATGATGAATACAAAAACTACAGACTATCTTTTATAAATGTTAGCAAGAAAATGAGTACTTAAATGTCAGTTTTATTGAAACTAATGAGAAACCCTAATGTCTTCTAAACACAAGAGTTCATGAATGATACTCCTAAATGGACCGAAGAATGAGTGAAAACGAGCTAATTCTCCTACATTAATGACAATTAATTTTAGTATGTATGTACCAGGATAACAGAAAACGGCGGGTGGTTTGAGCTTTCTTGCAAATTGCTCAGGGCTCAGACGCCCTTCTAGCGATCTCGCGCGTGATATAAATCCACATTATGCTGTAACAACGTTTTGGTTCGCTGCCAACAGACGGTGGTTATGCATATAACCATCTTTTAATTCCGCTTTAACACAATAGACACGTTTCATATGCCCAAATCAATTGTAAGGAGATAAAGAGATCTGGTTGGCATTACTCTTGTGATTGGATGTAAAGCTCTGAAACTGATTTTATTTTATACGTTTCCCACTTCTGAGACGTCCTCACTTCTGTACAACGATGGTGAACATGTGAAGTAGGTCAATCCTTATTTGTTTACGTATATAGGTAATTGATTTAGGATGGCAAGAACGAAGGTATATTTTTATACAACTTTTCTTACCTCTTGGTCATCAATATTTTTTAAAATAATAATATGATTATTCTCTTTGCTTAGGTATATACCTATTGCTTTTCAAAACATCTAAGTAGTAGTTGACTAGTTGTAGTTATGTTGTATCTAGTGCTGTTTGACCTATAATATTTCTGTTAATTCAGTAGGCTCGTACAACATGAAAAGTAGATATTTTTTAAAATAAAACTAAATAATCAACAACCTCGAAATTGCTTCAGAACTTGCACCTGCAACCTTTTATTGTTCTGTCGCTAGGTATACTTAGGTTATTGTTGAACCTTTCCAAGCACATTTGCACCAATCTTTAAATTAACTACTAAACATAACACCCGATTACTCGTTTTTTTAAATATTTACAAATGTTAAAAATAACCAAAAGTATGCTTATTTTAATCTTATTCCGATTAACACACTATAGGATACTACCTGTTATTGTTACTAGCATCGTGATTTCTGCTCTACACTTATTTTGTTTTTATAAGATGTTTTTTGTTTGTCGAGATAAATATCAAGAAAACAGGTACCTAGGTAGAGAGACGGAAAGCTTCGGACGTAATTCAATGAGATCAACGTCCGATTTGCATTATAAAGTCTCCTGCGACTTTAATAAAATTAACAATTCTTCCGTCCGTCTACACGGTTTAGGGTGTCGATTGAAATTCAAATCCGAAGTTCCCGCAACTAATATAATTACGAGCCGGCGGTAATTGAGTAGACATTCAGACAGCTTGCGGATTTTTTTCGCATTTTAAACATGTCCTACTCTTCGGGCTGTTTAGAATTTCCTTAATTTATTATTTGTTTAAAAAGAGATAGGTACAAGACCTTTAGCTATATACCGCAACTTCTTCAATTCACATAGCAATACCTACGTTGGTTATAGAGCACTTTAATTGTACTCTATGAGATAAAACAAAATTTGTGACATGTGGTTATATTGAAGCCAAAACTAAGGATTAATGCAGGCATAATGAATAACGTCCAATCATTATAAATAATAAAAAAGCTACATCGAGCTAAGTGAGTAATAGCTTGGTAATAGTGAGTCCTATGTTCATCATACCTACTGTTCGGTATAAATATTGCTTTCGCCGCGAAATCTGAAGTTGACGAAAAACGAAATTTCGAACGAAATTTCGCATGTTTACTACCACGGTTCTCTACGATTCGAATATTTGTTCGACCGAAAATAATGTGACAGACATGTTCTCCAAACCTACTCTAATTTGCGAAAGTTCGAAATGAAGAATTTAATTTAACAGATTATTTTTCGGAATTTTTACTTCAAATTAAATAAGTACAAAAGTTTTACCTTTCGATATTTGTAAATGTGAGTTTTTAAGTACTTAAGTTAATGTGAAATTGCAGCTGGAATACTTTTGCTTGAAGTCACTTTGCGTGAGGAGCGTAAAAAGCGTAGAAAGACTCGGAAAATAATTTAAATTTAGTGTCGATTCCCGACTTGGGATTTTATACAAAATTGCACTCAGTTGAGTATTATTTGAGAATTAGAGCATCAATTTGCTATGGGCTAACGGAGCTTGTCATTTTAAGCTAAAATCAGTAATCATCAATATTATTTACCTACATAAAAGCTCAAAATATACCTATTGATAAAAACCAATAAAATCCTTATTTACAATTTAGAATGCTTAACTTGAAAACAAACAACACAACGCAAAATTGAAATGCAACTGAAACATTCCTTTCTAAGAAATGTGTCGCGATAGCGGACCATAAAAAAATCACTCGAAAACATTGCAAAACCACTTCAATCAACAGCTCATATACTTCCCCACCGAGGGGCTCCAGCCTACCATAATCTAGGGCAATTAGGCCCTCCCGTGCACGCCGCCGTAAGGCCTTCCGTCTGGGGATTGCCCTGGTGTTCTCGGGCAATCCCCCCTTGGCGATAGCCTGACCAGTTGGTCAGGCTTGCCCGGGCGCGTGGGTAGTGGAGTCGCAGTGTGGACCTTACCTAGCGCGCCCATAAGGGCAGGAAGAACACCGGGGGGTTTAGTGGGTAGGCTTGGCACTCTGCCGAGAGAGCCCCACACACGCTCGCCGTCTAGCCAACGGCGGGTACGGTGCGGTTACGCATTTCCCCCCGAAAAAAAAATAAAAAATAAAAAGGGCAATTAGGCCCTTTGCGGGCGCGTGGGTATTGGAGTCGCAGTGTGGACCTTACCTAGCCTGCCCAATAGGGCAGGGAGAACACCGAGGGGTTTTAGTGGGTAGGCCTGGCACTCTGTCGGTTGCGCATTTCCCCGCGAAAAATAAAAAGGCAATTAGGCCTTAGTCAACCACGCTGGCCAAGAGCAGGTTGGTCGACTTCACACACAACCTGTAAAGAAATTCTTTCTTCACAGGTGTGTGCAGGTTTCATCACGATGTTCTCCTTCACCGTTAAAGCGTCAAAATAAACGTGCATATGAGTTCAAAATTTGAAACACATTGGTACGTGGCGGGGTTCTCGAACCGCTACCTCCCGATTGGAAGGCGACGGCCTTACGCACAACGCCATCGACGCTTATGCTTATTGCAGTTATGGCAACCAGTTACGGCAACTGTCACTTTTAATAGCTTGCCCTCAGAGCTTGCCAATCAGCTGTTAATTGGGTGCCATCTTTCCTGTTTATTCTATAGTATTAAATTTCAAATCTGTTATGCCGTCAAATTCAACGGTATAAATTCTATTCTCGAATAAAGGCTTTATTCGAAGTATAAGTATTTGGTGAAATTAAAATTGACTTATCTCATATCTGAGAGTAACCCATGACTTTATCCTTGGTATAAAACTTATCTGACTTTGGTGAAATCGGGTCTTAAAGTTATATGAGCCTAGTTACTCACAATAAAACTTATCTGACTTTGGTGAAATCGGGTCTTAAAGTTATATGAGCCTAGTTACTCACAATAACCAGAATGTGCATGTTGCTAATAAAAACCTCCTCCATTGATGAGTTCACACTCTTAATAAGGAGCAAAACTCCCAATATGATCTAAAACTATTTCAAAAATCCGACTCCCAATACCTACGGCGATAAAGCCTATTTTGTTATTTTTGTATGTATTGTCCAATTATTTGTTATTTCTTGTGCAAAATAAAGTGTTTCTATCTATCTATGTACCTACCTACAATGACTTCTGTAAATCCTCAAGTAAACTGGATGTAATTTTTAGATTGTATGATATTGCTCAAAGATTTGGAATTATTGCAAAGATGGAGTGAGACGAATTAGATTGTTTGTATTGCCATGAACAGTGACAGTTCATATAAAATGTAACCATTCAAATCATGAGTGCCTAATAGCCTTATGAAGTTATGTGGTGAATACTTATAGGGGAGCGACAGGAACCCATCAGCCTGTGCATAAACTAACAACATTAAAGTCACACTACGGGTCCTATTTGCGTAAAATGGCTTTGTCAACGTTTACATTAGATTTTGATTTAATACGTCTCATACCACGCGTCAAGACGTCGGTACCTCAAACTATTTGATGCTGATGCTTGTAACATAATGACATTTAAAAGGTATTTACGATAACTTCCTTTGATAGGTAGTGTTTTAGTTAGGTAAGTGTTAGGTTTTATAGATTTAATGTGTTTTAAAACTTAGCATTGTCCTAATCGCTAAGCGCTCATGATTTTAAGTTTAAAAATATACGAGTAGGTACTGAGAACATGGAATTAATAAATATACGTTAATTAGTAATTGAGGGGTTGACAATAAATAATATTTGACGATAAACTCGTTTAAAATGTTATATAAGGTGAATTAAGAACGTCGATACGACAGTAAATCTACTTGCTTACATCTAATGATTTCCAAAGAAAGCCTGGGGGTCTCTTTTTTCGGGGGGAAATGCGTAACTGCACCGTACGCGCTGTTGGTTAGACGGCGAGCATGTGTGGAGCTCTCCCGGCAGAGTGCCAGGCCTATCCACTAAGCCCCCCGATGTTCTCCCTGCCCTAACGGGTGCGCTAGGTAAGGTCTACATTGCGAGTAGATACTGCAACTCTACTACCGCCCAACTGGTCGGGCTATCGCCATGGGGGTATTGCCCGAGAACACCAGGGCAATCCTCAGACGGAGGGCCTTAGGGCGGCGTGCACGGGGCCAATCGTACCCGCCCGCAGGCCTTCACGGCAGGGCCGTTAGACGGGCATTGCTTGTGCGAATGCCCGCCTTCGCCTGCCTAACCGTCTGCGACGGATGGGAGCGGCTTGAGGTGCCTCTCGCTGCCGAGCATGGCCACGACCATGCTCGGCAGCGAGAGGTTATCGCCTACCAAAAGCCAGGGGCCTAACAAGTGGCAATCGTTTTATAGCGAAACGATGAAGCCATAAAATGTTGGTACCTTAATGCCCGTAGCACACCTCCGCCGCGAAACTAACAAGGCGATACCGCGTCGCATAGTCAGGAACAAAAAAAACGGCGAAGCGAACGCGGAGGTGTAGATGGCGTCTGAGCAGATCGGGCGGAACTGCGCGCGACAGAGACAGCGCCATAGTTAAATATCCGCGTTAGAGCAGGCAAGCTCGCCAGAGCTCGCGCGCCGTAAAAACGACAACGTGGCGGAATCGTTTAGCGGTTTCGCTACTACAGTTCCGCGGCGGAGGTGTGCTACCGGCGTAATCAGACGAAGTGTATGGTGATAAAAATACCACGTATTTCTTTGTCTTTAGTAATGTAACAAAAAGGTAATCACATTATATTTCTACAACTGCTAAATAAAAAGATATTCGCATTCGAAAATTATTATGGTACGTAGAGTACAGAGATAACAAAACGTTATTAATAGTTAACAAAACGATGCAAATGTCAAAACATAAGATTAAATTTTCCCGGAATGCATAAGTGGGGCCAGATCCTTGAATATTTTTAAGAACTTGGTACGGAGCCACTATCTATCACTAGATTCTTAGTGTTTTCATTGTTCGTTGTTGTATATTATGTATTTTTTGGTTTTTGTATATTATGTTCAATTTTTTTTTAATTTAAACCCAGAATTTAATTTTTTTTTGCACTACCCTTAACGTCATGTACCTACTGTCTCTAATTTTTATCTTTTGATGGTTGCCTGGAAGAGATTGCTTACTAGCAATAAGGCCGCCAGTTGTACCTTCTCGTGTATGTCTGTGTTCCCGACTACTTATGTTGTAATGTGTGTGCAATAATAGTACATTATGGTACAAGTGTGTAATGTTGGTGATTACCGCTGAGGCGCATTGAGGTCTTAAGAAGCCGAGGACGGTAACCATCAATACACACGTGTATCATACAACGTTTTTCAACACACTTCTGAATAAAACAATACTTAAATAAAAAACCATTTTACATAGTAGATAAAAAGTTTACTTAGAGAAACAATTAGTAAATGTGCAGTTAGTAAAATTATAATTAACTATTTTTGATGACATAGCGGTCTCATCAGATAGATTATTTATTGAAATACTTTCATGTTTTCTTTTGTTATTTGTGATGGTTCATTATTCGTGTAGGTAGGTGAAATCCAATCATTGGACGAACTTGGTATTTCGCCAGTAGGATGCGTCTCAGAATCAAGTTTAATTCTTTTTGTGATTTTTGCACAAATTTCCTTCTTGTTTTGTATGGAATCTTCTACGTATGATTCTGCTACATTGCTAGATCGCCACCCGCCATGTCGCTTCAAAGTCATTATATCAGCTCCTGAATTTGCCAGCAATGTAGCTGAAGTTCTTCTGAAACTATGTCCAGTGTAGCTCTCAGCATCTACTAAACCCAAAAACTTAGCGATTTCTTTAGGCATAGAACCAAATTTGTTTATACCTATAGGCTGACAGGTACATTTACCATTCTGGTAATTTAGAAAGAAACGGTCATTTTTTGTTTTTGGCGAACGCAAACTTTCATACTTCTTAACAATATCATAGAATGGACCGTGTATGGTGAATGACCTAGGTATTTTATTTTTCGTGATAGGTATCTTCACTAAAAGCATCTGGCCATGGTTCTCTATATCTTTTACAGTTATATTTGTTAATTCTTATATCCTACAGGCACCAGTTACACCAAATATTAAAGCAACCTGAAACAAAAGAAACAATAATTAAGGTCAACACACAACACAAGCTGCTATTAAATATTTAATTAAAATTAATTTAACTAACCTTTGTAGCCAAATATTGGTTATCTGGAGCATCTTTAATAAATTTTTCAATATCATCAGATGATAAAACCTTTGATTTTTTGCTTCTAAATCCATCAGATAGTCTCTTTAGATAAGCTGACAAATTCGAGTATGTTTTTAAGTCCACTCCATTCTTTGTTCGGCCTGTACTTTTTAACATTGAGTAAATACACCACAAAGAGCTAGGTTTGTACTTAGAAGATAATTCTTTAAAGTACGTCATGAACACATTTTCTGAAAAAAAACTGCGTATTCTTGTTGTTCTGCCATTGTATGAAATTTTGGTACGCTAATAGATATTTTTCCTTTGAGTTTTCTGGTAGTAAACTTTCCATAACGTTCTGGGCTTCACATCTTATATCGGGCGGTGTACAACATAAATCATTTTCTTCATAAATTGTATTTGCAGACATCTTAATTAATAAAAACGAGACGAGTTGTGAAAAATGTTTCGTAATGGCGGGAAAAATTAATCAGTTTTCCTATGCGCGCGCATCGGCCATAGACTAATAAATTTCGTAATGGCGGGAAAAATTAATCAGTTTTCCTATGCGCGCGCATCGGCCATAGACTAAAAAATGAGGTTTCTTTTTTTTGGGCTTTTCGCGGATAGCATTTTAGCGCAAGTGTAAGCGTAACTCAACCAATAATATTAAAAAAAACTATTACTCACTCGTGAATAATAGTAATGAAAAAGTCACAGTTTGATTATAGGTGTCATTATGTGCCTAATTGCCATGGGATTAGAGCCACTTTATGAGGAAGTGTGTTGAAAAGTATATTTTTTTTTTTTTTTTTTTTAAAACGTCGCCCCACACTAGGATTTTCTCCTGTGTCGTGGGTGCAATTACAAACATAGAATATCACAGGCACATACGCCCAGACCGGAACAAATTTCTGTAGGCCATACAAAATATCTGTCCCGTGCGGGAATCGAACCCGCGACCCGTTGCACAGTAGGCGATCCCTCGAACTCTGCGCTAACCGTGTCGTCTATTATATGTATATTATTATTATTATTATTATTAAATTTGACATTGACATTACGAGTTACAGTAATTGTTACTATGGATTGAGGAAAATTTTTTTTTACGAAAAACTTTCAGCGCGCTATCATCGATATCATCGCCATTCGGAACGCACCCCCACGACTCGACTAACACTGACAGTGAATTATGACGTTCACATTCACAGTTGACAGTGGTAACAGTCGGTCACGTGACATATCGATAGGTTTATCGATTAAAATTAGATTTCCTTACTAAAGACATTAACTTAACTTAACTTAGACATCTTATTTAACTAAAACCTCAAGACAAAACCAGGAAAAGTAATATTGTTATGTTCTAGTACTATTTTTGGTCTTGTAACTGTTATTAATCGATCAATTATATGAAAATGAGTGGATTAATCAATAATCGATATTTCTGCAACGAATTCGATATTGCTTTTGTTTTGTTTACCTTTGCGGTTTAATATTGCTTGTCAGTTAGATGCGTTTTGTTATCATTGTTGATCAATTGTTCTTTCTTTACAAAAGTTATTGAAATTCTTCAATTAAAGAAAAATAGGTAATAGTTTACCTATTTTTCTTTAATTGAAGAATTTGAATATTGATATCGTTTACATAATATCCAAAATTCAGTATCCTACATTTCATATTTTAATGGGTACCAGGCTTGCCAATCTTCTTTGTCATCGTCTCTGAGATAACGAAAACTAATTCCTAGCCAACTCTCCTTCTTTCTACGAAAACAAAATATTGGTTATCTACTCAAAATGAAATAATGCAATGGCTACTAAATGCCATTAGTGTTCTAATAAATGGTAAAATAATTGATAAAATTTAGTAAGTATTTTCAATTAATTTTTAAATAAAAAAAAATATTTTGAGTAGTACCTATACCTACTCGCGAAAGTAACGAAAAAACAATTATACATTATATACATTGTCTACCAATTTAAATATCGATGACTGATCGATTTGCCACGTGATTAGCGATAGCATGTGTCAATCCCATACATTTTATTCGTTTTTAACTTTGTTATCGTTTTTGAATTGTAACTTTGTCTCTAGACCACCTGACTCTATTACCGTCCGCGCTGTGAGAAAATTTAAACTATTTTTTCGTAAATGAACTATGACTTTGTGGCGACTATCGATTTTGTCCTCTAATATGAGGTTAATAATAGATAGTTCCATAGATCTAAAAAATATTATAAGTAGGTACACTACCTACACCATGTTCCCCAGTGCGATCTGTAAACGCACTAAAACAAAATATAGGACAAGACAAGACAAGCGTCGATGGCGATGTGGACTCGGCACTTGCCTTCCAAATGCGAGGTCCGAGGTTCGAGACCGCCATGTACCAATGTGTTTTTCGTTTTCGAATTTCATATGTACATTTGTCTGACGCTCCTACGGTGAAGGAAAACATCGCGAGGAAACCTGTATCCATCTGCGAAGAACTTCAAAGGTGTATGTGAAGTCAACCAATCCGCACTGGGCCAGCGTGGTTGACTAAGGTCTAAACACTCTATAGATGATGATAGACAAGAGACCACAATTCTACATACTTTTACTTATTGTGATACTCGTTGCTTTGTAGATTGTTTTTTTGAGAATTTTCCAATTGATACCGGCGAGGGTAACTTTAAAGAACTACAGGGAATATGAAATAGAGAAAATTTCAGATTTTCCTGAATGTTATAGCATGAATGATTAACATTTAAATCGTGACTTGCACAGCAATAGTATTCCTACTACTTACTGCCGAGAAACGAGATCATTAAAAAGAAGTGGTTGAAAATTCGACGGCGCGGCCTACTCGTACAGAGAACATTTACAATAAGTAAAAATAATCTGGTGGAAATAAAATAAATTTTGGACAAATTGGTTGAGCTGTTCTCAAATCTTCGCTTCGTTGCTAATCAACAGTCATAAATCGACGTAGGTATAACGAGCACCGATTTTTTAAAGAATTTCTTTAAGGATTTCTTAAAGAGGTTCCACCCACTTCAATATTACCGTGCTATCGTAGACAAACTTTAACGTGAGCTAATGCGTTGGGAACTTGGGAGGCATATGTAAATTGGAGCAGACGCTAGCCGCAAACATTGGGTGAATTAATGCCTCCGTACATCCCACAGGGAGTTCTACTACGGGAGGGAAAAGACGTGACATTGACAGGGTATCTACATAAGATATTTTACAATGTACATATATTAAACTGTAAATACACGTAGGTATTTTAAAATAGTAATGCTTATTTGATTGCAATATTTTAACAGGTTACAATATGTAAATCCATTTCAGCCACTTTGTAATGCAATAACGAAAAAATAATTAGAATGTAAAAGACGTCGTTCGAAGTAATAGCTTTCTCGCAAAGTCCATGCCCATTATATTGTGGTTTTACTATCTTCTTTATCCGTCGAATTAGAAAACATGGTTTAGGGACAAGTGGGGCGCATTGGAACACGGGGTACAATAACACAAAGACAATAATTATTGTAATTTTAAACATATTCGCGCACTTTTGCTTCGATCAATAAGAGTGTCTCATGTGGCTTAATATGATAGCGAAATGCAATATGACCAGTCTTCGACGACAGTTTCAATGTGAACAAAATTGTTTTGAGGGGTCCAAAGTTGTAATTTCGTTACGAAGAATTTTCGATTCCACAAGAAAAATATCAATAACAGGTATGTAATACTTTCTTGCATGAATTTTAATCAATTTAGGCATTAAATGCACTTTTACATGTGTAGTGGATAACATAACCCAACATTTTAAAGATATTTTTAATCGATTCAGTTACTTTATGGGGCGCAATGGAACGGGATACTATGGGACAGTGTTCATTGTGTTCCGTTATTATATGCCCGGGATAGATGATTGGATTTTTGTTACAGATTTTAAAGTAATAATGGTGAGATAGGAAATGGTGAGTCGTAAGAGAAAGACAGGTAAGAGCTTGCATAGTAAAACGATGTGCGAGCAGCTGAAGTTGTAGCATTTAGTGAGTTTGCGAACTGCTGCTGACCTAAAAATGTCAAGTCCAGTAAAATTGCATCGATATGTTAAAAAAACAGCAGGAGATAGAGACGCAGGAGTGAATATAGATTTTTTTAAATCTTTATTAGCCTTGTACCCCAGACACCGTTTCATTGTACCCCAGACCTGGGGTTTATTGAAACAGAGGAGGCGTTGAGCAAAAAACGCATTTCTGTATTGGTTAAGGTAAATTTTAAAGTTATTTTTGTTCTTAATAGGTAGATTATGAACCGTTGTTGATCATTTAAAACAAATATTATCAAAATATAAAGCACAGTAACTTAAAAAAATAAAAATGCTTTTTTCGCTTCATTGTACCCCAACTGTCCCAAAATTAAATCGCTAATAGTGTCAAGTGAACCACTAACAAGACAGTCTCCGCGAAAATAGGTCTAACGCTGTATAATTTTAAGGCTTGCGTCGCGGGCACAGCTAGTTTGATATTTTCAGTTTGATTCGCGTTCCCAAAAAAAGGTATTGACAGATAGACGTACAGACAAATAAAGTGATCCTCTTCTAAGGCTTCCGTATTTTCCCTTTAAGGTACAGAAGCCTTAGATTAGAGGATCACTTTATTTGTCTGTACGTCTATCTGTCAATACCTTTTTCATGGGAACGCGAACCATGACCAGCACACCGTAGAATATTATTCTCATTCGCTTTTTCATTCAGTCAGTCATTCATTAGTTCGGCATACCTATTGATAGGATTAAACGAACTTACCTAAAGTGAAGTTCAATCCATATTATATGAAGTAATTAGTCCAAGGTATAACTATTGTAGTGACGCCTTCTCCCGCTACATAATACGCGAATTTTAAAGACACCATTAAAAAAAATAATAATAATAATAATACTACTTTGTGTCACTTGACACAAAGTCCGTGAATATTGGCTTTACCGAAATATTATATTTCGAGATAGATATTGTAGGTTAAAACAAAATGGGGTGCGATGTCAGACAACCTCCTTGTGGTGCACCCTGGGCAACCCGGCAGATTCTCTGCCGCGGGCTAATAGTCTGACGAGAGGACCCTCCATAGAGGGGGGGTGTGGGATGGCCAGGTTTAACCCGGCGGGCCACTTCGTGTGGCCACCCGCTTTATGCGGGGAAGGGCGAAGTCCCCTCTTCTTATTTTAAGAAGAGGTGTGGCTTTCGCCGGAAGCCTGATTTGGGCGGCTACCTTGAAGGTAGCAGAGTGGAGGCGATTTCTCGCCACGGCGCTTCGCGCCTGCCGGGGGTTTCCCCGAGCTTCGGCTCACCCGCGCGGCGGTGGATCCAGTGGGATCTGCCGTCGGGCAACCCGTTACCCGCACTGAGCGGGCCGGGGGCCCGGCGCACTGAGCGTCGGGCCGCGTGGAAGACAACCACAATAAAAAACCAGTCCCGGGGTGTAGAGCGGCGCAGAACCGCTCCACAAAGTAGCAGAGCCAGGAGGAGAGTCCGGCTATGGACATGTCACAGGCTGGGGGTCAGCGGGAATAAGGCTTGGCTGTTGTCCCCTTCCCCTTGTCTTGTGACGGACGGCGGAGCTGCTGGGGGGGTTTTTAGTGGGTAGACCCGGGCCGTGTACGGTCTGGGGAGTCCCACATATCCTCGTGGTTTGGCTCGATCACGAGGAATGCGTAAATGCATTTTCCCCCTCCCAAAAAAAATAATAATAATAATAATAATAATAATATCGTTTATTTTCTCTCTCACAACAACAATATTTTTATAATTTCACAAACAATCGTGTAACGCTTAATTGTAACAAGTTATGAGAGACTGGATCCTAAACTACGCTTTCGCCTGTGACTTAGGTCTCCAGGTCCACCGGCGCCGGCGTGGATTACAAAACCATTTTTTGTTACGCTACTGGTAAATCATCATGTGGAATTTACATTATTGTTAGATGAGGCAAAGAAATTAATCAGTAATTAAGATAAACAATGACTGGGATAAAATAAAATTATAGAATAATATCGTTTGCATTGGAATACCAAATGTGCGGCAACGACATTCAGTGAATGTTGTGTGCGCGATTGGTGCATGCCTCACACATAGATTTAAACATGCATATACGTACACACACATACACACACATATATAAAGCTCGACTTATTTATACAAAATAAATATATAGGTACACATAAACTAGGTTAGGTACATAAGACGGCCTCTATTTCACTATATGCAATAACTTTTCAGTTTCATCATAATTAAGGTTAATCAACCAAGCTGTAACTTTATTTTTTTATTTCTTTTTTACAATTATTAACAATATTAAGAGTTTTATTGGCAGTGTTATACAATCTCCCTCCCTGAAATTTAAAAAATCATTGACCAAATTAGGTTCTTACTGTCTTAATCTTAACTATGCAAACGGTGCATTGTCTTCTGGCTAAAGTTGATTCAACATATTTATCATAAGGTATATACCTGTGCTGGCGAAGTATGGTCAAGAATATGTACGTCTGTCTAACAGTTAACAATTTGCAATCATTGTATAATTTATGTGTTGGTTATAACCTGGGCCTAAGAAACATGACTTTCAGTATCATTCTTTGTGCTCTTTCAAGCTCAAGAAGCCTTGATTTAGTTGCACCACCCCATGATGTGATACAGTAAGATATAATTGAATGTACAAGTGCAAGATAAATATTTATTAACAATGATCTATCCGCAATATGACGCAACTGTTTAAATACATAAGTAAGTTTTCTAATTCTTACTGAGACAAAGTGAATATGTTGGTCAAAGCTTAAGTGCTTATCTATCAGGACCCCGAGATATTTTGTATCTCTGGTCTCACCGATAGGTGGACATTCACAGTCAATCCGTGGAGGAAAAGAACATCTATGTGCAAACAGGGATAGATTAGGTATGGTTCGATTTTGAATTGAGTATACAATATACTTAGTTTTGTCGGAATTTAGAGTTAATGAGTTTGAAGCTAACCAGTGACATACCATATTAAATCCCGATTGAGCGACGACAAGAAGTTCTTCCCATGTGTCGGTATGAAATGTGAGAGCTGTGTCATCCGCATAGGCCACAAGCTTACAGTTTGGAATATGTAGATTACAAAGCTCATTTATATAACAGAGAAAGAGCGTGGGACCCAAAATACTTCCTTGTGGGACACCGTATGTTATAGGAAGTTCGGAACTGATGTGATCCTCAATTTTAACAGACTGTACCCGGTTTTTCAAATAGTCTGCAAAGAGAGCCAATTGGGCACCCCGTATGCCCATGGATTCTAGTTTGCACAAGAGGTTTGGGACAGAGACTGTGTCAAAAGCTTTGGCTAGATCGACAAAGATAGTAAGACATTTCTTTTTGTTATCTAGCTTTTTAACTACATGTTCTGTTAGTTCCATAACCGCATCCTCTGTTGAAAGACCTGATCTGAAACCAAATTGTGAATTGGCAATCAGTTGATGCTTTACCAGATATTTGTTTAATCTCGAGGATATTATACGTTCAAATATCTTAGATATAGAAGACAAGATTGCAATCGGTCTATAGTTATTGACACAGCCTCTGTCACCTGCCTTAAAAATAGGGTATACTATGGCCCTTTTGAGAGCATTCGGGAATATACCTGTTTCCATACATTTATTAAGGACAGACGCTATAACAGGGGCAACAATCCCTGAGACAGCTTGTAAAGCTTTAGTAGTTATGCCATCAATGCCAGCTGTGCAATCAGTTTTTAGGTTTTTAATTACAAGTTTAATTACAAGTTCTATTTCCTCAGAATGACTTAAAGCTACAAAAATATAAAAGAAAAATACACCTGGCAACTCCACCGTCACCATAGCTCATTAGTTTAGAGTATTAGGTATATATAATTGGGTTAGTAATTTATTACTTCAAAAGGGAAGGGTGGGATGCTCCATACCTTGGACTAATTACTTTATATAATATGGATTGAACTTCACTTTAGGTAAAAATTATAATACATTTGAAACCAATTTCCAAATTCACCATCTAAACACAAGATTCAAAAATAAACTTGCCTTTCCAACATTCAGGCTTCAAAAAACTAGAGGCTCGTTTATGGGGAAATGTATAACCTTTTATAATAAGCTTCCACAAAATGTTACCGACTTGCCTTTTCATAAGTTTAAAGCGCATGCAAAAAAGACTCTTATGAGTAAAGGATAATATAAAGTCAACGATTATTTGAATGATGCCAATGCCTGGTGTTTATTTTTCAGATAATGAATCGTGTTGTTATGTATAACTATTTGTTTAAACAAATATTATTTTTGGTAATAAGTAGTAAGAAGAGAACTAACACATTTAATCTTGTAATGGAAGTTGAGCTCAAACTTCTGCTGTGAGGTCAGCTTCCAATTGACGACTCTGTAACAATACAGGGAGAAAAAAATAGCCCTTGCTGGTTCTTTCCAGTACAAGGTCTCCCGCCGTAGACTTGTGAACCAATGGCGTAGCTGCTTTGACGTACAAAAGAGATTGTAACAATCCAATTTGAATAAAAGATATTGAATTTGAATTTGAATTTGTAAGTTCGTTTAATCCTATCATTATATTCGTAATTAGTCCAAGGTATACCTATTGTAGATGTTTAGAGTTTTTGATAAATAGGTAAAGATAAGTACCTATTTACTAACTATCAATAGGTATTCAATAGCATTCAATATTTATTTTATAATGTAGATAACGATTACTAGTATGAACAGTTTCATGTTAACCATATAATAACTATAAATTTCAAGAACTACCAGCCGTGGCTAAAAGGTTTGCCAATCTAGCTGGCGTGGTATATTATATTATTTAGCAATATTAATAAATATTAGACAAATATTTTGTTAAAAGTTCAAAAATTTCAAAAAGTTCAAAATCAAGTCGGCACGGGTTATCATTATCCGATTGCAATAATATTTTTTATTTTAGTTATTAGGGTGAAATAGAAGAAATATAAAGGGTATGCATACCTAAAATCGAAAAAAAATTCGCCTTTATAGGCTGGGACACCCTAGTATTCATATATACGAAACCGATCTTTCTTATTTTTTGATCCAAGACATTATGGTGAAATGTAGATTCAAAAAAATACAATGCGTGCATTATTGTCGCCTGCTAAACAAAATATGCATCTTCAAAATCCCCTCGTCTCTGTGTTTGTTGAGCAATGCACGTTATAGATCTAGTTCAGGAAGGTGCGATTTCGCCGCAAACGCCCTCGCGATTTGCGTCAAATTCGTGCGATGCTTTATGCGATTTGACTAGCGCGTATACTCACGCGCTAGTCAAATCGCAGCGAATTCGCACAGATTGACGTAGTATTTAGTTTTTTTTCAGGGGGGGGCTGACACATGATTATTATTTGAAGTTATTACTGTTTATTTGGCATCCATCATAGAATTTTGAAACGATCTTGGGTGGGCACTGGACCCACCCCATCTGTGAAACGCGTAAGCAACAAACTCTGAAATTAGCCGATAAACTCCGACAAACTACTGCTTTAACATTCGAGCAAACAGATTTTCGCTGCGTCACTTTGTTTTGGAGATCCAGCTGGCTCAGTTGCAACAACTTTGCTGCAGGTGAGCTCTGAAACGGTAGATCCACAAACTCTGAAACTTATCCGACAAACTTCAAAAAACTTCCGCCTATCTATATCAGTAAACAGATTGTTGCTATGTCGTTTAGTCTTTGAGATCCGTGTGGCCCGGCTGGGGTAACGTTACCCCAGCTAAGCCACACATATCTCTGAAACGCGCAAACGACAAACTCTGTAACTTGCCGACAAACTCTAGACATTATAGCGTCATACTCAAACAATCTATTTTCAGTTTTTTTTGTAGCCCAACTGGGGTCAGCCCCACCTCTATACCTTTACGTTTTCGTCGCGCTGGCTTTCGGCCACTTTATCGTAAGGCACTGTATAGTCATGTCGTATCATCAGCTCCACTAACGAATTTCATTCATTGTTCTTGACCTAGTTTTCAGGCGATCACTTGGTTCATTTTTCATATTAAAAGATTAAAACCAATAACGGTCGTTCGTTTCTTTGTACTGTTCCATCCCGTCGTTAATGTTGCGAACCGGTGTGTCGCATTGCTACCGCAACGTGACTGGTATTTTTATCATGTGTGTCCATACTCATGTAAAAAATACAATTGTTACGAAAACAAAGCACAAATTAATAAAGAAATGAACTTGAAAACAGAATTCCTTATTTTTTTAATAAAATTCTTTAGAATTTAATGCCACACAAATTACATTTCAAATAGTCAGTATCGTAGAACGGTAACCTATTATCGCTAAAACAAAACCACTTTTCAACCGCTCTGTAGTCTAACAGAATAGACCATCTGGGTCTGATCTGGAGGTCCGTGGTTCGATTTACTATTGCGACACAAGTTTTCTTCTTGGTTTGGTTGGTGGTGTGAATTCTTAGCCTGGCTGACTACCACCGTTTTAACCAAGGTTCATGTTTACAACATTGTTGTCCAACAATTAGGTAAGAAGACCAGTTTCTTTTAGTTGCGGATGAATCCAGGTCAAGTTAGCTTCTAAGATCTATCATCAATTGAAGGTCTTTTAAGGCCTCTAAAGGGGTGTTTTTTAATTTGCTGCGATACCAAGTCAACTTAGTGATTGGAGACGCCTATTCGGGTATGCAATCAATCAATTGATTAATACTTGGATATGCGATCAATCAATTGGTGATTGATATTATCAGTTGAAGACATTTTTAGGCAGGATAATTTGCTACGATACCAACTTAGTGAATAGGCCGCGCATTTGGGTGCATATACAATCAATCAATTAATTGATATCATCAGTTGAAGGCTTTTTTACCGGGATAGTTACCAAATCAACTAAGTAAGTAGACTTGGGTATGCAGTAGGACTCTGGTCCTACTGGATCCACTGGTATCTCCATATTCGACTAAGCCTCCCTCGAGCACCTCTCCGTCCCCCATGGCCCTACGTCCGGGATCAGGAAGAGTTAATTCACCAAACGCTGTGATGAAGGCCTAACCTCACTATCTTATTTACAAAAAGGTTCTCAAATGAAACAAATCAGATATCAACAACATTATTTTTATTACTTAGCTACTCTCATTATTTTGTTTTGTACACTTTTTATGTTAGTACATAATAGACTACATTTGAAAACATCCTGTGCGTAAAATATAGCTGATTTTATATTTCAAGATTTCTATTTCATACTAATATAAAATTTTTCAACGTTCAAAACGTCCTGTGATTGAATTTGCGTTGACTGTAACTACAATAACATCATCCAGGTAAAAATGTGTAAATGATGCATCAACATTTGATTATGATTGAGATGTACTTTATCATTCAATCCAAAAAATAATAGGTACGTTACTAAATGGTACTTAAAAGTACACAGTTGCACAGTTATTTTCGTAAACAGAAACCATTATAATAAACAAATTAGAAACATTGCAGTAATCAATAGTTATGAAATTTTTCAAAATTCGAATTTTATAAAAACAGATTTTGTGTGACCCCATATTTTAATTAATTACTTTAATTTTCATAGATCTGAAAAAAAAGATATTTGCATAAACAAATACAAAGCATTTTGTATACAGAACAAATTTAACAGACTGCGTATGGCACTTAAGAAAACAATATTGGCTATTGTTAATCATATTATTATTTGCAAATTGTTGCAAAGTTGAAAGTAACTATCGCTAATTTAACGTTAGTACATAACACGAAACAAGGGAAGAACTTACAATCTTAAATCTATATTTTCACAATAAATTCGCATTTCTTGACATACTCATTTGATGACGCGACAATTAAATTAACATACATACAATATTAACATCTTAAACTTAATTCATATAAATCATCTATACGACTGTATTTATTTTACGTACTTACACCTCGATATTATAATGTTAAAGCTGACATTTCGAAAAAGGCCCCAACTTCGTTACACTCTCCATGCATCACATGATTTAGCACCATTGGCTGTGCATAGCGAAATATTCTAACATACTACGTATTGCTTAGTAAGAAATATATTTACAGGAAGACTAGTATCGGGTACAACTTACGACATATCTAGCGTACAAGTATGAACATTATAATCGCAGCTATAAACATATTGCAATGAAACTTTATTGATATGTCGTATGTTGTACAAAAAATATACAAGTACACGGCGTACGCCAAAAATGGTTTTTATAAGGAATACACCTTGATATTACGTGATGTTTCCTTAATTATATATTCGTTGTACTTCAAGTATTACGGATACGTAATAAACGAAAAAGATATTTCACAATGAAACAACGGACTGAATGTTACGGTCTCCGATACGGATATACAAACTGTTACGATACGATAAGTAAAATTGACTCAATTTATGGTCCTATTCGCACAATAAGAATAATTAAACATTATCGATTTTACTACAAAACGTTGTATAATGTAAACCATGATTTTATCATGATCCTGCCTCATTTTTGTTAAAAAGAGACATAATTAAGTTTATACCGTGGCTAATTTTAACAACGTTCTGTAGCAGCTCCGTTTATGTTTTTTTCAGTTGGTCATAGTTTATAAATGAACACTATCTACCAGGACAGTAGCAATATTAATATTTTTGAATACTCGCAATTAAAATAAATGTGTAATGAATGTACTTAGTACTTTTGCAGCCTATAAAAACACCGAATTTATTAATTTAATTGACATATCATTTTACACATTAACGAATCACCTCGAAAAAATCCTCCATCAGAAACTTTCATCGCCATTTTCGAAATACGCCATTACCAGTGACGAGAATACATTTACAAAACAATAGTGTATATACAAAACGGGTGTATTTAGACGAAGGCGTTGGCTGAAATCACAAAAGATATTGCGATAAAGCCACACTGGCTCTGATCTAATCCAAATACACCACAGGGTGACACACTCAAAAAGCTCAAGCGAATATTTATAGCAATTTTACGTGAAAACAACACAGACAGTAATAGTACAGTAACTAACAGCACCTATTCTTGTGATTAGTTGGCGTTTTACAACCGGTTCCACTGCATTATCATGAAACTTAGTACAATAAGGTATTTGCAATTAGCAGAGAAAATTAAAAAGAATGTAAACTGTGTGTAATTATTATACACTAGTACTACATATCTCATGGACAAACATGATATTGTATGAGATTCAGTACAACAATACGTAAATAATAATACTAGCTGTGCCCACGAACTACGTTTCGCTGTATATTTTTTTACCCGTTTTTGCAACATTTTTTATTGATGCTCAGCTCCTATTAGTCGTAGCGTGATGTTATATAGCCTAAAGCCTTCCTCGATAAATTGATTATCCAACACCAAAATAATTTTTCAATTTGAATCAGTAGTTCCTGAGATAAGTGCGTTCAACCAAACAAACAAACTAACTCTTCAGCTTTATAATATTATATATAATTATATATATACCGGGTGTAACTGAACACCCCAATAATATTTAAGGGGCATATAAGTTAGATACTAAATCTAAAAAGATCTGGAATCCCTATACTTTCAGAGTTATTTGATTTTAAACTGAAAGCAAAAACTTTTAAGTGACAACCATAATCAGCTGTTAAGAGAAAAGAAATTTTAACACAAAATGACACGTGACAGACGTGAGTGTAGTATTCCTCCTACGCTTACGTAAGGCTGTCGGCACTTAATACCAAAAAAATATTTATTTAGTTTGTATGACGTGAGCGTAGTTTTCCTCGTACGCTTACGTAGGGTTGTCGGCACTTAATACTAAAAAATAATTTATTTAGTTTGTATGGGGGAAAAAAGTAGGTTTGTTCGCCCTAATATTTTTTCTACAGCATCTCTACTTTTGATGGATACATACCCTTAAATGTTATTGGGGTATTCAGTTACACCCTGTATAATAATAATATTATAGTATAGATTTGATTGGTCTCTATTCCCTGTACCACTGTTTCATGACAATGACCCCACACTTCAAAAACTGATTTTATTAACTATCCTATTTCTTACTTCCAAATAAGGACTAACTCCTAACTATTGCCAGTAAATTGCTTACAGATTCACTTGCATTGCCCGCAGTACAATTAGATAACAAACAATAATATAAGTCAACAACACTATGCACATTAGCAACAAACATTTAAGAAAAGAAAACTAGTTCAGTTAAAATCTGAGCACCTTTAATATGATATAATAGGCACCTGTTTTTAAATGTTGAAATCTAAACAACAAGAAACAATATAAGACAAAATTAGGTAAAGAGATAAGATTAATCAAATTCCTACCACATTGCATAAAATTTACCTAATAACGTCTTATTATAGAACTTTTGAAGCATTCTTGAATCCTAATTAACGTACTAATATGTATAACCAAGATGGGTTGAGGTGTGTGGTAATAATATAAAAAGTTAATTACGCAAAAGGCAGATTTCCTGACATACCAAATTTTTAATGCTCATTAATTTTGAAAGTGAAATTTGTCGAATGTTTAAATTATTGCACAATTTTATAATTAGATAACGACGTCGATTTGTATCTATATCACTAATGTGTTATTATAATACAACGTTCTTGTATTCAAGAGACGTTGCGTTTAAGTTCATAAAGAGCGCCGCTGGCAGATATTGTGATAAACTAAATTATTGGGTCACAGAGTAGTTATTATTTATTAGTTTTGCATGAGTATTATGGTTGAAACAATTATGGTGGGCGCCATCAAAATAAACACCTCGATACGACAATAATAAACCATATGAACTACTATTTATAGTTGTTATCGTTTAATTTAAACTTTATTGAATTCCTAAAATACAGCTAAACAGCAGCTGCGTGCGTGTGCGTGTTTACGTGTAACAAGTGACAACAATATAATGAAAATGAAAACCACAGTAGAAGTGGAAAATAATATTTTTTATCGTATTTTTAGGTAATAATATTTTTTAGGTAAGAATAATTGAGCAGTGTAATAAATTGTGTAGATTATTATTTATTATTTTGCTCAATAAATAGTAGGGTTCTTTCTTTACTAAGAGATTTAATAATTTAAATTGACCGCCGAGAAATTTTTGTTCAAAAAGCACAATGTGTATTTGCAATTTCTCAGGCGTTAGGCGACTTATTGTTTCTGTCTGTACATTCACATACGTACGTAGCGAATATAACTGGTGATATGGTGCGTAGGTGCGTTCGGATACACAATGCACAGTCAACCGTAATTTACATTACGTTCAATTTGAAATACCCATATCATTTTTAATATTCGTGATGATTTTCGGCGAATACGAATATTCGTATGCGTTGCATCACTGCTAACATATATGATATTTGTTTATGGCTGGTGCTACTTTTCGCTTTTAAACCGTATTGACCATAGTGTTGTGACATTAAACATTTCATTACAGGCAACACTGACTTTGAGCTTCATTGCAGAGTGCACCACCCTCGCAGTAGTCAAGGGCTGTCGCCCATATCGGGGCGCACCTCCGTTTCGCTCTCCCCGTTCACCTGACCCCTTATAACAACTACGGGGTTGTTGGAGCAAGACGAGTTGTTCGAAAGCGTCCGTTGACTGGTCTTACATCGCTGACACTCGATCACGACTATGGAGTTCGTGTCCATGTCTGTTTCTGTGCTGCTCGCGCGTCGGAGGTGGTTCGTGGTCAGGTTCAGGCGGTGTTCCAATATGGCACGCCATAGGCGAAGTTCGACCCCGCCCCTGAAGAAATGTTACGTTTACAGTGTAATATTTTAAAAACCGCTTAAAGTTTTCTAGGCCCAAGTCTTTTCAAAAGTATTCTATGGAAATTACATAAAGAGAAACACAAAACAGATGAATGATCCAACGCACGGGCTTCGAAAAACCAGCAGCTCGTTTATTGGGAAATGTATAACTTTGTACAACAAAATTCTCAAAATTCAAAACTCTTTTGAGTAGTTAATATAAAATCTGTATTCCAAGATAAGCATCACCACTTTGCTGGTGCTGACATCTGATGTTAGCCTCATTTTGCGTTTCTTATAAGAAACGTCAACATTTTTAGCCGCGCTAATCGTTACAAATGAAACGGTAGGAACTGATTATTCGTGCTGAATTTTGACGCCTCACCTACTTAGTCCAGTAACTTGAATTTTCAAATAATACAAACTATAATCGGCTTCAACTATAAATATCTTTCTATTTATTTTTTAAATCAGCTAAAAATACTTTTTGAATCTTGAAAAAAAAAGAATCCAAATATCAAATTTGAAAGCTGTCAAAAAATGGAATCGGAGGACCCATCTATTAGCATGGGTATTTGATGCTAACTTTTCGTAGCAAAAATGTTTAAATGGAACACACGAAACCAGCACCAAATGTTAACATCAAAGGCTAAAGAAACGCGTTGATGCTAAAAATGTTGAAAATGTTGGAAATCCGTGCTTATTTGGAACGCGCCTAAAGTCTACGATTTTTAGAATGATACCAATAGCTGGTGTTTATTTATTTGGAGACATAACTTATTCTAATGTAAAGAAATGTTGTTGTGTATAACTATTTATACACAACATTTATTACATTAAGTAAATTTATGCTTCCGTAATATCATATCATCAATGAGAGAAAAGAAATGAATTTATACAAATGTGGAAAATAAAAATGTTTTGCGATTTCTTCGTAGCGGAAATAGCATTAATGACCTTGCCTGTTACGTAAGATAGTACGTTCTCTTACGTAACAGGCAAAGTCGTAAGTTCTACGCTGAAAAGAAACATTAAGTTTTAGGAGCAAACGTTGTTCGAACTATCTTCGATAGATTAGTTAGACACTCACTTGAGATGGAGCCTTGTGATGTCGTCCCTTTGCGCGTGCTGCAATAGGTCATTGAGCGAGTACTCGTGGGCGGCGAGCACGCGTACCGCTGATTCAGGCACACCCCTAGGCAAAGCCCAATCGCCAAGGGTTTTGTATAGCTCTTCGTCTATCTCTTCGCTTGGTGACACAGTTCTGGACAATACAATAGACAGTTATGTTGAGTTTACAAAAAGAATTCCAATTTTAAAATACTGGCCTCACCTTAGGCCAGTACGATTAATAGTGACCGATTTGAAAAACCATATACACCGTGATTGGTCAATATCCTATCAAGCCGAAGCCTACCAATGTTAACATAATCATATAAAAGATATATATATGACATATTAACATAGTCGTATACCTTGAATAACAAGGAGATTTTTGGTCACGAGACGAAGGAGGTCGACAATAGTCCATACATTTTTGCCATTGATTTACTACCAAACGTAGATAACGCACGAACGATCGAAAAGTAGGCCGGTGAAGAACTGCTCAATCGCGACTCGTGCAGTTCCTTTCCATAGTGAGTGATTAGCTGTCGGCACTAGCGGTGGGTCGTCGTCAAATTTTTGGACGACGAAACGCAACCGTTTTTTCAAGAACGAAACTAGTCCTCGAAACGGTTCTCGTTCGCAACTGGTTTGAGTGGTGGCGGACGCGGGCGACGGACGGCCGCAGCGACGAGACGCCCGAACGTTCAAACTACTTCGAACAAACGAAACGTAACGTAGGTAATCGAAGTCTCGTCGACGTTTGTTTCGACAAGTGAAGTGGTTGCGGGTTTGCTGTTAAATAAATAATTTTGTTGTCATATATTATTTATTATTACATTTTTATTGCAAAACAACCTTGCACTCTATACACGGTTATTTTTTATCACCCTGGAAAATTTCAGGGACGCTTCACATGGTATTAGAATGATTTAAATATGAATAAAAAAAATAACTCAATTTAATATTAATTTTCTAAAAAATCCAAAAAATGCTGCACTAGTTGAGAGCAGCATTTTTAGGGGTTTTTTATTTTTTAATTTTTTTTTTTTACTTTTTATATAATAGGTTGGGGAAAAAGTTTCTTCGCATTTTTTAAGAAAATTCAAAACATTTTTTAATATAGTTTATTTACATTTAACTAAAGTATGTAGGTACCATTTTGTTCGATAACTTTTTGCCATCTTGTAGGTAGGGACATGATCCCATTGCTATAGAAATTTTGGGACTTCAGCAGACCTAAAAAGGCCGCATCGGCAGAATCATAATAGGATCATAATATGATTCATTTTGATAGTCATAAAATGGCCAACATGTCGGCAATTCCTATTATGAATTGAATGCAATTCATCTTAGGCAATTCTTCTGTTTGACAGCTTTGTATGAATATTCGTAAAATGGTCCACAAAATAGGAATTGCTCGCGTGTCAATTAGCAGAATCATAAAAAGATACTCAAGACCAACATCTCGCAATTCATTTTTTCGTGCATTCGCAAAAATTAATTAATAATGGCAGATTTAGGCCTCATATGAAAACTTTTTAGAACATGCCCGTGTTATGGAGAGTATTTTATACCGTAGACGCAGTGAGGCTCTTCGGAAAATGGATTTAGCTTTTGAGATTCCGGACGTCAAATTTGTGGGACTGTTTAGGCTCAATAAAAGCTTTAGTGACCTCATAATATATGAGTTAGAACCTTATTTACTAGCCAGACGTGGTGGAATAAGTACTGTCTCCATAAATATTATAAAAAACGGGTAAGTACGTTCAAGTAAATCACGAGAAAGTCATAAATTTTTTAACCTACTTATTCCATTACAAAATCACAAATGAAAATGTACTTTTCAGGGTCAACCAAAAGTTTGGCATTCCAGGGGTCGTGGGATGCATAGATGGCACTCATATTGCTATTGTTTTGTTGTGTTTTGCCGAATTTGAAGAGAGATTTTTTAATTGGAAAAGATATCACTCTTTAAATGCTCAAGCTGTAAGTATATAGGTATAGATAGGTACCTACCTAATCATCTTTATATCCCTCTAAAGTTGTCTCGTAAAAATATCCAAAAGGTATTAAACCCATCTTGTTATAATAAGTGTGTGTTGTGGTTTAAATAAACATGCTTTACCATTATATTATAAACTTATTTAACATAAAATGTTTGAAAGTTGTGTGTTTAGATCAAATCTTGCTTATCAATCTTTTAAATTAATGGCGCCTTTAGCTTATAAAATATGTTATTAAGGAGTAGTTTTTTTATAATTAGTATATTAATAAATGTTTAACTTCTTTTGTAACTGATTGTGAGAAGGTAGGTATATTGGTGGGTAAAAAAACCTTCTAATTTTAGCATTATTGTTTAGAAAGACTAAGTAGGTATGTAGTTACCCCACAGCATAAAAATTAAAAATAGATTTTTATTTGTTTTCAGGTATGTGATTCAGATTTAAATATTGATGCCACGGTGGTGCAAGCCATGATTTCTTCATTTGGAACCACCACCCACTCAAACTGCATCTCGAACAACTTCACCAGGTTGAAAATAAAGCATGATTTTTAGGTCAGTACCAAGAGAAGTTTTGATGTTGTACCTATATTCGGCTATGTTATGCCTGACCACACCAAACGAACTTCTTTTCAGGTGATTCGGGCAAATCTCGCTGGCAATGTTTACTTGTGGATCGCATCCCATAACCGCTGGGTTGATCACAAATGCTTGTGTAGTGTTACATAACATTTGTAATGCGACTAGATTGCCCGTGTTGCCATTAACACCACAAGAGGCGTACAGTGGAATCACCATGCAGATGGGTAGTCACATTGTCATTGAATGAGCACCACAACGATTAAATGAGGGTTCGACTTATTGGGAGCAAAACATGCATTAGGTTCAAGTCAGAAGTTCCCACAAACATAATAACACTTTATAAAGTATTGGAATTATGTACTGTGTATGTTTCAGATACGAAATGCATATAATGAAACCTCAACCAGAAGAGATGACCATTTAGCTGCTGGAGTCGGTGCGAAATGCACTTGCATGCATTGTTGGCAACACAGCCACCAATTCAATGTAAAATTTTAATGTTGGTAACTCGCTCTCTTCATCCTCTGCCTACGGTAGCGATAAGACGTGCTTTAACATTTGTGATACAAAATTACTGCGAATAAACCCTTAAGTTGATTGGAACCTGTATTTTATTCTGTGAGCACCAAGATCTACACAGAATTTGGTCCTTCGTTCGGAGTAGAAGCAGCGACAAAGCCGGCAAAAAAGCAAGATTTTCGTCGTGCATCGATGGTCCATCCATTTTGTTTGGCCGAGTTCATCGTCATCGCGATAAAGAGATAAGTGGTTCCAATTTTACTCGTGTGGGGTCGCCTCAGCGCTTTATTTGCGCGCTTATGTTGGTAGTGCTGTGCAGCCGCCAATCGCGTACGCCGAGAGCCTGCAGCGCAGATTTCTGCAAACAACGCGTCGACCAATAGGAGAGAGCCGAGTGACAGACGTCAGCAGCAAACGACAGAGGGGGCGCGCGATTGGTGAAAATACATCACGTGTGCATCGCGTCTCCAACCAAACTTCCCGTTCCCGCTTCACCGCGGCGTCACCGCATCCACGTTCCACGCCGCCAAAATCGTTTCCGTCACCATATTCGCCATTTTGTGTTGTGTGTGCGCATAAAATCAAAAAGTGTTGCTGTGCAGTGCATTACTAATTAAGTTACTCGATATTAGCATATATTATTTTAATTTCCTTATAATAAGTATTAGTATACGAATATTGTTGTAATGTCTGAGGAATTAAAAAAGCTGAAAGCCAACAGAGGCTATATAAAAGCATCGCTTACGCGACAAATAAAAAACATAATTTCTGAAAAGGAAGACAGCGTCCACCTCCTCCTCGCAAAGAAAGAAAAATTATATTCGACTTTTAAAGAATACGAAACATTAAATATGAAAATCTGTGAATTAATTTTTGACGACAACGAGGACGTGGAAGCAGTCGAGGCTTCATACCTGGAAGCCATGGCAAAGGCCCAGGGTATGGCAGAAGCTAGAAAATGTAATAAAAATTCAGTAAACATAAAATTACCGGAAATTAATATTAAACCATTCACTGGTAAGTACGGTGATTTCAAACCATTTTTAGAAATGTTCACTTCACTTATACATAAGAATGCAAATCTAGACAATGTTCAAAAAATGTACTATCTCAGGTCTCATCTCAGAGATGAGCCCTATGATCTAATAAAAAATTTGACTATAACAAAGGATAGCTATGATGAGGCCTTGAACCTACTTATGCAAAGATATAATAAAAAAATTCTTATAATGTCAGATCATATTAATTGTATATTAGATTTGCCTTTATTACACAAGTCTAGTGCTATAAATTTAAGAGAATTTGTGTCCTTAGTAAGACAGGAAATGGCTGCCCTAAAGAACTTGTGCGAAGGGGTCAGTGAATGGGGTCCATTACTCATTTGTGTTTTGTCTCGCAAACTAGATGTGCCTACAGTAAGATCATATCAAATGGAAAGGGATGATAGCAAAGATCCCACCGTGGAGGAACTACTGCAATACTTAGAGCGCAAAGCTGCTGCTCTGGAGACTTCAGAAGCAGGTATAGTCCGCAAGAAGAGTGTGGTCAACCTCAGTGCTACCAAGACATCAGCTGCATGCCTATACTGTAAGTTGACAGTGCACAAGCTTTTCAATTGTCCACAATTTAAATGTTTAGCAGTCAAAGAGAGACTTGAGTTTGTCAAAAAAAATAATGCGTGTACCATTTGCTTGAATTTGCATCATGGAAAGTGCCGGTACCATTTTAGATGTGGTCAATGCAAAAAAATGCACAACACTCTGCTGCACGCTGACAATGAACCTGTCTCTTCCGTTTCCTGCAACCTCTCTTTTCAAAATGCACAAGTTTTGCTTCCAACTGTGTGCATTAAAATTATAGCTCGTGATGGTGCCAATATACATGTCAAAGCCCTGCTAGATAGCGGGTCACAAGCATCATTTATTACTAAGTCGCTTATTGACATTCTTGGTTTAGAACCCAAGCAAACAAATTCTGAGGTCATGGGAATTGGCCGTACTAGGTCTAATGTTAATTATTGCATACCTTTGAATATTGAATCTGTGACCACAGGCTATAAAACTTCTGTCACATGCAACGTGGTCGAACACATCACATGCAAGCTTCCGCAAAGCAAAATAAATATTAATTCCTTTAAGCTCCCCTCGGACTTGCAACTTGCTGACAGCGATTTTCACTCTCCTAGTGACATACATTTATTAATGGGAGCTGACATATTTTTCAAGGTGATCCTGCCCACACCGGAGGCAGAGCTCCAGCTGTTGCAGCATGATGCTGCCTATAATATTATAAATACCCGGTTTGGCTACGTAGTTGGTGGCACTGTGCCCCAGCAATATATTTCAAGTAAGATTGTTTCATTACTTTGTAATTCTTGTGATTCACAGTTAGATTTAACTTTTAAGAAATTTTGGGAAACCGAAAATGTTCCTCAAATTTACCAAGAAAAATGCTCAGAGCATGAACTATGCGAAACTATGTTCAAAAAATCGCATTCCTTGATTGATAATCAATTTTCAGTAGATTTGCCATTAAAAATTCCGTTACAGGATGTTAATAAAACTTTAGGTAATTCGTTCAATATTGCACTAAGTAGATTTCAAAATTTAGAGAAAAAATTACTCAAGGAAGGTATTTTCTTGCAATATAAAAAATTTATAAATGATTTCATAACGTTAGGGCACGCTCATTATGTTGATTTAAAAACATTTGACTTTAGTAAAGATCCTATATATTTTTTAGCACATTTTGCAGTATTTAATGAAAATAGCAAGTCAACTAAGCTTCGCACAGTTTTTGATGCTTCTGCAAAAACTAGTAATGCTATTTCTCTCAATGATTTGATGTTAAATGGACCTGTGGTTCAAAGAGATTTATTTGACATTATTTTATTATATAGGTTGGGTACTTACACTATAGTTGGAGATATAAGGCATATGTATAGGAATGTCAAAATAAATAAAGATTTTAGATCACTCCAGTTAATATTATGGCGTAATAATATTGATGAATCAATAAAGTGCATTCAATTGGATACATTAACATATGGATTGAAAAGCTCGAGTTATTTAGCCACTCGATGCTTAAAAGAACTTTGTGTCAGATTTGGGTCTGAGTTACCATTAGCTTCATTTATTTTACAAAATTGTTGTTACGTTGATGACTACTTATATTCTAATGATGATCTTGAAACAGTAATAGAATCAAAGCGACAGTTGCGAGAGTTGCTCAGTAGGGGTAATTTCAAAACACATAAGTGGACATCCAACAACTTAGACGTTCTCTCCGATATACCTAAAAGCGATCAACATTTTGATGAGATTGAGTTACAACAAGATAACATTAATTACAAAGCTTTAGGTTTGAACGTTAGTTTAAAAAATGATTCATTTAAAATTGCATCTTTAGAAAAGTATAATATGTCAGAACATATTACAAAAAGGTCGATATTAAGCTATATATGCAAATTTTATGACCCTATGGGTTTTGCAGCTCCAATTATAGTTAAGGCCAAATTAATCTTACAAAAGTTATGGTTGGCGAAAATTGAATGGAACGAAAGTCCACCAGAAAATATAAAAACAGAGTGGCTTCAATTTGTTACAGAGTTAAATAGCATGGAACCGATATATTTCAGTAGAAATATTGATGTAAGAAATGCTCTGTTAGTGCAATTAGTAGGGTTTGCAGATGCGTCAACCTCAGTGGCTTATGGCTGCTGCATATACCTGCGAGTAGTTTATTTATCAGGTAAGGTGTCGCTATATTTACTGTGCTCCAAATCTCGAATTAATCCGCTAGCAAAACCATTAACGGTTCCTAGGCTCGAGCTTAATGCTTGCTTATTACTCTCCAAATTGATAGTTAAAGTTTATCAAACAATCAAAATCAAAATAAACATTAATAATATTTATTTATTTACTGACTCTAAAATAGTGTTAGCTTGGTTAAAAACTGATATTACAAAATTAGAGGCATACATAGCGAATAGGATAAACATTATATGTCAAAACACTCCTTTATTTGACTGGTTGTATATAAGTACTAAGAATAATCCTGCTGATCTTGTCAGTCGGGGTGTCAGTCCATGTGATTTGGCTGCAACCGATTTGTGGTGGAAGGGACCACTCCTGTTGCATAATAGTTCCTATGAATTTAAAAGTAATTCTGTAGCAGCACAGTCAAAAGTGCACACCTCGAATGACGTCACTATCTCTTTAGTAATTCAGAATACGTCAAAGGTCATTGAACATTTATATAAGTTCTCAAGCATAAATAAAATGACCCGTGTACTTGCCTACATTCTTAGATTTTGTAACAATCTAAAATCAAAAGACAAAAACAGGTCTCCATTTCTGTCTTTCAAAGAGTTACAAGTTGCTTCAAATTTGATTATAAGATATGACCAAAGTATTCACTTTTCTGATGAAATTAATTCTTTAAAGAATAGCAAATTAATTAAAAGTAATTTAAAAACATTAAATCCATTCTTAGATAATCAAGGTTTGTTGAGAGTTGGTGGTAGACTTCATCATGCTAATATTTGTTATAGTCAGAAACATCCTTTAATATTACATAAGAATTCATATCTCACTAGTTTAATTATAAGAAATGAACACTACAGACTCCTACACGCAGGAGCTAAACTTGTACTATCTAGTTTAAATGAAAAATACTGGATAATTAATGGAATAAGACAAGTTAAAAAAGTTATTTATAAGTGTGTAATATGTTACAGATTAAAAGCTAAAGCTGCCAAGCAGCTCATGGGCTCATTACCTGTGGGCAGAGTCACACAATCACGCCCGTTTGATAAAGTAGGTGTGGACTTCGCTGGGCCTATAAATGTAAAGCTGTCGCGCATAAGAAATTCTGTTATAGGTAAAGGTTACATTTGTGTTTTCGTGTGCTTCAGTACAAAAGCCATCCATTTAGAACTAGCTTCCGACTTGACCACAGAGGCATTTCTAGCTTGTTTTAAAAGACTAATTTCAAGACGAGGGCTACCCAGTGAGGTCCACTGTGACAATGGCGGCAACTTTAGAGGTGCCAATAAACAGTTATCTGATTTATACAAATTACTGAACTCTCAGTCACTTCAGGCACAGATGAATGCTTATTGTTCTGTTAAAAATATAAGTTTTCACTTTATTCCTGCATACTCACCTGTGTTTGGCGGTCTATGGGAGGCCGCAGTAAAAAGCACCAAATACCATCTAAAAAGAATTGTTTGTAATACTGTTTTAACCTATGAGCAACTTAGTACAGTGTTATATGAGATTGAGGCTGTGCTAAATTCGAGACCTCTGGTTCCCATGTCGTCAGACATCAATGATTTCTCTTATTTGACACCAGGTCATTTTTTAGTTGGCACATCCTTAACTTCTTATCCTGAACATAATTTGGTAGAAGTTCCTAGTAATAGATTAAAATTTTGGCAAATTTGCACTAAGTTAAAACAAGATTTTTGGAAAATATGGCATAAGTATTATTTGTCTCTTTTGCAAACACGCCCTAAGTGGCGGGATGATTTACCAAATGTAAAAGTTGGTTCGTTAGTAATTATAAGGCAAGACAATATTAGTCCCCTTTCATGGCCCATGGCTAGAATTATAAAAATATTCCCCGGCAAGGATAATAAAGTAAGAGCCTTGGAAGTCAAAACTTGTAATGGAAAAACTATAACAACTTCTGTTACCAAGGTTTGTGTAATGCCAATTGAGTAATTATAAACATAACTCAAAATTAGTAAAATAAGTAGATAATAAGTTAGTTATTAAATAAAACTTCATACATGTTATTATATTACTTTTATTTACACTATGTAAAGAGTTGTTGCATTATGTTAATTTGTTTTGGTTTAGTACTTACCTTTTCTTAACATGTATGTATGTAAGTGTAGGAATAGGCATATCTTATATAATAGAAACTAGATCTTTGTTTTAGGTACTAGTTTTCAGACAATTTAAAATAAATTTAAACTAAGTATGTTTGCACAAAATAATTCATTTAAAAAAAAAATGTTGTTTTTTTTCACATTTATTCAATGTTTAGCTAATTTAAAATTGTATACATAACATTCGAGTTATTACTTATATTGCAATCGTTAACTTTGCTTGATTAAGTTCTTTGATTGTGTGACGCCGTAGCATGTTGGCAACACAGCCACCAATTCAATGTAAAATTTTAATGTTGGTAACTCGCTCTCTTCATCCTCTGCCTACGGTAGCGATAAGACGTGCTTTAACATTTGTGATACAAAATTACTGCGAATAAACCCTTAAGTTGATTGGAACCTGTATTTTATTCTGTGAGCACCAAGATCTACACATGCATAGAGAGAATTTGGTCAGCATGATCTTGAGTGGTCGGAGTTTATTTCTTTTAAATTAAACAAAACAATATTAATTTTGCCTTTTAATTATTCGTTTATAACAGTTACAATAATACACCTAGATAAAGTATAATAACCAAACCTGCATCGGTTGCTATGTCAAACATAAAACAGCAATCAATGTCGCTCATTTATTCCTCAAAGTAGCCAGAAAGACATACAATCTAAAGAGAGACAAAATTAATTAAAATATATAAACTAATACTATAAAGTAATAAAATAATTGAATGGAACAAGAGAAAAAATAAATTTAAATTAAAGGTAAAGTAAAAGTAATGTTTTAAAGGTTAAACATTCCTTAGGTAAACGTCACATTAAACTTGGTATTAAGAAGACATAAAATAAAATGCATTGATGGAGTTAGGTTATGTGGACCTCTTAAGTAAATGATATTTATTTTAAAGTCATACAAATAATAAAATGAATAAACTAAGGTATTTGGAATATAAAAATGGACTGATAAGATAGGATGTTTTATTATAGGAGTACTCCCTAATAGCACTAGATTCAGGCATCTATGGGCAAAACATTGTGTGTCAGTAGCTCAATAGCCCAAGCTTTAGCAGCATCTGCAGCAGCCTGCTGCATCTGAACTTGGAGAGTATTCTCTGTGCCTCCTCCAACGTAGCTAAAACAAACAAGTACTTTTAGTATCATTAATTACAAGCATTTGTGTGATTGTTCCCCGTTATATATATACTTATTTTATTTATGTATGTTTATCTATTATTTAGTATCCTAGCACAAGCTTAAACTGGAACCTAATAATTGGAGAGAATTGGAAACACTATAATTACAAAACTATATGAATAAGTTCTATGAGATTATTTATATAGGAATAGGTATTTATGAATAATGGTTATTTATGTATTGCTATTTATCCATGTTGTTGTCTACTACATTTACATATGCCACTAAGTTTATCGGTTGACTGGCAGAGATCTCCATAAGAGATAAGTCCACCGTTGGTTACAATATTATTGTACAAACATTTTTTCTTGTGTTTATGCAATAAAGAGTATAATATTGTGCAGAACATTTATTTTTTTTATGATATTGCAAATTTAAGGCCCTTATGCTACTGTATACAGCAGGGATGGTGAACCTTTGTAAAGTACTTTGTGTAAAATGTCTATATTTCCAAAACAACATATTTTATGAGGCCATAGCATCATCAAACAATTTTGACATATCTATATAAATAAAAATGGATCTTCGAAATGTATTTACGCCCATAACTTTCGAACGACTGCACCAAATTAGATGATTCTTGGTTTTATGTATTCGTTATTGTTAGGACAAGGTTTGTGTAATCTAAAAATTACAATAATTTAAACATACATTTCAGTAATTTAGTGAAAAAACATGGCGATACAAAGTACGCCGGGTCAGCTAGTTTTTAATAATTAATGCCTGTAAAGGTCTATATTGAATAAAGATTTTTGAGTTTGTGTATTTAAGTCAAAGTCACTGGAATGATATTATAAAAAAACATATGCGACTGTCAAACTTTGCAACTGTTTAAGAGGCGAATGAAAGCTCATTATCTATCTACAATGCAGTTTATTACTTTATTGTATATCCATATATATTAGTATATTATTAAATTACTTTATGTCTTCTTGTGTGATCTATACTATTTTTGACTTGTTTGTTTGTTTACAAACTGAACTACCATTTCATAGCAATCTCTATTAGTGACAGGGCTGCTGGAAGACATTTCGATAAGAAATAAACAGTACCTTTGTACAGTGTCTCCATATATCTATGTTTTTGTTGCTGTTTTTGTGGGTGTGTAGGTACATAAATTTTTAAAATAAAAAAATAAAAAGTATTTTTAAAAATTACCTCATCTAGAAGGGGTTGAATCATCACTCGCAGGGCTGTTTGACCAAATCCCAGTCCCAACAGAGCCAAAACTCGCCAGATCAAGTCTGGCAATGAAGCTGCTCGGAGAGGCCCTCTACCTGTAGCATCGGCATCTGCGTTTATATCACCAACATTTTTTAAAGTTTACTATTGTAGTTGCTGACATACTGGAAACAAAACGAGGAAAGTTATTGTTGGTATATTATTGAAATATATAGGTACATACTATATTATTACTCAAGTACTTACAACGGACCATTTCTTTGGCTATGTGGTGGTACCAGAACCCTCAGCATTTAACAAATTAGTCACTTCTTGCCACAAGCGCAGTGACTTCTCTTCCCTGAGCACTGTTATTGTATCCCCATGCTCTAGCCAGGCTGGGATTACTCTCCAAAAATTCCACGAGTAACGCCCACTGAGCCTCGGACGCTGTACTTGTTGCACGTCTCTCCATTTCTGCAATATATTGTTTAATTTAAAATAATGTAGCATAGAGATGATGTTCATGAAACTAAGTAAACAATATGGCACTTACTTTGATCGAACTTGATCGATGTAATATAAAATTGTAAAACCTTTTACTAGCACAGCTTTGTTTATCAACTTAATGTGAACACCAACATAAAATCCACGATATAATATTCGTATAGCCCCTCCGTGCACAAATCATTAACTAAGTGGATTTTAGTTTCCATGTCAATCGCAAAAAACTGGAATTAGTTAAACTAAAAAAGGGCCACTCCAAAACCGAGACTGATTTATTTAAAACTAGTGTTTACTTCCAAATATAAGCACAAATTACAAAAAAGTTTCATCTTCAAGAAAATTATAACCACAGAACACATATTTATAATTTTTTATGGGATGACGTTTTTTGGGATCACGTGACATTATAACATATAACTTGTTGCCAGCCGTAAATTGTTTTGTGAAAATTTTTTAACATTAAATTTTTTAGTTTATAATGTAAGAATTTCAATGATTATTGGCTACTTTCATTGATTAACAACTAACTATTATTTAATTCTACGGTATTTACCTCTTATAATAATGAAAGAGCTATAAAAATTTAAACCGGTACATTTCGATAAAGTACGGTTTTTTTTTATTTGCATGTGGTAACATAACCACCAAATATGAATCTGTTAATGAATTGAATTGATGCAATTCTGCTTAATTATATGACCATTTTACGAAAATTAGAGGAATTGCTAAGGATCTGCCAGGAATTCTGGAAATGAATTGCTTTCAGCAATATTGCGCAACTCGGCCTTTTTAGCCCCCCTGGTCAAAATACCGCGACAAGTGGTTTTGGCAGTCCTCTCGTGATGTTAACCTGACACTGCCTAAAGAATTCTGAAGAGACCGAAACAGGTGGAAATCTGAAGGTGCAAGGTCAGGACTATACGGCGGATGCATTAACACCTCCCAGCCAAACTCTCTTAATTTTTGCTGAGTGGCTAAAGATGTGTGAGGTCTAGCGTTATCATGATGAAAAACCACACCCCTTCTGTTGATTAATTTCCGGCCGCTTTCTCTTGCTTTAATCTCATTAGTTGTTCGCAGTAGAGTTCAGAATCGATGGTCCTGCCTGGTGGTAACAGCTCATAATGAATAATGCCCTTCCAATCCCACCACACACACAGCATCACCTTGTTGCGAGTTAACCCGGGTTTCGCCACAGTCTGTGAAGCCTGACCGGCCTTTGACCACGACCTTTTTCGCACGTTCTTGTCGTACGTGATCCACTTTTCATCACCAGTTATCAGCTTCTTCAAAAATGGTTCGGTTTCATTACGTCGTAATAAAGAATCACAAATGAGTACACGGTTCATTAGGTTTCTTTCAGTGAGCTCGTGAGGTACCCAAATGTCGAGCTTTTTTGTGTACCCAGTTTTTTTCAAATGCGCCAAAACTGTTTTGTGGTCAATTCCCAGTTCTTCAGCTACGTCGTAACTACTGACATGCCGATCTTGCTCCACTTTTTCAAAAATGGCATCCATTTTATCTGTAATAGGGCGACCAGAGCGACGTGCATCTTTGACATCAAAATTTCCGGATTGAAAACGCTTAAACCAAATTTGTGCTACTCTCACAGACACTGCACTAGGTCCATAAACATCGCAAATTTTTTTCGCGGCTTGCGTTGCATTTTTACCTTTTTTGTAGTAAAATTTTAAAATGTATCGAATTTCTTCATTACCTTCACTCATCTTGGCGGTACGAAAAACAAATGAAAATCACACATTTTCCTAATTTGAATTTGGAATTATGTTCTTTAAAATTTAAACTTTCAATGATACCAAAACCAGCCAGATACAAATAGTATAGCCAAAGAGATTTTATTACAAGTTTATACATACTATAATGCGAAAAGACTTTTTCCCCAACCTTCATTAATAAGGATTATTTTATTAATATCATAGATCCAGAGCAAACGGAACGAACGACAACGTCGCAATGGTCACATTGCGTTCTAGACTGTATTTACATAGTCGTTAAGTTCAAATTCGCGTCAGACAATCAGAGGACTGGCTGTGCGACGAAGACTGCTTTGAAACGAAACATGAAACGGTTCCATTGTCGCGGTACACAAAACGGTCTTTAAAAACAGTTCGTTTTTGCAACGACCACCTCTAGTCGGCACGTAAACATGCCGAAGTGCGCATTCAAAAGTTGTGGTAACAATAGCCAGAAACGGTAGAAAAAAGACGGGATTTCATATTTTGCGTGAGTAAACTCATGACACATCTTATCATGTATTCAAATATTCAATTTATACGTAAAAACTATTGTTACCACAACTTTTGAATGCGCACTTCGGCATGTTTACGTGCCGACTAGAGGTGGTCGTTGCAAAAACGAACTGTTTTTGCAACGACCACCTCTAGTCGGCACGTAAACATGCCGAAGTGCGCATTCAAAAGTTGTGGTAACAATAGCCAGAAACGGCAGAAAAAAGACGGGATTTCATATTTTGCGTGAGTAAACTCATGACACATCTTATCATGTATTCAAATATTCAATTTATACGTAAAAACCAATCAAAAACAATTATTTTAATCATAAACATGTCGCTTCGCGTCAGTGTCAGTACATCACAATCGTCTCGCTCGCACGGGCTTCGTATCACGATATGTTATCTCATTCATGCGTTGGAGCGACAACGCGATAAGCAATTTCAAGTATTATGTTTGAGAGTATAAAGTTGTAGCAATTACTAAAACGTCGCTTGATCTGTGGCTAGGTATGAAATGATGTAACTTCCCACGGTTGTACTTCAAATAGTTGCCGTAATAATGCAGAATAAGGTTGAATTCGATAAATACGGTACTTTTTTATGGTAATTTTCATTCGGGCGTGTATATTCAAGTATATATATCAGCGAGTACAAATGTATAGTCGATTAGGTGACAGATTTCAAGCGCGTTTTTGTATGAAGCGCTCTATCTACGTTTGGTAGTAAATCAATGATTTTTGCCCATGTGTGTACCTTGAGGTACATGTGTACTAAAATGATGAGAAAAATACGAGAGTTCCGAAAAATATATAATTTCCTTTATTTATTTAGAGAAAACTAAGTAAAAAAATAAATAACAGTATTTAATTGCGTTTAGTTTCGACTTTTGCAAAACATGTAGTGTTTACGAAATATTTTATTTTTAGAATATTTTTGCTTAGGTTTTAATTTATCGTGCACTTGCACAAAATGAGATAACAACAATAAAAAGTAAAAAACAAAAATATTGTAACTAGCAAATCAACTGTCTCTGCGCAAGTAACAAAACGCCACAAAATGTTAAAATACGATCTGTGGTCACGGGGCACCGACAGCAATAATCTATAATTAGTTCCATCCAAAACTGCATAGATGGCATGGCCTGTGTCAAACGGGAATATAATAAATTATTGATTTATTTTGTAGAAATAAAATCTAAGTAACTAATCAATGCTTTAATTTAAAATAAAATATTGTTTTCGAACTAAATTCGATAATCTTTTAAAATAAAATTATGAAATTCAAAACTGAGTCTGCTGCAAAAGGACATCCAGTGCTTATTAGTTGACCGCGTCATAAAAATTCGAAAATCCGACAATAGATGGCAGTAATTTATATTATTGTTATATATAAAGCAAATGTAATCTGTGGTTATCGGGTCTAAGAATTTTAATCATTTCCAAATGACCAGAAAAAATAGGGTTGCTATATTATTCAGCGTTTTATAGATAATTTTTTTCCATATTATAGTGTTCCTCGGTACATCGCTTGGGCAGATTTTGGCGACCTCCTTTTGCGTGCTTGTTCAAACAGTAAAACGAAACAACTTTTACTATGGAATCAATGGAAGCAATCTGCTGTTCACAAATGTTCGACATCCACTGGCCCTAGATGTATGCCAAACAATTTTTTTAAGCCTTGACTATTTTACTTTAAATACATATTATCAAAGGTATATTTTTTTTGCGTGCACTTACCTCGGTCTTCTATCAATGAACTCCTTAATTATCTGTGTCTGCATTCTCTGCTCCTCTAACATCTGCCTCAGCAGCGTTTGGTATTGGTGATAACTGTCGATCAGTTCATGGTGGAGTCTATAAGAGATTATTTCAAAAGTTATTATTGTAAATATTTTGCATTTTTCTCTGTAACAAACAACTTGATCAGGGACGTTCCTCCACCACATAAAGTGCTGCTGTCGAATAACCTTATGCTGTGTTAATACGAAAGAGATCAGGATATGCATATTCAATTATCTAAATAACCTTACGGTATCAACTATTAAAAATGTGTCTTGGTATTTCTTTTTACGATTACACTTAATCACAAACTTCCGACTTTCTTGGCGTTACTGTTGTAGATGTTGGTCCGTTGTGAATACACAAATGGGTTTTCCTTAGAAAATCCCTAATTTTCACAAAAAAAAAATACTGATGTTTTGCTTTTTACAGCTAAGCATATTTTTCGTGTGTGAGATTATTTTTTATTTCTTGTTTTCTGTTTTCATCGACAAATTCTTGGCAATTTCGAAGTTTCCCTATATCTCTAATAGATGGCTAAAATTCCGGACACATCGGGAAAATTCCTTTCGTCTGATAACCCTACTCGTTAATAAAGATCTTTATAAAAAATAGAATAAGCATTAGACGATAGTTCTATACCTTTAATTAAATATATCTTACAAAATTTATTTTTGATGATCTAAACTAAAACGTCGTTTTAATGGCGAAACGATCGTGTCTATATGGCCAAACAATGTGATTTCGTCGCGTTATGAAAATTATCGTGAATAATAGAACGCGTCCTAGTAGTTGACGCTATGATATGTATGTTTTATTGCATTCTACAACAAAAGCGCATTGTACTCTCATAGGACTAGTAACCTTGTTACTCTTTCTTGAACATAAGCAAATATAAACATAGGTCACGATAAACAAAGGTCACGATATATAAAGAGATTTGTGCCGTCAGTCGACAACTCAATCGTTCATTCTTCGTACTCAATGACCCCTAAGTATCAACGGTCCTATACATTATTTGTACGAAGACACATCGCCACTTACTTGTGGTTTTCTTGGCGTAACTGGTGCAGATGCTGGTCCCTCGTGGAAGTGGCAGTGGACAAGGCCGATGGCGTGGCAACATCAGCAGCCGCGCCAACGCTAGCGCCTCGACGGGACTCCTGACCGGCTAAGTTCGCTCCCAACTCTACAACAGAGTATGGTATATTTATTGTATTGTTAGGATAAAACAGCCTAGCTGTGGCGTCACTCGACTTTGGCTATACATATAAGGCGCCAAAATTCAGCGTATAAAATTTCTTCAAAAAAAGTCGTGCTAGACACGGGCTGCTTTAGGTAATTCCTGTATCCAATCCACCTAATTAGAACCCGAAAGATTAGGCAGATATGATTCATTCGTTTTTCATATTCAAGTATTTTTTCGAAACATTTAGCTGTGCCCACGAACTACGTTTCGCCATAATAAAAAATAGTTTACGACCTATTCCTAGACCTACCGAATGTACACAAAAAAATCATAAAGATCGTTCAAGCCGTTTCGGAGGAGTTCGGTAACAAACACTGTGACACGAGAATTATATATATTAGAAGACTAGCTGTGCCGGCGAACTACGTTTCGCCATAACAAAAAATAGTTAACGACCTATTCTCAGACCTACCGAGTATATGCAAAAAATTTCATAAAGATCGGTCAAGCCGTTTCGGAGGAGTTCGGTAACAAACATTGTGACACGAGAATTTTATATATTAGAAGAAGAAGATAACTACATACCGGGAGACAGCACCGTGATGGCGGCTTGCACCGCATTCCTCACTAGGTTGTCCAGAGCAAACATCCAATGAGGTTTGATGCTATGCATTCTAAGCACCGCGTTAACCGCTTCTTGGAACATGTATATCGCCGAATGGAGCTCGTTGATCGCCTTCGTATCGAAGTCCAGCTCCTCTTTGAGCGTTGTTATCGCTTGTTCAATGACGCTTCTGTTCTGGTCCATTATGTAGTCTTTTAGGGCGCATCGAAGAGTCTCCAGGTGGTTCTGTAAGTATTTATCAATATTAGGTAAAACACTTATTCAATTATTCATATGAAAGGTTTTGTGTATGCAAACTAATTTATAAACAAGACAGCCAGTCTACTTCATAGAAGAAAATGTAATTACGTCACAATTACACACCATCGTTAGCAAAGTGTTGCCAAAATCTTGATGGACGCTGTGCATCCATTTCGAGCATATCTTCTCGCTGTCCTGCTCTAATACTCTAGATAGAGTGAGACGCCGCTGCGAATCCTTCTTGAGCAGGTAAAAGCCATCAGATTCAACGTCGATAGAAGAACGAGGGACGCTCGGCATGTCCACCTGGAAAGAAAAGACAACCATAGGTACAGCTTGACAAAAAAAGAAGAGATAGATGGAGGAGCCACTAGCTTTGCTAAAAGCACGTCCCAAAGGGCAACACTGTGTGATCATTTGTATAGATAGAGGATGGAGGTTTTGCCATCAAATAATTTTAGTTCCGCTTCTATTTTTTTTTTCAGGCCATTACAAAACTTTCAGTTAAGACTTGCCACATACTTCTTTGCGACAGTCTTTGCGAACTCGTTACAAGCATTCGATAGCTGTTTGAAATAAAATCATGAAATTCAAAATCGAGTCTGCTGCAGCAAAAGCACATACAGTGCTTATTAGTTGACCGCGTCATAAAAATTCAAAAATCCGACAATAGATGGTACCAATTTATATTTTTATATATAAAGCATATGTAATCTGTGATTATAGAGATGAGATAGAGATTATAGAGATGATTATAGTGATGCCCCTGGTGTTGCAGGCGTCCATAGACTACGGTAACTGCTTACCATCAGGCGGGCCGTAAGTTTGTTTGCCGGCATCGTAGTATAAAAAAAAATAGAGTCTAAGACGGTGTATTTCCTCTCAAATAAAAAAGGAATTTATTTACATAATAGTGTACCTCGGTACATCGATTGGGCAGATTTTGGCGACCTCCTTTTTGTGGTGCGCAGTAACGACACGACACTCGAGTGAACGTTTGACGTCACGGGACTGTCACGGTCAGTTAGCGGCAGTCAACCCGTGCAGGAAATACGTGTAATTTTAAATAATCAATTTCTCAGTATTTTATTGGCGGATTTCAAAAAAATATTCTTATTAGTTGGTCTATATTTCAATTTCTAATTCGAGTTTAATATAATATTTTCGACATCATGAGACTTCTCCGTTGTACAATAATAAGTTAGTGACAGACTCAAGTAAGATAGTTTATCTAGTCAGACATAACCTAACCAATCCGAGTACAAAAATTTCTTCGTTCACTCGAAAATATTTGGGAATTAAATCCACGAACCTCCAAATTGATTCAGGTGGGTTATTGTCACGCTAGCCTTCAGTTTGACAGCCATTGCGCCGTGAACACAAGACTCTTCACTGGAGGGAGACTCTGTACTAGGGTCGTCTGCTTAGGTTAGTTAGGTACCTCCGTCTTACCTATTTCTGCCGCAAAGCAGCAGTGCTTGCATTGCTGTGTTCCGGTTTGAAGGGTAAGATATGGCAGTGAAATTACTGGGTACTGTGAGTTTACATCTGGAGTCACAAGTTGGCAACGTACACTGTGGTTCTTGTGAGGGTTGCAGTTTTGCTGCGAATCTCACAGGAGCTACATGTATTATAGGCGACTGTTACCACTTACCATCCAGGTGGGCAGTTTGCTTGTTTGCCAACTTTCTGCAATAAAAAAAAACTCTGCGCCGACATCCTTTTGTAAGCGAGCGATGGATGGACGGTGACTGTCAAATTGTAAGCGATCACGATAGATTTTTTCTTGGACAATAACCGCCCGGGTGGTCCAAACGAACACAATGACAAAGAACTAATAACAATTTCTTTTTCAGTATTTTTTTGTCGTCAGAAATGGCCAAATCATACCTCAGGAGACAGTAGACCACCAGAAGAGCTTCGTCTATTCAAGATTGTGTCACTGCTGTCCATTTCATCCGTAGACGGAGTGTTCGGCATGGTGCTACATAAATAAAAAAGTATCTACTTAAGTACTTACATCACGCGAGCACAATAATTAACAATATTGAGCGAAAGCGAAGAAAGAATCAAAGAATTATTTCAAAATCCACTTTACATACATATACAACACAATACATACACTTCGGTAACTCAATAGTTATTAAATTTTTTTATAACAATTAAATGCAGATATTTCCTGTAATATCCATTTAAAGCTTTTGACCTAAACAAATCGATTCTAAGTTTAATTAAGTGTCAGTAATGTTTTATTGTTGCTAAAGAGCTGCTTTACTGGGCATTAAAAGAAGCAATATCTAATAGAGGACTATTCATTAGATTGATTAGTAAAAAATATTTTACAAGCGTTAGTCAAATGATTTGAGCGTTTACACGAAATAGAAGAGACACGTCATTGTAAATTCTCACTGAAAATAAATTTTAAAAAGAAACATTGAAAATTCTTATCAAACATAGTGTGAGGTATAAAATTTTGCGTGAACAATGGTAAATTGAATCGAAATGAATTGAACAGCCGAAAGGGTGGATACGTGATATGATAAAAAAATATGATTTCATAGAATGCAATATTTTTATTGAACATAAAATGTCACCTTTTTTATTTTAAATTTCAACTCTCTTTTACGTAATGATAATCGACGAAAAACACAAAGAAAATCTCAAAACCAAGCAATTAATTTCAGCATAGCACACCCTATCACAGTTCTGATTGCAAAAATCTATTGATCACATTCTTATACTGGTGTCGATGCTTCACAATACTGTATAATAAAAAGAACACAAAATATAGTATTCTATGAATTCGCAACGTGTCATATAATAATAACGTGACATTCATTACCTGCTATTCGACAAGTCCGGTGGGTATATCAGAATCGGTGAGAGCATCGACGATGCAGTCCTAGTGATTGTGGGATTAGACCGGATCGTTTTCGCCCTTAGTTCGGGAAAACAAATACAGGCTTAGGTGCAGGCAAAGCAAACGACAAAACGTTAAGACAGTTCGTGTTATATACTAAAAATCGTGTATCGGTCCGCCTACAGACAGTTTAGAATGTTTATTTCAATCAAAAACATAAAAACGACATAGAGTTATGCACATGAATGGACCGGGTCTAGAACGCGACTTTTTAAGTCGACGACAATTTATTGTTATGGCAAGAGAGAATTGTATAATGTTGCCACTTTGCCAACTGATCTTTCATGTAAAACTCAATCCATTGGTGTTTGTACAGCAAAATCGGTATGAGAATAAAAGTAAAATAATAATAATTACATTCAATTAGTATGATGAAACTGTTATTTGTTTAAACTGACATTTGTAAAATTGTATTTTGTCAACGTTAAAAAAATCTTAAACTAGACCACTATGACTAGACTTTACTAGACTTGTCTTTTAAAGAATCATTTGTTGTTCCTATTTGTTGATTTTATATTGAAAATAATATTAATAGTATCACTACACAGTACAGCAGATAGGTACCAAGGTGAAAATATTCAGTTGAAGCTGACATCGCCGTGGTAAACAAAGCTTACATGTGCAAAGAAGATATTATTAGGAAACCTCAATAATTTGCTTGGTACAACATTGCAAATTTTCAATAAGGAACACAAAAAATTGATGGAATATTCTCATAATGACCTTGCCTAAATTGAAAGCTTTCGTAATACCTCCGAAACATCTGTAAAGTGAGTGAAGCTAGTCACAAGTTTGTGTCATCTCTAATGTGTAAGTATATAAAATTAATATTGAGAAGTGTTACAAAATCTTTAAGCTTTGTCAAGCTTCCCCTACACCAACGCGAAATGGCATGATTCAGAAGATCACTCTAGAGTGTGAATTGCTTACTTAAAAATATTAAACCAAGCCATGCAATCTAAAACATAGCCTTTATGATAAATACAATATTCGTATTTCATTTTTAAAATCTTTTATTTTACCTTATCAACTGAATTATTTAGCTAACGTGATTTTAAAGAACCACATCTAACGTAATTTACGCAGCGTATCATCGGTCGCGCAGTATTTGCTATCAGGTGCGTTCCGGATAAGCTTATAACGATGAGAGCGCTCCAAGCGCTCACAGCTGTCCCGAATGGCACATCTGTGAGCGTAATAATATTATGTCGATCTTAACGCGTTAACATCGACATAATATTATGACAGTTGGATAGGTTTGCGATAGGTTTGCGCGCTTACGATGCTAACGTTTTCTTAGATGTTGAAGTTTATTAACTTGACAAAATTTTCAGCAACAGCGAGTAATTTTTGTGCCTAACCATTATTTCATGGGCACTAAAATAGAGAACACAAAATCCACTTATTTTTCTCATCCCTCACAATCAATATAACCGCGTTCATTGTTGTTTTCAATCATTGACACTCGACAGTAGTATGACAGAACACTCACAACGATTACGATCCGAGTTGTGCGATCATGGACTTGTCGATCGACAGAAGCATGTCCTTTATAAATTGGCTGTCAAATTTATTGATTTTTGTCGAGGATCGACATCTTCAACAAAAATTGATAAAAAATAATCTTAGCTGTCAAATTTTGTTTATCGAGAGTTACATGCTCGCACCCGAAGTATGATCACCGTAAACGCAAGATGGCGAAAGTAATGTCATCGATGACGTAAAACTGGATGCTGTCGACGCGCTCACGGTGATTCGGAACGACTTTTAGCCAGGGACCGGAAAACCCGTTCATTTGCTTAAGCCGTTCGAAAGGGTAACCCATTCGTATGGTAACCTAGTGGACTCGGTAAGCTTAGGTTTCCACACAAAAACGATAACCCGTAAAATAGTGATTGTCACCCACAACAATAATTTACCGCTTACCTAATCTTAAAGGTTTTCAGGGTTTATGCGCTTATCCGCTTACTGTTCAGGTTACCCTTTCCCTCACGCACACCGAGCGATTAAAATAGCACTGCGGGATCAATAACGCCGGAGTTCGGTCGCGACCTTCGACATATATGCGGTGCAAAAGCAATCTACACGTGATATACGTAAGGTCAGCGTTTAGAACGGTAACCCATTTGTGGGTTTTTGATATCGGTAAGCGGTAATCCGAATTAATTCAATCGAAGGGATTAATGTGTAAACCGGTAAGCCGTTTGAAAGCTTACCGTAAGGCAAAGGGTTTTAAAACCCAGCGTTATAAAATATCGTATCAAAACCCTAAATATCCTATCAAGACCGGACCCGGTTACCGGCTATAACGGTAACCGGGTCCGGTCCCTGCTTTTAGCACCCTGACATTGATATTAATCGCCAATCGGAACGCACCTATTGAGTGCTTCGCTCAAGGTACTTGCGCATCTTCGATCAAATAACAATGTGATCAGTGTGAGATTACTATGTGATTCAGCGTACCGCAACCGAAGATACCCGGCGCAATTTTTTAAAGATGGGGATCAACCCTTAGACTCATCAGTACTTTGGCTAACTGAACATTTATCTATCAAATATAGTTATTATTATCCTAATTGAAAACAAAATCTATTTGCGGAAATGAAGTCGTAATTATTCACTAAGTGTCAAACTGCATGCGTTGAATGGACAGTGTAAAGAAACGCCACAGTGTACAAAGCTAAGTATACTCACTCCGTCTCCGGCGAGCTCGGCAGATTCCCGGGCATGGAGGGTTCGGATATTTTCTTCTGGGCCATTTGGGGACGGGCCTTGTCTGCCGGCACCGATATGCTTCGGCTGTAGTCCATACTGCCTGTGATGCGACTGGTCTGTTTCTTCTTCCTATATAAAAAGTAATTTCATAAAACCCCCCTCCTGCTGACTCACAGAATTCCGCAGTCAAATGTTATGCAGTGTTTCTGAAAATAATTTTACTTGACAAATTGTCGGGAGTAGAAATTGTGTCGCAGCGATGTGTAGAAATCGGAAGTGCTACTCGCTCTGCTTGTGAGTAAAGAGGATAGCAATGTTAAACGTAGCGTGCTGCGGTTGCCCGTATCGCGTATTATGTGTTCCGGTTAACGTCCGAAGTCCCTTACGAGTCCCAATACGAGTGTGTTGCTTTCTTCTGCCAGATGTCGCTAGTTCCTTCCGTTTCCCGCCACTTCTCAGCGTCGCTAATTTGATTCTGTCAGAAGTCAACTAAAGCACATGTCAAGCCGCCATATTTGAATCATTGTTGCGTCGGTTTTTCAACCGTCCGGACGTGCTAGTTTGCTTAAGTATTTGAGCTTTGAGATTAAAGTAAAAGTTCATAGATTTTATTCTCCGCGTTTCGTTTTGTTAAAATGGATAATGATAAAAGTAATTCTCCTGCCGTCGGTGCCGCATTGGTTGAATCGAAAAGAAAATCGCGTGATTCTAGTTAGTCGCAGGATAGTAGAAGTGATAGTGATCCCAGTGATACGAGTAACTGCGATAGATCGCTGCGTTCTTTACCACCCAGAAAGACGGCACGTATTTTTATTGGTCGCTATAAAACTTATTTGATTAATTATTTGAATAGAATAGAATAGAATAACTTTATTTGACACTAGCTGTGCCCGCGAACTACGTTTCGCCATCAAAATACTTAACACAGTGTTTAGTTTTTTCCTCCATTTTATTCCATAATGATTCAACTTTATTCTGCCTTTCTTGAGCATCGGCCATTTCGAAATTAGGACAATTTTCGTAGGTTCGTAATGCTCTTTTTCTAACAGTCCACAAAATTAAATACATTACATATTACTATAAACACTAAGTATTATTATTGTTTTAGAGACATTATTGATATTAATAAATTCTTCTTCAGTAGAAAGAACTACACAGTTGCAAGAATAATCTTTATCGTATTCATGATTCGAATTAAAATAAAAAATTGTTAATAAATTAGAACTCTATACGAATAAAGTTTAGATTTTATAATGGGTGTTGGTAATACCATAAGAATAACTAATACCCGTATTATTAGTTATTCTTATGGTAATACCAACAAAATATATATTTTGGATATGACAACTTGGCCAATTTTGACTCGACAGTAAGCTCCTTGTCAAGCTAATACTGTTTGACCTTTGAACTGTTCTTATGTCGCTCGTAATACTGGTGGTTTTCGTAGAGTTAATGTGTAGCATGAATGGGGGGGTTACTGTACAAATACGTTTTTCGTATTTGATATCCGATCACGGTATACAGACACGGAGTTTCGTGAACCTAGCGCAGACGTTCGTTTCTTCTCATTCGGGATTTCTACCATTCTACCTTAACGTACGTACAGAACGTGTTCCGTTCGTAATAAAAACGAACGTGTGCGGCAGTCAATGAGTATTTTGTATAGATTTGATGCATTCGTATGCCCGCATTCAGAAAACGAATGCGAAAAAATGTATTTATGCGGTTAGCCTTAAAATGTATTGAGACTTCCGTTTTTGTAACGTGTACTGTGCGATATAGTATTGCTGGCATAGTTCGGTTAGCAAACTCGCCGTGATGACTAACATCCAACACACAAACTTGGAGTTATCGTTAGTTCACGATCGTTGCATTATCACGGTCTCGAAGGACACTAAACACAGGTAACATCTAACATCGAACATCCAATTGGCCCCGAAGCGGTTCTCAAACTTTTTTGGTACGGAACCCTTTTGGAAAGCGAAATACTTGACGGAACCCTAAAATAAAACAATAGTTTTTAAAAGTGTATTCTTTATTAATAAGCATAATGAAAGTACGACCAGAGAGGGTGTTTTGATTTTTCTAAATTATTGCGGGACCCCTTATAGGGGTAGTGTGGAGCCCTAGGGTTCCGCGGGCACTTAGAGCATGGCTGCTCTAGGTACCCTTCAGGGCCTACTTTCATTTAATACCCCTATTGCTGGGTTTGAAAAGCAACTGTTATCCGTCTTTTTTGAGCGGCGGCCATGTTGAATTTACGTCAATGTTGCTACGATCATAGTGCTCTACTGATCAAGGCCTTTCATATGATACCCAAATTGCTGGGCTTAGAAACGAACTTTTATCAGTTTTTTTGAGCAGCGGCCATATTGAATGTTGTGCTATTTTCCTAGGTTCATAGTGCTCTACTCTTCAAGGCCTTTCATTTGATACCTATATTGCTAGGTTTGGAAACGAACTTTTATCCACCTTTTTTGAGCGGTGGCCATGTTGAATTTACGTCAATATTGCTAGGTCCATAGTGCTCTACTCTTGAAGACCTTTCATTTGATACCTATATTGCTAGATTAGAAAACAAACTTTTATCCACCTTTATTGAGCGGCGGCCATGTTGAATTTATTTATGTGTTGCTAGGTTCATAGTGCTCTACTCATCAAGGCCTTTCATTTGGTACCCACATTGCTCGGTTTGAAAACGAACATTTATCCTTTTTTTGAGCGGCGGCCATGTTGAATTTAGGTAGATTTTCGTAGGTACCTAATGCTCTACTCTTCAAGGCCTTTCATTTGATACCCATATTGCTAGGTTTGGAAACTAACTTTTATCCACCTTTTTTGAGTGGCGGCCATGTTGAATTTATCTAAATGATGCTAGGTTCATAATGCTCTACTCTTTTAGGCTTTTCATTTGATACCCATATTGCTAGGTTTGGAAACAAACTTTTATCCTTTTTTTTGAGCGGTTGCCATGTTGAATTTAGGTCGATTTTGCTAGGTTCCTAATGCTCTACTCTTCAAGGTCTTTCATTTGATACCCATATTGCTAGGTTTGAAAACGAACTTTTATCTATCTTTTTTGAGCGGCGGCCATGTTAAATTTATGTCAATGTTGATAGGTTCATAGTGCTCTACTTATCAAAGCCTTTTATTTGATACCCATATTGCTGGGTTTGAAAACGAACTTTTATCCATTTTTTGAGTGGCGGCCATGTTTAATTTAGGGCAATTTTCCTTAGTTCATAATGCTCTACTCTTTTAGGCCTTTCAGTTGATACCCATATTGCTAGGTTTGGAAACGAACTATTATTCTTCTTTTTAGAGCGGCGGCTATATTGAATTTATGTCAATGTTGCTAGGTTCATAGTGCTCTACTCATCAGGGCCTTTCATTTGAGACCCATATTGCTGGGTTTGAAAACGAACTTTTATCCTTTTTTTTTGAGCGGCGGCCATTTTGAATTTAGGTCGATTTTCCTAGGTACCTAATGCTCTACTCTTCAAGGCCTTTCATTTGATACCCATATTGCTAGGCTTGGAAACTAACTTTTATCCACCTTTTTTGAGCGGCGGCCATGTTGAATTTATGTCAATGTTGCTAGGTTCATAGTGCTCTACTCTTCAAGGCCTTTCATTTGATACCCATATTGCTAGGTTTGGAAACTAACTTTTATCCACCTTTTTTGAGCGGCGGCCATGTTGAATTTATGTCAATGTTGCTAGGTTCATAGTGCTCTACTCATCAGGGCCTTTCATTTGAGACCCATATTGCTGGGTTTGAAAACGAACTTTTATCCTTTTTTTTGAGCGGCGGCCATTTTGAATTTAGGTCGATTTTCCTAGGTACCTAATGCTCTACTCTTCAAGGCCTTTCATTTGATACCCATATTGCTAGGCTTGGAAACTAACTTTTATCCACCTTTTTTGAGCGGCGGCCATGTTGAATTTATGTCAATGTTGCTAGGTTCATAGTGCTCTACTCTTCAAGGCCTTTCATTTGATACCCATATTGCTAGGTTTGGAAACTAACTTTTATCCACCTTTTTTGAGCGGCGGCCATGTTGAATTTATGTCAATGTTGCTAGGTTCATAGTGCTCTACTCATCAATGCCTTTCATTTGATACCCATATTGCTAGGTTTGGAAACTAACTTTTATCCACCTTTTTTGAGCGGCGGCCATGTTGAATTTATGTCAATGTTGCTAGGTTCATAGTGCTCTACTCATCAATGCCTTTCATTTGATACCCATATTGCTGGGTTTGGAAACGAACTTTTATCCGTTTTATTTGAATTTAGGGCGATTTTCCTATGTTCATAGTGCTCTACTCATCAAGGCCTTTCATTTGATATGCATATCGCTGGGTTTGGAAACGAACTTTATCGGCAGTCATGTCAAATTAAGTCAACGTGGCTAGGTTCAATGTGTTCTACTCTTTAGGTTCTTCGTTCGATATCCATGTTCCTTGGGTGGATCAAAAAAATGTGATCCGTCATTTTAGACATTAGGATCAAGAGTCCCGTACCGTCCCTCTACGCGTAACCCAGTTCATTGCAGTCAGATATTTTTTTAAATTATCAATATTAATCTTTTACTTTTTAAATGGATGAAAGAGTTTGATTCCTTAGTCCTAATGTAAAAACATATAACACCTTTCAAAATACCTTTAAAAGGGTATCTTCACTTTTCAACATTTTTAAATATTTCAAAAATTGTACCGATTTTGTGCAAATTAATCAAGAACTATATCAATCTACAAATTTTATTGTGACTCGATATTGTCATAAAAATGCTTTATACATTGGTTGTACGGCTTGATCCTTTTGCCTTACCACCACGGTACGACATAAGAAAAAGAAAATTTGGTTGGCGAAATCCAGATAGGCACAGCCATTAACAGAAAATATTAAATTTTATTTGTACTATGTGAAAGACTTCATTCCTGCCTTGCAACTTTCGACTTACAATTACTTAAGATCAGGCTGTATGGCGTAGTTCCATTGCCTTTCCTTCGTGGAAGAAAATACCTTCTCTCTGTACTATGTGACAGACTTGTCAAAATAATTTCACGTGCGCCATGTTGTTTTTCTACCTAAAGCCAATTCGAAAATTTTATATGGTATTTTTTCACTAAAAATAAAAAGTGAATTTAAACAAACGAAATTATGCCTAAATGTTCTTCCGGAAAATTCTAAGCATTGCATTGTGGTGCGGAAAATTCAACAGCCATATCAAATTCTGTCCAGTAGTTTCGGAGATCTTTCCGGACAAACAGACAAACAAACAAACCAACAAACAAACAATTTTTTTAAAAACTATTCTATCGTGTTCTGCTAATGATTTTAAGGCGACCTGTGTATTTTTTTTCTTAATATTTCGCAATTACAGATTTTTGTACCCCTACGATTTTATTATATATAGAGATAATAACAATGGTACTGAATGTTACATATTGTTCTTATATTATTTAATACAATCACTATCATATAAATTGTTGTTTCAATGTAACAGGTCGCAATGACAACTACCCTCCGCACTAGTTAAGAACTGTATTGCGGCAGTGTAGTATCGTCGGGGCCAACAACGACTGTAACTTAACACACCAACAGTATTGATTGCTTACGCGCAGTCGAGAGCTCAGGATAGGCTAGATGACAAAAATTTTTTTTTGCTTTAATAGAAGCTCATTCTTACAATAAACAGAAAGAAAAAAACGGTTTTCGAATAACTATAAAAACAACCAAGATATAAGGTATTAAAGATTTTTCTCCATCTCTTTCCAGCAAAACGGCAACTTACAAGGTGTTTATATGGCCGTACTCAACGATGACGTCACGGTTGATGTCGGATCTCTCTGTCTAATCGCCTTTAAATTAACAACCCAAAACGCTTGTATCCAATGTATTTCCAAGCCGATTTTAATTCTAATTTCACAGGACTGCATCTCCCTCCATGGTATTTTAACATTTAATGACGAGACGCAAAAATTAGAATTCAGTCATCATCCCAATTCACTATTGCTTGGCGTTTCAACGTTAGAACAATTGTATGAGCAAACTCGACAGATATCTCGTCGTCTCAAACCATTTTTTTATGTTTATTAAACTAAAACAATAATAGTAATGTGTCAGTATACCATAATAGTGCATTATACATTTAAAGTTTTCATATACCTGTAGAAATATAATTTTTTTTTTAATTTAATATTTAACATTTTAAGACAATATAATATATATATGTACTTACATACATATAGTTATTATAGATAGGTATTTGCATCTCATGTTTTTACAAAAATCTCAGTTGCATCGTAATCAAGTGATAATAGGTATTCTGTAACTAATTTTTGACAATTATAGTTACTTTTTTCTCGTAATTTTGGAAGGGCAATGCTAAATGATGCCAATTGCCTAGCAGTTAATTTGTAGACATCATTCGTTACAATGTACAAATTTTATTGTGTATTACTATTTATGTTGTCAAATATTACCGTGTAAAACGACATAATTTATCGTATATCGACAGTTCTGATAAAGTTTATAAGTTTCTTACGCCAATTCTTCTTTTCAGCTAAAAACGTCCCTGAATGGGTAGTAGATAAGAAAATTTCAATTGAGCTTCAAATGAGCTTCCTATTATTGTCATATTTGAATAAATACTATTTTTATATTGTATAGAATGATTGTAGTCGATTTGACTACTGCAATCATTGCGGCACATCAACAGCTTCGCTCGTTCTACCGCGATAAAATAAATGAGGTGGTGACACTTGACATAACTTTCGTGAGCAACATCTTCTCTGCATCGGACAGCGCGTCTAGTGGACTACTTAGACATGTTTTGTTTCCGGACACGCATTTTTGAGATAATAGAATTCACATTAGCACTCAAAATCGTAAAATTTGAATATAAATTTCCAAATTCACTATTTTTGAATATTCATTCAGTGAATTCTGCAACGAGTGATCCTACCGACTCGTTTTTGATTTCTACTAGAGGAAACGCAACGCAACGCAACGTTATTTATTGCCATGATGTTACTGCGTACTGGTTACTTACTCGCATAAAAACGGGTCCTCTAACAACTCAGCAGCTGTAGCTCGCTTCTCAGGATCTGGTATAAAGCAGCGAAGAATGAAGTTCTTCGCTTTCAGGGACAGCTCGTGTGGAATCTCAGGGTGCGTTTTGTAATATCCAACCTAGAAATGAAAAAAAGAAACTAATGTTCCTATAATATCGTGATAAAAATGTGATAATGTTAGTACGAGATCCGGTATAAGAAATATATACTCTCATCTGTTATTTAATCATAATAATAAATAAATGCTAGATAATGTATACACTGATACTTTGCAAATAGGTTACCTAGCTTAATCACGTGCAGATTATGTCAAACAATATTTGTTATTTATAAAAGTCAACCATTAGCTGATAGAATATACCCTAAGGAATTGAAAAAATAACGGTTGCCTTCTTTCACCTCTGCCCATCTATAGGGTTGCCAGGTAAGTAACCGTTGTTATTATACCCTCATACGTTATTTTATCGAATTACATATCAAATGAAAGCTTATTTCATTTCCAATAAAACCATAGTCTAAGATCCGGTATAAGAAATATATACCCATATTTCTTATACCGGTGTTAACGCCGACATCGTAATAAACTTTATAAACTATTAACTTTATAAAGCATTAAAAATAACGCCTAGAAACAGTTGCCACGTAAAGGTTGCCTGGCAGATTCATAACTACGTCTCCTGTACGTGTCTAGTCTACGTATGTGCCTATATTATAATTAGTGTAGTGAAAACCGAAGAGAAAATAAGAGTCAATAATTTCAGTCATTCGATAATTATCTATCTGAAGGTGGAGTTGCACCGCAACCTTCTCAATTTATTAGAGATACAGTTCATAATTTACCTTGAACAGAGCTGCTTGTGGCGATCCCAATTCGATGAAAGGAGGGTTGCCAGTCGCCATCTCTACAACAGTGCAACCCAGCGACCATATATCCGCCTGTAACAGATACAAAAAAAAATTGGGGAAAACAACATAAGCCACATTTAATGTTAATAGTGCATTAAAATTTTTATTAAATCATCTAATTTAAATATGTGGTTTTCTCGCGTTTATTGTAAAGAATCCAAAGTAGAATAGATCACAAGTATGTTAACAATTAAAAAATACATTTTTTTGCAATTAAATGCAGTCTGCAACAAACAGTTTTAAATTTCGCGCCAAAATAGGCCTACAGTTCTGATGACGTCACTCCTGTCTGTCACTCATTCTTCGCTAACATTCAGTTCAAATATCACAGGGAAAGTTTCCATTAGTTTCGAATTAGTTATTTTAAATGGACTATCGAAACGGAAGCGTCGATGGCGTTGTGTGTAAGGCCGTCGCCTACCAATCGGGAGGTAGCGGTACGAACCGCGCCACGTACCAATGTGTTTTCAAATTTTGAATTCATATGTACGTTTATTCGACGCTTTTACGGCGAAGGAAAACATCGTGAGGAAACCTGCACACACCTGTGACATACAGGTTGTGTGTGAAGTCACCAACCCGCACTTGGCCAGCGTGGTTGATTAAGGCCTAATCGCCCTAGTTTAGGGTAATCTCGAGCCCCTCGGTGGGGACGTATATAAGCTGTTGATGATGATCCATCAACATCTTATAGTCAGAACAATGTTATAATTGCTCTGAAAAAAATGCGTATGGATTCATGTTTTGTACCATCAACTTATAAGAAGTTCCCAAACAAATTGTTTTTAACTGGATCTTCTGATACAAAGTTGAAAAAATGGCTGTAACACGATAACCTTCTTTTTGTACTTTATGCTCTAAATGAAACACGAAAGCTTAACTGTATTTAATACTTAACCTACCGTAGTAGTTTATTTCCTTCCTCCAAAACTCTGCACTTTCAACAAAAAAGTTTATACCATGTCGACACTAACTCTTGGTAGGTTAAACCTACCAAGAGTAAGTATCGACGATCAGAAATTCTAGGGTCTATTTTTATAAAACCAACTACCATTTTTTTACAGAAAAATGTGAATAATTTTTGTAAGAATAATGTTTACCTTTACATTTGACATAAACCACGAGTGACGTCACTAGTCTTTGATTGGTAGATTAAGATACGTTCCGTTTCGCGTATTTTTATTTCGCAATTATTCATGAAATATAGTATTAACTAAAATAAAAACATTGCCATTATTCTTGTTTTACGTTTTTATAACATTTTAATCACAAATCGTTCATAAATATTACATTTGCATCTTCCCTGACATGTCTATATTTAAATTATTATTCAGAAATCTTAAAATTGTGACCTGTTTGATTACCATGTTTCTTGTGAATAAATGATTTTATTTGCCTGTTTAATAGTGGCCTTAGCAATATCAAATATTGACACAAATAAAATAACCACTTACAGGAGCGCCATAACCCCTTTGCCCCTTGTCTATGACCTCGGGCGCCATATACTGCAGCGTTCCCGCGAACGTCTCCGTCGAGGGGCACAGGCCGGCTAGTCTCTTCGACGTGCCGAAGTCGGATATCTTCACGACGCCGCTGTACGTGTTGACCAACACGTTGTCGCCCTTTATATCGCGATGCACGATTTTTTGATCGTGAAGATACTTCAAGCCTGCTGACAAAAAAAAACTCACAAGTAAATGTGATGTGAGGAATGTTAGAATAGTAATTAAAAAATAGAATAATAATTTCAAGTAATATTAAATGTTTTAATAAATTATAATGTTAAAGTAGGTAATCATATATTACATTACCCTCCAAAATTTGTTTTGTGTAATAAGCGATGGTAGCTTCATTTTCTTTTAGTGGACCCCACTTGGACCGCAGTAGCGCCGACAAGGAACCTCCAGGCACTTGTTCCATGAAGATCTTGAAGTAGTTATCCTCGGATATTGATCCTAGATACTGTAATAAAATGTTTGGGAAATATCTATAACTCTCTTTTAAAATTGATATTTGAAATAACAATACGTACTGCCCGACTGACACGATACGCTAGATAGACGATTCCAGTTTTACATTATCCTTTCGGGTTAAACGTTGAAAAAACAAATGAATTGTAGATTTAAAAGTAAAATAAATAATTCTTATGTATTTACATAGACTTTTACTGTTTACTAAATAATTGTAAAAGGTAAAACTTTTAAGTAGCTTACAAAACGGTGCTTAAAGTAAACTTTTAAGTAGTTCGTTGAATAAAACCTCAATTAAAAAAATCGTCTCTATCTTAATATTGAAGTTGCCCTCTCTGTATTTCTAGTCGCTCACTTAGTAATTTAGTCGCACGTTTAAAATTTTAATATCCAAAATCGATTATTCATAACCCACTTTAAATGTGAACCAACCATAAATGTGATGAACTAAACTGAATACAATATCAAGACTTCACTAAAGCTCCACCTCAATGTAAGTGTAGCTTCTACACGCACCTGAACAATATTCCTGTGCCTGAGTTGGGAGTGCAGCATAATCTCCTCGTGGAGTGGCTGCACATCGCCCAAGTTCTTCTCCGGTATCTCCTTGACCGCTATCCGGACTTGCGTGTTCAGATCACGGGCCGCGTACACTACGCCGTACGTCCCTTTGCCGAGCACAACGCGTTTGTTGCAGTCGTCGAGCTCGTATTCAAACTGAGAAAAAAATTATGAATTAGAAATTGATTGTGGGGATTGAAGTAGACCTTGTCTAAGCTAAAATGATGACTTACGCACTCAAGCAAATATAAAATATCAACGCACCACACATAAAAATTTAAACGTATTTGTTGTCCAACTAATCAGAATTATCAGAACGCGCGCAACTAAGTAGACGTTTTGTTGCATACAATTGGGATGATGAGTGAATTCTAATGTTTACGTCTCGTCATTAAATATTAAAATACCGTGGAAAAAGATGCAGTCCTGTGAAATTAGAATTAAAATCGGCTTAGATACAAGCATTTTAAGTTAGTACATTAGATACAAGCATTTTAAGTTGTTAATTTGAAGGCGATTAGACAGAAAGATCCTACATCAACCGTGACGTCATTGTTGAGTACGGCCATATAAACTCCTTGCAAATGTTTTCATAGTTATTCGAAAACCGATTTTTTCTATCTGTTTATTATATGAATGAGCTTCTATTAAAGCAAAAAAATTTTTTTAGTTATCTAGCCAATTCGCTAACGCTGTTTCATACAGAAAGCGTTGTCGTATTTATCACGCAACTGGTTGCTCGTATAGATCCATAGTTAACGGAATAGTCAACGCTGAACACGCTTTACTTGCACTCACACAACTAATGGCCAATTGCACTAACATTCTTTTAGCTTAGGACAATCTTAAGTGGCATGCTGTCACATTCTTTTCATTAAAGACAAGAAGTGACAGCGTTCTTTTTAGGATTGTCTTAGCTAAGACAGGGTTAGTAAAATTGGCCATAAACTAGTTAGGTAGTGGGGCGCGTCATTTCCGCTTTGACGAGCTATAACAGAGTATGTGAAAAGAGATTGATTTCAAACAGGAGAGGACATTATAATGTGCATTGTGAAATTGATTAAAAATAAACAGCAAAAACGTAAATAGCCAAATAACCGAAGAATCCAAAAATTCCTTAAACGCGTATTTCCTTACACTCTCAAACCAAGCGTACGGCGGCGACGGCCATCCCGATGGTAAGCGGTTACCGATAGGCAACCTATGGACGCTTGCACCACCAGGGGTATCGTTTGCGCGTTGCCGACAATATTAAAGCTGTTATTCTTGGCTCCAATACGAGATTTCCAGATCACTATCAAATGACTTTACAGATTTTTATCGGTTTACTGTCTTTCAACTCATTTTGTATTGAGGAGTAATACATAAACCAGTGAAGAAATACATATGTATAAATGAGTAAAAATTAATTTTCATAACATCGCATCGTATTTTATTTGAACTGAGAACCAAGCAGTTAGTGCCTAAGTAAAGAAAGAATATTTTCTGATTTTTCAGGTAAAGCTCAACTTCATAGATTACATTTTTTTACTCATTATAAACTCAAAATTTGACAAATCGTGCATTATTCTAACTCTGTAACGTGACGCTTTAGGAATATAGTGACCATAGGATATTTGTTGTTGAGCTCCGCCATTTTCAAAAAAAAAATCAAAATGGCGGCCGTTGAACAAACCAAAATCTTCGAGCCCCTTTCACTCTAGTTAGTTTTAACCGCTATTTGAATAAATGAACTTTTTGATCGACAGATGTCAACTGATGCAGTTGTTTAACGGAATTTGCAGCGCACGAACTTTCAAACAGGCAAAACATAAATAGTCAGTGAGTTTTCTGAAATTGGCCAATTTTCTTAATTTTTCTTTCCGTAAGAACATACTACAAAGTATTAGAAAACTCTAAAAAATATATAAATGATATCAGTATTTCTTCTCAATTTATGGCGTGACCAGGATAAAAAAGGGATTAATTATTATATACTCGTATATTAAGATTATAATGAGTTCCTCGGGGAACGCGATATGCATGATATAACCGAACGATAACAAATCAATTCCATGCAAACAAAGTGGCGAGCAACAGTTAGTGCTTACTAAAATTGAAAAACGATCAATCGATCAGTACCTTGAGTTGATCTTGCATGACACTGGTGTCTAGATCAGTGACCTTCTCATGGTCAGCTGTTAGCTCTCCGAGAAGATCGTGGAGCCTTTGTCTGCAGGCCTGGGACGGAAGGAATATTTGGAAGTCGTCCGAATTCTCGCTCACGTACAGGAATAGACAACGCTCGTCGCGCTTGTATAAACTGTAAATAATTAGTTTTTGTTTTTTTTTGTAACTATCGGATCGACACATATCTTACAATACTAGAAATTCGTCACCTATAGAAATAAGACGGGTGGGTGCAGGGTTTTATTCAATTCGCAATTCCCTTCCAGCCAGCCCCCGTAGCACGTCCACCAAAACACCAAATGATAAAGCGATTTATCGCAGTGAACTGTCAAATACGACGAAATCCTTTTGTATTTTGACAGTTCACCACGATAAACCGCTTTATCATAATTATCGTGTTTTGGTGGACGTGCTAGGGGGGCAGATGAGTGTTGAGAAGGCCAAATACACAGGGTGTAACTGAACACCCCAATAACATTTAAGGGTATGTATCCATCAGAAGTAGAGATTCTGTAGAAAAAAATATTAGCGCTAACAAACCTTCTTTTTTTTTCCATACAAACTAAATAAATTATTTTTTGGTATTAAGTGCCGACAACCCTACGTAAGCGTACGAGGAATACTAGGCTCACGTCATTAAAACTAAATTTTTTTTTTGGTAAGTATTATGTGCTGACAGCCCTACGTATACGTAGGAGGAATACTACGCTCACGTCTGTCACGTGGCATTTTGTGTTTAAATTTCTTTTGTGTTAAGAGCTGATTATGGTTGTCACTTGAAAGTTTTTGTTTTCAGTTTAAAATCAAATAACTCTGAAAGTATTGGGGTTCCAGGTCTCAGACAAGCACCGAAGGTCCATTTAGTATCTAACTTATATGCCCCTTAAATGTTATTGGGGTGTTCAGTTACACCCAGTATATTATTGATGAATTTTACTGAGCACCACAATGAGGAACTAGTTATGTTAGCTTTGACTGTAGGAATACAACAATATTTAAGTTGTTTTCGCAAAGACATACAACTGACGAGTTTAATTGTTTTTACTCAAAAATGAATGTAATGTGGTCATTATTTTGACAACCTTGTTTGAGCAAAGTCGACCTTGCCGTTCTGTTTCAAGAAGCGGCCGGCAAAGTTTTTATTTAAATTACTTACTGGTTTTATTTAGATTATGTACTTGCATTTTTGAGTAAAGCACTATACAAGCCTTGGCCCACAATTACTGCTTCGCCGGTCACGCTATGATTGCCTCGAGCTAGCCTAGCTACGCTTTAGGCCTTCCAGCTTGACCATCATTGCAGCCTTTGCTGTCCTCACTGTAAAATCTCAGCTCGTCCATCGCGTGCTGCACGCTGACCGCGCTGTGTCGGCCTGGAGCTGCGCTACGCTGCGCTGTCGGCCATCATCAGCGCGACCAGAAAAGTAGTCATTATAGACCGCGGCAGTTATGTACTACAAGTTACAACTTTTTGCACCGTGGTAGAATCGCAATGCAAACGCTACACAGCATCGATGAAACCGCGCGTGCGCATCAATGGAAGGTGGTATATGCATCAATGCAAACGACTATATTATAACGCTTGCGATACAGTGTTTTTTGCAACTTTTTGCAGTCATAAATTTGCAAATGACAATAACTCCAAAAAATCGAACTCAAAACTAATAGTTGTGTTTCCTTAAAAATTTCTCTTGCATCGCGATTGTATTATTACAAAAAGTGTAAAGGGTCCATGATTGTATTATACACATTTACATACACACAAGTCTTACTTTTTAGAAGAACGTGTTTAAAAATTAGGATATCGTTAAGAAAAATTACTAAACTCATTCCATTAACACAAAAAAAATGCAACACAAGGAATTCCTAGTGTTTAAGCATTTTATTTCATTAAAATTGCAATGCTCCGGTAACGCTAGTAGTGAAATGAGATTATGCGAGATGATCCGGAATTGATAAGCATAATTTAACCTGCCTTTTTGTTTCACTTGCCTGTATGTCCTTATCATGTCGGAGGTGAACAACCATCGATGCACTTGTCTGCATTTACCTCGCATAGAATCTAGGCACAAGTTCAGGATCTCTACAGACTTCTGTTCGGCACCCATGTTCACGTTGACGTACGATGGCATGTACACTTTAGTCGTCTCCAATATTAGGACCTGAAAAAGGTATGGCTAATAAGTAGAGTATGGAACTGGTGAAATAACGACCCCTCCACGGTCTAATGATTGAGACTACAGCCTGATTTTTAATTCGACGGAATTCTGCCATTTTAGAAGTGTTGCCAACATTGAAAAACTCTTGCTAAAAAGGAAGAGCATTTTAGCAAAATTAAAAAAATAAACCTTTATGGAATTTAAGGTTTCGATTAGAAAAACAGACTTAAAAAATTACTGATAATTTTAAGATGGTAATTACATTGTTTTCTATCATATTATTGAAGTTACAATAATTGTCAAGGAAATTATTTTTCTGTTACTGGGATCCCTGTTGAATAATCCATAGGTTACCAACATTTTTTAGAAAAACCTCCTTGTTTGTAAAATTTTTGCTTCTTCTAAAAGCCAATTGTTTGTTTGTTTGTTTGTTTGTTTGTTTATTTATTTACAGTGTAAACTTACAGCTAGATCTAACCAACACGCTTACAATGTTACTCACTTAATTAAGTTACTTAAAATTATGAAAACACACAAATATATAATTACAAACAACATATAAACTAACTTAAGCAATAATACAATTACACATAACAAATAAACCTCACAAATTTTCTGACTAATGACCCAAGAGTGTCAACAAATATATCGGCATCCGGGACCTCAACAAGGAAATTGTTGAGAAGGCGGAGAGCTCGAGCAGTAGGGCTATTACTAGCATGTTGTGTACGTAAGGCACCCGGAAACGCAAACAATAAGTGTCGCCTGCGACCAGATCCCCGCATATAATTATTAGGTACGTACAATCCTATTCGCCCAACAGTAACAGGGTCATCTATACTGTTTCGCAATATTAAGCAATATTGGACGAATAATTGTACTTTTCGTCTAAGCTGCAAAGTATCCAGGCTCACCATTCCGGCTACGAACAAAGATGGATACAAAAATGGGTAGCGGCCATGCATCTTTTTGTATAAAAAGCGTGCAAACTTTTTATTAATTTTTTCTATTATTAGTGTATGCTTTGCTGTGCTTGGATCCCAGACTATTGAGCAATACTCCAACTTGCTGCGAACGTAAGCGCTATATAGTAATATAGCTATTCTGGGGTCACGAAACTGTGAGGCTGTGCGCATAATAAAACCCAAGGTTTTGCTGGCTTGTTTTACTATATCAACAATGTGACTAGTGAAGGTTAATTTCTGGTCAAGCTTTATCCCAAGATCACGAACTTCTGCTACTCTACTGAGGGATACTCCTGCCATATTGTAGTCAGACAGGATTGGTTGACGCGACCGAGAGAATGTTATAACATTACACTTAGAAGAGTTTATAACAAGATGTTAAATTTTAAATTAAAAAACTATTTACACCGCGTCATGCACCGCGGTACGAGTTGAGCAAAGTGAAACAATTAATATTAGAGAGCATATAATATCACAGGTGTAAAATGGTAAAAATGCATAAACCATATTATTAAAGAAGAGGATAAAATGTGCCCTCTTAATGATCTGCTGGATAGTGTGTGTGATTCACTTATTATCCAAGTTGATGATGATGATGACGACAATGATGATATAAGTGATGATAATTAATAAATATTTTTATTTGAGAAATATGTTGTTTTACTCTGTTTTTCCATTTAGCACTTAAAAATTTACATTCTAGCTAGTGTACATTACAAACACTATTTACAATGTCAACAAAACAATGTGCACAAAACAAACACTATTTACAATGTCATTACTTGATCTAATTCTGTTGCATATTTTTTGTTATTAAATATTTGAAAAAATTCTAAGCAGAAAAGGTGATTTATATCTGATTTCTCTATGGATCACATCTGTCAGAATTCCGTCGAATTAAAAATCAGACTGTAGGATTGTTACGAATGCAAACATTTTGACACCCGCAGTTGCGGGTTATTAGAGGTTCACATGCGCAGATGCGGATTACAGTATTTTTTTTTTGAGATATATCAATTTTAGGTTTACAAATAAATGAAAATCAATTTCATTTTAATGTTTTATTTCATTATATATTGAGAAAAAAAAATTAACACTTTTTACGCTGCAAACACGCGCGAGGCATGTGCCACTCTGGTCTTGCCCACTTTCTTTAGATGTCGATACTTGTTGAAGATATGAATCCACATCCGTAAAAACTACGCATTAATTGATGCGGAAGCGAATGCGGTGTCTGAATTGATGCGAATATTCCGCATTTGATATTCGAGGATGCCATATTCGAGGATCAGGGTTTAATTCCCCATGGGGGCAAAAGGTTTTCTGCTTTGTTTTACTAAAGTTTCTCATATAGTCAAATTATAATATACCTAATACGCAAAACATTTTAAAAAACTCGGTTACGTCGTAAACATAAACATAAATGAAGTGCAATTGACTATAACATAAAGAAATCGAAACACAACGCCATCTACTGGCTTATTACCCAACCAAGATAACCAAGTGATGTGTCGTTAAATTAACTAATACCGCCATCTGTTTTGAAACTAATGGAACTTACGAAATAATTAAAGCCATTTAATTCGCAATAATAAATTTTGAGGTCAATAATCGAGATAAAAGCTATTCTATACTATATTATGTTGAACCGTATTACAGATAGTAAGTCAAATTTCGAAGTTTATTCCGGACAAACAACGAAACGCGAGATTTTTATATGTAAGTTTAGTAGATGTTATGTTACTTACCGGAAACCTAATTATATTTTCACAGCAGCTCTTTGTAGCTTCTACAAAGAATTCCATCCAGAACGAAAAGACTTGCTGTTCAGGTGACGTGTCTTCATTCTTCTTACGAAATCTATGTATGAACAGAAGGGAATCAAAAAGAATCGTGTTATATCGTGATTTTAAAAAATCTTAGGTAACAATAGGATAGTTAGCAATCTATGCTTTGAGTATCCATATTTGTTGGAACCATAGACAAACATTGCGTACATGTTTGTCTATGATTCCCACAAATATGGATAATAGATATATTAATTGCGATCCCCCGACGTGACGACGCATAAATCAAAATATTACTAAATATATCAAAGTTAAAGGGCCAACCAACACATTTTATTTTTTACTTTTTGGAGGTTTTTTTTTGTCGGGGTTTATTTAAATTTCTTGCAATATTTTGGCAATGTACTTATATTGGTTTACCTGTCTATCAATTCGATATTCCCTATTGTTGACTTTAAGTACCAGTTGGGTGGTTTCAACTTAAACATACACTCAGCCGCCTGTATTGCTTTGACATAGTCCTGCGCCAGAACTGAGATCTCAAAGAATGTTGCCACATCCCAGTAATCTCTAAGTGACGATAAGCTGCCCTTTTTGCCAATTAAATGATTTAATACCATTCCTGAAAATTTATCACTCTTTAGATAACAATTTATAGAATTAAATATAAGGATGACATTTTTATAGAAAAACATTTACCTTTTTTTCGTATTGTTTGTATTTTCTTTATTCGTAAAAAGTTAATAAATATATAAATACCTATATGTTGCAACTCCTGAGAACTTTTGAAGTCATTCCCAGCTATAACCAGAAGTGTCGCCAAATTAATGCCAGCATATTCATTTGGTTGCACCTCGAATCCTTGTCTGTACCTAGAGCCAATAAATGATAATAACGTAAACGATACGACATAATAGACTATGCAAGTACCTACAGTCAGTGAAAAATATGATACTGGAAGTAGAAATAGTAAGATACATGGTTATCTTCTTATCTTATAATGGGGGACCCAAGGGGGCCCTGCACTTTGACCCTTGAGGATCTTTTGTACTTCCCCAATTTCTTCATTAATTGGATCGTTAGGGTGCCTTTCCTCGGCCACCTCCACGTGTGTGTGGGACCTGCGATAGCCCAAGCGTTTACTTTATGCTTGGGCGATCGCGGATCTCATGGCGCCGCTGCACCCTGGGCAACGAGTGGCAGGGACTGGGCGTTCTTTGGCAGTCAGCTAAGAACCGATCCTTCACCTCGCCTTTCCCCATCCTACACGCCACCCACTCACATCCTGACCCATTTGTGTGATCCCAGACCTCCAAATTCAGATCCCGATCCCAGACCCCCAAACCCAGATCCCGAGTCCAGACCCTACATCCTACCCCATCCTCTTAATCCCTGACCTTTCCCTCAATCATACAATACGCCCAAAACTTTTCTTAAAAGAATGGTTAGTAGCTTATGTAGTTATCCTTAATATCTGTGGCGATAACATTTAAACAACAGACAAACCAGTGTATAGCGTTGTCCAGGCTCTCCATATCCGAATGTTGGGACTCGACGAACTTATCTTTGTAAATGCGCCCGCAGAGGCAGAGCATATCAGGGAACCGATTCTCCTTCTTCTCCAAGGCTTTGACACAGACTTTTAAGGCATTCTCTCTGTCGCCCTCCTTGTTGCGCCTGAAACGAAAATCGGTAAATCGGTGGTGAAATGAAATGACATGATTAAGGCTCGTATTAATAATTGCATCTCCAGTATGAGATCGATCCTAAGACACTGCTTTTGACAGATGTTCCATACATTAAATGTCAAAACTGCAACTTAAGATCGATCTCAACTTTGAGTCATGTTTATTTATACGAGGCTAAGTTGACTTACTATTTCACCTCAAATTAAATCTTGTAGTTTTTAATTTTACAAATCGATTAGAAAGTTTTCACGAATAAAGAACTTCTAATAAATTATATAATGGTCTTATTACAAACCTGGTCTAAACCTGTAGGGTTACTTTTGAACCAATTCCGACGGATCGTCATTGGGATTATGATTTTTCGTACGCTTGTGTAACAACACTAGCGCCAAATAGGATCCAAATTTTGAGAAAATTTAATAATATCGAGTTTGGTTTACCCAAAATCCGCACAATACGGGGTCAATTTGGAGCCAATGCGCAAAATTAAGCGTACTAAAAATCACAATCTCAATGCCGATCGATCGGATTCGGTTCAAGAGTAACCCTACTGGTCCAAAGTTAATCTTGGTGTAAACCTAGCTTTCACTTGTGTTAATAAACACAGATGGAGAAAGCGTCAGGCTTAAACCAGGATTAAGTTTAGACCATGTTTTGTAATAAGACGGTAAGGGCTTATTACAAAACATGGTCCAAAGTTAGTCTTGGTTTAAACCTAATGCTGCCTTTTCGAGATGGCATGCTGTTGTGTACCATACACACCGATGGCTAGTCAACAGGCGTGTGTGGGACTCTCCCTGCAGAGTGTGGGACATATCCACTAAACTAAATGCGACATCCCATTGCTGGGGCGATCCAGAGACTGGGATAACTCAATCCTCCTGACCACAGCGGAAGTCTGGACCTGTGGGAGATTATCTTGGAAATTCCGGTAATCTCCAGTTGGGGAGTCCTATAATCGCGCATTTTAGAAGTCACAATAGCGCGTGGGCCAAACCTAAATCGGTCATAAAGGCGGGCTACATAGGCCGGCTACGTATTTTTTTACATATTACAGGGAAGCTCTTGGCCTTCATATCACTGTAATACAATTCATGTAAATGATGTCATCATCATTTACCATCAGGTGAAATTAAAGCCGAAGATGGAAGCGTTCTTCAGCTAAACTCATTAGCTGAACAACTGGAAAACTTACCTCTAATTGGCTAGATGACAAAAAAAATTTTTTTTTGCTTTAATAGAAGCTCATTCATATAATAAACAGAAAGAAAAAAACGATTTTCGAATAACTATAAAAACAACCAAGATATGAGGTATTAAAAATTTTTCTCCATCTCTTTCTAGCAAAACGGTAATTTACAAGGAGTTTATATGGCCGTACTCAACAATGACGTCACGGTTGATGTCGGATCTCTCTGTCTAATCGCCTTCAAATTAACAACTTAAAATGCTTGTATCTAATGTATTTCTAAGCCGATTTTAATTCTAATTTCACAGGACTGCATCTTTTTCCACGGTATTTTAATATTTATTGACGAGACGTAAAAAATAGAATTCATCGTCATCATCCCAATTGTCGGACCACAACAATATTATTGATATTGTTATCATGACGACAAACAGGTAAGGCGATTGTAGGCAGCCAGAAGGGCTCAGAAGCCCTACCACCGACTAATTAGACGGCGGGAGTAGCTAAAAAGTGGTCTGCATCGGAGCAGAGCGGTTTGAGGGTCGTTTTCCTACTCCCTCGTAGAAGGAGGCGACAGCCTCCCATTCCCTCTCACCGGCCAGCATCTGTCTTACGATAACTGACCGCGAGAGGTCACCGCCTGGGCGGCGACGTTAGGTATAACGTCACAGCCCTGGACTGACATAAACTATTCATAAACTTACCTGTTCATCGCAAAAGCGTACATAAACCTAATGATAGGCATATTAACATAATTCTTCCTGTTCATAATAGTCTTCAAGTCGTCGACCACCTGCACGATTGCGTCGTAATCTTGAATTTCTCTGTACGATATCAGCATATTGAGAATCGTGTCGCCAGAAAGCACAGCGGGATCGTCGAGGCGTCGCCTCATCGCATGGAGGACGTTCGCCAGCTCCTGCCCAGTGTAAGTCTCGCGGGCTTTGCGAAGATCCGACAGAAATTTCTCTTGAAGGTGAGCCCTGGATGAACAGTTCAGTTTGATTAGACATGGAGGCGAAAATAAATATTGCTTTGAGTTGCAAATCCTAATATACACAAGGAAGATTGGCATAGTGAAAACTAGTCTTATTAGAATTGGCTAGATGACTAAAAATTTTTTTTGCTTTAATAGAAGCTCATTCATATAATAAACAGACAGAAAAAATCGGTTTTCGAATAACTATAAAAACAACCAAGATATAAGGTATTAAAGATTTTTCTCCATCTCTTTCTAGCAAAACGGCAATTTACAAGGAGTTTATATGGCCGTACTCAACGATGACGTCACGGTTTATGTCGGATCTCTCTGTCTAATCGCCTTCAAATTAACAACTTAAAATGCTTGTATCTAATGTATTTCTAAGCCGATTTTAATTCTAATTTCACAGGACTGCATATTTTTCCACGGTATTTTAATATTTAATGACGAGATGTAAAAATTTGAATTCAGTCATCATCCCAATTCTGCCACAAAGCTGTGTTCTGCCTCACGGAATTTGAATATCACGAAATTTGAATATTTATCAGGTTAGATTTTTGGCGCTATAAAGCGCAAATAAGCGCTATGGAACACAACAAACTGTCAAAAATCAGTAGTTCGTGTCTTATTATTGGTATTATACGACTAAAATACAAATAATCGTCAACCTGCGAACAGCGAACAGTTCTACAATCCGTACAGTTATGAAACAAATGTACTTGCGTAGAGCAACGGCGGGAAACTCGCGGGGAGGCGGGAGACACGGAACGCGGTCCGCGATCACGCGTAGTTTGTAAAACTCAAACACTGGATACTCTGAACATACACCGCAAGCAATTCGTGTTGGTTTCCCTTCTGTTCTTTCGAACCCCTTTACCTTACAAACTATTCGGCTATATTATAGTTTTAATATTGAAAAACTCCTTAACAACTCACTTAGTCTGGACCTCCACATCTTGTAAGATATTTTTCAATCTAAATATCAAGTGCTGTTTGGGATCAGTCGCCTCCTCGCCCTTAAACTTAGCAGCGGCGGGATTGGTGATCACGCACGTTCCCGAATCCGTCAATTTGTACGACACGAACAGGAAATTTGGTAACGACATCTGGAAGGAGACAAAGACAAATAAATTATATCTAGACAGAGAATACTATTTTGGACATCAATTGCCATTTTCCGTTAATAAAGAAGTTCGTGAATTTTGAAACATTTGATTAAGATTTCAGGATCATTCCTAGTACAGGTATCAATCCGCCGTAATCTAAGTTAAGTTTTATGTGAAAGCCTTCTTTCGTAAAACCCATTGTAACCTGAACTGTCTGTAGCTATTATAAGTTGATGTATTTTTGATTATGGTGAGAAATAAAATATTATTATTATTTGTCATTGTTATTCCCATATCATCTATCACCCACAGGGCAATAAGCCGCAGGCGTAGGGTATGATTTGAAATTACTATTATATGTTCTGTGATATGGTTCGAAATCATCGGAAAGAAACTGAATGAATTATGAATGCTACATTACAATTATTTAGATATAACCCGCTCTTTATCTGTGCTATGGATAACTCTTTATTAAATAAAGTTCGATATTAAATAAAGATAGTCAACCAATCCGCACTGGGCCAGCGTGGTTCGACTAAGGCCTAATCGTCCTACCATAACTGCTTGTGGTTAGGGTAGGCTCGTGCCCCTACCGAGGGAGGGGAAGTGCCCCGCGCTACAAATAGCCCCCAGCCCCAAGGCACCTAGTGTCGGGACGTTTTTCGGGGTGTAATGCGGCGCACAACACCTGCGCCGCTCACAAAGCAGCAGAGCCACGCGCCTTTTGGCGTAGCGCGAGTCCGGCAACGGACCACTCATGGTCAGGGGGTCAGCGGGAACAAGGCCTCGCTGTTGTCCCCCTCCCCCTGTCCTGTGACGGACGGAGGAGCTGCGGGGGGTTTTTAGTGGGTAGGCCTGGACCGAATCTCGTCCGGGGAGTCCCACATACCCTTGTGGTTTGGCTCGGCCACGAGGGATGCGTAAAGCATTTTCCACCTTCCAAAAAAAAGGCTCGTGCCCCTAAGTGGGTACGTATATGAGCTGTGATTATGGAATAAAGATCTACGTATGGGCTGATTTTCGACTAAAGTGATTATTTCCACGAGACTAACATGCGTGTGCGCATTTCCTTTCCCTCGCATAATCGCAAAATTCGATGGCTAATTGACACGAACAAAGCGAAAATTGGCTCAGGAACATAGCGCGCGCGGATGCGGGATGCGGGTAACTCGTTCGCGGGTAAGCGGCTCAATTTTGAATCATTTATATGGAGTCGAGCGTTGCTTGCGCTCCATTTCCATAAACTTTCGTTTCGTTATCGAATCAAAATAATATTGATTTTCGCCAAAAACGAAATCCAGACGAACCATCAACCGCGACGGACACACGTCGCGGTTGAATCGCCGTTCAGTCAGTTTCACGCGGTTCGTGGCTGTCGGTCCAGACTGTACTACACTGGACTGGACTACACAAGGGCCAGTACCAATCGCAGGCATTCCGGGCGCGGACATCAGCGGCGCGGAGGACCGTTGTTTGTTGTTGCGGAAAGATCTCTATCGCGACTACATTTTACTTACTGTTCGTCGCGGATATCCGCTTCGCACGAACTCGCGCCTAACGTAATAAGCATGAGCGAGTTCCATTTTTAAAGTTTTGGTCACCTATGGTTAATATTGTAGTGTTTGTAATTTATTTAGTTTTATGTGTTTATTAATATGTTATAAACCCGTATAAACACTATAATTTATTAATTTTCTTTTTATTGTCACTACTTTTGTTTCGGGTTTCCCTGTCGCAGGACTGCTGGAAGAAATTTCGCAAGAAATAGACAGCTGTTCCTCTGTACCTATGTTGTTTTCCTTTCTGTCTGTTTTAGTTTTGTGCAAAGGTTTCGACCACAAGAAACGCCGCGCCGTTCGTCGAACATGTTGTGTTACGACAGTGGGAGGTGAGGTAGTCAGTTCCTCAGATGTTGAGGATGCTTCCATCCTTGGCCTTATCGTCTCTTACCGGGTGAGGTGAAGGCCAAGTAAAAAAACTCCCTAGGTTGGCGATACATAATGTTCTAAATACGTCAGCACACGGATAAGTCTATTATTCAGGTTGTGAATCTTCCTAGAGAATGTAGTAACATGTACTCGTTGATAATTCGATAAGTCGTGGGACGCTTCATTGAATGACAAAGCGACAAATTATGTCGAATTGAGAGTAATATGTCAGTTGATACGAAGTCTACTCACGGTTGCTGTATAGTTGTTTCGTTACTTGGATTTTCCTTGTTTATTTAGAATGTTAATGACTAAAATAACCCATTCACTATAGCAAAACGTGAACGTGAAGAGGTGTTAGTAATTGTTAGCAGAATGCATGCCTAATTCAGTAGGTTGATTAGTACTGAATGGCCTGAATGGATTCATAATTGTTGCGTGTAGTTGGCGGGTGGCATCATCATAATCATCATTTCAGCTAAGAGACGCCCAGTATTTAGCATAGGCCTCCCTCGAGGATTTCCAAGTCGCGGTACTACGCTTCTCGCATCCAGCGGCTTTCCGCGACCTTTGCCAGATCGTCGGTCCACCTTGTTGGGGGAAAACCAACGCTGCGTCACCCGGTACGCGACCACCACTCGAGAACCTTTCCGCCCCAGTGGCCGTCGGCGGTTCGCAATTCTTTGGGCTGTCAGTGACTTTAGTCCTTCTACGGATCTCATGATTTCTGATGCGATCACACACAGAAACCCCGAGCATAACACTCTCTATTGCCCTTTGAGTAACATTGAGCCTTCTCGGTCCGTTGCAAGCGGCCACGTCTCAGTTCTAAACGTCATCATCACTGGCAACGCGCACGAATCGAAGCCATTCGACTTGACTGCGGTAGATGTGCCGAGAATATGCTGCGGGTAGCGTCACCATATTATTATCATCATTTATTACAAATACCACCATCATCACCACAGCTCATATACGTCCCCACCGAAGCGCACGAGCCTTCCCTAACATGTTAGGACGATTAGTCGGCCTTAGTCAAACCACGCTGGCCCAGTGCGGATTGGTTGACTTCACATACACCTTTGAATTACTTCGCAGGTGTATGCAGGTTTCCTCACGATGTTTTCCTTCACCGTAGTAGCGTCAGATAAAATGTACGTATGAACTTCGTTAAACGAAAAACACATTGGTACATGGCAGGATCTTTCGTGGGCCTCCCGATTCTACTCGGGGCACAGTCCAGCGCCGAGGCCACAGCGGCACCGACGCTCCATATAACCATACGACGAAATACGACCATATTCATTAGGTATTATAAAAAGCTTTTGGCTGCGACTTTATCTATGTGGAATCAGTAATATCGCGGATTTGATTATATCACAATTGGGAGCTCATCAACATTCGAGATAAAAGGTAGCCTGTGTCCTTCCTGAAAGCTGAATCTATCTCTATAGCAAATTTTATTAAAATTGCTTCAGCGGGTTTGGCGTAAAAGCGTAACAGACAGACAAAGCTACTATCACATTTATATTATTAAGTAGGGATTATTCTATTAATTAGTCACTAGGAGTGCCTGCGTACCACGTTACGCCATTTAACGTAATAATAAATATTGAGGTCAAAAATCGGGATAACAACTATCCTATCTTTTAAGTTGGACCAAATTACATATATTATAGTAAGCCAAATTTCATTAAAATCGGAAGTAGTTACGGAGTTTATCGAAGACAAACATCGTAATACAAGATTTTTATAATAATGGGTAGGTATATTAAGCTATCTATAGAATCAACAAAAGCCCATAGTATTTTATATATCGGCAGGCTGCAGAACATGACAAATTTTAGCTTATAACTTCTATTACATAACCAAATTGTTAATAGTTAGTTTGTAGGGTATATATCCATAGACCTAACTCGCCCAATATAATATAAATAATAATATATTTTTTATTTCAATTTAAATACAAAAATTAATGCTTTGACCCCCTTAGAGGTTGCATTTGTAAAAACATTTTTCTTTGTGGTTGTTAGTATTTTAAAAGCAACCCATTGGCAAAATTTCATATCTAGCTTTAAGAGTTTCAGGTTCAGGATTGATGAATCAGTCAGTTGTTCTGGACATAATAATGTACTTAAACAATAGCCACCATCACCACCACCATCACCACCTTAAGGCGCTACTTTCCCGTTTTATACAATTTCGATTAACTGTACCGCCACGAATATAACATGCAGTTCTCAAATTCATATATGATATTGTTGAACATTTAATCTAAACATTCTTAAAGACAGAAACATGATTAATAATATTTCACTCGATAGAAAAAAAATCCAAAATATTTTAAAACAGCTGTGAATCAGAAAATAAAATAATATGGCATAAAAGTGTTACCAATAGATGTGCATTTTTATTGTCTAGAAAATTGCAGAAATACATTTTTTATTTTGTACTCCAGTTTTCCAAAAATCGAATAAAACATGTAAAAAGTAACGTTTTCGTTCGGTCACGGGCACGTAAGCGACATTAGAAGCTATACGATTATCAACTATATTACCTCGCAATAAAGGAATCGCCGTGCACGCGTAGATTTCCAGGAAAACCTCGCCTTAACAGCTCATATACGTTAACACCGAGGGGCGCGTTAACACCGAGGGGCGCGAGCCTACCCTAAGTTAGGGTGTTTATGCCTTAATCAACCATGCTGGCCCAGTGCAGATTGGTCGACTTCACATGTTCGCAGATGTATACACGTTGCCTCACGATATTTCCCTTCACCGTAAGAGCATCAGACAAATGAATGTCAGACAAATGAGCGTCAGATGAATGAATTTCGAAAAACACATTGGTACATGGCGGTCTCGAACCCCGGACCTCCCCATTGGAAGGCAAGTGCCGCAGCCACAGCGACCAGTAATGTAACAAACTAAAATATGATTTGTTTCATAAGTTCAATATAATTTTAAGTATCCAACAACTTACCTTCAGACGTAGTGTGGAGTCGGCATCAATGTCGTTGAACAAGAGAACATTTTCCTTCATATCAAAGCTCTCTCTTACCCCTAAATGGTACAGTAAGGAGCTTTGTTGCACCTGCAGGCTGAGGTCGACGAGGGCCACGTCGGCATTGTAAAATGTATCCAAAACACTAGTCTCGCCAAAGTCCAGTTTTTCAAACTAAAAATGTGAGAAAAGAAAAAATTGGTTTTAAAAAAATTGTCATAGGTATAGATCAAATTAATATGAGACCTAGGCAAAAAAGTGTGATCCGCCAGTGCAGTAGCCCCCTTATTCACAAATGTCAGTTCGCAAGAACGCATTCAGAGCCTTCGCGCGAAGTACAACTTTTCCACTCTAACCCTGTTCAATGCCTTCGAGCATGACGTACGGGTGAAACAACCGGCCCATTCAAGACCTTAGAGTGAGTCACAACCAAACAACCATTGAATTTGATGGTTGTAAAACGCTCTGACGTTCATTACTGAAATACTCTTATATGATTGGATGATATTGAAGCCTTCATCTATTGCATCATATGCTAGAAAGAGAGATAAATGAAAAATTCATATGAAAGAGTGGGATAAAAGATAACTTCTATAATGCATTCAACACCTCATAGTTAGTTAAAAAACAGCTGATGAACGACACATCAAGGCTCTGAATGCACTCAAGTTTCAATTCGGAAAGTCACACTTTGATATACTGCAATAAAAAGTGACAGGTATAGAGATTCCATCATTCGCTCGTTTTCCAACAGTTGTGAATAATGGGGCAGGCGCTTATCATAACACATGCAACAAGAGTTACTGGCACTTATTCTTTTATTCTTGCACTGTATTCATAAAATTTTTTCTTTTACATACAATTTCATTGACATATTCAAATCTGAATTTTATTTTACTTTGTGACAACTAACTCAAGAATATGTATTGATGTATCTTGGGTACAAATAAATAACAAACTGAATGGGGAGATGATGAGAAAGCAAGCATTGGTTTTACTGTATGCTTTGTTGAAGTCACAATATCAGTACTGCATTAACCGACCATATTAAAATATAACATAAACTAAATGATATCCTGCATTTGTTGAAAGCAATATGATAAAAGTGGTGTGCTTTATAAGGCATATCAAAAAGCATTTCAGCCAAGATCTAACATTTACATTTTTTTCTTTTTCGTTTATTAACATATACAAATATATAAAATCATTAGTCACATACTGAAACCACATAGAAAGAACTGATAAGTTGTTTTTAACAATGTCACCTTAAACAGTTACTGCACTTTCCCTGTAACTTCATCTAACATCTATCTAGGAAAGAATTTTCATTATTATGATAATTCTATAGCATAAAACATCATCCTTCAGTATAACAAAATAACACATCAACTGTACTAACTATTAAAACAAAAGCCTAATAAAAATTCAATATTGTTAAATGTTAAGTAAACATTAAAATACTTTACTAATATTTAAAATAATGAAGATTAATTATAAGTTATAACTAAAAAGCATGTTTATATCATAGAAAACATTACAAATATCTTAAGCGAGTCTCTTAAAACAGCAGCAAAGTTCATTTCTACACCAAAATTAATTTAGTATAATAACAGGATAATTTTGCATTTTTATTTTACAGCAATTTTTATTGCAACTTTGCATTGGTATTATAACAATAAAACGATTGTTTTAATATGTCTAGTGTAATGTTTACCAAGCGATATACAATGACCTTCAAGAATGTGAACTGAGAAAGATTATATCTTACATGTATGTGATGAAGATTAGCATTTACAAGGTCAGATGCCAAGCGGACTTCTTCTAGAGCTCTCTTCCTGTGTGCCAGGTTTGAGGACTGGTGTATGTCGAGAACACAGGCAATATCCATTCTTGGCCGCTGGTTCACCACTCCAACTTGCACTGTGGCATTGGACCCGTCACTACCGACACTTTCACAGATACTTTTCACTTCACCTAAAACAATTTCAACATTAAAACCTCAACCCTCAAAGTTCAGCACAACAACAACAAACTATAGCCGCACTACCTGTGTCCTCCAGCGCAGAGGAGTTGCCTCCGGAACTAAAAGTTATCATTTTGTCAGGTAACTTTTCTCATTTGTGCAGTTTACGAATACATTTCAGAGTTGATGTATGTACGCAGTACAAAAATAAATTCAACAACATGCAACCTCGGTGCAAAAGATTGCGACTTTGCGAGCTTGTTATTTAACACTAGTGATGCGCAAGCCGGAACGTATACTACTTGTTTGCATGTCCGAATATCGTAGAATACCTAGAAAGTAGTATTATACGAATCAAGTACGCATAGGAAGCTGTGGTTTTGGTGAGAATTTTGAATTGTTAAACTATATTTAAAATAGTGAAAAGACATAATAATAGCTCGGTTATCAATTTTTTTGTGTACTTTTCGAATATCTCTTAATATTTTTTATAAAAGTATTAAGTAGATTATGAAAGGTGATTACCATAATCTAATTTCATAATCTAGTACTTTTATAAAAAATCAACGCAAAAGAAGAATAAATATATTTATTCAGACGAATCTTTTGATAACATTTATAAATATTTATTTATTAATAACTTTATTTTTCCCTTAATCATATGACATTTGTTCATTTGTAGTGAAGTCTTCATAACAATTAATATTTATTTGTTTGCATGCATGCGGGCAATCTATTAGTAGTTAAACTATAAATCAATGTGAAACTTTATATAACAAATGGCACAACGGTATAGATGGCACTAGCTAGCCGGGCTGTCCCGGGATAATTCGGTGAATTGGGGCTGAACAGACCCTAGATCATTCTGATTATGCACAAGATGGACGTCATGGTTGAGTTAGAAAATCTTTTAATTATTTTATTAAATCTGCTGAAAAATCTTGCTCATTAATGAAAAAAAGAGTCTAAATATTAAATTTGAAAGGTGCCAAAAAGTGGTGTCAGATTTAGCCAAAACTGAAGATCGGCTAATGGGTAATGGTTGTAACCACGACTGATTGCCATAATTTTTAAAGAAGTGGTATCAGATCAGAGGACCCATCTATTAGCATGGGTTTTGATGTTGACTTTTGTGGCGAAAATATTTAAAAGCGGAAAAAAATGTTGAAAATATTGCTTATCCGTGCTTATCTGGAACGCGCCTTATGACTAATCTTTGTTTAAGGCGAACAAATACAGAATTAAAACAAGGTTAATCAAATGCAAAATTAACAATTTATTAGCTACATGAACATTAGGATTTTCTTTCAGCAGCTTCGTCAGATGGCTTCTAGCCATCTGACGAAGTTAAAGACTTTAGATGCCAGAATTTTCGCTTCTAATCCAGGGGTTACGAATGAGATCGAAGACTTTAATGGCCGATTATACGCTACGTAAGAGCTGCAAACGGACCGGGAACTCCAGGATCCCAAAGCTACACAACCTCGTCACTACCCCGAAATTGAATCAGTTGATGTTTGTTTTTAACCGACTTCAAGAGAGGAGGAGGCTCTCAATTCGATGCGTATGTTTTTTTGTTGTGTGTAGGTATGTTACGCGATTATTCCGCCAATTGTGGACTGATTTTCATTTTTTTTTGTATTTGATATAATATACTCCCGGGGTGTTTCCATTGTCATCGAAGCCTGGATCTGATGATGGGATCCCATGATAATCGAGAGAAGCCCTTAAATTTTATAGGTACGTCCAACGTGTTTCATGGTTTTTTAGAAGCCATTCACGTATTTGCGTCTGGTAGTCATAAACCGAGCTAACTATGGAAGGACTCTTAACTTTTAGTAGTTAGAGGGTAGTTTTTTTAATTTAATTTATCAAGTGAATTTAATACCCGCTAATCAGATATCATATAATACAACTAAATGAGTAATAGTATAACTTACAATACTTACAATTATTTTAAGATACTATGATATTAAAAGGATTTTGTCCATTCTTTCGATTGGCATCATAAAAATACGTTTTTTTCACATTTGAGTCGGTTCGATTCCCAGATGAAGTAAGTAATTTTAAGAAAATCTTTGAATATTTAAGGCACTTTCCCTTCATATCGCATTGCCTTGGGACGCCCTGAGGCCCCACCATGATCGCTTATTATAGCAAGGTTAAAACAATATTGAAACAGTAACACCGCTCTTGCTGCATATATCGCCAACCTGCTCTCAGCGCGGATTTAATATTGTTTTGAGCGATCACGATAAGAGGGCTGTATATTGAAGTCGGTGCCAATCGATAATTTCCCAGAAAGTCTTAAAATTTGTCACCGACTTCAATATAGAAATGTAGTGCTGTTTGTACCTATTCTTGTATTATTTTTAACTTTTCAGTGTTTTTGAAGTCGGTTTTGTAATGTGGAGTACTTGCGTAAATAAAAACACAGTATCAAATGTACCAAAATATGTTCCTGTTTCTTTGACTATAATGATTATGATTATTGCACTCAACATATCAAATTACTTTCTACAATATTTTATATATAATAGCAATTTATTTCATAGAACAATCAACTGAATGTTGAAAAAGAATACTACTATTAGCGTACATCATAAGAACAGGTATAATAAATAGATACACATCACTACTGTGACTGCTGTCGCATGTCAGTCAATCAGCGCCATCTATACGAAAATATTTTCATTAATTGAAATGGGACTGTTTGTGTAGCTATGTAGCTATGCTTGTTTTGTTTTTTAAATGTTCAACAGATGGCATACTAATTCAATAAATATTAGGTATACTTCGACACAGACTTTAGGTACCTACCTAAAGTCTGTGTGTGGTCGAAGTACAATCACAGATTACTAAATAGTTACTACAATGTAGAATGTAGTACGTACCAACTACCAACGTGACTTCTATTTTGAAAAGAAAGCCCGACTGCCCAAAAGCATCCGACATTGTACGGTGTTGGATTCAGACCCTCGAAAATCGAATCGAAATCCGAATCGAGGAGTTTGTATGGCAATTTTATTAGCGCCATGGCGGTGAGTAGCAGAACTAATAAAATTGCCATACAAACTCCTCGATTCGGATTTCGATTCGATTTTCGAATCTCCTGCGTGCTAGCCCCACAGCTAGTGAGCAGCGCGCTGTTGCTATTCAAATTTCGAACTAATCGCCGCGCGGCGCCAGTCAGTAGGCAGCGCTAGCGCGCTGTTAAAATGGCGGGAAAGCAACAGTGTGCTTTCACAGATTGAGTTTATTTAAATGTTTCTTTTTCTGTTTCCTCGCAAATGTGTTAAAATACGTCGTACGATATACTTGCGTATTGGTTATAACATGCTCGGCTCAATTACGCCCTTGCCTTCGGCTAGGGCTGAAATTCCGCCTCGCATGTTATAACCATCTTAACGCACTAATATCGTAATGTACTATAGTAAAATTATTATGACGTGGAAGTTAACGGTTTACTTCATTTTTGTAAAATTATGTTTTAGCGGGTTTTGAAACTAAACACCTCATATAAGCTTAAAAAATGTATATTATTACCTACTATTGCCCTTAGATTATTGACAAGTCGTCAAGCTTCGACTAGACTAGATACCACCGGCGGGCGTACTACCTACGTGAAAAATCCGGCAACAAATTTTACGCCGAAATCGGCGTACCCTAAAATGCCAGTTTGTGTAGTGAAAGTGTGTAAAAAAATTACTCACTACAAGAAATAAGAAAGTGACTAGGATCACAAATATCAACAGTAAGCTACCGTATAATTTGGAAATGTTATTATCCATAACACGAACTCTAAAAATCACCACGAACTCAATAAAAATGACAGCCGCGCTCAGCGCGCTCAATGTTCATAAGCGCGAGCGCCCTGATGCTGTGCGATTGTTTGATGAATACTAATCATTTCTGTACAAAAAGTAATGATATCCCATCAAAAACTTGTGAAATGAAAGCCAAGTTCAATATACATAAAGAATATGCGTTGTTGTTGACTTCGCCGACAAAAGAATTGATATATCTATTTGGGTGCCAAGTTCAAACTAGCCAGCAAGAGAAGCTCGGTGTGCTTAGTAGAGCCACTAGAGCGAAGCGGTACTTCACGCCTATCAACGCCTTTTACTTTATAAGGCCCAAGTTCGTCCGCACGTGGAGTACTGCTCGCATCTGTGGACTGGGGCTCCTAAATACCAGCTGGATTCGTTTAAATCTCTGCAAAGGCGAGCTACTCGAATCATCGGGGATGCGAATCCAACGGACTCGCTAGAGTCACTGAGGTTACGGAGGGACTTAAATTCTCTCTGTGTGTTCTACCGTCTCTTCAACGATGAGTGCTCCGAGGAACTGTTCGAATTGGTACCAACGTCACCTTTCTATCATCGTACCACTCTACATCGCAGTGGGGTTCATCCATATTACCTGGAAGCAATGCCGTCTAGTACAGTTCGCTTTCAGCGCTCATTAATACTACGAACATGTCGCCTCTGGAACGAACTTCCCACTGCTGTGTTTCCCGAACGCTACGACATGTCCCTTTTCAAGAGAGGTTTGAAGAGAGCACTATATATTCAACTTAGCGACTTAGCCATGTCCCTGATATTGGCGAAGTCTATGGGCGGCGGTTACCGCTTACCATTAGGTGGGCCGTCTGCTCGTCTGCTACTTATAGCAATAAAATAAATATATAATTAGGAACTTATTTTATTAGTGCGCACTGTCTCATTCTGTACCTCGATGTCGATGTCCACGATAACGTTGAATTTGGTTTAGTGGCTGGATAACTTCTGCACTCTGCGGGGAGAGACCCACACACGCCTGTTGGCGTGTGTGGCCATCGACAGAAATATGTATGTATGGAATGGAATCCATCTCGAAAAATAATAGTTTGGAAGGTGTAACAATATAAAAGAGTGCTTAATATATCATTTTTTTATTTAAATTACAGAAACATACATTAAATATTGTGTCACACCCATACTACTTATATTGAAGTACACGAGAGATCATAACAAAATTGTATTTATAAAATAAAGTAATGATCAATAATACTAATTTCATGGTGAAAGATTTAAAAAAATATAAACTGTTTGTTGTTTACATTTTAAATTAAATAGCAGCAACAAATTATTTAAAGTTATTGATACAATTGCACAAAGGAACAAAACATCTAAATTAAATAAGAATATTTTAAACATAATCTCCTTTGAACTTTTTCTTTGGTCTCATCTGAACTCAATACATCTTCAAGAATAACAATTACTTAAATGTCACGGTATCTACTGTGTAATCTGTTAGAGGTCTTTGTACTGTAAACGTTCCATCAAATATGTTCATTGAGGCTTTTTTGTTATTTTTTCAATTTATAAATATTGTTGTATTGTTAGTTCAATAAATAATTAAATACGATTCACATTCATATAAATCAAACACAGCGTAACAAACTAAATGTATTAAGTTATATTCCAATTTAATACACCCAATATTAAAGATTAAATTTTCTTCAATTAGGTATTGGTGTCAATTCTGTTGGCACTTACGAGTATGTTGGCACAACACACAGTTGTTAAATCGTGTTTTTGTTGAACTAAAATATGGCACATTTATTTACAAAAAATATTAGCAGGATGTCATTTTCTATCAATATGGAAATTAAACCTTATTTCTTTTCTAAAGAAATAAACACTACGCCAGTAAGTATAACTTAAAGAATAACATTGCGATACTTTGGCTTATCACAGACAAATGGATTATGGGTGATATAGCCCACCCACAGCAAGGGAGGTTTGACGAGATATCACCAATGTCAACAAGTCTTAGATTTTGCAAGCAGTGAGCGGAGAAAAATCATATTCTGCCGTAGGCCGGATCTGTGAAAGCGCTTATTTGAAGTTTAAAAACAAAACATAATTTATTGGGTGAAACTAAACAGTTGTAAAACTCTTCAATATTGGGTGCTATATGGCGAAGACCCCAGTTTACTTCCCCAAGATGATCTTGCGGGAAGCCCCGAAGTTTTGCCCGGACTGGGTCGAACCCTTATTGGTGCCGGCTTGAAGGCCGATCACACCCTCTCCAGCTCGCAGGACGTCTTCACTGAACTCCCGGCGGTTCTCCTCCGCCGGCTTCGGGCCCAGGAAAGGACCGCGCCACTCGGGGTGTTTGTAGGCCTGGAATTTGCAAGAAAGTCAGCACAAATTAGAGTCAGATTAGGTTGAATGTCATTCAACCACGGGGTAACGCATTCATGTAATATTATCATTGAAATGCGTTTGACGTACAGATATTTTATATAGTTTGAATTAAATAAGTGTTAAACTGCCAAAAAGTACTCGTAGATATAGGTAGGTTCTCTCAAATCATATTAGATTCACATGACACTCCTTTCTGAGAGGAGCGTCGATGGTGACGTGGACTCGGCACTGGTCTTCTAATTGGGAGGTCAGGGGTTCGATCCTGCCATGTTCCATGTCTTTCAAATTTCATATGTACATTTATCCGACACTCCTACGGTGAAGGAAACATGGTGAGGCGACTTGCATACATGAGCTCTTGAGTTAGATATGTTATTAGAGAGCAAATATTTATAAGATTGTGGGTATGCTCATCGTTGTCAGAACACTATACTCGTATTTATGTATGATTGCTATTTTATATTAAAAAATATAATGAATAAAATCTTACCGTCCTGCCGATGGCGAAGATGGTCTGTGTGACAAGAGCAATATTCTTTTGGTCCCATAGATCTGTCGTCTGGAAGAGGTCCACATCAGGCACCCCGTATTTCACGCAAGCGTTCTGAAATCTGCAATTAAAATGTAGGTAGAGTTATTCTAGAGTTTGTTCTAAGTTCTAGAACTATATTAAGATATGGCGGGGTTGATAAGGGGGTTTATTTAGTATTGCTCTTCACGACAAATTATCAACTCGTCCAGAAAAAAAATCTTTTGCTTTACATACTGGTGGCCACAGCTGCCTAAATGAGGACGCTGACAGTCCGCTCTAATATCTAGCCCGCAGGCAGATTTGCGCGTTGTAATGAGGAGGGTAAAGTTATGTCTATTCCGAGCCTTTTGTCAAACTTTTTACTCCTGCAGTTTGTGGGTCGATTATACGAGGCGAACTTATAATACCCAGCGTTTTTAACTTAAAATGAGTTGAGGTGGTGTTGGGAAAACTACCATAATATATTTACCCGCCTCCGTGGTCTAGTAGTTGGGTTCACCAGGTGTTGATCTGGAGGGCCGGGGTTCGATTCCCTGCGGGTGTAGAAATATTTCTGCTCGGTTTGGTTGGTTGTAGGGCTTTCTTAGCCTGGCTAGCTACCACCGCCTTACCTAAGTTTGTCGCCGTAATAACAATGTTATTAGCATTGCTGTATTCCGACAATTAGAGGTAAGATAGCCAGTTCCTCAGCTGTTGAGGAGTCCAGGTGAAGTTCGCTACCACCTTCGGTCTTAATCGTCACTAACCATCAGGAGAGATGAAGGCCAAAAGCTTCCCTGTTGTATGTAAAAAATGTGTATTAGTGCTTCTGCAATATTTACATTTGTAGACGATTTTTTTGCCATTATGCGCAAAAAAAAACTACATCGACGATGTGCAGGGTTCGCGGTCCTTTTGGAACAAGCTGATATACGTCAATGGATAAAACCGATAACTCGTTTAGTGTGCACTTGGTATGCATGTGTACATCTGCAAATAATAAGAAATAGAACAGATCGCGGTAGGAGCCACTCTAGCGTGCAAGCCACACTTCGGGCAGTCATGGTTCATGCACTAGGGTTGTAAACATTGTCCTCCTTCTGCGAGGATGTGATCTCGCAGAAGGAAGCAACGGAGTGGGCGCGAGAGATCGACCCTCTCACTGCACCGCTCCGGCGCAGGCGGTTGGGTAGGAGGAGGCCACCAACTCCTTTCAGCAAGCTGGGGATGAAATGGCCTGGCCGGCCGGCAACCGGTTGGGAGACATTACTTTTCCATTCATGGCCTGCCCATCTGGGGGTCGCATTATGGCACTTGGCGAACCCTCCGTAGAGTAGACCCAGCGCTTTGGTCAGCTGTGCTGGCTCACTCACCGTTGGGCCTGTCTCCAGGGGGCGCGCTCGGGGAATGGCTAGCGCCGATCCCGATCGTGCCTCTATGGGGGTAGAAGATGCTGGAGGGTAGTTAAGCCAGATATTGGTTTTAGACCCGAGTCCAAAGGCATATCCTTGGGGCGGCTTTGTCAGCTTTTCAGTCCCTTGTTGAATCATTAAGAGATACCCCCTCCCAAGAAAAAGGTTATAAGCATTGTATGAAGAAGGATTCGTTGATAATGATTTTATTATAGACTTTTATTTGTATTCTCTCACTTTTAAAGCAAGTAAGTATGCAAAGATATGACGTAACTATGAGTTACTTATAATTGCTTAAGAAATGTATGTCGAGGAGGTAGCTAATGGAACAAAGTCAGCAAGTAGCAACAACTTAACTATTTATAATATGGCAACACTAAACGCATCTCCAATCTATACCTACTAATGATGATTTAAATGGTCGTTAACATATATACATATTTATATGAGGTTTGTCCATAAACATACCATTATTGTAGGGGAGTCAGAATTATTTGTATAATTTATTTTACACAAACAAGAAAACAGTAGAATTGAATAGATAGAAGAAGGCCGGGTTTACTCTATAAGAGATCTCTGCCAACTAGCTCTAGTAAGTGTGATAAGACGGTATCCGGGAGAAAAGTTTAAGTTAATAATATTTTTGTATGTACTATGCTGATTGCCGATATACGACATATTATATTATATACTATATATATAACCTACACTAATAAACACTTATAAAAATACGAGTTACTGGGACTAGTCTGTCAATTTCTATTCTAATCTATTCTATGAGTCATCCATCGTCACAGCTCATATACGTCCCCACTGAGGGGCACGAGCCCACCCTAACTAGTGCACGCAGGGACATTAGAGAACCGTAGAAGAACTAGAGTCACCGACATAGCCCAAAGAATAGCGAACATTAAAGTGGCAATGGGCAGCACACATAGCTCGCAGGACTGACGGCCGTTGGGGCGGGGGTGAATGAAGAAAGCTGGGGTTTTTGGTCTTAGTGGTACGACTCACATGGATAAAACTGGAGTTATAAAAACCCAAAATCTTTCGGTGGCCCAGGGACCAAGACCCGTGCGTTGGTAGTGGTAGTCGCAGTGTAGACCTTACCATGCGCGCCCAAAAGGGCAGGAAGAACACCGGGGGGTTTTAGTGGGTCGGCCTGGAACTTTGCCGGGCCAGCCCCACACACTCCCGCCGTCTAGTCAACGGCGGGTACGGTGCGGTTGAGCATTTCCCCCTGAAAAAAAAGGACCAAGACCCGGTTGGGACGGACAGACAGATGGACACGGATGGACGAAAGAAAACATGAGCACTAAGCGTTACCAAAAAAACTTTGGGTCACGTTAAAAGGCATACGTACTGGCTAATGTTATCCATGAACTTGTAGTCTCCGCCGGAGACGTTGACCTTGGTGATGATGCCTGGCTTCAGCCTGTTCATGAGCTTGCACAGGATGATGCCGTCCCTCAGCGCGAACTCGTAGGGCACGCCGGGGGGGAACCGCTCGCCGATCACCGCCTCGATCCATCTCTGCGCTTCAACCTCCTTCTCTGGCTCTCGTTTTCCCGCGCACTGGAATATTTTTTTTATTTATAAGTTCATGGGGTCGAGAGATAGTTAAGCTTAAATTGTGGTAAATACATTTAAATGTAGCCACCTATGGATGTGCAACATTGCCCATGTTGTTTCTGCTGTTTTCTAACGGCGAGAGAACAGCAGAAACTCGCGGTTTTTGAAAGGAAGGTGCTACGTAAAGTGTTCGGCCCTATCAAGGACAATGACGCCTATCGTCCCCGCATGAACCACGAGCTTGAGGCTCTCAGCAACCGGGAGACGATAGTGAGATACGTGAAGTCACAACGCCTTAGGTGGGTCGGACACGTAGAGAGGATGGGCCAGGATAGGGCACCCAAGGTGATGACGTACTGGAAACCGCAGCAGAAAAGACCACGCGGGAGGCCAAAGAAAAGGTGGATCGACTACGTTGAGGAAGACCTGAAGGCCATGGGACGCTTCACTAGCTGGAGAAGGAAAGCCACGGATCGGAGGGAGTGGCGCAAGTATGTGGAGAAGGCCTGGACTCATAAAGGGTTGTAGCGCCGCAGAAGTAAGAAGTAAGTACATTTAAATATGATGAATAATTAAAAAAGGAAGGACAATATTGTGGTGCAGTAAAAACTCGATTGTCAAACCGATATAAAAACAAAAGGCGGGGATTTCAGTTTTTCTCTGGTTCATTTACGACGAATTTGTTCACATGTGTTGTGCATTACTACAAAATAACATATTATTCAATTAAATATAATTGAATCATTACCAGAAAATATGGAACGTGCCCTGGCTTCATAATATAAGAAATCTAAAGAAACAATGCACAATGTTATACATACTGCAAGTTACCTATAAGGCAAGACACAGAGCATTGTCTTTAGACTCTATCCTTGAAGATTCTCCTTTTTGGTATAAGTTGTTCTACAAACAATTGCATGCAGAATATCTGAAGAAGTTTTGTAAAATAAGTTTATTTCAGATAAAAATGCATTAAATTTGGGAACTGTCCGGGGTTCGATCCCCATTGAGGGCAGAAATTTTTCTGCTCGGTTTAGTTGGTGGTGGAGCTTCTGAGCCCGACTGGCTAGCTACCACCGTCTTACCTAAGTTTGTTGCCATAAAAACAATGTTTATAGCATTGTTGTGTTCCGACTATTAGAGGTAAGATAGCCAGTTCCTCAGATGTTGAGGAGTCCAGGTGAAGCTCGCTTCCGCCTTCGGCCTTATCGTCACTTACCATCAGGTGAGAAGAAGGCCAAGAGCTTCCCTGTCGTATGTAAAAAAACCTTTGTTACTCTAGGAATAGAACCTTGACTGGTACGGGAATAATAATAATTCATAAATTGAATGTCTAGAAGTCCTCCGAAACGGCTTGACCAATATTTATATTTTTTTTGTATATAATATTTGGTAGGTCTGACAATTTGGTCGTAGGCTATTTTTTTTGTATATTTGGTATATCTGACAATAGGTCGTAGGCTATTTCTATACCCCTAGGTGACAAGGGTGGCCTTTGTCTCTATCGACGTATCAATAAGCTGTACCATGAATAAATTGGACCTCGAAAGCGTTTGAGACACGATTATTTATTGCCTAACGTTAGCAGGAATTGATAGGTCTATTCCATAGGCCCGCATTGACATACATGTAAATATACAAAGGTGGGTTAGATTCTGTATCCTTACATATTATAAAACAAAGTCCCCCGCTGCGTCTGTCTGTCTGTCTGTTCGCGATAAACTCAAAAACTACTGCACCGATTTTCAAGCGGTTTCCACCAATCGATAGCGTGATTCTCGAGGAAGGTTTTAATATATAATTTATTAAGTTTTTTGTTCATTTCTGTGTACATTAACGATATTTGTTGAAGATGTCGGGAAACAATAAATTAAGGCGAAACGTAGTTCGCTTTATATAGTATAGATACATTATAATGCATGTATTACAATGTGTATTGGTATATTTATTCTCGTTTAATGGTCGTCGCCTTGACAATTTATAGGCGGCGTAGTTTGTAAAGAGTGGAATCTGTAATACGCGTAATAGATGAAATGAATCCACAATGTCCTCTGTATTTCATGCTGAGCACTAAAATATTCTATACGCGAGTGTATTTTTCAATAACCGCTATAATTTTTGCATGATCTACTACATAAACACTTATTGCTTATTCTCTCGCTAGCTCTTACTTGCATCGGTTCATCATCAAGTCTGTTATTAATAACTAAACAAGAGAAAGTTCACATCATCATTACAGCTCTTATATTTGTCCCCACCGTGGGGCTCGGGTCTACTCTATGTTAGGCTGTTTAGGCCTTAATCAACCACGCTGGCCCAGTGCGGATTGGTCGACTTCACATACACCTTTGAATTTCTTCGCAGGTGTATGCAGGTTGCCTCACGTTGTTTTCCTTCACCGTAGGAGCATCGGATAAATGTTCATATGAAATTCGAAAAACGATAAACACATTGGTGCATGGCAGAATCGAACCCCGGACTTCCTAATTAGAAGGCCAGTGCTGAGTTCACAGCGCCGCCGACGCCCCTTTCGCGAAAAGTTTAGTCTGAGTTATAAGTAATCTTCTATACTTATAAAGCTGAAGAGTTTGTTTGTTTGTTTGTTTGCTTGAACGCGCTAATCTCAGGAACTACTGATTCAAATTGAAAAATTCTTTTTGTGTTGGATAGTCTATTTATCGAGGAAGGCTTTAGGCTATATAACATCACACTAAGACTAATAGGAGCTGAGCATTAATGACAAATGTTGCAAAAACGGGTAAAAAATATACGGCGAAACGTAGTTCGCTGGCACAGCTAGTATTGAAATAAAAATATGTAACATCACTTTAAGAATAAACAATTCATGTAAACCAACTATTTCAGTCATAAAATATACAATCATAACAAGCTATTGTTTATTGTCATTGGAACTACGTTTTGGTGGACGCAAGGTTAAGTTTAATTGCATTGATTGCATTTATATCTGTTATTGCTAACTTCTGCTTTCGTCTACTCTCTCTAGCAGATAGAAAACGAAAAAGACAGACTGGCTCCACGTAAGCCAACCCAGAACCCTTATCATTGACATCACTTATCAACGTTTTTATAAAGACAGCCGAAATCAATTGTACAAATTCAAGTTTGCGGTTTTCCTTTATGAGCTGCCATTACACTATGCATATTGGAATTGAATGTGTCATCTCTCGCATTTTAAATAGGCCTTTGTTTTGTTTCAGCCAGTGCGATAGTGTACAGTGTGTAGAGTGAGGGTATTGAGTTACTAACGCAATTAAAAATTAAACAAAAAAATACAGTGAACACCTCCGCAGAGTTACCTACTGGCGACTGTGCAAATGTTATCAACAATAACTAACATGATTTTCCTGTCGATTACTTGTTTGACGATCGTATATTGTGTTGCACAGTTGAATCCTTTTTTCGCGCTATTCTTGTTTTTCTATGTGATACCTAAGCAGTTTTCGTTGGTATTTTAACTGGAACAGTTAAAGGTAAGGAAATTGTTTAAATTATTGTTTCCCGAGTTGTTTCTCATTAAAATGTAAGCTAGCTAGATTGTTGTAGTAACAAAGGGTTGTAATGACTAAATTCAATTAAAAACAAAAGTTATCAAGCCTTAGTATTCTCTAGTTTTACTGAAACATAAAAACAACCGGACGATTAAACTTTTACCAAATATCCTACTAATTATTCATTGATATTTTATTTATTTATTCCATTTGGTATGAACAAATATTCCCATTCAGCATCCTATAAGGACCCATTATATGGTTTGTCTAAACATTGCATTCAGGTTTCACACTCATGTCTCTCTTAATAATTATAAAGTGGGTCTTCTCAAAAAATGCCGAATGAATACGTAATCAAAGAAAACACTTCAAAATTGCATTTGCTTTGCTTACGTCTAGCTTGAAAAAAGAAATCCATCCCGAAAGAGAAATCTAATTCAAACATCAAAATCCAAAATATATCTTAAATATAAACTGCTTCCATCCAACGATGGCTTACAAATATTTAAACACGCCAGTTTTATAAGACATTGATAGTGTTGAATATAGACCTCTCATGTACATGTTTTATATCTTAGACTTTTAGATGTAAACATGATGAATCCACGCGCATGGCTACAGCCGGATGGATTTCACAATCTGGCAGATAGCCAAACGGAAAACCATCGTCTGATAAATAAAATTGGCTAATGTGATTTAGTGTATACTTAACTGTAAGATTAAATTACATATAGCCAAAGAAATTACATATAAGAATTTACCTTAGCTGGCACTTGAATTTTTGTCACTGAGAATCTTAGATCATTTAGCTCTAAGCTGAGAATACATTTGAGTGTTTGATATAATTACTTACGGCCTTATTATTAAAAAATTTACTCCTTGGATCATCCTCGGATTAGTTACTCCGTGTTTTGTCTTATATGTATTCAAAGTCAAAGTCAAATTATTTATTCGGTAGACAGTATTACACATCAAAACAGTAGATTTACGTTTCAAAGCTTAAAAGTATGCCTTAGTATCTAATAATTTACTGACTACCGAAATGATATCCACTCAGCACATGTTGCAGAATCTGCAACGCTGATCTTCCGTGGAACCGTAAAAAAAATTATAATAAAATAATACATATTTATATAATATGTATGTATTATTACTTACTATTATACTATTATTACTTAATACATACAGAAATATACACATATATGACAGCCGACATGTGCGGAAACAAGACAAAACACTGACATATTATGATGATATCTGATCTGTAGGGTTACTCTTGAACCATTTCCGATGGATCGTCATTGGGATTGTGGTTTTTCATACGCTTGAGTAACAACACTAGCACCAAATTGGATCCGTATTTTGAGAAAATTAATAATACTGAGTTTGGTTAACCCAAAATCCGCACAATATGCACTATTTGGAGCCAATGCGTAAAAATAAGCGTACGTAAAATCACAATCTCAATGCCGATCGATCGAATTCGGTTCAAGAGTAACCCTACTGATCGGATCTGGAATCTGATACTCCGCAATAAAATGACACAATCCCATTGAGATTGGGCTAGTTTCTTTTCGTATTGAAGAGAACTAAAAGTTTTTATTTAAAAAAGTTTTTTATTTATTTATTTGTTATTTTTGAAACTGGCGGAAATACTATAAAAATGAAAAAAAAAATATTTTGAGTATAAGCCCCGTGTTATAAACTATTCCGTATTTGTAACAGACTACATTATTTAAAATATCTCAATGATTCCGATTGATTAATGATCGACAATATCTTTAAGTAAGTAACAGAAATCTAAACTGACTATCTGTGTTTACTCTAAACGTCTGAGTGCATAACAAACTGTTTACATTTAATTTTAAATGTATATTTTTCTCTCCGACTAGAAAGTAAACAGTAGTGCTAATATGATAATCGGTTTACCTATATATTCTAAAAAAACATTGAAAGGTTCGTTGCCTAACATCAACCCTATTTTAATTGAGTAGTGTTTTGATAGACTTTGTTAATAACCTTATTGCTATGTATATTTAATTATTTTGACAATTGTAGAAAGACTGATATCCTTGCACAAGTAAGTCATTCCGATTCATTAAGAACAAATAGGTAAGAGTCCGAATGTCATCTAAATATAACAATAAAGTAGACTTAACATAACGATAAACTAGAACTAGACAAAAATAGTTTTATAATGTGCGAAAATAGATAACAATAACTAGAAGTTCAATAGTCAAATGAATTATTTAAGAAAGTAACTACGATGAGTTAGTAGTATAAAATGTGCATCGTGTAGTGTTATGGTCTTGACCGTGTCTGCCTTTCTGCAGAAGGTGTTCGAAAAAGTTGTGATGACATTTAAAGAAGTTCAGGCCATCAAACTAAAGAAGTTTCACAGTATGAGGCCAACTTTAAAATCGCAAACATAATCAGCTATCTTAAACAATTGTCCAAGACCTAGGTACTCGAAATTATATACGCAAACTATCAGGTTTTGCTCCTTCTGATTTCTGAGTTATTCTACGGGCGATGCGTAGAGTTCAAACTCAAACTCAAAAATCTTTATTCAATGTATACCTTTACAGGCACTTATTGACGTCAACAAATTACAAAACTCTATTTAATCAACAATTTAATTAAAAAGGCTTTATAATGTGCACATATTAATATTCGGTTACCTATATCTTCCGATTGTTATAGATATTGAAAGAGACTGCAGGCCAGCAGGCGGAGCACGTCGGACTGCCAAGACTGGACTCGAGTCACGCATTATCTCACAATTTCAGTGACATAATCTGTCTTAAAGAGTAGCAGGGTGGCGCGTATTGAGTGGGGATGACGACGTGATAAAGATTTCTTGACGCTCATCAAGGGACATGTGTGCCTGAGTTTTATCACAAATTTTTTGCTCTCCGACTGCTATTACAAGCCCTTGCTACAACTACAGCAGTTGGTTGGCATAAAAGAGTAGTACATTTTGTGACCTGCGGCCCTACCATGATCGCTTACAGCAAGATTAAAACAATATTGAAACAGGGACACCGTTCTTGCTGCGTATAGCGCCATCCCGCTCTCAGTGCGGTTTTAATATTGTTTTGGGCGATCATGGTCAGGGGGCTGGTCTGCCCATGAGAGCTTAGAGTAAGGTTAAAACAATATTCAAAAGGAGACAGCGTTATTACAGCGTATAGCCCTATCTCTCTCCCACTGCAGTTTTAATATTGTTTATGTGATAGTTGTAAGGGGGCCAGTCTTAAGGATTAAATGGAAGAGTATTTATGATTCTGAGAAATCATAATAAATCGAAAATGGCATTTCCTGTAAAACGTCTTAATTAAATTGCGAAAAACCTGGATAAATTTGGGTCAGAATCGAGAATCGATTTCACAAATGAAATATATGGGTCAGATTTTATTCAAAATTAAATTTTCAACTACACCGCTTTATTAATTTACCTGAACCGCTACGATCGACCAATCAGTACGTCACATTATCACGTCATCAAAGAGTTGCGCACACACACAAATACACATGTATACATACATACTCACACACATACACAAAACACACCTACACACACACACACACACACATCACACACTTACACACACACACACACACACTGAACGAACGTTCGTGCACTTACAATAAACACCTTTTACAATAGGCACGCTCTACGCATCCACACAAATTTATTGTACCTTTGTATAAATTAGATTGAATAGTCTCTATATTACATTATGGCTTGTATTATTGAGTTTATTGAGGGTTGGAGGCCTGGAGTTCTAAAATACAGGCAGAATACTGCCAAGTTTAGACTCCAGTCTCCCACAGACAGTATATGATACAACTATACTAATTAATAATGTTTGGAATGTTTTTGTTTGTGGAGAGAAAATAAATTATTATTATTATATATTTTTTCTTTTTTGAGCTCCTTTTTTAAAAGGGTAATTTTACCTTATCATGCGGGGCTCAGCCAATTATTATTATTATTAATATAAGTGTTCCGATTGGTCGACAGCAACGGTTCAGAGGTCTAATTCTACTAATAAGTTACAGCCGAGTCGAAACTGAACCGTTGCGATCGACCAATCAGAACACCACATTATCAAGTCCTCAAACAGTTGAATGGCAATACACGCGCTCCCATTGGTCGATCGCAACGGTTTAGTTTCGATACGGCTGTAACTTGTTAGCAGAAATGGGCCTCAGTTTCGATTCGACTGTAACTTATTGGTAGAATTGGGCCTCAGCCCCCTAACCATGATCGCTCAAAACAATATTAAAACCGCACTGAGATTGGGAATATATTTTATATAATACGCAGCAAGAGAATGCATGTCATGTTACCATGACATTAAGTATTTGTTCCTACTTGACATTGTATCAAAAAACTGACCCTTAGTAGTGCAAAACATAGACATTCAGCGATCACCCTATGAAGGGGGACGATGATTGGGATAAATAAAATTATATTAATATTTTAAAGTATTTTATAATCTTTTTGCAGTTCATTATGTACTAGCTGTGCCCGCGACTTCATTCGCGTGGATGTCCGAAAATAATAATATCGTAATGTTATATAGCCTAAAGTCTTCCTCGATAAATGGACTATCCAATACAAAAATATTTTTTTTAATTCGAACCAGTAGTTCCTGAGATTAGCGCGTTCAAACAAACAAACAAACAAACTCTTAGCTTTATAATATGAGTATAGATAATTTGTCGACTGTAACATATAGCGACATAGCAGTTTATCTCTATTCCATCACGGCGTAGACATTCTCAAAAATTCTCGAGTGATTTTTGTAAAACAGAGCATTTAAAAAGTGATTGCAAAACATATTACAAAAGCTAACGATTTGTCATTTCCGGCTGTTTGTCATTTGCTGTAGACATAATATCTACAGCAAATAAATTAGACCTTTCCACATTGCCAGCTTTTCTGGAGAATATTAAAAATAGCTGGTCGGCTAACGATCCACAAAGCAGCATTATGAGTGTGAACTGCGATCTCTTGGTAATGAAAGATAAATGCGTGAAGATATACCGGTGAAATAATGAATAGCATAATTGACTGTTTGTAATATGTCATCATTTATCTTTGGTTAATTTTTTTTTTTTATTATGGCACATCTAATTAAGACAAGATATTATTTTGACGCGAAATTAAAACTTATAACAAAATAGGAGGTAATTATTGCAATGTATAAGTATTTAAATTTAATAATAGTTTTAATAGCATCAAATTGAATGCGCGTGTTATCTCATCTTAATATACAAATGATAACAAATCAAATAAAGTTTGAAGACTTTTATTCTGTAAAATATCCATTAGAAGCTCTATCACCAAGAAAATAGAACAAATATAATGGCAAAGACGCGTGTAACAAAAAAGCGTATCAATTTAATTAATAAATATAGTTTAAAAATGGAGCGTTTTTTAACTTTTGGCAAAAAAAATTTTTTTTTGTGGGATTAAGAAAATGTTCGAAATGGGATGTATAGACAATATTTTGTTTTTATATCCTTCATATTGTGGATTATTAAAAAATATTTCACGTTTATTTCTTCTTACTTTTCAATCAAAAACTTGCGACGACACATTGATTATACGAGTACATTTTGTAGCATAGTGACGTAGCGAACCCCTACTTACCTGTAACTCGATTGATCTCAGTTATTTTTTTTCTTTTGACACAACTAAAAAAGACATAATTATCTGATATTTTAAATCATCTAATGGATGGACCAATTACATTTTCATTTTTCACACCCTGGCATCATCCCTTACCTATCTATGACAGTCCAAATGTTCACGTTTTCATGCATCACAATAGTGAGATGGAAATATTTCATACTATTATAGACTGGAAGCATGCTGCGTGAAAAATGTTATTAATTATCGAAGTACAGAATGGCAGAGTGCGTGTTGTAATATTACAACAAAATATTTTTTCTAGGATTTCGTACCTCAAAATGAAAAAGCGAACCCCTAATAGGATCACTTCACTTTTCGTATGTCCGTCAGTTTGTCTGTTAAAACTTATTTTTTCAGGAACGCGTAGAGATATCGAACTGAAATTAATATCGAATTCTCGGGTCTACGGTCTCTTTTAGTTGTGAAAATATCTTACTTGTATGTCAATTCGATCAAAAGATATGATCGTTTACGTCGCATATCTTTTCAAATTTTTCGACTTCGCAAGAGAATCAAAACAAAACCTATATAATCCCATTCACCTAGAACCATGAAATTTTGCAAAAAGCATTAGGTAATAAGTATAGCACATGATAAGGAATGAATCTGAAAACCGTAAATATAGTTAGGAACTTATATGTACTTAGGAAAGATCGTATGGAGTCATTGACCTACAAACAAATGGACGTCGGGTTTAATCCTCGTACAAATTTCAAGAAAAATGTGTCCGGAAAATTTCGAAACGTCAATGCATGTATAAACAATTTAATTTAAGTGGTATTGACATTACTGTGGTGCTCAATTTCACTTGCACCAATTCTTCGCCATACGACGAGCGACTGGATCTGAATCATACTGAATTTGAATTTTGGATCTGATTTTCTTGGGCCACTTTTGGAGCGCGGACGCGAAGTCCATTAGGTTTTAGGTCAATGTATGGAGTTGCGCGCGTTAAACTTGCACTTGGTCACTTATTCCCTTTTCTGATTTACTCGTATCTGATTTACATTACCAGCGTTGTACAAGGAACAAATATTCTTCGAACAAAACCGGGTAGTGTACTAAGAAACTTTTGTTCTTTGTAATACATTACCAATTGCATTGCCAGTCATGTTGTTACACACATCTGTGAAGGTCTTGGTTTTCATCTCACATAATGGTAAACGACCGAAAGCCGAACGTGGAAGCGAGTTTCACCTGGACTCCTCAACATATGAGGAACTGGCTAGCTTTCTTCGGAACACAAAAAATATTATTAACATGTTTATTATAACGACAAACATAGGAAATACCTCAGTAGTTGCTAGCCAGGCGGTCTCGGACGCCTTACCACCGACTAACCTAAGCAGAAAATCTTCTGCCCCCCTGGGGAATCGAACTCCAAACCCCGAGATCAATATCGAGTGGTCCCAACAACTAGAATAAGGAGCCGGTTGTTCTCCCCGAATGGTTAGGGAAGCGTGTACTATATACTAACACTTTTTAGATATTATGTAAGAGTAATAGGGGGTAACATTATTGCGGGCACTGATTCTAGACTCCAAAAACACTCAATAAATTTAACCCGACTTGGTCAGTTGTTACTTACTATTATAGGCAATAACTTGTTCAATTTAAAGAGCAAAAACTATCTTTCTTTTCACCTATATACTCCTCTGGTCTCTGGATGCAAATATGGATGGAACATGGTATTTAGGATGCCAGGGGATTACTGCCAAATTGAATTTACACGTAAGTGCGAAAACTTTTGGCCCTTAATCCAAATAAGGGGGGTTAAAAATCTACGATGCAATATAAAGAATTAGGTATTATTGGCATTGCATTACTCTATTGCAATATTTTCAAGACTAATCATCGCACATTGTCCCATCATAGCATACCGCTTAGGCTGTGGTTCGCGGTTTATCTTTACGATATTTGCATTAATAAAATAGGATTTAGTCACTCAATATAGTGATGTAGCCACTCAATGTTATTTTCTGTATAGATTTTATTACAAATCTATATTTTTATACATCCTCGCTACTACTTTAATTCACGGAACGCTTCGGACGTTCGTGTGTTTATAAAAATGACGGCACGCCGGCTATGTTTACTGTGGTGTACGTAAGAAACTTAATAAATGGTTGACGCCGCCCGCCCCCGCGGGCCGGCTCTGGGCGGGCGGTATCACTCAAAACAGTCTCCATTCTGTAGCCGCGACGGAAGCTTGTTCCATCAACTTAGTGTTTATCGAAAAAGTTCTGTGATATTTCCGCCAGAATGGCTGTACGTAACAGTCCTATGACCCTTATTTCTTTTCTTTATTAATTTAATTTCTCATTATCTTTGTAGTTTTACTAAAAGTATATTCTAATAACCAAATTCCATTTAGAGTTAATGTTGACTTTTATTAATAATGTAATTCTATTTCAAATGTAACTTTCCATTTAAGATTTGAATTGACTTGTTTTATTTTAAAGTTACATTTTAATATTGCCTTCAATAACTACAAGTATTGTAGCAAATGTTACTAGTGATCGTGTAAACACTGTATCTTTGTAGACTGCATCCTTATTTTAATATATACTCGAACCAACGTCAGTGTATTGACGTCAAGGTTCAAAAGCAATAATATTAACGACGCTCGCGCAGCTGCCATATGCATGTCTTGTATTCATTTCACTTTTAATGTTTCAGATTTCATTCCTATCTTCAATTCAAACTAATTTGATTATATTTTAAATTTAGTATAAACATGTAATTTCTTAATAACCTACAAGTATAACTAACAGTCATAATATTTGGCAACTTTAGATTACCTACTCTAAGAATTTGCTTATCAAATTATATTTGCAGAAACAAAATAAAGCTGATGAATTATTCATTTGTTAATTAATTGTGAAGCGAGCATACCAGTAATTGTCAATTGTGAACGTAGAGATTTTACAATTTTAATATCAAAAACATTATGTGACCTTTAAAGATTCAAGGTATATATACACGTTTCAATTTCACGAAGTATTATCAAGCAACATAGGAAATTACATCTGTTTACAACCGCATAGCTCATTTAACCGGGGCTTCCTCATGTGCATTATGAAACTGAATATTTCCAGAACGCTCTTGAGATAGCTGTTATGTTGTTGGCGATTCACGTTATTTTCGGAGATGATTCTGGAGCCAGTTGCCGCCATCAAAAGACTTGGCACTGGAGCGAGTGTTTTATGGCGACCGTTCAAAATTTGTGTTTGAATTTGAAAGTGCCAGTCAGTAAAAATGTCGGCTCCACAGTTTTTAAGACACAAGAAAGAAAACATTAAAAAAAGAATATGCATTTTAAAGACTAAAAATCAGATTTTGTATACGAATTCATACATTCTATGTAAAATGAACTCGCATTCTTTTTAAATTTAGAGTATAGAAAATCCTCAAAAATTCATTAGTGGCACGCGCTACTAATTATATCTCACGGAACAGATTTACAAGACTAGTTTAAGAATGCAAAACATAGCATTCTAGTTAATTTCTTACTACTGATGTTAATGGCTGGTTTAGATTTAACGTTTCGAAAACAAACAATCCACGTTTCACACATTTGGCAAGCGAAACAAAAAAATGCTGATTATGTTTGAATTGATTTTGTTTAAATATGCTATAAAGACCTCATAAAAAACAAACTTTGATAATTTAATAACAAAATTTTTCGCTACATTAAATCGTAACTTGAATAAAAATTTGCATATTTGGTACTATACTTAAGTAGTAAAATTGAAATTATTGGCATTTATGATTTCAGCCCAGAAATAAGGAACAGGAACAGGAAGTCATCACCTGGATTTCTGCTGTTGTTGGCGAGCCCCTCCAAAATGCACCTTACGAAGACGTCCTCAAGGACGGAGTGGTCCTCTGCAAGCTCATCAACAAACTCTCCCCCGGCTCAGTCAAGAAAATCCAGGAGCGTGGAACCAACTTCCAGCTAATGGAGAATATTCAGAGGTAATAAATTGATAACTCGACTTAATATCGGAAGATCTATATTAGTTCGTAAATATTGCATTTTGGCAAACTTTCAGGTTCCAAGCCGCTATCAAGAAATACGGTGTTCCTGAAGAGGAAATCTTTCAAACCGCAGACCTCTTCGAGAGACGTAATATTCCCCAAGTCACTTTATGCTTATACGCATTAGGAAGAATTGTAAGCATCATATTTTATAATGAACAATGGTGTATCGTAATAATTTATATGTAACATGAGCCTGCTGTAATAAAATACTTTTTTAAATCTATTTCAGACTCAGAAGCACCCAGAATGGACAGGTCCTCAGTTGGGCCCTAAAATGGCTGACAAGAACGAGCGAACCTTCACAGAGGAACAGCTCAGAGCACACAACGCAGAGCTCAACCTTCAAATGGGTTTCAATAAGGGAGCGTCGCAGGCCGGTCATGGTGGTTTTGGCAACTCCCGTCACATGTAAATACTGGCATATTATGTATACTGCGAACTTCTGCAAGCCTGGTATCTGAGAGCAAATTTGACGAACTGGCAAGGCCAAGAATTCTCTTAATTCCAATATCTTTTTGTCTAGTGAAAACGATTAAAATTACTTTAGTTAAACCATGTCATGATATAATTTTCAATAATCGAACTAACGAGTAGAGTATTTAACAAGTAATGTATTTTTAAGACTTATTTATTGAGGAGCATGTGTACAAATATTTAATATTTTTTAATAAAAAATGACTTACGGAGCTCATGTTGTTTGTGTTTTGATAATTTGTTTATTAGATTTTAAAGCGAACGCATCTTAGCCGTCAATAGTATCATTATGCTCAGCGGATCCATCAAGGATAAAGGTTGCGTTATTATCTGCCAGTGTTGCAAGTTGTAGTGATTTTGTAAAGACATATAGAATGAGGCCTTCTAAATATACTGGAGTACCTATTTCTAATGAGTGCCAGTGAACATGGTCCCTTGGCCCAATTAAACTATGCCTGAAGATGATTTATTGCTTCAAACTAATGCCAAGTGTACGCTTTGTATATATATTTTAATCATAAGAAATAATTGCTTTCAAACATCAGTGTTGACGTCAAATAACACATGATTTATTAAAGATCACTTCAAATTAATTTCTTTCATGGTATCTTTGTTATTATTTTGTTTAATGACTTTAGATTTTAATTTGTAAATTCGAGTTTTGTTTTAGCTAGTGATGTAACAATAAAGAAACTTAATAAATCTTATATAATTATTCAAGTGAAATATATATTTTACTTTATCCAGTACACAGTTTATAATTGACTATATTTACTTTACTATTAGTCGCTTAAGTTAGTAGAGACAGAGATGATTTCATGCTTTAAATATTTGCTTAAACAAATTAATACTATTGTATTCATAAAAAAAATTAGTTAATTAACAAATTAATTATCAGATTGTAAAATATATACTTAGTTATTAAAATTATTACTGTTAACGTTAAATTATTACGCCTATGAGTATTCTTCCTGTGACTTCCAAATTCATAATACTCTCAAATTTTCCAAAGCGCAAAACGCAGTATGTTAAGTTAAAGGGACGCAGTTAAAGGAACCAAGAGTGCTAAATGTGATCAGAGCGTTTTTGTAAAACCACAACAATTTATGTTGCTAAACGCACAATTATTGCCAGTTGTGATTAATCGAGACAGCGTTATGCTAACAGAGCGATGATCACGCGTTTTTTTAAACCCATTCATTGGTTAGTGCAGCCGACGTGAAGCAATGCATTGGACTCAACCGGCCTTGAGGCTTCGAAGTTGTATATTGTCTTCGCTCTAAGCTCTATGAAGGATATTTAAGGTTTCACAAGACAAAATTAATAGAACAAGGCTCTGAGATATTTTTGTAATGCTTGAATTGATTATAACTTTGGCTTTATTATCGAAGATACTAAGTTTGACAAAGGTTATAAAGATGTTAAGTATTAATTTTAAGAGAAACATTAATGTGAAATTATTAAAAATTTAATTGGATGTATTCCCATGAATTATTATATATTATGTAGTATACGGTTTTGATTGGTAAGAAACGTAGACGTTCAAGCTACTCGAAAATAAATAAAGATTAATTTCATATAAAAAGTTGCATTTAGTAATTTAAGTAGTCCACTCGTACGTTTTTAATTGATGGGATGCAATTAACTTTACCAAAGAAATGTATTTTATCGACATTTGGGATAAATTAATATATTTATCCAAAATTACGATAAGAGACAATTAAGAGCGATCGAAGTAAAGAGTCATTCTATAAATTCATTATTTTAAAGATGGTTGTGGGTGAAAAAATGACTTATGGGCGTTGATTTGCAATTAAGACTGCCTTAACAACATCTTAAACTATTTCAAATTACTTTATTACTTCTGCGACATACAATTCACGTATAAATATCTATTGGTTATTAAATAGAAAACACAGGGGAAAGATGCTACAAGTATATTATTGAGAGACTAGCTGTGCCCGCGACTTCGCCCGCGTGGTATAGTAATTTTTGGCAGCATCTTGATTTTTGTAGGCAATTTTTAAGATCTTGATAAAAAGTAGCCTATGTCATACCTTATATAATTAACTATCTATTAGTGAAAGTCCCGTCAAAATCGGTCCAGCCGTTCCGGAGATTAGCGGGAACAAACAGATAGACAGAAAGACAGATAGACAAAATTTATTTAAATTGTGTTTTTGTTATTGGTACCCGATTTAAATTCATACCCATTGAGTAAAAACTTGTTATTTTGACTTTACAGACGGACACTTCAATTTTATTTATTTGTATAGAGTATAGATAAAACACCTATCACATATGTTCTTTTTTATTTAGACTAACATCTTTTTCAAACTTGTGACATGCAATAAAGATATTGAATTGAATTGAATTGACCAGTGAAAGTGAATCACGTACAAAACTGACATACAAAATGTAATATTTATAAATTCAAAAATATATGAAAAAGGTGCCAGGGTGTTAATATATAAAGATATAAAAAAGGTTTGGCCGAGCATTATCAACAAAATTGTTGGGCGTTTTGGACTGTGAAGTGCCAATTTATGGCTCGAGTATGCACTTTCAAATATGCAGTTTGTTGCACACTGCTTAGAGTTGAAAGTCCGAGGTAAGTGCCTACATTTCTTATTAAAATATTGTTTCGGACGATAACGGTTTTACCCCCCTAAACCTTTACGAAATAAGACACTTTTGTTCTTCTTAGATTCAGTATTCTATGTTTGTACGTTTTGCTTTTTTGTAATTCAGTATAATTTAGTAAAAAAAGTTAAAAATGCTCGAGGTAGTTTTTAAGTCTAAAATATAGATATTTAGATGCTAATAATTTATATTCTGAGCAATATTACTTCAAAATCAAAACGTACAAACCTAGATCTTCATTATATCTACAAAATTCCAAAAATTATGAAAATTGGACTATGCAAAGAGGGAGAAAAGCGTTATTGCTTTATGTATGAAAACTTACAGCTTCACAATCACGTATTCTACATCCCTGTGCTGATTTATCGGGCAGCACAGTAGGCTTACTCTTTTATTCAATTCTGATTCAATTACGATCGAACGACATTGATATTGTGATTTCTCGTACGCTTATTTGGCAACATTGGCGACAAATTGGATCCTTATGTTGAAAAAATTAAATAGTACCGAACTACTGAGTGTGGATTACTCAAAATTTGCGCAATACTGGCTCAATTTAGCGCCATTGTGGAAACTCAAGCGTATAAAAAATCACAATCTCAATCGATTGGAGTTAGTTCGAGAGTAAGCCTGCTGACTAATTATTCATTTAGATACACACAGCAACACGCCAGTCTTTACACGTTGACCTTGAGACCGTTCTTATGTTGCTCGTAATAGTGACGACTTTCGTAATGCAATTGTAAAGCTTGACGTGTTGCTCACTGTACATTAACATTTTATGCATAATTATATTTTTGTAATAGGTAGGTACATGTAAGAAATTTAGGATTTTCTTGCAAAAATTTAGTTTACTTCGTACTATTCATGCAAATGCAAATATTTTGTCATGTGGAAGTTTTATATAGGTTTAATTTGAAACCAACAGCTTTGACACTTATTCCGGTAATGAATATCACAACCGAGCCATCCACACAGAAGAAGCCGTGGACTGAAGCTATTAAAAGATGCTAATGAATGTGTAATTTTTGTGTTCAAACATTATATATGTATATTACAGTGTATTGTTTTGAAATTAGATAAATTGAAATAATGCGAAATATAACAACTCCTACCATTATTACAGAATTTCCCTAATTCATTCAATGGAAATGTCAAGACCTTCATTTGGGTTTAGGGTTTTATAAATGCCGAACCTATGGCTCATTAAGAAGCATAGAAATTAGAAGCGCCGATGATTTAACGCCCAGTGCCGGGCTTGACTGCGTGGGTCAGAACATGTTTATCTTGACCGAGAGCCAACAGATTTGCTCCCAACAAACCATATTAAGGGACCTTGACACACACGAAAAGTAATTAGATGCTATTACAGAGAAACGCATTTGTTTTGCCCACACTAATATAAATTACGTCACAGTATATCTACCGTTACCTTATCCTCGACTATTTTCTCTTTCTTGCAATTTTTCTGCGTGCATTAGGACGTTGGTGGATCTCTTATGAGGAAATACTAAGGTCGAGAGAATTCAGAAATAGGCAATATGTTATTGCTGTCGCGCTAGTGCTCCTCCGACCAACGATGACCGCGATAGAGACAACTGCAGCTCGGACCGAAGATACTTATGGAAAGTACACAAAAAAGACGTTTCGTAGTCCCCTTTTTTACCCTCTAAAACTAGACCAGTTAAAATTTTTTTTTGAATCAAGATTTAAACAAAGCCTGTTTTTAAGGTTTTTGAAGGTCTTCTCTAATAATTAACTTATAAAAAAGGAAAACATAGAAACTTGCTAATAGTACCCATAGATAAAATAAATAAATAAATTAAATAGGTAAGATCATAAGATGCCGACTTGATCTTTAAAGATGTGTGGCTTTAATTGAGAATAAAAAAAGTAGGTATAACAAAAAGGAAAAGTGTACATAGTTTTCACAGTCAAATAAGTAGGAAGTTACTTTACTCATTATCAATATAAAAATGTGTTGATAAGACATCTAGCTATAAAGAAATGCTTATTATACAATTGTGGATACCAACAGTGTCACTTGTTATTTCTTTGCTAGTGAGCCATAACAGTTTCAACTTGCAATCGTAGCTAAGCGAACATTTTGCAATTAGGTCTTAACTGACCTATTCCTGATAATACTGTTTAATAGCAACTAATTCAGTACATCGTACTAAGATTGCTCTTGTTTTTGCGACATTTTTATCGCTAAATGTCGTGACCCGAATAGTATTAACGGAACGATTTGTGATATGCGTAAGTAGGTGCATAATTTTATTTATAGTCAAAAGTCGTCTGGAGGGTTATTGTCTTACAAAAAAATCTATCATGATTATTGATTTCATAGCTATTGCCGCGTCAATACAGGACTCTGAGCTAAATGTCTTTTATAAAACAGTTATAGATGTCATCGAAATTGAATCGAGAGTGAAGCAATCAAGGGACTTTTAGATTTATATATAGCCTTTAATCGAAATGTAACATTTTTCGAGTTTGTACATATCATTCAAAGGAATTTGATCAATCTACGACCGCATTTGAGTGTATGAATATTGAAAATATTGAGTTGTGATTTCGAAAATCGATATTTGACTGACCTATGATTGACTCTGGAATGAAAGACGAGTTTAGTGTGCTATTTCGTGATGTATGCCATTGAGAAAGACAAACAGAATGGAATCGACGGTCCTAGTTTTGTCTGGATAAAGCTATAGTTAAATCCGCCGAAGCTTTCTAAGGCAGCACTTACTGAACAAAAACTAAATTTGGAACAAATGGTGCAGACTATGTAGAACATCATAGTTATAAGACTAATATAATAATACAGTGTGATGTTGTAAGGACGCAACGTAGGACAGGTTTCGCGCAGACAAGAAACGGCTTCGGCCGTCTTGACCCGTTTTCGGAGTTGCAAAATGATGCAGTTGATATACGTTTAATATTTTCCACGTAAAGATGGGCGATTACCACACGGCTCGGCAGCCGATGTTACGGAACGAATGTAACAGTTGTTCACGAAAATGTTTTAATTAACGCTGCATTGGAGTTAGTTAGCAGGGCAAAAGGTATTGAAGTTGAATAGTTTCGGTTAAGAGACATATTATGCTGTTCTTTTAAACTAAGAAGACAAACCGAAAATTCGGCTGAATAGTTTCGAACGCTTTCATGTTTTTCAAAAAATCGTTGGAATTAAGTTTCAAATCAGTATCTGCTTACGAGGAAATAGGCAGATCGCTTGAACATCACATGTTGTATGGGCATTTTATAATTTCCAAAATAACATAATGTATGAGAGAGATCTGTGAAAATTTGTTAGAAATAAAAGAATAATACACATTTAATAAAATAAGATAAAAATTCCGTAACATTTAGAAGCTGTTTTAGATCACCCCTTTTAATGCATCGATTTCTTTGTTTGCTAATGATTTTACAAGCTATTACTTACTATGTGGTACCTAATTTGATCCTGATTGAATTTAGTCAATAATTAAAATAAATACAAAGAAAGTAAATTTACTGTTCAAAAACAGGTCAAGTGCGAGTTGGACTCACGCGCCGATGGTTCCGTACAGACTTATATACTCGTAAGTTCTTAACTATATACATATTTAAGGTTTGATCCTATAAGGCCTTGCTTTTTGCCGAATTTCATGATTCTAGTTTAACGGAAAGTAGCTTATAGGCTTTAATTTCGTTGTGAAGTCGCAAAAGGAAAGTATATTAGCTTATATGCTTTGATTCCCTTGTGAAGTCGCAAAATTTGCGACATAAACGGTCATATTTTTTGATCGTGTTGACTTCCAAGTGTGTTTTTTTCACAGCTAAAAGAGACCGTAGGCTTGAATATTTGATATAAATTTCAGCTCGATATCTCTACGCGTTCCAGAGAAAAAGGTCTCGACAGACAGGTGGAGAGATGGACAATAAATAGGGGTTCCAATATTCCGTATTAGAATATGGAATGTATACATGCAATTAATAATAATAAGAAAAACAACATATATAATATATTTTAATGTTATAATACAATGTAATGTAGAATAACAAAAATGATTAATATGTAAAGTATATAATGTAATAGGAATGTAATACGTATGTATGCGTGTGTGTAAATTATACATATATAGATATGTAGGAGAATTAATAAAATGGAATCTCCCACACAATCACAGGTTGCCTAGTAGAGATCTCTTTAGAGATAAGTCCACCATTGCATCTTTTGTTTTAACTTGTGTTCCCCACGTGTGTATTTTTTTTGCAAGAAAGCGTATAGGATAATTACATTTTAGGTGATGCGCAACACCCTAGATATAGAGTAGAGTAGTTGAACTTATTAACTTATAAATAGTTAATAAGGGCACAGAACACGAGTCTGTTGTATTGTCTGATATAATTATTAAACAAATAAAAAAAATATTCCTTTTGAGGTGGCGAACCCTAAAAACGGAAGTATGCAAATAGCCAAAGCTCAACTCTACCACGAGTGTAAAAGACGAAAAATATATAACTTAAATGTTCATACACATTAAAGGATAAAAGAATAGTTTAACTGAGGCAGTTCAGAATAATGACTAAAATTACATATTAGTATTGCACTTGCAAATTGACAAGCCAAGCATATTGTGAACCATTACGAGGAATGACCAAGAAAACTGAAACCGCCGAGAAACGTAACATTGACATTGGATGGGTTTGATTGGATTAAAATTGTGTCCTGCAAATCTAACATCCAGAACAATAACATCGACGCAAAACGAATCACTAATATAGATTAATTTACAAACAAAGAAGTTATCCGAGAACATATAACATTAAAAACATAGATAGAGGCGAACATAAAACCTCCTATCTTGAATTCGATAAAGTAAACAAATCCAGTAATGAGGGCGTTGAGCTTACAAAAGCAGCTAATCACCAAACTGACAGATATTGTCTGCGCTGGGAGATTATAAGCAAAGGACGTTTATTTACCTCAGCCATATCTTAGGCAACACGAGTTTAAGTTTTATTTACATAGTCAACAATTGCGTACGGATCCCCACTTCGCGAGTTAAGACAAGAATGTGGGGACTGACTTGACTGGAACTTAGTATATGTCCACCACCTCGAACCGCCTGCTCGGGGCTTGGTTAACATATCGAGAGAGCCTCATTTTTAAGACGATTAGAAATTGACAGAGGATGCAGCTTTACATGTTAATTGTGTCAATTGTGATTTGCCGGACAACCGCCGAGTTTTATAAGACCAAGCGTGAGTATTTTTTTTGTATTATGCACTTGTTATGCACTTGTCTCGTGTTTGCTCAGCAGTGTGTAATCTGCTCATCCATATCGGTGTCATAATCGAGTTATCGATTATGCAATGCGATTGATGTTATATCACAGGTTGCCTCTTGCGAGGTAAGTTGAACGACCCCTTATCCGCAACCGATTTATACGCATAGTTGTACAAGCGTTTTTAAGTCTTTTAAGCTAAAATATTTCAATGCTTATCAATTTATATTCTATGTAATCTAGAAAATTTGGATTTTAAAGATGCTGACTGAAAAGTTCATATATACAAGTTTCATAAATTAAAGAGTCAACTGACATTTTAATAATCAACTTGGTTACAGAGCTACTTTGTTGAATAAAGTTAGTTAATCATAATTATGAAAGTATTAAGGTTCTTAAAATATTATTGTACTAAGTAATAGGAGTTAGTATTTTTATTATCTGTTGTTAGTTAATTCAATCCAACATTTTGACATTGAATTTTAGTTAAGTGATAAGTACGCTTCGTCAATTGTTTCATAATGTAGAGTTAGTAATCTAAAGAACTTTCCACAGAAATAGTTTTTGACAAATCGGAAAAAAATTTTGATAACGTTTTATTTACACATGTACCTACTTAGAAGCTAGTAGTGCTGTACCTACAACTTGAGTTTCTCAAAATTAACATCCATAATTCATAAGGGTTTCACTTCTTAGGACAGCTAGAGAAATGATTTGATTTCCGAACCTTATATGGCACGATTCATAAGAATCAAACGTCATCCTAAGTGATATCTGCAAGGATTATTTTGGGATCGACTTTATTTCCTTTACTTTGCTTTGCCATCGGTATCATAATTTTAAAAAATATATTCAATGCTAAATTTAAAAAAAACCGGACAAGTGCGTGTCGGGCCACGCGCAGTATAGGGTTCCGTAGTTGCAAATGCCAACTTTGAGTTCACACTAAAAACAAGCACGAGCAAACAAAACATCTAAAAACGAGCCCATATAGCACGATGGTAACTGAAGAAAGAGTTATAAATCCTACTTTACAAGAGAAATTAGCAAAGTTTAATTAAAGTATTAATAGAGGGGGGGGGGGGGGGGTATACTTACCTCTAACAAAAAAGAACTATTCAACAATACCTTACACGATGGGTTAGTCGAGAAGTCTATTCGAGTCTTCAAGTCACCTGGATGGTAAGTGAAGATAAAGGCGACGAAGAAAGCGAGTTTCACCTGGACTCAACAACTGTGGAAATACTTCTTACTTCTAATTGTCGGAACCCAAAAATTTTATGAACATTGTTTTTAATGGCGACAAATCCAGGCAAGACAGTGATAGACAGCTATCACGAACCAAACCAAGCAGAATATATTTTCATTCACAAGGAATCGAACAGCGGACCTCCAGATTCATACAATGTGGTCTCAGCTACCAAACCCGAAGGCGGTGATTTGTGTAATTTTTCTAATGCAACCTATTAAGTTCTTAATACTGGACATGGTTAGGGAGGGAGAGCCCTAGGCGAGGAGAAGCAGAACACGCTGTCCAGAGAAGTTGGAGTCTCTGTACCTAATGTAAACTCTCACGACATCCAGCAGATGTAGCACGGACTGTGAACAAAATGGGACAAGAGACAAATAACATGTTTCTTCTCGCTCTCACATATAACAATGAAGCGAGACGGGACGAGGGTTGGTCACTTATACGGTTACGGAGCTCCATAACATCCCTAGAACTAACCAACTTTTACTATGGGACCAAATTTGAAATCGCGAAACAAAAATCAGCTGTCCAATACATTTAGATTCAGTGGATTTTGAACATTTGTATGGGACAGCTGATTTTTTTGCGATTTTAAGATTGGTGCCATAGCCAAAGTTGTTCAGTTTCTTTGTCTGAAACTCTGAACAAGAGCACAAAATTTGGCTCCTGCTTAAAAGTAAATCCTGTATAGACCACGCGCCGTGCTAGGCCTGCAGTGAAAGAAAAAGAGCGGTGACACACGTTTTTTTATATAAGTTGGCAAATAGGCCGGCTGCCCACTCGATGGTAAGTGATTGCAGTCACCGATAGAACAAGTGGTTCTTGTAAGACTTGTATACCCAAACCCCTACTTACCATTACCAAAGCCACTTACCATTTGAAATCTGCTTGTTTGCCAACTTTTTTGTGTAAAAAAGTCAAAGAATGAAATTGAATCAAATCAGCCGATTCCATTAGCATTAAAAGTTGCGTGAAGTTTACAAACAGCTGAATTTGTGATCCGATTTTAACTCTATTGCGTTACAACGACTAATGTACAAAATAGGCAATAACTACTAGATCTACGCATTATAGAGCCCACTATTGGATAAGAATGGAAGCCTTTAAGTCCAGCAATCTGTAAGAATATTTTAAATATTAAGAGTATTTATTAGAAACTTTATTGCACATATCAAAAAGTATGTATGAGTACAATACGCGCACGTAATGCTATATGGCATTTTGACAACCATTGGGTTGACTGGTAGAGTAAAGAGCCCTGTAAACGATCAAACATGTTACTTTTCAAACACGTAGTTCGTTTGTCAAACGCGTCGAACTCAGCCCTACACGAACAAACAAGTTTGTCAAACAATTTGACAAACATGTTTGATCGTTTACAGGGTCCTTTATACTTCTGCAATTTATTATAAGCTTCATGCTTACTATAGTAGATTTTTATATTACTTTCAGCGGATTTTGTCAAGACATGTATACGAAATGATCCAAGTTTCGACGACTGTTCACGGGAAGCAGTTCAAAACTTGTTCATTGCCCTTGGACCCGGTAAGATACTTTTTAATAATGGCGTAAATTAGATCATGTGTTAATATTTTATTTATTATTTTTGATGTGATTGTGCATACATTCACATAGATTTATTATTATATCTTGAAAGAGTTCAGTAAATTATGAATTAACTAACGAATAAAAACATTAATGTCAACATTATTTAGTATCATTTCTTTATAAGGAATCTAAACTAATATTATAAAGAGGAAAGATTTGATTGTTTGTTTGTATTGAATTGGTTTCGAAACTACTAAACCGATTTTGATTAAAGTTGGTATAGAGGTAGTTCGAGACCAGGGGAAGGCTATAGGGTAATTTTCCTACGGGAAAAAAATTTCCACGGGAAAACAAAAATAAGGCGGGCGAAGTAGCGAGCGGAAAGCTAGTACATTTAGTAAAGATACTCCGTGGCCCTTACATCTTCAGTAATTATGTGACTTCGGATACATTAAATTGTTTGAAATATCAGATAAACTATTTTGTATGCATATTTTTTTTAAAGTGTCTATGTTGAGTCATATATTGTTTTACTCTACAAATTGAAAATATAAGTGCATTCAAAAATTTAGTACTTAAAGCTGAGAAAAGTGTACACAACAATAAAGCTACTAGCAAAAATATTATTGAGACCTACTGATTATCGGGTTTTCGGTATTCATTGGCATAGTAAAATCTATTCAAGTATACAATCCAATCCAATATGGTTAATTCAGTGTATAATATCACGTTAGTGACATGTAGAGCCCCATTAAATTCTTACGCAATTTCTTTTAATTGATTGTCGAGGTCATTAGGTCAAGGTCACAAAAAGATGTTGGCAATGACACTGAAACATACTTCGCAAACTTAGTTTTGCTACATATTTGATATTCAACAGTAATAAAATCTACATTGTATATAACGAGGTGAGGTAGTAAATTAAATGAAATTAACGTTTATTAGCGGAGATTTTAACGGGAGCAGGTTAAACTAATCTTAGTTTAATTTAACTTTGTAGTGAGGGTAAAGAGTTCAGAATCACCACTAGCTAATTTAAGATTTGCGAACCCGAGTTCTTTTCTTCTTTCCTTTACGTGGATGTTATGAGAGTTGACTAAGGGAGGTTACCGTAATTACACCTCTATGAAGATATGCAAAACTCAAAACGAACTCCAATTCGCGTAGTAAATGTGCGTTTCGAAATATTATCGTCTGGGGCGCGCCCATGCCGCCCAAGATGGGGCGTGAGACAAAGCTTAGTTAGCGATATCGGGATATGACAGTTTTTTAGGGTTCCGTAGTCGTTTTGCCTGACCGACTGTCTGTCGTTTCGTGCGGAAGCTTGCATATTCACGTGTAATTCAGCCTTTATCCGTCATCTTTCAATCACAACCGAATAGAGCGACATCTAAATGATCATCAACATTTATGTTGTTAATAAGATGTAAAACAATATTTAATAATTTTATGTTGTACGAGTCTCTTTTAGTTCAGTGGGAAATTAAAATTTTCGCCACTTAAAACTTTGATTAACTGCTTAGCAGTATCATTATCTAATAAACGATATCCTCGTATGTACTTTTAATTTATTACCTCACATTGCAACAAATAGTAAAATCTCAGTCGAATACTCGTCGCTCGGCATTCATAACCGGGTATGGTATATGGTATTCAAATATGGTAATTTTTCAGGAGAGGCAAAAAACCGAATAACAGTTTTATATAAAATACTAGCTGACCCGGCGTTCTTTGTTTCGCCATGTTTTTACCTAAATTACTGAAATTTATGTTTAAATTATTGTAATTTTTATATTACACAAACCTTGTCCTAACAATAACGAATATATAAAACCAAGAATCATCCAATTTGGTGCAGTCGTTTGAAAGTTATGGGCGTACATACATTTCGAAGTTCCATTTTTATTTATATAGAAGATAATAATTGTTAAAAATTATTAGCATTATCACTTTCTGAAATATTGAAATAATTTAATTATTTTAATACGACTAATAATAAATACGAATAATTACGAATATTGAAATAATTTAATTATTTTAATATTTGATAATTAAGGTCTGAATTCTACTACCGAAAACATAAATGAAAAGAATCGAAAATTTTTCACATTCGCGGTAATGAATGCCGAACGACGATACTTCTTCTTTAAGTCTCTAACCTTTTCTTTAAAAATCAGCATTATGAAGGAATAAGTGCATCATCTATGCCGATTGCTTACCCTAGTAGTGTCTGTGAACCAGTCTGCACAAACCGGCCCCTGTTGCAAAGACCGCCAGTTCAGTTGCACAATTTGCTTCGTGCACCATGTAACCTCTTTCGTGGTTCTGCTGTCCTACGACTATACAGCGTTTGTAAACTTTTTGGATTATGTCAAATAAAAAATTGGATATTTCTCAGTACGGATATTCCATTTATACAGTCAAAACCAGTCAAAACTAACATTATCCCTCCGATGAAAGAAAAAAAACATTTTTCAGAGATTTTTATCAAAAACCTAAGTATGATATAGTATGTCATATTCATATGTGATCAACATTACTCGGAAGATTATGTTCATGGCTTGAATTAGATAAGTTAAAAGGGAGTTTCCGGTAAACACAAGTTGCCAAGTTAGACTTACAACCTCAATTACGACATCTACATATCTTGCGGCAAGCGAAAGCACAATTTCTTAACATAGTATTTCCACGACATAGTATTGAAATTAACTACATACCATTCAAACTATGGAAATTAACCAACATACCATTCAGTTTTGACTAACAAACAAAAAATCTTTGGTCTAATTCGCTAAAATGATTTTTTTAAATACAGGCATCCCGAGCATAGGCATGCGACCACTGGATCCTCTGAAGATTCCAAAAATAAGAATATTACAAGGAGACGGGCCGGTCAATGTAAACGCTGCACTGGACGACGTCACAGTAACGGGTTTCGGTAAAACCGAAGTATTGGTCAGCCAGTAAGTTGATTACAACTTTTCCGTCTTATGCTAGCCTGGTACACTTGTCGACTACTTGATCGATTGGGTTGAGCAAAAACATCGCTCGAACATTAATCGAGAGATTTGTTTGGTAACTAATCTAGAATAATTCAGTCTGATAAAATTTAAAGGCACAAAATAAAAAAAATATGTTATGTTATAAAAATATGGTCATGGAGATAATGTATTTTTCAACACACTTCCTCATAAAGTGGCTCTAATCCCATGGCAATTAGGCACATAATGACACCTATAATCAAACTGTGACTTTTTCATTACTATTATTCACGAGTGAGTAATAGATTTTTTTTAATATTATTGGTTGAGTTACGCTTACACTTGCGCTAAAATGCTATCCGCGAAAAGCCCAAAAAAAAGAAACCTCATTTTTTAGTCTATGGCCGATGCGCGCGCATAGGAAAACTGATTAATTTTTCCCGCCATTACGAAATTTATTAGTCTATGGCTGATGCGCGCGCATAGGAAAACTGATTAATTTTTCCCGCCATTACGAAACATTTTTCACAACTCGTCCCGTTTTCTCTTTTGAAGTTATTTAATTAGTTATTAATTAAGATGTCTGCAAATACAATTTATGAAGAAAATTATTTATGTTGTACACCGCCCGATATAAGATGTGAAGCCCAGAACGTTATGGAAAGTTTACTACCAGAAAACTCAAAGGAAAAATATCTATTAGCGTACCAAAATTTCATACAATGGCAGAACAACAAGAATACGCAGTCTTTTTCAGAAAATGTGTTCATGGCGTACTTTAAAGAATTATCTTCTAAGTACAAACCTAGCTCTTTGTGGTGTATTTACTCAATGTTAAAAAGTACAGTCCGAACAAAGAATGGAGTGGACTTAAAAACATACTCGAATTTGTCAGCTTATCTAAAGAGACTATCTGATGGATTTAGAAGCAAAAAATCAAAGGTTTTATCATCTGATGATATTGAAAAATTTATTAAAGATGCTCCAGATAACCAATATTTGGCTACAAAGGTTAGTTAAATTAATTTTAATTAAATATTTAATAGCAGCTTGTGTTGTGTGTTGACCTTAATTATTGTTTCTTTTGTTTCAGGTTGCTTTAATATTTGGTGTAACTGGTGCCTGTAGGATACAAGAATTAACAAATATAACTGTAAAAGACATAGAGAACCATGGCCAGATGCTTTTAGTGAAGATACCTATCACGAAAAATAAAATACCTAGGTCATTCACCATACACGGTCCATTCTATGATATTGTTAAGAAGTATGAAAGTTTGCGTTCTCCAAAAACAAAAAATGACCGTTTCTTTCTAAATTACCAGAATGGTAAATGTACCTGTCAGCCTATAGGTAGAAACAAATTTGGTTCTATGCCTAAAGAAATCGCTAAGTTTTTGGGTTTAGTAGATGCTGAGAGCTACACTGGACATAGTTTCAGAAGAACTTCAGCTACATTGCTGGCAAATTCAGGAGCTGATATAATGACTTTGAAGCGACATGGCGGGTGGCGATCTAGCAATGTAGCAGAATCATACGTAGAAGATTCCATACAAAACAAGAAGGAAATTTGTGCAAAAATCACAAAAAGAATTTAACTTGATTCTGAGACGCATCCTACTGGCGAAATACCTAGTACGTCCAATGATTGGATTTCACCTACCTACACGAATAATGAACCATCACAAATAACAATAGAACATGAAAGTATTTCAATAAATAATCTATCTGATGAGACCGCTATGTCATCAAAAATAGTTAATTATAATTTTACTAACTGCACATTTACTAATTGTTTCTCTAAGTAAACTTTTTATCTACTATGTAAAATGGCTTTTTATTTAAGTATTGTTTTATTCAGAAGTGTGTTGAAAAACGTTGTATGATACACGTGTGTATTGATGGTTACCGTCCTCGGCTTCTTAAGACCCTCGCCTGACGGCTCGGGCCTCAATGCGCCTCAGCGGTAATCACCAACATTACACACTTGTACCATAATGTACTATTTTTCCAGGGTGGACAGCAAGTCCTACGATTTTTATACGAAAGTCAGAGTACCGAAAATAAGAATAGAGGGAACTTACGATTTGAAGGGGAAAATTTTGGTTATACCATTGGTTGGTCGAGGAGATTGTTGGTTCGAACCAAGTAAGTAGCATAAGTTATTTATTTTGTAACATTTAATTAAAACGATCTTGTATCCATTTATAAAAAGTTGGCATTAACTGTTCTTTGAAAAATATTTTGATGAAATAAATGTGTTAAAATGTGTAACACCCATTTATTATTTTTAATTCTAGAACTAAAGTGGATTAAAAAAAATGTTTCTATTGTTTTTTGTATTGCACATTGAATAATAATGTACTACGTACATATTGCATAATAATATATTAATTAGCCCATTATTTCGACATTAGTTTTATTTGTACACTTGAGTACAAAAAGTTACAAAAATATGTATACTCTACAATCTCTATCTTAATGTTTAGTCATTTATTTTTTTTGTAACATATCGGTCATTTTGTACTCGAGTGTACCATAATATAGTACTTAGGTATAACTGAATGGTTTGTACACAAACATTGTTATTCTAACTTGTCATAATGTAATTTTGCAGGCAATATGACCATCGATATCGTCAGTGATGTGAAATTGTACGAAAAAGAGGGTTTCGTGTTTTTCAACGTGACGGCTGCTCATGTTAAGTACAGTATCGGTGGTTTGAAGCTTCGTATGAACAATCTATTCGACGGAATCGAGTCCTTAGGTACGTGACCTACGGAACTTCAGTTAGCTTTGGTAATCTACATTAGAATAACATGACATATCATAGTAAGTGTTCAGCTAGCGCCATCTATTGACGAGTAGCGTTAAGCTCTTGCTTTGGAAGCCGTCGTAAGCGAGAAGGAAGATCACTAGCGTTGTAGACACATGTAATACCTCTCATATCATGTTATCCTGGTGCCTACGTAGAACAAATTGCAACGTTGAACCGTTGTGATTGTCATGTCGACACTGTTGCCAATTTTATTCATTCATTCATATCGAGTTTTTGCACAGTCAGTCGTGGAGAAGAGGATTTGTTAGTTTAAAGTACAGTATTGGTTCAATGACAAAATAAGTCGCTATGAAAATTGTGTAAGGAGATTTTTTTGTGTCACTTTTTAATTAAATATGTAAAGAAAAACGAAGTCTGAACAATTTTTTTATAGGTATATAATGTAATATAGATTATATAGGTATATAATTGTATTTTACAATTTTATTAACATTTAATGTGTTTTTTAGATTTAAGTAATTTGTTTGTTCCAGAGGAAAGTACAAACGCGTATTTAAACGCAAATTGGCGACCAGTAGCAGAATCGCTTCGACCTATATTATCGAAGACAATTGAGGATATATTGTTGGGCTTCTTACAGCAGCTTTTCCACAATTTACCAGCTAATTTTATGATCGGTGACGTAAAATATAATCCGAGTAAGAAAACTGAGAAGAAATTATAACTTGATGAATACTTAAGTTAATTTTATAATAATTATTTAATAAATACCTATGTCTGTAAAAACGAGTGATAATTAGTGTTAATAGGGTATCAATGATTTAAGTTTAGGTTTAGATATTGTCTTATAATTTTATTATTTTTCCTAAGTTATCTTCAATAAAAACATCTGATGCCGTATCGGTTTTGGTGTTTGTATGTAAAATATGTATTTTTTTATGTGTTGATGTGCCTTTTTTATTCATAATTTACCCAGTCTCAGATCAGCACCACTTTTCGAAGATTTATATTTCTCTAATAGTGTCTATATAATTTTATATGTTTGAAAATATACTGTATAATTTATTTCGATTCAATAAATATTTTGGGTCACCTTTATTGTTTAATTTTATTCTGTTATTAAGAAATGGTATAATTAAATATTGCTATTGGTCGGTGGCGCTGTGGACTCGGCACTTGCCTTCCAATCGGGGGGTCGGGGTTCGAGACCCGCCATGTACCAATGTGTTTTTCGTTTCGAATTCCATATGTACATTTGTCTGACGCTCCTACGGTGAAGGAAAACATCGTGAGGCAACCTGCATACATCTGCGAAGAAATTCAATGATGTATGTGAAGTCGACCAATCCGCACTGGGCCAGCGTGGTTGACTAAGGCCTAATCACCCTAATACATAGGGTAGGCTCGAACCCCTCGGTGGGGACGTATATGAGCTGTGATGATGATGATGATGATGATGATGATGATTGGAAGAATAACTAAGGACTAACATACTCCAACATATCAAAATAACCTTCGAGGGTTAATAAACCAAAATATCTTTATTGAAAATCTTTGCTTGAAAATTTCAAACAAATGTCGACTGCCAAATAATTGTTTATTATTTGATATTACAGGTATTTACATGAAGCTGCAAAAAATAACAATAATTCCTTATTAGATTTTCATTATTAAAACAGCACATTATTTCGACCGACGACGCCACTTAAGAGGACTGTGAAGTGCCAATTCATGGCTCGAGTATGCGCTTTCAAAAATGCAGTTTGTTGTATACCGCTTAGAGTTGAAAGTCCGAGGCAAGTGCCTACATTTCTTATTGAAATATTGTTTCGGGCGATAACTGTTTTACCCCCTAAACCTTTACGAAATTAGACACTTTTGGTCTCATTAGATTCAGTATACTTTAATCTATGTTTGTACGTTTTGCCTTTTTTGTAATTCAGTACTCGTATAATTTAGTCAAAAAAGATAAAAATGCTCGAGGTAGTTTTTAAGTCTAAAATATGGATATTTAGATGCTAATAATTTATATTCTGAGCAAGCTTACTCCAAAATCAAAACGTACAAGCCTAGATCTTCATTATATCTACAACATTTCCAAAAATAATGAAAATTGTTCTATGTAAAGAGGGAGAAAAGCGTTATCGCTTTTTGTATGAAAATTAACAGCTTCACAATCCTCTTTGAGGGCTAAATGATGTAAAATATCTCAGGCTATTTCTTTTTGTTTTGTCGTGAATTTTTCAAAGTAATTATGTGAGTAAGAGTAAATATAGCATAATCTAAGGGCATTCTTGACTATATGCCAAAATATGTTATGTTTACAGTGTAAGCACGTTGTACCTGGTTGTTATTTTCAGGTAAGCGAAGGTCAATGTAAGGCTACGTTAGACGAAAGAACTAAAATACTCAAAAAAATATTAGACTATATATTCGGTGCCATTAAAAGCATAAAATCAATCGATATTTCGAAGTTAAACTTACATGGCATTGCAAAAATGTAGCTACTTAAAATATTGAATAGGGAGTGACGTAGTCCACACATAGTGTCATTAAAATAATTAAGCAGTTTAATAACTAAGCCAGGTTAATACATATTACTTAAAGCTCATACTGATACCAGTGTGTAAAACGGGGAATATTAATTGTTTTAGAATTATTTTTGAATAAGAACACTAAACCAAATTACAACAAATGAAATTGGCAAGAAAAGCTGCCAGGAGAAATACCTACACACATTTTTCTATACTTGAGTTTGTTCATGTATATGTAAAATATTTAGGTACCATTGTCTTTTTGAACGCAGTATATTATTTAACAATGATCTATATACTGTCAATAATGTGAACAACTACTCCTTTAAGAGCCTAAGGCACAAGCTACAAGCAATTTCTTTGAAACTAACCTGCCAAATAGGGCGTCCAGGCATTTTGATTGCTTAAGATTTCCAAAAATCACTTCACAGGAATGTACACAACGACAAGCGCGCACAAGTTTCACGCGTTAGCCACTAGATGGCACTGACACGAAAGGTGGGAACAAAATAACCGATACTCGGAAATATAACGTGTTTTATACGCCGGGAAAACACTATAGCGGCATTATAGCGTTAGCAGATGCGACGCAGGGAGATGGGAACACCAGACCGAAATATCTTCTTGTGATTACACACCCACAATCTTAAATTGTGATCTGATAAAAAAATATAAAAATTTGAGAAATAATATTACACCTTTTAAATAGATGAAAGATATCTTTACAAAAATACTTAGTATTTTTAATATTTTTGGTTCCTTTTGTATGAGAAAATCAGTTATCAGTCATTACAGTAATCAAAAATAAAGTATACACTAGGGATCCGATTATCAAACGGTTTGCAACATTTTATAGTTCAGTAGATAAAGATTTATTATTAGAAATGTTCCATATTACCAGTTAACTGGAACAAGGCTGTGAAATCATGTCGTCAGTGCTTATTTTTGTTAATTTGGTATTACTTATTTAAGTATTTTTTAGGATACTTAGGTTTTTCGAAATAATGAAGGTGTATGTCTAATTTAAGCGTTGATGCCTAATAAGGCATAATAATCTCAGAATCTAACTCCGATATTTTAATTTCTTTTCATCTCGACACATACTACTACGTTAACTAAACTTATTTTTGTTTAAAAAATTGTAAAATAGAAGTTTCAATTCTCTCACAATTAAAACTTTGACACTGAACACACGTTATAACGTTATATTTTAATTTTTTCTGCAATTAATAGATGTTAAAAAATAAAATAATGCAATATATACTTCAAAAGTTTTATAAGGATTTAAAGAATGACAATTTAAATATATAAATGTCTTAATTTTTTTAAAGTTATTTTAATGTAGAATCTCATATAAAGAGGCAATTTACTTTGAATATTTGAGGGTTAATATAAAAACATAATCAATTCTGTTTATAAAATACTAGCTATCCCTGTACCAACTTTCATCAAAATCGGTTTAGTAGTTTCGAAGCCTATTCAATACAAACAAACAAACAATCAAATCTTTCCTCTTTATAATATTAGTATAGAAAAGAACAAGAAGACATGAAATATGTGTTAATTAGATGTAATTTCTATATTTTGATTAATAAATAAAAATATAATCGAATACTTAAACGATTCAGTAATGAGTAGATCATAATAATGTTATCACGTAGCTTCGTGAGCTTCGTAGACAGAGAACCATATTGCCGATATTATAGCTGTCTGTCATAAAACGTCATCACTGATAACATAATGCACGCCGCGTCGCTACTGCATTTACCACCTACTTTTTTCTGCGTTCCTTGTAGAACAAGTTCCTGGTAAGAAAGGCATTGCAACACTACTGGGTTACTGATGTGATGATGACATACTCCTAATGTAATCCGTACGCGGAGTTTTTGCGACCTCAAATATATTGTATATGACGGCACATTTACAAACGAATGTGAACAAAATAGGTTATCTACCTAGCTATTAAAAATTACTTCAACATAATGTGTATTAAGTAAATATAAAATCAATAATTCAAAAGGAAATGAAGTACATTTTTAGGAAATATAAATTTATAAATAACATTATATTAAGAAATAAAAAAAGAAATGATAATCTTGAATGAAACCGAATATTATTTTCAACTGATGTACGCATAATACAATACAGACGAAGGTCACCGGTCACTGACCGTTAGTTGAGCATTGACCCACGAAGGGTGCGTAGGGGATAGGGCCCCTTTGGTGTCGCTCACAAAAGGATCGAACACCAGGATGACATAAAATCAAGGCGGTGGAGCTGCATACATGCACTTTGCACCGAATGAGCGTGATGTCAGTCTGTACGCTGCATTGTTTGTTGTTGCACTTTTCGCATTCGCATTTGCACATTCACGCCTTTGTTATCACCCAACAAATGTGATGTGCGTGAATTGTAGAGCAAATCGTGCATTTCGCTCATGAGTTTTTAAATTTACGATTTTCGCGTAAATTACTTTAAAAAGTACCTACTTTTTAAAATAGCCGTGAGTCTACAATCTATTTTGGTCTCTTTCTCTTCTTGTTTTCACAACATATGACGACGTACTTCCCACTTACTGCCCTATGAAACACGAGCGGAAAATAAAACCTCTCCGTAATCCAGAAAGTTCCTTTAGTCAATAAACTGAAATAGGTCGTACTTCGCGGACGGTTCAAGGTAACCCTCGGATACGGGAATAGCATGTTAGTAAATATCTTAAAATAACGCCATCCTACACTTGCTATGCGAGGAGAGCGGTTCGTCTGTTCATCTGTCGTCGCCAAACGTAGGTAACTCATGTTACTCACACACTGTTTTCTTTTGCAAGGATGAATTACGACTATTTTCGCATTGACAATGACTTTCGTTGCCAAAGTTTTAAAATGTCATAACAATCGATAGTAAATAAAGGTAGAGGTTAATTTTTTGAAGAACAGATATAATAAAATATTTAAGTATCAGTTTCTTTAATTTCTCCAAAGAAATTATTACCCGATATAACAAAGAAGCAGTTATTTTATTTATTTTAGTAAATAAAATGTGATTAATAAAAAATATAATATAATGAAAAGCAAAAGAAAAAAGTTTCTTTTAGCATTCCTACATCGAAAGCGAATAATCACTCTCGCTCGTTTTGAATCCGATCGCGCGTGGCTAAACGAGACGGCATGATAGAAAGAGCACGGCAGAGCGAAAATGGCGTGGCAAGCATGTGAGCGATTTGGGTACTACTGGGCTATAAACAATGGAACGTGTGGAACGTAGGCGTCCGCTGGTGGAGAATCTGGAGCAGGCAGTTACGATCGCCAAGTACTAGGACAACATAAGCTTAGAGGAGATTGTTCGATTTTAGTGCCATCTAGTGGCGAGAAGGCAAACCTTTCCAAGTAAGCAGAGACTTACTCTGCATAAGTAATCTTTCAGATACTAGGTGGCGGTACTGTCTGCGGAACAGTTGACAGTCAACCTTGATACGCTCGGCCACAAAGAACCAAAAGCATACACACTGATGTAATTGTGATGACGTAAAAGGACGTTACACAGAAGCTATCAGAGATGGCAGCACCTAAAGCATAATAATATAAGTGAGCAGTAAAACCCATTTAGGGGCGTAATGGTACATACTGGCTGAAAAACATTGTAAAAGTCCCTAAATTAAACGACGAGAATCACAAAAAATATGGTATAGGAAGTTATCCCAACATTCCATGAATTTAAACTAAGAAAATCATAAACAAATTTGCTATATGCCACCACTGACATATACGTAACCGTCAATGTATCCCACGATGATATTAAGATGTTAGCTGGTGAGAGGGAATGGGGGACTGTTGCCTCCATCTGTATAGGGATATGTAATGTTGCCCAAGGAGGCAGCGAAGAGGGAGCACCCACACGACGCACCTCTCCGACGCAAACGATTGGGTGGTGGAAAGCGGGCCTATGAAGTTCGTATTCCTTGACCTTCCTGGAGTAACCTGCGCTAGGGTGGGTCCTGATGCGCGCGTCTATAGGCCCCCGTCTGGGGATTTCCTCTACATTCAAGGTAATCCCCCAAAGGCATTAAGACTGGCCCGCAGCTGGCTAGGCTGTCCAGGGGTGATTCGGAGAATTGGAGCTTGTTAGACTCTAAATCATCCTTAATATGGATAAAACGGACGTCGTGGTTGCTTAGTGGGTACGTTCTTATTATGTTCTGCCTTCTGAGGGGAGAGTCCCACATAATAATAATAATAAATTTTATTGCAGTTATTACAGAGTTATTATAAGTACAACAGGTCTCATCTTTTAAGTTATAAACTTGTATTAGAAGAGACCCGCTCTTTCAACAGAATGCACTGCAGTACAGTTAACAATCTTATTTAATATTTACATACGCGCAACAGCATTCCACCTCGTAAAAAAATATCCCATCATAAAATTATGCTTATTAGTATCGTTAAATATTAAACAGTACATGGAATTGCAAGGACTGTTTTGCAAATTTGTTGTCTTTTTTACCCGGCTGCACATATAATCTATACTTACTCATATTATAAAGCTGAAGAGTTTGTTTGTTTGGATGAACACGCTAATCTAAGGAACTACTGATTCAAATTGAAAAATTCTTTTTGTGTTGAATAGTCCATTTATCGAGGAAGGCTATAGGCTATATAACATCACGCTACGACTAATAATAACTGAGCATCAATGAAAAATGTTGAAAAAACGGAAAAAAAATATATGGCGAAACGTGGTTCGCGGGCACAGCTAGTATACGAGTACTATACAGTACCGACTGCATTTATTAAGTACTAGCTTTCCGCTCGCGACTTCGCCCGCGTTATTTTTTTTCCCCGTGGGATTTATTTTCCCGTAGGAAAATTACCCTATGTCCTTCCCCTGGTCTCGAACTATCCCTATATCAACTTTCATCAAAATCGGTTCAGTAGTTTCGAAGCCTATTCAATACAAACAAACAAACAAATAAACAAACAATCAAATCTCTCCTCTTTCTTAATATTAGTATATGTAGATGGAATGTATTCATGAACTGATAGCTATTTGTTACTAATTAGTGTCAAGCAAATCAAATCATCTGTGTATCTGTACCTGGTATTCAAATCAAACGAATAATCATATAATAATAAATCCTATTAATATTATTGTATCTTGGTAAGTGAATAGATCATCATAACAGCTCCTATACGTCCCCATCGAGGGATTCGAGCCAACCCTAAGTTAGGGTGTTTAGGCCTTAGTCAACCAGCGTGGCCCTGTGCGGTTTTGAATTTCTTCGCAGCTGTATGCAGGTTGCCTCACGATGTTCTCCTTCACAGTAGGAGAGGCAGACAAATGTATATTATAAAACGCGGAAATGAAAAACACATTGATATATGGCAGTCTCGAACCCAGGACTTCCCGATTGGATGGCAAGTGCCGAGTCCACAGCGCCACCGACGCACCAAGTGAATAGACAGTATATTTTGAAATAATAACGGTGACTTCTTGGGTTTTATATACTGAATTCCATTAAGAATTTTACGTCAAAGATCTTGCGGGGTCATTACCAAAAATCTCAGACTCTTTAGCCTTCACCTTATCTAATGTTGTCTAGTCAAAGGTTGAAGCTATTTTGTTCTTGACTCTCGGAGATACTCTATCTCAGTATGTTTTGATTGATCCAAAGCAAGAGTGTCGGTGGCGCTGTGGCCTCGGCACTGGACTGTGCTCCGAGTAGAATCGGGAGGTCCACGATCGATCCTGCCATATACCAATGTGATTTTCATTTCACGAATCTCATATATGTACATTTATCTGACGCTCCTACGGCGAAGGAAAACATCGTGAGGAAACCTGCATGCACCTGCGAAGAAATTCAAAGGTGTATGTGAAGTCAAGCAAACCGCACTGGGCCAGCGTGGTTTGATCAAGGCCTTATCGCCCTGCTAGTTAGGGTAGGCTCGTGCCCCTTGGTGGGGACGTATATGAGCTGTGTTGATGATGATGACAGCAAATGCTGTCAACGTCGTTGTTATGAAGACAGACTTTGGTAAGATCACGGTAGCAAGCTGGTACCAAGTCTGACATACTCACACACAACCTACAAAATCTTTAACCACTTCCGTGATTTAGTGGTTGAGACCACCGGGTGTTGATCGGAAGGTCCGTTCAGTTCCCCATGGGGGTAGAAGCTTTTCTGCTGAGTTTAGTTGGTAGTAGGGCTTCTGAGCCCTACTGGCTAGCTCTCACCATCTTACCTAAGTTAGTTGCCATAATAACGATTTTATTAGCATTGTTGTGTTCCGACAATAGGCTAGATGACTAAAAATTTTTTTTGCTTTAATAGAAGCTCATTCATATAATAAACAGAAAGAAAAAATTGGTTTTCGAATAACTATAAAAACAACCAAGATATAAGGTATTTAAGATTTTTCTCCATCTCTTTCTAGCAAAACGGCAATTTACAAGGAGTTAATATGGCCGTACTCAACGATGACGTCACGGTTAATGTCGGATCTCTCTGTCTAATCGCCTTCAAATTAACAACTTAAAATGCTTGTATCTAATGTATTTCTAAGCCGATTTTAATTCTAATTTCACAGGACTGCATCTTTTTCCACGGTATTTTAATATTTATTGACGAGACGTAAAAATTTGAATTCAGTCATCATCCCAATTAGAGGTGAGATATACAGCGCTGTCACAGCGAAGAACTCAAGGTTGTCACTTTGGAGCTCGCTTCTAACTTCGGCCTTATCTTCACTTAAGAGGAAATCGCACAGGCCGTTTTTCAATACAAACATAGTCCCCTGTTTCCTTCCTGGATAATGGCACTAGTTGCTCTATTTTTTCTAATAAAATCAAAGGCCACTATAAGCTTGTTCCTATGTTTTCATTTTTTAATAAGTTAATTATTAAAAGAGATTTTAAACCTTCAAAAACCTAAAAAAACGACCTAATTTTCTGCTGTATCCAAACGTCCAGCAAACAAATAGAACAAGATTATATGACAAAAGCAAAACATAGAAACACAAAAAATCCTTGCTTTAATTTTTAGCGCAAAAAGTAATTAAATCCGTCAAGTTTTCGCGGAGAAAACAGGGGACTACGAAACGTATATTTTGTGTACTTTTTATAAGTATTTTCGGTCTGAGCTGCAGTTGTCCCTATCGCGCTCATTTCGTTTGTTCGGACGCACAGCGCGACAGCAACACATTTTACAAATACATTTTTTTTTAATTCTCTTGACCTTGGTGTTTCCTCTTAAGGCGAGGTTTCCCAGGAAATGTATACGTACACTGCGACTGCTTTATTGCAACGAAATATATAATAGTTCATAATCTTAGTTGATACTTGCATAGCTTCTAATGTCGCTTACGCGCTGTGACCGAACGAAAAGGTTACTTTTTACATGTTTTCATCTGTTATTGGAAAACTGGAATATAAAAAATGTGTTTTTGCCATGTTTCTTGACAATAAAAATGCTCATCTATTGGTAAAACTTTTATGTCGTTCATTGTTGTATTTTCTTATTCACAGCTGTTTTAAAATATTAAATGTTTTTGTTTTATGTTATAATGTGTCTGTTTTATGAAATCACGATGCAAGTGAAACTTTTTTTCGGATCGTAGGCATTTAATTGAAAATTTTTGGAAAATTATTCGATTTAGGGTATTAAAATTGCGTTTTTAATCTTAACTTAAATGTTTTCTTCTGAAAAGAAAATTATAAATAAAAACAAATTAGAAACAATAAAGTAAAAAAAACCATACAACAAAAAAACAATTTTTCAAATTGATTTGATTTTCTTCACGCGTCGTCTTAGCGAACACTTGTGTTACGTTTACCCGAGTAAATATATAGTTACCCGCAACTACATTCCCTATTGTAAAATGGTACTTAAAAAATGTGTTAAATGTAATAGTAATATTACCAAGAAAGCCCCTGGATTAGAATGCAGCAGATGCGAGAAGATAGTACACGCAACAACTGACTGTGCGAAATTATCAACAAAGCACCTAGCAGCGCTTCGAGCATCAGAAGGGCTAGAGTGGAGTTGCGAAGATTGCCTTCATGGCACTAGCAGACGCTCATCATTTTTTATTCCCGAAGACTCCGAAGAAGCTACATCTTCGATACCGTTTGATATGCACAAGCTCATGAGGAACATTAACGCTGAAATTAAGAAGGCCATCAAAGAAGAGTTTGAGAGCTTCCAGGCGTCGCTTGAATTTATCGGACATCAAGTAGCGAACATTGAGGAGGTACTTAAAAATCAGAACAGTAAAATCAAACAACTCGAAAATAAAAACATGGAACTACTTAATGCAAAAAAAAATATAGAACTTCGTCTCTCTACCATGGAACAACGTCTAGAAGAAACAGATCAGAGAAGCAAGCACCTTCGTCGAAATCGCTGGGTTACCGAATATATCTAATACGGACGTGAAGGCAGTGGCAAAAACTGTAGCAGCTAAACTAAACATCGAAACTGACGCTATCTACGATGTTCGCCAAGTTACGGGTCGTACTGAGAAGTCTGGTTTTATACTGGTGGAGCTTAATAACAAATCTGAACGGGACAAGTGGCTCACCGCTGCCAAATCAAAAGTAATAACATTGGGTGAAATCTCACTTCCTGTACCTATCGAAAAAGCTACAAATAAGGTCTACGTGAGGGAGGCACTAACTCGAAGCAAGAAAACTCTGTTGTATCAAGCCAAGCAACGCCTTAAAACACCCAACGGACAGTTCAAGTATGTATGGTGTAAAGAGGGTAAAGTTTATGTAAAAAAATCAGATACCAGTACGAAAGTCCAAGTTATTCGCTCAATAACTGACATCGATTTGTTGCTTACTTCTGAAGAAAACTAAACTACTAACTAAAATGTATCTTATCAGTGTGTGTCCAACTATTATTTGTAAAATTCAATCATAACAGTAATCATTTACCAAATTCAGAACTGTTTGATTGCGTAAATGTTAACTCATTCTTTAGTAACATACCCACTAATAATATTGATGTCTCATGCCTTCATGTGAATATTAGATCGATGCTCAAAAACTTTTCAAAATTAATGCAAATAATTAATTGCTCACAAAAAACTATCGACTTAGTTGTTTTGACAGAAGTAGGTATCTCTGACCTAATCTCGAATTTATTTCAGCTTCCTGGATATAGAATGTACACACAGCTTCGCACTTATCGAAAAGGAGGTGGGATAATAATTTATGTTAAAAAACATATTCGATTCACTCCTAAAACTACCAACACTCATACGTTTGAATATTTGAAAGGCACTTTGAAAACATGCAACAATATCACGATAACTGTGTGTGCAATCTATAGACCACCATCATCTAACAAAACTTTCTTCATTCGGGAACTTAGTAATACACTGAGCAAAAATTTGTCAAGCACTACAGTCGTCATAGGTGACATGAACATCGATCTTAAATCACAAACGTGCACGTTGCACTACAGAGGCTGGAGTTGCACTTCTCAAACACATTTTTGCCGCCTGGGAGTGTAAACAGGATGTGATCGGTATATTTTGTGACCTGTCAAAGGCTTTTGACTGCGTTGATCATCAGACTCTTCTAAATAAGCTCAAGCATTATGGTGTGTCTGAAGAGGCAATTAAGCTTATTGAGTCTTATTTGTCCAATAGGGTCCAAAAAGTTGTAATTAACAGAACTGAGTCTTCTGGTGCACCTATCATTATGGGTGTGCCTCAAGGATCAATACTGGTACCTCTGCTCTTCTTAATTTATATTAATGACCTCCCACACTTCACCAATAATCTGTGCGATACAGTACTATTTGCAGATGACACTTCTTTAATATTTAAGATTGACAGAGGAAACGGAAATACTGACGTTGTAAATAGTACTCTTTCTAAAGTATTGCATTGGTTCACTGTGAATAATTTATCATTAAACTCGAGTAAAACTAAATGTATTAAGTTTTCATTGCCAAATGTTAGGAAAGTGGACAATATTGTGGAAATGAATAATCATACTGTTGAATTCGTCGATTTTACTAAATTTTTGGGTATAACACTAGATTCGACTTTGCAGTGGGATCCACATATTGCGTCTTTAGCAAACAGACTCAGTTCTGCGGCATATGCTGTAAAAAAAATGAGGCAACTTACTGATGTTGAAACGGCAAGACTGATTTACTTTAGTTATTTTCACAGTGTCATGTCATATGGGCTATTACTGTGGGGATCAGCCGCTAGTATAGAAAGTATTTTTGTACTTCAAAAAAGAGCCGTGCGGGCTATTTATAATTTACGAACAAGGGATTCTCTACGTGATTTATATAAAGAAATTAATATATTGACTTTAGCAGGACAGTATATTTATGAAAATTTGATTTATGTTTATAAAAATTATAACACATTCGATACCAATTTTAAATTTCATAACTTAAATACAAGAAATAAAAATAAACTTGCCGTTCCAACGTACAGGCTCCAAAAAACTAGAGGCTCATTTATGGGGAAATGTATATCTTTTTACAATAAAGTTCCACAGAGTGTTACTGACTTACCTTTTCATAAGTTTAAAGCGCATGTAAAAAAGACTCTAATGAGTAAAGGATATTATAAAGTCAATGATTATCTGAATGATGTCAATGCTTGGTCTTAATTGTAGACTTAATTTATAGATTTAAATGTATAATGTACACTAACACATCTAATCTTGTAATGGAAGTTGAACACAATCTTTACTTTTGAGTTCTGCTTCCAATTGACGACTCTGTAACAATACAGGGAGAAAAAAATAGCCCTTGCTGGTTTTCTTGCTGGTTCTTTCCAGTACAAGGTCTCCCGCCGTAGACTTGTGAACCAATGGCGTAGCTTCTTTGACGTTCAAAAGTGATTGTAAAATCCCAATTGAATAAAGGATATTGAATTTGAATTTGAAACATCTATTAAAAACATGTATTTAGATATGCTGTCTGCGTATGGTTTAACGTGTGGAATATCGGACTACACAAGAATTGAAATGCGTAATAACCAAATAACTAAGTCATGCATCGACCATATATTTATACGCTCACACACGTTAACACCGTACACGGCGGCACTCGACACTGTTCTGGCAGACCATCGCGCGACTATCTTTTGTTTGACCGGCAGCTTGTCCGATCGCCGTGTTATACAGGATGTGCCAATAACTAAATGCATTTATGACAAAAAAATTATGTATTAGGTTGGGGAAAAAGTCTTTTCGCATTATAGTATGTATAAACTTGTAATAAAATCTCTTTGGCTATACTATTTGTATCTGGCTGGTTTTGGTATCATTGAAAGTTTAAATTTTAAAGAACATAATTCCAAATTCAAATTAGGAAAATGTGTGATTTTCATTTGTTTTTCGTACCGCCAAGATGAGTGAATCTAATGAAGAAATTCGATACATTTTAAAATTTTACTACAAAAAAGGTAAAAATGCAACGCAAGCCGCGAAAAAAAATTGCGATGTTTATGGACCTAGTGCAGTGTCTGTGAGAGTAGCACAAATTTGGTTTAAGCGTTTTCAATCCGGAAATTTTGATGTCAAAGATGCACGTCGCTCTGGTCGCCCTATTACAGATAAAATGGATGCCATTTTTGAAAAAGTGGAGCAAGATCGGCATGTCAGTAGTTACGACGTAGCTGAAGAACTGGGAATTGACAACAAAACAGTTTTGGCGCATTTGAAAAAAACTGGGTACACAAAAAAGCTCGACATTTGGGTACCTCACGAGCTCACTGAAAGAAACCTAATGAACCGTGTACTCATTTGTGATTCTTTATTACGACGTAATGAAACCGAACCATTTTTGAAGAAGCTGATAACTGGTGATGAAAAGTGGATCACGTACGACAAGAACGTGCGAAAAAGGTCGTGGTCAAAGGCCGCTCAGGCTTCACAGACTGTGGCGAAACCCGGGTTAACTCGCAACAAGGTGATGCTGTGTGTGTGGTGGGATTGGAAGGGCATTATTCATTATGAGCTGTTACCACCAGGCAGGACCATCGATTCTGAACTCTACTGCGAACAACTGATGAGATTAAAGCAAGAAGTTGAGAGAAAGCGGCCGGAATTAATCAACAGAAGGGGTGTGGTTTTTCATCATGATAACGCTAGACCTCACACATCTTTAGCCACTCAGCAAAAATTAAGAGAGTTTGGCTGGGAGGTGTTAATGCATCCGCCGTATAGTCCTGACCTTGCACCTTCAGATTTCCACCTGTTTCGGTCTCTTCAGAATTCTTTAGGCAGTGTCAGGTTAACATCACGAGAGGACTGCCAAAACCACTTGTCGCGGTATTTTGACCAGAAGTCCCAAAATTTCTATAGCAATGGGATCATGTCCCTACCTACAAGATGGCAAAAAGTTATCGAACAAAATGGTACCTACATACTTTAGTCAAATGTAAATAAACTATATTAAAAAATGTTTTGAATTTTCTTAAAAAATGCGAAGAAACTTTTTCCCCAACCTATTATGACGTACTTAATAACATAAACTGGAAAGAAACTGACAACCTAGTTACCTCAGATGCTATTCATGAGTATATAGTAAATGCTTTTAATTGTGCATTTGAAAAGTCAAAACGCACAATACGTATTAATAGAAATAATAGAAAAAATCTTCCTTGGATGAGTAACGACATTGTCAAGTTGTGTAATTTGAGGGATGAGTGCTTCAACCACTGGAAAAAAGATCCTAACAATAAAGTTCTAAGATTAAAGTATAATAGATTACGTAATAAAGTTAATAAGACCATAGAATATTATAGAAATAAATATAATCAAAATCAAATTAAAACCAATTATGGAAATCCGAAAAAGCTATGGAATATAATAAACTCAATCTCTGGTAAAATAACTCAATCTATTGATAATTTTATTCTTGAAGCATTCAGTTCTCAAAATGTATCATCACTTGCATTGTCAAATGAGTTTGCAATAGGCTTTGACAGCTCTGTAAAAGAAATCTTACCTAACTGTTCAACTCCTCTCCTTAATACCCATATAGATAGGCCAGCCAATGTTAGTCTCAGATTTCAGAAGGCTACTCCAAGAAAAATTCGGAAACTGATAATGTCACTAAATGGTAATAAGGCACCTGGCTTGGATTGTATTCGAATGATAGACATACGAACTATTAGCGGTAAAATCGCGTCCACGATTGCCAACCTTATCAATGTTAGTATAAATACAGGAGTGTATCCAGATAAATTGAAATTAGGATGTGTGAGACCGGTATTTAAAAAAGGTAAGAGAAACGATTTAAATAACTACCGACCAATTACGATACTATCTTCAATAGATAAAATAGTTGAAAAGTTTGTTTGCAACCAAATTTATGATTTCTATGGTAAACATTTAATTGTTAGTGAGGCCCAGTATGGCTTTCAACCAAACAAAAGCACAACTTTACTTCTTTCAAAATTTTCGGACTACATTAATGCTGCTCTTAATGACAAAAAACACGTCCTTGCCCTTTTCATCGACTTTTCGCGTGCTTTTGACACTTTAGACCATCGTATATTAATACAAAAATTAGATATTTCTGGCCTGAGGGGCCCTATACATGGTTGGTGTGTGGACTATCTAAAGAATAGAGAATATCGGGTTCAAATCGCTGGCAGCACTAGTGACACAGTCTCTGTAAACTACGGAACAGCTCAAGGCTCAGTTTGTGGACCACTGCATTTTTTATCATATGTGAATGGCATGGACAAAATACTTAATAGCTGCAAGTCGTTCCAGTTTGCAGATGACACTTGCCTACTAATCACAGGCAACGACTTAAAAGCAATCAGCTCTTTGCTCCAGAAAGATTTTGATAGACTAAATATGTGGTGCCACGACTTAGGTCTCGTGCTAAATGCCCAGAAAACAAAGTTAATGCACATAAAATCACCATACTTAAAATGCAGTACCCGAGTGTCTAATTTATTTGCCCATACTCACACTTGCCTACACAATGATACAACTAAGTGCGATCTTGATTGTCCAAGTATTGAACAAGTTAACACGCATATGTACCTGGGTCTACTTATTGATAGCAAATTTAACTGGGGTCCTCATATTTCGCGGGTAGGTGATAAGCTACGTGCGATTTTGGCAAAATTTTATATTATTAAGAACCGCTTACCATTTAAAACTAGACTCCTACTGTACAATGCGCTCTTTGACTCAATTGTGTCATATGGCATCTCCATATATGGCCGTACTTTTAAGACCTACTTAGATTCGATATATAATTTGCAAGTGAGGATACTTAAGTTGATTATGTTGCCGAATGTAAAATCTGCACTTAAAAATGAAAACGATATTTTCAAATACTGCAAAACTTTGCCAGTCTATGACAAGGTTAAGTTCTCCCTTTTAAAAGAACAGTTCTTCAACGAGCAAGTACAAGCCGAAATAAAGCATCCTGTATATACACGTCAAGTCGCGCAACATAAACTTGTCACTATATCGGCAAATAACTACTACGGTGAACGGACGAGCGCTTTTCAAATACCTCGGTTAATAAATTCTTTGCCTACCTCCACACGAAATGCAATTAGTAAATCAAACATTAAACACAAATTGAAAAATTATTTCTTGTCAAAATTGTAATTACTAATATCTATTAGTCTCTCTAGGAACTGACAAAATATCGTCGAATCATTATATTTGTGCGTAAGAGATTGGAATAAATTGTAACACCAGCGGGGTTTTGAACTAATAAGGGATTTATCGCGATCGCCTTGAAATTACTAATCATTGCGATGACACAAGACTCTGTGTCGATTGTTGATCAAAAAATAGCGATGAATGCACTTCGACTGTCACAATTGGACGCGATCGCGATGGATTTTTTTTTGTTACACAATCATTGAACCGCTTCACTTAGTGTTAACGCGAAAGAATGTTTTAATTGTCAGGTACCATAGACAAACCCAAGAGGTTTAAATGGTACCATGTTCCAAAATATTATTTGTATGTATTGTTTCTGAAATAAATTAAAAAAATAATTAAAAAAAATAATGCTCTACACTTCGATCGAATCACCGCCACACAGATTTACGAGTAAAGTCGAAAATCTAACGTATAGACAAATCCTGACCTATAGATATAAAGTAGTGAAATTAAAGATCTCATGTTTTTGTGTAATGTGATAGACGGACGAAAAAAATTGAGTCGATGTAAAAAAAGTTTCACTTTAAAAAAATGCATGTGAAATATTTTTTAGGAAGGACATCAAAAGAATTGTTCATTTTCTTATTGATATGGTGTTCACTGTTTTTACCATAAGACCAAAGTATTTAATTAATAATTTCAGTAAAAAAACAACGTTTCTGATGAAAATATTTTTACTAATTCATCATAATATAATGTCACGATGTTTATTAAAAATGCTTATTCTCATATGACTAGTATGTACTCATAATTACCAGAGAAAATCGAAAGGTTAAAATATCTACTAAGTATGATACAAAATACGAATATATCACAAAATCAAATGCTTGAGTATCATAATGACGCGATAAAGTAATTTAACCTCTAAACACTAAGAGCCAGTTGCACCAAGTTTTACGTTATTCGATTTCGTAAAAGGTAACAACTCAATACCTAAAAATGGGGCGTTTCACTATTAAATATATGATTCGCGCATTTAACCGTTTAAACGTAAAGGATTAAATAAAATTACAATTGAAACTAGATTATGGTGTAATTCTTACGTATTTATATTGTTACTTTTACGAAATCGTAAAACGTAAATTTGGTGCAACCGGTCGTAAATACGAATATTATTGCACTTGCCTTGAAAGTGTAACTTTCAGTCAAATATAAACTAGTCGTTAAATAAACAAACATATCTATTTCTAATGTCTAATTAAACTATTCCACATTAAAATTAGGTTTATTGCTTCAAACACGTAGTAATCATTGCATACAATAAATAGAATAACAAACATCTATAGATATGCTATTTGCATTAATTAAAAAGTACTCCTTGTGCCAAGTGTTGAGCAAATTAAAATATATAATATTTACACCAAAACATTCTATGTAAGAAATAGATTAACATTACAATTATTTAATTATTTACATTGAAGTGGAATGTGGTCATTCGATAGTCCCACTATAAAAAAGTTGATAAAATAGATATTGATGTAGGAATTGCGGTGCTCAAATAGGGAACATGCAATATTTTTATTTTTGCGTTTATTGTAAAGAATCCCATGTAGAATACACTGACCTTCAAAAGTAAGTACCACACTTTTAAAATTGCAATAACTTTTAAACTAGACAAAATATATTTTCAAAATAAAAAGTATTAAAAAGACTAATGTATAAAAAACTATAACTTCCGAGAAACCTGACGAAATGAGCTGAAAATGTTTTTTGTTTGAATCCTTTATCTTTTGTAGTTTAGGGAAAAATTTAATTTTTAAAGTGTAGTACTTTCTTTTGAAGGTCAGTGTAGATCACAAGTATGATAAAAATTAAAATAATAAATTTTATTGCAAATAAAATGCAGTCTGAAATTAACAGTTTCAAATTTCGCGCTAAAACGGGCCTGCAGTTCTGATGACGTCACTCCTGTCTGTCACTCATTCGTCGCTAACATTCAATTCAAATATCATAGGGAAAGTTTCCTTTTGTTTAAAAAACCTTATTTTAAATGGACTATCCATCCTCTATAAGATATAAGATAGTCAGAAAAATGCAATTATTGCTGTGAAAAAAGACGTTTGGATTTATGTTTTATACCAATGTGTCCATCGACTTCAAAGAAGTTTCCAAATAAATTGTTTTTAACTGGACCTTCTGATCCAAAGTTGAAAAAATGATTGTAACACGATAACCTTCTTTTCGTACTTTATGCTCTTAATGAAACACTAAAACTTTACTGTAATTTAATACTTTACCTACCGGAAAAGTTTAGTTCCTTTCATTTCTGCACTCGAAAACTCGGCACTTTCAACAAAAAACTTACTACCATGTCGACACTAGCTCTAGGTAGGTTTCTGTTCTGGGCTCTAGTTTTATACAACCAACTACCATTTTTTTTCATAATAATGTAAATAATTTTAATAAAAATAATGTTTACCTTTACATCTGACGGGACATAAAACACGAGTGACGTCACTAGTGGCTGATTGGTACATCAAGATGCGTTCCGTTTCGCGTATTTTTCATCCGCAATTTTTAATGAAAAATAGTATTAACTAAAATAAAAACGTTGCCAAAATTCTTATTTTAGGTTTTTATAACATTTTAATTACAAATCGTTCATAAATATTACATTTGCATCTTCGCTATTGTGTGTGTTAACGGACTTAGAATACATGTCTTGTCGCTGCTGTGATAATTGCTCAGCAACATTCATATTGCGAATTGAGATTCGTTGACCTGTATTAGTAGCCTAATATACAATTACATATTTAAATTAAATAAGATCCGTCTACTCAAGTTCATCGTAACTGTCATTAAAATTTTGATCTATCATCGCATCGCTGTCGAAATTGGATGTGGTGGCTTCAGTGGCAGTCACCTCTTTTTGCGCTAACAATCTGTCGCATTCATTTAGTCGGCCGTGAAGCACTTCATAAACCCTCGTCATCGAGGTGACCTTCTCCTTACACGAAGGGTCTGTTTCTATGGAAAAAAGCCTCGAGTCCAGAAGCTTGATAGCAGCGACGATGTAGTTCCTCAGTGTTTTCGTCTTGTGCTCGCTGCTGATGCGCTCCAAGAACGCGCACACCTGCCTCTCACCGCACAGAAGGACATCGACGTCATAAGCTAACGGGGAATGCTGCCGGTGGAGGTACGCTATCAGTCTCTTAGCGTATCGTCTGTACGTTCTGTATGCTTTTCGTTTCCTTGAACCTAGAGTTCTGCCCATCGTCATGGATTTTTTCATATCATCAATGACCGCTTTGTACCCAGCGTCGATTTTGGTATCGAAGATATCTCGGAGGCGAGTTTCTACGGGCTGCAATTCGTAAGGGGCTGGGGATGGAGGCAAAGACGGCGATGAAGGTGGTGGCGAAGGCGGTAAAGGATTGCTCGTGTTTTCTTCTTCACTAGATTCGCTTGCTAATTGGCATTCCGTCCTGGTGGATTTCGGGGCAGGATAAGGTCGAGATCTCGTCCGCGCTCGCTGAGTTCGAACAGGCCTAGGAGCTGTTCGAGCGTTATAAGCAGTGAGAACATTGGCGTCTTGTTCAGTAAGAGGTCTTGCTCGTTGCGTGGCTGCTATAGGAATAATTCGTATTTTTACGAGACCATAGCTCTGATGTATTTTAGCTCTAATACGGGGATCCTCGTAATCTGCTCCCCAAAGGTCTCTGATTGCAGATTCTTTCAAGTACCGAACTTGGCACAGTTCGCCGTTGAAGAAGCGCTTTCTTTGTTGCTCGTTGAGTGCGTCTCGTTCGGCTCCGATAAGCCCGTGTATCTTGGTGAGGTGGTCAGGCAGCTTGCCGTACGTGAATCGTGCGCAGTTCTCGATGGGGCACGGGATGTTGGCGTGGTTTTGTTTCTTAGTCCGAACTGTTGGCGCTGTCGGGCGCGACGCCATGTTTGTTTTACCTGAAACAATAGGGAGGAAATTAATCGTATACACTTCGTTACAAGTAGGCATGTGTAATTCTTCCAAAAGTAGAACACAGTAACAAAAGACAGTCTCTTAATTTGAGAGTGTAACTATTTTGAATTAAGATGGTGGTTGACACAAAACAATAGGAGATTCTCTATTCGTTTGTTATGTATTCATTACGCTTAATTGTAACTACGAGTCTCTAAGTAGCAAAACTACTTTGAACTATAAGAAATAAAAAATAGTATGAACTGTTTATTAGACAACAGAGACGATAACTTAGCATTTCATGGATTCACCGTGCGGGTGCCGGGTCCATCGCGTTGCAGAGAAAAGAGCCAAGACCAGTGCCTGGGGTTCACCTAATAAAGATAATTATTAGTAAAATAATTTTTACAATTCAGGTCAACAACATGGAACCGACTTTAACAATTGAGGCAAAGCATATGTTTTTAAAACAATATACAAAAATCAAATTAGTTTAAAGTAATTGTACTTTCATTTCGCATTTTTTAATGTATTATATTTATATACGAGTATTATTTTATTGAAGTTGTTCCCAAAACTGATGCTTTGTTTTTTTCTCTCCACAAAGCATGTTCTGTCCACGCTAAACGTTTGGATAGCGTCCAGTTAATTTATTTAGAGGGGTGCTCAGGGCTGCTTATACGGAATGGCGTCCAAGTATAATAATTGTGTTGACGGAGCCCGTCGGCTATTTGTGAAGCCCCGGCCTCTTGTCCTGAGACTAATTTATTGAAAACAATGCCATGCGCCTCCAGAATGTCTTGTTCTGGATATTTAGATACAGTAACAACAATACCAAATGTCTTCAATGATTTTATATTTATTCTATAAAAACCGGACAAAATATTGAACCAGAAACTTTATGACACTAATCCATCTAATTATATTCTTTTGGCATCAAATCGTGGAAATGATAAAGTTTTACTGACAAGGATATGATTATCCAGCCCTATCATCAGGAATAGTGAGGACACCTATATGATACATATATGATCAGTTTGATAAACAATTTTTCAAATTTGCTGCACGATGTTCCAATAAATTTTCAAGTTAATAAGGAATAGAGCTTGACACTCGAGAAATAGCACGAATGTTTGGTATCCATCTAGTAATGGGCGTCATCCTATACCCTCGTCGTCGCAATACCGTTGATAGTCGAGATGAATCAAAGGAATCTACACAGTACCTGTACTATAATGATGTACAGAATCACTGGAAGAGCAGTGCACTGAAGTTCAGAAAAGATGGGTCAATGTTCTGCGGGGAGATCAACAGTTTGTTCGAGAGCCTGTATCATTAGTAAAATTGAAAGACAACAAAACAGTCCTGATAATATCAAATTGTACTGGTACTGGAAAAAAGATCTTGTGAAAAGTTGGGATAAAGAAACAAAATCATACGAAGATATTGATATCCAAGGGTAATAACAAATCATATATGATTAGGTCGCGGGAAGCCGCTGGATGCGGGTAGCGCAGAACCGATCGGTTTGGAGATCCTTGGAGGAGCCTTATGTCCAGCAGTGGGTGTTTCTTGGGTGAAGTGATGATGATATTATAAAAATAATTAGATGGTCATGGCGTTATTTGAGGTGATCTCAAGTTGTTCCTATACAGGGTAATTTTAAACCATCAACAACCTCCCAGGGGCTGATTCTAGTGCTCAGATGCAACAACTTTTTGTATGGGACCAACATCGAAATTGCAAAAAAACCACTTCTCCATACAAACTAGGTTAGCTGATCGAGACTTTAGTATGGGAAAGTGGTTTTTTTTTGCGATTTCGATGTTGGTCCCATACAAAAAGTTGTGTATCTGAGCACTAGAATCAGCCCCTGGGAGGTTGTTGATGGTTTAAAAATTACCCTGTATCAGGGCATCCCGAGGCGATGCCACATGGAGGGAAAGTACCTTAAATACCGTAGATATAAAGGAATATATCATTTTGATTCCAAAAACTATTCCAATTGCATTGAAAGATTGTTAAATAACCACCTGCCTGTACCGGGAAGCAAACCCGCCAAATTAAGATTTATAGAGTCTATCACAGGAAAGAAATATCTCAACAAATATTTTATCTGCTGAACATCGCCGCGCAGTGGCCCGTTTATCGGTTTTTTACAGGTTACATTTCGGAGAGTGTTCCCAAGAGCTGTTTGATCTTATTCCACCATCTCCCTTTTACTACCGAGGCACCCGGAGAACGGCAAAACCCACCCCTACGTAGTAGAAATTCCACTGCTCCGCACGAAGCGTTTCGCTTCCACTCTTTTAATGCGTACTGCAAAGGAATGGAATTCTTTGCCGTCCTCTGTGTTCCCATCTCATTACAACCCGGGTCTTTTCAGGACTAGAGTGAGTTGGCACGCTTCACCTTAGTCCCCACCTTTGCTTACCATCAGGCAACACGAGGACAAGTGTCTACCCATAATCTATAAAAAAAAATAATCTCAAAATTTAAGATCGATACGATCGATAACGATCATAAAATCTATCAGTACAATACAATGGATAATGGGACAAGACGAAGTATAAAAAAAGTGTTATTTTAGTGTCGTAAAAAAATGTGTCGATGTGTTTTTTCAAAGAATTTGTGTCGATTGCCTCTAATGTAATTTCTTTAATAAGTTTAATGGAGAAATTCTGATTTTTTCCCACATAGTTTTATGGTCTTGCGTAATTTTTGTTGTTTTCGACACATTCGAGAGATAATTTACATAGATTTACTTGTTTTTTATGGTTGGCTCATAGTTTTATAAAACGATTTAATAAAAATGGAAGATATTTTTTTGTCGGTATTATTCTCGGTTGAGACATATTTCCAGTTTAGACAGGACATAGACAGTAAAGAAAATGTAATAACAAATAAAAGATTCTTTTTTTGTATTTTAAGAACTGTTTGATTTTTTGACATCCTTAAGTTTTAGTGGTTATGTTTATCAGAGAGGTTTGTTCCTTACGATCAACTTTATTGATCGCTGTCATAATAATACAGGCTGATTGGGTTCGATTCCCGGTTCAGACAAGCCATTGTTAAAAAATCTTTGATTGTAGTTCGAATTGTTTTTAAAATCAAAATGAAGACTTCTTTCAGTAAAAATTCCCAAATACGGTATTTAAGGTACCTTCCTTCTATGTGGCATTACCGTCGGATGCCATGTAGAAGAATTTTGTTTGAAAATTTTGAAGGTGTGATTAACTTTGTAATTGTAAATTTAAATAGTTGACACATATAACGTTGCTTTTTAATCAAGAAAGTCAATGTAATGACTGTTGGTGAAAAAACCAACGCAATGTTTAATAATCTAAATATTATTTATTTATAAGTTATACATGTTATTTGTGTTATTTTCTAAATAGCTTCTTTAGAAATCACTTTTGTGCTGATGTCAAATTATTCCTGATCGTTATGATCGTGCGTCAATATTTTCAGTTAAGTATATAAGTACAAGATTTTCATTACTATTTTCGTGAGTTATCAGAACCCTGAATAATAGAAATTTTTCATTGAACATAGAAAAAAAATACTCGTTTATATTTGATTCCGCATCGGGTGTAAAGAATTTAAAAATATAAAAAAATAAATATTTTTTGAAATGCTTCGATTCGATAGTCACCGTATAACCACCGGCCCGGTTGATTGTGTAACAAGAATCTATCGCAATCGCTTTCAATTTTGATAATGAAAGTGCATCCATTACTGTTTTTTATCAGACAGTCGACCGACACAGTGTTGTACTGACGCCGTAATGACTAGTAATTTTAAGGTAATCGTGATAGATTTTTTCATAGAAAACACCATGATTATACCCATGGACATAAGATTTTCTTAATTTGGAATAAAATATCTTTACATCATCTTAAACTCTTCATTCTAAATGTCGCAACTCGTCAGTCATCTTAAAAATATCAAAATCTTAATCAAAGTTCATGAAAGCGGAAAATTGCGAAAGTCTCCGCCGTTACAGCGCAATAATAAACCGCATCTAAGATTGGACCAATATTTATTTTGTAAATTAGCCTGTATCGCCGCGAGAGGGCCGGACTAACAAATAATCCGAGAACAATCCCCCTGGGTGCCGCCCTGGCGATATTTCATTGTTATAATATTCGTCAATTAATAATTTAGATTAGTTCGTCTGTTTTTAGTCAATAAATGGTTATAGATAAAGGCAACAGCTTATAAATACACAATTAATTGGTTTAAGATAACCATAGGTGCAATTTTGTATCTAATATCCTAAGCTTACGAGTATATCGACCATCGTAACGTATCCGATGGTTCAAGTAGGAATTTAGTGTACCTTTGTATAGGAAATATTTCCTATGTTAAGTGATTCACTTAACATGAGAATGAAAATCATGATGATAATGATGATGAAATCATGATGTTCCTATTGTGTTCTGTATATGCCGGGACTGTTTTGAACAACACCTATATACACCATTTTATAAAAGCATAAGTATTTTTTCTTAGAATTACCGATATCAAGTTCATTAAATAGGTATTTTTTATTGGTTTTCTACTCGTACATAGGTAAATCTCGCGACAAGCATTTATATTATCATAAAAAAATGTGTCATGCAATAAATTTAAGTTTATTTTCCTCTTTTTAGAGCGTTTAATGAAAAGTTTGTTTTTAAATACATAGTAAATTGTTTACCAAGGGCGTAAAAAACTATTATTTAGGCAAAACTGTTGTTTTAAATCCAGAGTGGAGCGATGGATTTTAGAGTAGAATCGTGAGCGTAGCGAGGGATTCTAAAGTAGAATCCTAAGCGCAGCGAGGGGTTCAAAGTACGTCATTCGAGCTCAAAATAGTGTTGCTCCCGAAGTGGACACTCTACTTTTTATCACCCTCTATGAGAAAATAAGTGAATCTTTTGCGTCAGAATACATGTTTATTTTTTAGCTACTAACATTCAACAAGGGACAATCAGATAAGAGAAAGAAAAAAAAACATTTAAAAAATTAAGATTTTCTCGGAGATCTGGCACCGACTTCAATATAAAAATGTGATGTTGTATGTATTTTTATATAATTTTTGACTTTTAAGTGTTTATGAAGTCTGTTTTTAATATTTGTGTTTTTAATTTTTTGTGAATTTTATACCCGCTACCGAAGTAACTTGTAAGAATACAATCATAGGACAAAACGTGCCCAGTGTATTTAAAAAAACTAATCTCTAACTCCTAAAAGTTAAAGATCCTTCTATCATAACTCGGTCCATGATTACCAGACGCAAATACCAGAATAGCTTCGGGCTTCCTTCGATTTTCCTGGGATTCCGTCATCAGATTCTGACTTTGGTGACAATAGGACTACTTCAGGAGTATACTCTATCGAATAACAAAATAATTTTGCAAATTAGTTTGCAATTGGCAGAGTAATCACGTAACATACAAGAACCAAAATACTCTTTGGTGATTGGAACTTTTACTGACAATATCCACAATCTAAATTCAAATCACTTTACAGTTTACGAGGATCTAAGTTGCTCGTTTCGAATAGATGTGATAAAAATAGTAGATTGTTACAGATCGACCTGTCAACGATAACCAATATACGTCCATCGATCAAATTCAAAACTGTAGATTGTTTACCAAGGGAGCAAAGAACAATTTTTATGGCGAGTGATTTTTAATTTAGGGCTGAGCGAAGGACTCTAGAGTAGAATCCCCAGTGTAGCGATGGGTTCTTAAGTAGAATCCTGAGCGCAACGAGGGATTCAAAGTACGCCACTCGGGCTTAAAATAGTGTTGCTCCCGAGGTGGACACTCTACTTTTTATCACCCTCTATGAGAAAATAAGAGAATCTTATGGGTAGGCAAAGTTATACACGTTTATTGATTTCACCATACTTAACAGGTCATACAAGTGTAGAGTCAACTTTTTTTTTCATTCCTACTTGTATTTGCAGACATCTTAAGTACCTATATTAAGGATTTATGCACATACAAGGTTAATATAATTTCTTTAAATTAGATTGTTTTGCTTTGTTTTGACGTCAATAAGTGCCTGTAAAGGCATTATGTTGAATAAAGATTTTTGAATTTGAATTGAATACACAACCCCACAGTGGGGCATAAGAATAAACAAGTATAGAAGCGAAACTCCCGGCCGTCGAGCGCTCAAGGCCACGTTATTCACCTACCGTTTGATTTCCGTTGAACGGAATCGCCAGTCAAGGCGCGCACCGCATCCCGCACGTACGTGACACCTTCCCGCGCGCCGCTGTCTACCTAGTCGCCGCGATGCCGACTTATTGTTGCGTTTATGGGTGCAAAAATAATGCCATAATAACCCCAAATTTAAAGTTTTACAATTTGCCCGAAGATAAAGAAAGGTAAGTACAAAGGTATATCTACTTGTTTTATTCAATCCTCTCTAAGCAACTGCGAAGATGACTTGGATATATTTCTTTTGAGCAAAGACGACGGCACAGAACCTTTTTTTGCAAACCATATGACATCGGAGATTTCGCCGCTTGCTGTTCCGACATGCGATTACAGGTCTGAGGGCCTATTACCGATCTCATGGTTTTGCAAATGATATCATATGATATCATAGTGCAAGACGAAAAATACGATTTCCGGTCAGATTTTTAATAATTTGTTTATTATTTAATGATGACATCATTGAAATTATGCCATAGTGATGATATCATTGGAGATCAGTAATACGAAATGCAGTATTTCATGACTTCTTTTTCTCAAATTTATACCATTGTCATACGATGAAAGATCCATAATTGGCCCTCAGATTTGCCTACACAAAACGCACTTTCCTACGTTTGTGGGTATCTACTCAAAAAATGCTCGCTTAAACATGAATGCCCAGCTTTCAATAAATACAGAGATTACAAGGGAGAAAATACAGAAAATTCTCAACTATTTATTCATTTTAAAGCATTCAATCGGACAAAAATTTTCGGAAGTTTAACTGTTCCTCCGGCACATTTTGTAAACTATATTGAGAAACTCGAGAATATATTCGTAAATAGCTTCAAAAATTTTATTTTTACCGATGGTGCTGGTGCGATCTTGCTAGATACAATGAAAAAAATTGTGTTTCAGGTACCTTGTGAATATTTTCCTATTGATTACCTGATTAAGCTTTTTATAAGAATGCGTATTTACTACGCGCTGAAGTTTAATAACCGAAACTTCAAATCATCTACAAAAACGCCATCTTTTATAAATATCAGACATTTGTAAATATTTCTGTTGAATTGAAACCTTTTAAATAAACATGATTGAATATTTTAAAATTATTTTTATTATACCTACCCTAGATACAGATACAGTTTTATTCGTAATATTCATTACATGTCAAAGCTAATACAATATAATGTATCGAGTTTCTAAAGCTGTCATTGTAGTGCAATTTTGAAACTCTGTAAGTATGGGATTTTTTTTTGTCAAGTCGGGAATAATTTGAATTATGAGAAACTTTGGTACTGCTATATAGGTATATTTTTATCGACCTTTGTTACTGTTCCATATAAAATTTAAATACAATCAATACTTGATTAAAATTATGAAACAACAGATTTTTTTTCAAGTGAAAATGTTGGTCTGATAGTAAAAAGTGAGCTTAGGTTTTATCCATTAGTACATTCATAACTTCAGCTCTTGGACTATAAACGTAGGTACGATACCTACATTACAAACCATTTTTGTACATCGAAATTCGAAACATTTTAATGATTTTGCTCTCTAAGTTGTAGGGATTAAGCTCAATTAATCAAAAATAGGCAGGTTCTTATAACTACGGAATCAAAAAAACTAAAAATGTGGGTACTATTGCTAAAGATAGTCGCTCGCTCGCTACACTTGAAGTACAAAATCAATAAGACTCGGTGTATACTCAGTTTCTCATTTAATGTAAAATATGGAGGTACCTATATAAAAAATATTGTAGTGGTCACCATACGTCCATGTGGTGACCCTAGCGGCGCCCGCAGACTACTGCGGGGCGTTACAGGAGGAAGGGCGCTGTAGGTATGCAAATAGCGGCATTTGGTGCACCCACAAAGGAGATTCGCTTCTATACTTGTTTATTCTTATGAGTGGGGCTCGAGCCTACCCAAAGTTAGGGGTTTAGGCCTTAGTCAACCACGCTGGCCCAGTGCGAAATTGGTCGACTTTACATACACCTTTTTTCTTCTCAGATGTATGCAGGTTGCCTCACGGTGTATTCCTTTACCGTACGAGCGTCAGACAAATGTACATATGAAGTTCGAAAAACGAAAAACTCTTTGGTAGGTACATGTATCGAACCCTGGGGCTTCAGATTGAAAGGCAAGTGCCGAGTCCACAGCGCCACCGACACGTTTATTTATCTACTTACATTCATTTAGTGACAATTAGATAAGAGAAAAAAACTCAATTGTTAGTAATGTGCATCCTTTGCCGGCGGGGACGCCACCAGTAATGACCGATCGAGTGTCCGCTTGTTTTATTTTTATTTATAATTGTTAATTAGTTATACTGATCTCATGCATAAATATTATTATAATTTTTATGTTGACATTATTACATATACCAGTAACATGGACGTCACAATCATGTGTTAATTAGTTGCTATTTGACATCGCGGTATTTACAACATCAACGTTTGTTCCTTATGATTTTAATTAGGTACTGAAAGTCTTACATCTATTATACTTGTTAACATATTTTTTGTCATTTTTATGTTGTCTTTTTAAATTTTCCCACGTTAATTGGCTTTTTACCTATACTGAGTAGCTCCTGTAAATTTGGCTCCTAATTACAATATAACCATGTGTTAAGTAACAAAATAATATAAATTGTGCAGCGGAGTAGGAGAGAGCGATGGAATATGGTTAACCAATACACAATAGATGCCCGATTCATAAAATTAAATAATATACTGACAAATAAACTAGAAGAATAATACTGACAGGCAGTTTTAAAATAGGAAATAACAAAATATTATAAAAACAATAAATACGAGTATATCATAAAGAGTTTGTTCGCGAACAAATTGGTTCCAACAGCATCAATAGCTTCGATCTGAAACCTGCAAATATTGGCAGCGCAACAAAAATTCTCATGACTTTAGAAGTAAATATTAATTTGTCGCTAATCAAGAATCTGCCCTGAATATTTGATTAGCGCCGGGGGGTAATAGGCTAAGCGCGAGATTAACAATTCAAAAACGACGCAATTGAAACCGCCGCGATACCTGTTATTAAATATGTAAATTAGTTATTTATTTAAGCACTCCGCCTCGAGAGTTGAAACTTGGCGCAAAACTTGTCAATTGTGACGTTTGGTTAGTTTTAGTTTGTGACGTGATTTTAAAATATCGTGGAAATTTGGAATTATAATCACGTGTTGAATATATACATTTAGATCATTTATACTTCGTTTGGTTTCATCGACTATGAGAAAGCCTTTGATTATGTTGAGATCTTGCTTCAGTCGTCACTTCAGAAAGGTTAGATAATCGTAGATCCAAATGTTGCAGTTATTGTACAAAAACGCCACCATTTCAGTCCACCTTCAGGACCAAAACTAGAGACCAATACGACTTTAGCGAGGTGTGAGACAGGGCGATTTTATATCGCCGAAACTGTCCACAGCTGCCAATTTGTTTTAGTTGCTTTGGCGCTCAATTACCAGATTATCAATTTCGTGACATGCATAGTCCGAAGCAATGGTTGACCACCGTATGGAAGAATAGGCGAAAAACACACGTTTAACATCTCTTTCGAAAAAAGTAGAAGGTCTGAATTTTGCTTTAACATTTGTGGTCATCTATTATAGGAACTTGATCACGGCGAATTTTGATTTTGCCACCAACCTTAAGCTCATATGCTACTTCGATCCAAGTTTCATTGAGGCCAAGTTTCAATGCTATAACGCTATGAATGATGATTCTTTATTTTCAAATTCATCATTTTAACTCTAGATTTCATTTCAAAGTGTTAGTGGCTTCAAAAACTAGGGACTCGTCAATGGGGAATGCGTCACTTTTTACAAAGTTCCACAGTGTGACTGATTTGCCTTTTCATAAGTTAATACACAAATATATTTTTGAGTAATTTAAGGTTATTTATAAAAAGATAATGATTATTTGAAACATGAAATCTTTAGTAATAATTCGTATACACCACTAGTTACAATCTAAAGAAATGTTATTTTGTATAACTATTTTATTGATGTAAACAAGTATGATTGTTTATGGTCACAACATAATTTATTGTAAACTAGCTGTGCCCGCGACTTCGCCCGCGTGGAATAGTAACTTTTGGCAGCATTTTGTTTTTTGTAGGTAATTTTAGCCCATGTTATACGTTATATAATTAGCTATCTATTAGTAAAAGTCCCGTTAAAATCGGTCCAACCGTTCCGGAGATTAGTGAAAACAAACAGACAGACAGACAGACAAACATTTTTTAAATTGTGTTTTTGTTATTTGTACCCGATATACATTTATACCCGTTTAGTAAAAACTTGTTATCTTGACCATTACAAACAGACACTTCAATTTTATTAATTGATGCAGATACCTACTTAGCAGATACATTTCTTGCCCCCATCGTTCAAAAAAAAAAAGATTTTAACAATTCAGATTTGAAATAAGCCTTTCGTTTTTATTTTCAAATTAAATATTCTTTATTATGGTAAACTTCAAAGTCGCTCGCTATACTATTTAAGACTCGTCAAAAATGTAACCACGGAAATAATTAATAATTCTCACATAGATTGACCTAAATAATATAAAAATCTTAAGGCTTTAAAACAATTTTATTACTTAGCCTGACATTTCAAACGCTTTTCAGGATTTGTGATCACGCGATGACTAAAGTGTTTGGTGCTATACGGTGGAGATATAAACTAAATTAAATATTTTACTACCGTGATATATGTATGTATATCACGGTAAATAACTTTAATGTTTTAGAACCAAATATTTTCAATTTTATACATTTTTGCTGTGCCGTTGCAGTTAAAACGGCTAACTTCTTAAAATCCTGTTTTGATCGTACGAACTGTTATTTTGCACGGTAGTCTAAGCCTATAGGTTTTGTGTCAAGTATTTTATTGATTTTTTGTCAAATTAAAAGCTTCATTACTAGATGAATCAATTAAATTCACTCATAAACTACCAGGAGCAGACGAGAAAAAGTAATAAGGGTTAAAGTATGGAATTGCCGTTTTTTTTTCGTTTGCTTATATAACTTTTCTAATTTAAGAGCTATAAAAAAATATTACTTTTTGACCCTAGAGTGCACGTTTTGGTTACAATTTAATCTCAGAATTAGTTTAGTAATATATAAAAAAGAGTCTCAAAAATTACCCTCTATTTTTTTCGTCAGAATTTTGTACATTATTGACGAAAGCTTTATGAAACTAATTTTCTTGTCTTCAAAATTATGTTTTTACTTAGTTTATAGTCTATTGACTAGTCTCTAAAAGTTTGCTTTATTGGTTCTTGAATAACTAAGAAAAACGGTAGTGTGAAATAAGTAATGTTCTAATCTTTATACAAAACGGCAATTTCATACCTTAACCCTCATTATTTAATAGTTATGAGAGTACTAAAGTAGACGCTATCATCAGTCATTATCGACCTACCCAAGTGTACTATTCCGTTGTTTTGTGTGCACCTTTGTTTATATCGTTCAGAGAAACAAACCAGTAGCAGAGGTGTCGGCGAGGGTGGCTCGGCTTTACCCACTTGCATCCTAAACAGAAATAAACAGGGGTTCGCGTAAAGGAATCCGGTGCAGTCAGCTGTTAAGACTCGAGGCTGAATATCAATACATCTGCCGCGTGCTAAATGTGTCGGGTGCACGGAACTGAAGAGTAGAACTGCGATACTGTTAGGACCGCTCTGTGACTAAATTTTCATACATAAATCTAATATTACAACGTGTAGCAGAAATAATGCACATCCTGAAAGTGCATTATTGATTGCGATCGGCTTTCGAATCGATTTCAGTGTAAAATAATTGCTTTACTAAATTACAAAATAAAGACTTCAAAATCACTAGTCGATAATAGCGTATTTTTATACAGGGTATTATAATTGACGGTGTCCCTTTTCTTTTAACAGTGAGTTCAGACTATGATCCTAATTTGAAAATGACTGAAATTTTCTGCCGGAAAATTCATATATTTTTTTGTCATTTTTCTTATATTTTTCATAATTTTGTGGTGTCATATAACAAAGTTAAGGTTGACAAATCATATTATGTCAAAAAACCATAATAAATACAAAAAAAAATAACTTTGCAATGTAAATCGTATAATTTTTTCATCATACTGCACGCGAAATCAGCTGTTTGGGTCATCGAACGTCAACGCACCGGTGTGAACGGAACAAAAATGATGCCGGCGCGCCATACATTGCGTAACATGAATAAAAATTAAAAATGAAAACCCCTTTTTTTCTCTTTAAACGCTTTTCCGGGAAAAATAAACATCGGTAAACAAATATTAACATTGGTCTGAACTCACTGTTAATAGAAAAGGGATACCGTCCCTTATACCCGGTATACATCTTGCACCTTTTAAATACGTGAAGTGTTCTTGCCTCCCATTTGATCCTGGTCCCACCACCGCTAAGCGCCACTGGTGGGTTCGCAGTTAATTTTTTCCCCATAGCCATAACAATGAAAGAAAAATTTAGTCCATAGTCCATAGGTACTTATTTTAATCTCAAATATCTCAATTAAAACTGATCTATAAAATAAAAATTAGTGAAATTGATTCATTTGCATATTTTTACACCGAATTTCGGTATTCATCAAAACGTATTCACAATAATGAAACTTTTAAAAATATAATGTGAATGATTTGTAAAGAGTGAAATTAATCACATATTTAATTAAGATCCTTTTAAATTCTAAGCTGCAATGATTTTAATTACTGGCCAATCAATACTAAACTGCATAATACACTTACGATGACGAGCTAAAATAAGTTATTAGACATTCGTGAAAGTGCAGAACGGAGGGATAATTTTAAAAATTTAATTTCCATTTTTAATCTGATAAACATAAACTTTTTCAAATTATAGCTTTACCTCATCCTCAGTAACTTTTATTTTGTTTTCACATTAAATTATCATCATCGAGTGATGACGAATTGCAAAAAGAAGACAATTGAAATTTACATAAAGCAGATGTTAAATTTTAAGGTCTTGTTCTATCTTCTACTTTATAGAGTTTTTTTTTCGGTTTACGATTTGGTTTATAATTTTTATTTTTAGTTTCTGAAATGTAGAAAATTACAGCTTTATCTGAGCTTTAAATTTTTAACTGCTCCGAATTTCTCCTAAAATTTTAAAACCGTTAACAAATTGAAAATAGTAATCATTTGGATATTCCAAACGATCAACAGACACTTCAGAAACATTATTTATTTGTTAAAATTACTGTAACACTTCTTAAATCAACTATCTTCAATAAATTGTGTAAGTATGCATTAAAACAGCTGCATTATCACTTAAATGAAACTAAAGAATTTGAACAAGCAGTTAAATTAACTGATAGTTAAAACAAGTGGCTTATTTAAAGAAAACATAATTATCAATTCTAAGTCAGATAGTTGTCAGTTTTAAATGTTTAAATTAATTGTAATAACAACAAAACAACTGCAATGTATAGAAGTGGCGTGAATCTTAAAGATTTTATTTAACCGTGTTAATTCAATATTAAAAAAAAAATAGTTGAGTATTATTTTAATAATTTAATAAAGGATGCCACTAAAAAGTGGTAACTTATTAGGATTTATGACACATACCCTTGACTTGGCTTTATATATTTATTTAAAATCCAATTAATTAGTTTTCAATGTGTAGTGCTTTCATTATATTTCCTACATAAGCACACACAAAAATATTACACATTTGAATTTTCACACTGAACCATAGGTAACCAAAAAATAATGTACTTATTACCTATAGTTTTTAGATTACATTTATAGCAATAAATCAAAGGTACTATAGTATTACATTTATAGATACAAATCAACACTGACGTCATCGCTTTAGTCAAAGAAAAAAAAACAAACTTGAAAATATCACATACCTATACCAGTCCGGTGAACACAACGCGAGCTTGTATCTTGTTTACGAGAGTAAACACGTTTGTTTTTGTTTATTCCAAAGTTCGCGAGCTCCGCGGCACGAGCTACCCCCTACGCGGCCGTCACTCAACTGCCGTTGCGTAACCGTATCCTTCCACCCCCACATTTTCATACAATCGACGACCATTTTCCCCTGACCCGCCACTCCCCGCCTGCCACGACCGAACGTGTGTCCGTAGCACGAAGCGCTACGATAGCGGCAGCTCTTCAGAAATTTGTCGCTCGGCGGGCTAATTCGCCAAGGATCGTAGCAGACTCCGCCTAATGACGTTCGGTTAGTGTTAAATGCTGTCCTTGGAATCGACTTTAATAAGTAAGTTAAGCAAATCAAACTATCGCTTTTTCAGTGGTTTTCATCCGAATGTGGATCTGTCAGTTAAAATAATCATGGCTTCATAAGGAAAGTATTGATCCTAAATTATCACACATACAGCAGGAAATGTAAAATATTTTTAAGAATTCGTAGTAAAGTTACATATAATAAGTACATAATATATCAAATATTATAAAATTTCTTTGCTAATATTATAAGTAAATATATATAATAAATATTGTAAGTCACGGTACTCAGTAATTTCACTGCCATATACCCTTCAAACCGGAACATAGCAAATATAGCAATGCAAGTATTGCTGCTTTGCGGCAGAACTAGGTATGACGGAGGTGCCCAAGCAGGCGACCCTGGTACAGAGTCTCTCTCCGAATTTATTACTTTATTATTTGTGAAGCTAAATTTACTGTATCAGTGCACACTGATTCAATAAAACAGTTTCATCGTATTCTGACATTGACATATTTGGCCATAGAATTTAGCGCAGAGGTTGAGTGATCACCTACTGCGCAACGGGTCGCGGGTTCGATTCCCGTACGGGACAAATGTTTTGTATGGCCTACAGAAATTTGTTCCGGTCTGGGCGCATGTGCATGTGATATTCTATGTTTGTAACTGCACCCACGACACAGGTGAAAATGCTAGTGTGGGGCGACGTTTTTTTTTTAAAAAAATTGTATAGGTACCTCCAGAACAATAACTAATTCTGTGGTACCTACTACGCAGTACACCAATGATTGCAAGTATTTGACACTGAATTTTTACCTCTGTTCCCAGTAGTTCCATATGTCAATATCCATTATTTATCACAACAAAGGCGACGCTCCTTTTTAGGCTTTATTATTTACATGTCACTAACAGGTGACTGTGTATGTGTGTCGCTTTGTTTCTCGGTTTCCTAGGGTCTCATGTCCACTTCACTGTAGTTAAATTGAATTTGATTCGCTATTGTAGTGGGTATTAGTACAGAGGGAGACTCTTTGTACACTAGAGTCGTCTGCGCCTGTACCTCTGTCTTACCTATTTCTGCTGCTAAGTAGCAGTGTTTGCATTGCTATTACGATTTCAAGGGTAGACACGCAGGAAAATTACTGGGTACAGTGACTTTACATTTCACGTCACAAGTTGGTAACGTACACCTGTGGTCTTTTTAGATGTTGTATATTTGCAGATCTCATCGGAACCACATGTACTATGGCAGTAGCCTTTCTTGACAAATTTGTTGTTTAAATATATATAACGGCAAAGGTGATGCATACAAACATTAGATTGTGGCCTCTTTAGGCACGAACACCTGTGAGCTGCGGTGTCCTCAGAAGACCTATAGTTGTAGGTACAATCTGATCAATAGTATGGGAACCTAAATAGGATAAACATACACGCGTTCATTTTTATATAGATAAGTGGAAACAAAAATTGCTGGCGAACGAAAATTAGAAAAAAGTAGTTGTAAGGATTTGTGTAAGAGGATAAGATTCAAAAATGGTACATTTGTAGCTGTGCATATGCCACAAACTAAAAAGTGAATAAGTTGTGCGAGAAGTTAGATTAGTTTGTTTCGCATTAGTTCGTAAGAACTAACCTTAAAATTTGCTATGGCCATACCACAGATAGCATAGGACAGGTATTACAACCAACCAATGGGGTTGTATGTTTAAACGGCTTATTTATTTCCATCCCCTCATTTATCATTAAAATTGTATGTATTTAAAATTGAAATTGCCCATTTGAATAATTATTTTTATTTTTACAAAAATTCCTCAAAAGCAGTACTTCAAAAGTTGGCAGGGTATTATGGCACGACCACTGGTTACGACAGTAATTTCTATAATATCTTATCTGTGGTGCTGACTAAAAGATAATTATGTATGACCATGTGGGTGATGGAGGAGTATGAATGACCGATAGCTCTCGTGCTCCAAAACTAATAAACCACTTGTATGTACGTAAACATGTAAAGTATTATTGTTATAAGAAAACATAAAATTATATTTTATTTTCCTAATAGAATTAAAAGTTTCGCTTGATACACGTGCAAAAATGAATCGCTGTGTTAGTCTCCCTGAAACTCAAAAACGGCTCGATCAATTCTTACGAAATTATCTGTGTGTGTTTGAATAGGTTCAGAAAAGATTTATACGTACAGTCCAGCGCTATAACTGGGCAGGACAACGTCTGCAGGGTCTAGCAGTTTAAAATAAAAGAATAAGCATGAGACTGTAAGTAGTTATTTGGCAGTCGTCACGTATTTGCTACTCATAACTCGTATATAACATATTCTGTATTTATAACAAAAACTATTGTGTCTGCCACATAAATTTATCGAGGATAAAACTGGAAGAAATTCTTAAGAATTTAGTCCAGTATCGAGAGATATAAATTTTGTTAATATTTATCTAGAAATGAAAATAATACATTTCGGAAACACCAGGGTTAATTCACAATAATACAAAAATACTTTTGATATTCAGATAAGATTAACATAGTTACAAACACCATCTTTTAGTAAGCATGAGGCTATACTAGAGCTTAAGGAGCATTTTCAAAATTCTGATGATATTGCTTATTAATTTGTAAAAACCTATAAATGAAATTGGTCATAGGAAATCAGTTTTTTCGTGTAGATTTTTATGAAACTTTTGATTATTTTAGCAATACAAATCAATTTTAAAAATGAATATATTATTAACCCAAACTGCTGTAATAATTGAACATTTAAACATCTTGCAGATGGTAGAGTCAAATCGCAAGTTTAAATAATACTAATAATAAAAACCTTTATTTTCAATCACAATGACTTAGATCTACGCATACAAAGCCTAGTTCGTTAAGCCAGAGTGAGAGACGGAACCCATACTAGGATACCCTGTGTTACCCTTATAAGAGGTAGATCATAAAAGGTGAGGTATGATTAGGTTGTATTACATTATGAACTAACTTTTGAAATAATAGGTCTGAACAGGAATATTAAAATTTAAAAAAAATATTGTGATATTGGCTCAAAATGTCAATTTTGTATACTTAGCATTTTTGGTGAAAATTACAACTCAAAATATTATATGCTACAGGTGTACCGGAATCTATAGCAAATGTAGAGTTGAATTTACTGTAATAAAAACAAAGTCATTTTCTTTAATAAAACAAAGTCATCATTAATAATTTATAGATTAACAATATTTCTTTCAATAAGTACCCAAATAATTTTTATCAAAGTAATTTACGCTCTACGTTTGCCATCACATTCTGGTACACCTATATCACTGCATTTTAGTGGTCATGTATGGTCAAAAAATTATTTTAGATACAACAAGAATAATACAACTTTGCAATAATGTATTTTTTAATCCTAATGGCCATAATAATCTGTATGTTAAAAATATTTAATGTTGTTGGAAATAACATGACATTCAGGGACCCAAAAATAAAATTATAATTGACACGTTGAGTTTTTAACATTTGACACTAAGCACTGTTTTCAAGCGTTGATAAAGTTATATTTACTGTTAGTATAATAAATGTAAACTCTAATAGAAATGGTAATCTTCTTCTTCTAATTATTATTATAAAAATGAATCGCTGTGTTAGTCTCCCTGAAACTCAAAAACGGCTCGATCAATTCTTACGAAATTATCTGTGTGTGTTTGAATAGGTTCAGAAAAGATTTATACGTACAGTCCAGCGCTATAACTGGGCAGGACAACGTCTGCAGGGTCTAGCAGTTTAAAATAAAAGAATAAGCATGAGACTGTAAGTAGTTATTGTTAAAGCGCAAGAAAAAAATACTTAAGAAATAATGTTAAGCCTGCAAAAACAATTATAGACGTATTTATTTCAAAGTCAATAAAATATAGATTAAATTGTAAGATAATGTTCTATAATAAAATTAATATTCCTATTTTTGGTATGGCGTGGAAATTTGAAATCCCTAGCAACGTCAAGACAAATATTTTCATACGCATATGATGTTATATTGATTACTACACAAATACACATCCAAGTTTATTCTCTACAATATTTTAACGATTGATTAAATTGCATCACATAATTTTGATTGGGACGATTAGTTGGTGCAACAAACAGGTTTGATTCAAAAGTATGACGACATAAATATTCAAAATCTCAGTGGCACTGTTAAGGCATCTTTCACGTAATAAATTAATAAAAACATTACTTCACTCGAAGTCGAGATACGCCCACAGGGTGGGCGTGGTGACTCCTGAGCACGCCCACCGCCTTTAGACTCCCGGAGAGCCTTCAGATGAAACCCTTACAATGCCGCTGATTTCAGAATACAACCAGGAACAACTGATACTTGGGAACGGTGCAGCGTTTCCATTTCGTCCGCGCTACACGATTTGGCGATTCGCATATTGATCGGTCCAACTTTCTAGACAATTGATTAAATACTTATGGATGTCGAGGCCCGATCGTGTATGCGTTTTTGTTTTATTTCTCTGTCGTATGTTCGAGGCATACTGAACGTTTTTGGAGAAGGAATTTAAGCATTTGCATCAATTTCTCTCTATATGCGGATATTTAAGTAGTTGAATACGTACTTAGAATGATAAGAACATATTTTTAAAGTTACCTGGATAGAGAGCTAGCGAATGCAGAATTTAAGTAAATATTTTATATTTTTACAACGACAGGGAAGTTTTTCGCCCTCATCTGTGATAACTAATGATAAGGCCAAAAAGGAACGATCACCGCGCGATTCTTCAATAAGGAGGCTAGCCATGCTTACTAGCTAGGCGCACTTGGAAGCTTCGAACCTAACTCGAACTAATCATAAAATTTCAGTTATTACCTATAAGGAATCGCACCCCGGACCTCCGATCAACTACTGTCAATATGTCTATGGATGTTCCATCTGTGTTACCTTACAGACCAGCAAATTTGTAGGCCATTTCTATATAAATATTATAAAACTTTGCTTATTTATATTTACCGTTTTTGGACGTATGTTAATGATTTTTTTGTCTTACAAAGGCGATAGGTAATAGTAATAAAAAATATGTCATAGCACTATCAGCACTTTACTTTTTAGAAGTTTTGGTATGAACGCTTCGTTCGAAAGAAAGTGCAAGCTCTTACTAACAAGATTGACTTATAGCTATAACGAATTTTAATAAAATCGGAAAGGAAACTAATCACATTTTAGTATAGTTTAAATTAAAATAATTAACAGTTTTAAATACAAGAATTATTATTGAAAAACGTAACGTGATTTTAGAAAAAAAAAAAATTTCTCAGGCTTTTTTAAGCGAAAGACGATATTACGTATTTATAAGCTATATTAAACTTCAAAAAAAATTACATATTATGATGTGATACTTTTTTTGGTAATAACAATTTATCATACACATATAAGGCAAATAAATTAAAGTAAATATAATAAAATAACTAAATCTATCAATGAACTTCTTATTGTGTTTGGCTGTATGGCTCATTTCTTTTTGCTTTAATATAGATACATTTATGTATAAGTAGATACGTTAATGCACTTGTGCACAAAATTCGATTTTGTGCAGCCTATATCTTGCACAAATAAGCACTTTCAGAGCATGAGAAGTAAAAAGTTAATTTATTAATTCATTTTATTTTTTGTTCTTGACGTCAACATACTTATTGACGACTTTACACGTAGTCCTTTAAAGGCCTGTGTTGAATAAAGGTTTTTAAGTTTAGAATTCAAAGCATTTTTATTAATGATACAAGGATACTTTTTAAACAGGAGCCTAATTTATTGTTCTTGTTTAGACAAGCAAACTGAACAAATTTAACTATGGGACCAATCTGGAAATTGCGACAAAAAATCAGCTGTTCAATTCATTTAGGTACAGCCGGCTTCAAAAGTAGATAAGCGTTTTTAGCAGATTTATTACCATGTCACACCAACTATTCCTTTTATTTAGTATTTGTTAATAGTTGGTGTGACATGGTACTATAATGGTTATCTACTTTTGAAGCCGGCTGTACATGCAGTGGGATGTTGAAGGTTTGTATGGAACAGCTGATTTTTTTGGGCCATTTCAAGATTGGTCCCATAGTAAAAGTTGTTCATTATAATTGGGATGATGACTGAATTCAAATTTTTACGTCTCGTCATTAAATATTAAAATACCGTGGAAAAAGATGCAGTCCTGTGAAATTAGAATTAAAATCGGGTTAGAAATACATTAGATACAAGCATTTTAAGTTGTTAATTTGAAGGCGATTAGACAGAGAGATCCGACATCAACCGTGACGTCATTGTTGAGTGCGGCCATATTAACTCCTTGTAAATTGCCGTTTTGCGAGAAAGAGAGGGAGAAAAATCTTAAATACCTTATATCTTGGTTGTTTTTATAGATATTCGAAAACCGATTTTTTCTTTCTGTTTATTATATGAATGAGCTTCTATTAAAGCAAGAAAATTTTATTTGTCATCTAGCCTATTGTCTGAATAAGCACACGACATTTGGCCCCTGCTTAAAAGTGACCCGCTATGTGTGCATGCTACTTAAAACCATTTTGCATACAATATTTTTCTTTATACTGTCTAGTTTAAACTGAAAAACAAGTTGTTTTCGTTTGAAGTATGAGTTGGCCGACAGGGTAATCATTAATCAGCTAATAATATGCAGTTCCCTGCTTAAAAACACGCCCGCTGCATCGCATCGGAGCGTGTCGTGGTTGTATTTAATGAAGATACGCCTTAAAAATACTATTTTAACATTCTTTGGCAAGAATTAAATTCCTACCTTAATTCTATTTCAATGAATATTATAACCAGCTATCATGTACATAGTAAGTTCAGTAAATAAATTTTATACTACTCACATCAAAGTTGTAGGGAAATTTTTCGTGGTAAGGTTCCATTATCGATAACGGAAAACACTATAGCAATTGATCATCCATATCGGGAATACTGGGCCACTTAAGCGAATATAAATCCATAAACCAGAATTCTGGCTCTACTTTAGACCAATGATTGTCAAGTTATGACCTACTTAATATTTAACACTTTGATTGCGTTAATTTTAAATGATTGTTCCTTTACTTTAAATGATGAAAACTTTACTTTGGGAAATTATAAAAACATATTTTATTGTAAAAGACAAACCCTGTTACGTAGTGATTTTCCAACACCAGCTGTTCAATTTTAACTTCAACCGCTATTTTAGAATCGTTTCCTTCTGCTCCTGAGTGTAAATTATTTGCAGGTTAAAATTCTATAGTCACTCCGAGAGTTTAATTTTAGGTTTTCAATTTACAGCAAATGCAAATTGCTTAATTAAAAAAGTTAGAAACTCTAACCAAAGATTAAATTGTAAATTGCATTCGAGTAATTTTATTTTGTTGTCATAATGCCGTCTTGAATAAACAAACACACAAACGATTTTGCAATAATACTCTTGATTCAAAATCCATTTTGACTTCGAGAAGAAAATAATCATATCCACACTAGTCTTGCGCGCCAAATTTTTCTTGACATAATGATGATAAAAATATGATGTTGAGTTCTCCCCCCGGATATCCGGTGGATATTGTGTTATCCGGCTCTACAATGCGGCTCGTGATAAATTTGTACCGGGAAATGCGGCTTGATTGATATTCCCCAGCTTAAGACGTAGAAAAACACTCGGATCCCAACGTGGTTTGTTTTCCACGAAAATGAATTAATTGACATTAAAAAGATCCCTTCATGTCAGTAGTATTGTCGCATGCGGGTACTTCTGTATCGTCTAGTATCGTTATATGAACTAACAGTTGACGCACACCGTAGTATAGTCCAGCTGGCTTAAAGCGCCACACTATTGGTTCCATTGACTAGTTCAATAGCTGGACTAACAGCTGACCTACTGCTTCGTTTCGGTGTCAATGTTCAGTGCTATGAACCAAAGCGGTGCTACCAAAATGGCTGATGGACACTGGTCGCCTGTGCCAGGCAGTGTGACCGCTGGTCAGTAACGTCCATAGGCTAATAGGTTACCAAAAAATCGTGTCGACTCTACGCTTGTTTACCACCTAACCTAAGTGGTATAATATACAACAGATAGACTTCCCAAATCGTGGAAGAAGGCATCTGAATTATGATTTTTCGGTGAGGAAAATTTACTGTCAGCGAGTGCAGAGTTACACAGCGTAAATCATAGGGTGTGCATAATAATATAATAAAATAGGGCTCCGATACTTTGTTTATTGTTTTGATGAGTAAGCGGAAGCGACCCTCTTGTGCGAGCATTAACGGAGAGCGTCCGTGGCATACACTCTGACGTAGAATAAATAGTCTTGGTTAGGACGAGTGAAGAAATTGACACCTATATTTTTCAATATTACAGTTGTAAAAAATTCGAAAGAAAATTTTTGGAAAAGTTTGAATATTTTCAGTGTACGCATGATTGTCGATACCATTTTTTTCTCATTAACTTTTTTTATACAACAAAGTTGACAAACAAGCACACTGCCCACCTTTTTTTTTTTTTTTTTTTTTTTTTACGAGGGGAATGCGTTTGCGCACCGTCCAAGCCCCCGCAGGGGCAAGGGTGTGTGGGACTCCGCAGCAAGCGACTACCCACTAAACCCCTCGATATGCCCTCTTTGGCGCCTGGCGCAGCCACTTCCAAAGGACGCGCCGCTGCCGAACGAGGTCGTGGGAACCCTTACAGACCGACCATAACCCCGTCCGCGGCACCTGCCCACCAATGGCGGGCCCCTCACGCCCTCTCCAAGATGGAGATGGAGAGGAGTTCCCGGGGCATACTCCGGGTGGTAATTTTTTACTGTGGTTTTCTTCCACGCGGCCCGACGCTCAGTGCGCCAGGCCCCCGGCCCCGCTCAGTGCGGGGTAACGGGCTTGCCCGACGGCAGACCCCACTGGATCCATCGCCGCGCACACGAGCCGAAGCTCAGCGGCACCAAAGCGCCGACCCACCGCAAAAAGCGGCCACGGTGGCCAATCGAGGTGGCCCGCCGAGTAGCACTCGGCCATCCCACGCCCCCCTCATGGGGACCGCACAAGTGTGCCGAAGCCACACGTTGATCGGGTCAGCCTCAGTCCTTGGAACAACGACACGCCGGAGCTCTACGAGTCTCCCAGCCTCGGAACAACGACATGCCGAAGCTCAACAAGGACCCGCACCAACCCGATCAAAAAGGCAACGGCACAAGGCGCAGCGCGCCATGACCCGCGAGCGGGTCCCCAGGCGACACACAACCCCATCTTCAAAAAGAAGGGGAGGTGACGCCCCACATGGCCACGTGAAGTGGCCCGCCGGGTTAAACCCGGCCACACCACGCCCCCTCCACGGGGCAGCTGTCAGACTCTTAGCCCGCGGCAGAAAATCTGCCGGGTTGCCCAGGGTGCACCACGAGGAGGTGTTCTGACATCGCACCCCCACACTGCCCACCTGACGGTAAGTGATAACATATAATAATAATAATTCTTATTTGACCCATAAAGAACGCACAAACACAAATTACACCAATAACTGCTACAAAATTGTACTACGGTTCTTAAGATTATCTAATGCTGAACTAGGCTGATACCTCTATTTCAGCATACAGCGCCTCTATCCTCGGAGAATACAAACAAAGCAATAACAAACATGAAATATTTAAAGGCACATGTGTGAGTAAATATAATTTAAATAGTTTTTTAGGTGTCCTCTCGGTGTGTATGATTGTGTGTATGTGAGAATGACTAGTGGGATATGTGAATACTTATACTTAGTTTTCTTATATCATTACTTCCAATACTTTTTGACGGTATCACTATATGAGAGCGATTGGATCCAGTTTGAGATTAACATATAAAAGCATCTTAAATCAACACTACTCAAGAAAGGGTACTTATACAGTTAAAGATAATCTGGATGATAAAACTGTTTGGACATGAGGTCAGCTCCGCACCTGATAATTTCTTTATATTGATATGTAAATAAAGTCTAATGTTGCATAAATGTATAATGTGAACTGACACATCTACTTGTAATGGAAGTTGAGCTCAAACTTTTGCTTTGAGGTAAGGATTCCTTTACTTTATCGTAAGTAAGTGTCATTCCTTTACTTTATCGGTAATTTTTTGACAGCTAAGCTATGGGGACTAAAGTAAAAAAGGGCGAAATTAAGGCCAGGGACTCCAGCAGCATGTACAAGGTGTAGGTCTTAGGGTACTATCAACATTTCCATACTCAGCATCAAATCAAATTAATCAATAAATCAAATTAATTTTAACCCCCCCCCCCCCTCATAGAAATTGTTGGGTCTGTAAAATCTATGGGAATTAGAAATTTAATTTTACAATTTCGATTTTCGATGACGTCATAACTTTTATATGATTTAATATGTTAACATAGGTAGGTTTCGGCTTGATAAAGTTTGTACCAAACACCAAGTATAATGAAATTAAGTACAAATAGTTGTCTTTTCGTACATGTTATATTTGCAATAGGTAATATAATAAATATTTTAGTAATATTTGCAGTATGAATACAATTTGCTGCTAAACCAAATCAGTTTCGAAGTGATAACTGAAATTTCGAATTCATTGTGAAATATAGGTACACGTCTCTACTTCCCCAGAATGGTCCCCCCGGATACTCTTCCGGTGGAGGTGGCTGCCGCCATCCCTCCCGTGTCGAACGTGGAATTCGACACGGTGAGGGATCGGTTACGGCGCAAAAAGAAGGCGCCGGGACCGGACGGTGTCCCAAGTAGGGTTCTGGCCCTCGCCCTGGGACACCTCGAGGAGCGGTTCCGAGCGGTGCTTAACCTATGCATTGCCTCGGGCCGCTTCCCCAGTCGGTGGAAAGTAGGCAGGCTCTGCCTGTTAAGGAAGGAGAGCCGCCCCGCGGATTCCCCGACTGGGTATCGGCCGGTGGTGCTGCTCGATGAAGCCGGGAAGTTTTTCGAGAAGATTCTCGCTTCCCGCATCATCGAGCACCTAGAGGACCGGGGGCCGGACTTGGCTAACAACCAGTTCGGCTTCCGCACCGGCCGGTCCACGATGGACGCAGTAGCCCTCCTCAAGAGGTGGACTGAGGGGGCCACAGCTCATGGGGAGACTGTTGTTGCGGTGTCTCTTGACATTCGCAACGCCTTCAACAGCCTTCCCCACGATTGCATAAAGGAGGCACTCCGTTTCCACCGGGTGCCTCCGTACCTCCGCGCTCTCGTGGAGAGCTACCTGGAAGGCAGGTCAGTTCTCTACGAGGGACCGGACGGTCGCGTCCATACGTGGGCAATGGCGGCAGGTGTACCCCAGGGATCCGTACTAGGTCCTCTACTGTGGAACCTGGGGTACAATTGGGTCCTGCGAGGCGGCCTTCTGCCACGAACGGAGGTCGTCTGCTTCGCCGACGACACACTCGTCGCGGCAAGAGCCAAAACGGGGGAGGAGGCGGCCCACCTTGCGTCGGTCTGCACCTCTTTGGTGGTCCGACGCATCCGCCTCCTGGGCCTGGACGTGGCCCTCGATAAAACGAGAGCCATGAGTTTCCACGCCCCCCGTCGCAGGATCCCACCGGGGCTCCGAGTCCGAGTGGAGGGGGTCCGTATACCGGTTGAGGCGCACCTCAAGTACCTCGGCCTGGTTCTGGACCCCCGATGGAGTTTCGAGGAGCATTTCAAGCTCCTCACTCCACGGCTGTGTGCCGCCGCAGCCGCACTCGGACGGGTCCTCCCTAATGTGGGAGGGCCAGGATCGGCGTGCCGTCGACTGTATCACGGGGTGATACGGTCGATGGCACTCTACGGAGCCCCGGTATGGGCGGAGTGCCTCTCCCCCCGTGCGGTGGCCCTCTTGCGACGTCCGCAGAGGGTCATAGCAACCCGGGCCGTGCGAGCTTATCGCACGGTCAGCCACGGCGCGGCCTGCGTTCTTGCGGGCCAAACGCCGTGGGATGTCGATGCACGCGTCCATGCGGAGGTGTATCGACATCGGGTTTCTGTCAGAGAACGGGGGGGACGATCCGCTCCTGAAGAAGTGGAGCGGGTTCGTACCCAGGCGCAGAGGGAGGCTCTGCGTCGATGGGGTGAGGCGCTCGCCTTCCCAGCTGCCGGCCACCGGACGATAGAAGCGATACGTCCGGTGTTGGAGGAGTGGGTAGGGCGCCGGCAGGGCAGTCTCTCGTTCCGCATGGTGCAGGTACTGACCGGACATGGTTGTTTTGGTCACTACCTGCACCGGGTCGCGCGTCGGGAGGAAAGGCCGCAGTGTCATCACTGCGACGCTCCCGACGACACTGCCGAGCACACCCTGTTGGTGTGCCCGGCCTGGCGACGCCAGCGCAGCGAACTCATCGCTGCGCTGGGAGGCGGCGACCTCTCGCTGCCCGGCATGGTCGTGGCCATGCTCCGCGGCGAGGCGGAATGGGGGGCTGTCGCCTCCTTCTGCGAGGACGTCATCTTGCAGAAGGAGGCCGCGGAGAGGGAGCGGGAGAATGATCCTCAAGCCGCTCCCATCCGCCGCAGACGGACAGGCAGGCGAAGGCGGGTATTCGCACAAGCGATGCCCGTCTAATGACCCTGCCGTGGAGGCCTGCGTGCACGGCTGGCCCCGTGCACGTCGCCGTAAGGCCCTCCGTCTGGGGATTGCCCTGGTGTTCTCGGGCAATCCCCCCTTGGCGATAGCCCGACCAGTGAGGTCGGGCTAGCCCGGGCGCGTCGATAGTGGTAGTCGCAGTGTGGACCCTATCACGCGCGCCCATAAGGGCAGGGAGAACACCGGGGGGTTTAGTGGGTAGGCCCGGCACTCTGCCGGGAGAGCCCCACACACGCTCGTCGTCTAGCCAACGGCGAGTACGGTGCGGACACGCATTCCCCTCGAAAAAAAAAAAAAAAAAAAAAAGGTACACGTCTCTACTTCTCGGGATGATGATATATTGGGCTATTAGATAGAATGTTTGCTACATGCCAGTAATTCAAAAATCCCGAGAAGTAGTGTCAGATAATCAGAAAAACCTACTTCGCAACAAGCAAAGGCGATTCAACATTGATTTTACTGGCGACACAGCTCTTCACCCTTTGCGCAATTTACCAGTTGAATAATTGGCAACGTTGCATAAAATTGTCGACGACATCGTACAGTTGCTATTCATCAAAGCTGCCTTCTTATTGTGATACGTATAATTTATCATTTCTGATTTCCCAGTTAATGTGCATCACTCCTTCATAGCAAGACAGTAGTAGCACAGTTTAACTCATGCATTGTAAAACTGTGGTAGTAGTCAACGACGCAATAGCAAGTAACTTCATTTGCAAGTCAAAACTGTGGTAGTAGTCAACGACGCAATAGCAAGTACTAGCAAGTAACTTCCATATCATCATCTTCAGCACAGGCAGCTCATATACGTGCCCACCGAGGGGCACAAGCCTACCCTAACTAGTTATGTTAGGGCGATTAGGCCTTAGTCAAACCACGATGGCCCAGTGCGGATGGTTGACTTCACATACACTTTTGAATTACTTCACAGGTGTATGCAGATTTCCTCACGATGTTTTCCTTCACCATAGGAGCGTCAGAGTTCACCGTAGAGCGTCAGTGGCGAGGTGGCCCCGATACTGGACTGTGCCCCGAGTAGAATCGGCCCGCGAGGCCCGCGATCGATCCTGCCATGTACCAATGTGTTTTTCGTTTCACGAATTTCATTATGTACATTTATCTGACGCTCCTAACTTCTTTATCTTTTTGAATTGTTACTTTTTCTAGGCTCCCTGTACTTTGTGCAGTGGCGTTATCCATTCGGATTTTGCCAATTTCAAGTCCTCCCTCCGCTTAGTGACCGTCGACTTGCCAGCGATAACTTTTCACGTCGAGTTGCACAATGAAGGGGCCGTTTGTTTGAATGCGATCGCTATTAAGTCTGTAAATTTTTTAGCGCCGCATGCACCGTCGTGGAACAAGAGCCAGGTTCCATCGTTTTCCCAAATTCCACTTGATTGTCACGTGAATATTTGATCGGCGTAGTTCGCAGTAGCGATTTTTCAATTACATCACGTCAACGGTATGTTTACAAACCTACTGAATTCAAAAACGTTTGTAAATAAGCCTCCTTTTCATTGCATCGGGTATTGGATTTTGTACGAACTTCTACATTGGTTATTTTGAAATCAGAACGCAACTTACGTAAGTGTTCATTGAAATTGATAGATACGTAGTTTTTTATTTACGTACGACCCCGCGCGATGTTGGGTTCCTTACTATTATTAAAGCTGTTTTCTTTCAATAATTTCACAGGATTTGGTTATCTATATTTAATGCCCGTTTTATTAAACTAACTTAAAAACTTTATCTATGTGAATTTTTTCACGTATCCACAAACAATCATTAAACTGGCTGGTTACTTGACTATTAAAAGGATTGTGAAGCTGTAAATTTTCATACAAAAGGCGATAACGCTTTTCTCCCTGTTAACATAGTCTAATTTTCATAATTTTTGGAAATATTGTAGATATAATGAAGATCTAAGTTTTTATGTTTTGATTTTGAAGTAATATTGCACAGAATATAAATTATTAGCATCTAAATATCTATATTTTAGACTTAAAAAACCTCGAGAATTTTTATCTTTTTTGACTAAATTATACTGAATTACAAAAAAAGCAAAATGGACAAACATAGATTAAGGTATGCTGGATCTATTGAGACCAAAAGTGTCTAATTTCGTAAAGGTTTAGGGGGGTAAAGTAGTTATCGCCCGAAACAATATTTCAATAAGAAATGTAGGCAGTTGTCTCGGATTTTCAACTCTAAGCGGTGTGCAACAAACTGCATTTTTGAAAGTGCATACTCAAACCATGTATTGGCACTTCACAGTTCTCTTAACAAAAGTAAGAACTTTGAAACTTAATATTTCACATTTCGTTGAATCGAAAAATGGTATCACATGCCCACAAAATTTTTAGAAGACCTATCCAATGACATCCCACACCATGGGATAGACGACAGAAAAAAATCGAGTTAGTATCGAATGATCGCAAACGTAATTGGTGACTGTATCAACTCGTCTAACATATTATATGGTCCAAAAATACATGTCGTCCTTATAGCAGCTAATCTAAAGTTCAATGTCGTCTAAATATGAGATGGTCTAAAGCACTATTTCGTAATTTTTGCGAAAGGACTACAATTTAGTTACGTCTAAACACGAGGTGGTCTATAGTAATATTACGTCATCAAATGTGTCGGTCTAAATTTCAGTCTCGTCTAAATCTCGTCGAAAAACAAGGTGGTATAAAGTAATATTTCGTCTAAATAGGAGGTGGTCTATAGTTATATTTCTAATGACTGGCCTCTTGGCTTAGTTGGTAGTGACCCTGCCTTCTGATTCAAAGTTCGCGGGTTCGATTCCCGCCAGTGGCACACACAGCCGCTGTGATTTTGTTTGTTTGTGTGATTGTTACCTTTTCACGCTTCAACGGCAGAGCAACAGGTTTGGATGAAATTTGTTAAGTAGATAGATTAGGACCTAGGAATTCTACTAATATTATAATTATGGAAATGAGTTTGTTTGTTAGGAAGCTGTTTGGTCACATGATATTTTGACCAAAAACAATTTAGACGAAATAAAAGTAAACTTCAAAAACCAGATACAATTTAGACGAAATAATATTTTTGACCATTTACATTATAGACGAGTTCTACAGTTAGACCTTTTGTAGCGTAGACTAAGTAGCCATTGGAACTGGTTGCAATTTAGACAAAATATCAGTTCTGACCAAAAACGATTTAGATGAATTGATAAAACGCATTGTGTACGAATTGATTTTTAGACGAGTTGATACAGTTACCAATTACGTTTGCGATCATTCGATACTAACCCAAAAAATCACCCCCACTTTACGTACCTATTCCCCTATAGGTAGGTAGGTAATTTTTTTCTGAACAATCATCATCGAAACCGTAAAAAAAGCTACTAAAGGATCCAGAAACTACCTATAAGCAGATTGAGAAGACCCTGAAGATTTCATCGCCGTCAGTGATTGAGATGTTACATCGAAATCTACAAGAACTCTTAAGTTTCATCAAAAAGCAAAAGTTACCATAACTTCAAGAATTGGTAGACAACAGAGGTTCCCAAAGTGGACACTCCCTGAGGCTCACTGTGAATTGTTTAAGAGATCATTTTACTATCGAGGACCAATGATTTACACAAAATTAAACAAAGAACTCAACATTTATGACAAAACTAAAACTGAGTGTACAAAAATCGTAAAAAACAAACTTTTGAAATTGGATTATAGTGAGACTGAACTAATTCTGGCATTGTTTTAAATATTAAAGTACCTATATACATATTATTCATACACAGTCATAGCACAACTCAACAAATATAATAAGGCCTTTTGTGTAGTGAAACTGACACATACAAATGATATAACTGTATTTATTCATAAGTAATTTGTTTATTATGCATTTATGTATATCTACCTACATATGTATATTTATCCCATTTCATTGAATGTTATTTATTATATATATGTCAATATTGCTTATGCATATAAATATATATATTCATTGTTATTTTTTTTTACGTTTTTTTTTCATATTTATCATCGGCACAATGTTTAAGAACAATGAAGAGCCTAGTTCCCACAACACAAGCCAGCTTAGTGTGGTTACCAGTGTTTCCCATTGTATAACTTTTCTAAGTAAATAAACAATTTCATTTCATTTCAAGTGAGAAACTTTTGCTCGCACTGGGTTATCCACGCGCTGAAGGCCGATTAAAAACATTTGGTCATGCATAGTGTAAAAAATGCTCATAAAATTTGAAAATGGAAGCGAACGTAGCATATTTAATATTGTTACCGGAAACGAAACATTCTTCTATCAGGGTCTATCAGTGTGATCCATTATAATAAATAAGCGCCAGTCACCGGTTTGGCTGTTTCCGGACGAGGAACCTCCTCGAAAGATCAAACGCGAGCAAAGCCAGGCAAGAAGATGGTGGCAATATTTTCTGGTGCGTGTGGTTATTTCGCAACAATTTCTATGAGTACCCAGCCAGAAGACTTTTAATGCTCAATGTAAGTTGCGTGCTTACTATGTTAGATGTTTACGCCAAAACGTCCAAACGTAACTTCGTGGGGCGCGTGAAATTTTTATCAACAGCCAACCGTTCATATATCATTATTCATTATTAAAGCTAGTAACATAATATTTACTCTGGTTACGTTGCGCCCGACGATTTTATTTTTGTGTCTGATCAACGCCTTATATTAATGAGGCGAGAGTAGCGTGATGACAGGTGCCTAGGACCTAATTAATATGTGGCGTACATATATTTATTTAATCATACATATGTTATTTATTTACAATACTAACGCAATTAGAATTATTTACAATTATAACTAATTATTATTTTACCTGAGTTCAACTTATCACTAAAAATACAAATATATAAGAAATAATAATACAAACATCTATTCTATACTTACCTTAACTATTTACAAATTATTATTAATATATTACAAAACATAAAATTATATTAAGGACATTCAGTGATATTAATATATTACGAGTAACGCATAGCATTGCGTCGCGGGATAGTATCTGTCGCAATGTACAGTAAACTTAACACGCGCCTATTGTATTCCAGTTTTTTGCATTTAACGTTGCATTGATAACGCGATGACGTCGCCACAGACTGAATCAACGCAAGGCACACGCTTCTAGTTTCGCGGTTTTGCACCTATCTACGTACGCGTTGACACCGTAAACAACAGCTTTGTGTTTTTACTTCCATCTCGCCTTTTGACCAACTTATTTGTGGAGTATTGGTGGAATACTATATACCACCACCAAAACTGGTGACCCCGAACGAAACACATTTTTAACATGGAAGAAGGCAATCAACATTCCAAAGCGCAAGGGCCGTGTTCCAGTCTAAGCGATGCGAGTGCGAGCGATGTCCATCATGTGGGAATTAGGAACATCCCATTCTACCCGGACAAGCCATCGCTATGGTTTTCAATGCTTGAAGGTCAGTTTGTTCTTTGTAAAATTACCACAAACACGACGAAATTTTACTATACCATCGGTATGCTCGACCACCAGTACGCCCTGAAAGTCGCTGACATTATCGAGTCTCCGCCTGAATCAAACAAATATTCTAGGCTTAAGACGGAGCTGATAAAGCGATAGTCAGCATCAAAGGAACGAAAGGTCAAACAACTGCTGGACCATGAGGAACTAGGTGATAGAAAGCCGTCACAATTTCTACGGCACCTGCAAGACCTTGCCGGTTCTGGTGTTCCAGACGATTTTGTCCGCACCATCTGGACAAGCAGATTACCCAACAGCATGCAAACGATTATTGCTTCCCAGTTGCAGCTCCCGCTAGACAATTTGGCTGACCTTGCCGACCGTATCCACGACGTCGTGCCATCTACACCCGCTGTAGCATCCACATCTGCTGCTCGTCCTGCCTCATGATCGAACTGTAAGCCAAACGATACTGATGATCAAATCGCAAAGATGTCTAGACAGATCGAGAAGCTGACTCAGCAGGTGCATGCTCTCACCATGAGGTCAAGACCCAGATGGAGCTCAGGAAGGAGACACCACAGCCCCAGTCGCAGTCGCAGTCGTTCGCAGTACAACTATAATAAGTATCCGTTGTGTTGGTACCACTCGAAATTTGGCAGCAAAGCCAACAAGTGCCAGAAGCCATGCAATTTTAAGGCTGAAAACTCGCAGGGCGGTCGGTGATGGCGACTGACGATTGCCCTTCTAAAAACGGTCGCTTGTTCGTCACAGACCGGTATTCCAGGACACAATTTCTCGTGGATACCGGTAGTGATTTGTGTGTGTTTCCTCGTACGGCGCTAAAAGAACGTCGACCAAAGACAATGTACGAGTTATGCGCCGCCAATAGAACTGTCATTATTACCTATGGCTCTATTAATTTTAAGCTAGATTTAGGTTTAAGGCGTGATTTTTCGTGGCGTTTTACTATTGCTGATGTTAGCAAACCCATCATTGGTGTTGATTTTTTGTCGCATTTTAATTTAGTTGTAGATATAAGAAACAAAAGATTGTTAGACAATTTAACGTCATTAAATGTGTCATGTGTGTCAGCAGATAAGTGCATTAACATCTCTTCGGTTAAGATTACATCCGGTGATTCGCAATACCATGCTATACTTGCTGAGTTTCCCGAATTAACCCGACCCGCCAGCACACCTAGAGTAATTTTGCATAAGACAGTACACCACATTAATACCACCCCAGGACCACCTGTAGCTAGCAGGCCACGTCGTTTAGCACCAGATAAAGGACAATGTCGAAAATCGCCCCATGACCAACAAAAATTTGCTTTACGACATAATTATATGCATATTTTATAACACTCATAACAAATATATGTATTCGACGGACAAATCAAAAATATATAAAAGTACTTGCAGAAATAAAACCAAATGAAGTAAAATATATGAATGGATATTGTTACATTTGCTCGACTGAATAGAATTGAGTCGATTTTATGTAGGTAGGGACATTTATTTATTTATTTAAATTATGTTTTTCATAACTTCTTTCACAATTTACAACGTAAATTAAATTAAAACATACGTCAATTGACTACTCACGCGCTGTAGCTTGTTAGTTCGTTGTGTTTTTGACTTGCTTTATAATTTCGAGATTTCTTGTTCTTTACTACGTGACTATAATAACGTTATCTGATTGATTGCAATAATTATTATTTTAATAATTGTATAAGTATAGTCTATGTGTATTGTTCTAACGAAATAAAGTGTTACTTCAACTAACCTCCAAATCTGATTCATTTTGATATATTATTCGATTTCAAAGCTTGTCCGTAGTAATTGATGTGGACGTACAGTATTAATTAATTTCTAATTATACGAAAAGCATTTTTTGACTGCTGTTGGTGTTGGGGCGAACAATGTATGGACGCAGAACAATGTCCTTTAGGATAGCCAAGCAAGAGTTTGACGTTATGATCCAGGATGGGACTGCTAGACCCTCAGATAGTCCCTGGTCTTCTCCTCTTCACTTGGCCCCCAAAAAAGACGGATGGCGTCCGTGCGGTGATTACCGTATGTTGAATGTCCGTACCATTCCTGATAGGTATCCGGTGAGGCACATCCATGATTTTGCACACAACGTTGCAGGATGTAAGATATTTTCTACCTTAGATCTTGTTAAGGCCTATAATCAGATACCTGTCAGTAATGAGGATATACCCGAAACGGCAATCACGACACCATTCGGCCTCTACGAATTTCCATTTATGACTTTTGGTTTGCGTAATGCAAGTCAAACGTGTCAGAGATTCGTAGATGAGCTGACTCGTGACATGGATTTCGTATATCCATATTTAGATGATTTTTTGATCTACTCGGAAGACAAAAAATCCCATAAACAACATTTACGATGTTTATTTAAGAGAATGTCCGATTACGGAATTTTGTTAAACACTTCAAAGTGCGTCTTTGGTGCTTCTTAAGTGACTTTTTTAGGATACCATATATCTAGTGAAGGTATCAAGCCACTAAATGAAAAAGTCAAGGCTATACAGGAGTTTCCGCAGCCAACGACCGTTAAACAGCTTAGGAGGTTCTTAGGAATGTTAAATTTCTATCGCAGATTTATTCCTCGCGCAGCTGCAGTCCAAGCACCTCTTAACGCTTTACTAACAGGCTCGGTCAAAGGCAAACATCCTATTGCCTTAAAAGATGATAGTCTTAAAGCTTTTGAAGACTCAAAAATCAGCCTCTGAAACGCAGCACTTTTGGAGTATCCCGATTGTCAAGCTCATTTAGCACTCACTACTGATGCTTCCGATTTTGCTGTAGGTGCTGTTCTTCAACAGCAAAAGGAAGCTCATTGGCAGCCTTTAGCATTTTATTCTTGCAAATTAAGTCCATCACAATGCAAGTATTCACCATATGATCGGGAACTTCTCGCCATATATCAGGCAATTAAATATTTTCGTCACATGTTAGAAACTAGAAATTTTACCATCTTTACGGATCATAAACCTATCAGCTTTGCATTTCATTCAAGGAAGTCAAGCTGTTCTCCTCGTCAATATAGGTATCTCGATTTTATTTCACAATTCTCTACCGATATTCAACATCTTTCCCGTAAAGACAACGTTGTCGCGGACACTTTATCGCGTATTGAACAATTAGATACCCATATTGATTTTGAATCTCTAGCAAAAGCTCAAGAATCAGACGATTTCAAGTCAAAGATTTGATTGACTTCACTTCTACTACTTCTACTACTTCTACTTCACTTCGGTTAACGAAAATGAAAATACCCGGTAGTCGGTACGAGCTGTTCTGTGATATCAGCACACCAACTCCCCGGCCATTCGTTCCGAAGATCGTACGCCGCAAAATCTTTGACTGCTTACACTCGCTTAGCCACCCAGGCATCAACACTAGTGCCAAGTTAGTTGCACAACGTTTCGTGTGGGATAGCATTAGGAAAGACTGCAGAGAGTGGGCCCGAACTTGTTTAAATTGCCAACGGTCAAAAATAAATAGACACGTCTCTGCACCTATAGGTAACTTTTCACTACCCCGAGGAAGATTCAAGCATTTGCACATAGATCTTATTGGACCTCTTCCGATTTCTAACGGTTATCGCTATTACCTCACGGCAGTCGACCGGTTCTCACGATGGCCTGAGGCGATACCTATAATGGACATATGTGCAGAAACAGTTGCCAAGGCTCTTTTGCGTGACTGGATAGCTCGTTTCGGTTGTCCTACCATCATTGTTACGGATAAAGGAAGACAGTTCGAATCTGAGCTTTTCAAATTCCTCTCCAAAATGATTGGTTTCGAGCACCGTAGAACTACAGCCTACCATCCAGCCTGTAACGGCCTCGTCGAACGTTTTCATCGGCAACTGAAAGCCGCCATCATGTGTCATGCTAATACCAACTGGACTGAAACACTTCCACTAGTTCTTTTGGGCATCCGTAGCACTTTCAAGGAAGATCTCCAAAGCTCATCAGCGGAGATTGTATACGGCGATCCACTCAGACTTCATGGAGAGTTTTTCCATTCAGATTCAAATGGAACCACAGACATTACTGATTTCACAGCACGTCTGAGGTTGTTTGCTCAAAAGTTACAACCCTGCTTAGCTTCACGACATTGCACTGGTAAAATTTTCATTCATAAAGATCTGGTAAGTAGCCATGTATTTTTAAGAGACGATACTGTTCGTCGCTCCTTACAACCAGCTTATACCGGTCCGTATAAAGTTCTAAGCAGAGGTTCCAAAACATTTAAAATAGAATTTAAGAGCAAAGAGTTGACAGTATCAATAGACCGATTAAAACCAGCCTATATATTGTCCCCTGAACAGCATCCTGTAGAAATAAAAAATAACTCTCCACCTCCAGTAAATAAAGATATCATAACACCAGTAAATACTCAAAAACAAAAAGTTACTCGTTTTGGCAGAATAGTTTGCCTACCGAACTCCTATCGCCCGTAATGACGGTCTCTGGGGGGGGGGGGGCGGGGGGGGGGGAGTGGTGTGGCGTACACATATTTATTTATTTATACATATGTTATTTATTTACAATACTAACGCAATTAGAATTATTTACAATTATAACTAATTATTATTTTACCTAAGTTCAACTTATCACTAAAAATACAAATATATAAGAAATAATAATACAAACATCTATTCTATACTTACCTTAACTATTTACAAATTATTTTTAATATATTACAAAACATAAAATTATATTAAAGACATTCAGTGATATTAATATATTACGAGTAACGCATAGCATTGCGTCGCGGGATAGTATCTGTCGCAATGTACAGCAGACTTAACACGCGCCTATTGTATTCCAGTTTTTTGCATTTAACGTTGCATTGATAACGCGATGACGTCGCCACAGACAGTAGTGCACAGAACACATACCCAAGGCAGTAGTGCGTAGACTGAGTCGACGCAAGGCACACGCTTCTAGTTTCGCGGTTTTGCACCTATCTACGTACGCGTTGACACCGTAAACAACAGCTTTGTGTTTTTACTTCCATCTCGCCTTTTGACCAACTTATCTGTGGAGTATTAGTGGAATACTATATACCACCACCAAACATATTTAGTTTTCATACAAAAATATTATTTTTTCAGGTTTTTAGTGTTGATGTACAGTATTTTTTTTACTTATAAAGCCCTTTCATTTGATACCCATATTGGTGAACAAATGTGATCCGACATTTTGTGTGGCAGCCATCTTGGATTAAATTGATTCTGAACATATAAAATTGTATTGTTATAAGAATTAAACGTGTATACCAAATTTCTGATCAATCGATCAACAAAGGAGTGGGTAAAATTTCCCTTATTTGATTTACTTTTTATACAACAGCAACAACAAACGGGGCAAGCTAAGTAAAACCATAAATGAGACAATAGGCTAGATGACTAAAAATTTTTTTTTGCTTTAATGGAAGCTCATTCATATAATAAACAGAAAGAAAAAATCGGTTTTCGAATAACTATAAAAACAACCAAGATATAAGGTATTAAAGATTTTTCTCCATCTCTTTCTAGCAAAACGGCAATCTACAAGGAGTTTATGTGGCCGTACTAAACAGCAACGTCACGGTTGATGTCGGATCTCTCTGTCTAATCGCCTTCAAATTAACAACTTAAAATGCTTGTATCTAATGTATTTCTAAGCCGATTTTAATTCTAATTTCACAGGACTGCATATTTTTCCACGGTATTTTAATATTTAATGACGAGACGTAAAAAATTGAATTCAGTCATCATCCCAATTGTGCGAATGGGACTTCTACGAATGAGACGTTTTCAAACGCTGTGACATTCTGCGAACGGCACGTTCTGCGCGCAAACCTTTAAAACCCGTTTTAAAAGGCACGCATTAATCTACATATCACTTTAATTTCACAGTGAAGTTGTTTAAAAAGATTTATTAGGATTTTGGTCCTAGGTGGCATGACCGTAACGGTCAGACCTAAAAAATCCAAAACGAGGTGAGCTAGAGTTCATACCCTATTATCAAGCGACAACCCGAAGTTTCTATGTCGCTAAATCTTTAGACAGACAGAGAGACGGACAGACTAGAAAGGACGAGCACATGAGCATTACCGACAATGTTTGGGGGTCACGCTAAAACATCACAATATCTCTCTTGAAATGTCGTGTAGAGCTGCGCGTGGTATAAAAACAAGCCCGCGCCAGCCCGCTAATCCGCCACAAGGGCGGGCGTCGCCGAACTGCCGAGAGGCCGATAAATGAGCCTCGTTTTTTTCGGCCTCAAACTAGCCAGTTTTTACCTCCGATAATATCGAGTCCACCCGGCGTAATGTCTGCGCGGATTATTGCTATATAAATTGTCCGCAGTTTGCCCATTCGATTGTAGGGCTGCTGTTATCGAAGCCTTTACTTCTGGGAAGCTAACCTGTTTCACAATTTTGATAGCTTTTAGGAAATTAATTTTGAAGTTTTTCTTGTATTGAGTTGTTTTGTTTTTTGTCATTTATATTGCTGCCAAACTCTTTTCATGTCATTAATTAGGTCAAAAAAGGTGCATTTCAAAGGATTTTTTTTATAATCATTTTTGACAACAGTCATATTTTTAATGCATATTATTTTAATACGTTAATCAGTTTTCACTATTTCTTTTGAGAACGTTTAAGGAAACAATTAAAATCATATCACTATGATTAGAAAATTGCTAGAGAATTTGCATTTTGTATAGGTACTAACTTTTAGATCATAATAATAATTTTGTGTTTGTCTTTGTCTTTAAAAAATATAAAATGCTTCAAATTATGCTTTTAAGTGTACCTTTGTAAATTATATCAATGTAACTGAAAAAACTAAACATTATTGAAATCTTAAGTTGATCTAAAATTTTAATAAATAAAATTATTTATTATTAGTTTCAGTTCTAATGGTTTGGAGTTTGACAGCCCTAACGACCGGCGAGTTTTCCGCATTTGGCCAGTCACTCCCCATGGGAACATTTAACGATATTAGAGCTTTATTTTTTATAGTTTGGGACAAAAGAGCGCGATATATTCACGGAAGTGGCTACTTTTCTATTTTGTCATATTCACTTATATATCGATTCGATTATCGGCCTAGGGTGTAAGGTTTGTCTGTTTCCTAATCCTTTGTTATGCAAGGTTCATTTTTGAGCAACTTATCGAAATGCCAGAAATAAATTGTTCATTGGTATAATGTGAACAACCTGTCACTTAATGAAGGGACAACAAAATGTATAAAATTTGTTTTACCCAATGTCAAAGAGGTTCACACCACACTGTAAAAATAAAGGATATAGGTGTTGACCCTGTGGACACCACAGTATTTCTTGGGATCACACTTGATTCTAAGCTGCAATGGGGCCCACATATCGATAAATTGTCAAAGAGACTTAGTTCTGCAGCTTACGCTGTATGGAAAATACGTCAACTGACTGATGTTGATACAGCAAGACTTGTATACTTCTCTTACTTTCATAGTGTGATGTCGTATGATATTTTGTTGTGGGGAAATGCTGCCGACATTCAGATCGTTTTTGTACTGCAGAAAAGGGCTATTCGAGCAATCTATAACCTTAAAATGAGAGATTCTTTGCGAGAAAAGTTCAAAGAAATTGGTATTATGACATGACATGATGTCGCAATATATTTATGAGAATCTAATATATGTCCGTAAGAATATTCATTTGTTTTGTAAAAATAGTGATATTCATTCAGTTAATACTAGACAAAAGAATATGTTAGCTTTACCAAATACCAGGCTCCAAAAAATTAATAATTCTTTTAGAGGCCTGTGTATACATTTCTACAATAAAATTCCAGGTTGTATACAAGAACTTATGGTAAGTACACACGTACGTACATGCTCATCGAGCAAGTCTCATCGAACAAAGCTGTTCTTCATACATGTTTCACGTTGCGTCTACACGTAGAAGCTTGCTCAAAGAACATGTTTAGTGTGCGTAGAAACTCTTCGAGCAATGGACGATTCGTTGTTGTGTTTGGTGGGCATCGCCTGCTACATTTACTGTCGGGGAAATTCTACACGAAGAAGCCGTCGTCGTCGTCGTTGGGTTAGGCCAATGTTGCAAAGAAGAGAACGTCACAGTCACGTTAACTTGATAAAAGAGTTAGAACCTGAAGAGTTTCGTAATTATTTACGAATGAATATGTCTTTGTACAAGAACTTACTACGTTTGGTAACGCCTAAATTGGAAAAACAAGATACAGTTATGAGAAAATCTATTAGTGTGGATGAGAGATTAAAAGTGACATTACGTTACCTGGCAACGGGAAGATCGTATAGTGATCTACAATACAGTGCAATTATTTCAAAACAAGCCCTGAGCTCAGTTATACCTGAAACCTGTAATGCAATTTATGAGGTTCTGAAAGAAAAATACATGAAGGTATGTGAGAATTTAAATTTATTAATTAGTTGCGTCTAGTAACATCGTTTCATCATTAAAATTTTGAATATATTGTGCTGCAGAGTTGTTGTTAAATCCTTGAATTGATGGAGTATATATGGTGGAGTTAACGGAAAGGGTACCCATCTGGGCCTGGAAATACACATCATTGATAAGTTTTTCTGTAATTAACTGCATAGATGGTGACAATTTTCGCATTTTATTTGCAAAATGTTTTCCCATTATATCATATTCATCGTCAATTTGCTTAGTAACTGGTTCATCTAATTTATTTCCAATCAATTCAAGAATTTTCTCAGCTTTCTGCATATTAGATATTTCATGAGATCGTTTGTTGGCTTGCCGTGGTGGCCTTAGTAATGGAGTTGAGTTTTGCAAGTGGGAAGTTATGTCTTGGGGCTGTAAAATAGACTGGCTTGATTCATCTGTAATATTGGCAACGCCTGGCGAACTTATGGATGAAATGTCCTGAAACAATATAATACTTATTTATTTATTTTGTTTTACAGTTTCCTACGTCTGAAGAAGAGTGGACAAAAATAGCAAGGGAATTTGAAATCAAATGGAATTTTCCTCATTGTCTTGGTGCAATCGATGGAAAACATATTAGAATAAATGCCCCGCCAAACAGCGGTTCTGATTACTACTGTTATAAGGATTATTTCAGTATAGTATTAATGGCTGCTGTTAATGCAAATTATGAATTTATCATGGTGGATGCGGGGGCAAACGGGCGTATATCAGATGGTGGAGTAATAAACAATACAAAATTTTACAAATTACTAAAAGATTGCCAACTGAAAATTCCTCCTCCAGAAAAAACTGGAATAAGTGAAGATATTTTACCTTATGTATTTGTCGGTGATGAAGCTTTTGCGTTAAGAACAGACTTTATGAAACCATATTGTTCAAAATCACTTAACCACGATAGAAAGATATTTAATTATCGTCTTAGTCGTGCAAGAAGAATAGTCGAGAATGCTTTCGGTATACTCGTTAATAGGTTCCGGGTGTTTCACACTCCCATATCGATTCAGTCAGTGAATAACATTAAAAGTGTTATTATGGCTTCGTGTGTTTTACACAATTATTTGATACGAGAATGTTCAAATACATACCTAACTACTCAAGACGTAGATAGAGAAAATTTTGAACAAGGTACTTTAAATTCCGGATTAAGAGCTGAAATGTTACCAAATGTTACATCGACTGTTCAGAGAAACTCGACAAATCAGGCTAAATTAGTCAGAGAAAAATTCGAAAAATATTTTAATAACGAAGGAGCTGTTTCCTGGCAGGAAAATATGATTACATAAAAACATAAATAAATACCTGAGTGTCTGGAGTATGAAGATTGCTGTCATAGTCGGATGATGTAGATTCTATATTGGATATTGATGACATCGGTACTATTTGGTCGTCCAAAAATGAAAGAAGTGAGAAATACCATAAACGAGGCTCATAAACTTCATCTGTTCCTTTTCCACTTCTTTTGGAATCATCACTTTTTTTTTTCTCTCTTCTCCAAGATGCTCTTAGAGAATTTATCTTTTTAATAACTCCGTTCTTGTCAATATTAGGTTCAACAGTTTTGCACAATAAAATTAAACGTTCATAAGCTGCGTTTCTTTTACCCTTGTCACTATATTCTTTTAGCGTGGTTTTCCACAAGCACTCTTCTTCTCGATACATATTTATAAATTGTTCCACAAAATCCCGAGAAAATGAACGAAAGTCCGACATTTTACCTGCACTCTTCACAAAAATATCAATCACACTAACATGCTCGACGTCGCGGCTATACGTGCAAACATGTTTGCTTCGAACATCGAGCAAAAATTATGGACGTTTGAATCTTGTTCGAATCGAACATTTTGGTTGGCTTCGAGCATTTGTCTTGTGACTTGCATGGTACACACGTTCGTACTTGCTCGAGATCGAGCAAGTTCATCGAGCATGCACGTACGTGTGTACTTACCATTAGCTTAAACAAATTTAAAGATGCAATCAAAGATGTACTTATTAAAAAAGCATATGATAAAGTGTCTGATTACATGACGGACAAAAAAGCTTGGGTTTGAACTCTCAATTCTAATATTTAACAATGTACTGCGTTTTGTTTCAAGGAAACGTTCAGCGAGAGCAATTTATAAGCTAAGTTCACGCACTTCTCTCAGAGATTGCTTATATAATGTGAATTAACACATCTATTCTTGTAATGGAAGTTGAGCTCAAACTTTTGCTTTGAGGTCAGCTTCCAATTGACGACTCTGTAACAAACAAAATTGTAAATGTCGATTTAAAAGAGAAGATAAAAAATTTTGACCTTTCGAGTTTCTTGCCTGTTCTTCTCGAGAAGTCGTAGGCGTAGGCAATTTCCGAACAGGTGTAGAGTAACTTTTTTTTTTTCATTCCTACTTGTATTTGCAGGCATCTTGAGTATATTCAGGATGTATGCACATACAAGGTTAATATGATTTCTTTAAATTAGATTGTTTTGCTTTGTTTTGACGTCAATAAGTGCCTGTAAAGGCATGAATAAAGATTTTTGAATTTGAAAAATGTTAGCGATTTCACGTTTTTGATCTCATGTTTCTGAGCTGTGGTCTCGGGCTCGATACGTTTCATCGCTTTATACATTTCCACAATATCGTTTTTAGTGAAATATATTAATTTCATTCTGAGATTTTAGTGGATACATTGATTTCATTCTGAGATTTTTGTTTATATAGAACTCAACATTTTCTTCATATTTCTTTTCAATCATTTTTAGCTTATAAATTAGCTAGATATTTTCATAGCTAGATAAAAAAGCAATGATGCTAACAAACTTACAACTTTTCATTTTCATACGAAAATGATTATTATAGTAAACATGAATTTTATTTTTTGCTTTTCATAAATTTACATTTAATATCATCGTTCATAATTTTAGTAATATAAACACCTCCCAAGCAAACTTTCCAGCCTCATTTCCACCCGGCCACGTCCAGGTGATATCAAAAGTTGCAACAAAGGGCGGAAAAAATCCCATTGTTATCGAGGGTATAATTTATTAGGGGCCGCGGCTCACGGGGACCTTTTTTTATATATCATCGCATTATCCCCACTTGGAGAGTTACAACTTCTTAAAGGAAATCAGAGGAAATTAATTTGGGCGTTTAAAACTGTCCCCGGCAGCGGCTGACTTTGTGCTGTTTGATAAATGTCTGCTGATGGCCACGGACAATAAGAATGCACTATAGAAAACATAAAAAAACAGCATGATCAGTTGCGGGGATGAAAATGTAAAGCCAGACCAAATTCCTCAAAATTAGATAGGTAGTCGATGTTAGTTTGGTTTCGGGAAGTTTAGGTTTTTGTGATTCGACCGATCAATCTTCAACCTAATAATCGCAATAAAATTGTGAGATGCTGGGGTTAGTACTCGCGGTGACAGATTTAGAATACTTATGTTTGTCGCCGCTTCTTTTCTCGCCGTGGATGTTGTAAGAGCCAACTATAGTACATTGTTACCCTAGGGGTGAAAGTAACTTATTTAGTCCCGAGACGATGTTTGGCGCCCGAGCGTAGCCAGGGCACCAATAGTTCGAGGGACTAAATAAGTCTTTAACCCGAGGTAAACACTGTGCTTTTCATTACGAATACAAGGAAAGTAAAAATAAAACAATGAATTAGCTAACGAAAAAACGTTACTTAAATCAATAACTTCTGCTTTAGCACGCTTTCTCTTATAAAATCAGGCGTTAACTCCATACCTGAATCAGATGAACTCATTGTGTTAATTAACACAGTGTTATACAAATTAATTAACAGTTAATACAAATCTCTATAAATGGAAAAAACAAATGAAGATCGCATTGCCGCTTTCCCGCTTATTTTGTTTTTTTTTTCTGTGGCCGGCCAGCTATTCAGCAATTATATTCCATTTCTATAATTTAAAAAATGGTAAATATTTTGCCCAAATCTATGTTATTTTAAAGAAATAGTTGAAAATAAATAATAATAAAGTCATTTAAAAAATATATTCTTTAAATACTTAACATTATGTTATTTCAATTTTACACCGCGCTGTAATTGAGTGGCTGTATAGAAAGTCGGAATATGGTTCAATAAAAATGTGAAGAAAGAACTAGTTTCTTTTTTAAAATTTGACAACAGCTGTCAGTTGAAAGTGATTCTCCCTAGGGCTGAAAAGTATTACTTTCAACCCGCTCCTCAGGCAACTTCAGACCTACTTTCAGAGTATGAGTAATGAAAAGGAAATTTACTGCGATGTCACCTCTGCTAAGAGATGGAAAACTAGAAACAACACCACACAAATTTGTATAATTTCCAAGGCTATATTCTTCTTAGACGGTTGGGTGATAGAAGGCTATGTAGCTCTAGGTGTGGCCTGTGCGCTTAAGTGGCTCCTAATGCACGCAGTTATAGGCCTCAACATCCAGGGATTAGCTCTATGTCCAGGGAAAACCCCCACAGGTATAAAGACCTGGCCCGTAGCTGGGCGGGCCGTCTCGGGGTAATCCCGAGAAATTATAGGTGACTATTACTATTTACCATCAGGTGGATGGTTTGCTTGTTTGTCAAGTTAGTTGCATTTAAAAAACATGTATTGGCGAAAGACTAAAGGACGTCGAGGTGGCTAAGTGAGTATACCCGGACTATGTGGGTGGGGGGAGCGCTAAGTGACATTTATCCGACACTCCTACGGTGGAGGAAAACATCGTGAGGCAACCTGCATACATCTGCAAAGAAATTCAAAGGTGGATGTGAAGTCGACCAATCCGCACTGGGCCAGTGTGGTTGACTAAGGCTGGACACCCTAACTTAGGGTAGGCTCGAGCCCCTCGGTGGGGACGTATATGCGCTGCGATGATGATGATGCGGGGGGAGTCTTAGGAGAGACGAGAAGTAGTGCCTAACTGTAAGATATACGAGTATATGGGTTGAAGTGAGTGTTATGTAGACAAAAGTTGACAGTGCACTGTAGTGATAAAAAATGATTAAGACTAGTCCGTACTCACAGGTCTAGCTCTAGTTCTTCTCGGGAGCAATAAAAATACTAATTTTGACGATAGAAGTATAATTTTGGAACATTTTTTACAATTTCTAGCAAGCTTGTCCTAAAAATCACATCTCCGATATCCGAGGGAGACTCTGTCCCAGAGTCGCCTGTACCTCCGTCTTACTTATTTCTACCGCAAAGCAGCAGTGCTTGCATTGCTGTATGCCGGTCACAAGTTTACATCTTATGCCACAAGGTGGCAACGTACACTGTGGTTCTTGTAGGAGTTGCAGATTTGCTGGGAATCTCACAAGAATGACATATAAGTGACTGTTACCACTTACCATAAGTTGGCAAACAAGTACACTGCCCACCTGTGCTTATTTGTCAACTTAGCTGTATAAAAAAATTGAGAAGGAACGCAGCACTTTTGAAAAAATGCATAAACTAGAATTTTGACCTACCTATAACGGTGTTCCTATTACAACGCTTGCATCTATCGCCACCGCATTACTGAAAAATATTATAGAAATTTACAAATTTGTGCGTCGTTCAGTATTTGAATAGATTATATACAAGCAAAATTAAAAACCATACAGAAAATATTGACTCAGTTTTGGGATTATTCCTTCAACAGTATAACACATGATTGCGTATCAGAAAGTCCGAAAAATTCGCCTTTAAAACATTGGAATATTAAAAGTCGCCTAACTGGCTCTTGTCCCATCCCTGTTCATCCGTTTCCGATTAAGCGTGTCCCTAATATTTTTATCTCCCACATAAATACCCGGTAATGAGAATCCCGGAATTCTCGGCCGGCATAAATTTGTTCAAGTCTGTCCACTCGCTCGAGTGTGCATAATTTTGATACAAAAATAATCTACGGCGGTTTTAATCCCTTTATTAATTCAGCCGCGTAGATATTAATATTAGCTGTGCGATATCTCATTCGGCCTATTATAAATGGACGCGGGGTGTTTAAATAATGGAGCGTTTTTGTTTATTATTTTAATGTTTAATCTCGACACACCACATATATACTGTGATGAAATTCTAAGAACAAAATCATTGTATTTAATAATTAATGTTTTATTAGAACCTCCTCCGCCATCTTGGTATACCCTCACTAGTTTTTCTGAATCAATATATTCTTTAATTATAGGCGCCTTTGTCAAAAGTAAATAATTATAATGTCTAAGACCTAACCGAACCGAATTAAAATGAGTAAATCCGAAAAGTGTAGTTTTATTTAGAAGTAAATTGTTTGTGTTTTCTTTTTTGTTACTAATTTTTTTCTGCGATAGGAAAGGAGTGCCTGCAAAGGTTCACTTTAGATACAAATCTATTATACTGTAATATCAGCTCATTGAGTACAATGTACTTTGTCTACAAAAAACGTTCACAAATATAATTTATCCCTACCAATATTATAAATACGAAAATAACTCTGTTGCACTATGTTCTTGTCCATCGCGAAAGTCGCAGGTACGACTAGTTTATCATATATTTTTTACTATTCCCAAAATGATGAAGTAGATCTTTTATCCAAGTGCCATATTTCACAGGAGGCCAGTGTAGTGGTGCTAATGGACGGGGCACCGGTATTCGTTGATTTATTCCTTAAGGTTCTTGGCAGCATAACATACAACCGTAGGTATATACTATGTATGTAGCTTGTGTTATTCTTTTGCAGTTTGTATTTTTGTATCTTCTATGTATAGAAGATACAATAATACAAACTATTTTTGTAAACAAATACATGTTGATATCTCTCTTTGTAAAATACTGTAAAATGTATAGAAATATGATGACATAAATGTTACAAATAGTCAAGTACTTTATTTTTTAATGAAATAATACTTTATCAACACTATTTAAAATCAAAATGGTTTAGTTATCTGTGAGGAATCCGACATAGATTAAATACTCACTTAACTGTAGCTATTTCAAGTTTCAGCGATAAAATCTTCTATATAAATAAAAATGAATCGCTGAAATGTATGTACGCGCATAACTTCAGAACGACTGCACCGAATTGGATAATTCTCATATAGTCCTAGAGCAATGATCTACCTGGGATAGTTTAAAAACCACTTTTTGCTAGTTGGGAGTGTTCTGAACACGTCGATAGCAGTTGCTTATATAGACAGTTCATTTATTATCTCATATACCTTTTTTTCTCGGGGGGAAATGCGTAACCGTACCGTACCCGCCCTTGGCTAGACGGCGAGCGTGTGTGGGGCTTTCCCGGCAGAGTGCCAGGCCTATCCACTAAAACCCCCCGGTGCTCTTCCTGCTCTTATGGGCGCGCTAGGTAAGGTCCACACTGCGACTCCACTATGTGCGATAGGTTCGCACGGCCGGGGCTGCTATGATATGACCCTCTGCGGACGTCGCAGCAGGGCCACAGTATGGTGGACTATCTCATATACCTAGCACATTCCTCTACTATGTCAATAAATGATTTTAAAAACGCAACTTTAATAAAACCATATGAAAAAGAAGACCAATTTATCACTTTGACGTTAATATGAACGAATGCTATAATATCGTGGAATTTCCGCGAACTTCGCGACTTTTAGTGGCCGAGACTTCCACGTCCGGTGATGAAGTCTTGATTTCAATGGGCGCGAGTTTGAATCTGCATCTTTTATTAGTATAAAATTACAGATTAGTAAATAATATTATTTTATAGATGATTTTAAGTTACTAATAATAAATGGGTGACAAATGCAATGCTAGACGCTGGTCCCCAAATAGAATGAATATTTCAAATTCCACATAACCATTTTTATTTCGTTACAACACTGCATTTTATCAATAGCTACACGAACTTCTAAAAAAATCGACATCGATCGATGCCCGCCGGCTAGAAAGCCCTCGAACAGAAGGTCTCAATTGTCGAAACTTAAACATTGGACGCGTATTGTTTACGCCCGTACCAATCAACAGGCGCGCTAACAAAACCAATCAACTTGGTCTCGCCTCTATTTGCTCAAAAGACCTGCATTTTTTTCTTTTAGTTTTTCATCGCTCTGACCCTATCGTCCGTCACCCGTCCGGATATATTTGATTAAAAAATAACGTCGTCAGAAACCGGCGGTGTATGCCGGGAGACAGAAAAGGATTAAAACTGCTTTGGAGAGTACGGATATCTATGACTGTACCGACTACCGAGTATGTGTGAAGTTATTTTGCGTGTGTGTGCGCATCCCTTATTCTGGAGCATTGTTTAAAACTCCAAAGCTTTGCTTTGCGACCAGCGTAATTGACAAGATGATTGTTGATTTTGAATAGTTGATTTGATTTTATTAAGAGAAGAATGATAAAGCTGGTGTTATCTGCCTTATGAAAATCCGCAGACAAATGACGTGGTGTTTTATGACTACGCGAGTGTGGCTCACTGGGTTCCTTAAGAAGGGGGACTTAGTGCACCCCTTGGTCTGAAGACTCTGTACCAGAGTCGTCTGCATGGATTCTTCTGTCTTACCTATTTCTGCCGCAAAGCTGCTTTCATTGTTATGTTCCGAATTGGAGAGGTAAGACATAACAGTGAAATACTGGCCAATGTGACTTTTTATCTCATGTCACAAGTTGGCAACGTATTATGTGGTTTCTGTAGGGCGTAGGGGTTGCATATTTGCGAATCTTACAAAAACCACATGTTCTATAGTTGACTGTATAGCCACTTCCCATCAGGTAGGTATTTGGCTTATTTGCCAGCTTTGTTGTTTAAAAAATAGGTTGTAGCAATGTCTTACATACAAATGATAAATTTGTACGTTAGACATTGCTGAATCGCTCTGCTGAATGTCGCTGCGCTGCGTGGTTCAGTCACCTTGTTCAGACGCCCTCACATACTAATGCTGGGCCACTGCTGTGTCACGTGTCATGATCGGGAAGCAGCAACTGCCAAGATTCGAATAACATCTTAACAGTTAAAGAGTCAATGGATGATAAAAATCAAGTGCATCTTGGATTTTCTCACATCTGTGCTTCATTTTCATTCCACTAGATTATTGAAATGTTGAAATGCTTTTTAATGAAAGAGTTCTCCATACACACGTCTTGTCGGTCGATAATATCGGATACGTTATTACAGTAATGCGTTCCGATTCCCTGCCACACAGCTGCCTTTTCACTGTTTGTTATTTCTGCTGTGTTGTGTACAACAATTTTACTAATGTTTTCTATTTTGTCAACTTCCTTGTTTCACTAACCTTAATGACGCGATTGTATGTAAATTAGCATGTTTCATATGCAATATGTTGTAAGAACTTATTTCAGAATATTGCAAGATGGCAGAACGCAAGCTCTATACTGCTTTGGCGTCGCTACTATCGCAGCAATGTGTAAGTTCGTGGCGTTCTTATACAAAATGTAGCTCACAAAACGCTCGCAATAAAAAAGATCAAAAATAACGCGCCTAATATGTAGCAAGTCCTTAAACATAATTTTCATACCAATTTAAAAATCTTTATGCAACATAAGCCTATAAAGGCGTATATTGACGTCAAATACATTTAATTGAAATTAATTCTGTCACCTGTTCGGAATTTGGGAGGGCATTCTCGAGAAGAACAGAGAAAAAACTCGGAAAGTAAAATGTTTTGTATCCTCTTTCAAACTGCTAACATTACAATAATAATTGTTAATTAATAGGTAAGAAAAATACTTCCGACAAAGATGTCGTATTTGGTTCTAACTACGCAGGCCAATCTGCTGCACCGCCCGCTCTACTCCAATAGCATGCGCAAAGGGGATATTAGTAATTAGTACTACACCAATATGCAAATTAAGTTATTTATGTTTCATCTTTATCATCCTTACTCCTTTTTTTAAAAATTAATTCTTTGCTTAGTGTTATATACCTACCTACTTAAGTTTATTTTGTATTTTTTTCTGTATAAGTTGGATTTTAATTTTGTTTTTATAGCTAGAGGTTTTTTTGTTTTTTTTTTGTTATTATGTTTACGTCGTCCCCAAATGGTTCCCTCTGAAAACCAGCGCTTCTGTTACAATATGTAACAGAAGCATTTAGCTGAGATGGGACCATTTGGCCATTTGTTGCTATTTTTTTTAATCATTGTTAAACTTTTAACTTAGAATAATGGCCAGTAAACTTTTCTTTCTTTCTTTCAAATACTTTAGATTCGACGCGTTTCTCTGCTACACGTGGCATCTTTAGGATGTTGTCGCCTTCAACGACGTCGTCGTTGATTGAACGGCAATTGATTGGAGGCAATTGAAGGCGGGCGGTGCGACATTGGCCTGCGTAGCTACAACCAATTACTGACATTGTTGCCAGAAGCTTTGCTGTACACATAAGTTTTGTTGTTAACAATTAGGAATGGACTTCCGAAGAAAAACGCCCGATACTTACAATTATCTATTTTTCACATGATTTTCATTTTATAAAACACAATAGAAAGGCCTGTCAGAGTGATTCAACAATTCAGATGGGACATTATTTTGGAAAATGGAACACAGATAGAAATATCTGGAGAATAGGTCTTTTTTTATTGGTTAGGGGTCTCTCTTTCTTTTGGCTTGCCTGTCACACACGTCACCATCGTTTGCGTTTTGTAGTTCCACTATCTACCGACGAAAGGAGCGAGGCAATCTACCGGAGCGAGGGCTTAATGTAGTGGCGAGCAAAAATAGTCACTAATGTAAGTCACCTGAAACTCGTAAGCTACACATGTAAGAGTTTTCAATAAAAATACACTGGAAAGAGAAGACTATCTTACGGACAACATTCCCGCACTTAAAGAACTTACGCAAGTGACCAACTATTTTTGCTCGCCAGCGTATATTTGGCACTCTGCCGAGTCTATTACTGGTCTATAAGAAATCTGAGCAGTTCTCTCTAGCCATTTTGAACACTACTGCGAGTTTAAGATGGGTTAATCAAAAGCTTATCATTAGGAAATTCTTAGTAGTGTCTCAGAGTTTGAAATTAGCCCCCGTGTAGAGATGTCCCCTATTACATGAGTCCTCTTGGAATAATTGGCGAATGTTAATACACTGCTATCTTTCAGGAAATCAGCGTGATTACTATTTATATCTCGTGTGCCGTCTGTCTGAAATTCTCATGAAAGTCGCCACCTATTTTCGCTAGCCAGTATATCTGTAATGCCGAGCCTATTATTGGCGACGTCTGTTTGCCGACCGTGTGTATTATTAATTCTCCAGTTTTTAGAGCGGGCCGCGTGACAGAGGATAGTGCCTTCAGAACAATAGGAGCGATTAATCGGAAGGCCTCTGCAATTTCCCTCTGCAATCCTTTTAATTGGCTTCCGGACAGTTACGGCCTATTATGTTTTTATGCGAAATGCCCGAAGAGAGGTGAGGTCGAGTCGTTTGGCGGTCGTGAAAAAGGAGAAAAATGCTATTCTGTCTGAGGCACTTCTCTATTGTATAGTGGAGGACGTCAGCTTGATAGCTTAGCGATTCAGCTCCACGTTCATTTTTTTTACGGAAAATGCATCGATAAGTTAGCCGCACACACACAATAATTTTGACAATATTGACCTTATTGACAATAGTATTGTGTGTGTACGGCCTACATTTCCATATTGATTTTATTGTCTACTAACTTTATTGTGAATATTATTGTATGTGTACGGCTAGACATAGTGATTTATTTCTTCCATTCATCTATCTGGCGTTAACTGTATTAATAGTATACTACCCAAAGTATACTACCTTATTTACTGTATTAATGCACAAACCTACACACACACACACACACACACACACACAGCTGTTATTCTATGACTTGACTAAAAAGATCTCATATTAGTGATAACTTCGCCTTTGCAGACATTGCGGCTGTACCTGTGTCATATTACCTATATATGAAAAATAGAGAATAAATTACATATTTAGGTACATATTTGGTATTATAAACAAGTCGTCTGCTTAATGATAGAAGACAAAACAATATTTTATCATTAAAAAATAGGGCGTTGTCAAAAATGTTTGCGTTACATATTTTTTAATTGACATATTATTATTAGTATTTTAACTATGCTTAGTCTGTACAAATAGATTTGTGAGAATACTCACATATCTATATTCATTCCGAGTCAAACTAATAAATAACGGCACCTTTCCCATTTGTTGCTGAAGGGAAGGACAATTAGTTACATGGCAATTTATTTGTTTGCGCTCTCGAACGGAATAGCTGATATTCGATTAGGGCTCAAGAGAAACTTGTTATTTAATATTAATACAATTATGTTGTCGCTGCATTATCAAAAATCACGGGATTATTTTGGATTCCAGATATGAACCAGGTGGTCTGATCTACTAGGGAGGAAGATCCCCAAGCCGCTCCCCTCCGCCGCCATAAGGCCCTTCGTCTGGGGAATGTCCTGGAGTGCTCGAGCAAGGGGGGATCCCTTGGCCTTGCCTCGTCGATAATCGTATAGAGTCAGAGTATCCCAACCTTTTACCCTATGAGCCTCACTGAACATTATGCAAAAATACTGCGCCCCCCTAAGAGGCCGAAATGGGGAGTCAAGAAAAGTAATTATTTTATTTTATTTGTTGGGAAAGCTTACAGCTACATTTACAATGTTGGATAAAACAATTAACATCTAGACGCTAATTACAAGCTTCCGCAAACGCAAATTTTTAGCAAGGGATGAAGATATTGGCGTGTTCAGTTTTATTCAGAAGATGGTTGCAATTAGTTGCTGACTTCGCATAGGTGGCACCACAGAGTTATTGTTCTGAGGGTGGCACCGTCCGCGTCACGCGGGTTTATATGAACAGTTTTAAATATTCTTTATACAGTTTAATTTTGCAGCCACTCGCTGCCTCCCCCCCCCCTCCTCCCCGGTTCACTCTACGCCCCCCAAGTAGGCCGCGCCTCACTGGTTGGAAAACCCTGGTATAGAGCAAGACCAGACAAGTAGGCTTACTCTGAAACCAATTCCGATCGATCGACATTGGGATGGTGATTGTACGTACGCTCGTGTAGCAACACTAGCTCCAAATTAATATCCATATCTTTAAAAAATCTAATAACACCGAGTCTGGGTCAAACAAAATCCGCGCAAAAGAGTCCAATTTGGCGCCAATGCGGCAACCTAAGCGTACGAAAAATCACAATCTCAATTTCGATCGATCGGAATTGGTTCGAGAGTAAGCCTACAGACCAGAGAGACACTGCGCCAGAGGGAGATTCCGCGCCAGAGGGAGACTCTGCATCAGAGTAGTCTGCATGGGTGCTTCTATCTTACCCATTTCTGCCGCAAAGCAGCGGTGCTTGCATTGCTGTGTTCCGTTTTGAAGGGTATGACAGGCAGTGAGATTTCTGGATAATGTGACTTTTTAAAGCTTGATTAAATAGATGCGGATGCGAATGCGAATACACATGTCTGAATAAATACGAATATTCCGCATTTGCGGATGCGAATATCCGTAATACCCCCCCGGGCCATACTGTACGTAATCGTATTAAATATCCTACCTAACGCACATAACCTAACGTTACTGGAGGGAGACTCTGTACCAGGGTCGTCTGCTTAGGTACCTCTGTCTTACCTATTTCTGCCGCAAAGCAGCAGTGCTTGCATTGCTGTGTTCCGGTTTGAAGGGTAAGATATGGCAGTAAAATTACTGGGTACTGTGACTTTACATCTTGTGTCACAAGTTGGCAACGTACACTGTGGTTCTTGTGGGGGTTGCAGTTTTGCTGCGAACCTCACAAGAGCCACATGTATTATAGGTAACTGTTACCACTTACCATTAGGTGGGCAGTTTGCTTGTTTGCCAACTTTCTGCAATAATAAAAAAAAAAAACATGGAATCTAATACTACAATTTTTCGATTCTGACCCATGGTTTCTCTGTTTAGTTACACCGTTACACTGATGTAACAATCGAGCATATTTATGACCGGTGGTTACACTCAAACATGTTGACAATATTAGCTGTCGATTCTACAATGTTAGTCTGGTAAGAGCGAATCTGTTCTTTTGCTTATATAAACGAATTATTGGTCGTGTATAATTATATTTTCTTGCGTAAACTTGTCAAAATAGCTTTTCTCAATGCTAAAAACTTCTAGAACATACTGCGATATCATGTTAGCATGCCATGATTAACAAAGTAGGGTCAACAATACGGCATTAAAAGAAAATTTTATAGCGAATTATTCTAATTTATACAATAATTATGATTAGTTCATAAAAGTACTTCACTACGCTTAGTATGATTTCTCAAAAACTGCGAAATAGGAAAAACGAAAAAATTATTATCATTCGCTACGTTAATTTCGTAATGAAATCCCGTAGACGGGTTGTGAGGGGCACAGGCGGCTAACTTTTAAACGGCACAATTTTGGGGCGCCTTTACGATAACGATCGCGATAAAATATGGAAGTTTGTTGTTAAACTAAACGTTTTATTGTAAACACGGCGCCGTTATTGAGTTAAGATGTTTGCGACGGGGAACGGAATGGTAAATTTAAAAAAAAACCTACAAAGTTTCGACACAAATGGCATAATTGATTAATAACGCAATGATGATACGATGTAATGAGTAATCTCACAGAAAATATATATTTTTGTAATTAATATACACATATTGGATTTAATAAATCTCTTCACGTACCTACTCCAGTACCCATGGTAGTGTTTATGAGTTAATAGTACTTTAACGATCATAGCAAAAACAAACCAGAAACTCCTGCAGCTCTATGCGGATATTTATGAAGATGGCTTATCTCCGAAACCTTCTACGTTCATTGACAATAATTTTAAAAGCACAATTGCTCGCGCCATGCCATGAAAATTCCGTTATCGGGCAAACGGAATGCTTTCCTTAAACTGTTATAGAGAAAGTTGAGATACCGCATTTTATCTTTAAAGTTTAGATATCCCTAATACCCCTCAAGGATCAATTAAAAGTCGGCTGAGGAGCGCCCGGCAATTATTGTTGTAATAAGAAAGCGAGAACAATTTTACGCCCGAGAATTTTGTGTAGTCTAGCAAGTTTGCGGTGAGCGTGTAAAGCGGGCATAAGTAGGGGAATTGCGGGAGCTGGGGCCCAATTCAGCTAATAAGTTACAGTCGAATCGAAACTGAACCGTTGCGGTCGACCAATCGGAGCGCTTCTATCGCTATTCAACTGTTCGATGACGTGATAATGTAGCGTTCTAATTGGTCGATCGCAAAGCGTCAGTTTCGATTTGGCTGTAACTTTTTAGCAGAATTGGGCCCCAGGTGCCGCTTACGAGAATAGGCACCTGGAAAACGAGAAGTTTTGTGCAGTCTGTATTGTTTATTGATCAAGTCATAGTGTAAATATTGGAAAAAATACGAATAAATTTTTTATTGAGTTTTATTTGTAAAAAGACCGAACACCAAGCCAAAATTCACATATTGAACCCATAGTTAAACATCATTTTTGTGTTCGAGATCATACATGGGAAGTTAATAGATACCGATATATTTAAGTCTAAAGTGACAATTATTATTTTGAGGTTTTTCTACCAAATATTTGGAAAAATTATTTGTTATTGTTTTGTCCAAAGAAACACCAAAGAAAAACAGTGTTTATTAAAAAATAAAAGTTTTTAATTTACAACGCGTAATATATTTACAACGGACGCTGTCTTTTGTCGCCACGACGAGAAACGAAATGAGATGAAATACATCCGCAAAAAGAACTACGCAATGTAACATGCGTTCGCGCGCTACGGATATCGCCTCTGCGTGAATCAGCCCTGCGAGCATGGACTTGTCGATCGACATATATCGATCGACAAAAGCATCTGTCCTTTTCACTCCGTATGAATATCTGTCAAATTTATCGATTTTTGTCGAGTATGTCGATCTTAGCTGTCAAATTTTGTTTATCGAGAGTTCCATGCTCGCAGGGTTGAGACGATATCCGTAGCGCGCGAACGCATGTTACATTGCGTTGTTCTTTTTGCGGATGTATTTCATCTCATTTCGTTTCTCATCGATAATTTTTTATATAATATAATTTTAACGGTCTGAATGCGTAGACACGGGCTTCGTTGTGGGTGTTTTAAGACCCTGTTATACTGAAACATTATACTGAAAAAACGAAACGAATGCTGAAAAGCATTCGAAACGTCCGGCTAAATAAGTAAAATGCGAGTAAATCTGGATAGTTTTGTTTTATTTAAATTTGAAAAAATCAAAAATATTCCGATGACTCAGTTTCAGTTGAGTGTTATGATTGTAATGTATTTTATGGCAAACTTTTTTAAAAGCAAAGGACAATTTTTGTTGCATAATCCTCCTATCTCGCCAATTTAAGTTACATCAAAATGAAGTATGTAAACGTTTTTAAATTATACGGAAAATGTCAATTAATTTTATTAAAAATATAAAATTTCAAAAATACCATTATTATAAAATTGTTATTATAAAATCTGTTATTATTTAATTAGGATTAGGAAATACTTTATATTATGTCGCGTAAAACTTTCACGATATTGTAATCAAATTCACAATGCGCTTGTGGCTTCATAAAGTTCCTAATTTTATTTACTTTATTAATGTTTCTCCAGATAAACTTGTCATTTGTTACAAGGAAACGACCATAAAAACACTAACGTCTCCTCCGAGATCGAATTGATGGCTGTTATAATGACACTTTTAATTATTTTAATTGTTGTTCGCAAACAAAAGTCGTTAATTCATTAAAAAAGAATAATTATTAAGGTCTCGTGAAGGAGGCCTGGGGGCTACCGTCTAACTCATAGCGATCACTCGCTATCGCTTTCGTGATAATATTAGAACAATAGTTCAAATGTCACCTGTGACATTAAAACTTTTTTTCAAATATCACGATAACGATCGCGAGTGGTCGCTTTGAGTTAGGTGGTTCGGCCGCCGTTATTCACTTTTGTCAAAAAATAATTGAAGTAAATAACTTTTTACTTCTTCCGAACGAAAATTTTACTTGCATGGTTTGACTTAAACAAACATACATGCATACATTGCAAGTTAAATAAGCTTGCAAAATGCTAAACTTGTAAAAAGGACCTTTTCCTGTCTTTAAACTTGCAGTAAAATCGTTTATTGCTGCGGGTTATCTATTCGCAGCATAGATATTCAAGCACACACAGCTTTTATTTAGTTTGTACAATACAAAAGATTCGTGACTTTATTAATATATTAATTTATGATTCTTCTTCTTCTTTTTCTTTGCTCTTTCCCACGTTAAGTGGGGTCAGCTCTCCTTATCTTTCGGCGCCAGGATAATCTATCCTGGGTTGTTGGGTCGGGTAATTGGGTTTTCTTTATAAGATTGGCCATACTGGTCCACCAGGTCAAGGGCCGCCGTCCTCTTTTCTTCTTGCCTTCCGAGATTGACAGTGCTTTGTGAACGACATGCTCGCTGTCACTACCACCACCACCGTAGGCGTGTTTCGGTGAGCTCTTCAGAGATTGGGGTGACTTTGAAACTACCTCGGACAAATTCATTTCGAATTTTGTCTAGTCTCGTCACTCCGCCCGACCATCTGAGCATTTTCATTTCGGCCACGTGCAGCTTCTGAACATGTGTTTCCTTCACTGTCCAGCATTCAGCCCCATATAACATCGCTGGCCTCACTGCCGCCTTGTACACTTTCCCTTTAATGCGAATAGGCAAGCGCGGATCGCAGAGAACTCCAGTAAGTGTGCGCCATTTTTGCCAAGCGACATTTATTCTGTGGGATACATCTGCTTCGACATTTGCGTCTCGCGTTACTAATGAGCCAAGGTATCGGAATTGGTCCACTTTTGGTACCTGCGTGCCATCCGAGTAATAGATGTTGGTGTCGCCTGCTGTGTTACTGAATTTGCACTCGAGGTGTTCTGTTTTAGATCTACTTACCCGGAGGCCGGAGCCTTCCAAAGCAGTGATCCACTCATTTAGTGTGACTTGCAGTTTTTCAGCAGATTCGGCTACCAGCGCGACGTCGTCGGCATACAAGAGATTCCAGGGTAGACCATGTTGGATTTTCTTTGTAACAAAGTCCATAACTATATTAAACAGCCAGGGACTGAGTGCTGAGCCTTGATGAACTCCCACCTCTACCGCGAAGTCTTTGCTAAGACCGGCAGGACTTCTAACTTTAGTGCGGATGTTGCGGTACATATCTTGAACCAAGAGTACGTAGTATTCAGGGATTAGTTGTTCTCGCATTGCTTGCCACACAAGTCTTCTCGGGACTCGGTCAAACGCTTTTTCGAGATCGATAAATGCGAAATGCAGGTCTGCCTTGTTCACACGATACTTTTCGATCAGTATCCTCACTGCCTGGATGGCATCCGTGGTTGACTTGGATGGGGTGAACCCAAACTGGTTTGGTGTAATTTGGCAGATGTCCAAAAAGCGTCTATTTAAGATACGTTCCCATAGCTTCAGGGTATGAGAGGTTAATGTTATACCCCTATAATTACTACACAGCGTAATATCACCCTTGTTTTTATAAAAGGGTACAAGGAAGCTTTTCCGCCAGGACTCTGGAATCTGGAGGCTCCTCATTATTGTATTGAATAGTCTTGTGAGCCATACTATTGCGATGGGTCCCAGAGCTTTCCAAAGATCTGCTGGAATCTCATCGGGGCCTAGAGCTTTATGATTCTTCATTTTCCGAAGGGCCTGCTTTACTTCATATAAAGTTACCTCATGAATTGGACCTTGAACTGATGCTGAGGGACAGAATGATTGACTTGGGAATTCTTCATTGAGTAGCTCCTTGTAGTATTCGTGCCATCTGTTATTTATATCTTCATGTGTTGTAAGTAGCGTGTTGTCTTTGCTCTTTATAAACTTATTGACCTTAAAGTCTAAACTTGATCCGTGCCTGTTTTTGGCCAATCTGAAGATATCGGCATCTGAGTGTGCGTTATCAAGTGTTTTATAGAAGCTTTCCCGTGACTGAGCTCTGGATTGTGCTACGCATCTCTTGGCTTTCCCCTTGGCTTCGTTGTACCCCTCCCTGTCGTGTTCTAGTTGGGAGCTTTGCCAAGTCTTGAAGAGATCTTTTTTATTGTTAACGGCTTCTTGAACTTCTTTGTTCCACCACGTAGGATCTTTGCCGGTGCTGATACCTCCTCTAGAAATGCCCAGTATTTTACTAGCCTCACCTCTGCAGTGTGTTTCCAGTTTAGTCCACATCATATTTGCGTTTTGATAATGTACTTCCAGATCTTGCGCCAGGTACTTGCGCATACCAGCGATGAGACATTCGCCCTTCGGGCCAGTGAGTTCTTTCCATTTTATTCTAGGTGTTTTGTCTGTTAGCGTCTTGATGGGTTTAGGCAATCTGAACACAGCTACTAAAAGCCTGTGTTGTGATGTCAGTGGCTCCCCTGGTATCACTTTACAATCCCTGAAGCTACTTTTAATTTTTCTATCTGTCAGTACGAAATCTATCTGCGAGGATCTTCCTCCGCTATTGTATGTTATTAAATGTGAGTCTTTCTTTTTGAATAATGTGTTAACTATTGATAAATTGTGTCTTGAAGCAAAGTCTAGTATTTGTTCACCTTCTTTATTTAACGTGCCGTATCCGTATCCCCTATGAAAATCAATGTATGTACTGTTGGCTACTCCTACATGTCCATTTAGGTCACCCATAAGAATCTTGGTTTCACTGTCGGGTATATTTACCATCAGCTCATCCAGATCTTCCCAAAAGTCTGCCTTTTCCAGATCACTACAGCCTACTTGAGGTGCATAGGTACATGCAATATTAAGTACTGGTTGCTTATCCATGGCCAGCTTAATCGCTACGATGCGGTCCGATCTTCTCTCAATGTTGACAATTCTGTTTTTGAAGTGGCTATCGAGAACAATGCCGACGCCATTTTGCCTGGTGTCCTTGCCGTAGTAGACCAGCTGGTATCCTAAACCCAGGTTTCTGGACTTGGATCCCTTCCACCTCGTTTCCTGTACGCAGCAAATATTTATGTTCCTCCTTTTAAGGGTCTCTGCTAGTTCTTGGCTACGCCCGGTGAGGGAGCCCACATTCCACGTCGCTAATCTAATATTTTGATGCGAATGATTATTCTTGTCCATGCCGTCGCCTTGGGGGAACGCCCTAGCATGTTTAGCACTCATCGCATTTGCGTCGCTTCTGGGGTACGCCCTAGTATTATTGCCCTTTTCTTTTCCGTTTGCATTCATGATAAGGAGAATTTATTTTTTTGGCTATGTAGTTTTCCGGCCGGTTGCCACCTGACACCAAGGTTGTGACCGTTACTAGCCGAGGAGCTGCCGTTGGCCTTCTGCAGGCTCTTCCGCCGCCATCCCTACTGAGCACTCCAACCTAAACGCCCAGCACACCATCAGCCTTTACTCTGAATATCCCAAAGAAGCCTAACGGTGGGGTTTGTTATCGAAGTTTCCTTCTTCGGCCTTGTGGTCTGCGAGAGGTATTTTATTTCCCTCCTACCCAATGGCCGAGGAGCACTCACTACGAATGCTCCCTACCTCCGGGCTTTCCCCTATCCGCCACCTGGGGACGCAGTCTCTAGGGAATAAGGCTACCCCGAGACCAAAAATTAGCCTTTTGGTAGCAGAGCGTGTTGTTGTTAAATTTGATTGATTGATTAGTAGTTTGATTAGTATTGTACAATTAATATTGTAATCTTGTTGGTTGTCCAAACGGACAATACATATTAATTGGTTTTGATTGCTGATTTTAAACCGACTACAATCTCATTTGTGGACCGATCTTCCTAACTAGTTGTCATTGTCATTGTATATGAAAAATTGGGGTTAAATGCCTTTTGTTGTTCTAGTTAAGTTCTAGCATTTACCTATATTTGATTTTGGTTTGTTTTTTCATATCTTTGTTTTTCCCTTGAATATTTTGTTTGTTAAGTTGTAAACTTATACTTGAATTTAATTTGTTGAAAAAATTTTGCTGCTAAATGACTTTGCTGTTGTTGTAAACTTGTAATACACTATTTTGCTGTGTTAAGTTTTAGCATTTACACTTGATTTTGGTTTGTTTATATATTTTGTTCTGCCTTTGAAGTTCCTCCCGATCTGTTTTATTGTCTGCGGTTGTCGGTCTGTTTGTCCGTGTATTATTATAGTGTTTATTAATTTTGGTGCAAAATGGTCCCGCCAGTCAGCCCGCTTAGTGGTGCCCGCGCGGGTGCACAAAAGATTTTGAGATGGTTTGCTAGTGCCGTCGCTTTGGTAGACCGACCAGACCGAGAACAGGCCTTGTTAATTCGGCATGAGGGAGTACCTGCTCGCTTGAAGGAATTGGAGCAGCTTTTCGTTGCTCATCAACAATATCTGCTCGACCACCCAGCCGAGGGTGCCGCTGAGTTGCGGGCAGTCGACCAATTTAATGCCGATTATGATCAGTGTTTTGAACAGGCGGATGTGATTATAAACAAGGCTCAGGCAATCCTATCCGCCCGGAGGGGTGTGTCGTGCACGCCCGGGGAGGTCAAGCCTACCCCGGCCGGCTTGCTGGGCAGACTGCCCACTTTAGACATCCCAACCTTTGATGGGAACCTGGCTTCTTGGATGGGGTTCATTAACCTCTTTGATAGCCTGGTTCACTCGAGGGACGACCTGTTCCCTAGCCAGAAATTGGCCTATTTGCTCTCTGCCTTACGTGGAGAGGCTGGTGTGCTTGTCCAGCATCTACCTGTCAACGATGACAGTTATGAGATTGCAAGGGCGTTGTTGACCGCCCGGTATCAGAATGTTCGCTTGCTAGCGGACACACATGTGGCTGCCATCTTAGGGCTGCCACGGGTTTCGCGGGTCTCCTCATTGAGGAAGGAGATTTTGAACCCGCTGCTAAGCGCTATTAACGCGCTCAAACGACTTGATCTACCGGTGGACCAGTGGTCCTTTATTTTGCTCCACCTCATCCTCAATAAGCTTCCCATGGAGATGAAAGGGCGCTTTGAACAAAGGTATGGGGGCAATAGTGCCTCGTACCTACCCCCCTTTTCTGATCTCCTCAGATTTTTGGAGGATGACCCGGGCAGCGCCACGGAGAGAGCGCCGCCCGTACAAGCAATATACTGCAGTGCGGCAGAACTCTCCACACGGGGAGAGGCCGATGCCTTGCAAGTGTTGCAAGCGGGATGGCCATCGTTTCCATTCGTACCGAGGGGCGTAGGAATATGGCCAAGCAGCGGAATTGGTGCTACCGCTGCCTGGGGGCTCATATGGCATCGGCTTGCCCCCACCCACGAGATTACCACTGTTGTGGAGGGGCCCATCACCACCTCTTGTGCTTTAATAATAAAGACACTCGTGAGGCGGTGAGAGAGAGGGACTCGCACACGGGCGGGGGCCCTCGTAGGTCACCCACTTCTCCGAGGAGATCGGAGGGGCGTGCCACCCCTCCGCGGAGATTGGACAGGCGCCCCCCCTCCCGTGAGAGGATTGGGCGCTCCACCCCCCCTACGGGCGGGGGGGATCGACGCGCCGCTTCTGAGGCGCCACCGCGGGATTGGGCCGTGGTAATTAGGGAGCCACGCCGGGAGCCGATACGCTTCTCTCCCCCTCTGATGGATAGACCTCGTTTATCGCGGGCCCCCCCAACTTTCGCCCATCATGGGCACCGCCCGGCCCCACGATGCCGCTTTGATCGGGGCCAGTACGTGCCGGATTGGGACCCGCTCGAGCGCCTTGAGCGCCCTACTCCTCCGCCGCGCACGCATTTTCCCTTGAACCCCCCTTCCCCCCCGTTGCGGGGAATGCGGGAGGATTTTCATTAAACCAACTGTCGGCTGCAACCCCCCCACAGGAGCAGGTGCTGTTACCAACAGCCTCCGCACAGGTGTGGGGCCCGAGGGGCACCATCATCTTTGGACTAATAAGGCTAATTTATGATTAATTATTAAATTAATATGATTTGGTATATATGCTGCATTTATTACTAATATGTTTTTATTTTCTCGTAGGTGGTTGGTGCGAAAAGTGAAGTATTTTTCTCGGGGCTAAAGGAGTCTAATGGCTACTTTAACCAACCTAGGCTTGTCTTAGCTTAGGGTACTGTTAGGTGGCATGCTGTCACATTCTTTTCATTGAAGACAAAAAGTGACAGCATACGTCTTCGGAGTTTCCTAAGCTAAGATAAGGTTAGTGAAATTTGGCCATTAGGTTCGTATTAAGTTGAGATCGATCTTAAGGTGCAGTTTTGACATTTAATGTATAGAGCTTTGTGTAAAAACGGCATCTTAAGATCGATCTCATTCTTTAAATTCGATGTTTCCTCATGGTCCTATACTGATTTGTCGTACTAGTGGGACCACGAGGAAGCCTAGTTCCTCGTGCAATTAGTAAAACGAGCTTTAGTCTTGGGTGAGCTTATATCCCTTGCTGCACTCAGGACTCGAGTATGAAAACTCTCGCTACGCTCAGGATTTAATTATTTAACACCCTCGCTCTGGAGTTAACCGCTCGCACATTCAAGGCTATACCGGTCATGTATTTATAGCTTCAATAGATCATAAGTTATTTTTAAATAATTCTTATAAAAAAACTGAACTTGACACCCATATAAATCTCAATTCTTTTCGAAGATGAAGTCGTCAACCAGAAGATATCATAATATTAAACTTGATGTTTTTGGAGAGTTTGCTTGTGAAGTAATATAAAGTATGAGTAAACTTTTGTTTAACTAACTATATCTCTTTAGTTTTATTTATTACCTACTTTCCTTATAGTAGTATAGTAGTAGTAGTAGACTATTAACTATTTTTCCTAATTGGTTTGTTACCTACAATCTATATTTTCTCACTGGCCGAAGTAAAATGTTGTGTTTTACACAACAGTAGATTTTTTCATGTCTTGTGCGTTTAAATCACTGTTAGTATTCTATTAGCTTGTATAATATGTATATCATTACACATATGTATATTTTTCTTAAGCTTTTAACTGAACAAAAATATACGAGGTCTGTGTACTTACTTATTAATAGGTGGTTTCAAAGAATTGGAGTCGTGCCAGACACTGTGAACTCCTAAACATCTCAGTTCATTTGTAGAATGCGGCTTGGAGACGGAGCTTAAGCAAACACTGAAAAACAAGAGACTTTGTAGAAAGATATAAAAATATAAGATTTCGTGAATTGATGAAATCTGTTGATGAAAACTTTTTTAAGGATTATTCCTCAGATCGAATGGTCCATCTGTTAAAAATACTTTGATGCAAATTAACCCATAGATCTAATAATAGTTCTTATTTTACGGTTCGGTTAATTCCTTTTTGTTTTCGTATTATATACTTGATAAAAGTTTTTGTTTTTATTGAAACAGAAACGAAAAGAATTTGCTAAATTGAAGCATCGCAAAGTAGAACATTAATGAAATGTCATTAATGTTATAATTTTCATAAATTTTTGTATTTCAACAAGCTGATAAAAATTGGATTCATGATAAATATGGAATTGATGCCTTTTCTTTTATGAGAAATCACTTTTACTCACAGCACGTGAAAAACATCATAAAATTAAGTGATTAGATAAAAAAGAGTAAGTTCAAAGAAGGTAAGATTAAAAATTTTTCTTCAAAATTTTTAAAATACCATAATGTTTGGTCAAAATGTGGGTAGGAAATTAGGATCTGGAATCTAGACTAATTCGGTACTAACCCGGTTGTGACAACATACTTGCCCCCATTACATGGGTTTTTGCCTTACCTTTCGGGAATAATAGGTGTGAAAATATTCATTTCAGTTCTTTCCAAAACGGTCACGTTATACACATGCGATGCAGATGAGTGAGGTATTTCAAATTATATGAACATTTATTAGCAATGACTATCAAAAGCCCACGAGTGTTGTACACTAATACAGAAAACCAATCAAGACAATGTCAAAATAACAAACGTTTACAAACCAAACAGACAATGTAACTAACACAAACTAGTGTCGAAATGCAACCAATTCCTATGCTCGTTAAGTTCCCGCCAACGTGTCACGGCAGTTGGTGGCACGTGCTAATCGCCATCTTTTTCTCGAAGCATCTCCCAGGTACTTTGTTACCCTGGTACTTTTACATGTTTAATCGTTCCCCAGGGAGCCAGGGAGTCGCTTGGAATCTGAGACAGGTAGGTACTCGGAGCGTGATAATTTTGGATATACCGTTTAATGTTTCCGTTGTTTTTAGAATTCAAATACATAAAACACTTAAATAATTAACTTGCAACATTTTGAGGTAATGTCGCAGAATAAATAATCTTGTTTCTTGTTCTATTATCTAAAAGGCTTTGGTGGAGGACTGACTGGCGAGGTATCAATGAAGTGCTCAAACTACTGGACCTAGAAGCATGAAATTCGGTACATGGGTTCGTTGGTTTATGTGGGCGCTCACCAGAACACAGCAATGCAAGCACTGCTGCTTTTCGGCAGAAATAGGTAAGACGGAGGAAGGTACCCAAGCAGGCGACCCTGTTACAAAGTCTTCCCTCCAGTACAGCTACAGTAAATCCAGCGGTAGTTACTGTAGCTGTAGTAGTACCGGTACAGCTAGTAACAAACAGTAACTACATTGTGTAAGGATAATGGCGTGTTTAGATAAAAGTCGCGTTATGAGTGTAAACATACGGCACTGATTATTTTTAAAGCATGGAAATCTGTATGATATTATAGAGAAAATTGATGCAAAATATAAACTTTTATTTTTGACTGTTGGCGATTGGCCCGACACAATGTTTGTGCTGGTTTTAAGTAATGTTTTGTTTTAAAATCTCTATGTTGTCCGGTTGCCAAATTAATCAATTCTTTTGATAATACATGAATTAACATTACGTTTCCATCATTAATCCACATCTCGTCACATACAATCCACTCGTAAGTGTTTATTTGCCCATTGCCTTCATACCGTGCCCTTAAGGCTCTACTTCCCGTTTTCGAAAAATTTCGATTGACTGTACCGCCACAAATATTAAACATACAGTTCTAAAATTGATATGTGACATTTTTGAACATTTCATCTAACTAAACATTCTTAAAGACAGAAATATGATTAATAATATTTCACTCGATAGAAATAAAATCCAAAGATCACTCTGTTCAATATTTTAAAACTGCTGTGAATCAGAAAATACAATAATAAATGACATAAAAGTGTTACTAGTAGACGTGCATTTTTATAATCTAGAAAAAGAAAATTACAAAAGTACAATTTTTATTTTGTACCCCAGTTTTCCAAAAATCGATTAAAACGTGTAAAAAGTAACGTTTTTAGTTCGGTCACCGCACGTAATCGACTTTAGAAGCTATGCAATTATCAACTTTATTACTTTGCAATAAAGCAGTCGCCGTGTAGGCGTAGATTTTCTGGGAAACCTCGTCTTAAACCTTTCTTAAGCTAAAGATTTCAATATTTTCGTATTGAGAATAATACTCGTATTTGAACTCGTTAATTTTACTCGGTTAACTGTATTATGTTGCCGACAATCTGCATAATTAATGTATTCTATAAAATACCGAGATAAAAAATTGAATACCCGGAGCATCTAGGCAATGTATGAATTATACAGATTGCCGGTAGTATAGGTATACATTTTTGAAATTAAATTTTTGCCAATAGCTAGTGCAAGATAAATTACCAGAATACGCAACGTTAAGCACGACTATAATGGACATAATTAGTTGAAATCAACATTGTGCCAGACGGGCACACAAATCTTGCCCGCACCAAACCTTAAGTTGGATTTATCTTTGTTTTTCTTCACCCCAGCGAAGAACTTTCCAATCCCTTAGTAGTATTTGTTTAAGGGCTTACTGCCAGCACTTATTGCATTTGCGGTTCGCACTTGAAATATTTTTCTGTTCCAAAACAACACCTTACTCTTCTTTCAGCTTGTTTACTTTCAATGTAACAGTGTTTTTATTTTTCTTTACTCTTCCGTTATGATCATTAGTTAGATTTATTACTTATTCTAAATAAAATTGAATAAAAATGTTATGTTATACATACAGATCTTTATTTAAAGGAACACAAAAATCTTCATCGGGTGTTTTCGTAATGTCAAATGTCTATTATCTCACAATTTTTGAAATTATCACTAATTTTGAGAACATGAAAAAATGCAACGTAAGAAAAGAGTTCGCTAATGACGAAAATGAAATGATACTAAAAATAGGCAGATATTTCATTAGCGCGCTTAATAAAGTCAAAGTCCTAATTAACGGCCGGCTTCAATATATGAAAACGCATTTGAACAGTTGCGTTAAAGTTGCTTTTAAAATAGTTTTATTAAAGCGTTTCTTAATTTGTTTAAAATTATATGTATAAATATTAATACGAATAATTACCCACATGGTGTTCTTTTATTGTAAAAAAAAAATATATAAGTAGTAGTGGCAAAATTAATGCCCGTAGTACTCCCGGATAAGTGAGTAGTACCACGGGCAAAAATAACCTTAGTGAAAATACCAGAAAATACGAGCAAAAATACCAGTGGAACCAACGGTGGTACCGCGGGTAAGCACTGGGATTTGGTTACTACCGATAGATGTTTAACATTAGCTCCATACAAAATACTTCAAAATTCTATCTCCAGTAAACAAATTCACTGATAGGATATTGAAAGCCGGCGAAGACGCTTTGTCTTAAATCCGCGTCTAGATGGTCAAGCGGTGTGAGTCAACTATGAAGAGAGTTCCGAAAACACCAAGAGTTCCGGTACTTTTATTTCGGTTTTGGACTGACTTCATATTTGCGTATTTCAGATTTTTTCTTTGCATGTGCTGTAAAATATTACTTATTGCCAAATTTTATGATTCTAGGTCAACCGGAAGTACCTTATAGGTTTGATAGTCTTGTTACATCGCACAATATGCAAAAGTGTGACATTAACGGTCACATTTTTAACAGCTGAAAGAGACCGTAGATTCGACTATTCGATATAAATCTCAGTTTGATTTCTTTACGCGTTCCTAAAAAGGGTCTTGAGAGACAGACAGATCCTATAGTTGCATAGTATGCTCGACCAGTCAATCAGAATGATGAGACGGTATAACATTTCACCATGAGAGCGATAAGAATACGTGGACTGAGTGACGATCGCTAATATTTATGTCAAAGTGACATACACTATGGACTTCATTTTAATTTATTTATAGAAATATTTACTTGGCCAATTTAAAAACAGACATTGTCAGTTAATAAAATAACTATTCTAAACTTAATTATATTTATTTTAATTACGCTATTCTTTGTTAAAAAATATTTCAAGGCTTCGTTCGGCTTCGTTCAGTTATCTAAAATAAGGAAACTTTCTTATCTAAAGTAAGCTAGAACGACACAAAACATAGATAAATGAAACCTGCCTTTAATAAAATTATTTATAATCACAGTTTTTAATTTTTTTATATTACTTAGATGTCTGTGTTAACAATGGCCTTTTAATCGTTTGTGAATGTAGTAGTGGAATGTAAAACCAAAAGGAATTGTATGTACTATTGCCATGTCTGGAACACTTTTTTCAGTTGATGTGTAGATATTATGACTTAATTATTGTCTACAGTAAAATATCATTTTTATACACGGTTTTACAAGCTGCGCAGTAATTCAAACTAATATTAGGTATATGATGACTGGAATATAATCTGTGACACAGTATTGCAATTTCATCGACGACACAGAGTGATAAACTGTCGCCTCAAAATTTTAATAACGCTAGTGCGAAACTCAATGCCGGCGGAACACAGATGCTAATTTCCCTCCGATGAATCGCGCTGCGTACGCAAGCGAAAATCAAAATGTATTTATTCGCGAACCGTATAAAAAGTCAATATGAGTGGCAATAAAAAGTGGATACCGGGAGAAATAATAAAAGATAACCTCTGGAGGAGTGAATGGAATGAGAAAAGCCCTTGTAAAGAATGTTTGCGTAGTGGATAAGAAGCGATCACGGGGACACCTCCCCTAGGCGCGGTGGCGCGGCGAAATATTAATGCTGCTTTTTACAGCTGCCTGTCTGGATTCGCTCATTTGCGGTATAGTTGTTTCATGTTTGACGATCACTTTACGACTATCAATTTAATTGGCATCACCGTCGTGCATCAGTGCTCTGTATTTTAAAGTTATAGAAAAAAAACTTATACAATATGTTCACTCATTTGCGTTTGCGCTTGGTAAATCGTTTGAATTATTATTGTTTCCATATAATTGTTAAGTTATAATTGTGTTATTACTTATAATAAGATGATTTCAACTACCCGAAGATTATCAAATATAGTCATAAGATGCTACAATGAGTGAACTGGCTTTATTTCGAATGGTTTTATTGGCGTTATCGGGATGTTGCCAAATGTTAGTTTTTAACTTTAAATTCTTAATATGTAGTAAATGTTTAGAAATTTATGAGACGAGGATGATATCAATAAAAATACGAAGATCAAATGCCAATTAAAATAAAGCGTGAACTTTTTGGTATAAGTACTTCTATTTGACGTATTGCAAAGTCAGCCGAAGTGGCCGTAGTTACTAGCTAGCCAAGTTTGAAAGCTCTTCAACCAACTAGACAAGTGGAAATATTTTCATATTATTATCTGAATTAGATGGTTTAACCAGTTGAAATTTATAATATATTGTTGGTTGGTCTGGCCATCACACAGAAATATTAAATGTTTGGAATACGGAGCAGGTGCCGTGTATGATACCCGGCGCCTGGTCTATATGAGAATTTTCTTGTAATTGATTGGGACTTGGTGTAAAATTATCTGTCTTACCTATTTCTGAACCAGAGGTAGACTCTGTATCAGAATCGTCTACATGGGTACCTCTGTCTTGCCTATTTCTGCCGCCAGCACCTTTTCATCGCTGTGTTCCGGTTTGGAGGGTAAGACAAGCAGTGAAATTACTGGGTACTGTGACTTGACATCTTACGTCACAAGTGGGCAACGTACATTGGCGTCCTTGTACATTTGCAAGTCTTACAGGAACCACATGTGCTATAGGCGACTGCAGCCACTTACCATCAGGCGGTTAGCTTAGCTTTGTTATATAAAAAACATCCGTATTAATTTTTGTTTGTATCTTTAGTCGTTTTCTTTAGTATGTGAGGAATATATATTTACACTATGACCTTTGTCATACAAGTCACCTAAAACAAAAGACGTGGACACTTCGATAGCTGTATGTCACCACTTACCATCTGTGACTGTGACTGTACTTTGACCATTTGAAATGGTGACGATTTGAAATTCTGATCATTTGAAAGTCTGACGTTTTAAAAATCTGACAAACTGAAAACAATCTCACAAATACAATGAAATTACAATAATTATACATTACACTATTCCATAATGTGGTTTCGAGTCTCGATTCTACCAACGTGTGCGATACTCCTGTGACAAACCTCATTAAGTACACCAATGAGGTGAGTCGTAACTCTGTACAAAGTCAATGTTCCAGGGCGCATCACAACAAAGTATCCGACATGACATGTGTGTCTTATTAAAGTCTGTTCGCAAGGGTTCATTTCTAATTCAGAGTTGTTCTCCCGTTGTGACATTAAGTCGTTACGGAGCCTTGGAGGCAGGACGAACGGTTTTATGCTGTGGTCCCACTGGCAGCGGGTATCACTACTGATATATTTCTATGTATAATGTTTAATATAATTAAACTAGGTAGTACATGCTTAGTAAGCACTATGGTTAGAATTTTACATAAAGTTCCTGTGTAGCTTAATGATTGAGAACGCATTGTCACAGCTGTAAGTCTGGGGTTCCTCACGAGGATAAAACTTTTCTGTTTGGTTTTGTCGGTGAATGGACCTGACCATGCATGGTATTCTGCTGTTGCTAATATTTTGCTATAAGAGCAAAAACAACAGTGTTAACAGCATATTTTCATGTTATATTTTACAAACAATAGGGAAGCTCTCACCATTCATCTCACCTGATGGTATGAAAAATAAGGTCGAAGATGGAAACAAGTTTTACTTGGACTCCTCCACCACTGACGAGCGCAGCGAGTGATTCAAAAATTAGAATCCTGAGCGTCAGCGAGGGAATCAAAAGAGCACAAGGTGAAAAATCTTTGTACTCGAGTGCAACACGTAACTTTTCATCCCCCTCAGTGAGGAAATTACTAAATGCAAAATGAAACATTAAAGTACAATCACAAGATACTTTTATTTCAGTTTAGGTACATATTTACTACAACATTATGATAGGTAAGTATTACAGAAAAATATTTATATTATGTATAACAAATAATACGTTTTTTTTACTTGTTTTCAAGTTTCTTATTTATAACAATACGACTTCAAAACAAAATGGCGCTCGCAAAGCAAATTAAAAACAAAAGTACACCAAGGAAGTTCAGAGTCAAATTTTAAAAAAGTTGTATGATAAATTCGGCACCATGGAGATGGAAGTAAATAGGTTTAATGATGTTTTGAAATCACATACCTAGTGCACGCGATGTTCTAAATTCAAATTTACTTTAACCTCAAGCGGATAAAAATGGCTTTGGCGGTTAGATATCAAATAGCAAAAATACTCTTTCCGAGATGGGGGGATGAAAAGGTATTTTATTTATGGAGAAGAATGAATATTAGTAATAGAGAATAATTAATGTTTTTATTACTGTTGATTATTTGAATGCAATACGAGTCGTTTTGCAATCTCGTAATTTTTTCGTGATATTCATTTGATTGTGTTTTTATAGAATGTATAAAGGTTTGAGTAAATATTTTCTAGAAATTCGTAAAAGGCTTATGTGAAACTTGGATTTAATGAAAACACAGAAAACATGAGTGTAGGTAGCACTTGTGTTTCCTCCTTAAACCGCCCGCTAAACCGCTATCACGCACACCCAACCCGTCCCCGACGCTGTAACTTCATTTCTGTAAGTCCTGTTTCATGAGTAGATTACAAGTAATTAATTTATAAGAATATGGGCACGAGGTGTGCCTGCAGAATTAGCGCGGTTATGTTCAAGGGGCCAGATTAAGCTGTTATATTGTTATTAAAGGCACCACTTTCATTTCACGTCTTCTGGGGGATTTTCGGATATAATTATATAGAATTCGCCGCAGTTTAGAATGATTATTTCTGAAATTCATTAGGTAGTTTACAGAAATGCTGAATTAAATATACATTGCTTACACCAAGAAACGTAAAATATTGGTACTTTTACACTCTAATTGAGGTACTCTAAGTAGATATTACTATTACCTAATACAAAATGTTTATATGAAAGAAGAGTACATTTCAATGCAGTTATAAGTAGTTCTATATCAATTAAGTAAATAATAATACTATTGTGCAAGGGCTGAAGAATTTGTTTGTTTGCTTGAACTCGCTGATCTCAGGAACAACTTTTTCGAATCGAAATATTCTTTAAGTTTTGAATAACCCATTTATCGAGAGAAAGGCAAAAAATTTAAGAGCCCGCTACGACCAAGCTAAATTTTACGCAAGCAAAGCTGCGAGCGTAGCTAGTATGTAAGGTGAAGAAATAATAATGTGATACCAATACAAATTCCGGATTCAGTTATAGAGTTTATTTTGGTAAGGGTTTCTATTTCCGAGTTAAAATCTTACGAGACGCTGTCAGTTGTTAGTCAAATAGACAGTAAAGGGTAAGCGGCAGCCGTAATTTCCCTGCTCCCCCAGATTTGGCATAACCGCTACAGCTGTTACTTTTAATGCGTTATTTGGTTTGAAATTAATGATTTTAGAGCCGACAATTACAGCGATTGCGGGTGCTTTAAGTTTTACTGCAAAAACAATGACCCTTTTATGATTGATAGGGAAAGCGATGTGATTTTTTTTGTACCTAGGGAATTTTTCTCCGTTTGTTATCAAAATCTTCGCTGTCATAGTTTCTGGCATATTTATTTATTTATTCATTGTATTACAAGTGTTTGAGATGAATTTACACATTGTTCCTACCTTGTTAAGGTGCGACAGTCGAATTAAATTACTTATTCATAAAGCTCTGATGTGATTCCAGATTATTTCAACTTATTCCAGATTCGTCAATCATTCGTCATCATTCCAGATAAATCAAAATCTACCAGGATACTTTTCACTGACTTATACTTAAGATATGAAATGAAACATGGTCAATGTAAATGTTTTTTTTTAATATGAGTGTAATATATGAGATTGGAATATTTATTAAGATTTGTTTTTAAACATTAGAATGAATTTTGTTGAACATTGAATTCGCATTCAAATTAATAATGATCATTAAAATTTATTAAATCAAGATAAAGAAAATAGAATAAATGAAAATAAAAACTAACTTCTGTGCCAATGAAAATATTGCCTGCTGTGAGACAATAAAATTTGTCATGGGACTTAACGATTTCATAAACCGTTTTACCTATTTGTAACCATAATTTGCGCAATAAAGAGTTTTTTTTTTAAATAATAGTCGACAAAAGTGAAAAATGATAACATTTCCTTCGGTCTAATATTTGAAAAAATAAATAATTTTAATAATGGAAAAATTTCAATAATTATTTCATGTAGTGAGATCACTATAGACTCAACAACGTAATATTGTAAAAAGCTACCTACAAAGTCGAATCACTTTTAAACTTATTTTATCTTAATTTCCAACTAATATCGTGTAAATTTCAGTAATGCAATTTCTAGAAATTCAAAAATGTTTAAAGCACTAACGAAAGTTTAAAATATGATATGAGTATTAAAGTATGAGAAAACATCACTCCGTATTTTAGCTAGCCATGTCAATATCTTTTGTACATAATAACAAAATAAAATATTTGCGAAGTATATCTTTTTTTATTACCAAACTACAGACGATATAGAAAAACATCGTTATAGGTGAATATACCGATAACAATCGTCTTGCTTCAGGTGGTGTAGTCACATGAATAACCGTGGTTTGTTTTTCTTGCGTCTCTCACAAAAGTTTCCGAATCAATATCTTCATGTTTGCATAACTGCTTTGCTTTCTTTCGGGGTAAACACGTTCATCGATACCTGTATGGCAACACAAAAATATGAATATAAAAGCTAGAGCTTTGAATATTGCCATACCGAACAAAAACAATTTATCCCCAAATCGATATTATTGGATGTCCGAAGACGGACGGTAATATCCGCGGAGGAGCGAAGGGCCGATATAAAACGCACTTGTGCGCATAATATACGATTTATTAATAAAAAAAGTCCGAGAATCACCCATAAATAGCTTTAACGGGCAGTTGGCGAATATTTCCGATACACGCTGGCGTATTTGTTTGACAAATCCCCGGGGTATACGCGACACTATCCCCCATATTATCTATCTTGAAGGATGCGGGGTCATTCTGAAGGCGATGAGCCCATATCGCGGCTGTCTGCTATGTCCTTTAACTCGCCAGGTATTTTCTATTTGACTAAGGGTGCCAGAACAAATGACGTGGATTCCATTGATTTATTTTCGGCCATTTCAAAGATATTACATTGATACGAGTAAAGCACATCTGCGTTTTTTGTTTGTGACTCCGCCGCTTCATTACAACTTCCTTACTTAGCGATTCCAGTCAGACAATGAGTGATCAGTATGCAAATCCGGTCCTGTGTATAAGCCGATTTGGCGCGACTGCGTTAAAAGAAAATTTATTGCATTGAAAAGTCGCAAGTAATTAATAAGACATTTGAAGTTGCGTGAAAATGTAATTTAGATTGTTTTCCTCTGACGAGGGCGCCGCTCTTCCTGTCTCACAAAGGCGGCTTATTTATATATGGGCCTTTATATTAGCGTCTTTAGGAAACCAGGGGAGCATAATAAAAAAAGAATCAGCATCAATGTCTTAAAGCGTCTTCCGCTGCGATAGCGGACTCCCCGCCGCAAAATGGCGTCCACACTCGAATAAATTATCCGACCCCCTCGAATCGAATGCGATTGTTCGATTCTTTCAAACGGTTCCCGTTTTAAAGTTGGCGCGCCTTTATTAGTGTAAGCCAGACGATTATCTTAAGCCTCCATTACATATTCAAATTGGAGTCATTTAGCTTTGTAAGAATTGACGCGAAATAAAGTGAAGCCTTTGAATGGTAGCTGTGAGATTTTTCGGGAGTCGAGGTTATTTTGCGAACGATCGCTAAGTAGATACTGCGATGCCATCACATTTGCATTGAGCTTACTAAATGTGGTTATGTATTTACTTAATAGTTTTTCATTGTTTTATAGACATTCGCAAGATTGCTAGACCGCTATCTTATCTATTTCTTCTGCAAAGCGGCTATGCTTGCATTGCTGTGTTCCTCTTTGATTGAAGCATAAGACATGCAGTGAAGTTACTGGGTAGGTACTGAGATTTGAGATCTTGTGTCATAAGTACTCAACAAAGACTGTGGTCTTAGTAAAGGTTGCAATTTTTGCAAGATTTGCAATTTTTATAGAACCTGTACGTACATGCAAGTACATGCACTATAGGAAACTGTATAGCCACTTACCATCAGGTCGACAATCTACTTGTTCGTCTTCTTAATTGAATAAAAAAGGTTAAAAATAGGATCATTTTTATAACGATACCAAATTCAAGTCATAACAAACAGATTAGGAGTTCTTATTCTTGCACAGTATTTGTCAAAATATTACGTTCCTGTGTATTTTTATTTTGGCCTGCTACCCTATTCTACTAAACTCTCTTCACAACCAAACCGACCAACCCAATATTTAACATTACATTTTAATGCATGCCATGAGCTAATTTAATGAAGCCTGCGCCGCGGCGTCTTCCGCTCCAATGAGTTTTCGTGTCCGAAAAACATAATTTTTGCGCGACTGGCCAAAGATTAACATTTAGATACCGCAACACTCTTTGTCCGCGACGGAAGCCTTTCCTTCTGCGCCACATACGACCCTTCGATTAGAGCATGCCCGTTTTATTTTGGACAAAAGAGATTTTATACGTCGATAATGTTTTTAAGCAGATTTAATTCCAAAATATGATTAGAATTTCTAATATGCGATACAATTTGGATTCAAATTCATTTGTTTCGTGTTTCACAGACCCATATGAAAATACAAATTTACACAAAAAACGAAACATCTTTTTTTATCATTTATTATAAGCTATACACCTAATGGTCAGCTTATTCTTAATATATTTACAATACATCTTGGACAGACATCACTTGTTTTCTTAACTCTAGAGATTTATATAAAAACTTATTATACATTTACTATTTTCACAAATAAAACTTGAACTAAACGTTAAGTGAAACAAAAACAGAATATATTGCTTAGGACATCGTGTATCTATTAATAACTTATCTCTAAGTGTCTCGTTAACTTTGCATTCCATCAACAAATGCAGAAGGTCTTCCTTAGTCTGACAGATAACACAATTGGGCTTTCAATTTTGCGCATATGAGGTAACCAAAATTGTTCCATGGAACATGACCCGATCGTAATCTAAATCTATACTACAAGTTACTAATTCCTTGCGATTCATTTTACTTTTACTGAACCAAGCAGTCTGTGGAGGCTCAGCAATAAGAGATTTGTACCAAATTCCCTTTTCACTGGATTTGTTGTCATAATGTGTCTTCAATTGATCGTATCGATCATTTGAAGACACATTTCACACACGACCAAGACACATATCACAGCATTTTACGATCGGGATGTAATCTGAGTACAAACAATTTTGTGTTCAGAAACATGCGAAAACGTCAGACTATACTGATCCAAAAAAAAAATGGGCCCAGCGGTTAATATAGCAGATAGCAGATTTGTGTAACAAACTAAAGGATAGGACTAGTAACTTAGTAAAGTGGTTAATTTAAATCTAAATTAAGTGTGTATTAAAAAAAAAACATAGTTTTTTAAATGAAAGACAAAATTTTATGTACATACAATGCAGTATCTCTAAAATGAACCACTTAAAACAAGAATTTATTTTCGTAATTAAACAATTGTTTGCCCAAAACCGAAACTGCCCTGAGACGAGAGTAAATTGATATTGTGAATAATAAAAGCCGGCGCAGACGGCGAATTATTATGAGTAGAGCAAACACAAGTCAATAGCCGCGCGGTCAATATTGGATTAGCAGCCAAAAGGAGCCAAAAAGCAACGTATACAAAAACCTTTTACAGCGGTTAGGAAGTTAAAAATATTTATGAAATGCTCGGCGCGATGGAGGCGACTTTTGGTAAGAAACTGAGTAAAATGATAATAATTGCAAAAGTGAAAATGCTATTATGACGAAAGTTTGTTTTGACGATTGATCCATATAAACATGTTTCATTACTAACTAGAGAAGCTTTAATAGGCTTAAACGAAAATTATTCTTAAATGCATTTCATAAAACAAAATGCAATGTAAATGATGTAAGCGAGACATTGTAATAAACCTCACGGTGAGATTGTAAACAGTAAATATTTCGTCTACTTTGATTTAAACCTTAATATAGCAGACACAGTTTAATCAATGCTTAAACAAATTACCATTTTTTCTTCGACTAATTCTGATGACGACAGGACATGCAAAGTCTAAAATAGGACTACAGAAAACAAAGTCTACTTCCATACAAATGGACCTAACACTGTACAAGGCAATAGTGCAGAAGGGTTGGGGTACCTACATTGTTTACCCAAAGTATGGAATAATATAATCAGAAGTGAAGAAATAGGAATCCGACGAAAAATCAACAGAGCCCGATGGAAAATTTGCTTAGGCCAACGGAATAAGTGGCGACGCTAGATACCGGGTCCGAGTAGCCCTCCCATTGTCTGCCGCTGGAATTAAATCAAGCCTTGTTTATACGGCTGAGTATACGTGGCCATTATATGAGGATGGTTCATTAATTTGTTTCCAAGAAGGCCTGGAATTTGAAAGTTGCAGATGGATTTTCAAATGTCCAGGAATATATGGGCGTCAAAAAGTGGTGTTTTAATCTTATACTTGAACTTCTTAACCGTAAAAACCTTAAAAAAAGAGATTGATTCTGTATAAGTAGTTTAAACTTGAATACGACCAATAAAATTATGTAATGTAAAATATTCATACCGGGGCTTGTTACAATAGATTAATTTATAACTCGATCTTCAAAATCTTCGATACGCCATGATTATAATAACATAGTCTACTTTTTTACTTTTAATTTTTTTACATTTGATCGTGAAGGCTCTAATCATCGATAGCAATAAGAAAATTGTTTTCATAAAACCTTCAATTTACCTTTCTCATTTCTTAGGGCAGCTGTCGCCAAACTTATTAAGAGCGCACCTGTCAATCTAAAGACATTTCTTTTATTTCTGAGTCCCTCCTCATCTCGACTTCGAGTGTCGAGGCGGGATGATTTTTATTCCTTTTTTCTAATTTACTTAGGACTGCCCGAAGATGAAAGAGTAAAACAAAAACAAATGAAGCAGTTGATTGATAGTCAGTTGTTATTAAGTTTACTTTTTGCTTTGTTTGGGGTTCGGAGGGTCTATTCCTAGGAAAAAAGAAGAAAATGTTTATGAAATTATATATATTTCTTCCTTGTATGCATGAAACATGTATGCTTCTTTGATTGTCTGCTAAAGAGCATTTATTCTGAGAATTTTGTTGCATAAGGTAAAATCAGGCTGTCTTCTACCGATTAAGCAAAACATTATTCTGAAAATAGAAGACGGGCACTTTTATGCTATGTGCATAAGGATCACACGTTAATTAAATTCTGTTTATAGCCACACCGCATTTATTCTAACTACCAAAGAAGAATTGGGTACATCGGCCGTCAATTTCCGACCAATCCTAAACAAACTCAATTTTGAATTGGGATGCCTTGAGGAGTGCGTCCACACTTCGATTTTCGATTTCGCCCACTACATTAATTCGGGTGTTCATTAAAAATGCCATCGGGGCGCTGTCAATGGACACCGGCAGTTACTCAAGTTTGCGGACAGTGGGGATACATTTCGCTATTGTCATTTGTTTTTTTAACAAAAAGGATTTTTTAAGGACCAACTTTAATTTAGGACCTATTTCACAACGTATAAGAACTTTTCCACAATGTACTAGAAGTATTTCACAATGTTCAGGTAAGCTATCAAACTACTCGTATATTAGGGCGATGCGCTTTGAGCAATTCATTCAAATATTACTTTCAACTGTCAAATATCAATTGAATCTTTATATTGTATGTATAATATAAGTAATATTGGCCCACTGATTATTATACTGATGTTCAATTCATTGCTGATAACTCATTTAAACCAATCAATTAAATTAAGCAAGTAAAAAATGAACCTGGTAAGTATAGCAATTAACAGCACCATATTTATTTGCTGTTTAGTGAAATTCATATCGAATAATGTTTTCAAGCATTTACTCTGTTGTTTGTTTAATAGAAAGGCTATTGTTCACTGTTCTTAGCATGTGTGCATTTTCTGTGTTGAGGTACTGTTTCATCATTTCCCCGATATCAAGTCGTCCGTTAACGAAGTGGCGAGCAATTAAAGTCGCCGCTGACGTCACCGGGGGTGTGGAGGACTCCTTGAGAAGTCGCAGGAGCACCTTGGAGAAGAATTAAAAAATTGATTCCTGATCGACAGCCTCACCAGGGAATAATTAAAATTAATGACAGATTATACAGTCGCAAGTGCTCCTTTGACGTACTCAGTAATAATTAACGTAAAGTAAAAAAAAAGAAGTGTTTTAAAAAATATATGATATAACGAGCATTGCCCGTGAAGTATGTTTTACTTTAATAAAACTAAAAACTCAAAAATTTCTGGAGAGGACCACCCTTATCACCTAGGGGTATAAAAATAACCTACGACCTATTCTCAGACCTACCAAATATACACAAAAATCATAAAAATCACTCAAGCAAGCTGATCGGAGGAGCTCGATAACAAACACTGTTATTTAGGTTATATATAGTATGATTTTAATATATTAGAAGATATATGCAATAGAATTGCAGACTATTTTTAAGGTTATTCTACTAATTCGTTTGTTATTGTATTTGTGACTGCATTTCCTATAAATATTGCTAAATAATTTGAAAAAAATATAAAAAAGAATCAATCGTCGGGGCTGGTAAGTGCGTTGGAGACACGGGTTCGAGTTCAACCCAAGACGACTTTTATCTTGAATTTGATTAATTTTCATAATTTTTTTTACTAATTCGTTTTTGAAATATTGAAATACAAGATCAGCAATTGGAAAAATTAAATTTATTTCACATAGATGTCCATCATTTGGAACGTTTTGTTGATTTAACAATTATAGCAGTAATAGGAAGCATCGAGATACTTCATCTTTGTTTTATACTTTGTATTATATAATATTTGATTTTTTTTTGTTTTTATTTTTTAATCAAGGTTTCATGACAACGTGTTAATCACAACAAATAACGTACAAAAATTTAGCTAGAGGGAGACTTACCACTATAGGGCTGTCTGTGCGGGTAGAGGTACCCGCACAGACAGCCCATAGAAAATTTTAGTAAAAGAATGCGTACTTGCCAGCAAAGCCGTGGTAGCTATTTATCCGACGTGCTATTCCATACATAGCCCCAATCTGTATTCTCTTTGAAGCAATAAAAAAATTAAATTTTCTAATAAAAAATCTGAGTTTTCTATTAAAATTACATTATGCGTAAATTATGAGACACCCTTTAGATGATAGTAGCCACTAGCTACCTACTGTCAGGTCAGCAGTCTATCTGCCGACTTGTTGGTATAAAAAATTCTAAATCTAAAAATAATCTTATGAAACAAACGAACGTCAAAAGCAATGTTTGTAGTGAGGCAGTAATTTTCTTTCTCTACATTTCTTCCAATATTTACAACTCCGTGTTACCCTCCATTTTTGATTGCGTCAAAATCCTTATAATCCCTGGCTTCATTAATGTGTCTTGCTCATTGTCGCCCGCATAAGAACATTAAGTGCTCGAGATAAAACAGACAGCCATTAGCGGGTGTTCAAAAAATTCGCCGATGCTATCGTGTTGAGGTGGCAATCTAATTTTTTCAAGTTGCAGTCAATCACAAGAGAAATGAGCCTAGAAGCGATCTTCAAAGGGCCTAATGCTGATTGGCTTAACACTGCACTGCTACAAGCAGTTTTGTCCTTTAAACTTAGTCGCGCACAGTTCATTTTGCGTATTGCTAACATGTTTAGCAAAGCAATGCTGAGGTTTGACACTGGCAGGATAGATATCGCTGACGAAGATTTATGTGTCTCGGTTTTGTAAGCGCGGGGAAAACTATTCAAAGATTAGAAACAAATTGTGTTATTTATTGCCTGTATTGAGAGCGTTTGAATGTAATTTATACATATCTGAGAGAGGATATTTATGGTGAAATTGCACTCATGTGAGTGAATTATGTGAATTTGTGAAAAAGTGTTGGAAATCAGTTCAGTTATGAAATTAATGAAAACGTCTTTTTAACCGACTTCAAAAAGTAGGAGGTTCTCAATTCGATGCGTATGTTTTTTTTGTGTGTATGTTACGCGATTACGCCGCCAGTTGTGGACCGATTTTCAAAATTCTTTTTGTGTTCGATAGAGTATACTCTAAGGGTGGTCCCATGGTCACCAAAGTCAGGATCTGATGATGGGATCCCATGAAAATCGAGGAAAACCCTTAAATTTTAAGGTGTTTCCAACGTGTTTTGTGTGTATGTTACGCGATTACTCCGCCAATTGTGGACCGATTTTCAATTTTTTTTTGTATTCGATAGAGTATACTCCTAGGGTGATCCCAAGGTCACCAAAGTCAGGATTTGATGATGGGATCACTAAAAAGTTAAAAATAAAAAATATTTTACAAAAAATAAAAACCGACTTCAAAAATACTGAAAAGTTAAAAATAATATAAGAATAGGTACGGACATCACACTTCTATATTGAAGTTGGTGCCAAATTTTAAGACTTCCTAGGAGATCATCGTTTGGCACCGATTTCAATATAGAGGTGTGATGTCTGTACCTATTCTTATATTATTTTTAACTTTTCAGTGTTTTTGAAGTCGGTTTTTATTTTTTTCTTTAGATGTTCGTATTGAAGTGATGTATTTTAATGTACAGTCATGGAAAGAAAAGGTTCGTCAGTTATCAAATTGATTCTTTAGCCTTATAAACTTTGACAATGTTGATATAGACCGTTGTGTACTTGCAAGGAACTTGCATGAAAATGGGCATAATTTTGGTGGCAAAGGTGTGCTAGCGAAGTCAGGTAAACAGGGTCAGGTACCATGATCGCTCAAAGCAAGGTTAAAACAATATTGAAACAGAGACACCACTCTTGCTGCGTACAGCGCCATCCCGCTGTCAGTGCGGCTTTAATATTATTTTGAGCGATCATGGATTAGGGGGCTGAATTCAATTCGCGCTATATCCTCGGCCGATACTGCGGCTGCACCATTATAAAAATAATTATCAACGGGAAACGTCAAAAGTTTTAATGCTTGCATGCTGTTTTTTGGACTGATATACTGGTACAATTTATTCATGGACTGGTGCAAGCAAAACCGCTTATAAAGTGAAGAATATTTTTAAGGGTGTACCTATCGTAATTTTATTTTATTAACATTTCTATACAGTAGTGTTGATAACTACTTAAAAAGGTTGCTAATCACTTTTTATTAAGAGCATTTTACTGTAAAGAAAAATCTAGCCATTGTGGTAAATAATATTGCTACAACAGTTACTAATGAAGAAACGGGAGCTAAAGATAGAACATTGATAAGACTAAGGATTAACATAGCAGTAAAAATATAGAACACGTTATTTGCCTTTGCCTTAACTCTTCCACGTTAACAACTGAAGCATAACAATCCTCCGCCTCAATAGGGTAATAAAATTCTAATAGTTAAACCTTGCATTTTTTCCATTTCAAAGTGTTTTGTCAGGCGTTCCAAACCTGGGGTGAGTCGCGAAGGTGTCTCAATCAGCATAAAACAAAAGAAATCAATAGTCCCCCTCGCGGCTGACAAAGAGCAAAGATTTCTTTTCACAATTAAACTCCCCTGGTGACGGGCGAATGATAACTGGACCGATTTAGCTTAGCCCCGAATTGAGAGTAAGCGTCGTACTGATAACACACAGGAATTGAAAACGCAATTTCCATTTTCTGTCTGCGTCTTTGAATGGAGGCTTAAAAGGATCGGTTTCAAACTTCACGTTTTGATTTGTAGCAGTAAAAACTGGTGAAGTGCGAGTTGAACTCGCGTTCCGGGGGTTCTGTACAAAGTTATCTAAAAATACACCGTGTTTTATCAATACCCTATCAAGCCGAAACCTGCCTACGTTAACATAGTCATATCAAAATTCGAAATTGTAAAATTAATTTTGATATCCCCCCTACAAATAGTTGGGTCTGTGAAAATAACGTATGGGGAACTAGAAAATTAATTTTACTTTTGAATTATCAATGACGCCATATCTTTTATGTGACAATGGTATCCTATCAAGGTTTCGGCTTGATAGGATAGGGTATTGATCAAGCACGGCAACGACGGGTCCGGGTTGGGAAGCCCGGGTCCTGCATTGCACCGGTTTCTGACAGTCGCTGATCTTCTGGATGCCCAGGGGAATCAGTGGCCTCCCAACCACCGGGACATCAGCATCCAAGGCGTCTCTGAGGGGCATCGATGAGTTTTAGTCGGTAAGCCGCTATTGTCTGACTGGCAATATGCTCCCAGTGACCACGGAGAGTCCGACATAACCTCGCGAGGTATGCGTGACGCATTTTCCATTGTTAATAAAAGAGTATTGACTCAACATCTTGTATAAGCTGTAACTATACATTTACGGTTTTAAAATTGTTGTCTTAAAACATGTGCTGTAAGACATTGCTTTCTGCCAAATTTCATGATTTTAGGTCAAAGGAAAATACCCTAGAGGCTTTGATTCCCTTGTGCAATCGCAAAATATGCGACATAAACGGTTATATCTCTTGATTGTGTTGACTTACAAGTTTGATTTTTTTCACATCTAAAAGAAACCGTACACCCGAGTATTTGGTATGAATTTCAGTTTGATATCTTTACCCGTTCCTAAGAAAAAAGTTCTCGACAGACTGTTTAGTCTGACAGCAAAGTGGTTAAAGGGTTCTGTTTTTTCCCTTTGAGGATGAAACCCTAAAAACGACGAGTAATATTGTTTTGTGAATTCTGTTCGATCTTTAGATTCGACCGTCATGGTTGTTGATCCTACCACCTTACTCATAGAGCCATATGCAATGGCGATATTTAGCGACTCGCTATCGTTTTAATTTCACGGAATTTGCTATGTTAGGTGGTACAAAATCACATAATGGCGACATATTATTATAATGAAATCATGTCCTCCTCACCGATATTCGGTTACGGTGGCCAATCTCACCAGAGACTAGCCATCTACGCAAGAGATATAGTGCACAAGTGACTGCGCAAACGCAAGTGCACTCTATGTTCCTTCACTTGCATAGTCTGATGGGACAATTAGACGACACGACTGGAGCGAGATCAGGCACAGGACCCATTGTATAACGTGCCTTCTGAAACACGAAGAAGCTCAAGATGTTTCGTATTATGGTCACCCATCATAGGACTGACCACAGCCAACGTTGCTTAGGTTTAGCAATCGTTCGCCGAGTGCAAGCGTTTATGCGCCACCAAGCTCCTCAAAGATGTCAATGAGATAAGATGACGTCATAAACTAGAGCTAAAACGGTAGCGAGTGAGTTAGGTGGTAGGGTCGCAGGATAGAGCCTTCTACACCACGCTCTGGTCAGACAGCTTCGTGTTGGGTTCAGTTTCTATTTCTAAAAAAATGTCTCAAAATATCCTAGTAAGGAAGGGAGCGACGACATTAGTATTCTATACCTGTCTTACACATAATCATGCTCAAAGAGATTGGGACTGGGTAATTAAACGTTTTTGATCCAAAGTCATTCTACCTTCTACTATTACTGCGCTCGACAGGGTCTGAGTATGTTCATCATAAATCCTATCAAACGCAGCAATAATTTATTGTTAACACCATAGGCATATACCATTGTGGAAGGCAAAATAAATGATATAAAATAACGAGAACTGACTTAGAAACTTCACCTTAACGGATCACAATCGAAACATTAACTATCAAAACATGTGTTGCATAACACGGTCGATAAGATGAGAAAGGAATCCATAATCCTACGTAGTGAATAATCAAAAGCGAAACATGGAATTATTTGAATTCCGCGCGTTGTCTTTTTCGTTTTCGGCCCATCGTTGCCCTAATCCGGCAATCACGGGCGTTTGCGTCCGGATCAACATCTAATGTACGATTGGACAGTGCGTGATTGTGAATATTGTGCGACATTTTAGAAAACACCGCAATCAGGCTACCACTATCATTCTAAGCCTTAAGTTGTTGGTCGTAAAGTGTAAATTACCTGAGCAACGCTATTGTTCAACTCTGTACACAGAGTCCGAGTGCGCTGAAATTTTCCTTCCACATAAAATATCTTGTTAAAACAAATCCTCGCATTAATAATCTCTTTGTTCTGGTTGATGTTGGATTTGCACTGGTCGTCTAGGAGGCGGCTTTCACGGCGAACACTGTTTCAATATTTAATAATCCGCCCGTAACGAGCTTCGGTCTGTTCAGTTAGAAAAGTTTAAATGGGCGAGCGGCGACGGATCTAGATCCGTTTCGCTGATATACCTACATGGAGGAGGAGAGACACCCCATAATAATTCACGTGAAAATTCAATTTGATTCTAGTAAGTATTTTTAATAATATACACTTTATTGCACTCAAGAAATAGACACATTTTCAAAGTGTCTACAGTCGTCTAAAGTACATACAGCTTCTGTACGATTTGCAAATAAACCACCTCTACAAAAATCTATTGCATAGTACGCGTCAACTTATGACATAAGAATCAACTTGTGAATCAAAACAGTATCTAGTAACTTTACTGCTCTGCCCATAGACATTGGTTTTTCGCTACGCTCAAGTCAATGCCTGGGCCTGTACCCCTCAAACCTGAACACGCAATGAACGCAAGCACCGCTGCTTGGCGGCAGAAATAGGTAAGATAGAGGTACCACCTAAACTAAAGTCTATCTCTGGAACTCTCACAGGTGTATTAAGCTCAATAAGAGATCTTTTCCTACTGTGGTGTTATATACGCTTCGCGTAAGTACCTTGCGAAAAGAGTAAATACTAACAATGTATACATTATGCACAAAAAATATAAAACTGTGTACGATTTTAAATATTATTCAAGTTTACGTAGGTCTATTAAATTATATTAAATTTCAACAACTTCTCTTACTAAATCGTACAAAAATGGCCAAATGATAAGTTAAAATTTTGTATAGCGATAGCTATTTAATAACTAGTATTAACATAATAGAATCTCTTTTATTATGTTCCGTAAATTTGCTTTTCATCACGACAATGGCTCAACCCGGAATTCTTTTCCAACCAAATCTTGACAAGGAGCTAGAACTTGATAGGTTAGGACTTAAATCGACAACTATAAAGTTTCAACAACCATTAATGCAAAAAGAAGATTCGTCAAACATGAATGTTCCCAACATATTGATACAATGAAAGAATGCTTCGTTTAATCTGCAAGCTTAGTCTTGCCGAGGGTCAAGCAAATTTGACGGGAGATTATTGTTGCTGCCCGCTCCTGACAGCTGTTTGTCTTTCGTCTAATGGACCGATGTTACTGCATATGCATACCTATTTAAATTAATACAGGGGAGCTAAGCACTTCAAAGATATTATCTCGAGAGCTGATTAAATGTTTTGTCTATAGCGGATGATTAGTATTTTCTGTAACAATAAATGAATGAATGAATGAATGAATGAATGAATGAACCGTTTATTGAACCAAGCACAAAATTGATTGAGTAATCAACTGCATACATTTTAAAAATTAGGTGCGAGGCCCAAAAAGGCTCTGCCTCAGCGTGTGCTCTTGCGGAGGTTTCCGCAAGGGCGCTGTTATTATGACAGGCCTCTGGACCGCGCACGATACGACAAACAACAAACAGTTACAAAACACGTACTTATAGAATAGTAACATCAAAAGAGGTAAGATAACACTAACATAACAAACATAACAAAAAGAGAAAAAAAAACTGAACACAGAGAACTTGAACTACATTAATAATCAATTTATACCTAATAAACTAACAAATAAACTAACTAACTAATAAACTAACTAAATAAAATGACATAAAGGTATGTGACATGTTCTGTCTGTAATAGCTGTAATGAAACAGATTCTACAGATCATTTATGTTGCTTGTACTAAAGTAGTAAACAAGCGTTCAACAGCGAAAAACGAATAGAAAACCTGGTATGTGACATGTGCTGTCTGTAATAGCTGTAATGAAACATATCCTAATATATATCATATTTTGCTTGTACTAAAGTAGTAAGCAAGCGTTCAGTTGGTCTGTTTTTAAATGATTCTATATTTTAGCTTAAGTGTTTTTACTAACGATACTTTAACTATTTGTATGCACCTAAATACTTAGTATGCATATTCAATATTTACACATTTTTTAAATTTTTTTTTTCAAAGTAAACATGGTATATGTTTACTTTGAAAAAAATAATGTCAAAAAGTGGTTTCAATTTGGCTATGTGCGCTGTGTGTTTGCTTATCATGAAAATTACTTAACCATACAATAATAATGATATTTTTAATAAGTTTACATAATAATATAACAAATGAACGACTCTACAAATGAAACCTTGATAAAGATGTCTTATTTTTTGAGTACAAGTCAATCAGACTATTGTAAGTTCATATTTGTATTGACTTTCTAATTTGGTTAATAAGACACATTACTATGTAATCTAACAAACTTTAAATGTAGCGAAAACCTCACGAGGTAAATAAGCAATTGAATGAATTCACGTCCGAAACAAAAAGTGCTGATAACCAAAGTATCGACATGGTGATTAGGAGCGCAGCGCCAGACAGAGGTCAGCAATAAAGCGACCGTCGTCAAGCTACGTCACGTCTGACCGCGGCTCCCTCTGGTCTCGTTTTATTGACTCCTGCGGTCTATGCGCGCTTGGTGACAGTTCGCCTGATAGAAAGTGAAATGAACCGTGATTACGGTAGTTTGCTTAGGCGTTTGTTGTTTTGGTTTAGCTAGAAGTAAAAATCAATAAGAATAATAAAAGATCATCAAGTGCGAAGTCGCCCTTTTTACGTTCAATCTCCGAAGATCCATTGGGTACGGATCTGCCCAATGCATGAAGTGATTATTGTGATTCATCTTTTAAATTCCAAGTGGTTATTGTGATTTATTTTAAATTTTGAATCCCATCTCAAAAATTTACTTCGACATATTACTACAAAACTTTCAAATTACCAAAAAATATTGTATGGAATTCGATGCTCGAATCAGATGCAATTACTCGTATAAATTGATAATGCTCATTGATAATTAATTATTGATAAATGCCAAGTTAAGAGTTCAAGAGTTTCCAAAATAAGTCAAACACACCGCTTGTAGCAATATTTTGTTCATTATGAACGCACGGTTTTTAAGTCAAATACTTAATTTGAGTAAAAATTAAACAAGATTTTAGACAGTCTTTTTTTATTGCTAACGGTGGCAGACGAGCAAGTGGCCCACCTGATGGTCTATCATATTTAGTCTAATATATTTAGACGAGAATTTAAGCTAGCCTTAATATTAACATACTAACTAGGTAATGTTGGAATAATAAAAGGTCTTGAATTCGCTTATTTGTAGACCCTTCAAAACAGAGTCCCTAATCGCCAAGTAACTAATATCATTCATATTTCAAAGTCGCTTACATCTGGACATCGTCCATTGGAACGGGTGCACACTTCAGAAATAATTAACAGGGTCCTGTTTTGGATGCGGGATTTGTATAATTTTAATAGCCATTATTAATTTTAAAGTTTGTCTTGTGAGGATTGATCCCATGAAATCCTGACCTAAGCCGATTTATTTATTTATTTTTGGCATAATCCGTCCGGGTGACTGTTATTTACATCAGGTGGGCAGTTTGCTTGTTTGGCAACTTAGTAGCAATAAAAAAAACGCTCTTTTGCGCCATGTTAAACTCGACTGTCTTCCTGCTAGTTAAGTTACATTTATACACATGTCTGTAGAATACTATCTTCTACAGACGTGTAGAAGATGGTAATCTACAGACATGTGTATAAATCCTGCTAAAATCTGAAGGTTTCCGAGGTGAGTCAGGATCTGATGATGGAATCCCAGGAAAATAGAGGGAAATCTTTCAATTTTATTACGTCCGACGTGTTTCATACTTCTTTCGGAGTTATTCAGGTATTTTCGTCCGGTAATCATGAACCGAGCTGATGATGGAAGGATCCTTAACTTTTAGGAGTTAAGAGGTTTTTAAAATACAACAGGCACGTATTGCCCTTTTTTAAATATAATAGGTACGTATTAACACTTTGTCTTATACTTCAATTGACACTTTGTCTTTTTAGTGAATTTAATCACTTCACCTCACATCATACGATGATATAATGTGAAGGTGGGTTAGTATGGCTGGTATGCTGATAAACGATGATCTCCTAGAAAGTTACAATAAATAAGTATGGGTGTAAGTAGCGGTATTCAAACACGATATACAAATATTTGCTTATCCATCTCTGCATTCTCCAAAAGTTAATCATGGTATCGGAATTAAAAAAAGAAACACGACAAGGGTGTCCAATTGTCACATTCCCTCAACACTCCCTTTGTGACAGCCCATAAAACGCAAATTCGGCAATAAAAAGAACGCCCCGACAAAACATCCTTCCTGGACAATGATTCAATACAATGCCCGCTATTCAGTGTGGATTATTCTATTTTTCCAGCACTCGAAATATTTAAGAAAGGAATTAATGAATCTTACTCGACCGCTGATGCATTTTCAACCTTAAATCCGAACTCATTGAGCTTATTAGGACTTGAGATCATCGAAAGTGTGGTAAGATTTAACAATGAAGCTTCTAATTAGCTGTCAAGGTTCCAGACTTCAGTCCAACCTTGTCTGCTCTAGAATCGCGCGAATTATTCAAAAGATATCTCCAGAGTGTTCTGTTGCGAATTCGCTTATTTTTTTTGTTCGTTCCTGTCAAAAGGGATAGACAAATCCTTGCTTTGCTCATTCTCTTTCGTTTGGAATATTGCGGTGATGTCAATTATTCACGGAGGTGGTTCGAGAGGTTCTAATAAAGAAATCTATTGACAAGTATGACTGCGAGGGTCGTTTTTAATCCTTCACACAAGTCTGCCGTGGCATCCGTGAATTCCGCCGTAAATGAGTATAAATCACCGAAAGCACAAACTACAGTTACGCATTCAAAAACAATTACGAGGGCGCGAATTTGGGTGGCTGCCTAATTGGTATGAGATTTGCAACTGTTTCTAATTGCGTTGAAATTTACGGATCCAAGGCGATCACTCACGCCGCCATCAGGTTAATTAAACCATTTGTCTGCTAAACTCTGATACTGATGTGGAATATTTAATTAAGCTACTTTTAAGCTGAGTAGTTACCGTAGTGGTGGCTCGGGAATATTGGTCCTATGGAAGCTATGACTAACTTTTAGATGAATTGTAAGGAATGCTCTGACTAAGTGATATGTTGATAACTAATTAGTATTTTCATCGGCAAAGAATAATTGTGGCACTAATTCTAGAGCAGCACACTTATTTGCATTATTTCGTAAGATTTTATCGTTCTTATGATCTTTTTATTACATTGAACACCCATAAACAACAAAAGGAATTGAAAAGTTTACGTATTTAAATAATGAGAATACGTTGATTTCATCACCCACCTAATCACAATAATCCACATTGATGTACACACAGCAACACGGTAGACTTTACCGGTGCTGCCACAAAAAGTTTTTAAACACTTCTCAAGTTTGACACGTTTAAACATGATGGTGTTTCATTTGTTTTAAAAGGATAAATAGAGAGAGTATTATGTTTAAGCATTGTCTAACTTTAGGCTGGGATGAAAAACGTTTTGTAGTAAGACCGTTAATGTTGACCTAGACCGCTCTCATGTGGCTCGTTCGTTACAGCGACACTTTCGTAAAGAAAATGTAAAGCTTGATGTGTTGCTGACTGTACACATTAAAGTACTAAACCATTCCCGAAAGGAGCAGTCCCCTTCGATAAATGTTTCGTTCGAAAATATCCATTTTCATTAGCGCCATCGGTTCACATATTTGTCATAACCAGTCGCTTGGACCCCGGCGGCGGCGGCGCTGCCGCGAATGCTTCTTTTTCGCACATTTTTAATTTGGGTTGTTTCCGTTTTGTTCCTTGGGACATAATTGCCCGGCGGAATCCGTAACGGGTTGCGTGCTTGAAAAATTGCGAAATGCTCTCATTCTTTTCACACCGTGCGAGGAAATTGATTATTGTTACGTTTCACGAGAGAAGGGTTGTGTTTGGTGTATTTTGGACACTGATACTTGATCTACTTGATATATACAAATAAATAAAATTGAAGTGTCTGTTTGTAATGTCAAAATAACAAGTTTTTACTAAATGGGTATGAATGTATATCGGGTACCAATAACAAAAAAACAATTTAACATTTTTTTGTCTGTCTGTTTGTTCCCGCTAATCTTCGGAACGACTGGACCGATTTTGACGGGACTTTCACTAATAGATAGCTAATTAGATAAGGTATAACTATAGGCTACTTTTATCTACTTCAACAAAAGTTACTATTCCACACGGACGAAGTCGCGGGCACAGCTAGTAAGTAATAAGAATACATGTATTTAAATGTAGGTATAACATTATTCTGTGTAAATTATATTTGAGCTTAGGATCAAATGTATCTCTATATTTTGTCATGGGAATTTGTCATTAAAACCTTATTCTGATTTATAAATTCGAATGAATATTTGTCTTTGCATATGATTTTTCAAAACCGAACTTAATAACTTGGAAGTTATGCATTCAATTACTATAATTTTTAATTTCTATCGTCTTAAACAAAATGGACAAATAATCGACAAGACGTTGTGACTATAAAATACATTTGCTTAATTTTGACAGATTTTCTATCTGCTCTATCTCGAGCATGCTCCACCTATCTCTATTTATTGGTAGATAGATATCGGAAACTGATCTGCCAAAAATACCGTAGCGTAACTTTAAATCCTTATTCAGTAAAATCACCTTTTGTTTCCACTTAACCAATAAGTTATTCGACCGATAAATTGTATCGGCAGTAAACATCTCATTAGCGAATACCATTTTTAACATAATACTTATCGGTCTAGACTACGCCTTTGCAGTAATTGCTTTCAGCCAAGCATTATTAATATCTATCAAGAGGTATCGAGATTAATATTTTTCAATGAGAGCATACAATGTTAAGGGTGGTCTGGATGTAAATGTGTGTGTGAATAAACAAGGGTTGGAACATTTAGTTAACAGGAAAACGGAGATTTCGTATTTTGTTTACATTAATTCCTTCAGCGAAACACCCTCGGGATTCTAAATTGTGCTGTTTCGTTCGAAGACATTGTTTTTAACGTCTGTGCACACATTGGTGCGGAGGAGCGGCTGTCGCTCCATTATTACGTAGGTAACTTATACGTTATACTTTGTCCTAGTTGAATATATTATATCTGTAACATTATCGGTTTTAAAACGAATGTTGAGAGTTTTCACATATTTTAAGCAAAAAGTAAGATGGTTTGAGGAATCCATTTAAGCTCACTTCCTTCGCCCTGTTCGTTGTTGTAATGGGAATAGAGGTACTTTCAGTGTTCTATTGAATACATGTAAGGTAGTGAAGACCTTCTGTGATGACGTCTCGTGTTAAAGTGCTTTTTATGTTTTGAAATTGTGAACAAAAATTACAAACCACACTTATGCATCTATAAAAAGATAAAACACTCCCAAAGCAGTTTGAGAGTATTTTGTCTTTTTGATGATATAGATTGATTCCTTATCACGTATTTCAAAAAATATTAGTAACTAAAAATAATAACTTCTTGAGGTACGCAAGACTCTCTTGATATTTCAAATGGCGATTATTTCCGCACTTTTCCCTATCGTATCCCTTTTCGACCCTTCCAGCTGAGTGTATTGCGCGAAAATGATATAGCGACAGAGGTCTAAAGTCAGACAGTAGGTAGAATTCATACAGGACGCGCGCATTGAATGCTAACAGCCTAATTATTGAACGGCCAAGATGGCGACCAGTTAGGCTGGGGTACTTAAAAATTTAACTTTGAATTTTCAAGTATACAATTTTGTAATTCAAATAATGGAGACAAAATATTTGTAATAATCGTGATGTTTGTTTTTTATCTTTAGTAAATTTAACTTTTTAAAATAAATTGAGTAGATTTACACAAAGAAGCGAAATTGAGAAAGAAAATTTTAATAACACGTATTATAGTAACGATTTACTCTTACTTTATCAGTTAGGCAATTTTGTAATACATAGTTTGATATTTTAGACAAATATATGTGTTTCAATTTATTATTTTATTTATGTATTAGGATATATTAGTTGTATTTCTTTAAATATTTTCGGTTCATTGATTTTACTTCTTTACATCACTCAAAAGTAGAGTGGCAGTAAATGTGTTAAGTATTCTGCGTGTGCAGTCTGCACGATCATTTAATACAAAGAGTAAATAAATTTTTGAAGCACGAACATTGGAAGGCGCAAATATTATGCTCTGTTCCCAGTAGTTACATTCTAAGTTGCATTGATGTAACTAGTTAGACAGTTTTAGGTCTAGTAGTTACATTATTTGGGAGATTATTTTTAGTATAAGTAATGGGAGTTTTTTATTCCAAGTATTTACATTGTTTATCTATACAAATCTATACAAAAATACAGTTAACTTTTTTATTCTTTTTTACATTACTTAGTCGTGAATAATTAACGGTTACCTTAATAGGCAATCTCTGTGTTCTAGAGGTTTGTGTCGACCTGAATTAGACCACGAATTTCTATATAAATTCGAGGCAAGGGAACTTTAAGGCGCATAGTAACGTAAATCATAAAAAATCACTGCAGAAAAAACCGGTTCTCTCCATAAATATTGAATAAAAAAATCTTTAAAAAAGATATGTTATTATTCAACGCATTTTTTAGAGGATGGTCTTTTAATTTTTTGATAAATTAATTAAAACTTGGTTAAAATGTGACCCAAACATGCCTCGATTTTAAAACTAAAAACCTAATCGCTTCGTAAATATTAGGTTAAATCACATACTTTCGATTTCAATAAATAAAGTGAACAATATTCTAGGGGATGGTCTTTTTAGATTTTTCTTATTCGCCTTTATTAATTTTTTATTTTAATAATTCATCTTACGCGTAAAGGTTTGCTTGAATATTCCCCTCACTCTCACTCACTCACTCCTATGTAATCAGTGCGGGATGATCGACGCAAGGTCATTGGGAGCACTATGCGCCTTAATTCCAAGTCAATTTTAGCGTTTAAGCTATGGTAAGACTATATGTATACGAAAAACTATATACTACCATTACTGCAAAGCCGCCGCCGGGGTTCTATTACTCACGGGACAGAAGTTTTTCTGTTCGGTTTGGTCGGCTTCTGAGCCGGCCTGGCTAGTTACCACCGTCTTGTCTTACCTAAGTTTGTCGCCACAGTAAAAATTTTGATAGATTTTAGCACTAGATGGAATAAACGGCTTTGTTGTGTTCCGACAATTACAAGTAGAGGTAAGATAGCTAATTCCTCAGTTGTTGAGGAGTGTAGGTGAAGCTCGTTTAAACCTTCGGCCTTAAGGCGCATAGTAGGGTCAATCGTAAAAAAATCACTGCAGAAAAAACCGATTCTCTTCATAAATATTGAATAAAAAATCTTTAAAAAAGATATGTTATTATTCAACGCATTCTTTAGAGGATGGTCATTTTAATTTTTTGATAAATTAATTAAAACTTGGTTAAAATGTGACCCAAACATGCCTCGATTTTAAAACTTAAAACCTAATCGCGTCGTAAATATTAGGTTAAATCATATATTTTCGATTTCAATAAATAAAGTGAACAATATTCTAGCGGACGGTCTTTTTAGATTTTTCTTATTCACCTTTATTAATTTATAATTGAAATAATTCATCTTACGCGTAAAGGTTTGCTTAAATATTCCCCTCACTCTCACTCACTCACGCTTATGTAATCGGTGCGGGACGATCGAGCAAGGTCATTAGGACCACTATGCGCCTTAACGTCACTCACCATCAGGTGAGATGAAGGCCATGAGCTTCCCTGACGTATGTAAAAAATAAAGATTCCAGGTGTGCCACTCATCCGGGAGAGCACACACGCTCGTCGTCTAGGCAACGGCGAGTACCTAGGGCCAACGCATTCCCTCGAAAAAGAAAGATGTGCCACTTATACCGATTATTACAACAACTTCTTAGACAGTTTAAATATAAGACATATATGCAGGGTTAAAATTAAATGTTACTCAAGAAGGGAATTCAAAATGTAATCTTAAGACATTCACATTTTGTTTTGATGATTATTATCTTGATTCGTGATATTTTTCGAATAACATGAAATCTATAAAAAAAATTAAATTATGGCTTCAGCTTTTTTCGTGCGTTATTGTTGATGCGCGAAAATCATTATATTGCACTGTGTAGTTAAGTTAGTTAGTTTTCCGTAGTTCGATTTATTTTCCATTAATGGGATTAGCTTTCCTACTATTTTGTTTCAGTTTTCAGTTCTATTTTGAAGGCGCGAAGAAATATTCGAGTAAAGAAAAATTATTTTCCTTGCCTAGATCTGGCATTTTATTGATATTAAGTCTGTTATAAATTTAGTTCCCTTATTTAACTTAACATTAACTTAACACGATGGAATCTTTAATTAATGCCATATAAAAGTACAAATATAGGTTAGGGGTTTCTTAAACGTGTAATATGATATGAAATAAAATCTTCGCCAGTCTACCTTTTACTTAGTAGCGAGTGCAAAACGAGCGAACACGAATTAAACTTCTTAATTTATCGCGGGCAGACTCTATCAATAAATCGGAAAGCAGCCGTTATCGCGAAGTAAGAAAATACATCCCTAACTTAAGGATTCGAATTTAACTGCGTTTCATTATACCGCTAGATAGGCTTACGGAGGTGAGTTATGGTTATTTGAACTGTACGAAACAAAATAAATTTAGTGAACGTGCTTTATAACGTTCTGCTCTTTGCATTTTTGAGTGCTTATTTCGAGTGGGATAAAAGTTGCGATATTTATGGGCCGCCTTCGAGATTTAATGTGTAGTCGAACGGCGATAATGCGCCGTCGGCTGAATATTTTGCGGAATGACTGCGCGACGGTAATTGATCTTGATGTGTTGTGTTCTAAGTTCAAATGTATTCGTATTTGAATGTAGAATGTTCCATAGTGGTCTGATATTCGATAGTGACCTATTGTTTGATAGGGGCAATTGTTCGATAGTGGGCTTTTGTTCGATAATGGCCAAGTGTTCGATAGTGACTTAACGTTCGAAAGTGGCCAATTTCCACCCACTATGTTGATTTGAGATGTTGGTGAATGTTAATGACAGTAGAATTTTGAGTACAGATCTGGTTTTGTCTTTGACTAGAGTAAAATGTACAACAATGTCATCAATCTATCATAATGTGAGATCCGAGCTTGTTCGTTTTTTCCTACTGAATTTGATGACAAAAGTGTGCGCTTAAAACTTCAAAGTTAGCAGTATATCGGTGTTCTTTTTGTTTTTAACTCTTTGCAGTTCAGTACGCGACAATTTCTTATTTTCCTAATTTTTCTTGACGGCCGATGTCGACAGTGATGTAGTACTAACTAGGTAATTAAGTCAGCACTCCACCACTCCTCATAAGGCACGTTTTTTTACTCCCTCGTGTCAGTAACGACGAATTTCATATATTTTGCCGCTACCTTTGTCGGCACCGGCAGCTGTACAGGGCCGGGCCAGGAACTGAAAAAGCCAGTAATAGAGGAGGATCTAATGACAGAATCTCCGAAAGGTTTCTATTTTTTCCACCTAATAAATATTTTGGTAACCTCGACGTATTTTGATCATAGGAAGTTTTGTCAAAACAAAATTACTTGTTCGCCAATCATTAATAAAAATACACCATTTACATTCGCTAAAGCAAATATACATGTCAATTACATTAGCTACATCGTTAGTTATGTCCATAAAGTTAGCAAATGCGGATGATCATAACAAGGTCCATTTCCTTGGTTTACGTGTTTTATTATCCGTGAGGATTCGCGTGAGGACTCAGTTACCGATTCAGTAATCCACTATGTTACTATTTCCTTGGCGCTCCCCGTCCCGGAACACGGCACCGTTATCCGAGCCATTTGGCGTAATGCGTGGTTTGACCGGATTGACAGCCCTGGGAAGGCTGGGGCTACTAGTATAGCGTGGAAAACGTAATTAGACGAAATTAACATATTATGGGCTCTTGTATTTTAACTATTTTGATCTTAAGTATATTGTAATATAAATATTTAAATCGAGACAGTTAAATGAAGTTTTTTAATTATAAATCATAAAACATGAGTTGAATTGAAGTGATAAGTAATTATTCGTTAGGAATTTGTTTCAAGGCGCGCCAGATATGAGCACCAAAATATTAAAGAAACACGTAAATAAACTAAAGGCGTAATAAAGTAATAAATAAACAACAACTAAGTATTGGTCTTCTAATCGGGAGGTCCGGGGTTCGATCCTGCCAGGTACCAATGTGTTTTTATTTCATATGTACATTATTGTCCGACGCACCCACGGTGAAGGAAAACATCGTGAGGCAACCTGCATACATCTGCGAAAAAATTCAAAGGTGTATGTGAGGTCGACCAATCCGCACTGGGCCAGCGTGGTTGACTAAGGCCTAAACACTCTAACTTAGTTAGGGTAAGCTCGAGCTCCTTGAGGGGGCACAGAGCTGTGATGTTGTAAATAAACTACAAAATCCAACACACACACGAGAAACAAAACGCTTACAGCAAGACCACAACTTATCCCACCGCTTCAGCTCGGTAACCACCGCAAAACTAATGATTGTTTGAATGTAATCCCGAAACTGATTTAATAGCGCCAATTTGAATTTCAGACTGAGTTAGTTGGATGTATCATGTTTCGAGGTGGTGAAAAGGAAGAAATGTTATGTATGCTGTTTTTTTATAAATCAATACATAATTATAATGTGGTCATAAGCTGTCACCAAAAAATTTTATGTGTATTAATTTATATTTCAATGTCTTTTTATAGTATTTATTATAAGATAACCAGATGTAATTTAAATAAACTAATGATTAGTATGCATGTCTTTCAGCAGGCAACTATACGTTATTATAATATTTTCTTCAGCAGCTTTTAAAGCCTATAGATTTTCATTATATGATACATTTTTAAGAACTGGATGCTAGGAATGTTTTTTACACTTTAATTCACACATACAGGGTTAGTTTTGGACCCCCCGCCAGAATTGAATATGAAATAAAGAATGCAATATAATAGGGCTGGGTTAAAACGTATGTGATCGTTACTTTTAAAATCCTAAATTTCTAGGCGTGTGCGCTCATCAAAGCCCTACGCGTCTCAGAACTGGCGACAAATTTCTAGCATGTACAAACGAATACGATTTGCTATCATAATGTCCATACTGAAAAATTATCAACGACCATGCTTGAATTTAATTTAGTCAAAATACAAATACATGAATAATGTACAATAACGTAAAAAAAAGAAATTGATTTTTGCATAAACAAGATAAATCGCGCGTTTATCCTGCCCTTAAAAAAATGTAGAACCTGAATCAAATCCAATTTGAATAATGGCCAACCTGAATCATGTCCAAACTGCATAATCCGCTAGGCGCTTCGCGATATAAACAAACAAATGACCATCATTTTAGTTTAAACGGAAAAGTTAAAACAAAAAATTGCCGCTATAGAATGATAGGAAAATTTTGGCGGCGGGGCCAAATACATACCTGTATATATCTGACATTTATTAAAAACTTACTACAGATCATTAATTCACAAAATGAACACAAGGTAATCACTGAATTAATCGCATTTCTAATCCACTTCGTCGTGCATTTATTCACGGATAATAACTTCATAACCGGCCGGGTACAAGACATGTAGGGGTCGGCAGCGATGTCGAAAGGACTCGGATTAGTTGCTACTAAAATTTGTTAAAGAGACCCGCTATGTGGGCGGCCGCGGCTTTGGCTTGGCCGGTCTTACTTGGTCTCTCGTTTGAGACAGATCTCGAAAAATGAGATGGTGATGAAATCAGCAAGTTTGAAAAATATCATTATCAATTTAGTAAATGATTATATTTGTCCGCTTCATTCTCTATACAATTAACCACGTAGTCCCTTAAATCTATTATTTTTAAAATTATTAATCCTGGTCGTTTTCAAGGCAATTTATTTTTTACTTGCATGAAAGCTGATGATGACAATTATATTGTTAGCTATTTTATACACTCTACATATTATAGAAGTATAATCTCAATAGAAGATAGTGTATGTCAGCTTCGGAACTTTTTAATCATTTAGATTAGGTACTCAATTTCAACAGGACAGTTATGTATACTTATAAACACTATATGAATAATTTATTTTAAAATTTTATTCTTTTCAAAGTAAAATTTATTAAAAATTGAGCTGTCTCAACCAATTAAACAACAATTACATTTATTAAATAAATACTCGATGCTATTTCTAATCAAAAAATATTTCTATAATTATTTTATGCGTAAGGTGTTGTAAATGTACATTATAAAATATAGTTTGCGATTAGAATCAACACCAAGACGCATATTTCTGACATTATTTTCATAATGTTATATAGGCTAAGATACTCTACACTGAGATCTCTCTCGTTTTGTTTTACCTCCAAATATGAAGGGGCCACCATAAGTTGGCGGCATAAGTGTATTAAGGCTGCGTACAGTCCAACCCTTAACTATCTCTCGTGCCCAGACGAACACTATAATCCCCGATAAAGCCCGCACATTTACATTCAATTCTAATTTCGGAACACCCATTCCTACTCGCCTCTGATTGCCTGGTACTTGTCGCCGGTGATTAAAATTACTTTACCAATTTATCATTTTGTTTCTGTGTATTTTGTTAGAAATAATCAATCAAAATGAATTACCTACTTAAGAAGATGAAACAAAAAAGGGTTGTAGTAAACTATTTATTGTGAGAGAGCAAAATAAATGAATTGTTTAGGTGAAAGTAAACATAAAACTTGGACTGATATAATGGCGTTTCTGAATATGTAAAATTATTTTTTTAAACTGTCTTTTATGATATTACTTTAAGTTTATTTTTTACAAACAAATACAGCTATTTCTATATCGATTAGATCAGAGCGTCAGTGGCGATGTGGACTCGGCAATAGAGGTCCGCGACTCGCTTCTGTGATGTACCAATGTGTTTTCATTTTTCGAATTTCATAATTATGTACATTTATCCGACGCTCTTACTGTGAAAGAAAACACTGTGAGACAACCTGCATATATCTCCGAAGAAATTCAAAGGTGTATGTGAAGTCGACCAATCCGCGCTGGACCAGCGTGGTTGACTAAGGCCTAAACACCCTAACTTAGGGTAGGCTCGAGTTCCTCGGTGGGGACGTATATGAATTTTGGTGATGATGATATCTATACATATAATAATATTGAAAAAAGTTACTCTCCAAATAATACTTACTACTAAAAGGACTACTAGTAGACGGAGATCTAACGTGCCGCATAAATCATTAAATTGTGTGTGAGTCAAAACCAATGAGAGTATTTGTATGAAATGCTCACACATAAGATTGATGATGTGATAATGATTTCTTAATTGTGACTTGATAAACAATATGACAAAATGCTGCAAAGATTACATGCAATTTTTACTCCATAAAAGTTTGATTTTATGAGTGCTTTAATTTTTTTTTATTAAATCAAAATATTTGAAGTATGTTTTGAGCATACTATTCAATTAACATCTCACCCGATAGTAAGTAACGAAAGACCGAAAATGGGAGCGAGCCCCATCAAAGCTCTTCAACAACTGAGAAACTGGGTCTTTTACCTTTAATTGTCCGAACTCCGAACATTGCTGCTATGGTGACAAACTTAAATAAGGCGGTGGTAGCAACTAAACCAAGCATTTGGAAACTTCTGCCTGCATTTTGAACTAAATTTTGGACCCCCAGATCAGAAGAAGTCATGGGCGCCGGCAGGGGGGTGCCAGGGGGTGCACTTGCACCCCTTGGGAATCTCGGGATCAACAGGAATTATTGAAATAAAAAGCCGTCTGTTGGAAATTATTTTGTCTACCGCCCACAAGGGGGCGTTATCGCCCACTTTGGGATAGACTGCTTTAAAGGGTGCGTTCAGAGAAGTAATGGAAATCGATTAATATCGATCCAGGTACTCCTGGCCCACCAACTTCGAATGTTTAAATTTCGATCGTCGCGAACAAATAGGTGTGAGCCATGACGACTGGGTACCTATAAAATAAATTCATAATGAATAGTCAGAAATTTGTAAATGTCTCGAACATAAAATATACCGGGTTTCAGATGTTTCCGAATAAATTTTAATTTTTTTATTAACAATCATATACGGCGAAGATTTTAAGGAAACTAAAATCTGCACCACCTGGAAATTATTTCTGCCGGCGCCCATGGAAGAAGTGGTCTGGACTCGACCGTAAGTCTACTGAGGCGATTATATTTTTTATTCGGTTCTTTGGTAATGAATCATATATTTTTGCGCATCATAAATACGAGTTTTGTAGTCCTCTTAAAACACACCTTTATAGACTCGTCATATTAAGCATTGCTGCATACTTTTTGCAGATCCTTAAAATGAATCATTCAACTACTAAGAAACAAAACGAGTGTACTTATCGAGCCCGAAAAGAAACGTTTACATAAAATTAAACATTCTAAGGGCAAAAGGCACCTTAATTGAGTTTGTTCAGGACAAAACAAAGACCGGCGAACTTTTAAATTGAGTGTCCGTGAAGTGTTGGCGACATGTTGATCTTTTCGAACTGGGGACGGCTCTGGGCGAGGTGATGTTTTCTTTGGACTCTTTCGATTGCAACTATCCGAGTGAGTACTTGTTGAAAAACAAGCCGCAACGAGCGTGATAGTTAGCCAAGTTTGCAAGAATGTGATCAGTCATGGATCTGTTTTTATATAATAATAATAATAATGTTTATTGCAACCAAATACATGTCAACACAATGCTACAATAGATCTACAGCTATTAACATGAGTTGGCTAAAATAGGGTGAGGGTCCCTGATTCCCGTGGTGCACCCTGGGCAACCCGGCAGATTCTCTGCCGCGGGCTAATAGTCTGACGAGAGGACCCTCCATAGTGGGGGGGTGTGGGATGGCCAGGTTTAAGCCGGCGGGCCACTTCGTGTGGCCACCCGCTTTATGCGGGGAAGGGCGAAGTCCCCTCTTCTTATTTTAAGAAGAGGTGTGGCTTTCGCCGGAAGCCTGATTTGGGCGGCTACCTTGAAGGTAGCAGAGTGGAGGCGATTTCTCGCCACGGCGCTTCGCGCCTGCCGGGGGTTTCCCCGAGCTTCGGCTCACCCGCGCGGCGGTGGATCCAGTGGGATCTGCCGTCGGGCAACCCGTTACCCGCACTGAGCGGGCCGGGGGCCCTGCGCACTGAGCGTCGGGCCGCGTGGAAGACAACCACAATAAAAAACCAGTCCCGGGGTGTAGAGCGGCGCAGAACCGCTCCACAAAGTAGCAGAGCCAGGAGGAGAGTCCGGCTATGGACATGTCACAGGCAGGGGGTCAGCGGGAATAAGGCCTGGCTGTTGTCCCCTTCCCCTTGTCTTGTGACGGACGGAGGAGCTGCTGGGGGGGTTTTTAGTGGGTAGGCCCGGGCCGTGTACGGTCTGGGGAGTCCCACATATCCTCGTGGTTTGGCTCGATCACGAGGAATGCGTAAATGCATTTTCCCCCCCCCAAAAAAAAAAAAAAAAAAAAAGGGTCCCTGATTCCCAAACTAGGATAATAAATCCTGTATCTTGGAAACCATGATTCCTCAATACAATGTGACTATTTTTTATTAATACAAAGGTCCTTACATTCTAGCAAACGAATACACATTACTAATGGAAAAGGTGATTGAGAAGTGTATTTATAAGCTGGTCCGTGGATTGAATTGAGTGTGCAGTGAATACATAATATAATATGGTATACGAGTAAATAATTATATAATATCTAATGGTGTTAAGATACACATAATATAAGATTAAGAAATTAAAGCCTCTGTGTCACAGTAATTAAAGGTTAACAGTTTCTCCTCGACTTTTTGTTTAACATTAAATTTATTAAGTGGGTAGATATATTCAATCCTATTAAAACTATTGTATATTTTACAGCTGAGGGCACTATATTGACGTTTCGCCCACTTCGTCCGCCAATTTGCGACAGTAAAGACCGGAACAGCACGCCTCCTATAATCCTTTGTAATACTTATAAGAGGAACGTCGGGTGTTCTCATCAGTCTTATCAGGTAACTCTTGTCTTAAGTGACTTTAGTCCTAACTTTAAATTTACCCCAATAAGTTTTTTTTTCATTTTATTATATTTTCACCACAGACTCATGGTCTGTGCCTTTTGAATTGTTTTTTATTTTAATTATATCTTATATGAGTATTTTAAAAGGCTTTGTCCAAACTATATACTGGAGCTAGAAGCATGAAATTCGGTACAGGGGATCTTTGAGTTATGTAGGCGCCCACTAAGAATGAGTTTTTCAAAATTCTAACAGACACCGAAAAAATCCCCATCTAAAAATAAAGAAACTACAGTGTTAAGTCTTATTAAAGCGTAACGTAGGTAGTTCGCGGGCACAGCTAGTGCAATATTTTTTATACTTACGCCACAGATAATACAGTACAGCTTATATACGCTTACGCTAGCCTACGATTACTACAGCTTACGACTTCGTACTCTTCACTTGATATAAGGTGACTTAACATCTATCTTATTTGTGTACATAAAATTAATTTGAGTATCTGTTAGTATTACTTAAAAACAAAATATTAAATTACTATATCTATCATAAATAAATTTTCAAAGCTTAGTATAGCTTAGTGGAAGAGCGAACAACGAAGCTAAACGTTATCATGAACGATTTAAGAGCTACGGATGTAAGCTTAAGCTAAAGACTCATGCATAGATTGTGAGCTAAATCTAGACTAGATTCTTCCGTAGTCTAGTGGATGAGAAAATCCGGTATGATCTGGAGGCAGTTTTCCTACCTAAGCTTACCCCCTAAATTTCTAGTAGTACCGCACCATTAAGTCATGGAAACCACTTTACAATACATATTTGCCACCAATTGAGAAAATATAATTCTTGTGAAGTGTGTAACTAAAAGCTTTCTTATTTAATAACAGTATAAAATGCCGAAATAGTTATTTGTTATACATGAGTGCAAAGTTGCTTTTTAACCGCGTGCTCAACTTTGATGACCGAGCAAGACAAGGATTCAAAAATTAGAATCCTGAGCGTTAGCGAGGGAATCAAAAGAGCACAAGGTGAAAAATCTTTGCACTCGAGTGCAACACGTAACTTTTCATCCCCCCTCAGCGAGGAAATGACTAAATGCAAAATAAAACATTAACAATCACAAAATACTTTTATTTCAGTTTAGGTACATATTTACTACAACATTAAAATAAACTTCTTCGTCGCTGGGATCACTCATTTTCGTTTTTTTTTTACTTGTTTTCAAGTTTCTTATTTATAACAATACGACGTCAAAACAAAATGGCGCGCGCAAAGCGAATTAAAAACAAAAGTACACCAAGGAGGTTCAGAGTCTGAGTTTTTTAACAAATTTTTAAAAAGTTGTATGATAAATTCGGCACCATGGAGATGGAAGTAAATAGGTTTAATGATGTTTTGAAATCACATACCTAGTCCACGCGATGTTCTATATTCAAATTTACTTTAACCTCAAGCGGATAAAAACGGCTTTGGCGGTCAGATATCGAATAGCAAAAATACTCTTTCCGAGATGGGGGGACGAAAAAGTATTTTATCACTATAATCATTCTATTAGTCTCATGTCATACATCATATTTATAATTAGAACTTCGTGTGCGTACTCCCAGCAGTAAATTGTGTCCTATATATGCTTTGTGTCCTATATATGCTAATTTAAGTTTCATGAATAGTTAGAGCGTAACTTGTTATAAATGTGCACGAAATAAAAAAAAATATTTTTCTCTCGGATTATTCGTTTAGATTCTTCCTGCTGGATAAAACGTTACTCCAGCAGGATTCGTTTTTCAATTTTTTTCCAAAACGATTTTTGTGCTTTGATGCTACTGCTCATTCGGAGTACTAACCCCCCCCCCCCCCCCCCCCCGAGATGAGAAAAAACATCACATATCTTCCTAAATATAATAAAATATTTCACCCTCACAAAATATATATTTTTCTATGTTACAACACTAATATCCTTAACTTCAAGTCAACTTTCCAAATAAAAGTAAACAGAACTTTTTATATCACCTGCGTAGCCATTACGCCTATGATATACAAGGAAATATAAAACTATTCTGCAGTTTGACATGGGGAGAAGGACGAGTAATAGAAAGATATCGGAATACTAAAGTGAATTTTTGAACCGAGAAAAGGAAATAGTTCGATTTTTCCTGTAATTTTTTATCCATATTCTTTATTACCTTTTATTTTTTTGTAACCCATAACAAGACGTTCTGCGAATTTAAATAAAACTACACTTTTTGGAGTTACTCGCGTATATTTAGCTTACACATTTTAATTACTTAACCCGTCGTTGTCGTCGTCGAACGTCGGGCTAAATAATTAATAATTAAAGCGTAGTTTTATTTAAATGTGTAGTACTCGTGCAAATAAAAGATAGTATTAAGACGTTCTGCCGTTGTTCTTGCCTGATGGTCACTGATGATAAGGCTGAAGATGAAGTCACTTGAATTTCTCAACTGCATATTTTATTTTGGTGAGTCTTTAGTAAAATGTTGATTTCCGAACAGGTGTAGAGTCAACTTTTTTTTTCACTTGATTTGTATTTGCACACATCTTAATAATGGTTGGGGTGTGTGTACATACAAGGATGAAATAATTTGTTAATTAGATTCTTGGTTGAAGATTTTTGTTTTTTTTGACGTCAATAAGTGCCTGTAAAGGTTTTTTTTTATGTAAGGCCCGGCAAATGACCTCCTCCCGCCTGATGTTAAGCGGTGAAAGAGGCCCAAATGAGTTGACAGATAGAGTAGGGACGACATCCACTATCCTACCTGCCCGCCCCTTGCCGGCCTAAAAGATGCTTTTTCACACCTCTTTTGAAGGAACCCATGTTGTAGGATGGAGGAAACACGTGCGCAGGTAGAGAATTCCAAGTGTGGGATGAACGACAGAAGAATGAATCTTGGAATTTCTTGGTACGGTGTGAAAAGGAAGATACAGTGTAAGGATGACTCCGAAGGCCCTTACGTGTGTTTCTGTTAAGGAATGGAGAGGGAGGGATAAGGTTAAAGAGCTCCTCAGAGCATTCCCCATGGAACATTCGGTAAAAGGCGCTAAGAGAGGCGATGTCACGACGAAGTTGTAGAGGCTCGAGGGTGTTAGTTGCCTCTACATCGCCAATTATTCGAATAGCGCGACGCTGCAATCTGTCCAGAGCATCGAGGAGGTACTGAGCGGAGCCGTCCCAAAGGTGCGAGCAATATTCCACGCAAGACCTAACCTGAGTTTTATACAACAGGCATAGTTGGTCCGGCGCAAAATACCTACGCACCTTGTTTAGGACACCGAGTTTCCGTGAGGCAGCAGTTATAACGGATTCAATGTAGTCTCTGGGGTTCAGATCGCAGCAAATGTTCATTCCGAGCAAGGTGATGTTACTCTGTGTGTGAAGGGTTGTGCCCTGAAGAGAAGGAGGGGGGAGGAAAGGTGACCTTTTCGCCGAGAACGCGCACACCTGTGTTTTCTTAGCATTGAACTCGACAAGATTGTTGGAACCCCATTCGGAGATGAGGTCCAGCGTCTTGTTGAGCACAATGATAAGTTTCTGCCTCTCCCTATCAATATTACCACGAGCAGCCCCTGAGCTTCCGTGATATCCCCCATGCACTGTACTGTCGTCTGCATAGCAATGTATACTTCCCAAGGAAAGCATGTCATTGATATGCAGAAGAAACAATGTTGGGGATAGAACGGAGCCTTGTGGAGCACCAGCATTCACTGCCACAAACCGCGAAGCGCAGCCGTCAACGACAACGCGAATTCTACGCTCGTGGAGGAAGCTGGCAATCCACGTACAGTGCGATTAACTAACAGAAACAGTCGTCATCGAGATCGTTGTCGAGCTCGATAACGAGCTGGCTTTCATTTCGACGAAGAGCGCAGCGCTGACGATAAACGTATTCACTAACACCATTTAACTCGACGTCGATCTCTTGGCTGTTTAAGCTCGTCGCTGTAATAGAGTGGCGACACACGTGCATATATACAGTTCATTGTATATTGATTTGAATCAGGTTTAATGTGTTAAAAATATCGGAGCAACATAAAAAAACATTATTTGAACAAGAAACAAGTTCGTAAATATGGTTTAAAAATGACTTTGGTCAAATTGTGTAAAATTCGTTTCGATGTTAAAATAAAATTGATACTTACCCTTTGCCTTTTTGACAGTTAGATATAATCTCTAATCTGTGATCTCTCTCTGGGTATTAATAATGGCTATTTTTTAATTAATTTTGTGTAAAATTTTATGAAATGTAAGCATTGCAATGCTTATTGTCATCGTGTGTTCATTTTGTAGCATGTGAAATTACGTAGTTCCCTTGGATGTCGTAATAGCCGACTGAGGGAGCTTACGGCAATGATGTCTCCGCGAAGAAATTGACTCGAAAGAACCCTGCACGGACCCATCTCACCACCACATTTCTGTTGTTTAGCTCCTCGTCGGCGTCGCTTGGTCGGTTGCTCTCTGCCATCCCAGCTACATCATAATTGAAATAGCAAGCCTGACCGCGAGATTTATTGCTATCAAAGAGACTCGAAAGAGCATACGTGCATATATACAGTACTTACCTACCTACATTATAATGATCTTCACAAAAATACATTCATGAATCTGTTCATAAACTGTGATCAGACTTGAGCAGAGCATCATCTCTTCTTGCGAGTTTTAGCCATTATTTCCGTATTTATTAAGTTGGCATTTGTATAATAATTGTGCTTTGACACTAGGGCATTAATTTAAAATGGAAGAAAATAGCACACAATTAAATTATATGACTGACTCTCTGATGTTGCAAACATTCATGGGTTATGGTCGCTGCTTGTCGTCATAAATCATATCTTTACTTCGCTTCTTCGAGCAAGAATAACATGATTGATAATCCAGCACACGTTTTTTTATTCTTGAAGTATTTCCTATGAAAACTCAAAATAATTTTGCAAAACCTCAGACTTGCAAAACACACAACTCGACTCAAAATTTGTAGCTTTTAATTTGACACTAAAAATCGTGGCTGTGAGCCAGGCTGTGCGTCGAGCTCGACGCTGTTTTCTTTTGCTGAATACCAAAACACAAAGAAAAACGTCAAACATTTAGTACCGGTTCACGCCGTGCTCGTCTTCGAAGCGCTAGTATCGCCAACGATTGTCAAGCAATATTAGTGAATACAAAATCATATTACAGCGCTGCCACAGCGTCGAACTCTAGGCTGTTAACTTTAGTGAATCGCATAGCAGAACTGAGCGGGCAATCCGTATGCCGGAAGCTTGGAAAGGAGAGCCTTGTGCCAGACTCTATCAAAAGCTTTGGCGATGTCGAGACTAATAGCCACAGACTCGCCGCGCTTATATTGAATAAATATTTTTGAGTTTGAGTTTTTAGCTAGGCTGACTTTGAAACGAAACAAATTGATCAGAAATTGAATTAAACCCCGCCAGCTGATCTCGCACCCACTTATAACTGAAAACTCATGGAATAAAATGTTGTGACTCATAATAACTGACTTAAGTACCTATACATAACCATGGCGATGAAATATTTTTGGTAAATTATAAAATTTTTAGTTTAAAGGAGTAACTCAAATTAAAATATCACAAAAAAATAAACACCTGAACTTACGTAGTAACTGTTAACTTATCTGTGCCCGAACTTTGAAGTACATTTGAGGTCAATAATATATAGGTCAATAGTATATACTTGCATATTTTTTTAATATGCTTTATATTTCTTAATTTAATACTAAAAAGATTTATTAGTCACAGTTTTGAGATGTAATAAACGTTTTTTTTTATCAAAAACCTAAAACAGTATAAGTATTTTAGGTTATTGTTAAAAAAACTGGCGGTCATAAAGGTTCTAATATACGTGCTCGCTCGGCAAATTCCCAGCGCTCCAAAATTTCGGTACCAGCGTGTTTACGCCACTTAACATCATCTATGGGACAGCAAAACATTATCTGTGGATCGCAACTGGCAACACTACCCTAGAAGGCGGAACTGGTCGTTCACTTCAAATTTAAACGTATTCCGAGAAGCAACCAATACTTAACTCGACTGTAAAATTCTAAAACGATTGTAAACGGAGAAATAAATTAATTGTAATTTAGAAATTAAACGCTTCATTGAAAAGGAACCCTCCTGCCTAAACATTTGGTCCATCGAGACGGATTTTGAAGATTGAAGCAGCTAAACGAAGATCACTTCATCACCGCAGTAACGGTCAGGTCTTTGTTCCTTTTCTTATCCTATCCTAAACGATTGTGTGCTAAAATCGTGTTAAATTTCAGTATCGTCTTGGATCGTGTTCGTGGTCGTGTTGCTGTGTCTGGAATATTCAAATTTCCAGCCAAAAAAGCCGTTACTTAAACGTGAGTACTCTTAACTTTTCTAAAAGACCGCTAAAATGATGGATAGTGATAGCATTAAAGTGTCTGTTCCTTCGCATTCTCCTAATAAGAGAAAGCCAGTAGATGATCTCAAGAAAGTGAGGGGTACTTTGAAGGGCAGATTAACTCAATTCAAAAAATACGTTGAGTCATTTTCGAGTGCTAATTTGACTAAAATTCAAATTGCGGAGATGAAACTACGTATACAGACAGCTAATGACGTGTTCCAGAGATTTCATTTAGTGCAAAGTGATATCGAACTTTATTCTTCGGAAAGCGATATAGCTTGTAATTTAGAATACGTAGAATCGGTTGAATCTGATTATTTCACTAGTATGGCCGTAGCAAATTGTCTTATTGCTAGCGAAAGCAATGATGAACCTGCTCAATATTTAAAAAATACCGTTACTTCAAACGTTAAACTGCCTGAAATTAAATTGCCAAGTTTTGACGGATCATTCGATCAATGGCTTGAATTTAAAAATTCATACGTTACAATGATTTACGAGCGATCCGACCTTAACAATATTCAAAAATTTCATTATCTTAGATCATCACTACACGGAAACGCTCGACAAGTAATTAGTGCTTTAGAGTTCACATCGGCTAATTACATTCATGCATGGGAGCTACTTGAGAATAGATATCATAACACTAGACTACTAATCAGTAACCACGTAAAAGCGTTATTTAATATTGTGCCAATAAAACAAGAATCACCTTTACTCATTAGAAAACTAATCGATACCATATTGCGTAATTTACGGGCGCTTAAAACGTTAGACGAACCTACTCAGTCATGGGACACTTTAGCTATTTATTTAATTGTCACTAAGCTAGACGCCGTAACGGAACGTGAGTGGGAAACGTACAAAGGATCTACGACTCTAAAATTAAATTGGAAGATCTGCTTTCATTTCTCAAAAACAGAGCAGACATGCTAGAAATGATTAACGTATCTAGCACTAAGTCAAAAGATAGGCCAGTGTTTCACGAAAATAAAGGTCACAATTTGCACAAAACCACAAATAACGTTCATAGTTTTGTTTCTACAAATAACGAAGGTAACACTAAGTCGAAATCTTCCAATTTAAATAAGAGCGTACGCACTTGCACTTTATGTAATCACAATCACGCACTGTACACATGTATCAGTTTTCTTAATTTATCCGTGAGTGAAAGGCTGAAATTCGTTGAGAGTAAAGGATTGTGTAAAAATTGTTTACGCATAGGGCATGAAGCTAGTGTTTGTCTATTCGGGCCATGTAAACAATGTTCTCGCAAGCATAATAGTTTGCTTCATTTCTTCGATAACACTGCGTGTACGCCGCCGCTGCCGGTCGAACCCGTAGCAAGTCCGAGTGGGGTGCACCAACCATATACGTCATCGCTGCATACGTTATCACTGTCTGCCAAAGCAAATAATTCTACTCGCGGAAACGAGACGTTCGGAGGGAACCGACCGCCGTCGCCCGTATTATTGTGTACTGCGTTAGTAGAGGTGGCAGACAATAAACATGAATACTACACAGCGCGGGCGCTGCTTGATTGCGGCAGCCAGCACTGTTTCGTTTCAAGCGAATTATGTAAACGTCTTAATACGTCTTTTATACAGTCCACTGTTTCTATATCGGGTGTAGGTCAAACTATAACCCAAGCAAATCAATTATGCGAAATACTTATACGTTCTAAACATTGCAATTTTAATACGAAACTCGAATGTTTTGTTTTGCCGCGTATAACAAGCAGTTTACCGGCAGTGAACTTCGACGCGAAATTACTAAGCATTCCAGATAATATTGAACTCGCTGACCCTACTTTCAAGGTCTCGTCTCAGATTGACTTGTTAATAGGTGCCGACAAATTCTGGGATCTTATAGATACGAATTTTATACGTTTGCCTTCGGGTCCTTATTTACGCGAATCTAAGTTAGGGTGGCTATTGTCGGGGCCTATTTACACAAAGAATTTGCGCATTAATAATCAAATTCAGTGTAATTTTTCCCAAAATATAGACTTAGACACTCAGCTTAGAAGGTTTTGGGAGCTAGAAAGCATTCCAAACCCAGTTCAAACAAATGTCTTAACAAAGGATGAGAGCTTTTGTGAGAATTTGTTTTTAAATACCACTAAACGTGAAAAAGATGGTAGATTTTCAGTTCGCATACCCTTAAAGGAGAATGAAAACTCACTTGGGGATTCTTATACGATGGCTAAAACTAGATTTCTATCACTTGAACGAAAATTTGAACGCTCACAAGAGTATAAACGAAAATATTGCGAATTTATGCAAGAGTACATAGATTTAGGGCATATGGTGAAAATCGAACCACCAATTCAGCCTCATTATTATCTTCCTCATCATGGCGTAGTGAGGGAAAGAAGCAGCACTACAAAATTGCGCGTAGTGTTCGATGCTAGTGCCAAAACGAGCTCAAATAAATCACTTAACGACATCCAGCTACCTGGTCCAGCGTTGCAAAACGACATTTTCTCAATTCTCTTGAGGTTTAGACAATACAAATATGTCGCTTGTGCGGACGTGAGAAGATGTTTCGCCAAGTGAGCATACAACCTGATCAGAGAAAATTACAGTTGATACTTTGGCGCGATAATCCTACTAGTTCGTTAGACACGTATCAGTTAAAAACTGTCACCTACGGAACCGCATCAGCACCTTATTTAAGTATGCGGTGCTTACGTCAGCTAGCAGCTGAATGTGGAGACGACGTCATATCTCGCACCATCAACGATGACTTTTTCGTGGATGACCTGATAACGGGCCATGATGATCAAGCCGCTTTGATCGAAATTTGCGAAAAAACATCAAAGGTTTTAAAGAGCGGTGGGTTTCCATTACGTAAGTGGACATTTAATTCGGATGTAGGTAACAGAAGTGATACGGAACAATACTTTATAGGTGAGCATACACAAAATAAAACGCTAGGTTTGGGTTGGTTGAGTGATTCGGATCAATGGTACTTTACTACCGAGGTAGAAAATAATTATAATACAAGTACGTTAACTAAACGTGTAATGCTTTCCGTAATATCACAAATCTATGACCCGTTAGGTCTCATTTCACCAGCGGTTATAATACCTAAAATATTATTACAAAAGCTGTGGATATGTAAAATAGATTGGGACACTACTGTGCCTCCAAGTATCGCTAAGGAATGGGATAGTTTTATAAAATCCTTACACGTATTGCCTACGTTGCGCATTCCCCGTGGAGTGTTGAGTGATAATCCAGAACAAATTGAACTTCATATATTCACTGACGCGTCGCAAACAGCCTACGGTGCCTGTGCATACGTTCGTACATATAATAGTAACGATATCAATAGCGTATCAGTGCATTTATTGTGTGCAAAAAGTAAAGTTGCGCCATTAAAGCCTACTAGTATTCCCCGCTTAGAACTTTGTGCAGCATTAGTTGGGGCAAAGCTATACGAAAAAATAAAAAAATCGTTACGTTTAAATTTTACAAAAACATTTTTCTGGTCAGATTCGACTATAGTTATCGGTTGGCTACGAATGTCACCTCATGCGCTCAAAACATTTGTACAGAACCGTGTGGTAGAAATTAATGAACTGACTGGTGACTCAGTTTGGTTACACGTTAGCAGTGAGAACAATCCAGCCGATTTAGTATCCCGCGGACAATATCTCGACTCGTTAATAAACAACAAGCTGTGGTGGCACGGTCCAACGTTTTTGCATAGTCTCGAATCATTAAATACGGAATTTACAATTCCAGATCAATTACCCGAATTAAAGTCAGATACAATTATTAATTTAACTAGTTCATGTACAGAAAATAATTTAATTCAATTCGATAAATATTCCTCATAATAAATTATTAAGAACATTCGCATACGCTTTGCGTTTCATTCACAATGTGCGTACGCGCAACAAGCAAAGCTGGCAAACCGGTTCTTTATCAGTAAGTGAGCTCAACGCGGCGAAATGTTTGTTAGTACGGCATACGCAAATACAATCATTCCCGGATGTTTATGATTGCTTGAGTAAAGGTAACTCACTAAAAACAATTAAAAGTAAACGAATATCTGGACTAAATGTATTTATCGACTCTAATAATATTATACGAGTTGGGGGACGATTGAAAAACTGCACAGAATTTTCATTTAATAAAAAACATCCAATACTTTTGTGTAGTAAGCATCCATTTACGAAGTTGTTGATCAGGCACGAACACCTACGTTTATTACACGCCAGCCCTCAGCTGCTTTTAGCTTTTATTCGTGAATGTTGGTGGCCGCTGAGCGCTCGAAATTTGGTAAGGAGGATCGTTCGTGAATGCGTAACGTGTACGCGAATGAGAGGTAAAACTCTCGTACCTATTATGGGAGATTTACCTAAGGATCGACTTGATGCTGGGTTCTCGTTTCAAAGAACCGGAGTCGACTATGCCGGTCCGGTATATATTTTAAATAAAAAGGGCAGAGGTTCTCGTCTAACTAAAGCCTACATATGTGTATTTGTATGTTTTTTAACTAAAGCTGTGCACCTGGAACTCGTTACTAGTCTGTCTTCTAAAGATTACATATTGAGTTTAAAACGGTTTATAAGTCGAAGGGGTAAACCTGATATTATCTACTCAGATAATGGCAAAAATTTTGTTGGTGCGGAAAAGGAATTGCCATTATTTTTTGAAAATAATTCAAATGATATTGTGGATTACGCAGCAAACAATAGCATTAAATTTAAATTCATTCCACCATACTCTCCTCATTTTGGCGGACTTTGGGAAAGTGGGGTACGATCGTGTAAGTATCACCTTAGACGTATCGTTGGTAACGCTAGGTTAACCTACGAGGAATACAGCACGATCTTGGCACAAATCGAAGCCATACTAAATTCTCGTCCGCTTTCTCCCCTTTCCTCAGATCCCTCAGAGCTTAATCCCTTGACACCAGCTCACTTCCTTATAGGCCGATCGATGACTGCGCCTGCAAGTACTGATCTCACCACTGTCTCCGCTGCATCTTTATCACGCTACGACAGAATCGAGCAGCTGCGTCAGCACTTCTGGCAGCGTTGGTCTAAGGAGTATGTCGCAGAGCTTCAGACGAGAACAAAATGGAAGACGGAGGGAGAAGACATTGCTATTGATAGTCTTGTACTGGTCAAGGAGGACGGTGTACCACCATTCAAATGGAAGATGGGGCGTATAGTACGCGTTTATCCTGGGAGTGATGGAGTACGAAGAGTTGCAGATATACGCACTTCTACTGGAATCATTCGTCGGGCATTTTCTAAGATTTGTCCACTACTGCAGCAACAAGATTGAAGTAAGCGATTAACTCGTTGGAAGATGGATCTTCCAAGGCCGGGGCCATGTTTACGCCACTTAACATCATCTATGGGACAGCAAAACATTATCTGTGGATCGCAACTGGCAACACTACCCTAGAATGCGGAACTGGTCGTTCACTTCAAATTTAAACGTCTTCCGAGAAGCAACCAATACTTAACTCAACTGTAAAATTCTAAAACGATTGTAAACGGAGAAATAAATTAATTGTAATTTAGAAATTAAACGCTTCATTGAAAAGGAACCCTCCTGCCTAAACACAGCGACTCCACGCCAACTATTAAAATTCCATGCAAGTGTTCCCAGCGGCTCCACGAAAATTATGAAGAATTACAGTGGTCAGCAGATTATGGTTGACATAAATTTTTGCAATTAATTAAATGTTTTCTAAGCTAAAAATTAGAGTTTTTTTCTATGTCCATAAACCGAATGTTTAAGAGGGTATGTAAATTCTGAAGGAGTTGGCAACGTCGCATTCTTAGAGGATTTTTTAAATTATTTTGTTCATCTTCTTGTTATATATGAAAATGAAACGCTGTGTGTTAGTCTCGCTAAAACCAAAAAACGGCTCGACTGATTCTTACGAAATTTTTGATGTGTGTTTGAATAGGTCCTAGGAAGGTTTAAACGTAAAGTTGAGCCCGGTAGGTGGCGCTGGAATCGGGCAGGACATCGTCTGCCGGGCCCAATAGTTTTAAATAAAAGTCAATTTTTTCTGCTATGCTCTGCGTCATTTTAACGGCATTTTAATTGTAATATTGCGAAAATAACTGAAATATCGTGATATTTTTAAAATACGATGGGCGATATAGCGTAATGACCATAATTATTTTTTCTTTTAGTGTACTGAAAAAGATGGGAGCCTTTTTAGGTTTTTACCCTTTTTTGTAAGACGGAAAATCGGATTTTTTTTTATATAATTTATTCTTGTTACTGACACTGTTAATGTTATAATCTTTATTTTTGCTTTAAACTTTTTAAAATATTGTGATCCTGTTTTGCCTAATAATAATAAGCGCTACTCGTACTATTCTGAAACTAGGATCTCACAACCGCCGGAACTAGTCGTCTTAACTAAACGAATACTAGAATTCTTTGTTTTAGAAGTAAATCATTGCCTATGTGAACTTATTGTGATTATTATTTAAAAAATGTGGTATAATATGTCTTTTAGTTATAAGATTGATTAAATCTAATAATATATATTTATATAACTATATTTTTTTATCTGTCCTTATTTATTTAATATTTTGTTTGCATAGTGCTTAAAACAGTTATAGTTTACAAATAATTCTATTGTGATTTTAAAACTTGTTCAGTATACCCGGATCTCCTGTGATTATTACATTTTAGTCATAAGATTATTAACCGATATAAAACAATACAAAAAATATCTGCAGCCTACTGTACTTAAAAACTCGCGGAGCCCTTGAAACTCATTTTCAATTTCCGTGGACCCGCCTGGGAATAGTTGTATGGGCGGTATTTTTTTGAGATCAAAGGATTTGTGGAGCGCTTGGAATTTGCCGCTCGCTCACACTATCCTAATGTTTGGTAATGGAGCTCTGTCCCATTAATCCCAATAGTTGCACGTGCCGTGCTATTTGTCCTAGCGTTGTGTGTTTGGAACAGAATAATTAGTATTCGCATATAATGTTCACGCTTCAAGGGAATAGTGAATCTCATTGCTACAAAATAAAGTGTGAATTCATCTCACATTTGCCCTTCCTATTTTTTTTAATCAATTCAAATATATAAATCTTCATTATTTAATTCAATTTTTATTAAGTATTAATAATTTTTTGTATAATTTGATTTATTTTTATTTGGAAATTTCGAATAAAAACGTTTTTATTTCATTAAATTCGTATAAGCTACAAAGAAATAAAACCTATATTAAGTGATCGATGAATCAATAATTGATTGGTTTTTTCATAACACATTTACTGAATAAACTGTCAAATAATAATTATTCGTGAAAAACAAAATCAACGAAATTCAAAAAGTTACACCGAACAAAAATTTCAACAATTGAATTAATTGATTACGTCGAAGTCAGGAACAAACCAAAGAGTAGCAAAGTAGCGAAGATTTATTATACTTTCTCTTGCAATTAACGTTTAGAGTGAAAAATCTTGCGTAACTTCGGAGGATACCCGCTGCTTACTGCTTCTTTAAATTAGGCACATTTTTCTTGGGCAAAACTTTTTCGATTCAACCCCTTCTTTGCCAATCAAGCAATTCCTACAGCGTTGGCTGGCACAGATTACTTATTTATAGACAGCGCTATATAAATATTTTTCTGAGAATATTTTCAAAATTCTGAAAAACATATTATCATTATTATTCTTATTAGTTCAATCATTATTATTATCAGTTAATAGGGTTAGTGTTTATATTATCTTTTCTGTGTGTATATCTAGGTCAAAGTAAATATATTTGTATGTATCAAGTATAAATACTTACTATCTTAGATTTAAAAAAAAATAATCATACTTACTAATATTATAAATGCGAAAGTGTGTTTTTTTGTAACGCTTTCACGCCAAAACCACTGAACTCATTTTAATGATATTTCGTAAAGGGATAGCGAAGTCCTTGGTAATAACTATATGGCTGCTTTTTACCCCCAATTCTAATGAGTTCCGTAGGGACGCAGACGAAGTCGCGGGCAGCAGTTAGTTGATAACAAGTAAAAATATACTACTGAAAAACTTTAAAACAAATATATGTACATAACAATTTGCAAATTATAAACATTTATTGAAAAACGACACACATATAGATAATAAAAACAGAATAGAAAATCAAAGTTAAATCTATAGAAAATATTTCCCAGATCGTTGCCAATGCGCAGTGCCCAGAAGGCTGGCCGCATTGCCCCGTTGCTTGGCAATACTTATTCGCTGAGCGCAGTATTGACCAGCCCTCAGTGGGGCTAGCACGCAGGAGAATCGAAAATCGAATCGAAATCCGAATCGAGGAGTTTTATGGCAATTTTATTAGTTCTGCTACTCACCGCCGTGGCGCTCATAAAATTGCCATACAAACTCCTCGATTCGATTGTCAATTCTCCTGCGTGCTAGCTCCACTGGTCACCTATTCTAACTATTTTTTTTTTGCATTATTTTGCGTACCATCATATCAACCCATTAACGTCTCACTTTTGGGTAAGGTCTAAAAACAAAATAAAGAAGGTATATGATTGGAATGATGGAACTCTAAGTGAGTTAAAAATAGGGTGCTTTTAAGATATCTACGGGAAGAAAGAAAGCGGCGATATATGTGCATATTCTGAATCCGTCACCGCATGGACTGTTTGCATAGCTTTACTTCAACAACTTATATCGATCCATTGCTGGGCACGGGTCCTCCTTTGATAAGGGGAAATGGAGAAGCTACAGATTTTTTTTATTAGCTTAGGTATATTAAAATTTTACCCAAATGAAACAAAGGTAAATGAAGGAATCATGAAAATATCTCTACAAATTCGTCTCTTCACAGCTTGTATGAAAAATTTGAAACCTTTTTCAATATTTTGTGTTACTATTTTCTTATCTTTTCTACCTTTAAAGTGGCCAGCAGGCGCAGCACGGAACTCGGAGAAAACGGGTCTAGAGACAAATGACATGTTTCATCTCGCTCTCTCATATAACAATAAAGCGAGACGGGACGAAGGTTAGTTACTTTCGCTTCTACAGTCCACGCGCAGTCTATAGGCCTGCTGAAGTTCTTTTTGAGCAGGAGACAAACATTGTTTTATTTGTGGAACAAAATAATTAAACTTTGTCTATTCTAAACATCGCCTAATCTACGCCCAAATCAGGCAAACACAACAATAATGGGTGCCGCGGCAAATACAATTAGGTTAATTAATGAATTAAGACCCGGCGAGTTTCTTTATCTTGTTATTAATTTGTCTAAGGCTCGGTTCCGTCTTACGAACGAGACTGGCGCAAATATTTGATGAAAACTTACCGATTTACTTAATTCGATGAAACTTGGCGCTGCCTGGAAACCCTTTGAAGACATTCATCTTTTGAGGTAAGAAACGTGGTTTAAAATGTAAATACTACTTAGTAAAAGCTAGACTTTACTAAGTAGTATTTACATTTTAAATGTATTTAGATTTTAGAGTAAGCTGAAAGAAAGTTCTGTACTTTTTCTTTCTGTCTTTACCAAACTTTGTCCGCTATAAACAGAGGGCTTATTACCGATCTCATGGTTTTGCAAATGATATCATATGACATTGACGTAATAACCTAGACGCGCTGTCCGGTACAGTGAAATTCAGCAGTCAACTGAAGCCAATCGGCACCAGTTCGCTTAGTCGGTCGCGGGCGAATGAGAGAAGCAGTTGATGTGCCGTGGATATTGTGCCGGTAAAACAGAGATTTACAGTTATAGTGATACAATAAAACTCCATATTTGTGTACCTGTGGATATTTGTTAAGTAATTGACATATTTTTAAGGTGAGTAATCATATATTTCTTGATGAAAACAAAAAATATGTTTCCGAAACTGCGTAATACGCTCGGCCGCCACGGCCGCCACCTTAGTATTGTCGTCTCTTTTACTCTTATGTAATATTCTGTTGGAGCGAGGACGCTACCGAGTCGCTGACATAGATTAAATTCAACAATAAAAAACAGATGTGCCAAAAGTTGTAAAAGTGATGGTATAATAATAACTCATTATGATTGATTTTTTATCGATAGTTCTAAATATAAAATGCCTTCTTGTATTACGGTAAAATGCAAAAATTATTCGGGAAGAGCAAATGTTGCTGCAGGCAAAAGTTTTCATAGGTAAGTTATTTTAATACCTATACTTCTTAGCATAACTAATATAGTTTGGTTAATTTCAACTACTTTTAATTAAATTGTCAGTTCTATGTGTTATTCTATTTAACAAGGTATTAAAAATATTTTTTGTAATGCTTTTTAATAAGTTGCGAATAACATAAATGAAACAAATAACAACATTTTTGTTTCTTTTATTTTAAGATATTGTTATAAATAAATTATCATTTGAAAATAACCATATCTAAAATAGTTTATAAAGTTTTATACATTCAAAGTTAATTTTCCAAGAAATATTAAATGTTATGTAATCTCTCAGAGGCAACCTCAGAAAAATAGGTAAAAATCATTTTCGACGCATCTGCGTGAACACAAGATTATTCTTTGCACTATACCCCGCTCCGAACGTCACCACACCTCACTCGGCGCCGTCCCGCGTTGGGGCACAAAATTTCTTCGCAACAGCGAGTCTAGGTTATATACGTCAATGTCATATGATATCAAAGTGCAAATCGAAAAATACGATTTCCGGTCAGATTGTTGATCATTTGTTCATTATTTAATGATGACATCATTAAAATTATGCCATAGTGATGATATCATTGCAGATCGGTTATACGAAATGCAGCATTTCAGGACTTCTTTTTCTCAAATTTATACCATGTCATACGTTGAAAGATATGGATCTTTCAACGTATAACATGGTATAAATTTGAGAAATTGGCCTGCAGATATAGCTGAAAATAATAATTCCTTATTTCGAGATACCTTGAATATGTGGCTGGTCGTTTACAACGTTTAGGCGCTCTGTGACAACTTCTTGTAATGTCCCCTTCTGAATATGACTAATTCTATTTTTGACCACTTCTTGTTACGCCCACTTCTAGTAATGCCCGCTTCTAGTTTTGACCGCTTTGAATTTCAAATTATGTAAAATTAATATAGCCGGTAGCCCCACATCGGCATACAAGGAGTACCTACCACACTGACTTTGACATTGCCAACATTTAGCTCAACATTTATTTCAACATCACAGCTCATATACGTCCCCATCGAGGGGCTCGAGCCTACCCTATGTTAGGGTAATTGGGCCTTAGTCAACCACGCTGGCCCAGTCCGTTTAGTCAAGTCCACATACACTTTTGAATTTTTTCACTATTGTATGCAGGTTGCCACACGAAATGTACACTTGAAGTTCGGTCTCAATACTCTCAATCGCAAACATATATTTACTAGCTTCCGCCCGCGACTTCGTCCGCGTGGAATAGTTACTTTGGGCTAACGCTAACTTTAACCCGCGACTTTGTTTATATAGGTGAGTAAGTACTGGGTCTTATAATCTTATATCATGTAGATTGTAGGTTATTCTCAAAAAAACTAAACTAATGTTATTTTAAAGTACTTCTGCGTACACTATATTTTTAGTTTTGTTTCCTTCCCGCAAAAGTAGATAGCTAACTGGGGCCACCGCCCTTCCCCGCTATGACTGCCCGCCGGCTTTGCACATTGTGCGCGCAGTACTCGATCATTATTTTGCTGTGATGTTATTTTAAAACTGCTATATCTCCCAAGATATTAATTTAAATCGAATGATGTAAAAGGCAATTTTGTTTGAAATTAAATACTTGTGATGAATAACGTATTTATTTGGATAAGGATTAATAGCATGTTTATAAAAACACCTTCGCAAATAATGCATTATTTTAGAACAAATTTGGTTAGCATAAAAAAGGTTATAGTGAGCTAACCTTAAAAGATAGACATATGCTGTCGCGGATTTTAAAGGGGAATAATTCTGTCATACATGATTTTTGCGAAACTCTAACTGTTTACGCAGCGCACGCAGCGGAAACTCTCAATAGGGAAAAAATCCCCCGATTTTGAAACATTCTTCATTGGTGCTCCGCTCCTATTGGTCTTAGCGTGATGATATATAGCCTATAGCCTTCCTCGATAAATGGGCTATCTAACACTGAAATAATTTTTCAAATCGTACCAGTAGTTAGTCCTGAGATTAGCGCGTTCAAGCAAACAAACAAACAAACTCTTCAGCTTTATAATATTAGTAAGTAAGTAAGTATAGATTAACTCGGAATGCTTTAGTTGTCCAGGTCGTTGATTAGCATCTAGGAAATATATCTAGGGATGTAAAGTTTTAAAAAGTATCGATGTATCGATATAGATATCTATCGAATTAGGTCGAGATTAATATATCGATATATCGGTTTAGTGCGCCGATATATACATATATTATCGATATTTCTCTTATTTTAAGAGACATATACATACCTTTTTAAAAGATGCTGACATATGTATATCAGAGTATCGTCGATATCGATAAATATCGATATTTATAGGTTTTCTGATATATCGTGGCATCCCTAAATATATCTAATAGGTATTCTAAATACCCCTCAAATATTTGTTCACTTTTTTGTTGTTCATTGTATGATTGGCTGTTGGGATGATTAAAGTATAGAATAGGCATAAGTCACCAATTTCTCATAAAAACTACTTTCTTCTCCTCAACTAGCTTTCTTAGGCACAGAAATGGGAGGAAACTGCTTTTTTTTCACCATAAAGCATGAACATGACGCGCGTCACGGAGTGCTCATCTTAAGACGCTAACAGATGGATGTAAAGAAAATAGCATTAATCAGGGTCAGGAGGCTTTATGATTTGAATATAAAACATCTATATTCTGTGAATCGCTTACCTGTAGACTTTCAACCTTATTTCAACGTGTTAAGCGTCAAATTATATAAGTGGTGAAGTACGTGGCACAGCATGTGAGCCGTCATTAGTTACAAAGAGGGGCGAGGTGTTTATGGTGAATGCTTTAAGGACGTGATCAGAAAACCTGATGCTAAGTCCTTATCTGAAGCCGTATGCATATGAGTATTATGCTTGTTTGAAGTTGATAAGGAAGCGTTACACAGAGGTTTGGTAAATTTGTCTTTACTTTAGAAAAATCGATCAGCTTTTTGTAATTTCCTTTAAGGCGCTAAGTGTAATAAAATCGATTGAATGGAACATTTTTCAAATCTTAGAAATTTACTATTTTCAAATGATTTTCGTTTGTACACACATAATTATCTGGCTGGCAGGAACTTTATGGGTCATCTGAAAATAAGTTAGATCGAAAAGTAAGGAAGTGACTCGCTAATATCTTTAAAACTGTTTGATGTGTGCTTATGAATTTTGAGACACTAGTGTGTCTAGAAAGTCTAAGTACTATGTAATAATAATAATAAAGAGAGAGAGTAACAACTCTCTGAGAAAAAATAAGTAAAGACGTTAATAATAATAATAATTTATTTATCAACCAACCAAAAGTCTTAACCTATTACTACCTTATTTAATGTATTTAAACATTTAACTACCAAACGTAGATAACGCATGAACGATCGAAAAGTGGGCCGGTGAAGAACTGCTCAATCGCGACTCGTGCAGTTCCTTTCCATAGTGAGTGATTAGCTGTCGGCACGTAAACTTGCCGAAGTGCGCAAAAGTTGTGGTAACAATAGCCAGAAACGGCAGAAAAAAGACGGGATTTCATATTTTGCATAAGTAAACTCATTACACATCTTATCATGTATTCAAATATTCGATTTATACGTAAAAACCGATCAAAAACAATTATTTTAATCATAAACATGTCGCTTCGCGTCAGTGTCAGTACATCACAATCGTCTCGCTCGCACGGGCGTCGTATCACGATGTGTTATCTCATTCATGCGTTGGAGTGACAACGCGATAAGCAATTTCAAGCATTACCTATGTTTAAAGTTGATATTTTCTTGTAGCAATTTCTAAGACGTCGTTTGATCTGTGGCTAGGTATGAAATGATGTAACTTCCCACGGTTGTACTTAAAATTGTTGCCGTAATAATGCAGAATAAGGTTGAATTCGATAAATACGGTACTTTCTTTATGGTAATTTTCATTCGGGCGTGCATATTCAAGTATATATCAGCGAGTACAAATGTATACTCGATTAGGTGACAGATTTCAAGCGCGTTTTTGTATGAAGCGCTCTATCTACGTTTGGTAGTAAATCAATGTATTTAAACTTAAAACCTTAACCAAATTTGGTATTTATGTTGAACTAGCTTTGCGCTCGCATCTTCACCCTCGTGTTTTCATTTTTCCCATAGGATTTCTACATTTTGCCGTAGGAAAATATTTATCACTTATGTTCATCGGTGATAATGTAGGATTCAAAATGTGAAAGCATTTTTCAAATCGGTCCAGTAGTTTCGGAGCTTAGTCAATGCAAACAAACAAACAAGCAAATCTTTCCTCTTTCTTGACCCGCAACCGCATGTCTAGATATTTAATGTTTTCAATTGATCTTATAATTCAGATAACCTGATAAGCAAATGACCGCATATTTCCGTTCCTATAAGATAATATTGCTATACAAATGTACATAATCAATAAAAAGTACGTCATTATCAATAGGTATTAACTAGTTGTTGGTTTTTTAACATACCCTCACATTTTTAGGGTGTTTACATTAAAAGCACCTCCATCGCCAGACACAAGCCTCTAAAAAGTGCCGAATAAATTTCCAATAATTACATTATCGGTAAAATTTCGCCGCCACCGTCTCACCGCCAAATTTTTCTTCCACCTCGGAAGCCCATAATTCCTAATGACATGCAATAACCGTACCCCCAATTTTCGACATAAACCCACCATAACAATATCGACATCAGCAAATTTTTTAGGGGCGTATTTTATTTGAGCATTAGTGACGTGCGCTTTACATTTTTTTAGATTTCGATATAGTGAATAAACGTAAAAATATTTTTCGGTGACAATATCGTTATTTATATTTTTTTATTAATAATGATTTATCTTTCTTTCTTTTCTTTTATAAAAAACGTCGCCCCACACTAGGATTTTCTCCTATGTCGTGGGTGCAGTTACAAACATAGAATATCACATGCACATACGCCCAGACCGGAACAAATTTCTGTAGGCCATACAAAACATTTGTCCCGTACGGGAATCGAACCCGCGACCCGTTGCACAGTAGGTGATCACTCGACCTCTGCGCTAACGTGTCGTCGTTATAATTTATAACTTTTATTTTTTAGCTAATTAAATATTATGTAGAATTTATTTTAGGTCACTCAATCAGAAAGTATTCGAACTCGAATTGCTAAATTTTATCAATTTTTTAGAGTTCACATACAAAGAAGCAGAACCTTTTCCGTCAAGTCAACGTCAACAAGAACCTCTCACATCCCTTTTTCTCCGAAACGCTTACAGATATCACACTGAACTTTATAATTTACTTGCGTCAACGGTTTTTTATGATAGTTTATATAGTTATACACGGTGTTTCATAATAACCAATAAATAATCAATGCGTTATCGAAAACTATTATTAAAATGTGTTTACACGTAATGTCATTCAACCCAAAATTTTCATGTATATCATAGTATCATCATCATGTCTATGATTTACATGAAAATTTATTGGTTACTATGAAACACCGTGTATATATATTTTCGCATATTTTTTTTATTTTACAAGAAAATAAATACTTCCCGTTGACCTAGAATCATGAAATTTGGCAAGAAGCAAGATATTGCTTCGTGACAAATTTCGTGCACAAAATAATAAGGAAAAATCTGAAAACCGTAAATATGTAAGTAGGTATTGCCTGTAGGTATGACCTGCCATTACCCGCCGCAAACTATGTTCAGTGATATTTTTGGCACGCCTAACTAGATGTAACTGAACCTTGACCTTAGGGGAAGGTGGCCTAAAACGGATGGGCCGCCTAAAACGGGTAAGTACTCGTTCACTGCTGTATCAAGCGTTAGGGTTATTGTGTTCATGTGCCGAGATTTCCCGAACGTCGACGAACTTCAATCAGTTTCGCTCGGACGCCAGAGTCGTGTAATAGCGTAGGTGTATGCAACGAAAGTTTTTTAGTGACTTTATTAAAAAAAATAAAGGTAAGTGTCTTACGATTAGTCAAATATCTTTATACGAATCATGCTGTTTGTGTTACCATCTTATTTAGCACTATTTAACTTTAAATTAAGGTAGAAAGTTTACCGGTATTACCTTTCCAATTTGAGGTTATTGTAATTTTGCATAAACATGTGCTCTTGGACAAAACGGGTAAGTAGCTACTATCTACCCGTTATGATATAGAAAAGTGTTAAGTTCATCTTATTTTGATTTTTCTTTGTTAAATATTTAAATTATTTAAAAATGTTATGGTTAAAGACTGAATTTGTCATAAGTAGGTTAATTAACATTTGTTACTATTTTTCTTTATTTAGAAAAAATATAAAGTAAGTTATTTTTCAATGTAAAAAGATTTCTGAAGAAAGTTTCCTGCAAAAATATGTTACAATTTCAGTTTTTTACTAATTATAATATATACATGTTATAGCCTCTCCAAATATGACTCTATCCTAAGCATACCTATTTTGCCCGAAGGGGGTTACCCGTTTTAGGCGCACATGTGGGCAAAACGGGTTTTTAAAAGGGTATTTTATTTATCTTATTAAATAAATATTTCATATATGGTGCCATCATAGTATGTTTTTGATGCTCGATAAATATTCTATCTCGTAACGTAAAATAAGTTATTCTTATAAAGGTAATTTATAGATTTTATTAACCATTTCCTTAGCTTACCCATTTTAGGTCACCTTCCCCTATATCATAAAATCTTCATTTTAATCAACAATCTCCATCGTAATGATTTAATAAGATAAAAAACTGACATTAATATATTTCAACATTAATAATTTCAATAATATGTAACGAAATCGATTTCAGTAACTACAACCTACTTGGGCATGAATAATATTATATTGACATTAAATGATATTTTATTATAATGTATTAGCACTTTATCAATAGGCTTAAAATGTACTATGACTGACCTTTGATTTAAGTAATTGACAACCTAATTGGGCATCAATAATATTATATTGACATTAAATGATATTGTATTGTATGACTTACATCAATAGGCCTAAAATGTATAATGACTTATACCTTTGATTTAAGTAACTGCCAACCTACGTGGGCTTCAATAATATTATAGTGACATTAAATGATATTGTATTGCATGTTCTAGGACTTATATAAGTTTAAAATGTATAATGACTTACCTGGTATAACATCAACTGTTTTAATACAAATACTAATAATAGAAATGTCAAAAACTAAAAGTGACAAGCTAAAAACTTGATAAAAATTTTCCCAACACTACAAATAAACACTTCTGAATGTAATCAAAATTTCGGTCGGGCTGTTTATCGGCCACTCAATTTGATTTTGTCGCTGCGCTGATTCACTCCTTCCTTGGAATGCTAATACGTAAGATATTTTATAAGGTGTGAGTGAGTGCTTTCACACTCGATATTCTCGATGTAACTAATTGGATGAAAATGGACTAGTATGAAGTTTATTTCTGAATCTTATGCAATGAGTTTCAGGTTAAGAAAACGTCAATATTAGTAAATACCTTACAGTACTTGAAATATCTGTAGGGATTTTGATACTATTGTCAAAGACTACAAAATCAAATAAGCTTATCATAAAACTTTATCGGTCACAAGTACAAAAAGTTTTAAGTGCTGTTTAAAATTAAACACTGTTTAAACATGATACTCTATCTATCCCTTTAAAACAAATGAAACAGCATTATGTTTAAACAGTATCTTACTTTAGTTTAGACAACGCCTAAAAACTTATTGCAGTAGCATCGTATGGGTTTTTTCAACTTATTTTATTATAGACAAGTTTCTTATGAAGATTGTAAATGTTTTAAAAAATTAGAAGACACAAAATGAAAGAGTGCTTCAAAGAAGGTAAAAATTGAATGACGAGAAACTTACAATAAGTAGCATAATAAACATTTTTTGTAAGAATTGTCTTTCTACAGTATCAAAAGAATTTTTACAAAATATCTTTTATTTACATTAGCACTTAGAATTGAAATGAAACCAGCTTTCTGAATTTAACTTAGGCTTACAAATTTTGATCTATTTTTTTTTTGATCTACTTAAATTATTTTTATATACTTCTCCCAGCGCATCCATAGAATTTTGAATATTATTTGTGATTATTTTTTGTTGTATAATTTAATTAAGGCTCTAGGTAGACGAAATAACATAAAACAAATTAGACTGTAACATATCACTAAAATGAAATAAAGTTATCCACTATAGTAGGTACTTGTTTCTGACGGGACTCACATATCCCTTGGGTAGGAACTGTATTTCGTTATGGGATACATTCCAAATTGACACTTCATCAAAACAGCGTGACCAGCGGTCTCTGATCGCGTTTTTATATTCAGCTCAGTCCCGGGGGATTTCAATTGTCAAAACGGAGAAAATCTTACTGCGGGGAGGGTGCGAAGGTTTTTTATTGGATTATAGAATTTTGATAAGTTCCAGTATTTGCATACAAGTAGATTTTATGATGGCCAAAGCGTATAAGATTATTTTAAAATTTCTGATCGATGTGATGGATGAGTAGGTATTATTTTAATATACGATCAGGGCTATTGGACGATCTGTATCTAAAATTTCAATGTCTTACTTAGCCGCGACACAAAATCACTAACAATAAGGAAATTTGTTAATTCGGTGTGTCATAAATCATAATGTTTTGATGAAGGGAAAATATATAATTTAGAAAAAAAGATAAATAAATGCTTCTCCAAAATTTTAGTTTAGAATCGATAAAGCTAAAAATTCTTGCTCTTTTAGAAATTTCTATTATCATGTACTAAAATAATGTAAGAATAAGATTTTTACCCATCCACCCAAAAAATGTCTTTACTTCCATAGCTTTACCAGAGAGAGGGAGACTCTAAACTATAGAGTCATCTGAATACATACCTTTGTTTTACCTATTTCTGCTGCCAAGCAACTTGCATTGCTTATTAGTGACTTGACATCTTCCGCTACAAGTTGACAACGTACCTATACGTCCTAGCAAGGGTTCATCATAACAGTTCATATAATTCCCCATCGAGGGGCTCGAGCCTACCCTAAGCTAGGGTGTTTAGGTCTTATTAGTCAACCACGCTGAACCTGTGCGGATTGGTCGACTTCACATACTTACGAGTACTAACTCGCTGGCTCAGCGAGTGGATCTTGGCCTCCGATACGAGATGACTCCATTTCACCCGATCTTGCACAATATTTCGCCAATCACTGGCTTGCAGCTCCCTGAGATCGGATTCCACGGCGTCGCTCCAGCGGTACCTAGGGCGGCCGACGACGGGACGACGACGGCCAGTCGGCCGACCCTTTTCGACTTCACATACACCTTTGCAGATGTATGCAGGTTGCCTCACGATGTTTTCTTACACCGTAAGAGCGTCAGACAAATGTACATATGAAATTCGAAAAACGAAAAAACACATTGGTAAATGGCGGCCTCGAAACCCGGGCTTCCCGATTGAAAGGCAAGTGCCAAGTCCTCCGAGGCCACCGACGCTCTTGTTAGGGTTGTAGATTTACAATTCTTACACGAACCACGTGTACAATACGCGTCTGATATCACTTACACTTATAAAAAGCTCGATATAATATTGCCAAGCTTTCTGGTCTGTATAACCTAAGTTTATCACACGCAAACATAATCGATTCTTTCAAAAACACATAAGCATCGAAAACAACATTACTACTGCAAACTGAATACGAAATCACCGTCATATTCAAACTTTCATTTTCAAGTATCTATTTATTATCGCAACAAACAACTTCAAAAATTATGCCGCGTACGTGCCCCCATGTCCCATAAAGACGTACGGGACCTCGTATACTTAGTTACGTGGCCATAAAGCATAAAAGGCATTCAAATGTGATGTTATTTTGCCGCCAACACCGGGTAATTTATTTCTGCGCGATTCATAATTTTCTTTTATTCACTTTATGTTGATTTTCCTTCGAGTAAGTGCGTAGTCGGTAACGATAATATTATTTCAACGGCCCCATGCATCATGCTCACCGGCTGGGCCTTAGGATGTGTTATTTCTTGCTGTTATGAAAGCGCCCCTATCTTTGTTTGAGGGGTAATTAAATAATATGTGTTGAGTTGTACCGCAAAATAAATGTTTGTTGGACAATTTGTGACCAGCAGCATTGACCTGTGTTCAAGCATTTGAAAGATATTTGACAATCAGCCAAAACACTCGTTCATTAGTGTATCAGAATTTTGACGGGAATTAAAAAAACGCATTTTAGTATTTTGTTGTCAGTTGACGACTATGATGATATCAATAAAATACTTCGCTTTTAATGTCTCTAATGTAATACTGATCACCGTGTGATGGTAACTGAATACAAATCGAAAGGTAAGCAGTATCGGATACACCCTTTAACAGAACGATTTCCCGAATCTATTAAAAAAATTGTTTGCTGTAGACTAAAGAAAAACATTTGAAAATCTGATAAGAATTATTGCTAACGAAAAAAATTACGGTGGGCCCTTTATACCGCAATGCGCGGGGTATTAAGACCACAGGTTGCAAAAATACATGCGTCACAACAATAGCAAATCACAGATTTCTGCATTGCACTCACTTGCACAGCTGTTCATGCCGCACAGATTTTTTGCAAACCCTTATTTCGGGATAATGTTAATACCTATATTAATATTGTTTCATCATCACAGCTCATATATGTCCCCACCGAGGGGCACGAGCCTACCCTAACCAGTTATGGTAGGGCGATTAGGCCTTAGTCGAACCAAGCTGGCCCAGTGCGGATTGGTTGACTTCACATACACCTTTGAATCACTTCGCAGATGCATGCAGGTTTTCTCACGATGTTTTCCTTCACCGTAGGAGCGTCAGATAAATGTACATATGAAATTCGTGAAACGAAAAACACATTGATACATGGCAAGATCGATCACGGGCCTCCCGATTCTACTCGGGGCACAGTCCAGTGTCGAGGCCACAGCGCCACCGACGCTCTATTCAATATTGTTTTCTAGCAACGAATGTCATCTCTTATATTTTTGGCGCGCTCCAGGCGGTGTAAAGTACTGTTTTGATAAAACGCCAGCCAGCTATTTACACATGTATACGCCAGTTCCCGAAGTTCAAACGTTCAATAATGCGTCATGAGCATCTCTGTGAATATTTATATGAAAAACACGAGCGCAAATTCATCTATCAGCCGCTGTGTTTTTGTCTATTAATAAACCCACTTGAAGAATGGTATTGGCAGACGTGTTTTTACGCCTTGATCAAAAATTCCAATATTAATGTAAAACACATCGGAATCGTCAAATATGTAAAAGAAACTTATTTTGAGCCTAAATTTTAATGAAACCTGCCAGTTATCAAAACTAAATACCTAAAATATTTACGATATAATTTACGTTATAAAACTATAATTTCAAATTTATGACAAATACACGCGAGAGATTTTCTGGAACGAATAAATGTTACTCAGCTCGACGGGTCACTTAACGGGTAATAAAATAGTTTCAGCGTATCATTGTACTATTTGAGCTCAATACCAGGTGATAACGAGCTTAAATAGGGAGGATAGAATAATTCGTTAATCCTTGTGGAAATGATCTATCACAATATACATTACATGAAAGAAAAAAAAGAATAAAAATTGTTATGAAAATAAGGAGAACCGCCGCGTCTCAAAACAGACAACCGTTCGTATGTTTCCAGTATAAGTGCGCGGGGTGCTGCTAAGCCGAATATTATGAGACTATGGCCGTCGCAGGTGGCGCTAAATATTCAACTTGAAATCGTCTTGTCAGTCACGTCTTAACACAACTGCCCAACTTCAAATTGCAGTTTGAAACGACTCGGCGTTTTATTGAGAATCAACTGCATTCGGTTTGCTAAATGTTCTACAATAAAATCCCAAGTTGTATACAAGAACTTAGCTTAAACAAATTTAAAGTTGCAATCAAAGATGTACTTATTAAAAAAGCATATTATAAAGTGTCTGATTACATGACGGACAAAAAAGCTTGGGTTTGAACTCTCAATTCTAATATTTAACAATGTATTGCGTTTTGTTTCAAAGAAACGTTCAGTGAGAGCAATTTATTTATAATCTAAGTTCACGCACTTCTCTCAGAGATAACTTATATAATGTGAATTAACACATCTATTCTTGTAATGGAAGTTGAGCTCAAACTTTTGCTTTGAGGTCAGCTTCCAATTGACGACTCTGTAACAAACCAAAATTGTAAATGGCGATTTAAAAGAGGAGATAAAAAATTTAGACCTTTCGAGTTTCTTGCCTGTTCTTCTCGAGAAGGCTCTCCCAATTTCCGAACAGGTGTAGAATCAACTTTTTTTTTTTCATTCCTACTTGTATTTGCAGACATCTTGAGTATATTTAGGATGTATGCACATACAAGGTTAATATAATTTCTTTAAATTAGATTGTTTTGCTTTGTTTTGACGTCAATAAGTGCCTGTAAAGGCCTATGTTGAATAAATATTTTTGAATTTGAATTTGTTGAACACTATTCAGGGAGTTGAAACAAAGAACGGAATTTAAAGGATACTTATTGCTTCTTAGTAGTTTTGAATAATAATACAGATAATATGAGTGTGGGAAATACGAGAGAAGGAAAATGGAGAACAAACCAAAAGAACATTTTTACAAAAGTAAAAAGTAGAATAAAAAGTAACCAAAACGAAAACTTAAGAACATACCTTTCTAAAAAAATTACATGCTCTGACCGACTACAGACTGATACATTGCCGAGCCAAAAAACTATATGAAATATGGTCATCGGTTTTCCTTTATGATGCACCAATAAAGGGTTTTCGGGAATCTAACTCTTAAGTGAGCAAATTAGGCGTCTGTATGAAACACCGATGTTTTTGAAACTAGGACCATGACATTTTCTATTTAATATAATAATTAGAAATTCCAAAACACGACACTTTAAGCGTTATTTGTTATGCATGGATGCAAAGTAGTGTTTGTCGCGAGCGCTGAATTTGAATCCCGAGAAAGCGAAGGATTCCAAGCTCGAGCCACGAGCGAAGCTAGTGGTTCTAAAGTGGAATCCTGGTGGGTTATTGTCTAAGAAAAAATCTACCACGATCGCTTATAATTTGACAAGCCACTGCGCCGGGAACATAAGACTCTGTGTCGACTTTCTTATAAAAAACGAGTAATGGATAGACTGCGACTGTCAGAGTGTAAGCGATCCCGATAGATTTTTTCTTAGACAATAACCCGCCTGAGCGTAACGAGGGATTCGAAGGCACGCGGGGCAAATAACTTTGCAGCCGAGCGCAACATACAACTTTTCACCTCACCGCAGGGAGGAAAATATATACTACTGTTGTTATAAAACAACTCAACATCGAATACCAAATGACACAACGAAAATTACAAAAAAAATAATTAATTAATTTTTCATTACTCATATTCTGAAAGTAGGTCTGAAGTTGCCTGAGGAGCGGGTTGAAAGTAATACTTTTCAGTCCTAGGGAGAATCACTTTCAACTGACAGCTGCTGTCAAATTTTAAAAAAGAAACTAGTTCTATTTTCAAATTTCTATTAAGCCATGTTCCAACGTTCTATACAGCCACTCAATTACAGCAAGGTGTAAAATTGAAATAACATAATGTTAAGTATTAAAAGAATATATTTTTAAATGACTTTATTATAATTTTATTTACTTTCAACTATTTCTTTGAAATAACTTAGATTTGGGCAAAGTATTTACCATTTTTTCAATAATAAAAATGAAAAATAATGGCTGAATAGCTGGCCGGCCACAGAAAAGAAAAAACAAAATAAGCGGGAAAGCGGCAATCCGATCTTCATTTGTTTTTCCAGCTTTCGAGTATTGTTTATTCTTCCGTAAAGCAGAGATTTCATACACAAGAGAAGAGCCAAAGCAGAAGTTGTTGATTTATTAAAATAAAATTCACTCATATGTTCTTTAACTGATTCATGTTTTTATTTTTACTTTCCTTGTATTCGTAATGAAAAGCACAGTGTTTACCTCGGGTTAAATACTTATTTAGTGCCTCGAACTATAGGCGCCCTCTCTACGCTCGGGCGCCAAACCACGTCTCGGGACTAAATAAGTTACTTTCACCCCTAGGGTAACAATGTACTATTGATCAACAAGTTTGAATTTATATTCCCAGTCCATGTTCGAATTTCAAATCACTATGACTTCCATCTTGTCCATAGTCCGAGCGAGCCAGGATATGGACAATCCCAATCCTCCGGACCACTCCGGGACGGGACAGGAATTAATGCAAGAATCCAAACACACTCCATATCTACACAATTTTGTATACCTAATGATTTTGCATTTTCCTCTTAAAATGCTAAATATATTGAAAATAAATCAATATAAGGTAAATCACCACCCACACAGTTTACACAGTCCCCATTCCCCAAACGCAAAGCGAAACATAAATAAATACAGCTAAAACTTGTCAAGAACGTCCTGTTTTCACCCCCGAACTGTTCTAGCTATCGGCGAATCTACGAAACTGGGAATCTGCTGAGATTTGCGAACTGCCGGCCATCGGATAAATTGACCGGTAATAACAAAATGTAAGGGGTAAGAATGTAGATTGCTATTTAGATAATTGTTCGCTGCGTCCGCATCGGCAGTGCGCATTGGATCGGAAAAGTATAGAGATATAGAGGCTTTATTGCCGGCCCGAGGTGGTCATTTATGGGAAAACTATCAACGCGGAGAACTGATGACGCCGCGTCACGAGTCTGTTTGGCGAGAAAACGATTGTTGGTAGATTGATGTGCTGTTCGATAAAGGCGCTTTTGTTTTGGAATGCGTAGAAACAATAAAATTGCCTTTATATGTGTGGCGTTGAGGATATCCATTTGTTTAAGGCATAAAACGTTATTAGGAATGTTTATTAGAAAAACAAAATCATTTTTGTTTCATAAGTATGAAATCATACACTTGAAAACTGATTGAAAATTGAAATAAAACTCGAGTCACCACTCGCTCGGAATGCTGACTATCTTAAGGAGTAAGATTTTATTTATACAAGAATAGTTCGAATTGATTTAGTTTGAAATGAGTTAATTTAATTACTATTACATCATAGAGATGTACCTATAAGTCTGTTTTAATTAGATTGCTAACGATATATTAATTTTTGATTTGAGAGAGATCTAAGGATAAAATCGTTAGAAATCTGTGCTTAGCTAGTTTCCTAGGAATCTGATCCATTCGTGAAATAGGTACACTGTAATTAATTTTGGGAAAGTTGATCCTCTATAAATGAAATCCAATGTTGTATCCGCCAGTTACCATAAATTATCACTAATAAGAAATAAGTATACGTACACATAAGTTGCTAAGATATTACTATGGAATATTACGATATGTAACACCAGTTGCATGTAAGAAAACTAAGTTGTACACTCGAGTACAAAAAGATCGATACGGTCAAAGTTACAAAAATAAATGTATACTCTACCAACTCTACATTAACTAAGGTCTGTCAATCATTGTTTGCATATTTTTGTACCTTATCGATAATTATTATTTTTGTACTCGAGTGTAGCTATTCGCCCTCAGTACCATAAACATGGGCAATCTGGCTCAGTACCACATACAGGGGTTAGTTTGGGATTCGTTTTAATTTCGAAGGGTTTCGGTTCGCTCATTCGTACTTTTAAAAAATAATTATAGATACAAAAAAATATTAAAGGCTAATTAGCAAAAAACCTATCTGATCAAAATCATATCCCCAGTATAGATAATTATAACTAGAAAAATTGAAAACTGAATATAACATTACATAAAAAGACTCTCCAGCTTCATATCGACAACTGTGTCAAATCAAGTTACCAAAACAACAACATCCACAAAGAATAACTTCCTAAAAGACGTAATCCAAAAATGAGAACTTGCAATTTTAAATACCTACACAAAAAGTCATATATGTATAAACACCATTTTCTGAAATGGTTAACCTATAAAATCGACAACATCCCATTATGACAACGTTCCCAAATGAAAGCTTCCCAAAAGACGTAAATGAACAATAGAATTGCAATTTTTAACACACAAAAATCAGTTTCAGAGAAGGAGAGGGAAACGAGGATATTTTGTTTACTCTATTACCTTTACCAATTGAATATGAAATGTTGGCGTCGTACCGTGAAATTCGCTTATTTACCGAGCCTTTTAAAACGGCCCAAGCGACCGCCAGGTGAGAAGTGTAATGGCGTGTTGTCCCTTTGCGCTGTTGCTGTTTGCGTTGCCCGGAGCGAATATTTTATGCGCCGCTGGGCACATTCTGCTGCGCCCGAATTATGACGGTCAACTGGCCAAGCGAAACGTCCCGTAATCAGATCTACAAATACCCCCGTTTGATATAACCAAACTTTTGTTTCCTGTTATCGCGTGATGTTAGGCCTCCTCTGTTATAATTGTTTTCTCTTGAATTTTGATAACCAGCGGATTAATTTGATAACGCCTACATCTACCAAGAAAAGGTTCTTGGAAGATCAACCATTAAAGACGTATTAAAGCATCAATCTTTGTGTTTAGACAAATAACTAAAAATCAGAACAAACGTATTTAAGCTTATTAAAAATATAATGAGGTAAAATGTAATAAACCTCAAAAGTTTGTTTTTTGTTTGAATATCACACGCGACTTTTTAAAAGCGTCTGCATTATATATAGTTTGAATTGTTTTCACCACGGAAAAACGAATTATAGTACAATTATACTCGATACGGTTGAAATTCTCAACTATTTTTAATGTTTAAGAAAATAATATTTAATAAATAAGCTACGCCTAATTCCATTCCGGGATGAATTGATTTTACTGATGTTAATCCAGAAAGAGGCCACAAATCTTACGGCGACAATGGCCGGTTTCTTAGCACAATAGGTGGTGATTTTAAATAAGTCCCCTCGGTTGACGGGACGGCTTCCCGCCCGCCTGTAGTTAATGTGCCGGACATTCAGAATTCAGACGTTTGTCCGAAGGACCACGTAGAGTTACGAGTTTACTGTAACTGGCATTGACGTGTTTAAAAAAAGATAGACAAAAACAGTTTATTTTGCTTAATAAATAATATTTTACAGTTTCATAGAACAAGAATGCCACTCATATTTGGCAGAACGCCTGTCACACAAAAAGGTGACACACTTCACATTATTATAATGATACGGACGCCGACGATCCAGTAAGACGTGGCGTTTAATTTTCCTAGTGATAATACAATTTATTTCAATGATTTCAATTTGGATCATTAGGTATTATGAACATCATGTTTGTACAGTAACCTGTAATATTTATTCCAGTTAAGGTATTATTTTACTATGTTTTAAATGTGGGTATCGATATCGCGTAATAATCAATATAATGTTACAATATTAGATTATATTAGATTAGATTATTTCTTTCTTCGCAACAACTCTATGCGTATACTCTTCCCTTTTCTGGCTGACGCTCACGATTCTGAAGTCCAGTGCGAGCCTCTTGCCTCAATTTATGTTGCTTCTTTCCGACCTGCTCCGTTTCTTGTGCCATTGCGCGAGTTCCGGCAGCCCAGCCATCTGAAGTCGCCTTTGAAACGACTAGTTCCGCTGAGGAAATCGCAGCCTTCTTACCGTCACATATCCCCTCCATCAATCTCTACATATTTATCAGTGTATACAGCGGACACCTGTATAGAACGTAGTGAGACTCCTCTTTGTCATTCCTGCAACCATACATACTCCTGTCGGACAGCTTCATCTCATATAATATTTTTTTTAAACATCCATGGCCGACGAGCCATTGACATGTTTCATAGTCCGTCGTCGTGCCTCAGCGCAAGTCTGACCGCGATAACTGAAAAGAACCAATACATCACTCTATCTCTCATAGCATTCCTACAATACTTGTTCCCAAATAAAGTGCTTTCTTCTGCCAAGCTCTGGCTTCAGCAGTTTCTCAAGGGTTTTATCGAGTAGCACTCCGCACCTCCAGTTTGACTCCAAGTGAACGAACAGCCTCGCTATATCAACTCAGCTTAAGTTCTCATCATCATCATAATTAGCCTACAGTTGTCCATTTCTGGATAAAGGGTTATCCTCATCTAACAGCATCTTTCCATTTGACCCAAATTTTACCGGAGACCGTCCTACAATATGTTTTCCGAAATGTGATTTCTGCTTAAGTACTCCGATGCTCGCCACACATCAAAATTACCAGGCATAACCTAGTAGAGAAACTTCTGGTATACATAGTAATAATAATTGTGTCTATTAAGTATTTTATTGTAATAATATAAAGGTGATATTGATTCAGGAGTTAATAAACTCACTCAGTATTTATAACATGACACTTCTAAGACAATTCCAATTCTATTCCCCAATACTCCTTAGCCACTGTCGATTGCTGACGTACCGTTCTCACATTGTCTCCGATAGGGCCGACCGAGACAAAAGAATCGCATCGCTCACCGCCCCCGGCGATGGTCATTCGGGTAATGTTCATACAACCGCTATTTGTCTTCCGGATTAACTTGCTTATCATGAGGGTTGCGGCCTTCAATTTATTAATTCCAGTTATTATACGCAATACTCAGATAACCAATGTTGACTTGGTGAGTTACAGTATGATGGGTGAAGATATTGATGCAAAGCAATTAGGCGTGTCAATCTTTCAGAGCCTACTTAAAGCCCTTTGCTTTAAGATTAATAAAATTCGAATTGAAGCTTAGTTTATTTATAAGTATTTTATTGTTTAAAACTAAATGACCCGACAGACGTTGTACCAAAACCATTTGTTCTGATTATATGTCTTACGAGTATGTCAATATTTTATAGAAATTTTTGAACAGTTTGGATTGTAATATAAAAATTTAAACTTACACAATTTTCTAGACAAATTTTCCAAATTTAGGCTAATTATTAAATGCCAGAATAACTTTGCTGGCATCTAATAATTGCCGTTTTAGTTGTTATTCTGTTTTCTTGCGCGAGTTAGAAAAGCTACAGCCAGATCTTCTAAAAAAAAACCAACTTTTCTAATAATAAATTTAATACTAATGGATTACAATTAAGAATGCCTAATGCTCGACGATCGATACAAAAGTGACATTAACTTAATAACTACTTGAAGTTACATCACATTAACGTGACGAACTGCTGCCTCGGTGCCTCGTGCGACTGCTGGCGGCCTCGATGCATTGGGGCCGAATCTTACTAAGTGTGCAGTTTTAGTGGTGTGTGACGATGTAACGCGCGTGACAATAAGTACATTTGGTTTATCATTTTTATTTATATATAAAGTTTTGATTATGCTTCATTACGCTTGATATTATTCGTTAAAAATTTCATCTGCAAACAGCAGCGAGTATAATATTTAAAAAAAACTGAAAATTTACTTCCACCGGGAATTCCTTTGTAAAATTATGGTATCAATAGACTTTTTATCTTGATAGGAACAAAATATATAATTTCCTAAAAATATGGAATTTTATTAAACTAATAAATTTGTTGCTAATCATAGATCTGATATTTTCTTATACTTCCCACAATAATATTCCTTCTTTAACGAAACCATCCCACACTCATTAGGTCCGCACAATTATGACGTCAAGTAAGTTGGTCAACAAATCCCTAGAGGGCTACTAATGTCCCTCTTAGCACTTTAATAGCGCAAGATCCCTAGCGGTCAGTATGGCCCAGGGGCGTTCCGGCGACATTAACGGGCCTAGGACGTCCCCTTGCTTGTAACCGCAAATTAGTCTAACGCCTCTAAGAAAACGTAAGCCAACCTTTTATGCCACTTGTGTTTTCGCTTTGTACAAATTAAGCTTTGGAGTATATTTGTGTACTTATTTTATTCCTTCTCACTTTATTTTGTGCTTTGTTTATTTCTATTTTGCGATCTCAGTTTTCAGTAGGTAAATTTATTGTATCCCTATTAATGTATAAGTAAATCAATGTACAGTGTCAATCATACAGTAAATCTATAATATCCATACTAATTGATATAAACTTATCAAGTAATAACTTTGCAAATATTATACAGGTAACACTTAAATTTTCATAATCCTCTAGTGTTTTAGGAACAAAAACCTCACAATAAATATGTATTACTTTGCCGAACAAATCTATATATATAAAAGGAGAAGTTCCCATCTATAGACGCACGCACAACCGCAACCGCTAATGGTAGAAACGTGAAATTTGGACAGTTGTTTTAATTCAAAATGCGGACGCACACTAACAAGGGATTTAAAAAAAACTAACCCTAAAGGGATGAAATATGGGTTGCAAGTTTGTATGGAAAAATTAGCAGCGATTTTGATAAAACTTGAGATTCATGCTCTTTTTTTCAAACATTTTCATTGAATACGTGTTTTTTGGTTTATTAGAATTCAACCTCTTAGGGTGCAGAAGAGGAGATAAAAGTTTCTATGGAAAATATTTAGAGTCTGCTCCAATTTCTATGAAATATATTATCCGAGCTCCTAAATATAAATAAAAGTCTTCTATATACAAAATTATTTTTTCTATGGGAAAATATAAAATTCCCACGGGAAAACAATAATAACGCGGGTGAAGCCGCGAACGGAAAGCTAGTTTATGATATAATAACATCGCTTTTGTATATTCCTTCAAACATAATTACTTATTGAATTAACAACTTTACTCTTTGAAAATTGAAGAGAAATTACACTGTGTCATTCGTATTCAAGCGGCCCACAGCTTTCACAAGTTCAAACCTGTCTTACTTTTGCTCGACATAATTCATTCCTTAGATTAGCAGAAACGCGGATTCGTCCCAAAATATTAATATCGAGCGATGTAAAGGGTGAATACTAAATTAACATCCACTACCGTCGGCAAACATCGCAAGACATCGGCAGGAACAATGTTTGTTCCATGTAAGGCCTTTCCTTGAATGTTAATCTTCCTGACTCAGGTACCTTCGCCCGCATCTCTTAATCGCGCCCCTTATCCCTAACTTGCCCCTAATTGTTTGCCTTCGATATTGTACGGCCATGTATTCATTGTCGAGGATTTCTCTATGTGAGCAAACAACATTATTCAATCATGGGTGCTTTTAATTTATTGGCAGCTAGTGTGTTTGTTTCCCCAGTACGAGACGGCTACTAAGTGGATGATGTTGAGAGGATTGTACAAGATTTTGCGAAGTTTAGTGCCAAGTTGTGCAGATCAATGCATTGGATTTATTTATTCATGTAATTTTGAGGTTGTTAAATTTGTTAAACTACACTTGAAACAGATTTGGGTTCAGTATGATTTTTCACAATTGTATACACTTATAAACTATTCCTTCTTGATTTACTTGAATTATATTTGCATACTGAAAGTCTACTTGCTTACTTTTTTTATCATTTGACTTAAGCCTGCTATTATCTGTAACCAACGACCAAAAATACTTTCATTCTCGATTTACTTGAATTTTATTTAAATATTGAAAATCTACTTACTTTTTTGATCATTTGACTTAAGCCTGCTATTATCTGTAACCAACGAACAGAAAAATACTAATACTAATTTAAACCACTCAGTGTTATTGTCTTCGTTCGTATGACAAATTTGCATCAATGCTTTAATGATAACGTTGAATAAGTACAAATTCTCATTTAAGAATAAATTCAGCTCGACTCGTTTCCTCCTAATGTTCCTGCGAGGCCATAACGTGTTCGTTCAATAGCCGTGACGGATAGCGCGCGTAAACTCCGTGCCTCACACTCAAGTTGCAACTTTTCGTGTAATTAAACGGAAACGACCATCTCTGGAGGCTGGAGCGTCTAAGAAGGGGTCGTGTTCTTTATTCGCTCATACTCGTTCAACGTGACTTCAATTTACTCTGCCCTTGTTATGAATGTGACGTCTTGTGCAATTAGGGAGTGCCGCGTGTAAGTGTAAAAATATATTTTGTAGTTTCATATTGGTTAGGGGATAAAGCAGATTATGTTTTTGAATCTTAATCTTAAACATAACTTGTTTAGGTATATATTGTGAAATAAAATGGGCATAAAAAAGAGAGTGATTGGTGATTAAGAAAATTAAATTCAAATTCAATATCGTTTATTCAAATTGAATTATTACATAATCTCTTTTGCACGTCAAAGAAGTTACGCCAATGGTTCACAAGTCTACGGAGGGTGAACTTGTACTGGAAAGAACCGGCAAGAAAACCAGAAAGGACTATTTTTTATTAGATCCACACAATATCGTAGGCGTTTTAAATTCTAGAAGCTCGGAGTTTATAATTAGTGCCCAGAGAGTAAGAATAGGCATGTCCCTTAGAGTAGGGACATAATCGTTGGCAAAGTGTGAGCGTTTATGCATCTACGAGTATATCTAATCTTTCAGATACATGCGTGATGATATATTATATTTTATACATTTCTAGGTATTTGACAGGACGAAATATTATTATTTGAAGTACACACGCTTGACCTCTGATAGAACATTGATGTAGCTACTGAGTATCCTGCTGTAAATAAATGCAAAACATGCCCGGCACGTTACACCACGAAACATTTCTAGGTGCGACAGAAATGAATTTGTATTTTTAATGGATCCTTAATGGACATCGATTGCACCGTGGGAACCGATGTGTGCTTCTAATTCATCAATTCCATCTGCGACCGTCTTTTTCGCCGGACGAATTGAAAACACGGATCGTCTAGCTGACTCAAAATAAACAGTGTGGCGTACAATTGTTTTCCTTTAATTAGCATATCACTGTTGTCTTGCTCTCCGCTCTCATTTCCATATGGAAAAATGATACAGATCTCGCGTTCTCGCCCTGGCAACAATATGTCGGTAGGGACGTCGCAAGGAGCCCTCCCATCGGAATTAGGTAAGTTCCCGTATGTCATTTATATTCTACACCTAAAAATTTGTAATTTTTGAAAAGCTTTTAACACGTGGACTCTATGCTAATGAGACAAGGAATCACGAAGGTATACCGGAATAAATAAGATGAATATTGACATGGTCATAATCAGATTTTTAGGCAACGAACACCGATTTCTATTTAACTATCGTTTTTCTTGAGTTCATACAGGTGTTGCCTACCTTCGTCTATATGAACGTCAGCAAAATGCCCTCTCTTAGATAAATGGTATCTGATGTATTAAATTCAGGTCTTGATTATCAATTCAAATTCTGACGTTTCAAATAATCAGCAATTTAAAAGTGTTGTCGTCTTCTTTAAATTTTAAATATCTATATAGTTACATTTTAATTTACTGTGGTGTTTAATGGGCAGGCCTTGGTTAAGAATATTTAAGAGTGAGTTATTTTAATTATAATGCACCGTTCTACTATAATAAATTGAAATATTAGTAATGCGAGATTAATTTCCAAAGTAGAAAAGAAATCGAGTGGCAAGAAATCACGAACTCGACACGAAACATGCAAACAGTAACACACCGCAAATTATACGAGTGCGAGTGGCATTAATTTGCCATATTAATTTGGCCGTAAAACTCTGCTAGCGACAAGTCGACGGGGAATTTCGAAGTTGGTCGTCCCGAGCGACCGCTTGTTCACACAATCGCATACGCTTAGGCGTGCAGCTATTGAAGAAATACCTCGGAGACACCCTGTGTGTTATTGCTAATAATTGCGTTATAAACGCGCCTGTTGGAACAATATTGCCCTTGCAAAGTGTTTAATTCCGCAGGAAATTCATTTTGGAGTCTTTTGTTACTTGTCTAAAGCTGTGTCGTTATTCGACCTATACCTGTATATTTCTTTATTTTTTAATTTAATTTAGGGACTTTAATATGGCACGACGTTATCATTATAACCTACCACGTACAAATAATAATAATGTTACCATGTCAAATTCAGAATTCGTCTTACCCAAATATGTTTTGCACTCTGTTCGCATATATTCAGAATCTTCTAGCATTATCATTAAGTATATACTATCTTTTTAAGTCCCTTCATGTATATAAAACTATGTTTAACTATTGTACAAACTTTTGTCAACATGAGTTTCAAGACGACTCTATCAATTTGTATTTGTATTCTTCAAAAAGTGTTCAGAAGTCGATTTTTATTAGTATTAAGAACAGGTAAATTATTTTAAAGAGAAGAGATATATTTTTCTGTTAATAATCTGAAGAAATAGTTCAGTTTATTTATAGGTTTGGTACATTACATCATCCTGAAGTGTTACGAACCGATTAATTCACTCCGATGGGTATGATCGGGTCCATTTTTAACGGCATTGTTGAACTGTCCGGCAGGAGCGATACTCGGACCCTCGACGCCCTCTTAATCGAAGGTAATTGATGATGGTGAAATCTTTGGTCGACGCACTGTACGTGTATTTGCGATTGGGTACATTTCCAATCTTCGTGAAGACTTCTTCAAGCTATATTAGCATGACGCCAAGTCCTTATCAGTTAGAGTTTTTTGCAGTAAAAGTGAAGATAACTGTTCTCTTTGGAGCTGTTGATATTCTGTATATCTACGCACAAGCACTAAATATCGAATCAATCGTTGAATATGGTAAGACACAACAAGTAAAGTTATAAAAAAACGTTTTTAAATACAAGCTTTTATATCATCATAATATTGCATTGCCACGCGATATACATATGCATGCAAAATTTCAGCTTACTCAGAGATCGGGAAGTGGGTCAAATTTAACTTGCAAGATTTTATTACAGACACCGCGACAGGTGAAAGTAAATAAAAAAAGAAAAAACTGTAAATCTACTTTCCCGCGGGAACTGCTTACTTTTACGGGATAATAAGCAACCTATATGTCAATCCCTGTCGTAATCCGTCTACCTACAATTTCATCCAAATCCATTCAGTATTTTTTGCGTGAAAGAGTAACAAACATCCATACATTCACAGTTACAAACTTTCGCGTTTACAATATTAGTAAGGATAATAATGAATCTATGGATTTCAATGGATCAGTTATACAAAATATCTCAATACTAGTTAAATTTCCACAAAACTGTTTGCACGGTTTTTCTGTGGGATCATAATAATATGAGTCTCAGTTATAGATATTTAATCTTATTTTACAAAAAAATCTTCTGAAAAGGTGGTTTGCAGGATTTTGTGTAATCATTGTGACTCGAATGGAAATATGCTCTCTGCTGATTGCGAAACAGCAAAAGGTTTAAGTTGCCCAATGCTTTTGATCAATACTTAATTTACAGATATTGCTCTATTTTTTGTTTAAGCAGACAATCAATAATGACATCATATAATAAGATGACGGTTTTGATAAATCTGTAAATACAATATTAGTGGCAAATATCAAATACGTGTGCGACAGGGATAACGCCTAACGAAGTTGAAATAAGCCGATTCTCTTTCAAAACTTAATATGCATTTTTACAGTCAGCTACTGTCTAGACCAATATTATAAAAAGGTAAATTTTGTAAGTTTATGTTTATTTAAAAGAAGTAATCTCTGGCACTACTGAACCGGTTTTGAAAATTCCTTCACGAGTCGAAAGCTATATAAAAAATCTACGCTGGATAAGAAGCGAGCGGGTCGCTAGTAATCCATGAATACAGCCTTTCGTTTATATTATACTTTTATAGTTATACTTACATGTAATCGAGTACGGGCAACAAGTTGGCAAGTATATCGTTCTTGCCACCAAGAAAATTACACGGAAGACCGCTGTTCAATCTTCTTGTTCTTCTTCTTCTTCTTCTTCTTCTTATATATAATAAAAAAACCGGCCAAGTGCGAGTCGGACTCGCCCATGAAGGGTTCCGTACGATTTATGACGTATTAAAAAAACTACTTACTAGATCTCGTTCAAACCAATTTTCGGTGGAAGTTTGCATGGTAATGTACGTACATCATATATATTTTTTAGTTTTATCATTCTCTTATTTTAGAAGTTACAGGGGGGGGGGGGGGGGCACACATTTTACCACTTTGGAAGTGTTTTCAGTTCTATGTATGGAAAACCCTCAAAATTTATTGTTTAAAATGCGGTAAACAGAATACATCTACTTACCAAGTTTCAACGGTGTAGCTCTTATAGTTTTGGAAAAAAGTGGCAGACCGACAGATATGACGAATCTATAAGGGTTCCGTTTTTTGCCATTTGGCTACGGAACCCTAAAAATGAAACGCGGTGTGTTAGTCTCGCTAAAAAACAAAATCGGTTCGGTAGAGTCTTACGAAATTTTCTGTGTGTATTTGAATAGGTCCAAGGTATGTTTAAACATAAAGTTGGACAACGTCTGCCAGGCCCGCTTGTAAATGTATAAAATTATTCTGTTACTCTTCTTCTAATATGAGGCCTTGCCATAATCGTTTAGAGCAAAGTTAAAACATCATCAAAACAGAGACGTAGATATCAAAGCGAATAACGCTATCTTGCTCCCACTGCTGCTGCTTTTACTGTTTTAAGCGCTCATGGTAAGGAGACTGAGCATCTTCAAGCGGGACTCTAATACTTGCAGATCACCGGCCAATATGCTTCGCCATAATTCATTCCGTCTATCCTGGCCTATCTAAGACCGTGATAAGCGTTTTCTCATGACTTGCATATTTGAGGCGAGAGACCCAGAGACGGCTTCAGGGAAGCAATGTTAGCGTATACCCTTCTTAGTATTGTTTAAAAATAATGTCTGATCGCAGGCAAGTAAAGGAAAGGCTAATGACAAGAAAGTGCCTTATAAACTAAATCATAGTGATGTAAAAACAACTTCGCTTCATAAACATAGCATAAAAAACGTGAGTATTATATCCTGGCAATGAAAGTTCAATTTAAAGAAAATATGGAATTATTTATTACAAAAAAAGAGAAATATGATGACTATTTCTGCCAATAAATTCAACTTTTAACAAATACTAAGTATTAAAAATATAATTTCAATACATACTAATAGATTTAATTTAAATAATAAAGAAACAATTTATAACATTAAGGATCTAATAATATTTATTACCAAGAATGTATAGGTATAGTGCGTGAAATACAACAAACCGATACATTGGGAATAATAATAATCATCATCATCATCACAGCTCATATACGTCCCCACCGAGGGGTTCGAGCCTACCCTATGTTAGGGTGATTAGGCCTTAGTCAACCACGCTGGCCCAGTTCGGATTGGTCGACTTCACATACATCATTGAATTTCTTCGCAGATGTATGCAGGTTGCCTCACGATGTTTTCCTTCACCGTAGGAGCGTCAGACAAATGTACATATGAAAATCCGAAACGAAAAACACATTGGTACATGGCGAGTCTCGAACCCCGACCCCCCGATTGGAAGGCAAGTGCCGAGTCCACAGCGCCACCGACGCTCCCTCCCGGGAATAATACAAGTTTCGAATAAAATAATTTCATTTTAACGTTGAACGAACAAAGTAAAATATATTTAAAAATTAATCCTTACTTCGACAATATAAAAAAGTAACTTACCTACTTAAATCAGGAATATCGACACTCACCAGAAGCAAAACGGACTACAGAAACGCTACCAAAAGTCCAACCAGGAACCAACACACACACCAATTTTCCCAAGTCCGTCCCTGTTAAATCCAAGGAGCGCAGAGGGAGCGCGACCACGCGTGACTCTCGCAATCGACATGTTTATCGCTTTAATATAAAATAAAGGGAACATGCTCCACACCTATCGAAAGATGAAAAACGTCGACATGTGATCCCGGGAAAGGAAATTGTATTTTTCCGCGGCACTCGCTTTGTTGCGGCCTTCATTTTCTTTTGACAATTTTACAGATGCAGTTCAATACTTTAAATACTTAAGCTGTTCGAGAGAGCATTTCTGTAAACAAATTAATATCATCACCATCACCATCATTGCTAAGTTGTAATGAAATGTTCTAACAGTTTTGTTTGAAAACGTTATTTTCCTTAAATAGGTGTAGGTGTGTACATAAATAGTTTATATAACCTACATACTTTTGGTAACATTTAAAGTCATGTGAATCAATCAATGAGCATTAACTGGCGTACTACAGAGATAACGTCGGTAGGACCCCTCGAGGTGATCTGGTAAATGCTGTGAAGTAACTGCACTGCAACCGCAGCTGGGGAGAAGAGACCTGTCGGGTGCAAATGCGTTTTATAGAAATTTGATAAAATAATAACATTTTAATAATACTACCATCTACACAACCAATTCAACAAGTGTAACTTATAGTGGCTACGAGTATGTGGTATTAATCTGCAAACTAATAGCCGAGTATTATAATTGTCAATCATATCTCTACTAAGAGATAGAAAACTTCTGGCCAAACTCTATATCAACCCGTCTGGCCAGTGTGCTGTAGTAAGCCAATAGGGAAATGCATAGAATTGGTATTATAACTATATTTATAACACATAATTATACATCAAAAGTAATATATTATGAAATAAATGATTATGAATATATGAATAAAAACCTTTTAAATTCTTTAAGAAACTGTCTAATTCCACCAGCAATGGAACGGAGGGGAACCATATGCAGCGTTACAAACACCGTTCTGTAGCCGCAGAAAGGTGTTTGTAACGCTGCGTATGGTTCCCCTCGCTCTCAACAGAACTTAAATGAAGAAGAAAAACTTGTAGTGTGATTTCAATTCTTCAAAAAACTGTCTAATTCCACCAGCAATGGAACGGAGGGGAACCATACGCAACGTTACATAACAGCTGTCTCGAGTGCAAGCGGCAGAAAGGTGTTTGTAACGCTGCGTATGTTTCCTCTCTCTCTCAACAGAACGTAGGTATATGAAGAAGAAGAACTTATAATGTGAGGGTAGATTTAAATACACGCTATTTGTGTTGTAGGGGAGCAATGTCTGGAGGACATATTGACGAGACAACCTAGTATGCTGTTGGACATCAGTAGCTAAACCGCTGGGGTCACAGATCTGACGGGATCTTTGGAAACATGCCGGAAAAATGCCTAGCATACGTCCTGCCATGTCGACAAGGGTACATGGGGATTGCACCTACAAAAAATCGTGTGTATTTCTATCACCATCATTACCTTAGGATATATTGGGTGCAGGAACTTTTAGAGTCTACCGCGCCTACCTCTACTAAGTACCTCCTAGTTGTCGTTGGACGTCTGACGGACGACCTCACCTGTAACGGTATATCTACGAGTAGCTAGGTTCCCGTTTTCACTATTAAAAGCAAAAGCATGTAAGGAACTTGCCTCCTGGGCAGCTCTTGCGGGAGCTAAGCTAATCGCAACTGCTTGTACTGCTGGCTACTGGTGCCAACAATTCACACTGGGCCATCATACTTGGGATGGGATTTCCCACAAATTTGTGGGAAAGCCTAGGCCCGAAAGTATTCTGGTTGACGTGATGATAGCAATTACTTGTATCCAGTATCCACTGATTCCGAAATTAGTCAAAACAAATATGCTATTTTCAAATTCCAACACAGTACCAATTTTTCCATCCAGATCTGACTTCTTGTTACTTACATATGCCACGTATATTTACCTTCTTTTGCATACCGCTCATAATATTCACATAGAGCATTCCAGAAGCGAATCCAGGGGTACGCGCTGAATAATTTTATTTGTTTATAATTTTAATAACCTCCCCATACTGCCGTATATTACGCATCCCAAGAGGGTGTGCCATTTTTCACGAGCGAGCTACAATAAGGAGTATTGTCACTTTAGAATTTGCAGCGTACGCGAGAGGGTATACTTTATAGATTATCCCGGATTCACTATGAAATATTCGCAGTTTTTGTGAATAAATGTATCGTGTTCGACGATAGTAAAAGTTTTATAAAGATTTGATAGAATTGATAAAATTTTTATTATTTTATTTAAAGCTGTAAGCAGGTTTAGAAATTTCTTTCATAATATTCAAAAATGTTTTACGTCGGTAAAAAAGGGAATCAATAAAATTTATTTCATTTTATTTCGTTATACATATCTTGTTTGATACTAAAAGTACATAAGAAGAAGAGCCTATATTTAGCTTTTCTTGATTTAAGGATTAAAAAAAACAGTTTAGTTATTTATGTAAGAAAAGTTTTTTTAATATTAAATATTTACGATATTCTTGTAAGATACAACCTTTTAGTATTAACAAACGTGTATGTTTTACTCATTTTAATTTTTTATTACATTTATTACATCATTCTAATAACGATTTGAATTTTTTATTAAACGAACGATGGTAAGAAATGATGATGATCAAATCTTTATTGAAAACCGTATAAAAAGGTTTTATTATGAAACCCTCCAATCTATGCAATACTTATATCAAACGATTACACGTGCGCATGTCTAACTGACAAAAAAACTATTTCAACAGTCTAAAATTCGAAGGTAAAAAACTGAAGCCACCATGTAAAAATACAAGCCAAACCATTTTCGCACTCGTCACAGCAGCCTCATCCAAAAATATGACCCCGGCTCTATTTTGTGATTTTTCATTGCGCTCGGTTCGCGGTGTAGAGTCAACGCGCGAGATTTGAATTCCAAATGCCCTGTCGATTCACCTTTGTTTTTTCTTCTTATTGTTTATCTTCTTTCTTTTATTTCGGTATCGGGGCGCGCTTGTTTACGCGTGCCGGTGGCGTGACGTTTCTGACGATTTCGATATTTCGGTTCAACTTCAGGATGCAAATTGTATTTTATTTTATTAAAATAATCAATTTTCAAGCAGCTTACTTTTATGATAACTGAGAAATGTTCCATTATGCTATTTTTTAAAAATGATAGTAATAAGTGATACGCTGAGTAGGTAAATTACCGAATAATAGAAAACAAAAAACTCTGGTTTGTTTTTACGAAACCGAGTAGGTACTCGGCCGACTAACTAGATTCAGAATTATTTTTATTCTCCGCCTCAGTCATCTATTTACAAATGCGGGTCATGTGTTTGGTTGTGTCGAAAGATATCATGTAGTAGCAATTTTTTTATATATCAAAGTCTTGGACTTCAATTTAATCTTAGAGATGTGTGGGTGAATAAGAAATGCTGGTAGTTTTATGGAGACATTGATAATAATAATATTTCACTGAACGTCAAGCTTCTATAACGATAAAGTCAAATCATATTAAAATGAAAGACATATTTACAGCAAATAATTATATTCAGAAGGTGGTACCGTAAATGAAGAGAAAAAGAACCGATTGTTACCGAAAAGGTAGAGTCCTTAGTGCTCCTGCACCATAAACATACCTTTACTAAATTACTATTTATATTAGGTTTAACAAGCATTATTTACATAACATATTCCAGTGTTCTACTCTAAATCAAAAAATCGTAACAATATTAGTTTACCTTAATCTTTTTTAAAATATAAAATTCTCGTGTCACAGTGTTTGTAACTAAACACCTCCGAAACGGCTGGACCGATTTTTATGAAATTTTTAGTGTACATTCGGTAGGTCTGAGAATAGGTCGTAAACTATTTTTTATTTTGGCGAAACGTAGTTCGCCGGCACACCTAGTAATTAATAAAATAAGCTAAGTTACTTATATTCATCTCAACTAACCATCCTTGTTTGCCCTTGTTTACATAAAACTATTACAATTGAAAATACATAAAAATGTTTATGTAAGATTATTTTTTTAGAACATATTATAACTTTTTGTATAAAAAAATAAATAACAACCTTTATTTTTTGATGGTAAATGAATGGAATAAAGCTCATGATTGTATTGATTTAACAAGTAGTTTCTTTTCTTCTTCTAAACATAAGTTTTACTATTTCTTTAACATAATAGCAAGAAAATGCACTACACTTCCTAAAATGTGCATATTTTTGACAACTAATCAGATTAACCAATCTGTCACTAGAAAACTTGCATAATACGCGGAGTGCCGAGCACCAACTGAAAGATCTTACTTGAAAGCAACAGTGCAAGTTTGGTCACCCTTGTTGTCTTAGTAAGCAGCGGGCAGGTCAAGTAAACACCAGTAATGGATTCTGGGAGTCTCCGTAAATTATCATCTTGCCGGATATTGAATATATTAAGGCGGTGTGGCCACGCAAAGCTGGGTGTTTGTGTAATTGCTGATCTGAGAGCTGCATGATGTAATGTTATGATTATGGAAATGTGATTGCGCCGAGTTTGGTCGTCCGTTCTTGCCCGTAATAACAGGAGTTTGGCTATAAGATTGAGTTTAGAGGAGAATGAGAAAATTATTATAATACATAATCACGCCTGTTTCCACGAAAGGAAAAGAATGGTGTGTAAAAAAAATTCGCTAAACTTAGGTCCCATGTATTTGGGGGCAAGCCTATTACCACTTTTAGGCATTAATAATAATAACACACTACTATTGATATGGTGAAATTAATATTGCTTATATCACAAAGATACTTAATACTTCATGATTAACTTTCGTATTAAGTCATTAAACTTTATCATCAGTCCTGTTAATAAAATTTTTACTCCATGGATCATCCTCGGTTTTGTTATTCTGTGTTTTGTCTTATTTTGACATATGAAAGCCGACTTGCGGAAGCAAAATAAAACACGGAGTAACGAATCCAAGGATGATCCAAGGAGTAATAATTTATTAATAAGGCCATAAAAGCTTATATACTCGATATAATGCATACCACGTACCTACAAACTGTATCACTGTCAAGACTATTCGACAAAATCAAGCCAAGAAACACAAGGAGAGTACTCTCTAAGTCCGGAGTCAAAGTTTTGATCTCAGTTGGCTGTACAGCGAAGCGAGAGCGCATATGCTTTGGAGATATTGATGACGGCACGCAGAAGTGAACAGCAATTTTGACACTTGATCACCGACGAGAGTACCGCAGAGCCCGACAACGACTTCATATTCAAGGCGTTCTCGTTCAAAGCTCAGAATTAAGTGCAAAGGAAGATAATTAGTTTTCAAATCAAAGACGAGGCGCGTCGTCCGAGCAATAACGGCCAGGAGATGAACCAGACCAGCCTCGCTCTGAATATTAATCGGCCCGAGGAAATGGATTAAAAATTCCCTGTATCCGCCGCCCACCGCGATCTCTTGTTGCCAAACAACTTTTTTTTCGAACGTGCCCATCATTTGAATACTTTTTTTCAAGCCGCGTCCCTTGTGAATAATTTAATGAATCTCCCATAAATATTGTTCTGCTCTTGTTCTTGGTCCGTCAATAAAAGTGTAATTAAGTTTCTCTTGTTCGTTTACATTTCGTCACAAGCGAACTTTTTGATTTTCGTTTAATGAATAGAGTTTAATTTTTAAGCTGGTTATAAAATTTGTCATCAAAAAGTGAAAAAGCAAAGTTTAATTGTTTACATGTTGCTATGTTTTTTATTGTTAAGTAGATAAAATAAATTTTATGTAAATACAACTTTGCCTTGCATTACAATCAGCGTTACTACTCGTTAAGACCGTCTCGGACAAGGCTCACTCCTTATAATTACTATATTAAAAAAGACGAAAAAAATGTCTTTATAACGTCCATTAATTACATTGTGAATTAGCAACCCGTCTGAATTTAATATTTAATTTACATTCATGTGCGAAGCCACACACATTTATCTCATAAAAAAACTCTTTACTGTTAAAAGGATTTTTCATCTGTCACCAAATCTTTAAGCAAGAGTTAAAAACTAAGGTTGGGGTCGTTTTTTTATCAAGAATCTCCTTAAAAGGTATTACCGAGCGTAACAAAATTTAACGGATATTAAAAAGTTTAAGTCGGCCGGAGTTAATATTGACGGGCGTAGCAGATGGGAAGAAAGGGTTCTTCAAAAGAATTCAAAACGGTGACAAAAAGGCGTTAAGAGGGGGGCAACTTATGCGGCGACGAGAGAGCCCCAAGAATTAGCAAAAATAAAAGGTGACGGCCGGTTGTTTACGGACAGTGTTGCCAGTATCCGCGGAAGCGTTGTTACTAATAACATTAAAATCGAATATAATACAAAATTTGGTCAAAATTTAAGCTTCCGCTTACATATACGAGTATGTATAACAAAAAAGTGAAGCTGTATCATTCGCAAATCCTACACCCCTTTAAACCAAAACACAGCAATGCAAGCACTGCTGCTTAACGGCAGAAATAAGTACGAAAGAGGTCGAGTAGACGACTGTATTACTCAGTTACTATGACATTAATAGCTATAAGGCAGACATGAGTTTGAAATTGAACAGCTTGTATAAGTGACTGGATTGTTATAGAAAAAAAAGTTTAATTTTAAGGAATTGTTTTAAATTTATATAATTTGGATATAATAAGATTTTGGAATATAGGAATTTTATGTGTACTAAGTAATTATTTTGATTAATCGCCGCCAGTCGTTCGCCAAATTAATATTATATTTTAAGTTTAGACAATTTTTGAATTCAATTTATAACCTTTATGTCCGATACAATGTAATAATTGTAATGGACTGTAATACATAACAAAAAAAATCCCCTCTAGTAAACTGATTAGGAACATTACCTAACTAAGAATATTGCTTAAATGTTTTCTTTTGAAATGAATATGAAAACTGCATGTAAATTTCAAACTAAATGAATGAATATGAATATTATATTAAGTAGGCCAATAATAAAAGGAAAAAAGTTATCTATATTATTGATTATACAGGGTAAATTTTGAGGTACCGGTAACCTCGCAGGATTAGATAGCTAACATCCTATCTATCTAATCCTGCGAGGTTGCCGGTACCTCAAAATTTACCCTGTTAACACTTTAATAGTATACTTTTACTTACTCAATTAATTACATATTTTTTTAAAACTTAATATAATAAGAAGCTTTATTTGTTTAATAATACTGTTTAAATATTATCCCTTCGTAACATTTCACGAGAGTCGTCACGAGAGAGACGTCACACGTCACGAGTTCAGAACTAGTTAAACCATGTAATGTAGCTTGAACTGAGTTTATTTCCAGTATTCCTTTTACATTTTATTGGAAACTTATATAGGATATAAATCTATTACAATTTGATCTAACAACACCATAGTAACCAACTATCATATTTTCCAAAATGCCAAAGACAATACGATTGAGACTTCTCTAGTTCTACAGCGCTTAAACACCACACGTTACATATATTCATAATAATTTAGTTATTACCTACCAGTTGTTATTAGGTATATTGAATTTGTTTTTTTTTTGATGTGGCATCCCTGTTCACGGGTTGGCGAGCGAGCGTCCCTTAATTAAAGGCTTTCTTGGCCTTTTCGCGATGCAATTTGCCTAAAAGACAAGAATTATTTTTATTGAAGTCATCACTAATTTTGAAAGAATGGCGGGCTGGGGGACCAGCCTTTTGTTTTGGACAAATGGCGCCTTTAATTGTGCGGTCTCTGACGATTTAGGAATCATTGTTTCGACCGATTGCAGATTTTGAATGACTAATTTTTTCCGCTCCAATACTTATTCACATTATTTGGAAGTAGAGCAATTTTTCTTATAATTAGTTTTGTTTTGTGTTAGTCATTTTGTTTTTATATTACTCATAATCTACATGTCACTGGAGCGTAAAAGAAGAATGTGAATTTCATTTAGTCATCTGAAATATTCTGTATCAAATATTGGGCAGAGGTTAATCATTGTTATCCGATATTTCTAGTAATGTTACTGAGGAAAACATTATGTTCGTTATTTTATACTTCTAATTGTGTATTTTGAAAAATTAATTGTCGGGACAATGGCTATTATATGTATAATTCTGTAAGAACTGAGCTATCTTAAGCTCTTGCAAAACATCACAGAATATTAATTATTTTTATACAGTTAATAAAATAAAAACTACTCATACCTAACCATAACAAAGTTGTAAAAACATTTTTGGCTGTTAAACACGAAGTCTAAAATTAATTTCACTTCTTTGTTGTTCTTCTCCAAAAACAACGCCCACAGGCCAGCTGCCAGAATGTTTTCATTTGCTTTGAAAAAATTATTCCTGTAATTAAGTCGGGGAATTCTTAAACAAAATTTAAGTAGTATTAATTATCTTCCTCCTTTATTAATAAAAGTCGCGAACTTAGTTGAAAAAATCCGAGTGGAGACAGTTGTTCGGAAATCGCAGATTTGAGTTGAGGGAGGCTGTAGTGATGGGAAAGAGAGTTTGAACTCATATCGATTTAGTGACTTCCGTATCTATTACTTAGATTGCTGTTTTTCAGCTCTGGTGTGTTACTTCTGTATCAGACATGAAAGAGCTCAGCTACTACAGTTTTTAGTACTGGTGAGATTTTGTTTTCATGGAGCACACGGTATACCCATCAAATGTGATGATAACAAGCAACATAAAGACTTAGAAAAGTGCACAGAGTTTTTGGTTTGAAATTAAAAATGAATTAGAGGATGTAAATTTATTATTGATGATAATACTAAGCAAAATTCTAAACATTTACTTCAAACAACTACTCGGATGAAATTATGGATTAGAAATATTGATTTGATATTCGAGTGATGTATAAGTTCTCTCTTTCTGTTTTAGCAAAAGTAGAAGGTTTACTTCCCGAAATTGAATATTTAGATTTAAATTGATCAAAAATCGCAGATTCCGATTGATAGATGAGAAATGTTACGATGCATCCGTTAATGTCAACCTATAACTATGTAACAAAAAATAAGTCCCTTAATTTGAAAAGTCGATAAGACAGGTCACGACACTTGCACAGCAGAAATTAAAATCATAAGAAAATAATTAAAGTCCGTAAGGGATTTATTGGACACAGGCGTTGTGATTAATTACTTTTCTCGGATAAATTCGGTGGAAGCAATAAGTGTCAATTTTACGCGTTCGACCAATCACTGGGGAATTTTATAATGGATTTTTTAATTAATCTTCCTATACGAGTACTAACTAGAGCGATGTGTATTAGGGTAATTGTTTAAAATAGAAGTTAAAATTACATTTAATAAAAATACATACGTTTTACAGTTCGGAATGAAACATCTCTATTACTAATATTAGAGTAATGCTACTAACGCTTGAAACAAACTATTGTGTCGTGTTGTGTTGTGACGCGTCAGAAGCGTATCGGTTTCATACCTTTTGTATAGCTAGAAACACATTAGTGCCACGACACAACACACTGTAATAATGTGTTTCTAGCCATATTAAATGTATGCAACCGATACGCTTCTGACGCGTCACAACACACCACTACACAATAGTTTGTTTCTGCCTTAAGCCATATACGGCCGGTTCCTCCAGTTTTCAGTTTTACAATATCGTAGAAAGTGACGCATAAATCAATACGTAAAAAGAGTTGTTCCATCATTAAATATATATTAAACTTCAGTGATTCGCCCTTCGAGATTACACCATTAATAGTTTTATTTACTTGTAGTAGCACGCGTATGTGCTGCCATCTTACACGATTTTAGAGTAACATTTCACTTAAAAAAAAAAAAAAAAAAAAAAAGTGAAAATGTTAACTCTCAAATGAAGGTACTTTCATACACGTTTTGTGTGGCGGCCATCTACACGCTAGTGAAGTTTAAATATCGGTTTTTTGCTTCTAAAAGTATTATTTTCCAGTAATTTTAGCTTTGTGTGTGTGATAATTGATAATGGGAAAGCGTAAATACTATGCAGCAGAGGAGGACGACATAGAGGAGAAGATAAGGAGACTAAAGAAAAAACGCGCTAAGATTCGCCGTGAACGACACGACGATCGATACGACCGGCGACGTTATCGCCGTCGTCATCGTTCAAGATCACCATCGGAACATTCTTATAGTGACGAGAGTGAAAGTGACTATTACTATGATGATGATTACGACCAACATACTTCAACAAGTAAAGGTACGGTCGGATTTTAATTACCTAAGTACATAATATAGGTGCAATGAGTATAGTCTGTAAGGCTAATACCGGCCAATGATATTACATTACCAATGGAACATTAGTTCAATACGGGATATTGATCATTGTTTAAAATGGTATTGCACACAAGTAATATAGAACATAGTCCGGGAGGCTATGTCAGTTTACATATCTCAAGTACATAACGTAATGCAATGATTATAGTCACCGGCCACATAAATGTGATAATACATTAGGTTAATCCGGGAGGTTGATCACTGTATGTATCTTAAAATAGTATTGCACACAATTTATTGTCTAGAACATAGTCCGAGAGGCTACGTCATGACATGTTGGTCAGTGCATTTTATAGATACCTATCTAGAGTGCAGTCCGAGAGGCTTGCATCGTGATGTTGTTTTCTTTTGCACAATGGCCCTTGTTTTTGGTTACAGGAGCGCCCCCTGTCGATAACGATGATGATTTTGTTAATCTGTGCAACATACCACCTACACAGTCAGGCCAAGATAAGTCTGGGCAGTCCCCCGTCTCACCACCCAGACCAGCCGTGGCTTCCGTGGTGATACCGGTTCCTGCGCTGAGTAATGACATCACGCAAGAAGATATTTCGCCTGCTACTGAGTTAGATCCCAGTGTCCTATGTATTCTAGGTGATGAACCTATTGCTAAGGAGATATTTGGTCCAACTATCCAAAAGGATATTGCCAGCAGATGGTCAGATATCTTAGTGAATGGGCTACAGGAGGAGAATAAAAAAGACATTGTCAAAGATTACAACATACCCGAGAATTTCAAGATTGTCCAAGCTCCGATCATTAACCCTGAAATCAAGGCAGCTGTTAATGAGAACGTTTTTAAAAGAGATAACATACTTGTTGATAAACAAAATTTACTTGCCACTGCAATCACGGGGGTTGCATCTACGATGTCAGCTTTTTTATCCAACGCCGAGTCGGTTGACATAAAAATCGATGCACTGAAATCGCTCAGCGATACAGGAAGGCTCCTATGTCACATTCATTTTTCTGAGACTCAAGTCAGACGAAATTTCCTTTTAGCCTGCCTCAGTAAGGACGTAAAAGAAAATATTAGAGACCTAAAAAGAGATGATTTACTTTTTGGTAGCAATTTGCAAGAGAATCTAAAATCCATGAAAGCGATTTCGAGAACAGGAGCCGAACTTGCTAAACCAGTCTCTGAAAAAGCAAAACCACCGCCTAAGAATAGGAAAACGGAGCCTACAACATCACGAGCTTTAAACTGGAGGGGAACACCGCCACCCCCGCCAGCTCCGCCTCGACGCCACCCACCCGCGAGGCCGAGCTCGACGGCTGGTGGGCGCAGGCAGCCGCCGCCGCGGGCGCGACGACCGAGCGACCGCCGAGCCCCGCGTCATCCTCCGCGGACCTCCCGTCTCTGAATGTTGATGACGTCACCCCACAGGCTAGTAGATTACCTTTTTTTATAATAATTGGTTAAAAATCTGCAACGACCCCGTTATATTATCATGGGTGTCCGATTTACGGATCCCTACTTCGGGTGACCTCACGCAACGTAATATTCCAATGAATAATCCAGAGTCAGAGTCACATCTACGAGAAATGTCTAAAGAGATACATTCCCTTCTTGAACTCGGTGCTATAAGAGAGTGTGAGCCTTGCGAAGGTCAATTTCTGTCAAGTATATTTCTTGTAAAAAAGAGTAATGGTAAAAATAGATTTATTTTAAATCTCAAGGCTCTGAATAAGTTTATACCTACTTCACATTTCAAGCTTGAGGATTATAGGACTGCAATGCGACTCATAACAAAAAACACATACATGTGTTCTATAGATCTAAAGGATGCGTATTTTTCTATAAGTATACATAAGGATTATAGAAAACTTTTACGTTTCTTGTGGTTAGAAAAGCTATATGAATTTCAGGTACTACCTTTCGGGCTAAACCTATCTCCTTATGTGTTTACTAAGTTGATGCGGCCTGTCATGCAATCCTTACGCAGTCAAGGCTTATTATCAGTAATCTATTTAGATGATATCTTATTACTCGCAAACTCATACTCACAATGTAAACATAATTTCAATGTGACTCAAGACTTACTCATATCTCTCGGTTTCACGATAAACTATGAAAAATCGGTATGTACCCCGAGTCAATCAGCTGAGTACCTAGGGTTTGTTTTTAATTCTGCCGATCTTCTACTCAGTATTCCACAAAATAAAAGACAAAAAATTAAAGAGGAACTTCTATATTTTTCTTCCATAAAACGGTGTAAGCTTCGAAATTTTGCACATTTGATTAGCTTGTTAATCTCAGTTTGCCCAGCAATACCTTACAGTTGGTTATATACAAAAAACTTTGAGAGATTTAAATTTCTTTGTTTAGAACAAAAAGACGATTACAATCAATACATACAATTACCCGATTCATTAAATTCAGATTTTAACTGGTGGATTCGTAATATAGAAGTACCAGGTAACCCTTTACGGTCAGGTAACTTTCAGCTTGAAATATACTCGGATGCTTCGCGATCGGGCTGGGGTGTTTATTGTTCCGGTAACACAGCAAATGGGCAGTGGTCTAGCCAAGAACAAGCCGAACATATTAATTACCTTGAATTGACAGCCGCTTTCTTCGGTTTAAAAACGTTTGCGAAAAATCAACGGAATTGCGAGATTTTATTAAGAATTGATAACACCACGGCAATTGCATATATAAATAGAATGTGTGGTGTTCAGTTTCCCCACTTGAATAGTTTGACTCGGCACATATGGCAGTGGTGCGAAAAAAGAAACATATTTATCATTGCTTCGTATGTAAGCTCAGCCGATAATTTCAGGGCTGATGCGGAATCTCGTCGCATACATGCCGATGTCGAGTGGGAACTCGCGGATTACGCATTCGATCGAATTTGTCAAGAATTTACCCGACCGCAGATAGACTTATTTGCGAGCCGCTTGAATAACAAATGTACTAAATTTGTCTCTTGGCATCGTGACCCTGAAGCGTACAAGGTGGATGCATTAACAATATCCTGGCTTGCGTAGTATTTCTACGCATTTCCCCCATTTTGTCTTATCTTAAAAGTATTTCAAAAAATCCAAACAGATAAAGCGACAGGGATAGTCGTGGTCCCTTTATGGCCCACTCAGCCCTGGTACCCCCTTTTCCAAAAATTGTTGATTTCACGTACTATCGAATTCCCGCCTAACAAAGGTTTATTATCTTCTCCCTACAGTGTTCGACACAATTTACATCGGAGTCTTACCATGGTTGCCGGAGTGTTGTCAGGGAGGCGTTCTTAAAGCAGGGCACTCCTCTTGATGCTGTGGATGTAATGCTAGCTTCTTTGACAAAAAATACTTTAAAGCAGTATAACACTAGCCTGAAATATTGGCACTCTTATTGTAGAAGAAAAAATCTGAATATTTTTTGTAATTCTGTACCAGACATAATTTCATTTTTATTTACATTGTATCAACAAAGTCAAAAATATGGTAGCATTAATTGCGCAAAAGCAGCATTATCACTTATACTTGGAGCCGATATTATGACCCACAGATAAGACGATTTATGAAGGGGCTATATAAATTAAGACCTCCCACTCCACGTTATAATTATACATGGAATCCTACAATAGTGTTGGATTTTCTTAGCAATTACTATCCAAATGAGACCCTTTCTTTTAATGTTTTGTCTAAGAAATTAGTGACCTTACTGGCTCTTGTCACTGCACACCGCGTGCAAACCCTCTCCCTTATCAGACTCTCTAATATAAGGAGAACAGCTAATGAGAAATTCATAATTAACGCACACAGTACACGGCATGCTTCGACTTCCGCGGCCAACAGGCTCGGCGTGAATATTGACATTATAAAGAGGACAGCAGGCTGGACTGGCACCTCTAAGTCTTTCGCACGGTTCTATAATAGAGAACTTGATGCTGATAGATCCGATGAGTTCGCTCGCTCTTTGTTACAGGATTGCTTAGATCACTCTGATGATTAACTTAATTTAGATTATTAGATATACTTAACATCATAATTAAGAATAAATAATGATTGTACACTAATTATATCGTTTCTTTGCTTATATTTATAAACTACTTTTGTAATATTTCCATTTGTGCTGTTTCGTGATAATTTCTAAACATCTACAAGTAAATAAAACTATTAATGGTGTAATCTCGAAGGGCGAATCACTGAAGTTTAATAGAAAATCAAACGAACTTACCTGTAAGTGACGTTCGATGATTATTAAACGAAGTGATTCGCCCGAGAGATTACACCCCCTCCCTCCCAAACCGAGACCTCCAGGCTCGGTCATCCCTGAGCATCACGAAACAGCAGTTACGATAGGCCTAGATGGTACTGAAACGTGTATGAAAGTACCTTCATTTGAGAGTTAACATTTTCACTTTTTTTTTTTTTTTTTTTTTTAAGTGAAATGTTACTCTAAAATCGTGTAAGATGGCAGCACATACGCGTGCTACTACAAGTAAATAAAACTATTAATGGTGTAATCTCTCGGGCGAATCACTTCGTTTAATAATCATCGAACGTCACTTACAGGTAAGTTCGTTTGATTTTCTATTGGAGGTTGATTTGACGTTTGACGTTAAAGTAAAACTGAAATCGTAAGAAGTAAGACATTTTGATGCAACCGGCAAGCTAAGATGCTGACTAGAATTGTCATCTTTCAAAAACCTTTCTATCCCTTACTAGTTTAGAACAGCTAGTAGTTTTGTTACAGCGGCGTTCATTGTAGCAGTAACGGATATAGAGATTCTTTTAAAAATTTACAGTTCTACCTAGCAATCACAGTTACATAACCAGCCTGCGGTGCTACTCTATCAAAAAATTGCTTTTTGGCAAACTTTTTGCGCACGGCTAGTACCCATGGTGACTAAAAATATTTCAAGCTCCTCCGTGCTTCGGGATGAATATTATTTAGTTGATATGGATTTGGCCACGGCGATAGAAGAAACTGACCAAGTGCTAGTTAGACTCGTACAGAGGGTTTCATTATTATTTGCTCTGTTTGGGCTATGCAGCTTCAATGAGGCTGTAGTCACTGCGGCCTAAAATATCTATTGAGGGTCACAATCTAATTACACATTTAGGGTTTTCAGATTTTGTGCTTAACATGTGCTCTAAGATATTGCTTCTTGCCAAATTTTATGATTTTAAGTCAACGAGAAGTAACCTTAGAGCTTTTAGGCTAAATGCTTTAAGGAAGTAACCTATAGGTTTTGATTTCCTTGTAAAATCACAAAGTATATACAGGACAGGGTGTTAAAAGACCCATAATGAAGCCCGCGTCTACGCATTCAGAAAATTATTGATGGGAAACAAAATTTATTTTAGGTAGAAGACAGTGAAGCAAGCGTTAGTGCAAGTGACCGGTAATGACGTAACCATCTGCGAGAATAAAACTGCGCTGCACCCGAGAAGTGATCAAGACTCCAACGAGAGGACAAAGGAACAAACGACAGAATTAAAGTTACCTACTTTCGAAAAGTACTAGTGTTTTCTTCTGAGCCCTGCAACCCACTTCCGTTTCGCTTCGGCTACAGAAATATTATGGTTCCGTAGACGGCCGAAACTGCATTTTTCTATACCAGTTCAGTTATCATCAAACATTTTTCAGATATCTACTTACTTATTACACTACCCGATGGATCTTATTCTTATACATACTAGTAAACATCTCTGCGGTTTAATAGTAGAAATAACTTAGATCTGTGAAGTCTTCAACCAAAATTATCATCAGTTACACCACCATCTTACCTCATTTGGGACAGGGATAGGTAATCCATTACAGTTACCGCAACGCTGATGACGGGTCAGTCTTATGTGGACTCCGGACACTGGTTCACTCAATAACTAATCCACTGGCGTTACATTCCCACTAAACCTACAATTCTTCTACATTTATTGCTATAGGAACACTATTAACAGTATTATTGTTCTCAGAGGTACCAGTCTGCACCTCTGTGGTTGATAAACTCAGGTGACGTTCATTTCAATTTTAAATTTTTTCGCTTCTTCAATCTCGTTAAATTAATATTTTGTGCTTATACAACTCTACGTACAAAAAGTACGGTTATACTGAAAACATGCATATTGGAATCCTTCTCTATATCAAAAACAACCTCTCTTTAAAAGCAGACTGTTTTTTCTCTAATTTCTTTCAGATTATCCATCATCATTCATTGCGCAATAAACCGGACATCACAACACTTAAAATCGCATAAAAAATCGCACACCCTAACCTTTTTAATGACGTACGCTCACCCTCAAGAAAAACAAAGGAAAACTTTGCAAAAAAGTGTAGTAGGTACTATATTTATTATTGTATTAAAGACAGAAACCTAGGGATGGAACTCTGCTGGCGTATAGTAGAAATTGTCGGGGCAAGGCGAAAGTTGGTTTTATTCCGAAGGCAATAAGGTCGCATGTCCGCACCTAGTTTCACCGAAATATCTTGACTGTACCCGATTACTGCGGCCACCGAATTTATGGTCAAACTTCGGGCGGAGGCGACGGCGCGAGTTTTTATTATGATCAAGCCAGTGGACCGTGAAAGCAAGTTGCCGCGGGGAAGCACAATTTCCATACCTCATGTCTGCTTCTGTCGCCCTAGTACTTTTCTTAATAAAACTTGAAGCTTGTCTTCATTTCTTAAAAAAAACCACTAAGCGCAGTAAGCGCGCACAATTTGCGTTTAGATAAAAATATTGCTTGGAAACGAAACATACATTGAAATGCTTCCAAACTCTAAAATTGATAGTTATACAGGTGAGTTTACCAAATGCCCACTAAAGCGAAAATGTATTATTACACAATATTGATATTATTATATCAATATTGTGAAAATTATAATAAAAAGGAATTACGAGTATTTAAAATATAACTTAATTAAAGGTTTGTTCCTTAATACTGATTATTAATAGTGATGTATTGCACTTTTGTTCCTTTTTTCTGTTCCGATATTAAAAAGCTCTAATTCACAATTCACATATTACTAATATTAGTTTAATAAAATTGGTATTGTTAGTAGTCTGGGTATATTTATAGATAATGTAAGCGTTGCCGAATCAATTTAATTTTAGAGGCCTTTGTTTCTACAATAAAATCCAAACTAAAATTTAAAAACATAGTTTAAACACAAGAAATATAGCTTAGTTTAAATAAAACAAAGGTTTATTAAGGATGTACTCATGAAAAAGCATTTATAAAGTATACATACAAAACTGTTTGGGTTTGACAGTAAAATGTGACAATATGAAGTCAATAACATCACCTTGTGACTTGAAATTGAATTTAAGTAACTGTTCCAATCACTCCATCAAGCATTTCTATATATTATTATTTATATAATCAAAATCGTGCAATATTGCCTATTTAGAATGTTAGCTATTTAAAGCGGGGACAAAAAATTAGACCTCCCCAGTTTCTTGTTTGTTCTTCTCGCGAAGGCTCTCCAAATTTCCGAACAGGTTAAGTCGTTAAAAGTCTACGTTGAATAAAGATTTTTTGAATTTGAACTTATCCATTTCCCAAATTCTACTTGAATGATATATGTATAAAAATAAAATAACGCATAAACTAATTGGACGTTAAGTTAACAAATTCCATCAGAACACGCCGAAACAGAGCTCGGAACAAAAGCGAAAAAATTCGAAGCAAACACAAGAAAAATAAACAGACGAACCGTGCGCTCGAAAAGTTTAACTAAGACGTGAAAAATGGCGGCACCTAAGTATGAAAAGAAATAATTTTCCGCGCGACTCGTTTGTGCAAATGAGCTGAATGCGCCAACTCATGCGGGTGATTGACTGTGATGAAACAATCCTGTCTGGATTCACGAATACATCCAGTGCCGGAATACCTTCATTAATACGTGCTCAACAATTTGACAGATAAATAAATTAGATACAAAACCATTGTCACGTTATGTGCTTTATGTTCGCCATACCTATATACTATGATGATGCATGATGCATGACCTCCCTTACCAGTTAACGTATTTTGGCTAAATGAGACTGATATGATGAGTGACAATAATACAAAAAGGTTATCAGTTTGTTATCGAACTCCTTGGAAACGGCAGATTTTTATTAATTTTTTTGTGTATATTTCGTAGGTCTGAGAGTATTTTTCAGAGCATGTTCCGGTCCACCACCGCCCTGCATTCAACAATCAGGTGCCCCGATTCGAGGCACCTAAAACACCGCGCCTTTAGTACCTTAACTAACCGCAACTCACCAACTGATTTTATTCATAAACCTACTATGAACAATTTACTTGTTGAACGAATTTGCAGCTACATAAACTATTTTAGCACAATATTGCAATATGCTCATGCACGAACACATGACAGCGCCGCCTAGTGTTGCTTTTTCGAGGTAGGTGCTACAAGTGCAACGACTCGAGGTTGCTTTGCTTAGATCACAGAATGGTTCCTCGTATCGCTGTTAGCCTGGTACGCGTGCTCACAAAGAGACATCTAGCGTTGAGTAGCAGAAGCTTGTAGTCACGATGCTTGCTATTCATGCTTATCCATGACCACAAATGAATAGTATCCATAGCACAGTTCCGTGACGCGCTCACTCAACAATTTCATATTCTCTGCTTTATGCTTGCCTGGTGATTTGCGAACAATGACTGCTACGTTCGACAATGACATGAATTTAGCTGACATGACAATGTCATCTTGTCGACACTGCCATGTTACTGAGCACGTTACTGCGCTACGAAGTTTTATTTACTTTGCATTGGACATTGAACTTTTAGACACGGTAATATAATATTACCGTGCTTTAGATTACTCTAGAACGTATACCCAGCGGAAGCAGAGTTCCTATAATACTGGGAGTACAGATGCCAATATTAGGCTGTGTTTGCTGCATGTTTGCTGTCATTTTGGGCATTGACGATCTTAACATTTATCAATGGAATTCTACGCATCGTAAATCTATGCATAGTGGCATAGACTCTCTTATACTTAACTTTTCTTCTATTTTGATATATTTTTATAAAATCTTTGCAGTTATTACGTATATTATTGCAGCGTCTCACAATACTCGCGGCTTTTGTTTAATTTCAAATGTGTTATAATCAGCTTGCCGTGGCCAGCTCGATTTTAGAAAAAATCGATTTTCAAATTACGTTCGACAAGGCGCCGCCGCCGGCCCCGGCCTTCGAGTATTAGTTGATCTAGGGCCCGGTCTTGTAATAATCGGTGTTCTAGCAGAATTGTCAGAGAAGTAAATTTATTTTTGGGTTTTTAAAAATACAATTAAGGAAATACATTGTACGTCAATTAGAGTGTAGGACTTAAAGTTTCCATGACACATTTCACTTTTTACTTAAATGCTATTTTTAATGTTTTTTTAACGCTGCGAATTCGTAGCAGAACTGAGCGAAATATCGACGTGTAAACTGTCGATAAGTTTTGATTGTATAAAATTTACCTATAATGATTTTATAATTACAGTTTTTTATTATTTGCTTTAATAATAGCTTGTTTTTAAGTGGTTAAAGTTTAATTACGCTAAAGGGTGATTTCTTATAGAAAAAGTGATATTTTAAAAGTGGTGAAATTCATAAAATTTGAACTATTTAAACCACCAGTGGTGAAATTCATAAAATTTTAACTCTAAAGAAACTAAAACATTTCGAAAAAAAGTAACCAGTAAATATCATTGTTGAAGATTTGTGAATAAATGTATACTGAATATATTCCATGTGTTGATCATATTTTTTACGTGACGAGTGCATGAATAATAATGTCCTTAAACGCGTGGAATGTAAATATGGGTATGTTTAAAGCCTTAAAAAGACATTAAAATAGCATTTAAGTAAATAGTAAAATGTGTTATGGAAACTTCAAGTCCTACACTCTAAACTAACGTAAAAAGTATTTCCTTCATTGCATTTTTAATAACTAAAAAAATAAATTACTTCTCTGAAAATTCTGCTAGAACACCGATTATTACAAGACCGGGCTCTTTAGGCCATTGCAATAAGCGCACGTACGAGGAGGCGGTCCACCTGGCGTCGGTCGGCACGACGATGGTCGTCCGGCGCATCCGCCTCCTCGGGCTGGACGTGGACGTCGAGAAGACGACGACCATGACGTTCAGGCCGCCGCGTCGACGCAGACCCCAGGCGGGGCTCCGTGTCCGAGTGGAGGGGGTCCAAGTCCAGATCGAGAGCTCCATGAAGTATCTCGGTCTGGTGCTGGACGCCCGATGGGATTTCGAGGAGCATTTTAAGCTCCTCGCCCCAAGGCTGTCTGCCGCCGCGGCAGCCCTCGGACGGGTCCTCCCCAACGTGGGGGGATCGGGTGCAGCGTGCCGTCGACTTTATCAGACGGTGATAAAGTCGATGGCGCTGTACGGAGCCCCGATTTGGGCGGAGCGTCTCGCCCCCCGAACGATGGCCCTCCTGCGCAGGCCGCAGAGGGTCATTACCACCCGGACCGTGCGGGCCTACCGCACGGTTTCTCACGGGGCGGCCTGCGTTCTAGCGGGCTCGCCTCCGTGGGATGTCGAGGCACGCGTCCTTGCACGGCCGTGCACCGACATCGGGTGGCAGCGAGGAGTCGGGGGGAGCGGCCCCTCCCGCAGGAGGTGGCGCGCACGAGGCACCTGGCGCAGAGGGAGGCTCTCCGCCAGTGGGCCGAGGCGCTCGCCCACCCAGCTGCCGGCCACTGGACGATCGAGGCCGTTCGTCCAGTGTTGTAGGAGTGGGTTGGGGCGCCGGCGAGGCAGCCTCACCTACCGGATGGTGCAGATAATGACCGGACACGGGTGCTTCGGCCATTATCTGCATCATGTCGCACGGAGGGAGCAGACGCCGCAGTGTCACCATTGTGGCGCTCCCGATGACACGGCCGGGCACACCCTCTCGGAGTGCCCGGCCTGGCGACCCCAGCGCGATGCATTAGCCCTCGCGCTGGGCCTAGGTAGGGGTATGCCCGTCACGCTGGCCAGCGTTGCACGGGAGATGCTGACCAGCGCGGCGACGTGGGAGGCTGTCGCCTCCTTCTGTGAGGATGTTATCTCGCAGAAGGAGGCTGCGGAGCGGGCGCGAGAGGATGACCCTCTCGCCGCACCGCTCCGGCGCAGGCGGTTGGGGAGGAGAAGGCGTGCATTCCTTAACGCGCGCCAGCTCCCCTAGCAAGCTGGGGACTGAAACGGCTCGGCCGGATGACTACCGGTCGAGAGATACTTTTCACCCCTAGCTTGGTCGTCTGGGGGGGTCGAATTTCTCAAGATACTTGTCGACCCCCCCCGTAGAGGTAAGTCCTGGCGCGTGTGCCAGGCAACCCTCCAGGGGGCACAATCGGGGAATGGCTAACGCCGATCCCGATTGTGTCTCTACGGAGGTAGAAGTATCTAGAGAGTTTTTAGCCGGTAGTGGGTCTTCTACCCGAGTCCTGCATATCATTGGGGTGGCCTAGTCAGCTCAATTCCCTTGTTGAATATCGTAAAAACTGTATTTTTCCTCTATTAAAAAAAAAGGCCATTGCAATAAGAACTATGAAAAGTGAAAAAATTACAACCCAGCGGGTTATAATAAGATTCAGTCCAACATTACACCCCGGCTAAAGCCAAAGGCTTTAATGACTTGCTTTACGTAAGGTTTGCATGATATGTAATTTGGCATTGTCGAGCAAGTGGTGTGAAAATATTATTTTATAACGATGTATTGTGATTCGCTAAAAATACGTTTTTATTGCGTAATGAGTTGTGGTATTTTTGAGGATGTGTCGTTAAAAAAATTATTAGACCTCTTGAACAGGAACCTAATTTTCGAAATGAAAGAAAATACTTATAGCTTGTTCTTAAATAATTTTTGTTTGCACTTTTGTGTTGCTAAATAATAACATTTCGAAAAGATGAAATTCTTGACGCCAAATGATACCTACCTATATTTATCATTTAAATTTTGTTTATTCGATAGTGGGTGTATTGGGTACTAACCGTCTTATTACAAAACATGGACTAAAGTTAGTCCTTAGTCCACGGACTAAGTTGACGCTGTCTCTATCTATGTTTATTGACACACGTGAAAGCGCACTACGTTTAAACCAAGACTAACTTTAGACCAGGTTTAAACCAGGTTTTGTAATAAGACCGTAAGGGTTTTTTTTAGGGAGGGCCTTACCCATGATTTTTGTGTGAAGTTATCAGTATTTTGGCGTCCATCATAGAGTTTTGAATTGCTTGCCTAACATCACGGCGTGGGCAATAGAACCTACTTTAAAAAATTACGTAGAAATATTTTTTTTTTTTTATTAATGGCTCTTCATCTTAGTTCAAGTCAGCCTTGTATCTGATATCAAATTACTATAGGTAAGTTAACATTGCATTTGTCTCACTTCTAATTCTCTTAAATATAGTGAATGGATAACAAAACTGAGGATTCTATCACTATGAATATCTTTGAAATTTGAACTGAAAATGTTATGCATTATGAAAAACATAATGAAAAATTCGTAGATCTACGTACTTCTTTTTTTGAAGAAAAATTAAGAGGGTTGTGTAGAGAGGAGGAAATGACTCAAAAACTCTTTTTTATTCATATAGGTGTAGTCACTTCTAAATCGGAATCGAGCCGCGTTCGGAATGTTGTTTATACACAGAGAAAGAAACCATTCTCATGCAGTCACTCTATTCAAAAATATAATAATTATGTATACATACAATGTAAAATATCCATAACTACAGAATTCTTTTTGATGGAAACGAGCTTCACCAACTGCTGAGGAGCTGGCTATCTTACCCCTGATTGTCAGAACACAACAATGCTATTATTACTGTTATTATGGCAACAATTAAAAAATGTTACTATTCTATCAATGAATACTTTGCGATAAAAAATTTATAATATAAATGTCTGCCCCTCTTTTTTATTTACCTTTTATTGCTATGCCTTTCAGGTGCATGTGATATTTAGTACTTGTACATTTCTATTGTTTTAGTCACTATGTCTCATGTAACGCAATTATAATTAAATAAATAAACATACACAGGTTATAGTACCTACCATGGTAGCTAGCCAAACGGGCTCAGAAGCTTTACCGCTAACCAAACCAAGCACAAAAACATCTGCCCCCATGGAAAATCGAACTCCGGACCTCCAGATCAACACCCTAAAGTCTCTATTACTAGGCCACGGAGGTGGTTAAAATTTTAGGTTCTGTTTCCATATGTTCCATTGCTACTGCCTCGTTGGTTTATAATTTAGGCGGTCTTAGAGTAAGTCACAAGTGTGATTGTAAATTCGGAGTTCCGGTTTCAATCACCGTTCGGACGAGAGTTTATTGAGTTTTTTCTGTTCAGGAAATTCTCAGTCTGGAATAAGAGCCAGAATAGTTGCGATAAGCTCGCCTTCAATGACATTAGACCTAAAAACTTGGTAACTTGGGTGTTTTATACACCACTGCCTAGACAGGCGTGATAGTTTTTTCGATAAAGACTAAAATTGTTCTGGCGGAATATTGTAGAATTATTTGTAATTTACTATTATTGAAATAACTTTCCAGGCATGATTCAGTAAAAAATTATCAACAAAATTTAAGTTAGCAACCTTATAGGTCAGCGCCATCTAGATATAAGGCGGGAATAGGACCTTTAGTTGTATGACATTGGCAGTCTATATTATTTTTCGTATATGGTACGAGTATGTAAAAGTATTTTGGATCTACCGAATAAGTAATACTCGTAAATTACTTATCTTTGCACTGGAAGTGTTAAATTGGATGAGTCTAAATTTTTTCTAAGTGTGTGGGTCTATGGGAAATAATATTAGCTGAGGAGCCACAAAGGGGATATTTATACGTAAAGTAGCAACATTTATTCCACCACAATGAGAATCGTGTGACTGAATCCTTTCAAAAATAATTTATTAAGACAAGCTAGAGACATTTACATAGTTGGAGTTCGTAAATTTTATTTTTTCGTAAAAAAAGTAATTGAAAAAACACCTACAAACAGCGAATGATGGTATAATAAATACCTTCCGAATTTTAAAGGGGAGCTTTATATCTTTTAGTTTACCTTCATTATCAGTGTTAAAATTTGAAAATAAGGCAAGAAATTAATAATACACCATATTTAAAATATTATTATAACTTTATATTTTATAACAAATATAATAATTAATATCATACTGCAACAGTTGTATCCATTACAATGGGATTAAGAAAAAATATTTACAATAGATTATTTCTGCATTTAACATTAATTTAAATAATTAAATTACACTATGTATAATTTGATCGTATTAAAGGTATATTTACAATAATAAAGTTAATATGTATAATAATAATACCAGTCATGAAATAAGGCAGTTGTTTCTTGTACAATAATAAGAATCATAATAAACAATATCACTATCTATTAATTTATTTACAAATAGGACACGGCCCAATAAAAAGTCAGTAAATGTCAGTAAAAATCATATAAAGGAACAAAATAAAAATATTTTTTGCATATTTTAAAATTATAGTTTTTGTTGAAAAAAAAAATATAAATCTATGATAAGGCACTTGTTTTTGAATAGGTATGTGTCATTGGTAAAATATAACATTAATATGATGTTGAACTGCTGTCTGGTCTGAGTTGTTTGGTCTGGACGTCATCGTATGCTATTGTAAAAATACTTTTCTTCTCCGTTATAGGTAACCTTTTAATGTTACCAGTTTGTTGAACTAAAGTGTTCATCGCTATACCGGAATCATTATCATCGACGTTGGTGGTAACACTTCTATTGTGGTCCGTTGATTCGCCTCCGATATTGATTTTAGATACGTGAACTTCTTGTGGGTTTTTTCTTTCTTCTTCGTAGCTCGTAGAAATTGATATGCTGTGAGTTAAGGCACTTTCTGAAATCTCTTTCTTCTGATCATTTTTCTTGACGTCATCTTGATTGACGTATATAGGTTGCTGCTCTATAGATTGTCTTTTAGCAAGAACAGGCACATTAGGTTGTCCTCCTAAGTACTTAGGAATGTGAGTGGGCTGAATATAGCATAACGGATTCTGATTTTCGTATTGGCGTTCATACCTATGCTCAGAATGCTGGAGTAGCGGATGAACGTCTGGAAGTGGACCTTCTGGAATCGGAGTTACCTTTTCTTCTTTGAGCAAGCGCGGATGAATAAATTCACCTTCTTTTATTTTGGAGTTTTTTTTTAGCTCAGAGTTCTCATTTTGTTCCTTATTATTAATTTTACCGTATCGCCCAGTCTTTTCTTCTTTCATATCCTTTTCGTGGTCGTTTTTTGCTTTAGAAGGTCTTTTTGGTTTGGATGGTGGTACTTTTTCCCCTGACGGGGGCTTAGCAACGGCAGCTCCTTTTTTGCCGTACCACTGCATATATCTTGGTAAACTTTTTTGTGCTGGCTTTTCTACTATTTTTACGATTTCATTAACTGGGTCAGATTTCTTTGCACTCGTTTCAGTTGCTGTTGAACTATCATTTTTAGGTTCAGTATTATCCAAGTCCGTAATATTTTGATGACTTATTTGCTCAGCAAGCTCTCGAGCCTCTGTTGAAGAACCTTGTCTAGAAAAAACTAAGTTACGATTATCTTTCGATGCAGAACTACTTCTACTCTTACTGCTTTCGTGTTCTAGCGCAAGTTCTTCAAAGTGTGATTGTCTTTGTAACCGTTTCTTTTCTTTTGAATCTGATTCAACTTTTTCTTCCAAAGAATCCGATATTTCCATTAAAATTTCTCTTTTCAATCTAGTTTTTCTATCTTCATCGCCCATTTTTATTTTTGTAGAGCAAACTGTTTCATTTTTAGATGTAGTTATTATACTTTTCGTTACATCACCATACGTTTTGACATGCTCTTCCCTCTCATTGGTTTTACTAACTTTAACATGCTTTTCACTATCTAAGGAAGGAGATACTTCACTTTCTTCAATTATAGGCGTTTTAATTTTTCTTTTTAAGTCGTAAACTCTTAAACTTCTTCTGGGATCTTTATACTTAATTTTCTTCTTTGGCTTTTTTCGTTTAAGCCAGGCCACTTTTTTATTTTCATCTTCGACTATCGTCTGCGAATCATCTTCGCTGTAGGAGTCATTATCACTTCTCGCTTTTCTTCTTGTAGGCTTAAGAAGTTGAGGTTCTGTTTGGGTACCAATATGACATTCTGTTTGAGTCGCCATCACAGAGTGCCCAGGAAGGCTTTGCGTTTCTAGTTTACTTTCAACCTGAGATGCTGTCTCCTGATTTTGCAACATCCTCTCTCGTTCTATTAATATTTGATGTAGAAGCTCGTTTTGTTTTCTCAGGGACGATTCCAACAATTCTTGGTGCATTGTAGATTTATTTTGCATTTCTAATAAAGCAGATTGTAGGTAATCGGTTTTTAAGGGCACCAGACCAGGAACATCAGGCGGCATATTTGAATAATCATGAAAATGATTTTGAGTTTCACTACCGACCTGAGACTTTTGGCCAAGACTTCTACCGTCTTTTCCGTGTGATAAGTTATCCAAGTCAGTTACTTTCTTTAAATTTTCTCTGATGTTTTTTGCTTCTTCCCCTTGTTCTCTTATAAATCTTTCCATAAGAAGGTTTTTTCCACTATCTACTACAACATATTGTGTATGAGGAATAAGGGTTACCGGTCTTTGTTGATGTTTGGGAAGATTAACATACCTTTCTTCTTCATTTTTTCCTCTTGTGACAAGACGCAAAATTTCAGTGTTACCTTCTTTTATAAAATATTGGTCCCTTCCAAGGGAAGATTGAGCCCTTTGTTTGTCTTGATTGTCTTCCCTTTTATTATTTACTTTTTCTTTAGCATTTTGGTCTTCAGACTTAAGAAAGGCACCACCTTCTGATCCACGATCTATTTCATGACGCCGTATCGAATCATTATCTTGTTCTCTTCTATGGTAGTGTAAAGTAGCAATTCTATCGTAGCCATTTTCAAGATCTTCTATATATTCTTTATGTTTATTAGCAAATGCTTCTTGTATTTGCATTTCTTTTGTATAGATTATGTTTGGTCCATCTCTGAAATAATTAAAAAATCTATATTACGATTAAGTATTGAAATAATAATACAAAAGCATGGTACAAGCGGGAAAAGGATAGATAAAGAACCCAATAATGTATGATTTTTGTGAATGGTGTCTAGTAAGAGTGTTGAATTATCGTAAAATATAATAATAGTAAAAAAGTAGTCTTTTTCATTTTTTATGTTGTGCTTTAGGAAAATAGTGTAGATTTTATATGTTTTCTGACATTTTTGTATTTATTTTACATTCTTGAACGTACCTCAAACGAGATGATTGTCTAGCTCTTGCGTCATTATATTTATAATCGTTATCAGCGGCTGCATGAACAAACTCCTGGTGAATATCACCAGGTGTTGATGCCGGTTTCGACGGTTCTTTAGATCTATAGTTTCTTTTATTAAATTTCCACTGTGTTGGTTTCGTTCTCAAGTCAGCTTGTTCGGCACTCCAGGCTTCCCTTCTCCTCCAGTCATTAGCTTGCATTGATTTATTTTCTAAATTTTGCGTCGACTTGTTTCCCCTGCCAAGTCCCTTGTCGTGAACCACTAAACGCACGTCGTCCTCTGTGGAGTTGACACGTATCACTCTTTTCCTAGAATTTATTAATGGATGTCTATGTACCTAGCGGTTCTGTTACAACTTAAATGTAAGTAAATATATACAGATACTAAGTAATAAGATAGGTAACATGTGTGATTTTGATAAAAAATAGAGCCGTTAACTAATATTTTTAATAAAGCTGGGTGTACAAAACATAATTTGTGACGTAATAGTGAAATTATAGACTGGGTTGATACTTATAAAAAATTGTAGTTACCTAGAATGTAGAAAAGCAGATGTTTTACATGCACTGGTTAGTTGTTGGTGCATTTAAGTCTGTTAATAATAAAAAAGAAAATTAATGCCAATAACTAAAGGAATGCTAGTGAAGTATAGGAGAAATGTTTATATACAAAAACATCAACAGTATAGTAAATAAACATGTATACTGTAACTAAGCAAGAACACGAAGTGAAATAAGCTTGAATTTTAAACTGAACGCAGCTGACAAAAATATTTTTTTTAGAATTTGACCCCGAATAATCATTTACTTAGTATCGAAAACTTGGTTTGTCAAAATATTTATATTCTCACTTTATGGTACCAGCACAATTATGCTTGTTTGCTACAGAATAAAACTCAAAGGTAGCACTTGATAGTGACAGATAACAAGAATATGGAATCAATCAAAACAGAGAAAAAATAAGACCAACAGTATATAAAAAGGTCATAAAGTATGCAAAAATGTTTTATATCTAAGATTGTCACTAATACTGTCCGTGCTGCGTTTAATTCATTGCATATTTCAATATAAGCAAATAAGCTAAAAACTATACAATTAATTATTTATAATGTCCATCTTTGAGTTTTATATTTACCTTGGTGGCATGTAAAGTGGACAGCCTTCACAAATGCAGCAACAGATAAGTGCTAGTAAAACTAGGGCTACAATGATTGCTAATAGTATTAGCAACCAAAACAGAAGTCGACTTTCCGCTCGATAAAGGCCCTGTAATAAAATTAATATAGCATAAATACTATGGTAAAAATGTTTCTTAGTTATACAATACAAAAAGAAATAAATCTACTCACGGAATCACCATTATCTGCTGTTGATGCATGATTATTTTGACCATTGTTACCGGTTGTACTCGTCCCAGTGTTACCATTAGTATTCAGGCCTGAATTGGAGTTAGTACCAATCCCAGTGCCAGATGTGTAAATAGTCATATTTTTAGCCAACTGCTCTTGAAGCTTAGCTACATTGATAGCTGTATTGCCTGACATGCGAACAATAGCTATCACTTCACTCCTGTAGAAGAAAATATTACAAATATAATACATAAATTAAAGGAAATTGTTCAGTTTCTATGGGTGCTTTGGCTTAACATGAACAGCAACCAAACTTATTAAAAATTGTCAGTTTTAATTCTTTGTATCTAAAAATATGTAATTCAAGTAATATAATCGTGGAAAAGTCTAGTGATATGTCTAAATAGGCAAACGTTATATTCCAGTAAGAAGTTGCTAATGTTTGTGACTTTAATCGTATGTTTGTCTAAAATTATATTATTAGTAATGAAAAAATATAATTGTGCACATTACCAACCACTGTTTTCATCACATATATTTTTAAACATGCTTGGGGTAGTATACCGAGGTAACAGTATCAACATCAGACGCAGGTTAGGTATCCAAAGCAGTGCCAGGGATCAAAAAAAGAAGCTTTTGTGTCCAAGGGTATAGCCGGGTTCTCATTTCGAGCAATATCGGTATCCATTATAAAAGTAAATCGGGTTCACAGTAAGAGTCGAAAAAATAACATTCACTTCACTGTACTGTACTACACTGTTTACAAAGGCGAAGCTAATTCTTTTTTTAAAAGCATCCATTTAGATCGAATGGTGCTGCCATAGTAAAATAATCGATTTGAAATCGATCGATTTAAAACATAAAAAGTGTTTTGTGTGTTTAATAAATAAACGATTTTACAAAACATGCAGTTCTTTATTGTATTGTACATGTCTTATGGGAATTTATTTAAAAGTCAGATAATAGCTATCGATTTTTTGTTACCAATTAATGATTTTTCAATGCATATTTTACGTAAAAGTCACACAGAAATTGATGGTTTCACTTTTGTCAATAGTGCTACTTAATTAAAATATATTATTTTGATGCTTACTTTCCGGCGACGAGGATGTAAAAAATATTTTTCTTACATTTAATTATACTGAACAGTAAAAATATTTTTTGAAAATAACTTGTTCACGAAAAGCCGAAATTGAACAATACCCTTTGGTTTACAAGTATTTAGGAACACAAAAAAAAATCCACTAACTTTTCATGACTAGACCCAAGCTCCCCTGTGGCTCCATTGCTGTCGCTACCTTTGTAAGGTTTAATTTCAATTATAGTCACTTTTCCTCCTGAAAGTGTACTTAAGACTTCCTCAAGTTTATATCTGTCGGGGTTAGCACCAGGTACAATAAATGACATAGTTTTTGTCTTACTCTCTGGTGGATAAATTTTTACACTTGTTGTTGATGATAAACTAGGAACACCTAAATCATATGCTCTTATTGTCAAAGCATAGACTTCACTTTCTTCATCAGATTCAAATTGGCGTTTTTGTCTCGGAGTGTTTTGTTTTTTAGTTCGTTTCAGGGCTTCTAATAGATAAAGTTCACCTAAAATGATAAAAAAACGTTTAATACACAATCAAAAGGAGAATGCAAATACTTTTAAAGCGATAACTATTGCATATCCTCAGCTACCTGTTTCTATATTGATTGCGAATTTTGCAACTTCGTTTCCTTGTATTATTTCGTATCTTACAACGTTATTTGGTGGTTCGGCATCTTTATCAACTGCCTTGACAAATGCTGCGGATGTGAAATTATTCAGACTTGGCGAGAGGACAAACTCGTACAAAGACCTCTCAAACTCTGGTGGGTTATCATTAACATCTAATAACTTAATAATTAATGGCACAGTTACTCTTAAACCTACTCCATCATTATCTCTAGCCTCTACTAAAAAATGCAAGTCTGGCATCGCTTCGCGATCGAAGCCGTGGTTGTTTGTAGCTACGCTTATAACCCCTGATAAGGGGTCTAAGTACAACGATGTGTTAAGGTATCCTAATATGGCAGTGTACTGGATTCTCCCAAAAGCACCAGTATCTACGTCATCGGCCTGGACTTGTTCAACTCTAGTTCCAGCTGTGACGTTTTCAGGCAATTCAACCTCGTAGGACTGCGCCAAAAATACGGGAGGATTGTCATTCACATCGTTCAAATAAACAGTTACGTTTGCTGTTGCTGATAAATTCGTTGCTGGGCCAAGTTCTTGAGCCACAATCTGTAACAAAAGTTTTTTTAAATTTAGAGATATCGTTTTGTTAACGTGCTTTTTGTTGATTTTTGTGAAAACCATAATTATGTTAGGTAATCACCTAGAGTAGGAGAGAGAACACGAGCAAATATCATATACCAATTTATTGAAAACAATATATTTTTACATAATTGCTGGTTAATGTTGCGAACAATACGCCTATCTGTTGATAAGCGGTTCCGATATACGGCTGGTTCCAATATTCTCTCTGTGAATTTGGTTAATAGCGATAGGTATTCAACATTAGCTCCACACAAAATGGGTACACTCGAGTAACATAATTAACGAGTGTCTATTGCTAGTATCGATCTTTTTGTACTCGAGTGTACGTCAAAATGTTATCTCCAGTAAACAAATCCACAGATAGACAGGATATTGAAACCGGTCGATAACCAACGCAATACTGAAACAGAGAGCGCTATTGGAGCGTTTATCACCATCTCGCTCTCGCTATGGTCACAGATAATATAATACTACAGCTGCGGTTTATTACTGCTATAAGTGATCATCGCAGTACTGACAATAACACTACTGTACTCCTGGCACAACATGGCTAATAACAATACTGTTCTCCTGGCACAACATAGTAATAATTATTCTTTATTTCTTTTCTCTCCACAAATATATATATAATAATATATAACTACTAAACACTGAAGTAAAGTTACTGGCTGTGTAGTCTAAGATCGGCAGAATCTGCCTATACTTTAGAACTCCAGGCTTACAACCCTCAATGAACTCTATAATTTTAATTATCTAATAATAAAGAAATCATTGCATGTACTTAACTAATTTATATAAAGGTACCAATAATTTGCGTGGATGCATATGAGCGAGTTCATATTTTGTGGTGATGTTTATTGTGATTACGCGAATGCAAGTAACAAGCATATCGTTATTTGACTACGGTTTATATAAGGTTTCTTATATTATGCTATTTACCAATTAGCTTGCGTTATTTTATCCCGGTTTTCCATTTAAGTATCGGCATTTTTTCACGCTAACATCAAATACTAACAATGATTTGTGTTTATTTTAAGAAATGCTAACAATGTTTTGCGTTTCTTTAAGGAAATGTTAACATTTCAAACCGCGCTATTTTTCACAAAAGGAACCCAACCCGAAACTCAAGATATTGTTTAAATGGAACGTATTAACATACGATGTTAGCATCAAAACCCAAGGAAACGCGATGTTGCTAAAAATGTTGAAAATGATAATTTGTGTTTAGTGGATCGCGTCTAATGAATCTAATCTTGCAAGAGTTAGTAGCGAGTAAGTACCTACTTCAGAATTACTATAATTATAAAAGTGGTGATAGACATGAAGATAAAAATTTAACTTAGATGTAAGAGATCATCATAGGACTTTTCTTTTCGGGTTGCGATAAGCAAACTTGCAAAATGTCCTGTCTCTCCAAACTTGGTACAAAACTGACAGGTTTACCTGGAACACTGTGGATTTTCGAGCTTCATAGTCCAGCATAGTGTTATCTCTCACTTTGATGATGAACTGCGCGTGTCTTTCTGCCACTGTCGGTGATATCTCGAAGGTTCCATTGTTGTTTACCAAAGTGAGAGAGAACACACCATTCTTTCCAGCATCATTGTCGTTGACTTGAGGAATGTATGGATCATTGAAGGTAAGAGCTGTGCCTTGGGGAGCGTTCTCGTCCAAATACGTGACGTAACTGGAAAAAATAAGTAAATAAAATAAAATTTTATTGTTTATGGCAGAAAAAAAACCGCCCAAGTATAAGTTAAAGTTCACCCATATATTTTTATTATATAACGTAACTAAAGACGTTACTTGTACCAAATTTCAAGATTCTGAGTTCACGGGAAGTAACCTGTAGGTTCTGATTCCCTTGCGAGTGTCGAAAATTTGCGGAAATTTGCGGCATAAACGGCTGTATCTTTTGATTGCGTTGGCTTAGAACTTTCATTTTTTCACAGCTTCAAGGGACAGTAGACCTGAGTATTTGATATAAATTTCAGCTCAATACCTCCACGCGTTCCTCAGAAAAAGGGTCTTAACAGACAGACAGACGGACGGAAAACAGAGTGATCCTATAAGGATCCGTTTTTTCCTTTCGAGGTACGGAACCCTAAAAATTGGACAAAAATCAATATTCTATAATGTACTTATAGAATATTGATTTTTGTCTTTTAGTTTATGTAAATGTGATTATTATACATAATTTTTTTGGTGCCGAGTGATGATGTTCGATGGTGTATCACCCACGGTTCCGAGTGAAAAACTCGTTTTTAGGTTATACCTAAATACGCTATTTTTGTTTGAATGAAACATTTTGTAAGTCAAAAGGTAGGCACACTTACAACTGGTTTTCGAAGTAAGGCGGCGAATTCTCCCGTTCGGGAAGGATGAACGCCAGCTGCACCGTCGAAGACATGGCCTCGGGTTCCTCGCGGGACAGACGCACTTCCTCCGCGACAACAGTCAGGAGTATCGGGGCACCGGCGTGGGATATGGCTGCGATTTCCTCAATCGGCCTTTCTAGAGTCACCTCGCCTGGAAAAAAAAGATAAATATGTACTTAATTTTACTTCTGAAGTTTTCAGTGAGTCAGAATTATTGTTCTTACAATTCTTCTGCCGATTTCAGCGGAGTTTACTAAATTGGCAACAAAGTGAGTAAGTACGAGTAGTTCCTATTTCGGCCGCGTGCAAACTTATCTTGCGCGCACTCTACCTCAGCATTTCTAGTCCAAAACATTTTTATGTAGAAAATACGTAAGATTTATAGCAACTTTGCTGGTAATTCAAAGACTATATTGATCATACTTAGGTAATTATCTCATTTTTTCATTTTTTTTATTCTTTCATTTAGCCATACACCCATATAGGGTTAAGACGGCATCATTTTTTCATTTCTATTTTGTCATTTTATAGACTAGAAATTGTCTCAATTTTAAAGTCTCTCACGTGCGAATAGGCGTCTCCTCAAATTGCTGTTTTTTATAATGTTTGTATAAGACATTTTTTCCGGAAAATAATATTTCCTTTTAGTGGCATTATTAATTTTGAATACTTTTCTGAAACAGCGACATCTATCAAATACTTAAAGAAAAGTTTATTTGCTTCTTCAGAATAAGCAAGCTTAGATGAGTACCAAGCAGGCCACAGAAAGCAAACCTGAGACAAGAACTAAAGCTTATATGAGCACTTTCCTTAGAAATGGATAGATGTCGCTAGTAGCGAGGTTGAAAAACTTGAAAACGAGCACATTAGACTCCAACCGTCTTATTACAAAACATGGACTAAAGTTAGTCCTGGTTTAAACTTGAGTCCATGTTTTGTAATAAGACGGATATTAATTAGCAAAATATTATATTCACAAAATTCGCAAAATTAAATTTCTAAATATTCCTTTCCATTATTTTTTCGGTACAAGATGTCAAACTGGCTCATACTAGGTAACACTTATTCTAAGCATTTTATATAAATAGGTACCTAGTACTATTGTTGTTAAAAAGATATTTATTATTTGGTAAGTAGGTTTTCATTACTATTCTGCACCACGGCGGCGGTTTCTACAAAGAACTAAAATTACATTGGGTATTTAAGAGTAAGGTATTAAAAATTTTCAGACAATTTATGAGCAGCTCCAATCGATTGAGAGACGGAATAGTTTCAATAGGCAAAAACCGTTTAAGTTTTTCCGTCAGGTTTTAACATACCTACTATAATTGATAGATTTTTTTGAATGTAGACATGGGGAGCGTGTCAAGTCAAATTCATAAAAAAAATATGAAAAAAATAAAACCGACTTCAAAGACACCAAAAAGTCATAAATAATATAAGAATACATAGGTACAACATCATAGTTTTATATTGAAGTCGGTGACAAGCAATGATCACCTTGAAAGAATTAAAAAATACTTATAAGAACAATAATTAATGTAGTTACTTAAAATTTTGCACCGACTTCAATATAAAACTGTGATGTTGTGTGAATTTTTATATTATTTAAGTATGTCTTTTTGGTGTTTTTGAAGTCGGTTTTATTTTTTTTTACATTGATACTTACATATTTTTGATGGGATAATTATATTGTATTAATAATATTTTGTGTCATTATTCCAGATCTTTAGGCTTTACCTTCGAAAAGTAACAGAGGTGACGTATCACCCCCCAGACGAACAATCACGCGCTGAAATTGCGAAAGTAATTTGTTGTCTCGCTTTGATATTTTACATTTCGTCTTGTCTTTTTGAGGGATAATCAGTGGCCATTGCGCAGTTGCAGCAAAAGAGGGATCTTTTTCAGAGGTATGTGTGAGGTCACCCCTGTGACTATTAACGTGTGTTTTTTATAGCTATTACTGAACGAGATAGTATTGCTTTTTCCCCTTTATTATGACTGTTCTGAATGATAATGACATCTTGTGATTTTAACAAGATGTAGCTAAAGATAATGAGGTCCAAATGCAAAAGTTATACTTATCCTGAGCTTCGGAGCTTAAGTATGTCTAAGGCCATTAACTTTTATTTAGTTTCGTTAACTTTGCTTAAATACTGATTGATCTCAAGATTTCAGATTCTTTTGTTGGTTTAATCTATACAAATAAATTGAAGTGTCTGTTTGTAATGTCAAAATAACAAGTTTTTACTAAATGGGTAAGAATGTATATCGGGTACCAATAACAAAAACACAATTTAAAAAAAATTGTCTGTCTGTCTGTTTGTTCCCGCTACTCTTCGGAACGGCTGGACCGATTTTGACGGGACTTTCACTAATAGATAGCTAATTATATAAGGTATAATATAGGATACTTTTTATCAAGATCGCTCCAGCCGTTACTATACCACGCGGACGAAGTCGCGGGCACAACTAGTAAAAAATAAAAATATTTTTCATAGCACTCGAGTTTATTTATGTTGAATTAAAAAATCGAGATCACCTGATATCCTTGTTTTGCCATTTACGTTCGACTAAATTATGTTGTCATCCTAGGGTAAGCCTAAAAATTTTTGACTACTGCTAGGCCTTAGGGTTTGCCTTAAGGCGCTTAGGACTTTTTTCATTCCGCATGATCAATGGAGCTAATTTGGGTGTGAGTAAGAACACATCAGAGGAATACTTATGCACACTCGTAAATATTTAAATGATGAATAAATAATAGCTAATATTAAAAATTGAAAACAACCACCAACAAATATATACTGTTAATTTATTTATTGAAAAAAAATTGCAAGAATTAACTTAAAATTCACAGAGCGCTTTAGTTTCAAGTTTAAATTTTAATGAAGTTAAGATAAATAAAAAATATATATCAGAACCAAAACATTCGGTTTCTTGTAGAGTAAATGTATATTTAAATATTTTCGGTATAGGTATGTAATGCCTATGTATTTTCAATTATTTCGTTGAATATTTCCGAAGTAAAACAGTTGTTCCTTCTGGGGCGATTTTCTGTGACCCCCACTAGGAGCCAAGCGTCATTGTCATTCAAATTATCTAGCTATTCGTAACTGCAAGCAAGCTTCGTATCTACTCGACGACACAGCGACGACTTGTGAATGTCATGAATAAAAATCGGCCCCGGTTTCACTTTCATTATGTCCCAGATGACAGTCGGAAATACGCTTAATTACCATACAAAAGTCTCGTCGCGAACAGCCTTCTTCGGCCAGTCATGACAAGGCTTATATTAGGAGCTTATTAATATTTCATATTAACGAACGTCGTGTTTGAATTAATTACTATTATGGCATGGCTTCATTAGATGCATGCTGTGACCCCGTTCGGTTTCAGATCTCGGCTTGACTATTTCTATGCCGAGTCTGCGTTTAGTTAGACTGCTGAATAATCATGCAATAAATAAAATATATGGATATGGGTTCATTCATATGTAGCCTGCTGAAAAATATGGTTGTCAGAGAGTGTGGTTTAATATTATATGTGTGTAAACGAATCGTGCACTTATGAAAGTTTCAGCTGAAAGCTTTAATCGTATATTAGCAGTGCACAAAACATTGCTTGCGCGTTGAACACCAAACAAACATACTTTTCAGCTTTGTAATGAATTAGTATAGATTATTTTATATTGTACCATAAAATATCTTTTCTGCCGTTAGTGTATATTTTTCCCCCTTTTTCCATACAACTTGACATACAAGTTGAAAGACAAGCATACTGCCCACCTGCAGGCCTATTCTCTAACTTCGGTGAAAGAAACTTAACATCCATTACTGCTATCACGAACGCCGCGGTAACACATAAGATCACTAAACTAGTAATGGTTATAAAGTTTCTTTAGAAAATGACAGTTCTAGTTACCAACCGTAGTTAGATAATAGGCCTGCCGGTGGTAAGTGGTAACAGGCACCCAATAATACATTGTGGGTGGTTCTTGTGGGATTCGCGATTCGCAGCAAATCTGCAACCTCCACAAGAACCACAGTGTACGTTGCCAACATGGACCTACAAGGTCCGTGGTTGCCAACTTGTGGCATAAGATGTAAAGTCACGGTACCCACCCAGTAATTTCACTGCCATATCTTACCCTTCAACCCGAACACAGCAATGCAAGCACTGCTGCTTTGCGGTAGAAATAAGTAAGACGGAGTACCCAAGTAGGCGACCCTGGTACAGACTCCCTCCGGCAAGCATCCATACTACTATTATAAATGGGAAAGTGTATGTGTGTGTTTGTTTGCCCGTCTTTCACGGCAAAACGGAGCGACGAATTGACGTGATTTTTTAAGTGGAGATAGCTGAAGGGATGGAGAGTGGCATAGGCTACTTTTTGTCCCTTTCTAACCCCCCACTTCCCTAAAATGGGGAGTGGAAGTTTGTATAGAGCATTCCGCAATTTTCAAGGTAGAAAGCTAAAAATTGGTATTCGGACTATTTGTGACTAACAAAAAAATCGTGCATCATTTTTTTTTGGAATTCTGCCTCCAACCGCTTAAAAGAGGGGGTGAATTTTTTTAATGGGACTTTTCGCAGTTTTCAAGGTAGGAAGCTAAAAATCGGTACACAGACTCTTTGTTACCAACGAAAAATACATGCCTTATTAAAAAAAAATCTTTCGTGTTCCTTCCCCGAATTTAACGCGAGCTAAGCCGCGGGCAAAAGCTAGTTAACATTTATTTCTTTTACACATGCTATGGACTATGGTTAATTGAATACCTAGTGAGTGAAAATGTAACTAACTAGTTTTTGCCCGCGACTTCGTCTGCGTGGAGGTCCTTTTATATTGATTCCCTTTACAAATCCGCCCTTCCCCCTTTACACCCTTCAGGAATACTTTTATCCTTTCCCACAACTTAAACTATCTCCATAACAAAATTTAATCTAAATCGGTTCAGCGGTTATTGATTCCCCATACAAACTTCCACACCCCTTTTTTCCCCTTTAAGGGGTGATTTCTGCAATAAAAGCTATCTCTTGCCCTTTTCTGGGACTCAAGCTATGTCTATACCAAATTTCATCTAAATCGGTTCAATAGTTTAGGCGTCATTGCGTAACACACAGACAGACACAGTTATTTTCGCATTTATAATATTAGTAAGGATTAAATAACTATAAATGACTATATTTCGACAGAATTTTTTCTGTTAATTGTTTTGTAAATTTTAGTTGCATTTCTTTTTGCTACAAGCTAAATTCACACTGATATTTAAGCCAATCTATAAGTATGTACAAGTTTATAGCGAAGGGAAAAGAAGGTTTTGACAGCTATGAAACATTTATTGTTCCTGGGTGAATACTCAGCCAAAATATCTAAAAGAGAACAAACATGAGCATTCAAAAAAATGCATGTAGGTAATACTCGTATTTTATTCCTCAGTACTTCACGGTACTTTAAAGTAGTTAGTACTCAATTTTTAAAGTTATCTGGAAGAAATTGCTGCTCTGGCAAAACAATTGATTTGAAACCAAGGAAAAAATGTTCAAAGCTGTGACAAATAAATAATTAGACATTCAGATGGCCGCTTTATTATTCACATAATAGTAAAATCTCCTCAGACTTTGGTGTCACTGATATCCATATGATATTTAGATGAATATGGATTTGGTGTAGATATCTACTACAAATGTTTTTATGTCACAACAATCTACACGAATTATTTAATGTTTTCGGAAACCATTTAATTAAGTGTGGTTATTATTTAAATTAAAAGGTCTATTCTAACGGTATTCAGATATCCAGATTTCTGTCCTTGAAGAGCCTTTGAAAAATGACACTCTTAATTCAGATTTTAAGCCAGTACCTCACTCTGCTCTTCATTGCTCTCCATATGAATATAATACCTATACCTCAAAATGGAAGCTGATCCAGCATGCCTGAACAACTTCAATATCCGAGAATTCAACGCATTTCGTATGGAATATAATGCACGAGAGCGGATGGAACTTAACTCCATACGAACCCCGGCATATGCCAACTTGTCTAAGTTTCTATTCAGAAGTTCCCATACGGAGGGCTGATTAATGCGATAAATTTCCAAGTATTCCTGCCGATGCCGGTCCAATATCAGCCAATTCTTAACGGTTCTTTCGAGTAAAACTCGCTGGCGTAGTTGAGCGCCCATAATGCCGGAACTGGGATATATTGTCAGCTACCACTTGAGATATTCAAAGGAAGTGGCTTTATTATGAGGCATAAGTAAGGCCTTTACAAACAATGGCCTTAGTGCGACGAGACCGGTATGGTCTAATGAGCCATTATGATCGCGGTAGCAAACGAGCCTAGTTTCGTTAAAGCTTTGCCGTGAATCGGCAAACGTCCAAATCATGTTTAAATGGCGATTTTAATTGTTTCGTAAATGGTGAAAGTTGGCAAACTTCGGCGTATAGCAGCAACATCTGATAGTATTTATAAAGGAGGTCACGCGACGGCACCGTGGCTAGTTGGTGGGGTGGCTTGTGTTGATAAGGAAGTAGGATATCCTACGGAAGCGGTTGGATGGGCGGACGGTCTGTTCAAAGAAATTAACTATAGCACTCGACTGACCTAATGCTTGAAAGTAGGATAGCTTAACGAAACCTAGTTTGTTCACTGCATTGAAGTTGTTTTAAAATCTTTTTAAATCTCCAGAAATATAAACATGAATAAACATATAATATTAAACGTTGTCGATACCTAGCCGATCAATGAAACAAATTCATAAAGTAAATAGTGAAACTAATGGATAACAGACTGAACGGAAAATTACATTAATACAATAAAAAAGATTTTGTTCAAATATCTTGAATTAACAAATTGACAGCATTAAATTTTGAAGTGAACAATCATATTTAACATAACCATACAGACACCAAATTTAATTGACATCAAGAGTATGGATGAGGATACAAAACTGACAGTAATTATAACAAATTATTTATTCAAAGATACATTCGAACAACTGATACTTTCTACATCGAGAAAATGTTACAGCGTCAATATTCAGTAGCAACAAATTAAAGTAACAAATAAATTTTAGTATTTCTGCTTTATTTATTACACTATGTTAGCGTGCCATAAACATAGCAATAGTTGATACAATCTAATTGAAGTTTGCTGCTCTAATTCCAGCTTTAAACACATTATTATAGGGGCTATTATGTTGGCAGTGGCATGAGTTTGACATAGTAATAGATTATACACGTAGTTCAACTTGGCGTTAGTTATTGGGTCGTATACAGCTCTAATTACGTGATATTATGTCTTGGAAGGAGGCAACGGTAGACTGAAAGTTACGTGATGGATCTTATATGAAAATGTTTTTAGATACATAGCCTATTGATTTGAATAATTTATATAAATAATTTCTATTTGGTTAGTGGTAATAATAGAGGAAGTTTTTTGGACTATTGCTCATACAAGGTTAGTGAACTTTTTGTAACCTTACAGGTACCAGTGCTGAACACTCGAAAAGTCAATTTTCTCCGCGAACTTATTCATACAGCATTTTCTATAACATATTCAACCAAAACTTTTTTATATGGAGATATCTTGGGTATTTAATGTTCATTTGATTGTGTTAAATTTTCATTTCAGAACTGTGATAAGCGTTTTAGGAACTGATCAAAAATTTATGTCTAGTGTAGTGTAAACATAGACATAGTATTTTAGATATATATTAACAATAAATAGTCAAACTTAGAGATCAATCAATAAATGTCAGATGAAATATACCTTAATGATTTTACGTCCTAGAAAAAATGATATCGGAGCCACTCGGAGGTCATTTCAAAGGCGCTGACCTTTTTCCACACAAACGCAAATGTGTACTTTATCCTCGTCTGAAATTACTGTGGTCTCGAGGAATGCTGACATGTGATTTTTAGGTAGGCTTTATTATATTGTTTCTTTGTTGAACTAAGAGTATTTAAATTCTTCTACATCATATACGACATACTTTTACCATTCTATTTTTTTACTAACAAAAGTATGTCTGCTGTCTTATTTTTCGGCATTTGATAGGGGAATAGATAGACATTGTTTAATTTTGCCATATTTGATTTGTTCATTGAGCGTTATGTGGTCTTTTCTATATTAATAGTAAACGGATTTAAACTAGACACAAAAAAACACATATACGAATTTCTATATAATTTCCACGTGTCTTGTTTTTTCCACTGATCTGGATGAGAGATAAATATATATTCAAATTTCTACGTTATTAAATGTAACAGTGTGTAACCCAAGATAACTTTCCCTAAAACAGGCCAATCCTTACTTTATCACAAAAAGAGCACAGCTCCAAATTTACTTTTTAGAACTGTTTACTCGTACTATTTCACCACTGTTTAATGCACAAGCAGTTACGTCAAAATAAGAAAGATATTCTTATAACAGTAGTACTTACCCGTAGTTTCATTGATGTTGAAGAATGGCGTAAACGGATTCCCTTCAGACACCAAGCCGTATCTGATCGCTCTAGGTGCGCCTTTATCACCGTCCTCAGCCCGAACCTTCACCACAACATCTCCAGGAGCTACTTGTCTAGGCAGGTGGGTGATAGGAGGAGCCGCGGTGAATACCGGTGGCATATCTTGGACGTCTTGCACGACAACAACTACTTCAAGAGCAGCGATGTTTCTTGTGTCTTTGCCAAGCTCCACATATGGATCCTGCTCGAGAACATCAAATATGATTTGTTTAATGTAAAGATGTGTGGCTTTTAGAAATGGAATGTGTTGGCGTGGTTTAAATTGAATCTCTATGAATACACCAGTACCGTACAACCGGTACAATATCAGATAGTTTATTTTAGCCATATATTAACCGAATCAGCAAGATTCTGGTCTAGTTCATTAGAACATGAATCGTACACCTTAAACCAATAATGAAGGATACCGAGTCATCCAATAAAGACAAAAAATGGAGATCATTATCGTCAATAAATATTTATAAAATACGTCATCATCAATAGTGCAGCGGTAACAACAGCTGGAAAAACAGTTCAGCTTATTCACTACTATAAACCTTAAGTACATACAATTTAATGAGTGTTCACTATAGTTGATACACTAACAGTAATGAATTCCTGTTCGACTGTTACTAATTATAGTTATAAGCCCAAGTTGTAAGATTATCAATAAAACTGAAGGTAAAATGGTAAGCAGTTTAACGTTGCCATTAAAAATGGATTAGCTTTGAAGAAAATTACAAGTATCTACCGTTACAAGAAGTTCCAGTGCTTATTTATGGACTAATACATAATTTTGTTTCAGTGAAGTAGCAAAAAAGAAGTTAAGAAAGGCTTCTTAACTTTATACTTACGACAGCAAGCAACGTCAGATGATACATAGATTGAGCTTCAAAATCCAGAGGTCCAACCAAGAAAATGGTGCCCTCTGTATTTTCCGTCGAAACTCGCCGTTGCCTTATGGCAAAAAGCTGTGATCCCTGTAAAGAACAAAACTTTAATCCAGAAGATAATTGGTACGAACATTTAACGTTAAACAGAAACAAGCCCAAGAAATAGACGATCCTTTAAATTACAGTACATGTAAGGACATGCTCTCCATTATTACAGTATTTAAGTGGGCAACAAAACGACCTCAGCTTACGGGTGCCTAGCCATTCTCTACGGAGTGTGAGAAATTTAACACGCCTCAAGTCTTCTTAATGCCCGGTAATTGCGCAACATCATTGGACAGGGAGTCGCGATCTCGAACCCAACCCATCCCATTGTCCGCAGCAGTTTCGACGCTTGTGATTTTGCATGGACCTCCAACACCAAGGTTTCATGTAAATTGGCGCGATTGGAACGTACCTTCAAAGTGCCACCGACACAACGGTATATTAAGACCTCACATTATTTTAACAAAATCATTATAGCTCAAGTGGTATTACGAACTCGTTAATTTTCCATTTCGCCTTAATGCTACTGTTTTAAACAGTAGCATTTACATTGGTTTTTTTATTTCCATTTACTTCTATTGTAATTGTTCCGCATCTTTAAGGATTTGAATTAATTTCATTTTATTCTAAAATGGACAAAATAATAATAAAAAAATTTATTTCTTATTATTTAAAAATAATAATTAAATTGATTAATAAATAAAATTCTACACCTCATACATAATTTTATAAAGTTTATAAAGATTTCACAGAGTCATATTTTGTTTGTTTCACAGAGTCATATTTTGTTTGAATTCTATATTATATAGCAGATTTTACTTTAATAGCACACTTATAATAACGAATAAAAAAAAGTAAAACACATACCCACAGCTCCAGTTCTAAGGGTTTCGGTGACAAAGGATTTTTTCTCGCGATAACAATTTCAAGGTCTGTCCCTCGTTTTGCATCCTGAAAAATAAAGATTGGCCTCATTTTATGGAAAATATATTATTATTGCTGAAGTTAATAATATTTAAAACTTTGCTACTTTTCACACAATCATATTTTGTGTGACGTTGAAAGGTAGTTTTCCTAAATAAAAGCTAAACACTCACGGCCAATACCACCAACCTTGCCTTAGCTTAGGACAATCCTAAGTAGTTGCTGTCACTTCTTGTCTTAAATAAAAGAATGTCATAGTACCTATAATACCATTTAAGGTTATCCTAAGCTAAGACGAAGTTGGTGCTATTAGCCACCAGTATCTTCTTATTTGTTTTGTAGATAACAGTAGTAAGTTATTAGTAATTTTTTCAAGTAGATATCGATAGTGTCTTCAATTTACGTAACCTAATGTCATGCATGATCCAGAATACGCACATAAGCCATTAGGCATATTTACAACAGCTCACATTATATTTACACGAAGAAACGTGATAAGAGTGATACGTTTTCTCTACGTGCCCTAATTTCACACATGTCGCGAGTCCGTGACATTTAATAGAGTTGAGAGTTAATTTCTATATATCATGCACAGGGGAACGAGCATTTGCCATCATCATAAATCACAACACATCGCACGTCTACACCGCCTCGTTTGTTTGTACACATCCTACTATATCTACATCATACAAACACGTCTTAAATTTATTCTCCATCTTTGTTTTTCCTGTGGTGACAAACGTAGAATATGTCTAAGGTACCTAAGCAAAAGTTACACATTTGATCAATCTAACAAACTTATAACAAGTTTAGTGTGTAACAATAAGTTACGCACTAAACTTGTTATAAGTGCAAGGCGAAGCGTTTAATTTGTAATGATAAGGTGGTTATATTATTGTCTTATCGTTACATCTCTACCACAACCCTTACTACTGTTTATTTTAATGTTGCCTTTTAGCAATGAAATAATATTGGTGTTAATATTCGAAATATAATTTATGACCAGTACCGATTCAAAATTTTAACTCCCATACAATTTTGATTTATAATCAAAGTCTATCTTCTGAACCTTTATAATATTTGTATTTTTTATATATATACCTTCATAATTTATATCATAAATTATGTCAGTATGCAAAGAAGGTTATAGATATAACTTTATGTTTAATAACTAAATCTGTTTCCACATATTATTTTTACATTCACATCTATATAGTTGTTTCAATATTATGATCAAAATCCAGTATAACAATACTAAGTTTCCTGATAATAATCCACCATCAAATGAGATTGTGTCAAATTACCTCTGGAACTAAAATGATGCTGGGCTGGTGCGGGAATATCGTATCTCTCGGTGTGGTGGCGTTGGTGCCGGTGATGGAGCAAGCGATCCGAGAGCTGCGCCCCCTGGTGTTGCGAACAGACAGCCTGAAGTCCACGTATCGGCCTGGCTCCAGCCGCCTCAGGAGGACAACGTTGGCTTGGCACACGGAGTTGTATCTTGTACACGGCAAAGTCACTATGCCTATGTCCAGTCGACCCATTTGACCTGAAGATGTAACGCACTTGTCAGGATTTTTTTGTGTAAATTGCAATCCTCATAGGGGTTGTAGCAGGCCAATGGTTTGCTTATAAAATAATAAAAAAAACGTCTCACGCCACCGTTCTCACGTCACCTTTTGTTTCACTGCAGCCTTAACATACATCAATTTGGGTTTCTTGCACTGTTTGTAGGTGATGATGCTAAAGAAAAAACTATTTATCTATCTACGAGTATCATATACGTTTAAGAAACTGATCTAGTGCACCCAATACTGCTACTACTGCTACTAGTCCTGGAGATTTCCTCTTTGTGCTCAAGATGATCAAGTGTAGACAAACAAAGATTCGCTTTATTTGTCGCTTCGTTTCTAACTGACACACTTGATACTGATACTCATTAGGATTCAGCAGGTATTGATCTGTAATAGTTTCATTAGTGATAAGATGTTTATTTTTTTTGTTTTGAACATTAAAGAAAAGATAGCCTCTTCTAATGTATAGAATTTAAACTGATGTTCGTAATCATCTTTTGTCTTACCATAATTAAAAAGTTACCATAGAGCATCCCCGATGTGAATAATGATAAGCGTTTTCACTACCTTACCTACAGTTTGTGAAATGTTGACCAACATATTACAAGGAACATTCTACAAAATGCCTTAAAGCCAATATGAAGTAGACCACAAAAATGCGTATCAAGCGAACCAGTTTTTACCGACATTATCGTGTTGAAATACAGCCCACTTTTCCGGATCTAATGTAGTGGGGAAATCAGACATTGTAATTTGTCTACCTTGATAATCTTGAATTGTACCTACGTGTAATGATTGACACCATGCCAAATTTATTAACATTATTACTATCTATCAAACAACATTAAATTGCAATCATATTTTTACACGATTCTGAATCCAACCTTGGGGTGATAAAGCACATTTTTAGCCGACATACTCGATCATTACTTGAAACATACTATTTTTACAGTGCCTTATTTCATTTTGATTGTTGAGTATTTCATACTGTAAGTTACTCAGAACTGTTCATGTTTCATGATTTTAATTTTTTCCATAGAAACTTCCAACCCCTATTTTGCACTCTAAGGAGGTGAATTCCAATAAACCATGAAACACGTGTTCAATGAAATGTTTTAAAGAGCATGAATCTCAAGTTTTATCAAAATCGTTGCTAATTTAAAATAAAAATCCATACAAACTTGCAACCCCTATTTCATCCCTTCCGGGTTAAAATCGTTACCGGAGGAAGACTGTACCAGGGTCGTGTGCTTGGGTACATCCGTCTTACCTATTTCTGCCGCAAAGCAGCAGTGCTTGCATTGCTGTGTTTCGGTTTGAAGGGTAAGATATAGCATTGAAATTACTGGGTACCGTGACTTTATATCTTAAGTCACAAGTTGGCAACGTATACTGTGGTTCTTGTGGGGGTTGCAGTTTTACTATGAATGTCACAGGTGGTTCCTGTATTATAGGTGACTGTTACCACTTACCATCAGGTGGGCAGTTTGCTTGTTTGCCAATTTGTTGCAATAATTTTTTTTTTTAAATTCCTTCTTAGTATGCGTCCTCATTTTGAATTAAAACAACTGTCCAAATTTCACGTTTCTACCATTAGCGGTTATTACGACTAAATAAAAAATGTTACACTAAAATAAAATTTAAAAACGGTTTTTAGTTTTTAAATTTGGACACTGACAGTTACGTAGTAACTATTAACTAATCTGTGCTGACAGTAAGATTGTCCCACAAAATTGGGATGAGATCAGAAATGAAGTGATCCGTAAGAGAACCAAGGTGACTAATATAGTTCAAAGAAATAAAGAATCTCCAAGCTGATGTAGCAATGGGCTGGTCACATTTGTAGAAGATCTGACAATCGTTGGGGTAAACGTGTCCTCGAGTAGATTTTTATGGGTAAACGTAGTCCTGTGGCTAGGTGGGGCGAGTATCTGCATGAAACGGTTGGCTGTGACTGATGCGCAAAACTGAGGACCGGTCTAAGTGGTGCGCCTTTGGAGATACCTATGTCCAGCAATAGACTGCATTGGACTGATGATGAAACAAACATAAGGCCGTTTGGTCTGTGCGGTGACGCATTGTGTCACCGCTCCCTTTTTTCCTATGGATGTCGTAAGAGCCTGGTAAGGGAATTAACGCAGTCACACCTATGCCAAGAGATGGAAAACTCGAAACAAAAGCCTACACCAACCTGTCTGGCCAGCGTGATGTAGTAGACCATGTAGACCAAATTCTATTCGTTTGAGACCAGTGTCCAGCAGTGGGACGTATAACGGTTCAAACGACTAAGCATACGGACCACCTAATGTTATGCGGGAACTACGTTATAGACCAGAAGGGCGATTGTGTAACCCAACAGTGAGCGGTCATCGTATACATTTGAACACTTTGTTTATTTAAGCCGATTTTACCATATGCATTGTGTAACTTTATCGTTGGACCTATTTCTACTTTTGATGAATGAATTGACGAAAACTTTAAAGCCAATGAACGTAATTGCCTTTGTCGTCATCAAGTTATCCAATTCGGTCACGATCGATTACCGATTGAATGACTCCACCTCGCCACCAGTACAGCTTCTTAACATATCGCCTTATTCATCACTCGCACATTCTATATACCAGTCTGAATATCAATCTGATCAAGGGAAACATAATGCTAAAAGGTACAGTTAAATTGCTGGGTACTGTGACAATACGTCTTAATATCGCAAGTACGCAATATACATTGTAATTTTTGCACAGATTGCAGATTTTTGGATCTAACAAGAGCCACTGAATTTGATTGTGGCCACTCACCATTCTATAATTTCAGCCTAGAGACGCCCAATATTGGACAAGGTCTCCCCCCCAAAGACTACCAAAACGTTCGACCCCACGCTTCTTGTACCAGCTGTTTCCGGCGATCTTCTCCAGATCATCGGTCCACCTTTAGTCTACCTGCGTCTCCCGGTAAACATCAGCTGCCACTCGAGGACCTTTTCACCCCAACGGCCGTCAGTCCCGCTTGTTTAACAACTTGTTTGAAAAAAAAACTTACCTATGAGCTCGAAGTGCAACGGGTAATCAAAGTCAGGGTCGGAAGCGCGCACGCGGTAGATGACGGAGCCGACGGCGGCGTCCGCCGGTACCAGCACGAGCCGCATCAGCGTACTCGGGTCGAAGACTGGCTCGCCGCCGTGCGCCACCGCCGCATACACCAACACCAGCGCCAAAGCAAACGTCATCCTGGAACAACGGACGTTACAAAATGTCAGATCGGTAGCAGCAGCCTTGGAAGGGATCACAAATGCAAAGGCAGGGGGGTTGAGGGCTACACATAATTAATATCAACACCCTTTGTGACATTTGATACCACCCACCCCAAAATCATTGTATTAGACTGCATCATAGGTTCGTACCATTTATTCCTCATCGGAAATTGATAATATACCACCACAGTAGTAGTATATACAGTAGATCGACTTCATAGAAGAGGTCGAAACACGCGCTATGCCTACGCCTACCTCGATCTGGGATCGCAGTCGGATCGCATCTACAAGGGCAGGACTGCCCTTCACGAATGCAGTCCGCCGCAGACACAGAGTACTTTTTTATACGCCGCAGGGTATACGCATGAGCCAAACGGAGGTCGGTGTGTTAGTGAGCCTAATATTAACGTATTTATGGAAGCGAGCAGCCCTATCGCGGGCTAAAGCACCAAGCGATGCCGTGCGGCCGTAGGTATAAAATTTCAAAAAGGGGCCGAGTCGATATACTTTATACAATTACCGTGGTACCACGGTTACGAAGGGGTTTTAGGGTTCTTTTTACCACAGAGACGGTTGAGACAAACAAACGACGATTACTATTTGCGCACTTCCTTGCGCACGCCTTATCGTTCCTTCATCATTCTTTTATGATGCCCTTCAAGTTAATCTCACACAAAGTAGTTGAGATCTCCAGTCTGGTTGAAAAATACAACAAAAGATGAACCGTTACCGAGACTCGACGTCTTCAGCCTAAGCACCTTAAGGCCTGCAAGATGCCTTTTCACGCCCCGACTAATGAATGTATATCTATACTAATATAATATTATAAGGCTGAAGAGTTTGTTTGATTGTTTGTTTGTTTGGTTGAACGCGCTAATCTCAGGAACTACTGATTCAAATTGAAAAATTATTTTTGTGTTGGATAGTCCATTAATCGAGGTAGGCTATATACCATCACTCTACGACTAATAGGAGCTGAGTATCAATAAAAAATGTTGCAAAAACGGAAAAAAAATAATACGGCTAAACGTAGTTCGCGGGCACAGCCATGCACAGCTAGTATAAAATATGCCTACACTTTATTTTTGATGAAAGAAGATGCACGTTTGTATTTTAATTTCTTGGATAAGATAAACAATAAATGATCCAAAAACTAGTATTTTTCTTCGTAAAAGCTTTTGTTAGTCAAGGTAAGCAACTTTGTTTTTGAGTTATGAAGACACAAATGCACAATGCACGTCAAACGGCCAGCAAAGTCTTTGAAGTGAAATGCAGTCAGATTTAAAGTTGCATTCCGTCTTTGTCACTAAGCACTTTTAGCTAGAAATGCTGGAATGTGTCTTGAAACTCGTTTGTTTTGTGAATTGTAAATTTCCACTTCGGTAATGGCTAGAAGAAATAAATCATAACATTTCAAAATAAAATGCTCGGCGTTATCTGCTCCAAGTTGGCGCCAGCCTTAAATATTAACGGATAAAAAATCAATTTATTATCAATGAATAATTTCGCTCCATCTATTTCTTTATTCATCAATTTAAATATCATTGTCTCAGTGAGAGAGCCGATAACTGAATTTCCAAGTTCCATGTCTAAAATCGACCCCACGCTTGTTTCACAAAAGGGGGAGTCAAGTTAACGTACGACCAGCGGAGTTTGAAACAAGATTGTTCCGACGGAGTTTATTGCTCTACTCCTCTATCTGTTTTGGGAGAAAACAAAAGTTTGAGCACACATTATAACGAGATTACAAATTGTCAGTCGGCTTGCTAGATCCGTGCAAGGTAACCGCAGTAGAACTGGCGTCGCGAAAGGGAAAATTGTGTTATGAAATCGCACCGCTTCTGTGCCGACCAGGAAGTAGCTTTGCAGCTTTGCAGGTAATAACTCGCTTAAGGATGCTACGAGATTAATTTTATTTCTGTTCCATGCAGGCGAGCTTGTCTGTAATCTCGCTCGGGGAATAATTTACCGTCATACAGAATCGATGGTGAACTGGACTGGCCCGCTACGAATTCTGTGTTATCTCCAGTTGTGCAAGTAGAGCTGACAACGGCAAGTTCACTGGCACGTTAACCAAGTGCGGCTGTGGACTTTACGACAAACAGTTTCTGATGTCGATGTAAGATTATCTAACGCTTATTGATATATTAGCCGGGAAATAGGGGAGTGTCTCGCGGTAATATTTTATGGACTGTTATTCAACTCAAGTAAACATAATACTGGATGAGTTTTTCAAATATGACATTCAACTTTTACATCATAAAATATATCAATTAGGTACTTTTTAAATCAAACAGAAGACAAAAACAAATAACTATGAATAGCATAATTGTCATACTTTAGTGAGCAATTTTTCGTTTTTTTATGAAATAAAAAGAACTAAAATTAAATTAATCCTAAATGAAAGCCTTATCGTTTAGGTCACTGACACAAAATTGCAAGCAAATAATATTACATAATTGTAATATAGGTCATAAACTGCCAACTAAGATCAACGTACTTAAGTTTATATTTTGAATTAAGAAATAATAAGTTTAGAAATACCAAATGAATACAAATTCATCTCTGAATTTCACAGTAAGTATTGCATATTGTAAGAGCGTATTACTTACGTGCGTAGATATAGTACTGTAGTATTATATTATTTGTGATATAGGTTTTATATCATATTTATTTAATTAATCAAAGAATTAATCGCCGCAAAATAATTAATAATAATAATAAAAAAGTCACGATTCCTCTTCTTAGTAATTCAAGTATGTACACCCAAAACTTGGAATGAAGATCTTCTCAATAATAATTTAAAAGCCCTTGATAAGACGCCTTGTAAGAAGTCATTCTGTCCGTCTACAACGGGAGTAATTATTCAGTGGCAGAAGTTATTGCGTGCCCAAAGCTCCGCTGCTCGGAAGATGTGTCTCGCACAAATGAGAGATGAACGAAGGTCTAGCTAGTCCTGATTTACAACACAGCATCTCCAGCCCGTCACATCGCCGTTTCCGCCCGGCGCCGCAATCCAACGTGAAATATTTGTCTGACGCGAACCCGCCGCGTGCGATTCTAAATCTTGTCGCGTGTTCACAACCCGAGCTGCCCGAGCTATGAACCGCACCGAGCTCTAGATATCGAAGACACCTTGATACACGGTGACGATTAAAATCTAATAGCACATAAAATTGTAATGCCACACTCGGGCGACGCCATTCTAATAAATCCTTTGGATGCTACATTTAATAATGTATCGGAAACTAAATCTACGCACGTTAGTGATATCATTTCGTAAATTATTATAAGTTCGGTTGAAAATATGATCCCACATTCTATCCTCGGTGCCAATTAAATCCGTTTTGGCCAGACAGAAAAGCAATTACTGCCATTCGATCATTTGGAAAAGCTCGGGAACGTAATTAAGGGATTATTATCCCGCGGTCCCAGCAAAGGAAGAATCCGGCTCTTAAATCATCGCAGGCGCTCGTTTATTCCTCCGGCCTTAATATGAGAAGCAATATGGCATGTGCCGACTTTGCCGAACACCCTTTCAGCGAAAAGCTATTATTTAACAATCAGTTTCAAATTTCGCTATCGTATGTATCGGTCGTGCGAAGTCGTGAAAGGCTACAAATAGAGCGTGCCAAAAGCGCGCTAAAATATATCGTATCACATTCCCATAAAAAGTAATGAACGGACTAGGTGCTCCGGGAATGGTGAGTGTGGCTGTGGCGGAATATCATTTGTCATTGTTATTTATGAGGAGTGTTTGTTCCAAACGAAGTGCAGCGGCCCCGGGGCAGCTCGCCGTAGCTCCGGGAGATACGCGGCAAAAATGGCAGGCGCACGATGTCGTCGGGTCGACCCCGGTCCGACACAAAGCAGTCCCATTTTGGTTACGGCACCCATTACCATAACACTAAACGTGTGAGGAGCGGACGTGAGGCCGGCTCCATCGATAGCGCTCAACTTGTGCTTATTATAAATTCTAATATACGATCATGTAACAACGCATTACGAGCTGCCCGATCGATTTGTAAAGATACCGGGTCATGGTTCTCAGCCTGGAGGCATCCCACCTATTCACTCATAAAATTTTATTGCTAATTTACTATTTTATTACCCTCTTGAAATTAAAGATGAGGAAGAATAAATAAAGCGCTTTGTTTATGTTGTAAGCGATACTCTTTCGAACGAAATCCTAGGAAGTCGTTTCGGTTTTCTCGCAATAGGATTTCATGTATAATCCCTTCATAGTTGTAATCCTAACCAGATTGAAACAAAATCTCTGGCTTAGTAAGGCGTCGTGTTGTCATAATTTACCGTGGACCTCCATGTGCTTTACATGAGAGAATGGACAGTAGCATTGAATTAATTTTAATAGTTCAATGCTAAAACCAGGGGCCCTATTACCGATCTCATGGTTTTGCAAATGATATCATATGATATCATAGTGCAAGACGAAAAATACGATTTCCGGTCAGATTGTTGATCATCTGTTCATTATTTAATAATGACATCATTGAAATTATGCCATGGTGATGATATCATTAGAGATCAGTAATACGAAATGCAGCATTTCATGACTTCTTTTTCTCAAATTTATACCATGTCATACGATGAAAGATCCATAATTGGCCCGCAGATCTGCTATCCTGTTTGAAACTGATAAAGTTTGTTTATGAAAACAATATACATTCTTCATCTTTAATTTAAGTATTAATTAAATAGCTCATTAAAAATAAATTATTTAAAACAAAATATTAAAAATGTAATAAAATTTTATCAAGAATTCTTAAGCAAAACGCATAGTTTCCAATGTTAATTTGATCTCCTTGTTTCCTTAATCTATCTACGTAACAAAAATATGTTAGTGACCAATAAAAGTTACAACATTTTCTGCATCCACAATTTCTGTCCTCCCGATATTTTTCCATGCACTACATTCCTAATTGTTTATTAATTATTATTTTAGTTACACAAACATTAAATCCTCATAACTTAGAAAGTTATCTTCTGAGCGCGGCAGTATGCGCAAAATAAATAACAGCTACGGGTATTACTACAGCCGCAGTTGTCTCTAATTGTCACGAACGTTCCGAGGTAATTTAAGGTGTATTGGTATTGGCTTGTAGCCGCTGGTTAATGAAGATCGCGGCCGAGATAAAGTTTACGGAGCAACGGTTACGGCAAATTGGAGGTGGACTTATTACAGCATTATTAATAGTTTCTAACATCTCGCTCTTTAGGGCATCGGCTAGTAAGTCCGGACAAAAAGGGTTATGGTAGGGATCACGCGAGCTAAACTTTGACCCCAATAGCACGAGTCTGATTGCGGTAGCCACCGCTATTCACGTGACTTCTGGTAATGGGTCAGAATATCATATTAAGTAAAATAATGACCTGTTGTGTAATACCACAATGTGATTGAGAATTCTTTATTGGAAGGGCACTCGAAATAGAATCTTATGGAGTGGTTTTGACAAGTGTTGCTTTAACCGCAAGAGATCATTATGACCACTAATGATGTTTATCAGGCTACAACGAAGAATTCTAGTTAGATGCTTATGGGTTTGGACGTGTTCTTATGCAGTGAAAAATGATTGTGGTGCTTTTATCAATAGAAACAAAAAAATATTGTCTTATGTAACATTTTCTGATATTCAGTTAAATGTTATTTTTACCATTGACACTCGACAAAGGGCTCGCGATTCTCTAAAAACAGTGAATAAAACGCTCTTTGTTTCACTGAGTAAATAAAAAAAATTAATTTGGAACATGCGCAAATATACGGATTATAATATGAAAAAAGGAAAACGTGCAGAGGTTACACACTTTCGCTATAAAAACGTACTAAAAACCACCAAAGCGTAATAACTGGTTGTATGGAATATGCCTCAATTTAAAATTTTAAGAGTAATTATTTTCTCGCAGTCAATGATAAAGGTAGAGTACCTAACACTTGAAAAAAAAATCATCTTGGCTTTTGTAAAAAAAATCACCTTTTTTCTTTTATTGGGTAATCTACTATTTATAAATTAATAGCATTGTAAGGCCATACCGACGGATATCTAACGTTTGAGCGGACATTATATTATCTAACCCTATTACAATATAACTGTTGAGAGTGGACTGTATTTAGGTACTTGAGTTAAACGCTGATTTCTTTGTGATAATATTTGGAGCTTTATTTACTTCTTGCAAGACGACTTCCACTGACCGACTACAACTGACTACAATTTATCAGTATTCGGCCCTATATTTATACACTATCCCTTGGTCCGCGGGGGGACATCCCGCCCGCGGACCAATCAAAAGGGGCCGAATTTATTTACGATATGGTTCATTCATGGGGACTTGGCCCGCATAAGCTTAGACTACGTCCGCTGCTTAGTTCTGGGTCCCCGGCACTTGCGAACTGTCGTCAACATCCTCCCCCCGGCGAGAACTCGTACTCGCCTTCGCCGTAAGACAGTGCAGCGCGTCCTCTCCCTCTAGTCCGGGGAGAGTGCGGTAAGACAGGCCGATGTGCAGCGCGTCCCCTCCCTCTGGTCCGGGGAGAGTGCGGTCGATTCTTCTTACGCCGTCCGGTCCCGGGAAAATCTTGTCTATGCGTCCCCGCGGTCAGACATTCCGGGGAAGCATGGGGTCTGCGACCAGGGTCACACCTCTGTCGTCGAGCTCTGCTGGCGTCGCAGCTTTGGGGCGAGGTACAAGGTTCGGGAGGTACTCCCGCACCCATCGACGCCAGTAGTGATCGGTCAGCGTTTTTGCCGACCTCCACGTGTGGCGACTTCTCGCGCTTGCTCCCGTTCTTCGTACAGTGGAGCGCGGTTTGTGAGTCGCTCCAGTTCACGGCTTCGTCCACGGGAATGCAGTGATCCGTCTTGACGCTTTGAGCGAGTCTAGCTCCGATAAGCGCAGCCTGCATCTCCAGCCGTGGAATCCTTTGTGGCGGCGCGGCCTTCACCTTGGCCGACACCAAGATCGTTCCTGAGGTGCCATCTTCATTTTGGTGCACCCAATATGCCGCCGCAGCGTATGCGTCTTCGCTCGCGTCGCAGAAAACGTGCAGTTCGCGACGCGTTATTCTTCTCTACCCGTTGTAAGACCGGGGCAAGCGCAGTCTGCCGACGGCTTCCAGGCTTGTAAGCCAGTCTTTGGACATCGACGCAATCTCGGGAGGGACTGGCTCATCCCAGTTCGTCTTCAGCCGCCATAATTTCTGCTGCGCGATCTTCGCCGTAGCAGTGTAACAGCTCAACAGCCCGAGAGGGTCATAAATGCTCATGACTGTTGAGAGTGCTTCCTTCTTCGTCGGCGGCCGAAGTTGCGTCTTCACCTCGTTTGGGACGCGAGCCAACGCGATGTTGAAGCGCAATGAGTCTTGCGCGTCCCACATGAGGCCCAGTGCCTTTTCTGACTTCCCAAGGAGCGTAGTGGTCGCGCGGCGTTCACTCTCTACGTTCCTCAAGAGCTCCGCGCTGTTACTATTCCACCCCTTCAGGTTGAAGCCAGCTTCTATGTGCACTTCGTCGACTTGTTGGATCGTTTTCGCTGCTCGTTTGACGGTGGACTCAATGTTGGTCGTCACTCGCTTGTCCTTTGCCCTCGTGTGTGCTGACTTCAGCGAGATTCCCAGCGATTCTAATTGGAAGTGCTCGCTGACCCGTCGTTCGATGTTTTGCGTCCACACGTGCAGCACTTCATCTTGGCGCTTGATTATTACGTTGGTCGGTGCCGTTCCGTGCACCACCCATCCGAGTTCCGTTCGGGATGCCGCGGGCTCGTTCCGTTTGCCCACGCGCAGCTTTCGGGTAACAATCAGCGGCCAGTTATCAGATCCGATGAGTATGCGAGGTTTCGCGTTCTTGTATACCAACTGATCTTGCAGGTCAGTGAGGTGATCAAACTGCACCTCTTCCTTTGCAATTGATTGAGTGGCGAGGTTCAGGTCCGCCATTGTTCGCGCAGAACACGCCTTGAAGCTGTTCGTGCTTCGTTCGGCGATGCGTAGTGAAACGACGCGGCTGTCAATTTCACGCTGTCGGTCGTCGATCCCTTTTACGCGTAGCTGCGTCGCGGGGCCATCCAGGCCTATCTCTCGTGCCAGTCCGTCTTCTATGAGCGTCACTGTGCTGCCTTCATCGAAGAGCGCGTATGTGTTACGCTCCCCGTTCTTGCCCGATACGGTTACTGGGCAAACCTTGAGTTTCACAGTGCACTCAGTTCGGGTTGAAGAGACGCTTGCTTCCTCCGGCTGGTTAGTTCGGGCCGCAGGTGCTTTGGCGTGAAGCAAGCGGTGGTGCGGCCGACGACATCCATTCACGCCACATGGTTTCTGGCGGCAATTTATTCTTCGGTGCTTGCTCTTCAAGCACTTGAAACACAAGCCAGCTTTCTTCGCGACGTTCCATCGTTCGTCCAAACACATCTTCTCAAACTCGTCGCAGGCGTCAAGTCGGTGTGCGTTGTTGCACTGTGCACAGCGTTCCGGGTCGGTCTTGTTCGACGACGACGATTCTGCTACGTCGTACGCCCTCCTCCTCTGTTCGGGTTTAGGGGCGGGGCGTTGCGGTGGTTGCGGCGTCGGCTTGTGAGTCGTACCGGAGTATCCGTGCTTGAGCGCTCGATCAGCCTCTCGCATGAGGAACGTGGTCATCTTGACTATTTCCGGCTCAGGTTCATTGTGTTCTTCGGCGTAGTCGCACCATTTCGTCTTTAGATGCGGGCTAAGCTTCTCGAAGATTTCTCTCACGAGCAGCGGATTGTGTAGATAGTTCTTTTCTACGTTGTTAAGCACGGCTACGACGTTCTGTACTCGAACTGCGAAGGTGTTGAGTTCTATCGCAGTCGAGCCGAGCTTCGGTAGTTTCTTTAGGTCTTCGAACGCGACGTCGATCAATATTTCAGGCCTGCCAAAACACTGCTGCAGCGTCTTCATGATGACGTCAGGATGCGCTGCAGTGCTCAGTAACGGCGCGACGGTCTCCTTGGCTTCGCCTCGCAGACAGTTACGGAGGCGCGCAAGGTTTTCCACTTTCGAAAACTGGTACACGGCCGTCGTTTCTTGCATTGCTGCGGCAAACTGCAGCCACTCTAGCGGTGATCCCGAGAATAGTGGCAGGTCGGTGGCTTGACGCGGCGGCGGTCGCGACCTCATCATGTGGTCGAGCGTGCCGGCTAAATGTTCAATAGCCCGTCCTCTCGAGTGCTCGCGATCACGCGGTGTGGTTGTTTCTTCCCACCGTAGTCTCGTTCGGTGCGCGACTGGAGTAGCGATTTCAACCTCCCTAGGTCTAACTATGTCGCGTCTCACCGGTGCGAGTACGGGTTCCGGTTCGAGCACTTGATGCACTTGTTTCTCTTGCCTCGAAGTCTCCTGTAGCCACGCCTCAATTCGTTCGTGGTTTTCCGCCGGTTCGGTCTCTTCTTCCAGGATACTGCCATCTTCGGCGGCGGCTAGGTCGGCGGTTAGCTTTTTTCGAATAAGCTCCGCTTCAATTTCTAGCTCCTGGCGTCGTATTGCAGCTTCCTCTGCAGCTTCCTGGCGTCGTACTGCGGCTTCCTGGCGTAGTGCTGCGGCTTCTTCTGCAACTTCCTGGCGTCGTACTGCAGCTTCCTGGCGTCGTACTGCAGCTTCCTGGCGTAGTGCTGCGGCTTCCTCTGCAACTTCCTGGCGTCGTACTGCAGCTTCCTGGCGTCGTACTGCAGCTAGTCTCTCTTCGGCTTCGAATTGCAGGCGGGCGATGGCACTGGCGGTCGATCTCGTGGAGCGAGCAATGTTCCTAACCGGCGTCGTCTTATAAACATGACGCGCATTCTCCTCCTCGCGAGTTGGCATCCCTTCCGGTCGGTGAAGTTGTTCGGGGCGAGTTGAGCCCCCTTCCGGTCGGTGAATTTGTTCGAGGCGAGTTGAGACCCCTTCCGTTCTTGGTTGTTCGGGGCGAGTTGAGACCCCTTCCGGTCGGTGAAGTTGTTCGGGGCGAGTTGAGACCCCTTCCGTTCGTGGTTGTTCGGGGCGAGTTGAGACCCCTTCCGTTCGGTGTCGCCGTTCAGTGCGACTTGAGATCCCTTCCTCGCGGTACAGGTTTTCGTCGCGAGTTGAGACCCCTTCCGTTCGGTGTCGCCGTTCAGTGCGACTTGAGATCCCTTCCTCTCGGTACAGTTTTTCGTCGCGAGTTGAGACCCCTTCCATTCGGTGTCGCCGTTCAGTGCGACTTGAGATCCCTTCCTCGCGGTACAGGTTTTCGTCGCGAGTTGAGACCCCTTCCGTTCGGTGTCGCCGTTCAGTGCGACTTGAGATCCCTTCCTCTCGGTACAGTTTTTCGTCGCGAGTTGAGACCCCTTCCATTCGGTGACGCCGTTCAGTGCGACTTGAGATCCCTTCCTCGATGCCCGGTTCCATTTGGGCGGCGACAGTCGTCGATGCGGATGGCGATCGCGGTGGGTGGTCGAATACGCACACCAAATCTTCCTTCCCGCTCTGGCTCCGTGTAACTACCATCACTTATACTTGTTTAGATCCGGCTCGGTAGGATCAAGATGTTGAGAGTGGACTGTATTTAGGTACTTGAGCTGATTTCTTTGTGATAATATATGGAGCTTTATTTACTTCTTGCAAGACGACTTCCACTGACCGACTACAACTGACTACAATTTATCAGTATTCGGCCCTATATTTATACACTATCCCTTGGTCCGCGGGGGGACATCCCGCCCGCGGACCAATCAAAAGGGGCCGAATTTATTTACGATATGGTTCATTCATGGGGACTTGGCCCGCATAAGCTTAGACTACGTCCGCTGCTTAGTTCTGGGTCCCCGGCACTTGCGAACTGTCGTCAACAATAACTTACCTACATTTTTTTGAAATCTAGTATTCATATTTGTCTTTTTTGTGTACTATCCCGTATCTGCTACTTTTAAGACGTAACTTTTAATTTTTTAAATTCTAAAGGTACGTAGATCAGTGTTCACCCAAGTGAATGTAGCTTAAAATTATACCTACAACTCGAATCTAGGGCCGACAAGTAATTCATAAAAAAAATCACTATATGTCATATGCGGTCATAGATAAAGTATTAATTTATGTCTAATACAGTCACATCTAAATCTACGTAGTGTATAAAATTTAATTAAATATTTTGGGTAATAACAACCATTCCTATACAGCCACACATCGATGCTAATAATATATAAATAAAATTGGTGAAAATTTAATGACCAAAACAAATATGTTTATATCTTTTTTTAATTTACATAATTAAATGCGGAAGTTTTAAACTAATAACTAATTTAATAGGCACAAATACATATTAAAAATTTACATATAAATGCCACGACAAACCTATAAATGCTGTAGTATTGTGCATGAAAAAAAGGCGGGAAAGTCAATGTCATCGAACAAAAATATATTTTTGGAATATTAGCCGTGTTTTACTTTTTTCATAGTCACAGTGAAAAGTAGTGTTTAATTTGGGTGAAATGAAAACACCCATTTCATTCAATATTGAACTATTTGCGCCAAAATATCTCGATTCTAATGGGTGCTGTTCAGCTGCTATAAAGCTATCTACTATTATTACATTATGTTATCTATGATTATTACTTAACCCTAAGGTTGACTGATAGAAGTTGCTGCCTTAGCAATATGGCTACTAACAAAGCCGCCAGTCGTGCAATTCTGTTTTCAGGATGTGTTTAATGTTCAATGTGGATGGGACAATCACAAATAAATTTTATCGCTAGGAGTCCAGTGGGCCGTCGCCCCGTCGGTAATCCGTTCTAAGAATTTATCATGTGTGCTATTTAAAAAATATCATTAAGCGGTCCGCTAAAATTAGCGTTATTAAAAAGACTAAAGAAGCGAAGAGTAGTAAACGCAGCCGTTAGCCGAAAATTTTAATGGATTCAAGGATCATATCATTTTCCTAACTTTGAACGCTGAATCTACTTTAGGAAGATTTGAATGTTATTTCAGTACAAGTCCCGGTCGTTTGTTCCATACAATTTCCATGAAAATAAAGTCAGTACTACATATATGTTTTAGTTTCCAAATTTTATTGAATTAAAACAATGTGATTTTATTTACTCTTTTAGTATTTGTTCTGCTGCAAAATTTCACAATATACAAGCAATTGGGTGAACCTATTTTTACTAGAATAAGTGATAACAAGATTATAAGAACTGAAAAGTACCTAGTTAATTCGTTTATTGATCATTCTAAGTAGGTAAATTTTGGTGATTGCATTAGGTATTATAAACTAATCAAAACCAGAACAAACAACTTTTAGCATTAATTGGACGCGAACAAACAGTTACTCAACAAGAGGCGTCGTTCCTAACGAATAACCAATAAAAGTGTTCTATATACATGTCGAATTGATTAATGGTGAAGTTTCGTGTATTTTATAAGGCGCTGTATAATTTGTCACGAAGTGTTGATAAGATCACACTTGGCTCTGAAGGTGAGATTACGCAATCAGAAGCCTGACATCCTCACGGCGTGATAAATCCGCTCTCAATACACTTTCACTGATCACGTCTTTGAATACTTGCGCACTTAAATTACTGTTTTCCCTTTCGGTCAACGTTTGTAATTTATCAGCCTAATTAGAACAATCGTTAATAGGACACAATATATTACAAGGATAATAAAGTTCCCACTCATTTACTATTCAAGCTTTGTTCCATCATTGTTAACAGCTATGCGAAGCGTATTGCGTTCTACGGAAATACTTACAAACTTCTGTATTCTTTGGTTGTTATTATCGTTTAATCCTTCGTAGGGTATTCTTTTAACATTGATATCATCATTACTTCGTCGTCCTTCAGTGGGGCGTGTATGGATACGTCCACTGATGGACGAATTATGACTCTCCTTAGACGAAGAGGAATCGGTTCAAAAGGTACGCTGACCAGCGTTGATTCTTTCGAATTTTCCATCTTCGCAGAGGTAAGCTACAAATTCGCCTATTGTGTGTAGCTCCGTACATCAAAATTCTGTTTCCAGTAAACAAATCTAGAGATAGATAGCACATTTAAACTTGTCGTTAGTAATCTTTTACGGCATCTACTTCGACGGACAAAGTTTATATATTTGAACCAAGAAAATAAAATATTAATTGCTTTTTGCTATGTGTCATAGTTCACCTCAAGATTACTAGTAGTACTTCCCAGTACAATTAATACGCATGTATTTGTTATGTTATCACTTTCGGAATTTAATGCAACGATTGTTGCTATGATAATGTGATAACTCGTATCAAATAACATATCTAGTTGTTTTCTTTTTGTAATTCACATTCATACTGTGATAATCGTTTTCTAAGAATCTTATATCTATGACAGAGCGGTTGGTGTAATTACCATTTTACAAGAGTGTAAGAGAGTGCCATATCAACATGAAACAAGTCGTTTTCATGTTTATATGGCGCACTCTTCTAGTAGTCGTTTTTATCTAATTAACTATTAAAATGATTCGAGAGATTTCCAGAAATTTTAAAAAATATGTCAGGTATAGATGGAAGGATTACACAGAAGATTAACAGCATGGGATCTTGACTGTTATTACAGTGAACTAAGGCGTAGTATATTAAAAATTTAAATGAGCAGATAATCCATAAGAAAATCATCACGGGCTCTTTTATCACCAAATCAGTTTCAAAATTAATAAATAGCTCCCGGACTAATCTGATTTTCATTTCTCCGAATATGAGCGACATATCTCCCATCATACGAGCATTAATAGCTTATGCAAACTAAGAACAAGGATTAATTACTTTCTAGCGTCTGTAACTTACGACAATTGCCCTAAATAACTGACCAAACTACAAAGACCCTCGAAGTGAGGGTGCGAAGAAAGCTGAAACGCGTTTGCCCGAGTCTACTTAGACTGGTTCCTCTGTATAAGTCGCATTGCCCAACGCCTCAGAAGACCAACAGAATCTCACTCGTTACACAATATAAGCATTTTTGCTCAACACTGCCCACTCGAAGCTTTGTCTGCTCCAGTGAAACAATGAGAAACTTTGTTAGGTATTCGTGTCTTATGTTTTGTATTTATATTTCTGCTTATCGATTGAATAATGAGCATTGGTTACGTCGCATAGTAAGGTAGGTATGTATCTAAATCTGTCGTGTTTGAAGCAATCAAGAGGTATGTAATTCTATTAGACGTATTGTTGCATATGTTTTGTTTGGTTCGTCAGATGCATATCACACCTGTCAATTTAATTGCATTGCAGCCCCGTAAACAAAACCAGTTTGAGAGCATTACTGTTGGTAATGGTAATGAAATTTAGAGATCATTTGGTTTGTTATTCTCTGCATTGAGTCTAGGGAACCATCTTTTGAGTTCTAACAAACAATAAAGCCTTTAATTCTGAACATAATTATCATTGAATATTGAAGGAATCTTCAAATAAATTAAGTTATAAAAAATATAGCTACAACATTATTGCAGACTTGGATATGCCTCGGCTACGTAGATCTAGCTATACATTCAATATTTCAATCTTATAAATCAGCTTCAGGTATACATTGACAATCTTAACACGAGGAAATATTGGTGTCTGTAATGCACAATTTGGTTCAAAAGACATTTCCGTTAACAGTTACTTTCCTATTACAGGCGTACGGTTGTTTACAGCGTTTGACGTGTTCAATTACCTCACGCTAACGAGATCCCTCCGATTGTATTCCAACTCTTTCGGGTATCAATTGATTGGCACCGTTACTTAGATTACGTGTACTCACAAAAAGATAATGAGGTCAATGTCACTATCCAAGACGCCCGATCGATTCCTTTATATTTCGAAGACGTTAAAAAACTAAGTAAATTGAAAACTAAAGCGAACTGTCCACTTTGAAATAAAAATCAGACTGTTCAATTTCTTTTTGTAGGAGTCTTTACGCACTTTGGTGGCAATGTCCCTAGTGTAATTGGGGACCTAAAAGAAAGTTTCTTTGTGTAACTAATATATTTGCTTAGAGCAGCGGTTCTCAAACTGGGGGGCGTGAGCGCGAGATCAATAAAAAATAAAAATGTCTAAGTAAATAAAATCATTTTCTATGCATTTCAAAACTACGAGTAAGTATAGGAACAAACTTGATTACGATGTACCTATATTAAGACACAACTCTCTTAACAGTATTTCTTTAAATTGAAACCTACCACGTTTTATTTTGTAATAGTAAAAATAGTTTTTTTTCAATGTACTTGTTTCTTTTTCACATGCCCATAAAATTTACTGTGAAGGGGGGCGTGGAAGGTTTTTGTTTTAGCAGGAAGGGGCGTAGTACAAAAAGTTTGGAAACGCTTGGTTTAGAGACACATGTAGTAGCCACCATTACGCGGAACTTATAAAATTACGTTAAGTTGTATTTTTTTATGTAGATTACTGAATAGAATTATAGTTTTATAATACGTCTACCTTCGAGATTCACTTAGCAACAAGACTAGAAAGAGCTATGATGTAGCTATAGTACGCCAAACCTTGTACACACTGACCTCCGGGGTCCACCCAAATGATTCATGGGTATGAGGTGATTTTTTTACGTACGTATTCGGTTAACTAATTTGTCATCCATCATTAAAAAAAATTCAAATTGGCCAAAACGTTCGCGAATTTGGTGCTAAGAGAGATAGAACGAGAGACTCATTTAGATTTAAAATCTACTTGACAAAATGTTGTAAAACTCTGACAATTGCCTTTTATTCACCTAAATTTGCCACAGTATTAAAGTGTAAAGAAATTAATTACAATTTGTGTTACACCTAATAAGATGATTAACTTTCATAACTTTAAGCTTGTGATTCATATTATAAGATACAAATTCAAATTTAATTAATACAACTACCTCCCACACACCAAAAATAAAAGGCTTATTGTCACTTTAGAGGAAATCCAAGATTATTTTAATTACAGGACTCAAGACTGTCGTCGGTCTCATGACAATGCATAAGGCGGCGCCGGATGTTAGAGGACCATTGAAATTATCATATTACATACCAACATCTTTCGTATATTATTATTATAAACTTGTCTTATGTTTTCCCGTTTTGATTTAGATTGTCACATGTACATTACCATAAATCAAGCTAAGCTTACTTGTATGTTCACTTCCAAAAAAGACATGACAATAAATAAATACATGCTCTCAAGTTTTATTCTACGTTATTAATATTAACAAGCAAGATAATTCGATTGTAAATGAGCAAATGGAAACCATAAAAATTTCTTGTACCAATATCTTTCTACTGTAAAGGTACCAGGTATGCATAACAACGAACAACAAGCGTGAATTTAGAAGGACTGATGAGCGTGAGCGCAGTAGATCGTTACGTCGAACACATGCATTATTATACCCGAGAAGGAACGCTATGTTTCCACCGAGGTCACAGATAAAAGTGTACCGGTAGCAATAGTTGACCACTGGGAACCGGCATAAGACCTATGCGATGACCCCTGGGCATAATGCTGCAATTGCATTGCCCCACTAAAACTTATCTAGTATTGTTTTTCGTGGGCGTACCAAAGTAATTATTGGCGTCTTGCTTTTGAAGGGTGCGTTTATTTAAGTTAAGAATCCATATTTAACTTTAGAATTATCATTTAAATTATACTTCAAAGCCGTTAAAGATGATCAGGATTAAATAATAGGTATGTCTCTTTTACTACAGAAATTTGTTCAAATAGCACGTCACTAGTATTGTAATTTATCTTTGGTTCTGAAATGGTCAGACAAGCATGGTTACCGATAGTAATCTATGACCTCTGCTCCACTAATAATCGTGTCGAACGCTCGTTGTATTTGGTCGGCGGGAGATTGTTGAACTTCTTTTATAGCAACCACAATTTGATTTTTACAGTAAACAGTTACAATTCCAAAATGACTCAGCATTATTTCCGCTCCGACATTAGGTTATCACAGACAATAGTTTGTCGGGACGAAGTAAGGCCGTGTGGTTGCAATAAATACTTATTTGCGATATCGTGAGCTTGTCATCGTAAGGTACAATCAACGGACAAGGGGCGAGTCGGCGGTCGGTCATAGCCTAGCCCGGGGCATTGTTCCCACTCGGGACTTTATTTGCTTTCTGCTCCAAACTATCTCGTGTTACGACTTCGATTGATAAATGAGCCTCATACGATTGTACGTCGCAATTATTACAATGAATATGTCGCCGATTAGCTTCGAGTGACAGGATTTAGTACAGCCCTAATTACAATAACGATGCTTTAAAATCGTTAACCGCTTTCGATGTAAGGCTCCGGCAAGTGTCGGCTGTCGGTGGAATAATGCACTGAGCGGCTCGTTTATTATAATAAGGATGTGCGTGCTAGATGACGCGTTTTAAAATTATAATGTATAGCTTATTTGAGTGTCGAAAGAGTAGATTGTGTGGGCGGGACCAGTTACGGAACATCGTGCATGGATAGTCGGTTATCGGTGTAATGTCCTCATGGCGTGCATTGTTCGTGTTCACATCGGCGTAAGCTTCGCTAGTGAAACCATCTCGTGTGTTAACTCTTTTAAGGCACGATTATTGCCAAACGCCATTGTTTACTTAGCTCCATTGAACCGGTGTATCCGACATGACAGTACGCTTATCACTCCGAAAACGCGCCTGAAACAAAGGTTTTTTTTTCCTTGAAAATTGTACTCGAAAAAGTCTTGTCCAAAAGCAAGGCAACTAGGAACATGCCTACATCTCCTGTCGATAAGATCAAAAGCGTAAATGATGTGCCTGAGCGCATGTAACTTGCTGTATCGCGGCGCGCGCACGGATACGATCAGAAGATGGGATAGTAAGGCCTTGTAGGGCCTTGCACCGTGCTAGTCAGGCTTTTTAATTGTATCGGCTAATTCGACTTTATATAACAGTGTTTTATAGAATTAAGTCAAAACTCAAACAAAGTTCTATTATACCTACTACTCTATACTATTCCCCATTTAATTTCACCATCATAGTTATACGTAAAAATTTAAATAAAGAAGAAGATAGGCGGGGAGTCTTTATACCTTATTGACTTATGTTTTGACTTTTCACATTCCTAAACTAAAAGAAATCTAATTTTCTTAGCTATCTTTTGGCAACAAATTATATTCAGTCAAAATAATAAAATAATAATATTGAACGCCATGAAGATTGCATTTGTCTTTTACTATCTCATACTGGAATCGCCCTCGGGGTGAGCCTGCTGTGAAGTTAGCATCACCACCGGAAGTGGGAAAGTTCGCTTCGTAGCACGAAGAAAACTTCACCTACTCCATCTACGGCCAAGAGCAGTGTATTTAAGTAGAAGTGATATGAGACAAGTAAGCTTTGTCTCACGCAGAGATCATTATTTTATTTAGCGTATCTAGTGTTTTATTACATCTATGAAAACGTGCACGCGACACAAGTATCGATATGATAGAACTTGGATGAAAATCTCAATATCTTCATAGAAATTCTTTGAAGGATTATTCATAATGGATAATAAATTTTACAGTACCGTCAGTGCTGTAAGGCGAGAAAAGGCGAATGTACGTATCCAAGTTAGGAGGGCTTAAAAGTCCATTAAAGGGGCCTGAATCAGTTGCTGCTAAGGGTTCAGTGCGGTTATTGACTCTTTTCATGTACTTTTTTGCTTAGCTATGATCCATGCGAGGAATGTATAATTCATGGGCACGGCTTGCCTTGCGTGCACAGCGCGTCTAAAAAGGCTTATAAGGGTGACTGAGACGGAATTTGAATGCGCTCCAACGTTTATTTTGTTCATTTGTATGAGATAAGTATCTGATTGGGGTTCAACTTCAATTATAATACAATTAGTATTATAACTGAAGATGAAGTCAAATGATACTTAAGCCGAGCGACAAGTGTTGTCTACAATTTGAGTCTATTTCAATTTGTACATATTGTAAAATCTGAAGCAGGTTATATTTTTTCAATGATGGACGAATTAAAATAAGATTCAACATAAGATCATGATAAGATCAAATCGAAATAAGTAGGCTGTCAAACTCATCAATTAATAGATTTTCCAAAGTATTGTGAAGTATAGAGTTATTAATAAGTGTCACAGATAATTAAGATGTAGCACGTTTAATTTTATCTAGTTAACAATACTCACGTGTTGACCTTTTCCATACAATAAAAAATCGGTCTGTTCCCAGTAGTCTTACCGAGTAGTCTTACCAGTAGTAGGTACTACTGAGAATTTCCTTCCTAATAGACTTACTAGTAAGACTACTGGTATCGCATATACTCTTACGTCCTAACGCTCCAAATTCAAAATCAAACCTCGGATACTAATATGATTAAAAACAGTTGCAACGCAGCTCTGTAAAATGCCATTACGGATACTAATAAGGAAGCTATTATCTGGACGGTATGAAATAATTTTGTTATGGAGCTTATACGGAGGTCGTGTCTGGCGTCTTATTTATTTCACGCCCAATTAAACAATTTATTTGCGTAATCGATGGTTAGTGTTACCCATATTATCAATTACAATTTATTCAATCTGGATTATGAAGAAAGACGTTATATCAAGCACTTAGGAATCAATGTTGGAGATCCTCGCTGTTTCAATAGGTCTGTCCATTTACAGTAGCCACTGTATTTTATGATATTTGCAAGACAATTTTACGGGATAGTCGGGGTGAAGTATCAATAAACGCAGGGACAGATGAATGGAAATATGTTGCCTCAAGTTCAGGTAAGTATGCGGATTATGCACAAAACAGACGATTGACTCGTTTTGACCCGATGAAGATATGCAATTACCAAGAAAATTAATGTAAAGCATACTAAAACATGTCTGAGAATGCTATTGAGTTGTCTAAATGGCAGCACCTACAATAAAATGTTTATATTTGCGATTAGTAATCTTATATTATTGTGTTGAAAAATTGCTGGTTTAAAGCAAGTGCATTGTGATGAAAAGATATCCGCTTGACGTTTTCCTTTTAATTTATAAAATTAACTTAAACTGATCACGGTGTGAAGTGATTCTGAATTTGCATATAATAAAGCATTAAAATTTCTTGAAAGTTTTTAGTGTTTAAGTTTTGAACTCACTTGTTTCTCATACCTTTGTGTGCCAAAATTGTAAAATATTGTTCATAGTGACCTTATATTTTTATCTGCCAGATATTTGTTACTCTTTATCAAAACTATTGTGGTTAGAATAGACACGTATTATTTATTTTGTTGTTCATTGTAATCTATTTCTTTTGAGCGCATGATCAGTCACGATTTTACGATTCGCCATCATTATTCTTAAAAAGATCATTGGTATTTTTAATGTCAGGGTTGGGTGTATGTAATTTCTGAAGCTGTTTGGCTCCAGAGTTCTGCATTTGTTAAAGTGTATTAAAAATATTCCTCTATAACTTGATTAAAGAAGTTCGTTTCTAAATTGAAAATAATGCAATATGAATCTAAAAATAAATAAAAATCATAGCAACAAATTAGGAAATCTTTAACGTACTTACCTAATATTATTATTATTTAATAAATAAAATTCATTAACTACTATTACAATGTTTAGAATTAAGTTTTCTGAGATAACAACAGTCAACAGTGAACGATGGTTGAACAATGAACAAATAGTGTTAAATTTTACTTCAATTGCTTCAAAGTTTTTACCATAAATCCATTTTTGTTGTACCATTTGTGATTCCCTCTTCTTTTTGAGTCTTTACAATATTGATACAAGAGACACGGTCATTATACTTAAACGAAACTCGTTATCAAGCTATTCAATCGGCAATTTTCCATTGTCATTACATTTGCGCCATTAGTTCCGGATTAGGGCCAGCAGATAAAAGTCACCTGCCGCAAATCGGCAACGGTACAACAAAAAAGTCATCGCCAGTTTCAGTTCAGAGGAGAATCACGCTGGGCCGCAGTCTCGATCAAGTCGATTTTTCTACCGATAACGATACCAAAATCGATCCGATCGCAAGTCGTGATCGAAAGAAGATCGAAGTGTCACGCGCGGGGTCGTTGACTCGGTGTCAGGGTCGGGGATGCTCGGTTCGCGTTGCATTTGTGCGCTTGCGCCGCAGCGCAACGGATACGTCGTTACGTGGAATAGAAGATGTTACTTCATTGTTATTCGCCCTCGTGATAGATGGTATCCCTACAAATAATTAATGTCGGATGTTTGGACGTGCACTATAGCGTTGTTCGTGGAAATGTAAAGTGTTGGACACGACTATTACTAGATCATTTTATACGATAAGATTTATATGATGCTGTTTGTGAATTCTTTAGTTGTAGATTATGTTTCTCTTTAAGGTGAAGATGATGTTTTTCGCATTTTGAAAACATAATTTTCTATTATTGACAGCATTGATATTAGTAGATTACATAAATTTTATTACATTTGGTATATCAGATTGTCATCATCATCACAGCTCATATACGTCTCCACTTATATTAGGGTGATTAGACCTTAGTCAACGACAGTGGCCCAGTGCGGATTAGTCGACTTTACATACACCATTGAATTTTTTCGCAGATGTATGCAGGTTGCCTCACGATGTTTTCCTTCACCGTAGGAGCGTCAGAAAAATGTACATATGAAATTCGAAAAACGAAACACGTTTCGATCTCGAACCCGGACCTCCCGATTGGAAGGAACATAAGTGCCGAGTTCACAGCGCCACCGACAGATCAAATTGTACCTACATCTATTTAGTAGCAACAAAGTGTAAAGGCGAGAATGTAGATGCAATCTTTTCCCGAGGAAAAATAATATACGATAGTAAAGTAGGTAAATATTTTTTTTAGGTTTAAAAAAATGTTCTCAATCATTATTAACTATTTATTGCTACACAATAATCACAGCATTGCAGACTATGAAGAGTTAAAACAACAACCAAAATTCAATACAACGATTACCAGCACAGCACGTTGAAATAATACAGCATCCATCATCAAGTTAGAATGTTAGATACTCCCTGCTGTGTGAGCTTACGTGACAGGAAGACAACAATGCAAAGCATTTAATTTATTTTTAAAGAAAGAAAGAAGAATATTGTGACTATTCCATTACATATCCTGCCATAGCAATTCATGTTATAAACTCAAAGTCGTTGGAACGTATCGCTCCGAATTGTAATCACGTAAAAGCGTGAAAAGAAAATTAAAATTTCAACCGTATTATTAAGTGCTTGCAAAGCATTAGCAACATCTAAAACATTAGGATAAGTCACTCGACTCAACTGTTCAAAATTAAAAACTTACGATTAGATTGCGCGACTAAAATTACGTAATAGACATCAAAATTACCATCGCAATGAAATAAAATGCCCGACATTCTCCACTTCGACACCAGCGTACAGCAATTCGCGGAGAGAGCGATAAAAGATCGGTTCCAGTTAGATCCGGAACAAAGTTGGCACTCGAACGTTAAACGCCAATTTCGAGCTGAATGGTATCAAATCACCATAAACCTATCTCTGGCTCAGCTCAATATGGAGCGCACGTTATAACGGACGTCTGTACGGTCCTAAGAACGATGTAAGAATCGTACCCTTTAACCCTGAATGTTTCGCTGAGATTGAAGAATTGAAGAATAAGTGCCCTCTCGAGATCAGGGGCCTTACCGTGATCGCTTATAGCAAGGTTAAAACAATACTGAAACCGAGACATCGCTCTTGCTGTGTATAGCACCATCTCGCTCTCAGTACAGCATTAATATTGCTTCGGGAGATCATGACTAGGTTACGTTAGGCTTAACATATTATGTGATAAGTCAGCTCTATGTGACCGTTTTAGAATTTGCTAAGAATGGAGCTTTTGTAACGAAGTACATACGTAAGTCCGCAAAGAGATTTGCATATACCGGGTGATAAACTTGCCATGTGAGGCCTTTTTAGAACCACTTCGTGCGAATAAACGTTCATGTAGATAGTGCTAAAGTTTGTGAAATATTTATATATATCTTTTACGATGCCTTATTTATTTTCAAAAACAGTTAGCTACAAATTCAAAAAAAATATGGAATAGTAAAACATGTAATATTTACAGGATGTAGACTAGATTTTTTTAAAACTTCATGTATAGGATATCGGAAAATACCATTTGATAGAGCTCGTAAAGCACTTTAGAGATCAGTTTGCTGATATCTTATAAAGTTTAAAAATAATCGTGTGTGATCCCTTATCGTTCCTGTATATAGTATTATGCATTATACCAAGATATCAGCCAGCCGATAGTCCATTAGTGAAACGAGTCTTTACACTCATCTCAATTAACTTCTAAAATTACTTCTGTCACACATCACCATGGCTACGTGCTGTTTCGAGTAAATCACCAAAGAAATAAATCTTCCGAGATGGGCGTTACTAAGAGCAAATGCTTGTTCGGCAGGTAGAGGCGATGTAAATCAATCAAGAGCCCATTGTACCTGTCTATGGGGTAAAAATGTAATTGAGTGGGGTCAGAATAGTCAGGCACTGTCAGACGGTTGGCGCGTCGTACCAGGAGCATAGGTTAATCGAGTGTTCGCTAGGGGACGCGGAAGCGCTGCGCGTGAGTCGCTCGTCTGATAACATGGAGCCATAATAAAACAATACATGTTATGATGAAGCTCTGCGGTCTATTAAAACCCTGGTTTCGTGTAGTTACATTACACACAATACTCAATTAAAAAGGCTTTGCGAAGAATAGCTTAAGCCATACGGTTGTCATCAGATAATTAGGATATAATTATCATTTACAACGTGATGAACACTACAAAGAAATGAGATTTTCGAAGGTGTGGATTGTCTAGAACGAATCTAATAAATTTTGTGAAGATTGTAAAATGCGCTTTAAATTTTATAAACGCAATTATATAATTTTAATGAGGCAATTAATATAGTTCGGGTGGTTGATTATTTCCAATAGGAGACAAATTGGAGATGCACCCCCGGCATCGCTACGCAGCTAACAATGCTCAAAGGAGCGCAGGGTCAAATTTTTTCTCGCTCAAATAAACCGTCTACAATAGAGGCTTGATTTTATGATTTATAGGGCCCTTTATCCGGTCTCTGCTTCTACGTATTTTGTTTTGATTGAGGCTCCTTTCAGAGTTCTGAAGATTGATTGTTCTTGGTGGTGTGGGAGTTTTTGTTGATTGTGTTCGAGTCTAAATATTTTAGTTTTATTTTAATTGCGTTAGGGAGAAGGACGAACCAGTATTCTCAAATGGAGAAATAGAAGAAACATTGATGTGTTATTTTACTTTTTAAATATATTTTACTATTAATATTATAAAAGACTTATTAATATAAATATTAAGAATCTGGTATGCACCACATAAGTTCTTAATGATACTTACCTATCTTGGGCTTGATATGTAAGTATTTAAAAAGGAAATTATTAAAACATAGAAGTGAACTATTTGCTGCACTAAAAATATTATTATAAATTATAGAGGTTGATTAGTTTATGGAGTACCTATGGATGAAATTTAAATGATAACAAATGCAACGAAAGTTATAAATCCTCGGAATAAAGTAGAATTTGCTTGAATAGGTGAAAAGATGATATTCAAACTTAAAGCAAATGTACATGTCACCGCTGAAATATGACTGCTTGCAATGATATCAATTGCGAACTATTCCCGTTCCGTCGTGGTTCACTCTGAGAAAACAATTGAGCAATCACCTTCCTCAGACACGATACCATGATAAAGTATTCTTCAGGATGTTTGATCGAGTACCTAAGCTCTATTTCTGAATAGATTATTGCGATTCACCAATCTGATTTAAACTAGAAAATAAGAATCCAATAGGGTCCGAATAAATTGCTTTCCGGGACCCTTCTTTAATATTTTATCTGCCCGAATAACTCAAGCCAGTTAATTTAAAGGACCGGGTATTTGTTAGTCACGCACCAGTTCTCACCCGATGGCATTTCTCATTAGGTAAGTCGTAAACAAGGACACTTCGACGCTTACTAATGTCCTCACGTCACACTTTTACGACCAATAGCCACAATTTTAAGATGTAGAATGGTCTTAAGCGACGATGAGGTCGTAATAAATTACTCAACGGGAGAGCCGGCAATTGTGAGCTCGATTACCATTAACGATAGCGCATAAAATGATGTTTTTGATAACGAATGACTTTGAAAATACTGTTTTTGCAATAATGTTCGCTGATTGTTTTTAAGTTTTGTATGGTGTGGTCTCCAATCATACTGTGCTTGTTCATTTGCAATAGTTAATTTAAGCAGTGAGCTTCTGTGCGGGTTTCCAATGTCGTTTAGGTCTCAGAGGACGGCTGCATCGTTAATGAATTCTGCGGAGCCCCAGCGCCAGGACAATTCTATTCCATTTGATATATTTGCCCACCGGGTAGGAGCGCAATTGAAATGTCCCGCTAGCGGAGTGGGTGCGAGCCGTGTCCATTTCCGCAATTTCAAGACGTACAACAGGCGATCGTGTACCGACAATGGGCGCTATCGTGTGGCGTCTAATCACGCGGGGTACTGTTAGGCTGCACCGCCCGCGGCCTCTGCACCAGCACTGGTAATATGCGTGCGAACGCGATGTGATCGTCGCTGTCTGCTGCTTCAACGGATATCTCGCTAGAATCTGTCGATATTCTAATAAGCGTTACTTTGGCCCGTGCATTGAGATCACGGACAAAGTTCACTTTACTTACTAGCATTAGACCAATAATTTGGTCTTACTTGACAGTTAATTAGGCTCTGCCATGCGGCCGAGCCTTGTTCTGGTCATTGTAGCTGTTGTCATTTCGTAATATCAGTCTTGTGTCGACCCGCCGCTGCACAACTGTGCGAATGATTTATCGAAACATAATCCCAACTGTAGATTGAACTCTTTGTATTACTGACAAATTATGCTGCAGATTATTTATGGTTACTTCTATCCGGTTTGAAGTTGACTAGAAATTGTTTATAGTAATATTTTAAAGCGTTTGTTATTTTAAATACCATTTTCACCATTATACCTATTTCAGATTTATTTGCACGTCAAGATTAAGCCGCAGATAGTTCATAAGCTCGTCTGGCTCCAAATTTCCACACCATTAATACTACACTATAGTCTTTAATTGGAGCAGCTTCGTAAACTTTATTTCGACAACGGAAAACCCAAACTATTTCAGCTCTATTTACAAGTTTATACTCAATACATTTTACCTTTAACGAAAATTCTGTCCTAAGAACTTACATGCGACATTGACCTTGCAATCGCATATTTGCTTTGTCTAATAAATTTTAAATCTTTAGTGAAGTGTCAACATTCTATGCAGTATGTTTGCATTTCAATTTTTCTTCTCCAGATCCGTGGAACAATATATTCCGCTTGCGACAAACAACATTTATTAACGCAAAGGCGGCAATACGGCGTTACTATGGTTCTATTCCAGAAATAAACACTTATAAATCTCCAGAGGGTTATATTTAATCACTGGTGCCCTCACAGAGTGCACGTTTGCAGTTAAAGTCTGAATTATTTTAATCCTGAGCGTGGAATCTTTTATTGTAAGCAGGCGCTTTGTTGAGCCACACTAAATCAGCTTAGTGGTCGGACGGCACGGTTGCTATCTTCCTGGCTTTGTGGTGCATACGACTGTCACAGTTTTAATAGTATTAAAATAAGTATGAATAAGGTATGCGTATGCATACAGCTACTAACAATGAATTGCATTTGATGCAATTTTAGAACAATGAGCAATATTAATGCAAGCATACATTCTAAGATACATAAACTTGACTTTGGATCGTTTTGAGAGATTGCTCTATAAATTACTAGTGAACTCTAAATTAATATATCTGGCTATATCCCAGAGTCTAAGGTGTCATTTGATTCGTTCTTTTTATAAGTAGATAAAGTTCTTTTTTAATTCTATTTAAACAGTTTGGTGATACGAGTATCTTGTATAATTTTTCGATGTTGAACTCCCACTTCAAAAGTAGTTAATCGCGAACGCAGTTAATCTTCGGCTTATTTTGATTAAAACAATTTCGTACTTCACTCTAAGAGAAACCTTTTGCGGTGAAATCCTCTTTAATGCTATTAGTAAATGGATTGGGAACAATGAGGAGCCACTTCTGACGTCAGCAATAATGCTACTTAAGTGCGGTTTAAGATAGGCGAGAAACAATATCTTGTTATGACACCTGTATAATCATCGTTTATTACGAAGCTAGTGGTAATACGAGTATGTAATTTGGCTTTCGATGACACCATCTATCAGAGATGGTTGATTATATTGTACCTATAAGACGAAGCAAAGAGTGAAATTAAATTCATTTCAATTTATTATTGTTCTTAAGACAATAAATATTTATCTATCCTATGCCGCTCGCTATAATTCCATATGCTATATTCCTTTACCTTATGGTTTGAATTGTTTTTTCTCCAAGAATTAACTGGGTTTATTTGCTAATACTTTCTTTGGGCAAATTTTAATCAGTAAAGTAATTGCTTTTCATATATTCATTGCAATAAAAAAATAGCATCGAGTTATTCGGCTCTAGCTCAAAAGCAAAGCAAGACAGCAAAATAATGTTAGCTCGTAAATGAAAAAAAGCGATACTACTCATATCATACTACGTATGATTAGGTAAATTTGCTGTTGACATTCCTAACAAACTGCTAACTGAAATATGTCTTCAAAGACGGAGAACTCAATTAGCAGTGCGTAGCAAATCTTGCGTGGCCTGTAAGACACCTCGAGCAGGATTGCGGTCAAGTGGTTTGTAAGGCGCTTACTCGACCCTACCAAGCCGCTAAACGCTAGAAATCAGATTAAAAATATTCCTTCTGCTTCATTAAGCCTGTAACCTATTGAACTAGTTTCCAAGAACAATGGACCGATATAGTAATATTAACGTGTTGTGGTAAGTATTATATAATTATGGTGAAGTAATATGAACTGAGCGTCGGTGGCGCTGTGGCCTCGGCACTAGACTGTGCTCCGAGTAGAATCGGGAGGCCCGCGATCCATCCTGCCATGTACAAATAGCCATGTACCAATGTGTTTTTCGTTTCACGAATTTCATATGTGCATTCATCTGACGCTCCTACGGTGAAGGAAAACATCGCGAGGAAACCTGCATTCACCTGTGAAGTAATTCAAAGGTGTATGTGAAGTCAACCAATCCGCACTGCGCCAGCGTGGTTTGGCTAAGGCCTACTCGCCCTAACTAGTTAGGGTAGGCTCGTGCCCCTTGGTAGGGACGTGTATGAGCTGTGATGATGATAATGATGAATATGAACGAATATGAATTTTGAAATATCTGAGGATTTAATCCTCCTACAGATGCGTATGTGATGATTCTGATCTTATCCGTTGTGTCAATAAAAACACTAAATAAGATTTTTAGAAAAGCGTGTATTCCTAATTTCCTTTTTGACAATATTATTACGCAAGATATTTAGAAAGAAGCCACAAGCTATGTAAGAAATGTGTTTAAAAAATATAACCACGGTTAAAGTGATAAAACATGAACTTGCGCGCTTAATCTTCCGAGATCAACCTCATTTTTTGTTAGCCCATCATTACGCGGTTTATCGAAAATCAATTTTCTTCAAATCTTCCATACTTATCTAAAAACAGAATATTTGGGACGTAGTACTACTTCGCTGGTAACAACGAAAGCATTTATTGAAAAATAGCTGATGATTCCACTATGTGGGTCGATGTGATAACATGATTTTTTTTAATCTAGAACAGTCGTGCTGTTTGTATATTTCGAGGTGTATGTTGCTTAATCATGACTGATCACTGGCCCAGAGTAGGTACCTGCGGTTCACCCATTGTGAATCTGCTAACGAGGCGTCCATGTCTTTTTCTGACCGACATTTATGGAGCATCATTGAACTGCAGCAATGGTAATGGCGGCACTGAATTGTGTCGGTGTGATGATTATGCAATAGCTTCTCAGTTTAGCTTCAACTGTTCGAGACGCCTAAAAGATTTTATATTTACAATTTGATTTTATTTGTTCCTTAAAACTTTTGATATTTCTATTGGTATATCTTACCCAACCCATGCAAGATAAAAAATCCCAAATCATTGTAAAATTATTTTATTGTGATTTAAACAATTACCACTTAACACTATTACCAATTAAATTTGGAAGTGCTGAATACACGAGTTGTGGTTATTACATAACAAGACTGATACTGCTACAGAAAAAGTACATAATTTATCTACCAAACGCTAGTGACTGACAGTAGCCTCTAGATTACACAAATTTGTGTTCTCACACAAATTTATTAAGGCTTAAGGGTACACAAAAATTGTAATAGTACATTGTTATCCTCGGGGTCTAAATAAAGTAGCTTATTTAGTACCAAGAAGAGGGCGCCAATAGTTCGAGGGACTAAATTCTTTAACTCGAGGTAAACACTGTGCTTTTCATAACGAATACAAGGAAAGTAAAAATAAAAACATGAATTAGCTGAAGAAAAAATGGGTGAATTTTATTTTAATAAAAATCAATAACTTCTGTTTTAGCCTCTTTTTTATGTAATCAGGCGTTAAATCCATATCTGAATCAGATGAACTACAAATCTCTGCTATACGGAAGTATGTAAACAAAACTCAACTCGAAAAAACAAATGAAGATCGGATCTCCGCTTTCCCGCCTATTTTGTTTTTTTTTCTGTGGCCGGCCAGCTATTCAGCCATTATTTTTTATTTTCATCATTGAAAAATGCTTAATATTTTGCCCGAAATTCGTGTTATTTTAAAGAAATAGTTGAAAATAAACTATAATAAATATAAGTGGCTGTATAGAAAGTTGGAACATGGTTCAATTGAAATGTGAAAAATATTTAACAAAAAATAAAAACTGACTTCAAAAACACTAAAAAGTTAAAAAAAAAATAAGAATAGGTGCAAACAACATCACACTTCTGTATTGAAGTCGGTGCCAAACGATTATCTCCTAGAAAGACTTAAAATTTGTCAACTTTTTAGTGAATGAAATCTTTTTAATAAAAGAGACCCTAATTTAATATAAATTAGCGTGTATTAAATTAGCGTTTTCCTCGATTTTCATGGGATCCCATCATCAGATCTTAACTTTGGTGACCTTGGGACCACACTAGGTCCAGGTACTCTATCAAATACAAAAATAATTTTGAAAATCGGTCCACAATTGGCGGAGTAATCGCGTAACATACACACAAAAAAATCGAATTGAGAACCTCCTCCTTTTTCGAAGTCAGTTAAAAATAGAACTAGTTTGTTTTATAATTTGAAAGCTGTCAGTTGAAAGCGATTCTCCCTAGGGCTGAAAAGTATTACTTTCAGCCCGCTCCACAGGCCTCTTCAGACCTACTTTCAGAGCATGAGTAATGAATAAATAATGAATAAATAACAATACAAAAATATTACATGAAACTTCGGAAAACCAATTTCTACACACTAGTTTCTATATATTAAAGGTTTAATTTATAGAAACTAGTGTGTAGCAATGATTCTGCGATGAATTGCCAATTCGTGTATTGGAAGAGCCGATAATCATCGAGAGTCATAAAAGTGTGAATGAACAAATCAATTCTCAAAGCTATTGTTCATATGTGAGAAAAAAAAAATGTATCTACGGTCACGCCAAAAATAAAATATAGACTACATTAAATAAAATAAATTATTAGAGCGGTGTTTATCATCATAAACACAAAAATAATAAACAAAAATATACCTTTTCACAAACAACAGCATCGCTTACTTCATTTCATAGTCGAATGCAAATCAGAGAATCAACGCATTTACCAACAATATTGCTTTCGGGGAAATATAAGTCTTCTTAATAACATCGTCACGACGTAACACAAATAAAGGTAGACTGTAAAATGCGAATTTTGTTGGCATTACCCAAGATCGTGGGAGCCAGATTTCCCTACAACGACATTTAATAAAATTGTCTAAGGTCTATAAATTGTTGCCACATATTTGTTAGTAATTGAACAATTAACTTATTTATGATTTCAAATTTTATTATGTAGTGAACGTCATTCGTGAGAGGTATGTTAATAGTTTTAAGTTTGCCTATGGTCTATTTATGAAACACAGCCAGAGGCGCTACAGACACAGGGTTTTAGTGGGTTGTTTTCTTTAACTGTAAATGTATCTTAGGGTTAATTTACGTAAAATATTCAATACACAATTAGAAGTCGTTTGATTGGGGTTGGATCACTTGTCAATCGAAAACTAAAACATCATCACAATTTTGTCATGTAGCAATCTGTTTAAATTTTTTTTTTACTCTACATGAAGTTTAAAATTTTGAATAATTACATTTTTTTTCGATGACATGCCAATAGAACGACCTTAAATTCACTGGTTCGACAGATGAGAAAAACTGAAATTCACACGCACACATCAAGTCTGATAATAAACCTATTTCCAATTAACGAAAGTAAGAGATATGAAGGATCAAAGTACGCATCAAAGGCTCTTAGAGCCGTTCACGAGTTAGTAAGCTGAATTTTTGATTGCTTTCAATCAGTTGCCATTGAAGATCTTAAAAAACTCCATTTGAACGTTAGGCATGCTTTCACCAAATAATACTACACGAACACATGCGGACAAAACAATAGACAGTCTTATCAAGTTGCTAACTTGTTGCGCCGTTAAAACACGAAATTGAAAGAGGAAGTCAATGTAGATTAGCAGAGTAGAATTACCTGAACTTTATCTTGTTTCAAAAGCAGTTCATTATATAGCGGACATTAGTTCCTGTCGTAATATTGGTGTCGTCAATAAGCCACGTGGGAGGTCCAAATGGGAGCTTGAATATTTTAGCGCCTGGTTAACCAAGTTAATGGGCTACAACAATGGGGCGAATATCATCTAAGGTACGTTGCTTAGTGGACGTCTTTCTGATATATGATATTACCAATAATTTGTAAAACAGACGTATATATTATATAAATATTTCAAAATTCTTAAATCTTTATCGAATAACCGCCTTTACATTCATTGACATCAAAATCAAATAAAATCTATTTAGAAGTGAATATAAATTAAACTTATATGTGCATACATCCCTACTATAATCAAAATGTCTGCAAATACTAGTAGATGAAAAAAATAGATGTCAGTTAAAAAAGTTTGTACGAATTTAAATAGATTAAAAGTTTGTATGATAAATAGTATGCATACTATTTGGCAAGAGTTTCAGTTTATAATCGAATTAAAAGATTCTTTTTTTCTCCCGGCTTTATTCAAAGGCAGGGTCAGAGTAGCATGACTTCTTTCTTCAACTGCTTTTGTCATTATTCTAAGTTTCTAAGTACACATGTAGAACAATTATAGCGCTTCTTCTTAAGATAATGATCTTCTTTCTGAGTTGACTTTAAGAAAAACTGATCCGGAAATATTTATTCTCCCTGTAAAGCATCTCTTGTAGAAGATTATATTCGTGTATTGATATGACCTACACTGTACTGTGTTGATGTATACAGAGCGGTGAGGAATGGATTTCCATGTACACTAAACGATCCTCGACATAAATTAGGATTAAAGGATCAACATCTGCCCATCATAAGCTGTTACTAAATATCTCATGCTTATGTAGCATTTGTCAAGGAATTTGTCGGAGTCACAACCTTCGTCTGACTTTACCGAAACAAATAATAAGATTGTTAGATTCTTTGCTATTGATGACTATTATGCTAGAACATGAACAGTCATCGCGTGTAATTACAGGTTGAGATATGCCTTAACACGATTATAGTCTGTATTAACCATTGAATTTGGCTGTCAGATTAAAGATCAGATTACTTGATAGATTATTTTTGGGTTCATTCAGTCTTGTTCACGCGTTATTTGTATAAGTTAAGAAGCAAATATACAAATAGTACTTTTCGTATGTGAGATTCCATCAATCAAACCAGCATGTCGATTCTATAAAATACAAACAAAATCCCGCATCTCACTTCGACATTCACACTCACTTCGCTTTAGGTCTTGAATGACATTCAGATGAATTCGAGTTCAAGAGCGAAGTGTGCGTCGAAGTGATGACGGATTTCCGTTACAGAATGCCGATTCAAACGTCATGTCATACAAAATCTCACGTTTGCGTGATTCGTTTCGCGGCCACGCTCGCACGAGTGGCGCTAGTGTAGAAACGAGATCAGAATGATTATACAGAATACCAATTCATGAACTCACCGCGGATTCAGATTCGAATTTTACTTATAGTTCTTATAGAATCGCTCTGCTGATGTTTGAGTGGTGGAATTGGAAATGTAAATAGTACAAAGTAATTTTTAAATTTTTCCATTTAAAAAATTTAACCCCCGACGCAAAAAGAGGGGTGTTATGAGATTTGATCAAGTAGGAAAAAAAATTGTACGAGCGAGATATCGTTTAACTGTAGAAAAGAATGATTTAATACAGTTTTTATAATCATTTAGTTCTTTAGGTCTTTTGTCGTCATCTCTTTAAAAGGATTTTTATAGATAACCTTGTTTTGTCTCCATGAGCTACTTTTAGAAAATAAGGTTCTGCTAAACAGAGAAAATTGTTGTATAAAGAACCTTCCAATGCATATCATTGTGTAATACTATATAATATTAGCGGTTAAAAATAAATAATTTGAATTCAAAAAAGTAACGATACGATTCTAAGAAATTAAGGTTCTGCTAAACAGAGATATTTTTGTATAAAGAACCTTCCAATGCATTATCATTGTAATACTATATAATATTAGCGGTTAAAATTAAATAATTTGAATTCAAATAAAGTTACAATACGGCTTTAAGCAGGTAAGTATTCATAATAGCTCTTCCAAGAAGTCACGTCATTCGGATTCATTCTGGACCATTTCGGGAGCAAGATCTTAAACGTTTTAACCGTTATCATTAATTTGCACACAACGGGTGAAATAGATCTCAATGGAGATACAAAGACAGCGATGCCGGCGTTTGATGTAGCCGTAGTCAAACTCCAGATGACAAATTAAACAATTCGTATGCAGGTTCAGCCGACATTTATACGGTTATTTGGAATGACGAAACACCGAAACGTGATTCGGGCATATAAAGCACATCAGATCTGCTAGCCATGACGTACTCGTATCATACATATACTGTAAACATAATTTTTATAAGTGTTATGTAGTTTCAATTTTCTATTGATTTGGTCCTCAGTCTGTTTCGTTTGTTATTTGCGTAGCGAAAATCACTTCTGTTTTTAACCAATGTTCACAATCTGATGTTAAACCCGAAAAGTATCAAAGCAGTTGAAATTAAAGAGCCTACGAGTCCTCGCCCTCGCGACTTGTTCAAAATTTAAAAGAAAATTGTCCATTAATAATAGCTAACTGTCGTTATGTTATATTTTATTTGTTGCCATTACAGGTGTACCTAAATGAGTCTTCACAAAATGTTTTAGAGATGCTTTCAAGAAAATAATAAGGAGCTCCTAATGTAACACTATAATGTGCCGTTCGCACTAACAAAATACATAGTGCATACAAAAAGTCTGTCTACCAACAAAATAGTGGTAGCAGCTACATAAATATAAATGGTAGCGATCATAATGCATAAAATCATTTTACAGGCGCTTCATTGAAATGCGAATAAATTATCATAAGTGACGCGATGTCTTTTGAAATAGGGTTGCCTTTAAAAAGCCAAGCTTTTATCTTTGTATGACGTTAACAGCCATATAAATTGTATGTGATATATCACATTTGCGAGAGCTTCCGTTTTATTTACTAACAAGTTATCTTTTCAAATGTGACAGGCGTTAACGTTTCAAATAGTTACTCGTACTTTATAGATATTGTATTAGTTTTTTACAAGTTCATCATCATCATTATACGTGATGGGACCCAAACCAGCTCGTGATACATCCTACTGAACAAAGGACGAGGCGGTCCTCTCCCTATCAATCTGCACTGGGCCAGGAGACGCATTTATGTTAGGAGAAACAATAGAAATCAAATTCGCGACCAAAATCGTAAGATTCGCATACGAAGTTACAAATTCACTATTTTTGACTATTCAATTCATGAATTCTGTAACTAGTGGTCCTACCCACTCGTTTTTAGGGTTCCGTAGCCAAATGGCAAAAACGGAACCCTTATAGATTCGTCATGTCTGTCTGTCTGTCTGTCTGTCCGTCCGTATGTCACAGCCACTTTTCTACGAAACTATAAGAACTACACTGTTGAAACTTGGTAAGTAGATTCTGTGAACCGCATTAAGATTTTCACACAAAAATAGAAAAAAGCAATAAATTTTGGGGGTTCCCCATACATAGAACTGAAACTCATTTTTTTTTCATCAAACCCATACGTGTCTATGGATCTATGGATAGGTCTTCAAAAATCATATTGAGGTTTCTAATATCATTTTTTTCTAAGCTGAATAGTTTGCGCGAGAGACACGTCCCAAGAGGTAAAATGTGTGTCCCCCCCCCTGTAACTTCTAAAATAAGAGAATGATAAAACTAAAAAAATATATGATGTACATTACCATGTAAATAATGAGTTATTGTCATGTTATTGTGTACCCGATTTTATTTTTTCTGCGTGTAATGGTTTCTTATATAGAATTTAAGTGAGTGATTCAAAAATCTTTAAAATTGGGAACAGTAGAAAATAATTTCGCCCGTCATTTGTATTAGTGTTCAAATTCAAGATTCATTTCTAATGATTCGAAAATGCCTCTCCTGGTTGATTTTCTTTCATATATTTGAGCGAATCTATTTTGATGATGATGATAATGGCACTCTTCATTCCGTTTGACCTATTCTAAAGTCTACGCAAATACAGTTCTTGTAAATTCTGCCGATTGATGACCCTACCATATAAAGGTTCAATATGCTTCCGTACGCGCAATAAATACGTAATGTAATAACCCTGTGAATTTCTTTCGGAGATGGCGTGAATCGAACTCGTAAATTATGTGGCATTGACACGTTTTATCGTATGACAAAAATAGGCAAGGAATGCACGAACAAATCAAATTTTCCTTTTACACAAACTAAAATATTAATAGATTCGTATGTAACGTACCTCGAAGCGATAAAATCAAAGCTGCATCGACCCAATCACAATTACTTTTACTCAAATCTCATGAATGTTTACATTCATCCACAAATGTAGATTCCAATCTAACTTTGATGCGAATTCGTGACTTCTGATATGTCTGTAAATTGAAAAGTAAACACCTAAACAGGCTTGTCGGAAGATCACCGCGCTTCGGGGCTCGGTATAATACCGCAATTTAATGAAAACTCATGTTCTATGGTAAAAATTTATGGTATCTTGTAGTGGGCACAGTTATCATTCGTAGTGCGTAAGCGGCGAGCGCGGACCGACGTATATCGGGCAGTTATCTGTCCCAGCGCGCTTTGTTAGCTTCGTGGCTCGAATATAAAGTCCATCCCGGCTTTAGCTATTAGCAAATATGAGATCCACAATTAGGTTTATTTATAGCTAAGCTATAGTTGCACGTAGCATCCAGAGGCGAATACAATGAACACAGTTGTGACGATGGATATAAATTTTTAAAGCGTTCGTAAAGGCCGATAGGATGTGAAATAATAGCTGCGAGCTAGATCTGAAAGATGTTATTCATCGTCCATCTTGTTAGTGATGTTTCGGTTTTGGCTTGAATGCGTGAGAAGCGCTTGTATCAGAGATAGATGCATTAGGGGACTTGTTAGCCTTGCATGTGAACAGGGAATCGAAGCAAGCGAAACTAACAACCCTTTTAGGGACATTGCATGAATTATTATGGTCGATGTACTCGTAAATGTAATGCATGCATGAGATGCTTGAGGCAAACGTGATGGCGATAAGTTTCCGCGAATGGATAATTTGCTGAGTGAAGAATGACTACTATCTACGCAGCTTTTGTATCATAGGTCACGTCACGACTTGCACGATACTAAACCAACGCGTTAATATATATTAGAGAACTGTGTAGAGTAGTGGCATAGTAGTTCTACTATTCTGTGATATTTCTAGCATTGGTATTATTTCTGATTAAATTATGTACAGTAATTTAAAAAATAATATTTACTTCAATATAAAATATTGTAATGTAAATAGATACGTAGTGAAACAAATCTAAAGTTCTGCCACTAACGATTATAAAGCAACTAGTGTTCTGCATTGTACTGCCGCTACTAGAGAACAGTGTGACGCCCTATATGCCTATAAAGCATAATGCAATTAGGTTTTAGAAGCGAGTGCAGTACCCATGCCCTTTTGCGAGAAAATCGGCTAAAAGACAAATGTTTATAATGTTCGTTCGTATTTGGTTTCCCTAAATGCCCATTTATCGAACGCTATTCAAAGAGGTATGGTTACGGTGCACCATATTGGTTCAGCCCTAATTCCTTCAACGTCGATGTGAATGGCTGTTACTGGTCGCTTTATCAGCAGTTCTTTTTTAAAATGAACACTGCTTTTGATTCTTCAGGGAGAACTGGAAAAGTTGTGTAAATAAAATATTCAATATTTTTTGCATACAGTTACATACAGGACTCAAACATTAACAGCCTTATAAATAAAAACTTATACCGAGGATAATCCTCGGAATAATTTATTCTGTGTTTTGTCTTATTTTAGCACATGTCAGATGTAATATGTCAAAATAAGACAAAATACGGAATAACTATTCCGAGGTTATTCCTAGGAATAAGTTTTTTATTTGTAAGGCCGTAAGACTAGCATTTTATGTAAGTCAAACATGTGACATTGAAAACAAGTGTTGAAATAGTACAGCGAATGTTGAATGTACTTATAATCTAAACTGCGGGAAATCGTGTCATGTCAGGGTAGCTCATTAGCACCCTGATTGCATTCAGATGGGCCTTACGGAAACGTGCAAAACGTTTATAAAGCAATTATCGATAAAAATAAAACACGTGAAAAAAACCGCTCAATAAGTTAATGTAAATGAACGGAAATACTTAAGTATAATCCACTATAAAAGAATTCCCGTTAGATAATAGAATGTCGTAAATCGATTACCTACACTATGGAGTTTCGTCGTTGACTAAGTCAAACATAATACCTTGGGACGTTGATGGATGAAGTAAATATTTGTATACACATTCGCAGCATCTGTTCTGATTTGTTTTGATTAATGAATGCTTTGAGTTCATTTTACAGTACATTTGTCATATCAGTCTGTTGCACGGATGCATTCGCCACGAAACAAAACCGATTGTGTTCGAAGTCAAACTTATGTAATTTTTGCATCTGTTATCGATTCGAAGAGACATTTGTTTGTGATATAACTGCAATGATTACAATTAAATTTTGATTATTACATTTGTTTGGAAACTGGTGTCAGAGTGGCATATCGTATCAGCTGGGACCGGTTATTAACAATGCTGAAGGTGGTTTTAGAGCAACTCGGCTTACATAATTCGTTTTCTTACAGTCTAAGGTTACTGACAGCTTGTGCAATTGAAGTTATTAATCGTTAGGTCTGTGTCGAAAGAACTACAACAACGGATAGACATTCGAGATATCTGTCTACTTATAATATACATATTTCTAGTTTGATATATTATTTAAATTCAAACATGTGAATTACCTGTTTGATTCTGGGCACCTCAAATTTCTTTATAATAATATATGCGAACCTTAGAGCATTCATACGGGAGACGGCAAGGCTGGGCGAACCCCTCTGCCAATTTACGCTGACCATATGACCATACACGTTATATAAAACTAGTTGACGCGCGGCCGCTGCCATTAGGTGTCGTTTTCGTGTCGCACTAAGAGCTCCAAAAAAATGGTTAATTGTGCAGTTTCCTCTTGCAAAAGGTGATCCAGCTACTCAAATCTTCGAGATTATGGTGTTTCCTATCACATTTAAGTATAAAATAAACATTACCGTGTTTCATTTGTTTACAATTTTGAAGTATTTTTTATGCCGTTACGATTGAAAAATACAATGGTACGATGGTAGCTCAACACAATACACGGGCATTATATTATCTGTGACACGGGCATTATTGCTTAGTGCTGGGACAACTTGAGTGAATGATGCTGAATCATATTTTTATTTATCATTCATTCACTCCGAAGTTTGTTTAACCAGATATAAGATTAAAATAGAAATTCACGTGTAATATAATATAATAAAAGAATATCAAGAAAATATTATATTATTACCTATTATATTGCTCAACTTTGCTTTGTAGTTTAAAAAATATTTTCCTATACAATATACTTTTTTTTCTTTATTTAATGGCCGTACACCTCATGGTTAAGTCGGCCATACAATATACATACTTACTCTAAACAATTTTTCGACTGCATCTCACTTGATTTTAAGCCTATTAAATAATCTATATTGGTATTTTACAAAATGCAATATAAGTTTACTCCAGATAGAAAAATGTCAATAACGTCCTCTAAATTTTATGTTGTAGTTGAGGTCATAAGTACAAAAAATATGATTTATTTTTTTGTACTTTTAGTTTTTTGTTTAAAAGGCTGAAAAGATGCAAAATGTTCATAAACTTTCAAGTATATTTTATTCAACTGCACTTCTATTGAATTTTACACGTTGACTGCCAGACAGCATACAAAATAGAAAAACTATTGTTTGCGGTCACCGTTAACCGCGTTTTAATTTCGTTTCCGCGTTGCATTGCGATTTCATGCCACCTGCTTTATGCAGCAAGTTGTTGGGGACATCAGTAAAGAGCACAAAGCAAGTGATTGTCGTCATCGTCGTCGTCAGAGAAAATTTGAATAATGCAACATCATTATTAAAATCACACAATAAAGCTTTTTCTTCTTATTTTAGTGGCTTTGAAGTTTGTACGGGCAATGTAAACAAACACACTTTCAACGTCACGTTATGACAAATGAATAACATATAACATGTCTTACTATATGTAAATAAAAACTTTCATAGTAGTAAACATCTACTAAGCTAAAATGGTAGAATTAACGCCACATACGTGTAGCAAGGAATTTTATGTTTACTTTAACTCACATTTTTTGGTGCAACTTAAAGGAAAATACCCGATATCGTCCCAAGCGTTATAACACGTTGGGCCCTATCACAAATGAAAGGTTTTCTAAAATACTAATTTTGTTTGTATGGCAGTAAGTTGCTATCTCGTGCTTTTTACTTGCATGAGATAGCAAATTTCTACCATACGAGCAAAGCTAAACGAAAAAGTGCCTACCTATTAAACAGGTTTATAACTATATAATAAAATCAGAAATTAGTTCTTGGTAGTAACAATTCTCACGTAAAACATCTAAGACATTCCCGGTATCCCCCCACCCTCCCACTGCACCCCGCGCTAACTTGTTTCGACGGGTTCAGATAGAAGCGTGGCGCAAGTCAAGTCACACTAGTCATTGCTTTGATCGCACTCCGGAGTGTCGTTCTGTTATTTGTTTACTGACTTTTCATGGTACCTTTATTTTACTTTGACCATGACAAATTACTTGATGTATTTTAATGTAAATAAACCAGTTACATTTATCATAGTGTGTGGTATTCTACTAGTCAAGCCCTTTCATTTGATACCCATATTAAGAGAGTTGTGAAAAAATACGTAATCCACCATTTTGTGGCGGCGGCCATCATGGATCGATAGTCATCAAACATAACATCCCCGAGGGCTGATGAAAATTATGATTACGCATCGGAGCGCTTACTGTCTTTTGTCTTTCTTTAACTGAAAATATAAATTCGTCCCCCCCCCCCCCCTCCCCATCAAAACATTATACCTACGCCTATGACTGAAAATATATATTTATTTCAGTCGATCAGCTAAATAGCAAGTGAAATTGCTGTATTTGACACAAAAAACGAATTAAAGCATTTTAATAATAATTAGCAGGCCTCGCTTTGTACTAATTTAAGAAACCCTGTCTTCATTGTATTTTTATTAACTCTAGCCGAACAGGGTATAGTAATAAAAATACAATTAATTGTAACATTTCAATCATTCACTCACGACGAACCAAATAGTTACTCATTCTTTGTGTCACATCACTAGGGACATTAATTCTTTGTGGTGGGGATTGCGTAGATACACGTTAATTTGTCGATGTGTGTGTGTTTCTTCATTGTAGGGTAATATTTTCATAGTGTGTGTTCGTAAACATTTTCGTCGTGTGCGTAGCGTGTTTACCTCGCCTCCCGCGAAAAGTGGCAGAAAAATTTATACTGCGATTTGTTGCGTACCGCATCCATAGGTTAAATGATCTAAGATGCGAACACAAGAATAATATTATTTTGAACTTTATCTCTCTACAGGTTTGATGAAACTGTGAAACATGCTATTAGTCATGCTCATAGTCTATAATACATCGACCAGCTACTTTTAAATGCATTTTGCGATTTTCCTCAAAAATAGCTTTGTAATGTAAATGTTGTTAAAATTATTAAATTCGCTTTTATCTGAAAGTCATCTCAAGACCATTTATGGTACAATATTTCAAAGTTATTAATTAAATTATATCTATTTTACTAAGTTTTACTTTTGAGACTAAACGATTCGTATACAGTTTTGTCTTTACTACCATAAATGAATCTACAATAGATTCTGTAAGAGTAAGTATGTAACCACTATTTTAAAACAAATATGTGATTACTTTAAACGTTAAACATCAATTTAGAACTAAATAGGTCCATTTAATGACGTCCTTACGGTAATGAGTTTCTATTTTAAACAGTTATGTTTAATCCTTCTTAATTAAAATTTGCTTATTTACTACGACGCGGTCGTCGGGCGTGGCATATTCACGTTAATACTAATCCATTAAACAAGATTACTTTTGAAATGACCCTGAAATCACGAAAAAAATGGCGGCTGTTCCATACAAAGTTTTAACATCCACTGAACCTAGATGTATGGAACAACTGATTTTTTTCGAGATTTCAAATTTGGTCTCATAGTAAAAGGTGTTTAGTTTGCTTGTCTGAACAAGCATACAGTAAAATTAGGCTCCTGCTTCAAAAGTAACTCTGTATATGAAGTAATTGCTACAGTTTTCGTGCAATAAATTTCACAAAATTATGTTTCCTCATTATACTATCCAGGATCTAGAATTGAATAAGGAGAACAAAGATATGTTAATAAGTAACCGTTAGATCCGTGCGTGATTAAGTCCGGATTCACATTAAGAGAAAAGCATGTAACTAAGTCACAGAATAACTAATAGTACCTAGATAGGGAAGAATACATTTATTAAATGCATCAATGATAAACGAATGAACATAATCAGTATGATCTGATTACACTGTGTAAATGATTTTAATACTTTAAATAAACTTAGCATACATATTTTTTACATTTGAGTAAAGATTTTATTACCTTTTAATATAGTTTTGAGAATTTCAACAGCTAACGATATAATCGCCGGTGTATAATAAGGTGAATGTGAAAGTTCTCAATTTACAAATCAAGATAAGCCGTTTGATTATACAATTATCGGCTCGTTAATACCCAAGTGCTCGTGGCGTTACTGGCATCTCGGATATAATGGGACTCAATAGGGATTAATTACCTCCTCCAATTTGAGTGTTGGGTCTAGTAAGTCCGACTCCATTGTCATATCGCATCCGGCATCAATTTACTATAAGATGTACCACAATGGGTCTTATGCATAGATATGAACGTAGGTATAAACGATTGAAATGATATTCAGCTTTAGATTATTGTAATGTAAAGTAATGCTTGTGATTGATTACTTGTAGGGGGTGTAAAGAGCGTCGGTGGCGCTGTGGCCTCGACACTGGACTGTGCCCCAAATAGAATCGGGAGGCCCGAGATCGATCCTGCCATGTACCAATGTGTTTTTCGTTTCACAAATTTCATATGTAAATTTATCTGATGCTCCTACGGTGAAGGAAAACATCGTGAGGAAACCTGCATACACTTGCGAAGTAATTCAAAGGTGTATGTGAAGTCAACCAATCCACACTGGGCCAGCGTGGTTGACTAAGGCCTAATCGCCCTAATCACCTACCGGAGGGAGACTCTGTACCAAGGTCGTGTGCATGGGTACCTCCGTCTTACCTATTTCTGCCGCAAAGCAGCAGTGCTTGCATTGCTGTGTTCCGGTTTGAAGGGTAAGCTATGGCACTGAAATTACCGGGTACCGTGACTTTACATCTTAAGTCACAAGTTGGTGACGTACACTGCCTGATGATGATGATGATAATAACTGTTTAATGTGTTTTGTGTTTATACGTTATCGTTTCAATTTAGAATGGCAAGTTCATGTTATGTTTCGAACGTAGACAGTCCTTTATGGACTATTTTATTAAAATGTTTATTCTACATACATTTTGTTTGGTATGTCTTCGTATTACTACCGTCTTTTGCCTCTGGTATCATCAACGTCGATCTTAGAACTCTTAGAACTACTAAATACGTATTATGTACTAGTTACTTCCATGCCCCTTTACAAAGTTTAACTACCCATCTATTTCCGCCTGCTGTAAGTGTTGTTTTTGGGATAAAAACTGTAACACTTTGCTAAGGTTCAAACAATTTTATAGACTATATTTCACCACCTTAATAGGTGACTAAAAGTAATAGACAGATGTAAATTTACATAAAAGTATTTGTTTTTATTACCTTTATTTAAATTTTCGATTTAAAAAACGACAGAAATGTAATTTGGTAAAATGCTCTTTTAGCTAGTTGATCACTAAACAGGACACTGGTTTAGTGAGAAATGTAATTGCTACATTCAAGCGCACGTAGAACTTATCATTATGTCTCAAATAAAGTCAAATGTCACTGAACTTAGCTAAGTTGAACTAATTAAAATAAATTTAACAGCACTCTTGCCAGTCTTGCCGTAAGCCCAACCGCACATTCTACTGACAATATATCTGTCGCTGCGACAATTTCAAACAAATAAATAGTTGAATAGCGACAATATTAATTAGCATTCACGGTATTTATAACTGATTTAAGATAGAGTAAGCTGCACAATCCAATTTATGTTTCAGTCATATGAATGCTTTGATTGGAGATAAGATAATAAGTGTGATAGCATCGGAAAAGCGGCTGAACAGTTTACATTATTCCTTGCGTAAATATGAAATAACGTTTGTTATTGTCCTTATTTAGGATGTAGTTTAAAGTCGACTTATGAATTCCTGAATATACTGGTAGCAAACGTAAATTATTAAGTAAAATACAGTATGTTACTTAATAATTTATGTTCGGTGCATTATTTGCAAAATAAATATATTGTTTGTACAGTTGTAAAACTGAATTATATCCTAAATACAAGTATTATTGTTGACCAAAAGCACTAGTAATCAAAGAGCAGAGTTAATAAAATGAACATTAAAAGAGAATGCCCCATTTTGCCCCACTATTAAGGTTGATGACCAATAAAGCGGTAATTCCAAAAAAATATAATTTATCAAAACACAATTCTTCAGTGTAATATAAAACAGATAGAAGCTACGGTTTTTTGCAGAAAATTTATAGATTTATATGCATATCTTGTTACAAAATGGCGACTGCATATTTATGCATTTTTTTGTTGCAGCTACAATAACACCTTTTATAATGTTACGCATTATTTCTTTCATTTCATTTTTAAATATTTATTTCTAATAAATTATAAAATAGATTACATATTTTCATTGATTCAATTAAAAAAAAACCAATATTTTTTTGCAATGACAAAAGGTTGATAGATCGCATAGAAATTTTCCACCTAAGCAGCGTACCATTTTTTACGCTAACATCAAATGCTAATTATAATAAAAAAAAATGCGATTGGAATTCATCCCCTTAGGGTGCAAAATAGGGGTTGAAAGTTTCTATGAAAAATATTTAAGATCTGCTCCAATTTTTACAAAACTTATTATTCGGCCTTAATAGGCTACAAAATTATTTTTCCTACGGGAAAATATAAATTCCCATGGGAAAACAATAATAACGCGAGCGAAGCCGCGTTTACATAATCAATGTTTAGCTGCCCCTTTTTAGGTGAATCCTAACTCTTTCTTCCTTATTTGTTGGTATGGGTCCTTGACCTTCATAATTTCTACAATCGATACACGTTTGAATATTATCTTCCCTCGTTGCCTTACCACTTCCAATAAATTAATAGACATTATAATAAAACAATAACACACATTTATTAATTTTAGTTCTCAATTCAAACTCTATATACTTAAAGCGTTGCTAAACCTAAACACAACGTGGACACAGAAAATTTTTACTCGCACTCTAAGATATTTTTTTGTAAGATGACTTAGTAAAGTTGTGCAACTAGTTATAATGCCTTGTAATTTCAAGCGGGCTGGAACGAGCTGGCCGGCGAGTGTGTGCGGCGCGCTTTATCGATAGGGATGTCTTTAATCGATACAGTGCCGATGCTTTGATCAGATTTCATTATGTTATCGAACTGGGTACATTCAATATTTTTTTATCAACGTTGTTTAACTGCCGTTATTATTACCTATTCGGATCATGCTGTACATATATCAACAATTTTTATTTCTACACTACCATTTTTCGGTTAAATTTAGGTATTGAAAGTTTATCATGAATACAATCAATTCAACTTTATCTTTCTTTTTCCTCCTTCTTCCTTCCTTCCACCTCCACAAAAATGCTCGAATTCTATTGGCCTGTATTTTAAAAATCTTCACATTAACTAAAGTTTTAGAAAATTAATCGTTATATTTGACACAGAACAAGATTCTGTTTACTAGTCATTACCTCGATGCGCCTGCAACTACCGCCCGAGTATCGCAACTATACTATGAAATATGAATAAAGGCGGCATATAAAAGAAATTTATTACTAGATTCAATTACTGATAAAGCGTAAACCCTAGTCGGTTTTGCAACCGGCTTGCGCGGAAGGACATTTTAGGTAGTGCATGTCTGGTCTGTGTGCGGTGCACATCGAATTGACGTGTCTTTGCGACAGCGCCCGTGCATACGTTGGTCAATTAGGCCCCACGCGGTCGATTATCGAGTGCAAAATCTAAAAATTATTAGGTTAACTGGTAAATGAGAAAAGCCCAGAAGGCGAGCAAATTGATGGGTTCCGACGAAGATTAACGATTTATCGGAGAAATTTCAACGTAATGAAGTACCTAGTTATGTAGATTTTATACTTTAAAATTTTATAACTCATCGAATTAATATTGATATTAGTTTATTCACGATATTCATTTTAATTTACGACAGGTCCTGGTAGACTGATGATGACGATAAAGCCGGAGGATTTCACGTTCATACCTCAAAAACAAAAGAACTCTCTGACCTGTAATTGTCGGTTACTATGGAAAAAAAATATTTTACAAAAAATTAAAACTGACTTCAAAAATACTGAAAAGTTAAAAATAATATATGAATAGGTACAGACAACATCACCCTTCTATATTGAAGTCGGTGCCAAACGATGATCTCCTAGAAAGTCTTAAAATTTGTCACCGACTTCAATATAAAAGTGTGATGTTGTCTGTACCTATTCTTATATTATTTTTAACTTTTTAGTGTTTTTGAAGACGGTTTTTATTTTTTTGGAAAATATTTATTATTTTTAACTTTTTAATGAATGAAACCTTTTTAGTAAAAGAAACCCTAATTAAATACCAGCTCACCTTTGGTCAGCTGGTATTTAATAGTGTCTCCCCCGATTTTCATGGGATCCCTTCATCAGATCCTGACTTTGGTGACCTTGTGACCACCTTAGGAGTATACTCTATCGAATACAAAAAGAATTTTGAAAATCGGTCCACAATTGGCAGAGTAATCGCGTAACATACATACAAAACACGTTTGACACACCTTAAAATTTAAGGGTTTTCCTCGATTTTCATGGGATCCCATCATTAGATCCCGACTTTGGTAACCATGGGACCACGCTTGGAGTATACTCTATCGAATACAAAAATAATTTTGAAAATCGGTCCACAATTGACGGCGTAATCGCGTATCATACACAAAAAAAACATACGCATCGAATTGAGAACCTCCTCCTTTTTTGAAGTCGGTTAAAAGCTTAGGTGAGGCTAGTCAGGGGTGGGCCCCAAGCAAACTTTCTTCCGCCATAGAGAATCGAAGCTCGGACCTCTAGGCCAGAATTAAGTGGTCTCGACCACTAGACGATGAAGGCAATAAATATTTTTATGTAAGACGTAATCAAACTATTATGTAAATTCGTATATATAAACGATAAAAAACTTGGTTCCCTTCTTCTCCTGAAAAAAATGGATTTGGAAAACTTGTTTCCAGCTGAGGACAAAATGTCATATTTTCTTAATTATAAGAAATATTTTGTTTTTTTTTTAAATATAGAATACAAAAATTATTTTTTGTTTTATTTTTTACAATTAAAATACATTATTTAGTTACTTTAACATATACAAAAAGAATCAAATGCATAACTATAATAGTTCTTATTCTATAGAATTTACAATAATGCCGAAAAAGGCCGGCGCACCAGTGGATGCGCGTAATATTTTTTTCGGCTGTCAAAGTGTTAATAGAAAGCTCTTTTGAGTCGTCCAAATTTTTTACCTACCTAACATTCAGGACATATTTTAGGTGATAAGAAGAATGTGCGCAAGAAACTTATCGGCTTTATCAGATGAAACAACATTACCAATAAATTATGTAGTGACCATACGCAGCAATATGTTTACATAAATCATAAACACTTCAGTATTTCTTTACATTATAATAACATTTACATTATAATAACCAGAGATTTAAATCTCTGATAATAACGAGTAATGTCTACAAATTAACACCAGGCATTGGCATCATTCAAATAATTGTTGACTTTGTATCGTAAACTTTTACCCGTAAGGGTTTTTTATGCGCTTTTATTATTAACATGTGCTTTGAACTTATGAAAAGGCAAATTAATAACACTTTGTGGAACTCTCTTAAAAAAAGTTACACATTTCTTTATAAACGAGATGAATCAACCAGATACATTGAGTGAATTCAGAAGAAATTTCAGAATTCAAGAAGAAGAACATTCAGAATTTTGAAACTGACAAAACATGTCTCAAGAAGCTCTTTATCCATAGAAGACGAGCCCGATTAATAATACCACTCCGCAAAGGCGCTTCGGACGATCGCAATTCCATTCTTTCTATAAATAGCCCGCGGGCGGGAGTGGCATGAAGATATAAAAATGCCTTTCAATGGCCTTAAAGACCAAGGGAAGGATGTTGCCGATTATCAACCGTCATTACCGCAGCAGGGTTGGGCAAAGGGTCGGCAATACGTTTACTTAACGAAATTGGACTTGATAATGTCAAGTATTGTTCGCTTATCCTTTTTACTTTTTTTTGAAACTTTTCCTAAAATAGGTGTGTGCATTGAATGCGTGGAATGCGTTAATATTATCATGATTATTTTCCTGTTTTTTATTCACGAACGACAGTCGCGACAGGAAAGCTATTGGCCTTTGTTTGCTGATGGTGACGATAAATCAAAGATAAAAGCGAGGCTGCTTCATCTGTCTATCTAATAGTTATTTGTAAGATAAAATCACATTTTTTAATGTCAAATCTATATTAAGAGACATGTGACATCGCGAGGTAGTGTACAAAAGCATTCAACATTTCCACCTCGTACAATAATTGTTCAGATCATCAAACTAAAGAACTTTTTTATGGTACCAATTCAGAAATCGCCAAAAATCAGTTGTAAGTAGGCCTAGAGCTTTTCTATGAAATAGCTGCTTTTTTGAAAACAAACAATAAAATTTACGTTTAAAAAAAACGTTATTATAATAAAATTGAAATGGTATTTGCTTTGAAACTATTACTAAAATAACGTAGTGTGTTGTACAGATAACAACACGACAACATCGACGGGAGCGGTCTCAAGATCAATAAGTGAAGTCTGACCTGTTGTCTTGTGTACTTGTTTTTGATCGTACGGATTGGCCCAATTCTACTATTTTACAGCTGAATCGAAAGTGAACTCTTGCTGTCGACCAATCGGAGCGCTTATATTGCCATTCAACTGTTCGATGCGTGATAATGTGGCGTTCTGATTGCTGATATTGATATTTTGCTGATATGGCGTTCTGATTTTGATATTTTGGGGTTAAAGATCAAGAATATAAGTGAAGATGGACGGACGGATGGACGGTGGAAGGACTAATGGGCCTGCCACACACTCGACGAGTGGTATGGGATGTAGCGGGGAAAGGAGGCAGAGACGTAGTGTGGCAGCATTACTCGTCATGCCGCACGTCATGCTCCTCGCCATGCCCACCGCTCCCTAATTTGTCGGTTTTTTGGCGGGAGTCAAAGGACCGGCAATATGAGCGCAAGTGTCACATGATCACGCGAACGCAGTCCGCATCGAACGGTCAAGTACATAAAAATTAAATGACGGGAAATATGCCATAGTTTTTAAACTCTCTAATGTGATAACTTGTATTCAATTCAATTCAATTCAAAATCTTTATTGCATACCATAATGTGTAAAATAGGTGGTTCACAAAAAATAAGATCATTATGGACCCGTTGGGCACGCAATCGTTGAACAAGAGAGAGGAAGCTTATTATTATTAGGTACGAGAACTACTAATTGTCTTATTTACAGATTACAAAGCCCAATCATACGAAGATCACGGCAATTATAAATATTTGAACAAATAGACAACATTAAACAATATTTTAATATGAAAGGTTTTTATTTAATATGGTATTATTATTGTATTTCATAATTAATTTTAAAATTCAGTATAGTTTAAATCTATATTTTTTAATATTTTACATTGATTTGGTTAAATTCATTAGGAAATTAAACAGAAAGATTAGATTGAATGTCAATTTCATCGATTATTTTCGAGTCGTTCAAAATATTACTTACTTAATTAAAAATATTTGTAAATAAATTATTTGTAAAAAATATTATTTAAATGTCATGCATGTAAATATTATGATTATTTATTGTCAATCATCATTATCATCAAATTAAAAATCATGTTTTTTTTTCTTGTCGTCAAAAATTTATTTTAGTAGATAAAGTTTTATGTACTTATTTATTTGTGTAGACCGATTATTTTTAATGTTATTTATTAAGTAATTTTGTGTCATTCAAGTATTCGTTAATAGTGTAATAGCATTTGTCAACTAACAACTTTTTTAAGTTATTAAAAAATGTATTATCGTTTTTTTCTTGTATAAATTTATTAGGTAGTCTATTGTATATTTTTATAGAGAGCATATAAGTACTCGAAGAGGTTAATTTCAAACGGGAGTTTGGTAATATTAATTTATGTCTTTTTCGTAAGCAATATTTTGTCCGCATATTATTATCATCACGCAGTTCGTAGAAATCTTTATGATTACGCACAAATTTGCAAATTTCAAAAATGTACAAGGAGGGCAAAGTCAGGATTTTATACTTGAGGAAAAATGGCTTACAACTATCAGTTTGTTCTATGTTTGCAATAATTCGTATTAACTTCTTTTGAAAAGTGAATAATGAGGAGAAATCTGTACTATTTCCCCACAGCACTATACCATAATTAAGCCACGCATGCGCGTATGCATAATATGTTACTATTGCCGCTTCTACACTCGTTGTCTTTTTTATTTCGCGTAATGCATATGAAAAACTAGATAACTTGTTTTTTATTTTGTTTATATGTGCTTTCCAGTTAATATTTGTGTCAATAACTATGCCGAGTAAAGTAAATTCCTTCACACATTCCAAATTTATGCCTTTGAATTTGTATGTATAATTAAGAGCAGTTTTTTGATAAGGGTGAAAATACATTAATTTAGTTTTTTCAAAATTTATTTTTAGGTTATGGTCAGACATCCAATGTGTTATTTTTGTAAGTAGCGAATTTAGATTTTCCTCAATATGATTAATATCTTGGCACGAAGTTAACAAAGATATATCATCAGCAAACATTACGCATGGTTCCTCCATGATTTTTGGTAGGTCATTAATATAGATTAAGAATAATAGACATCCTAACACACTCCCCTGGGGTATTGACGCGTTTATTATTTTACATTCCGACCTTATCCATGAAATCTTTTTAGTGTTGGCATCGGGGTATTCGACTTCAACAAACTGTTGTCTATCCTTCAGATATGATGCCAACCACTTATGTGCGGTACCGCGTATACCTATGCCATACAATTTTCTAAGCAGTATATCATGTCTAACTCTATCGTACGCCTTTGTCATGTCCAATAATATACCCACGCCGTACTGTTTGTTCTCTAGTATATTGAGAATTTCTTTAATATATTTATAAACAGCCAAAACTGTCGAACGATTTTTTCGAAAGCCGTTCTGACAGTCGTCAAATATTTTAAATTTTTCACAAAAGTTATTGACACGATTATAAATGGGTTTTTCAAAAATTTTTGAAGCTGTTGGCAGAAGAACTATTGGACGATAGTTATTTGGATCACTTTTTTTATTTTTCTTATGAATTGGCTTCACAATTGTCTGTTTAAGAGTAGATGGAAAAATGCCCTCACGAAAGGATTGATTAATTAATTCGCAAAATGGTAAAGCTAGTTCATTAGCACATTCTTTAATTAAGTTTGGTGGTAACTCATCAATTCCGCGGCTTTTTTTGTTTTTTAAATTTTTAATAATTTTTAGAACTTCGGGGGTGTCTACTGGACTAAGGTAAAAAGTGTTTTCGGTCGGGTGAAGTACTGAACGACCACAAACATTACTTGTACAATCTACCTCACCGACTGACGCAAAAAAGTTATTGAAAGTATTGGCTATTTCTTTAGGATTTGAGATTTGTTTATTATTAAGTTGTAACTTCATTTTGAATTTCTCTTTAGTATTAATTTTTTTCGTCTTTTCTTTAATTATACTCCACATTGTTTTAACCTTATTGTCTGATAATGTTAATTTATTTATATAGTGTAGTTTTTTGAGCAGATTATTGCCCTTTTCAATATTTTTTCATAACTTTTATAATGTTTTTTTAATACTGTATTTTTAGATGTATTTGTAAAATTTTTTAATAATCTTTTGTTCCTGCATGATTTTTTTAAACCTTTGGTTAGCCAAATCGTTTTGGGATTCTGTTTTACTTTTATAATTTTTTTGGGTATTGTTTGGTTTAAAATATTGAGTAGAATTTCATTAAAAGCGTCGTAATTTTCATTTGTATTCTTATATGAATGGATTACATCATGCCAGTCTATTAATTGTAATTTTGATTTGAAGTCGGAAATTGTTTTTCTATTAAAAAGTCTTTTTTCTGTGTACCAATTTGTTTGTTTAATTTTTTGAGACATTTTGAATTGTATTATTGTTCCTGCGTGATCTGAAAAACCCATTTCCTCCACTTTACTGTGTAAATCATCGTTTTGGAAGTTTGTAAATATATGGTCTAAGCAAGACGATCTATTGCTTGATACATGAGTTGGAGTTTTAATATGTTGGTAAAAATTATATTCAAGCATTAAATTTAAAAAATCTGACGCTTTTTTGTTTTGTTCTAAAATATTTATATTAAAATCTCCGCCTATGATTATATTATATTTTTTATATTTTGTATTTATATAATTTAATATTAAATTTAATTGTCTATAGAAAATTTCTTCCTCTCTTCTGTTCCAGTACATAACTATTATTATACTATCTTTTTTGCATAATTCAATCGCGGTTACTTCTAAAATATATTCAATAGACATGTTCGTAATATCGTGCAATTCTTTGAATTCTATATCTTCTTGTAAAAGGATACAAACTCCCCCTCCCGCATGGTGTTTCCTGCATAACGATGCTGCGACTGTATATCCAGTGAATTGCACTAATTTCAGCTTTTCCTCTGTCAACCATGTTTCGGAGATGCATATAGTTTGGTACGCAGAGTTTTCGTTAAGAAATGCCTCGATTATGTCCACTTTATTATAGATACTCTGCATATTCTGGTATAATATTCTAAAATGTTGGTCTGTATCTTCGAAAGGAATGATTTAGCGCGGCACCACGCGGTTGATGTGTTAATCGGGTTTTGTTTATTTCCATATTGGACTGTTTTTTCTTGTCATTTGTAGGGGTTGAGTAAATAGCTTCATTGTCGCCAACGTCGATAGTTTTTCCTTCGATATACAATTTATTGTCTCTTATTACTGCGTGTAGACCTTTCTCCCGAGCTGACATCATTTCGCTTCGCATTTTTTTCATTTTTAGTTGTGTAGGTCTGTCTAAAAATTTTGAAACCGACAACCCAGTTCCTGAGAGACAATGATTGCAATCAGTTAGGTATTTAGCCATTCTTTTGCTTAAAAGTTCAATCACAAGAGGCCGGTGTCCATTTTTGCTGTATCTGCCGACTCTATAAATGTCCTCAATGTAGCCCGTTATATCTACGTGTAATAGCTCCCAAAAATAGCTACACAGTCGATCTAAAATTTTATTTTGAGGTTCGTTATAATACTCTTGAAGACCATACAAAACGATTTTTTTGCGGTCGGTATCCGGGTTACTAATTTCGTTTGTGTAAGTTATATTTTTCTGTATGTTTTGTAATTGTTTTCTTATATTTTCATTTTCATTATTTAATAAATCTATTTTAGTATTGAGCTGTTTTATTTCTATTATTCTATTGTTGTTTTGTTCAGTTAAGTGTTTTGTGTCTTGCTTTAGTTCTTCTCTCAATGTGTTAATTGCTTTTTGTATCTCTGTTTGGATTGTAGTTTGCATCTGTGCTATAATGTATGTATTATTTTCCTGTAGTCTTTGAATTATAATTTCGCTAATACTTTGCAGGGTCAGTAGTGTGTGCGCGCTAGATTCATCCTTATCCTTATCAAGCGTGCAATCCGGGTTCACAGTATCGCCCAAAATACTAATGTCTTCGGATGTTAACGTGTCATTAATTTTAGTGATAGTATTTTTTCTGAGTGTAACATTATCAGCTAGTGATTTTATCGGTGTGTCTATGTTGCCTGTCTTTGGAGTTTTGCACTTACAGGATTGACATTTCCATGATTTTTTGTGCTCCGGCGTCATCGTGTTATAAAAACGCTTGCTAGACACATTAGCACATTCCAAATCATACCGGCAACTACAATACGCACATGTGAGGTATTCCCTATTTGGGATATCGCTACGGCATCCAGCACACACTAAAGACATGTTAAGAAACTTAAGATAATCTATTTAGCGATTCTTATGTTTACTATAGAAGCACCCTCTAGTGTCGGTAGACAAGACTACAGTTATCGGTTTCGCTATTCGATCACAGATGTCACTATCAACCAAAATATTGTAATTATCGTATCAAATCAGATTATAAATAATAAATAATTAGTTTAATTTTCCACTTTCTTGATCAGTACTCACGTTTATTAATACTTTATGTTATTTTCCACATATTAATTTGAAATTGCTCATTAAAAACACTTTGACGGTATTTTTGGAATTAGCTTGGAACACTAGTCGTAAAACTGTTGTATCGTTTTTAGATTATAACAAGACTTAATTTTATTTTTTGCAGTTAATAACACTTGCACGAATCAATTGTCACTTTATTAACACTTTTTACTCATTTACTGCTCAAATTAATACAAATAACTATTATTCTCAGAATTTAAATACGGAGCCAATGTTTACTTTGCACACGCAGCGCCCTCTCTTCATCGATTCCTCGATTGTACTTCATCGTTCATAGTTTCGAATTTCATATGTACATTTGTCTAACGCTCCTACGGTGAAGGAAAACATCGTGAGGCAACCTGCATACATCTGCGAAGAAATTCAATGATGTATGTGAAGTCGACCAATCCGCACTGGGGCAGCGTGGTTGACTATGGCTAATCACCCTAACATAGGGTAGGCTAGAGCCCCTCGGTGGGGACGTATATGAGCTGTGATGATGATGATGATGACTATGATGATCCAGCCATCTCCGTTGGCGTGAATGACGACGAGACGATTTATATTTCTTTGTATGACATTCATATAATTAGCTATAACCAGTTTCGACGTTTATTGTAAAGCAAAGGCAACTAACCAAGTGCGGAGTGTCGCGATTAATTGCGCGAGTAGAGCTGTGTGTGGACAGAGAGGGCAACATCGCGACTACAGGTCGTGTTAATGGTCGAAAAAAAATATTAGTTAAAAGTTAATAGTTGAATAAAAATATCAGATAATTTTAATGGTTGAAAATATCAGTTAATATTTGTATTCAAATACCTACAATATATCGATATTTTTATTAGTACCGTGGCGGTCAATATTTTTATCAGTTCGGTCTATGGTTGAAATTATTCATTACGATATTTTTATCAGTCGGTTACATTTATCTATACGAATAAATATAACTCTTGCGTTAAAATCAACTTGAATGGAATGAATATTTTTATTCGATATGATTGAAAATATTTATCGAATATAGTGTTAATTTTTTTTTATTAATTAATTTTTTTTTTATTTATTAATTAATTAAAGTTATATGGGGCTGAATGCTGGACAGTGAAGGAAACACATGTTCAGAAGCTGCACGTGGCCGAAATGAAAATGCTCAGATGGTCGGGCGGAGTGACGAGACTAGACAAAATTCGAAATGAATATGTCCGAGGTAGTTTCAAAGTCACCCCGATCTCTGAAAAGCTCACCGAAACACGCCTACGGTGGTACGGCCACGTCATGCGTAGTGACAGCGAGCATGTCGTTCACAAAGCACTGTCAATCCCGGAAGGCAAGAAGAAAAGAGGACGGCCGCCCTTGACCTGGTGGACCAGTATGGCCAATCTTATAAAGAAAACCCAATTACCCGACCCAACAACCCAGGATAGATTATCCTGGCGCCGAAAGATAAGGAGAGCTGACCCCACTTAACGTGGGAAAGAGCAAAGAAAAAGAAGAAGAATTAAATTTAACGGTTAATAAATATATCCAACAACACTAATCGCGACAGTGCGAGGAGCAAAGCGATGAGCAGCGCGAGGAACATAGGGCGGCTCAAAAAGTTCGCGGAATGAGGGGTATGGAGGGGGGAAAGGTAACTTTTTACTACCTGCACTAGTTGTGACACTCATTAAGAGTATAAATACTAAGTTTAAAAAAAAATAGGTCATAATTATCTGAGCTACACATCAATCAACAAGTCAATCCGGAAGAAAATTTGCAACATGGAGAAAATTGAGTTTCGCGCAGTCATCAAGTTCCTTACCAAACAAGGAAAACCTCCCCAGACTATTTTGGAAGAGAGGTCTTCTGTTTACGGGGACTCTTGTCCTGGTAAAACCATGGTTTATAAGTGGCACAACCTGTTTAAGCAAGGCAGGGATTCGATTGAAGATGATCCGAGGCCAGGGCGGCCTGTCGAGGCAACCACGGCAGAAAACGTCAAAAAACTTGAAAAAATCATATTGGAAGATGCCCGTTTAAAAAAGAAACAGCTTGCAGAAATGATTGGAGTATCAGCTACAACCATTTTGAACATCCTACACGAGCATCTTGGCATGTCAAAGGTGTGTGCAAGATGGATGCCGAGAATGCTCACGCTACACCAGAAGCAGCGGCGAGTTGAGTGTTGTCGCGAGTTTTTAACGCTCTGTGGTGAACAAAAGGATGAAGTTTTGAACCGAATTGTGACTGGAGATGAATTTGGGTTCATCATTATGAGCCTGAGTCCAAACAAGACTCCATGCAGTGGCACAAGAAGGGCACACCACCTCCGAAGAAATTCAAAGTGTCACCGTCGGCTGGAAAACTCATGGCTACTGTTTTCTGGGTTTCAGAGGGAATACTCCTTATTGATTATAAAGAAAAGGGTGTCTCTATCACTGGAGAGTACTACGCTGCACTATTAGAACATCTGCGAGATGCTGTGAGAGAAAAAAGACGGGGAAAAATTGACTAAAGATGTGCTCCTTTTGCACGACAATGCACCCGTGCACAAGGCGCAAGTTGCGATGGCTGCTGTTCAAAGAGTGGGCTTCGAAATCTTGGAAGATCCTCCCTATAGCCCAGATTTAGCCCCAAGTGATTATTATTTGTTCCCAAAAATGAAAAAAGAGGTTCGAGGAAAGGAATTTTCCAGCGATGAAGAAGTGAAGAGCGCAATTTCGGCCTATTTTGACGACAAAGAGAAATAATTTTTTTTTCGAAGGTATTAATAAATTAATTGATAGGTCTAATAAATGTATTAGAGTTAAGGGGGAATACATTGAGAAGGAAAAATAATTTTGTGTTTTATTTCTTACTTTTTACCCTCCATTCCGCGAACTTTTTGCCGCGACAGCGTAGAGACTTACATGTCTTGTCACTCCTTTACAATATTTTGTTCCATCCAATGTCTCCACCTTATCTTAAGTCTTATTTCTCTTTTCGGTCCCATTCTTCGAGTCGTACTTTGCGATCTAATTACATTTTATCCCTTGACATCCCGCCTCGGTCAACTCAGTTTTTGACATACTCGTTTCCTTCTCAAGCCGTCCGGCTATGGAATTCTCTCCCTGAGAGTATTCAGAGAGCGCGTACGCTAGATTCTTTCAAATCCCTAGTTCGTAGTCACTTCCTATCTACAATTCCTTAGCCACTATATTGTTAGATATGTAATTTCCTTCCCTATGACACAAACGATTTTTATTTATTCCCATTTCTGCACCCTTCCCTTGCTAATTCCTTTCCCATATTTCCTATCTTAAGGTTGCCTGGAAGAGATTGCTTTATAGCAATAAGGCCGCCTACTTGTACATTTCTTGTTTTTTTTTTTACATTTGTTTCTTTTGTTATATCTTTTTTGTGCAATAAAGAGTTTATTATTATTATTATTTTTGACTCACCCTCGTAGTGTGGTGGGCCTATAATAGCCAGCTGAGAGAGTGGACGACAATCTCACCAACCCAACCTGACCAACGTTTTATTAGGCAAGTTCTTTTTCGTTTAAAGGATACGGACCATACGGACCGTTTTTCCATACCGGGGAACTCAGGGGACTACGTTTAGTCACTTGTTACCTTCCTGGGATAATTATAAATGTAGCTGCTATTTATTTTCGATTTTTGATTTGTTGCTATTATTGATAAATTTTTCCAGAAACATCCATGTCGACTATCAATATGGTTCCTATATGTTTTTCTCTTTTTATTAGAAAACAATTTGACGAATTTACCTGAAAGAGCAAAACGTAAAAACACATCACACACGCATGAAGGGGTGACGACGTAGACGCATCTGTGGATAAAAGTGATTACTTAATACAGTTACGATTCATAAAGCGAGTGAGAATAGATGACAACTGAGGCTGCTACGAATTTGAGTAAGACCTCGGCGGCGTCTGCGCCGGCTAATCGCACATCGCCATTTATTGGCCGATCCTGAACGCCACTAATTGCCGACTGGTTTTGTTTGTTTTCTCAAAAAATAACTCAACTAATCACGGTGCCCGACCGACCGATTTATCATCATAATTGTGGCGCTAAGAGATTTATGTGGACGCGCGTAAATTTTGCAGGGTTGCGCGTTTGAAATTAATGTTCGTACACTTTTTGCTTATAATACTTATAATTTACAGGGCTTATAAGTAACTTTGTAAATGTTTTTTTTCTTCACAGGGAACAGGGAAGCTCTTGGCCTTCATCTCACCTGATGATGAGTGAGGGTAAGGTTGAAAATGGAAGCGAGATTCACCCTAAACCTTCAACAACTAAGGAACTGGCTATCTTACCCCTTATTGTCGGAACACAGCAATGTTTATTATCATTGTTATTATAGCAACGGTCATAAGATGGAGGCAGCTAGCCAGGTGCGTTCGGAAGCCATACCACCATTCAAACTTAACAGAGAAGCTTCTGCCCCCGTGGGGATTCGAATCCTGAATACCAGGCAGTGTCAACTATTAGACCTCGGAGGCGGTTACCTAAAGTGCTATTTACATATTAGATTAAATAAGTATACTTTTGAAGCAGGACCCAAATTTTGTGTGCTTGTTCAGACAACCAACTGAAAAACTTTTACTATGGGACCAACCTTGAAATCGCAAAGAAAAATCAGTTGTGCCATACAGATGTTCCACATCCACTGAACTTAGATAAAAGGAAAAGCATTTTTGAGATTTCAAGGTTGGGCCCATAGTAAAAGTTGTTTAGTTTGCTTACAAAATTTGGATCCAGCGTAAAAAGTAATCTTGTTTAATCTAGTATGTAAATAGCACACCATACGTAAAAAATAACTTCCTGTATATTTTAGGATATACAGAATATCCTAAAATATACAGGCGGTTACTTTTTTATCACTTCGGATAATTTATGGGACGTTGCAGGATACGGTAGTAGAATTATTTAACATTAATAAAAAATAAATCTTCTATTTAATTTTATATAAATTTTCTAAAAAATCAAAAATACTGCACTACTGTAGTGCAGTATTTTTTAAATGAAATAATGGATGTGTCCTGTAGCATCCCTTTAATTATCCAGGGTGATAAAAAAGTAATCCTGTATGTATATGTTAGATAATTTTTAACATACAACACAATATTGTTTTAATTTTTAGATCATCATTTTTACATTGTTTTTTGATGCAATTTCGGTATAACTTCATTATTTTGAAACCGTAAACCTTCTCTAACAGTGCCTTAGACATTTATAGCTTAACACTTTCAACATGCAAAAATAAGTGTAAAAGCATTGCTTCGGCTACAAAGCAGGTTATCTATATAGACTGCAAGAGGTCGGAGTAAGAAATAATAGATCCTTATTTACATAATTTAAGGCCGGACTTAAGTATAGTGTAGAAACATTTTAGCCCCGTACAAAAATACACGCTAGACCTAATACAAAATGATCGGGGAAGCACTCTGAAGCTTCGTTCAATACTGCACGTGATGCGCATTCTCGTCGATTATGCGCATTCTTGAATAACACTGTGTATTATGCCGAGACCACACGTTTGGTTTTTGCCACAAGCTTCAAACTTTCGCAAACGATTGACAAAATTTAGAGACCCATCTCTAAGCTTGCACGTGCTTCAGCGTGTTCTAGGAAGACAGGCGTGGTGAACATCGAACTTTTCGTTTAACCTATTTTGATCATTAAAGTAAAATAAAAAAAAAGGTTTTAAATTCCGTCATTGGCTTATGTTATACCTAGCTAATGACTACTTATGGCATCAACAAATTTTTTGATCAGTATGATATTGCCCACCACAAATAAGACACAGTGCACACAAACATGTAGACGACGCAAGCATTTGTGGCAAATTCCCTTTGGTTTGTGCCAAAACGCTGACAACGCATTTTTGAAACAATTGACTTCAAATTCATACTCGAAATCGTAAGATTCTAATATGAATTTCCAAATTCACTTTTACTGAACATTCAAACCGTTCTTCATTTCCAATATAGTAGAATAGGTATACTCAACGTATATACGAGTACGTTACGTTTTGCGTGCGATTCATCGCCGGTGTTTAAAATTAACGAGTAATTGCGGTTTTATTTTTTCGGCACAAACACTAAATTCGAGTTATTCGAAAATATTTCAAATTAGGAACAAATCTTTTTACGAACAATTCTTTCAAAGTAGGAAATAATTTCGTAAATGATTTGTATTCGTGTTCAAATTTCAAATTCGTGTATTTGTGAGAGCTTATTTATGTTTGCAAAGTGTGTGGATCCGGCATTAATAATTGTATTCCTGCACCAACTCACGGGTAACCTTTTCCAAAAACTGATGATTGAATAGCGCGCTGTATCTCAAATGGGAGGGTATTAAAATTAAGGTTACGTTTTCTGGCGTAGATTTATGAATTCATAATTAACAACTACTTGCTAAAGAAGTTTTTATTAAATTACACCTTCTGTTTTAATGATGATACTCGTATATGGATGTGTCTTATAACGTATGTTAGAAAATATCACTGTTTCTGAAAAAAGGTATTTAGATTTCACTTTTTTCGGCTAAAGTGAAAATCTTGGATGCGACTTTGCATCAAATCGGGTTTTGATCACATAAGTAGGTAATATAGGTATACACCTCAACTTTGAATATAGAGGAAATATGTCAGAATGTGTATTTGTTTATTGGTTGAATTTTTTGGATGAAAGAACTTAGTAAATAATAATTTTAATATAAGACTCAAACTCAAACTCAAAATCCTTTTTTCAATGTAGGTATACCTTTTCAGACACTTATCGACCTTAAACAAAAAATTAATCAACCAGAAAACTAATTAAAAACCTAATTTACTAGGATATGTAGTCATTATTTAGTTAATTCTTGTATGTACAGTACAATGTACATAATTAAGATGTATGCAAATACAAGTAACAAAATGAAAAATAACAAACCACTACGAACGGAGCGATCAAAAAACAACCGTAGAATCCTCATTATTAGAAAGCTTTATTAATTTGAATAAAAATGATTTTATAGTCTATGAAACCGAACACAATAGGTGCACGCCAAACATTTCATAGACAATGAACGGTGCGATGTAGATGCTCAAGTTCACGACAAACGGTGTCGTTAATTTAATTAAATCTTAACAGACGACAAGATCTTATCTCGCGAATGACAACGTTATAAAATGAAGTGATGAGTTCTCGAGGAGTTGTCTCCCACTGACTGAATAATGTTCACTCCTTAATTAACTTCCATCGCAAAAATAATATACTCGCCCGCTTTCGTCGTTGTTATTAATTTGAACATGAATAATTCATTGCAACACAGCCCAGATCATGGGCTGTTCATGTTAAACTATACAATTTTTGAACACTAACTAAGTAAATGAAGCGATTTGAAATGTTTGTAAATAGAATGAACATTGAAAAATCTGCATTCGAGTCTAAGTAAAACTACACTTTTTGGATTTACTCTATGGCACCCATCAGCTTTAGTCATCCCGTGACCACGAATGCTGAAAATCGTTCGAAATGTCGGGCTAAAAAACCGAAAAGTGAAGTTTAATTTGAATTATGCATTCAAATCGTTACTTAAATTGCACATATAAAAAATTGTATTCTAACAAACCAGCAACATTACATTAATAAGTACTACGAAATTAGAATTACCCATTGAAATGCAAGGGGTCTATAAATTTATACCGGTAGGTATTAACGGTGACAAAAGTCTACTGAATTGTACACAGTCGCAACCCGACCGTTTTGTTAATAAATTCCTATACACCCCAGCGGCAGCGTTGCTGAGTCACTACTCAAGAGATTTGATTACAACTCTCATAATTTAGACCTAATTTGCACATTGTCTAACGTCGGTTCGTCTTGTTGTCACGATATAAATGATATCGTTGCAATGTTGGAATCGAAAACATTAATTTTTGTGATAACTGCGGCAGTTGCTTACTATATTGCGTGTTATCGTCTTTTTATTGCAAGTGTCATTAACATCCCTTGTTGGAATGTGACCTTATCTCAGACGAATAGTGTCAGTATGACCTGTGGTAACTATTTTAATGACCATTGTGATAGAAACTCCGTGTAATTTAATCAGCCGACAGTCATTAGCTCGGCTTGAAGTTTTGATTGCGGCTATCATTATGGCTGATTTATTTTTGTTTATATGGATAGGTACAATGTTTTTAAACAATTTATTTTTCGGCTTTTTTAATTTTTTTAATGGGATATATTGGAGACTTATGATAATCAATCCAAATATATATTAAGTTATAATAGTGGTAATATACATACATAGTGCAATAAAAACCCTGTGAAGCCTTTTAGGGGCATGTTAAGAATCGGTAACGATTGTTTTTATGTACTATTTAAAACTCTTCAATAAAATTAAATATTTAATCACTAGAAACATTTTTTCAAATGTACCTATCAATTTTAAAAACAATGTAACAGTGGACATTATTTGGTCAATAATTGTTTAGTATATAAGTAAACATACACGCTCCTTTAAGGGTAAACAAGGTTTCTGTTACCCTACTGTGCGAGTATATACACCATACACTTAGTTCGGTCTTTTTATAAGCAATGTTCGACAAAATTACGTATTTGAATGCACTTGTATTTACTTAAAAATGAAATCAAAATCCTGTAATAAGCTTAGCTATAATTACAATTTTTTTTATTAGTATGATATAATTGAATTTATTGTAAGACAGTGTAACATGCTGTAGGTTTTTGTAAATAAATATTATACTCCATTAATTTTTGTCCTGGCACGCTTTGCGAGTGAGTTGGTGAATAGAGCTGAGTTTTATTTGCTTTTATTGAGCTTTTGGACAAACTACGACGTTCATACATTATATATTTACAGTCATTTTATTCACTTGGTTTAATTATTTTATTTTGTTCTTTATTTTTTCTTTGATAGCGCCCCACATTCACATTAGCCAAACAGTTAATATTGTACCAGTATATCCAGTTCGTATATAGATACTTAGATAAGTTTGTATGGAACCCTCGGTGCGTGAGTCTATAGATGAATGAAAAAAATTATTGCTTTAGAAGCTCATTCTTAGAATAAACAGAAAGAAAAAATCGGTTTTCAAATAACTATAAAAACAACCAAGATAAAAGGTATTAAAGTTTTTTCTCCATCTCTTTCTAGCAAAACGGCAATTTACATGGAGTTTATATGGTCGTACTCAACGATGACGTCACGCTTATGTCGGATCTCTCTGTCTAATCGCTTCCAAATAAACAGCTTAAAATGCTTGTATCTAATGTATTTTTAAGCCGATTTTAATTCTAATTTCACATGATTGCATCTTTTTTTCTACGGTATTTCAATGTTTTATGACGAGACGTGAAAATTAGGATTCAGTCATCTTCCCAATTGGCAGGCTATTTTTACTTAGCTTCTTGATTTAAATAACGCCTGTTTATCATATATGAATGCATTTGTTCCAACGACAAAGACGATGCAAATGTCACCTCGTACACGTGTGTGTACGTTAAACGACAAAGTGATTTGTACGTAATTTACGAGCGTCGACTCGACGTATTTCGTAAGGCGGGCCGGCTAAATAGCGAAATTATACGCGAGTGTGCGTAGGCGCAGGACAATGCGCAAATGTGCGCTTTGGCTTTGTTTGGTGTCAATGGAATATTCGCAGCTCATATAGCATGTCTGCGGTTACGGTACATTTTGTTTTAAGCCTGGCTGCGTTACATTTCTCATTTCTATACGATTTTTCGTCTATCGTATACTGGGTTATTTTTCCAGCAGGAGCCAAATTTTGTGTGCTTGTTTAAACAAGCAAAATGAACAACTTTTACTATGGGACCAAACTCGAAATCGCGAAAAAAAGTCAGCAGTTCCATACATTTAGGTTCAGTTTATGTTGAACATTTGTATGGAACAGCTGGTTTTTTTTCCGCGATTTCGAGATTGATCCCATAGTAAAAGATCTTCATTTTGCTTGTCAAAGCAAGCACACAAAATTTGGCTCCTGCTGGAAAAATAACCCGGTACAGATTATTAGAAATATCGCGTAGAAATGAAATATCGTATGGAATCGACAAAATGTCATTTTTACTTAGGTATTCTGAAGCCATTTCGAGATTTTTGCATTGTCTTCACAATTAACGTTGTTTCGATATTTTTTCAAAATAATTTAAACTAATTTTAATTTCGAAAAAAACTTCAAATTACAAAGTGTTGGGCAGATCTATTAGGATACGCCTTTGCCTATCCTAAAAAACTAGTTTTAAAATGCTTATATTCAAATGACATTCACCGTGCGCTCCAGATAAGCATTACAACATTTTGGTGCTACCATCCGGCTTTAACCACGTTTTGCGTTTCTTTAAAAAACGTTAACAGTTTTAGCAGCACTACTTGTAGCAAATGAAACGGTAATAAATTATTTTTGACACCTCATCTGGACCAGTAACTTAAAATTCTGATCTGATTTGTAAATCAGAATGCTAGAACAATATTAATTTATTTTTTTAAAAACCTTTTTTAAATCATAAAAAATTTCTTATGTCAAAAAAGCTGTCAAAAAGTGGTATTAGAGGACCCATCTCATAGCTTTGGTACTTAAAGTTAATATTGTGTGACAAAAATTTTTACGTGAAACACGCGAAGCTAACAAAAAGATAAAACAGCAAAAGCTAGCGAAACGCGCTAAAAATGTTGCAAGTCCGTGCTTACCTGGAACTCGCTTACCATATACCTGACGTGTGTCAAGAAAAAATGACAAAGTTTTTTCTTAAGGGCCCAACATGTACTGTCGTTCCTCAGAAGAATGAGTTATTGTTTTGAGTGTCGTTCTTGTGGGGGCTGCAGATTTGCTGCGAATCTCACATCTTTTTAGTTTGAGACTGACAAAAACCACATGGACTAATAGGTGACAGATCAGATGGGAAGTATATGCTTGTTTGTCAACTTATAAATTTGTATAAAAAAAAATATAGATGTACTTGTGACATAAAATTTCGTATTCATTCCATTTAATTTATTGGATAAAGTTGTTGTTAATAAGGTGTAAAAAAATTATTAATTCAGACTAACGAATCATGTGAAATTGGAAAATTGTACCAGGAATGAAGGGAAATATTCCTAATTTCATTTGTTCTCATCGACGTTATATTTAACTATAATTGACCATATGTATAGAAACTTTAGCAATATATACTAGCTTTCCGCTTGCGGCTTCGCCTGCGTTATTATTGTTTTCCCGTGGGAAATTTATATTTTCCCGTAGAAAAAATAATTTCGTAGCCTATTTAAGCCTGCATAATAAATTTCGTAGAAATTGGAGCAGATTTTAAATATTTTCCATAGAAACTTTCAACCCCTATGTTGCACCCTAAGGGGGAGAATTCCAATAAACTATAAAACACTAAAGTTCAATTAAATATTTTTAAGAGCATGAATTTTAAGTGTTAACAAAATCGTTGCTAATTTAAAGATTTTTCCATACAAACTTGTAACCCCTATTTCATCCCTTTAGGGTTAAACATTTTTAAAATCCCTTCTTTGTGTACGTCCGCATTTTGAAATAAAACAACTGTTCAAATTTCACGTTTCTACCATTAGCGGTTCGAACTGAATACTATTAAAGGGATCTCCAAATCTCAGAACAGGAAAAATAAATGCGTTGTGTGAAACGTGTTTCATATCCGAAAATCGGCTTTATCAGGGCCATGCAAGGTAATATATCGGTAAAATATACTCCCACCACTCACCCTAAGGGACTTGAGGCATGAGAAATATGTTTCTGGTTCCGTGTTTGTTTATGATCACATATAAGTTGTTATTTGTGCTGTATTTGTTTTATAGCTTTTACGTTTTGCCTTTCATAAATTTTCAAGATATTTTCGCATAAAAAAATACAGAATACCTAGGCTTATAACACCTTTTTGGAATCTAGAATAGCTTAGAAAGCTTTTAAGATGATAGGCAAAATGAGCGTTATACATTTTTTAGACTGTAGCTGATCAAACATGAATGAAAATTTATTTAATTTTTATTTTCATTGTGTTTTATTCTTTTTATGCACTACACTAGTTTGATAAATTTAAATCTTTGTTTTTGATAGCTGAACAATCGCTTGTGAAATGAAAAAAAAACGAAATCGAAAAAAAAATCCATTTATAGAAATGGCACTATAAAAACTAATCGTAGGTACTTGGTTATTTTCTAATAATACAAAAACAATAAATATCTTGGAAACCGTGATAATTTCACTAAGGTCAAAATTTAAAATAAGGAAGGTCATGATATTATGAAGTCTATCTATAGTTACAGGTTTATCTGTAGTTCTAGGGACACCCTGAATAATAAAATTAAGAACTGACCTGTTGATTTGAGTATGTCCGATCCAAACAAGAGCTCCCATCGTTGCTTACTCTTCATCCTTTGGGAAACACTGTTCAATTGTTTTTTACCTGTAAGTAAACATAAGAAAAATCAAAAGATAGAAGATTTTCGATTGCTCGCTTTTACACAATAGGGAATATGGACAGATAGATAAATAGATAAATTCTTTATTTTACGTTTGGGTCACAGAAATTGATATATGTACCAAATTTTAACTTAATCGGTCTAGTAGATTCGGAGATAATTGACTGTGACCGACAGACAGCTGGAGACACGAGTGATCCTAGAAGGGTTCCGTTTTTTTATTCGGACGTACGGAACCCTAAAAAAGCCATAACTAATATAATAATTAAAAGTGTGCATATTATCTATTACCTATCTGCATAATTCACCAAATGTAAACATGGAAAAGAACAGGTATATCAGAAAAAGGGAATTTACCGAACTCCTCGGAAACGGCTTGACCGATTTTTATATTTTTGTGTGTATTTGTTGGGTCTGAGAATATGTCATAGGCTATTTTTATACCACCACCAACCCCCATTTCCTAATTGCGGTATTAGTATTTTTACTGGCGAAAAATAGTTCTCGGGTGTAGCTAGTAATATTTAATAAGGAAAAGGAATTTCTTAACTTGCTTAAATTCTTCAATGCATTTACATTTTTCTTTTCCGGTTAGTCATCTGAGAGTATATAAAATTGACCAATTATGTTACATTCTATGAGAAGTAAGTAAATGCCAAATCAATACTTACATACTTTCAACTACAACGAAATATTAATGCTGCTCAACGATATTAAAGGGAAGCAAATGGGCTTCGAAATCCAAATGCTCGATACAATGCCATTCTATTGTGTAAAATCGGAATGTGGGCAAATTTCTCCGAGGGTTCAATTAGCACATCGCTCGAGAAATGGAACGCCTTCTCATTAGGCTCGCGTTGTCGTAAGACCCCGATCCTAGATAACGCATTACGCATGCGCGCGCCATTGTCTTCAATTCCTACTCTGTTACACAAAACTGTAATGAACAAACGCGCATTCATTTTACATCGTTGCTTGGAATACATTTATACTAAGTTTATTAGTAAACAATCCACGCAGTGAGCTTTGAGCACGTTATGAATTTGACGCGTGGAATCACAAAATCCTAGTCTTACCACAGAACGTTGTCGAGTTTTTATTTAATGTTATTGTGGTTTGACTGATGCTGTTTCCTTGTGTTAATATGGGTATATGGAGATAAAATCAAGTTTAGGCAATGATCTATTTTCAACATCATCATCATCATCATCACAGCTCATATACGTCCCCACCGAGGGGTTCGAGCCTACCCTATGTTAGGGTGATTAGGCCTTAGTCAACCACGCTGGCCCAGTGCGGATTGGTCGACTTCACATACATCATTGAATTTCTTCGCAGATGTATGCAGGTTGCCTCAAGATGTTTTCCTTCACCGTGGGAGCGTCAGACAAATGTACATATGAAATTCGAAACGAAAAACACATTGGTACATGGCGGGTCTCGAACCCCGACCCCCCGATTGGAAGGCAAGTGCCGAGTCCACAGCGCCACCGACGCTCCTTAACAAGTTTAAACGTAGCCAAAGTTACATTTTGAGTAATGTCTAAATACAATGTACTACTTAACTGGCATTTGTCCTGAATGAATCGTATAATTTATATTTCTGTAGTAATTGTAAAATTTATCTTGGGAAGTGAAAAATTATTAGTTAAAGGGATTGAACGTTAATTTAAATTTATGAATATAATATAAGTAAGAGTGGCCAACCGTTTCCAAGTTTAACCAACATAACAAGATGCAATATACAGTTTATCAACATTCAATTCCTTTACAATTTAATATTGGCACACCTGTATATACAAATGATAGAAACAATTCTCTCAAATTATCACAAGACATTTCCATTTAAATTTTAAGTTGCAAGGCGTTAGTAATATTGTTTCTTGTTGATATGCATAGCGTTGCCGCGATTGGACCCCAAGTGGACTCATAGTTAGCCGAGCAGTAGTTGAGTAATTCGTATTATGTTTATTCATGAAATAGTTTACTTATACGAATCTGAAAATAGCTTGCACGTGGCAAATAAGAGATTGGGAAGCAATGTAATCCGATTAAACCAGTATAGATTTAAAATAGTACATTACGATACAAGTGCATTATGGCGGTTATAACTCACGAGGTGGAATTTCAGCCCGAGCCGAACGCGAGGGCGTAATAGAGCCGAGTGTGTATAACCAATATACTTACATACGTCTATCGTACGACGTTTTTCAACACACTTGTAAGGAAACTAATCAATAAACTGAATTTTCGGATTAAATAATACAATTCATTGTTAATTTGTAGACAAAACTAAATAATGGTATGAAAATAATCGTTTGAAAATTTAATTTAGTCATTGATGTCTTTTATATTACCTCTAGCTTTTAAAAATATAGTACATTACTGCCGCGGCCGGCAAGTGCAGCATTGCCGGACTTAGTAATGCGTGCCTCTGCTATATAATACATGCGTGCATAATAACACATGTGTGCTTTATGAGCTGCTTTATTCTAAAACCGGTGAAATTAGATTCCCCCATAGGACAGGTTTCGACCTAGTGTGGTGGCTTGTCAAATATGTACGATCTGTGTTCTTTTTGGTAATAAACAAATTTTATTTTATTTTATTTATTTACTTTACGAACAAGTGTGTTGAAAATAATAAAACGAGTCATACTTTAATTTTGAACTTTCTCTTAATCCAGGTTCAATACTTTTTTTTCGGATGCATCAAGTAGTAGGTATAATTTCGTAAAAAATCACTGAAAAATAAGCTCAATACTTAAAATTTATGGGTTGTTCCATTTTTAAATATACCATTTACTTATTTTTAAATATACCATTTACCACCTACTTTTAACGATATACCTACTTTTTACGTTTTTTCGACGTTGAAAACGCAAACCGGAAATCTTAAGAAGTTTGTGATTTTGGTGCAACAGGCTATTAAGGTTTTATATTGTATTTACTATAAGCTTATACCAGATATTGTTAATAACTTTTTGTGAATGCGATAAAACGCTTCTCACATTGTTATTCAGTTTATATAGTTTTGTGTGATAAAATAAGGGTAGTATTTAAACGCAAATCAAAAAATATCCTTTTTCTATGCAATAAGATTCCGAATTCCCATCAAAATTACTGATTGAACAGCAAAATATTCAATTCAAAATATCACTAAACTCACTTCAATTTATTTTCGCAGCGTACAGCGATTTTCCCTAAAGCAAAAGCTTTTTCATCAATGCACAGCTAATAATCTTAATGCACATTATACATGTTAACTCTTTTTCTTTTAAATATAGCTTCTATTTTTAAATTATTTACAGCAGTTTTTCTAAATAAAACAGCATTTTATTAGTCACAGTCGTCTTATTATTTATTAATTACCACATAATGAGATCAGCAAAAAAAATATAAAATTAGATACAAAATTGTAATTTAATGAATTATTAAAGCGGGTCTTGCTTTCGCGGGGCGTCCACGCTTCCTTTATTGCCCAATAGGCACATTTTTAGCTTCTGCAGGTGGCGCCACTTACTTGAGTCGGATCGCAAGTCCGATGATATGCTTGCACATATAGTTCTTAAAAAAAATTTTCACAAGCAATAAGTATGCATAAAGTCGAGAATACACATAAAGTTGTTTCTGGCGCTTCGCCGGCCGCTGCCGCGGCACGCTCGCTTCGCTCGCTCGGCTCGCGCGCTTGGTTCATGTTCAAACCTACGCTCGTCGCTTCGCTCCTCGCTACCTATTTTTGACCCGCCTACAGTTTTTACATACGCTTTGACGTTTCTAAACAGTATACTAAATCTGATTTAATTTAGTGTGCAATTCAGTATTTTTGGTATGCATTCAGTTAATTAGTGGAGTTACCTAGTGTGCTGAAAAATTATACAGATGTGCATTTAAAAATATCCCTATCTCTATCTTACTCGCTCGCACCACTCTGCACTCCAGTGACGAAAAAGCGCGCGAAGCCGCGAACCCTTTTTCAGTTAATTTGTTCTGCTTTTAGAAATAATGCAATGTGAAAGAATTTTTTTGTTATAATAATCATTAAATTTGCCGAGCATGGCTTCTTAAAAATTAAGACAAATATGATGAACAGGGTTTGTTGTACTTACTGGTTAATATGCGACTGGGATAGTTATTTTGCTATGAAATATGGAAAATTTGCTGTGCAGTCAGTATTTATGCTATGTATGTAGTATTTTTGTACAAAAATAAATTAAACTGTATTGCATTATGAGGAAAAAAGTAATGTCATATTGATGTATAATTTCGAATTATCTGCAGTTTGAGTTTTCTTATACATTTAGTTTATTTGTAGTGAAGTAAGTTATTTGATGTAAAAAAGAATATAAATGATGAGTATGTATTGATAGGCGATTATTTATTTGATATGCAATTTATAATATCATATAAAATAATAATAATCCTCACATACGTACAGATAATTATATTATTTTACATCTCTCATGTTCGGTAAGTAGGTCCTTATTACCCCCAAATGGGGCTTGTAGGTGACCAATTAGCGCTCTAGGGTAATAAATGTAGCTAGAAAAGCCCTGAGGCTGTAAGTAATTTATTGCCAGTATGATGGTTAGATGTACGCGAACTTTTTGAAATAGTGAAGTGTTTTTTTTATTACTTACCGCCCTAGGGCTTTCCAAGCTACATTATTACCCTAGAGCGCTTATTGGTCACCTACAAGCCCCATTTGGGTGTAATAAGGACCTACTTACCTCACAATCGAGATGTAAAGCAGAGTAGTTAGCTCGGGTGTAAGCACCAATTGCACCCTCTAATTATCTGCAATTGATGCCTTACAGCCCTTAGCTACTAATCTACTATTAAATGTGAAGTTGAGAAAATAATAACAATCCTCACATACGTACTGATAATTATATTATTTTACATGTCAAGTAGGCTAAGATTACTTAATTGGTAAGCATATTTAGTTTCAATAAAAACATTAACATACACATCCTATTCGCTTTATAAGGTCGTACTGCAGGCCACTTCAAATTGAGGTAGTAACGAGGTAAATTACTGTCGATCCGAAATCGGCGAATGCTCAGCTCATTTCAATATCGTAATCTCGCCGGCCGATATGTAAACATGCCATTTGAAAATCGTATGCTGAGTGACGTGTGATGGACGTGCTCCAGTTGCATTTTAATGGCTCACAACTGCTTATCCTGTTGATATAAGTCAATCTTGTCATTGTACTGCGTATAAGTACAGAAAATTATTGTTAGTGTGAAAGTTTGTATGTTTGACTGTGGTGTAACAGGAAACATCGATCGAGTTTTGTTTTTAAATTTCTCGTAGGATGTCTATTTTTAACCCAATATGAATACTCTGGGCGCACAATGTCATGTTCGCAGAATGTCACACAATATTTCTTCTTCTTCTTTTTTAATATGTGGCAATTGGTCGTTGGAGAGAACAGACATAATATTTCATATGAGCAGAACTTCACGTTCGCAGAATATGTCACTTGTCAAAATCCGAACTGGATTTTTATCTATACTTAAAAGAAAGAAGCAGATATACAGGACAGAATATTTCAAAGAAACCGCCTTTTGCTTAAGTAGTCGTGGTGAGACAATCTAACAAAAAAAGCAAACTTTCCACCCCTAATTCATCCCTTTGTCGACAGAATTTAAAAAATTGCTCATACTGAACTCATTCAATCTAACATCGCGTAAACACATGTCTAATTTTATCAGCCTTAATAGAAATATTTCTAACTTGTAGATTAAAAATAACTATCTTCTTTCAAAAAAAATTTCTTCTCATGGAGCGTGAGCGTGAGCGTTATAAAAAAACTTGTTGGCCAGATTTTAAATGTCTTGTTTTAAAGATTTGAAATTGACTGAAAATCTATCATCCATGATATTGAGGACGAAAATTATAATTCAACCGATTATCACGCTATGAGTTACAATTAACAATTCAAAAAACGAACGTCAAACAGCTTTAACCAATAATATCCAATAATAGTTGATGAACTACTCGTACATACAAAAAGAAAGTAAAATATCTACTTTGAATATCTTGACAGATAATAGCAGACCAATGCGATAGTCTTTATTTAGACGGTATGTACCAAGATGTAGATAAAATGCTAGGAAATTCTTTATGGGCCACCGATGTCGGCTGTCATCTTCATTATTGATTGCAAATATTTATTAACAACTAATAGATAAGTTACGAGATTCATTATCACATTGACGAGCAAAGATATATAGTCTTTCGCAATCGTGCTTCTTAATTCGAAGACTACACAAGACACAGAGCATTGAAATTAAAATAAAGAATTGGAAAGTCCTATTTCAAATATTGAAAAAAAACTTGCGTTTAAAAAAAATATTTGCTTTTTTTGAGTGCTGTTCTAAAACAGTTTTTATTAATTTTAAAGTACTAAGTAAAAAACCTACTAAAATACTCATTTTTGAAATTGCTCTTACTACATAATTGACTTTATTTTTCGAGTTGTTAATTTTTACAATATTTTTTCATTTCTCATATTCTGAAAGTAGGTAATTCTTTACCTAAGTATGCCGAGGGCTAAAAATTAAACGTGATGTATAATTATCGCCCTAGGGCCGACAAGTAATTTAAAAGAAGAATTTCACTATTTGTCATATTATTATGCGGCCATAGATAAAGTATTAATTTAAATCCAATGATACAGCTACGTCTTAGCTACGTGTATAAAAAGAAAAACTTATTATTTTGGACAATGACAAAATACCTACACAGCTGTATGAACAAATCAAGTATGCTTAGGTATATCAAATTTCTTTTTTTCAAATTCATGGAAGTATTTTAATAGAAACTGAATTTACATATAAATGCTACGGCATTATAGCGCTTAAGTATTATGCGTGAAAAAAAGGTCAATGTCATCGTACACGAGTATATATTTTTTTAATATTAACCTTGTTTTACTTTTCTCGTATTCGAAATGAAAAGTAGAGTGTTTAATTCTGGTGAACACACCATTTTCAGTCTCGAACTATTGGCCAAAATGTCTCGACTGTAATGGGTGCTAATTAGCCTTTATTAAAGAATCTACTATATTAATCTCAAGCGTTTGGGAGTTATTATACAAATAACGAGTCATAATAATGTTCAATAAATCACAATATCATTTTCCCTACAGTATTTCCTACCAACAACAGTACACACTTCAAAAACACTGAAAAGTTAAAAATAATAAGAATAGGTACAGACAACATCACATTTCTATATTAAAGTCGGCGCCAAGCGATGGTCTTCAATATAGAAGTGTGATGTTGTCAGCACCTATGTATTATTATTAGGTCCTTACATATGAAATTGGCGATTTGCCGTACTGGCCACTTTGATCTCAAATATCTCCTCTATGGTTAGGAATTCCAAATTCAAATTTATACAGCTATTTACTCATGTATTTGTGTTTCGAAAATTATAATTCACTTGTGATTTACTAGTACGAGTTCCACCGTGGCACCAGTGCTGCAGAAACGGCTCGAAGGATTAATGATGTGTATGGCGACGGTGCCGCAAAAGAAAACACTGTGCGTTTTTGATTCCAACGTTTTCGTTCTGGAAATTTCTACCTGCAGAACAAGCACCGTGGACGGCCGGAGACCAAAGTTGATAATGAAGAATTGAAGGCTATTGTGGAAGCGGATCCATCGCAAACCACGTCGGAGTTAGCTGCAGGCTGCGGTGTTAGTGATAAAACTGTTTTAATCCACTTGAAGCAAATTGGGAAGGTGAAAAAGCTTGAAAGGTGGGTACCTCACGAATTGAGTGAAGCAAATCAACAAACGCGCGTTGACTGCTGCGTTGCATTACTCAACCGGCACAACAATGAAGGGATTTTAAATCGAATCATTACTTGTGATGAAAAGTGGGTCCTGTACGATAATCGGAAGCGCTCATCGCAATGGCTGAACCCTGCCGAACCAGCCAAACCATGCCCCAAGCGAAAATTGACTCCAAAAAAGTTGAAAACAAAACAATTGATTAAAATGTCCAAAAGAATTGAGGAAAAGCAAGTGAATTATAATTTTCGAACCACAAATACATGAGTAAATAGCTGTATAAATTTGAATTTGGAATTCCTAACCATAGAGGAGATATTTGAGATCAAAGTGGCCAGTACGGCAAAACGCCAATTTCATATGTAAGGACCTAATATTTTCATCTTTTCAGTTGGTTTTTATTTTTGTATTTCTTTTATATTTTTTGCTCCCGAGTTACGGAACCCTAAAAACAACTCGGGCTAATCTGCATCGAGGCTCGACCAAACACGCGCACCACATTCAAATACACTTTTGGAAAAGTTTAATCTGTGTTCCTGCTGTCCAAAGTCGTACTTCCTCCGCGAAAACCAACTCATTGTGTACCAAGTAAAGCGGACGTTGTTTGGCCATGTTCAAACGAGTTAACGGTTCCGTAGCCGTACCCCAACAAAGCACTTCTTATCTCCTGTCGAAACTAAACAGTCACCTGGCGTAATAAACGTGACTCGAAACGTTTTATCTTGGCACGCATAAATTAAAAAATAGGTGTGTCTCGTTCACGTAGGTACACGAATGCATTTGCCGCGCGTTCCGTGATTGCAACTTTTATAGCTTGGTAATAAGAGTCGTTATTGATAAGCATTTATTTCTTGCGTGTGTCCAATATTGTAAATAATCTGGATGATACAAACGATATGTTTCAATTCACGCTGAAATTGTCGAATTTGACTTTGAGCTCTTTATTAACAACAATAGCAAAATACAGTATACAAACTGAAATGGTAATAATATTAAGGCTCAATGATAATGTTATTAGTTGAAAAAAAAAACTTAAAATAGGTAGTAGATAGGTAGGAGGAGGCCTAAAATTGGTAGGAGCTAATGTTATGAGATTTGACATTTTTGAATTAAATGTTGAAATGGTTGTAAACTTCGTGAATCACAATAACATAACGCAAAGTTTACCTCCACCACCAAAACAGTGTGCAAATTCAGATAATTAAGAATAGGTACTTAATAACTCATTAAAAGGAAACTTACACTGAAATCCAAAAACACATTATGAAAACTGATCACATTTGCAATGAAATCTATTGCTGCTCCGCACATCACACCACACGCTATAGTGAATTCTTTAAGTATTTTTACGAATAATACTTGAAATACAACTGACCAAAAACATTATCTTGCAATTCCTGAGTTAGGTCACTTTACATCAACCGTTGTTCAATGAATCTGATAACAAACACGAGAAAATCAAATAAGAACAACATTGCATAGTTTCTTACATTGTGTGTACAGAACTACCATGTACAGAACAATAACAATAAATTTATTGTGAAACCCAAATACTAGAAACATAAGAGTAGTGTAGGTGCACTAGATTAATGTTACAATCAAATCTTGGAATATCGAAAAATAGGAGCTAGCTGTGTTATAGCGTCTCTGGAAGAAGAATAAACAAATAATTATCATTATTGTTAATCAATAAAAGCAATAGGGCAACCAGACTTAAAAGCATATAATAGGATTTCACATGTTTATTTAATAAATATATTATATAAAAGGTATTTTTTTAAGTAAATACAAAAATGTTGTGTGCTTGTTCAGACAAGCAAATTGAACAATTTTCACAATGGGACCAACTTTGAAATCGCAAAAAAATCAGCTGTTCAATACATCTAGGTTCAGTGAATGTTGAACAATTGTACGGAACAGCTGATTTTTTCTTCGTCATTTCATATCCCTTAGCAAAAGTTGATAACTTTGCTTGTCTGAACAAGCATACAACATTTTTGTACTTACCTACTAAAAAATGACCTTGTATTACTAGCTGTGCTCGCGAACTATCGACACTCAAAAATTTCTGTACCTCTATTAGTGGGGATAATATGGATGGCCCCCTTATCACCTAAGGGTATAAAAAATACATATTCTCAGATCTACCAAATATACACAAAAAAATCATAATAATCGGTCAAGCCGTTTCGGAGGAGTTTGGTTACAAACACTGTGACAGGAGATTTTTATATATTTGATGTGTCAAGTTAATTGAAATTTTGATGCATCATTTTCAAAATAGTCACATGTTGGTTGTTGTTCTCCATTGTTGTAAGAAACAGTATTTGTTATTATTTTCTTTTCTTATTCGTTATTAGAGCTTACACTCAATTAACTATTTTATGAAGTAACTTGAAGCTTGCTAAAAAAGTTTGTGACAGCTAGAGTTATTTCCAATAAGTTTTGTACGTTTTAAATAGATTAATCTTTGTTCTAGTACATATAGATTTATTGTGTTCGTTTCGCAACTAACGGGCGTGTGCCAATATTTATGTCTCAATTTTCAAGTGGTTATATTTTCCCGCGACTCCACAAATACCAATTCTTGTGGTCGTTATTCGAAAACCAGAAATCGTTTATTTTGTTATATGTATAATTTATGTTGTTTAGTTGATGTTGTTGTTTATTTATTTATTTACTGAAATCAAGAGCACAAATATAGAAGATTTAAAACAGGAATTACAATAGGCATAACATAGGCCAATACAGATTTCTACTATATTAACAAAAATAATGTATTTACAAATAGCACATATATTATCACTTATATTAACTTTTATGTTATTTAAGCTAAGGGCGTACTTATTAAATTAAAAATAATTCATATCATCCTCATATACCGCAAGTGTCGTTGAGTAGTGTAGTGAGTGCGGAGTACGTAGTTGTGTGTAGGTATGTGTGTTATCGCTTGATGTGCCCAATAACGGCAGGCTCACATGATGCCGAAATAAATGCAATACATACAAGTATTTATTTATTACCTTTTCAAATATTCGTTAATTATGAATTTGAAAGAACTTCATAAGAAAAGAAATATTTATTAATCTCCGAGAATAATTTGTGGTACCATTCTCGTGCTTACACAGTTTCGTGCATTTGTTAGTACGATTCAGAGGAACATGGAACAATTGCGTACATATCGCGTGTCCTTTTCCTTTTACTTGGTATACACAGACTGAAAGAATATTTTAAAAGTTACTTGAAATATACTGTTTAATATATTAAATTATTTTACATAATTTACCCTAATTACCTTATTATAAACTGAAATAATGCTCGGAGTAATTCCCACACCTATAACTAAATTTATTTTCCATGCGTATGAATAACGAATTGCATATTCGATTAATTCATTTTTAATATACTCGTAATATCCCTTCCGGATTGATCTATCATTGAACCTTTTTAGTTTTGTTGGTTTTTGGGTTGCTCCTAACCGAAGCAGGAATTTATTCTTCAGAGGTTATAAAAAAAATATTTTTACAAAAACACCAATAAATTAAATAACTTTTAAGTGTCATTTTAAGAATGTATAATATCTATTGAATTGACTTATTAATAACACTAATAAATTAAATAACTTTTAAGTTTTATATTAAAAATGTATAATATCTATTGAATCGACTGATTAAATGTGTTGGTTTTGTAATGGCACTGTTTCTATCCGACCACGGAGCGGGTCAGTAATTTGAACGTCTCTAATTCCGCACCATATTGTTAACTCTGAGATGTTTTCTCGAAACCCTGTAATTGCCCCGAGCCTTGCCTACTCACTCACTCTTTAAGTTAGAACCCACAATACAACCTACTAAAACACGACCAGCAAAGTAAATCGGTTTTTACTTACTCATTCACCTAGAGTGGAGTTCGAGCATGCGGCATTTTCTTAAGCAGGTGAAAGATTGTCGCAATTTTCTCGTGAAATGGAATGCGAGTTATATAATGTTTCGATCCATTCGATTTCCCGTTCCCGTGTAATCGCGATCTCTGTATAAAAAAATGCATTGTCATTCGATGCCAATAATCACTAATCTTGAGTTCCTGTCGCGCTTTGATTGCAACGGTAATTTTTTTGACGATAATTTTTTACGTTGATAATTTAAAAATATTACCTACTTTAGTTAATATTGTGTGATGAAAAATCAAAAAGTACTCAAGATAATAGTTGTATGGTTTAAGATCCCTTTGCTTTCCGCTAAGAAGGGACAAAGGGGATTATTTTGTCTGTGCCATTGCATTGTTAACCGCTAGTGAATTTACGCGGACTTTTGCAACTAACCAGTTTTTGTGGCGATGAAGATATGGCCTGCGTGTTTTACCGCGTTTGCGCAAGCTGTAATTAAGTCTAGATCAGATACAAATAGATATCATACTCAATCTGACACCTTCAAATTGAGAACACAACTAGGAATTGCTCAAACTACACACAGTACAGTTCTAAATAGCATCAAGATACACAAGGCAAGCATTAGATGCATTATACAACAGAATTTAATAGTGCCTACTTAAAATAATGCAAATTCCACGGTATCTTGAGTATACGATGTCGAGAAGTTCATAAAGATTCTGATCGTGCCTGCTGTAATCTAGGCTCGCCTTTTAGGGATAGCGGACGAATGTGCAAGCCACATATTATCTACCAGTCACTTCGAATCTACCTCAGCACAATGCATTAACAAGATATCATGAATCAACTTCTCAATTCGCGATTGTTAATAAAGTGTAAAGAATGCAATTCAATGAACTCCGGATACGTCGCGGCCTTGGAGGAGTGGCGGTGAAAAAACGACCAATATAACTTCGTTTGGTATTTACGTTCGGAACAGACCGGCCAGTGAAGGTAAGCAGCTTTCCGTAAGCCGGTGTTATGGCCACACGCAGACTTACGAGTCTTTTACGATTCGGCGCGGCAATACATCGCGTAGGCGGATCCACCGCCACTTTCATTGTGCATTGTGCCACACATTACATCATCTAGGTTATTTTAGCCATGATCGTCTCCCAGATTTATCTTCGACGCCAATCCTGCTTCAAGCTCATATTACACACGATCGGAAACATTATAGTCTCCTTTGTTATTACTTTCTGTTGTATCTGTTAATGTTTATTATTTTAGTGAAATCAATGTTTACTCGTGTATCATAGACAACGGTACACTCTTCTGATTCTTTCAATACGATTTTCTGGCGAGTATCTTTATCTCTGAAATTTATTATACAGTCAGTGAGCATTCAAAGGGTAACGGGTCTTCGTAGAGCGGATTATTCAACTATCGGTGCAATGGTTTGAATAAGAATTAGTGCACTAAGATATTGGAATGGCAAAATAATGGCCACTTCGGCTGATGCAAATTCACTAGGACATTTTACCGTTTAAGTATGATATTTATGACGTTTATCGATCTCCGGAGCTCTGAATTATTTCATTAGCCCGGAGTGCGTACAACGTATTTGCAATTAAGAAAGCGAGTTTGAATATAAATCACAGCGAAATTATAAAGTGCGATAACTGTTTCACGCCCGCTCCTGCAGAGAATGAAAGTGGGCAGGTAATAAGGAAGGCCCGTTAAACAGTAGCTGTGGTTAATGGTCGAGGAAGGGCCTTAAATCTGCTACAATGTGCTCTCTTCCGCCAGTTTTCGAACGGTTAGACGATATCGAACTGGGTTTCGATAAGTTCGCTGTCTGATGTTATAGTCAGATAGGACACAATAACGAGCTAGTATAAGCCTATGCTAGTTAGTATTGTATTTGTAAGATGTCATAACTAGCTTCTTATTCTACAAGACTTTACCGAGTAGGGAGCTTCGTTGAGGCATTACGTTTACAACAAGATTGCTATCGCTATTCAAAGTTTACCTCTTATTGAAATAAAAAAAATAATCAAAAAAATATTGTAGGCTAAAGCTAACTACAAAGTAACGGATTATCTTAACGATGATAATTTATGTATGAAATCTGCTCACTTCTATGACGAGCTGATTATTGTTAATATTTTTACTTTACATTAAGACTTGATATTATGTACCTACCTTTGTAATTGAAAAGGGCGAGTTTCTGGCTTGCTCTTCTCGGAGAAAACAATATTCCGAGCGAATGGTCGATTCAAATTATGTGCGTCATAGTTATGAAATAAAATATTTTTCATTTTCATTAATGTACATACCAGTGCTTTCAAACATGGATTTGATCCAAGTTCAATTAACATTTGGATTTAGTACTGAATCCTCAATAAAATGTTGACAAAATAAAGCAATGAGACTATCTGCATCTTTACTTTAACCTTCAACTTGACTTTTCATCCTGCACGTGTGAGAATGTCTTACAATATCCAAGTCGTGAAATTTCGGCATCTTTTCAAAAGGAAGTTTGCTCGTGTACGAAATTGTAATGCATTTTGGAGGTCTATAAACTAGATATTAGATTTCTTATAAGGATAGCATATAACCGTAATTTCTTACTCATGGCCTCCCGATAAAGCCATCTCGATGACAGTTACTTAGAGATCCTCTTCACGGCAATAAAAAGTGCTGAAATACACGTAATTGCGTGTTCTTTATAAGGGCACGAAGTTATGTGATCAAAGTGACGTGGTGGTTAATGGGAAATAAGTACAGGTAGAAAGTTTAAAAGCATAAAATCGCAGCGCACAATGTAACAAAAATGAAACGTGCACCTTTTATGGGACGCCACGCAATACCGGCTATCGTCTGCACGCAGTCCTTTAAAGTCAAAGCGGCTTATGAAATGCAGGTTCGGAATCACTGATGGTGTTCCTACATTTCTCATGATCTAACGTAGGTGCCGCTCGGCTACTGGCTTTTCTCATGAATTACACAGACGCCACTCAACTAAATGCGCCTTCGCATTGCTTTATGATGTGGAATTTTTATTTCATATCTCGGTCTCGATATATTGCGGGCGTTATGGCTTATTGCATTGAGTTCATATTTATCTAATATCTCGAATTGCTCACGTAATTCAACAAAAACTAGGGATCGACTTGGATGATCTTTATTATGCTCTTATTGAGGAAAAACTTTAACATGATAATTCTTTAGGCTACAACGATTCAATGTTCAAAGGAATATGAGATACTGAAATTAAGTCTCTAATGTAACATATTTTACAATTAGTATATACAATATATAATACTTTATAGTACTCTTTCAGATGACGTTTGAAAGATATAAATGATGGTCTCTCACGGATTGTAGCCAGTAATCCGTTCCACAGCTTAGCAGCATGGACGGGAAAGGACATGAAAAAATATGGAATTAAAATTTGGAACTTCAAGGACATTAGGAGTGACATAAGAACGCTTGGGACGGGGATCGTAGATAGACTGGAAACTGGAGAATTGTGTACAAAAGGCACAGAATGTGCATATTTACGCGTAGATGAATAGCTGTTTTCGGAAGTTAATACGTGGTCAAATTTACGCAAGCTGAAAAAAACCGAATGGCCAGATTTAGAAGATGCTCCAGCATATTTTGTGGAATATTAATATCCAGATTACCCTTTTTAAAAGGATTCGTAACCACTTCTAACAGGTGTGTGTGGAACTCCCCGTCTCCGCTTAAATGAACCCCGATGTCCTGCTCCCCTAGATAAAAGCCACACGCTAAATTTTCCGCAGTCGTTCCGTAGAAAAAATGTAGCGATGAAATTCATTGCGAAAAAATAGCGTGAAGTTGTCACAAGCTAATGTCATTACCATACATTTTTTCTGCAGGACGACTGCGGAAAACTTAGCGTGTGGCTTTTGCTAAGGGGTCTGTTTCGGAATCAGAAGAGTCCATTTTGCTGGACGAACCCTAGACTAACCCTAGACTGATCGAGATGGAAATCCCAAACCATGAGGAAGCTACAGGGCAGCCTAATGGTTAATCCTGTCATGGCAATGCCAGCCGATGCTATGATTGAAACTTTGGAGTTCAAGAAGAACTACAAGGTCATGATTCCTAATAGGGATGAATGGGACAAGCAAGTCCCTGAGCGCTTTAGGAAAGCTAACCAGATATGGTACACTGATGGCTCTAGAAAAGAGGGCCAGTCAGGTGCAGGTATCTTCGGAGGTAGTGCGAAATCCAGGAGAACCACGTGCCTGGGCGCATATGCCACCATATTCCAGGCAGAAATGTATGCCATTATCGACTGCGTTCACGCAAACATGTCGAATGAGGGTAAGAACATCCTCATCCTGTCGGACAGCCAAGCTGCTCTAAAAGCGCTTGATGCTGTAGAATTCAAGTCCAAAATCACCTTAGAGTGCACAAAAGCCTTGAATGAATTGGGGACCAGGAACTCGGCTGGGTTCCAGGCCACTCCAATATCCGAGGCAATGAAATTGCCGACGAACTGGCGAGGGCTGATTCCGAGAGCGCTCTCATAGCACCAGAACCAGCTTGTGGCATTTCAAGGGGGATTAAAAAGAGAGTCCTCAGAGATTGGGTACAAACACAAGCCCGACTCCAGTGGGCCCATTCCCCTGGACTACTGCACTCGAAATTGCTCATTAGGGAATTTTCACCCGGAGTTGCAATACAAAACCTCCAACTAAGCAGGGGCCAATTAAGGGCGCTCACTAGAGCCCTAACTGGTCACTGCAAACTCAACAAACATCTGCATAGAATGGGCCTGACTAATGTTCCCACGTGCAGATTTTGTGGTGAGGATGATGAGACACCATTTCACATTTTTTATGAATGTCATGCTCTCATCCACACAAGGAGCCGAGCTCTGGGTGGACCTAGTCTGCCACCACATGATGCGAAGGATCTGTCTCCAAAGAAGGTTATTGGCTTTATCAACGCCGCGGGCCTATTTGGAGACCTTTAAAATAGAGGGGTCGGCCACAATAGATCTGTACAGGTCGCAGTGGCCCGCTGGGGGACACCCCTCCGTCGCCCCTAGTATCCCCTCGAACTCCAGATAGATAGAACCCTAGACTGACCTAATCAGTTAAGCGGACCAGGTCGTCAAAAACGCCAAAGGGTTTACTCAGACAGCGTACGTAATCTCAAGATGAGAATCCATCCAGAGTACGGTATATAATATCTCGGCCGTCTTGCATCATCATCCTATCATTTTTTAAATGATTTAGTAAAGAACAGCAAACATACTATTATTATACTATTATTACCATACGTAAAATGGGCAACTGTATCGAATATTCAGTTATCGACACATCACTACTAGCTGCACCAGTTTATAATAGACGTAGAAAGCAGACCGCGGGCGACAGGAACTAACCTTTCCCGACTGACCTTTAGGTGGCGACCCCGGTAGTGATACGCGAATACAAAATACGCTACCATTTCTCTGATGGTGCATTCGTCGTGATAATTTCGCCTAAGGCTTCGTGCTAGCTCGTAAGTCTCACCTCGATAGCACTCGAGTCGATTTCATCAGACCTGTGTGTCAAGATGCAACCACAATTTATTTTTTAGTGAGTGGTAAGGAGTTCTGAATAACACCTTAGGGCTTAGGGTATCCAAGCTTGCCGTCTCCACTAACCTGAGGCCTTACTTATAGCAAGGTTAAAACATTAGAGTCACTGCTCATGCTGCGTATAGCGTCATCTCGCTCTCAGTGCGATCATGGTTGGGAGGCTGCTCTAGACTAACGTGATGGTATATGTATACCCTTCCAGCACATTACGAACTGGAAACCCTCCAGCACATTACTGGTGTATTGCGTCTGAAGATGATTGTGAGGATGGATTGCGAGGAACGAGATTGAATGAGAATGCGATTCCTTAACCCCTTATCTCTTCTAATTTTATTTGATCTCTAATTATTTCAGAGACTACAAAAAGTCATAGCGACAGATTTATGGTGACTATACGTCACAAGCAGGATGGTGGTAATAAGTTGAAACTCAGAAAAAATCACTCAGTCAGTTGTATCATAATATTTTTATACAGCAAAATTAGCAAACAAGCAGGCTGGCCAACTGACGGTAAGTGGCTTCAGTAGCTTATAGTAGGTACATGTGGTTCCTTAGAATTACAAATCTACATCCCCTGCAAGGACCATTATGTACAGTCAGCTTTAAAAGTAGATAAACATTTTCGTACTTTGTCACACCAATTATTAACAATGCAATATAGGTGTCACCGTACTAAATAATAGGAATAGTTGGCGTGATGTGGTACTAATGTCCATCTACTTCTGAAGCCGACCGTACATTGCCAACTAGCTTAGAGCATTCCAACTAGTGACAAAAGATCACACTGCACCTGGCTTCAAATCGGAATCCAGCGATGCGAACACCGCTTTTTGGCGGCAAAAATTAGTAAGCTAACATATAGGTTCAACACAGGCGACTCTGATAAAAAATTAGTCGAGTAGAATACTTTTCAACATTGTTGAGGATGAGGTTACCACAAAAAGATTTCGTAGCCTAGATTAAGCATAAACTCCTTTTCTAATTTTTCATACAGGATCAAAGCATAAAATCCTTTTCACTACAATACACGATGAATTCCTGAGTAAATAGGCAGACAGAAACTGTTCTTTTAATTTATCACCATCGGCAACAAATTCATTGCCTGCGTATCCAGGAACAGGCGCAGCACGTGCTCCAATAATACGCTTGAAATAATTGTAACAATAAGCCGCTGCTTGCATAAAATTAATAGAAAGCGTAACCGCCCCAGGGTGTCGTAGGCGTGATCATCGGTCATGTACGTGAGTTATACGTAAATCGGGAAAGAAATAAATCTGGCTTAGCATTACCCCTAGAGTAGGCACTTACGAGTATATAGCCCACGCGTCAAATTAACATACGTAATTCTAGCTGTTATTCGCTTTGTCAATCCCGGTGTAGATGTGATGAAATAGGCTTTGTGTAATGGGCATTTGTGAGTTTAACGGACTGATAATACTTTAATGGCTGGTAAATATTTACGTTGTACACCTATTATACTATTGAAGTTTGATTAAGATGAAGTCATAAAATAGCATTACGACGGCTTATTTATAGGTAATGTTAAGATTGAACGAGTACTGTCATTACAAACATTAATTAGTAACTGTTAAAGATTGGCGATAAAATAATAATGTAATTTTATGATGAAAAGTTTAAGTAAGACTGATTTCTTAAAATATCTAGGCACATCAGTTGTTTCAATAGAAATGATAAATGACGCTTTACCTAATAGAATTTTAAACGAGGATCAAGGATAGTTTGAAGTTAAATGAATAAATATATCGCCAACAACTAATAATCGAATCAAAATCGAAATCGCTTCACTTTAATCGATATAAGCATATACACTTTAATCGATATAAGCCTATACCAAATAGAATTTTAAACAAGGATCAAGGATCGTTTGAAGTTTAATGATTAAATATATCGCCAAAAATGTATAATCGAATGAAAATCGAATTCGCTTTACTTTAATCGATACAAGCATATGTAATACTTGTATCGATTAGGACAAACGGCAACACCAGCGTTCAGCCTTCCATTAATTAGTTCTGTTATTTTTAATATGCAATCAAAATTGGAATTCCATCATAAAAATTTGTTTCGCAAAACCGAAACATCATTTAGATGTACAATCGCGGTTCAGCTCGAGCGTAAAAATGCGCAGACGTGCGTAAAGACCTGACAACGGCACCATATTGAAAAACATCGCGAGACTCGTAATTCAAATATTTGCGTCACTACAATATAAGACGATGTTTGAGTACACTAAAGTAGGTAAGTTTCCAACAGAAAATAAAATAATACAAATATTTTTTTCCCAAAAATCAAGGTTTTTCCTTTTCGATGTCTTGCACTTAGTCCAGCAAATAAAACGAATAAGCAATTGAGCTCTCATATTAAGAGTGGTAAAAAAGTTCTAGACCCATAAATAACAAAATTCGTGCACAAATCCAACATAATAATTAAAATAATACCTTCATATCACGCCTATCTTCTTAAAAAGGACTTTATATAAGTTTCATATGATAGGGGCCAAACCTTTCGCCACTAACCGGACACTAACTAGACAACGAATAGAACTAAATTGTGCTAACGAAGCTTACATACACTGGTTCAAGTTTTCCAAAAAATCGGCGATAATTGTTCTTTCTTATATAGTCGCTCGATTTTTACGTAGGTGTTTTAATAAAGAACATCTGGCTGATTAAGATATTAGGTCACGTTATACAAGCGCATACTTGAAAGCGCTAACGACCTTGCAAGTTTGTTGACCATACCAAGAAATGCCATTCGGAAACCTGCGCGCACGCAGTTTCTTTCTCACACGTGACAGGGCTTATAATGTTTGCACCGTGTAATTATTATTGTACAATTGAATCATTATTTTATTGCCATTTAAGTTTCGAAGTGCTATGTGCCATTCAGAGAACAAGTCCGGTTACGCAAGCGATGCATAATGTCGAATGACACAGTTTCGTAAAATATTGAAAATTAGTTTTCCAATAGAACCGTTGTTGCGGAAGAAGAGAAATGTATTAAGGGGTACCTACTTGTTAATCAACGGCAACAACTGGAGACTGACCTCTCCCACGACGTATAGCGATTGGAATTAGAGGTCAGACTAATATCGGTGTCCGAGTGTGCTCTAAATCTCGTTCGTGAGAAACAATGATTTTCTATTACACGAGTGGACTTCTACTGTAAAGGTTAGATTTATGGTGCTGTTGCGTTTATGCCTTTGTTAGTTGTTTTCGAAACTTAACGAAGTTCCTGGTACATTATAAATAGCTACTTAAGAAGAATGGACACTAAAACAACGCGCGGAGAAGCAAATAACAGGATCATCATATAAAATTATGCTGTCGTCTCGTTCACTAGGTAACATATTGCAGTATCAAATAAAAACTTTGTGAAAATGGAGTTGATGCGTGCTTCTGTTTCTGGAAAATATTTTTAATTTACAAATATTTATTCAACATAGACTTGTGCCTACAGTGAAAATAGCATTCCCGACATTATGAATCCGACATTATGAATTATTCTCATACACTGCCGTTCGATACGTTCTAACGAAACGAACGTGAATGATTCTTTGACAAACGCCCTGAATAAGCACTTATTACCATCAAACAAATTTTTAAAAAGCTGATTCTACGAGCTATTTGGATCTTGGGAGAGCCTTTTATGAGTAAAAGATCCCAAATGCAATAAGCATCCCCAAGCAAAACGAATTAAACAACATACCTATATTATTTGCTATTAGTTCACAGTAAAATTTTAAAAACATCGCTACACTAAGCTTTTAATTATAATATTTTTTTTAAACCGAAGCAAGCAACAAAATATTCGTTTTAAAACTTTTTCAGGTCTTCAACACTAACATGTTAGTGTGATAGTGCTACTTGCTCAGTATAACTACTTTTACCGCAGAATACATAATCTTGTACGTAACAAGAGGCTCATATCTTTACAAGAAAAAAGGGCCTATAACCAGTGTCATTTACTGCCAATCCGTAATGTGGCCATAAAACGTGTGACGAGGTGGTCGCCCACCGAGACGTTTACGACACTAACTTGGCCACACTAGAGATCGGATATCATTCTCTTACATCCTATGCTTGTGATGTTGATCCATTTTATAGGATTCGATGCGAACAAAAGAATAATAAATACCATTATCGATTCTTATTTTAAAGTTTTAGACTATGTCGATGTGCTTTGTGTGAGGTCCAGTACCAAATTATAGTGATTACATGTCAAGATACTATGAATCAAATTACTGAATTCGTAAAGGCTACGTTACAAGTTCAATTCTATGCTCTCATATCAAAGTAAACATCAAAGAGAAGAAGTGGAAGTAAATATAAATAATTCACTAATGATTTTCAAATAAATAAAATTATCAAACATAATACAGCAATTATAATGTTATAACTATAAAACCATTGAATATATTTAATATTAACACTTAATTAATGATTACTTTTATTCAAATGTTCATGTTTCATATCTTATACTTTTCAATTTGGTTCAATATCAACCATCATTATTGCAACTACAAAAACCTCTTTAAGCCTGCATAGATCAACATGCTGATTAACGTATTTACTACCAAATGTTACGTAGGTATCACAATCATCCTCTTTGCCATTCATCGCACTTCTGCTTTCTTAAAATAACACGCAAGGAAGACCGCGCTACTAAGCGAAGAATTAAATTTTTCCATTGAAGTAATATGTTTCGTATGCCAGAAAGAAAATAATTTCTTTTTGAAAATTAACCACAATGTAATTTCACACTTTGTTGCCTATATAGGTGAACCTGTATTGCAGGCAAATAAACTTACTATCGTTCACACAAACTTATTAAGAAGCAACGGAAAATTACACCAAATATAATATGTCTAAAAGTAACTACATACTGTCGGCCACATCGTCATCATCATCATCACAGCTCATATACGTCTCCACCAAGTGGCACGAGCCTACCCTAACTAGTATGTTAGGGCGATTAGGCCTTAGTCAAACCACGCTGGCCCAGTGCGGATTGGTTGACTTCACATACACCTTTGAATTACTTCGCAGGTGTATGCAGGTTTCCTCACGATGTTTTCCTTCACTGTAGGAACGTCAGATAAATGTACATATGAAATTTGTGAAACGAAAAACACATTGCCACACCGTGTGATGTCAAAATTATTGCTTTTATTAAGACATCAGGAATGTTCAAATATCCTACATATATACCTTTAAATATTGCGTCAACAGGAAGTGTAGATAAAAGAAGGCACGTAGGCGTTACTCGTATCCTACCCTGTTGGCTAAACAAACACTTAAATCTACATCTTAATCGGCAGCAGTCGCCGGCAGTTAGTGTTGTTCTCAATTTACAGAGCACTATCACGATTGTGGAAACGAAAGAATGTGCCGAGTAATTGTAAAGCTATGCAAATTCACCACTAAGTCGAGAGAGCCGCAGATTAAAAGTATAAAGCGGCGGATAAGTTGCATTTTAATTAGGACCTTTGCCGTAACAGATATCAGAAGTTGCTTTTGCTTTTGGGATGGTTCACGACTGTCGTTTCGTTTTGGTTTTTATATCAATACGTAGGCAGGGAGTAGGTGGACATTATATTCAGTACTTGCTTATAATATTTAACGAAATATACTTGCAATTAAATGGGCCATCGCCACAACTGCATTTATTTCACAATCCGAGGTAGAAACTTAGGATTCACGTTCATTTTGAAATTATTCTTGAGCATTCGGTATTCGATGTTTTATTAATAAAAATTTCAAAGTCATCAATCAAAAGCCTAAAGCAAATATGAGTCGTTGACATTCGTTAGAAATGGTAAACACTATCACTGATTGTAATTCTTACATGCTGGTTTGAGGTTTAATTATTCAATCCACATTGAAATTGGGTATACCGTAGGATTCGGGTCCACCAGAGGCTATTCCTAGTCCCCATACCCGGCTAATTCACCCATGGAAACCTCTCCGCCCCCGACGTTCGGCATCGGGAATGCCAATTCACCGAACGACCAAAGACATACCGTAAGTCAACTGCTTACTGTTCCCACTATTACTAATATCACTTTCTTATTAGAAAGAGATTAGAGAATTATACATACTTGTACTAAGCACCATAGAGTCACCTGTAAAATTAATTGAGGCACCTTCTAGGTACTCAAGCTTTAAATACAAATTACAAAAAAGTATCAGAATTATCAGAAGAACCTACGCCCGAAAAATGTAACGGTTTTGCAGGTACTATCTACTATCTCTAGTCTCTTTACTTGTGAAGAACAAACACAAACATTTGCTACGTCTACTAACCGATCTAATTCCAACCTTATTCCTATACCGCAAAGGTTCGGCTTTAGAAGCAAAAGAAGATCTGATCGCACTAGATGCAATGTTTAAATAAGAATTCTCATCACATATTGCGTTTGTTGTTTGAAAACAAGTCTCATATAATGCAAGTCATCGTGTATTTAACTATTCCATTACCTGTACTCTATACACTAGTATAAAGACTAGTGTGTTAGATTTTAAGTAATTTTTTAATTAAGAGAACATGTTTAATCCTAATATTTAAAATTCTTGTGTCACAGTGTGTCTGAAACGGCTTGACCGATCTTTATGAAAGTTTTCGTGTATATTCGGTAGGTCTGAGAATAGGTCGTGAACTATTTTTACACCCCTAGGTGATAAGGGTTTTTTGGATAATTATTATGGCGAAACGTAGTTCGCGGGCACAGCTATAATATATAAGCAAATGAGTAATCTATAGGTCAATCTGAAATATTGACAAATATAATTTGTTTTTTACGAGCGTCATTTAAATTTAAACAAATATAATTGGCATTCATCACTTTAACCCATAAACGTCTTACTAAACTTGTGTCGCTCAGGCAAGCAGGAGCAAGCAAAATAGTTAGCTTTCAAATATCTTCCAACAACTAAAATCTGCCCAAAATCTAACGGGAAAATTACCCAATATAAGGGAAAGTGCATTTGAATTAATTTTATTGCCATTAATCGCTAATAGAATGACACTAAAACCAATTAAAGTTATCTCGTTACTATTCTCGATTTTAACTACGTGATTTGTTTCCCGAGCGTACCTAATTTTATATAATACAAAATAATCAGTAGGAGCAATCTGTAATGGGCTTTGATTATATCTACAGTAACAGTTGTTCTAAATTGATATCCCATTACGTTCGTATGTGGCGGGTAAATCAAGTCGACCTTGGGTCTTATTGTAAGCTGAAATCACTTCAAATCGTTATTAGACGTTGCTTATCAAGTTTTTGACATGGTACAGAAATGACGAGGTGAAATAGACCATTCAATAACAATTAAGGCTACTTGCGATTTAAGCATTTTAGTAAATCTCGTTTATTATATTAAATATACTTGAATCTTTGAGAGTTGTTTGATTCCTAGTTCAATGATATATTTTGTTGTTTACATGGGAATACATGGCTCTTTATAACCGATATAACATTCTATAAAATGATAAAAATACAGAAACGTTTAATAATATTTTGTCTTTTTGATTCGGAACAAAAATCATATATCGCAAAATCAGCAGGTGCTTACAGTAGGTACATCAAGATAAAATGGGCATCGGAAAATATCGGAAACAATCGTCTTAATTACCAAAGACAAAGTAGTTTGGCCCTCAAAAGCATTTACAATCACAAGAGCAGCTCTATATCATTATATACACAGTTATTTTTTTATCACCCTGGAAAATTTTAGGGACGCTTCAGGACACAACCATTATTATATAAAAAAAAATAAAAAAAGCATTTTTTGGATTTTTTTAAAAAATAATATAAAATTAAGTAAGCGAGTTATTTTTTTATTCATATTTAAAACATTCTAATACCATGTCGTGAAGCCTCCCTTAAATTTTCCAGGGTGATAAAAAAATAACCATGTATACATACTGCCTAGATGTGTCGCTCATCTTCGGAAACAAGAAGATAGCCGACACCCATTATTAATCTTGAAGTACTGTAATTAGTTATCCAAAAAGGGCTTTTTTTTCATCACTGAATTTCGTAGTGCGAAATAGTAACTATTCAGTAAAGGGGAAGTAGTAGTAAACAGGAAGTCGTGACTAGCGAGGAAAATAAACAAAGCTTGTTGCAGATAAGGAATAGTCCGAAGAAAATATATTTCTCGCCTAATCCACATGAAATGTCTCAAATTGTCCACGTAGTCAGTTTGCGAGAACGTTCACAAATAGGTTTGTGCTCGTAGTTGTTTACTCAAAACGATGACTTTGGTTTTATAATTTAAATTTTATAAACCTCCACTTCTCTATTTCGCTGTTTCTAAATTACGATAATTAACACCACTTAGATAGTAGATATTTTTAGTCAACAACTAGAAAACATCACTGGTTGTTAAGATCACGATAGCTCACACTATCACTGCTTCTGAAGAAAGCGCTAATTAAATAAGCTGCAAATATTTTTGAGATATCGGAAATAAGTAAAACATAACCGACACATAAACATTTTCCAATCTTTTACTGAATTAATTAGAAAAAGTTCAAGTAAAAGACGGTACACGTGCCCTAAGCGAAGTATCGCGATGTTCCACTGTCCCACATAAAATGTTCGTGAATTACTGGGGCAAATTGTACAGTAAATTGTATTTTTTATCATAGCACTTTAGCACGACACGTGCGATGTGGTCCACTGGGTACTTTTATTATATTGCGTGTAAACCTTTTAATTACTCGCGACCCAAATGCGGCTTACGTGGCAAATTGTTTATGTTGCACGATTTGTGCTGTTAAGATTTTGTTTGGCGTAGCACAAACATTTTAAACAATTACAATGAAAGTGATTCCAGGGTTTTGTAAGTTCTACATTTTTTCAATATCAATGACGTGAACTTATATTTTAGCCAAATTCAGTTTTAAGCATTTCAATATAGTCTATTGAAAGTTTTATTTATAAAATACGTAATTTTACTGCACGCATTTTCTACATTTTATTAATGTTTCCAAATACAATGAATTCACTTAGTACATCTTATTACTTCCACAGCCTGAACAAAAAAAAATCAAACTAAAACCTATCCGCTTAGTTACTGGATATTATTTTTAATATTTTCTCATAATGCACGACTTCCTAGGCTATGTATAATCCGACATAGGCCCGGTTTGGTGTAAACAGACTATTTGTTTGGCATTATGATTTCTTTTGTTGGCTCCAGTATGCATACTATGCATGGTATACCAGCGCAGTCAACATTAGGGGCCAATATCGCTATCAGGTACTGCAGCTTTGGTGTTTTTTTTTTGTAATTTATATCTAAAGTTTCATTTAATCATTTTAAATTACTACTCATTTGAGCGTATTTTCATTTATTGTCGTATCGATGTCTCCACCTTGTATGAGTTAAACGTTGAGTAGCAAAACAGCAATATTATCTAATATTGTCAAAGTAGTTTCCTCTTTGCCTATCTTGTTATTTTTTGTAGATTTTAAATTAATTTTTTTGGAATGATTTTATTGGCAAGAAACGTTACGAAACTTGTGCTGTAGGTAAGTTGATATGTTTCCAGTAGCAGAATACTCGCATTAATTAGGTTGTAATTGTTATTGTTGATTGTAATTTTACTATCAATTTAACTCATATAGTCATCTTACTACTGGGTCGGGTTTCTGTAGATGAGGAGGAATTCGCTGGCTAAATAGTTTGCTTACTGTCAAAGAAACAATCTATCACGATCGCCACAAATTTGACATTCATTGAGCCGTCAACACAAGACAATGCGCTAACTTCCTTTTAAAATGCAGCGATGGATGAACTGTAATTGTAAAAATTGAAAGCTATCGCGAAAGATTTTGAGTTACTTATACAAGGGGCGGATCGGTGTAGGATTTTGTTAAAACTTTTACATACAGAGGTATAATTGCGATTAACTCCTTTAATCGATTCTTCTCGTATACACAGGAAGTAAGAGAGCGCCGAAGAATGTATTTTAAAAATGTCACCTCACGGACGTTATAACCATTTCATCATCATCAGGTCCACACACGTCTACTGCTGGACATAGGCCTCTCGAAGTGCACGCCACTAAGCATGATCCATCTTTTGCAAATTTTGCAAATGTCGCCGCTCCACCTAGTCTTCCTGCAAGTCATATACGAGTATATCTCACAGTTTGTCCAAAGTGTCGAAATTTGCGCAACTACATATCAATCGAACGTCACTCAGGTGACATAGAATAGCAAATCCTCCAAGTTTCCCACGAGGATAAACGAGTGCAAATTGAACAGGTTCCATAACGCCGCCCAGTCCTCATTGAAAATATTATGGCAGCGTTTTTGCATTGGCGCTCACCACTCGACCAGTTTGCTAAATACATAATCAAGGAACCCGCGTTGTCTCAATCACGTTATCGTATAAGGACGGAAATGTGTATTTTTTTCTTGTTCAACTCAGGTAAACGTTTCGATCGAACGAGATTGCCAGATGCGTGAGATAGTGGTCTGTTTTCAGTAATCAATAATTAAAACACTTTTTTGTCCAATTGAAAATTAATACCTTTGAAATATATCAGTCTGGTATATTTCATAGGTATTCATATTATGCGTATGTTATATTTTTGGATGCTCTCTTTATAATAAATTCTCATCGAAAGCCAATCAAAATGATATAAGCCTACACACTCTACGGCGCGGCAAACTACCTGCGTAGTCGCAACCTTCAGAGCCAGGGCCAAGGGATCGAGTTTTTTTTTGTTATTATTAACTGCGCGGGATTTGGGTAAAGTATTTTTATTGTATTTCATTGGAAGAAGTTTCGCCATTTTTGACGAATTAGACATACCCATAAAGGGTTGGTGATCTTTGTATTGATTCATTGCTTTGCGTCTTTGATTTCACAAACTATCTGATATCTAAATTCTGACAGATTTTGGTGGTACTTTAAACCTTTGATTGACAAGTATATAATCTAGGCTGTAAACGGGTTTTATTCTTAAATGTATAATTTGACTTTCACTCCACATTCACAAAATGTGAGAAGGGGGATGCACAATCGCCGACGATAGGGTGGTAATGATCTTTGTGAGTAACAGACCACCCCATGAAGCCACCAGACAGAACATCCATTACAGGTGCATTTTTCTTCAAAAGGATAATTGGTTTTGGAAAGTTAGTTTGTTATGATAAAACTAAATTATTATTTTCTCCAAAAACATAAGTAATATAAGTAGTTGTACTAGTAAGCCTAACCTGGCTTTGAAGTTTATTTGAAAGAAAAAAATAAACTGTGTAATATTTTCCTTCTACGATTTTACTTTGTTGAAAAATAATTTGATATTCATTTCTTTCACGAATCTTAGTTGAAAATCTAACGCATCCGTCATAGCGTATCTCTTAAATCTATCAGTCGATTACCTAACGGGCCGTAACTCCATCGCTGGTGAAATAAATGCCCATAACTCCAATGAAATACTGAGGCCGGCATTGACGTAAAACATTCCGATTCACAAAGTTGCCTTGTTAATGGTAATTGGAATGGGATCAGATAAGAAAAACTAACGGTTGGCCGATGACATTTAGCCGTTTGGTGTCGGCGCCGTCTTTGCCGACAATTAGAGTTGTCCATCAGTTAAGACGCTTCGCCTGACCACGATAGCTTCGTTTCACGACTTTGGACCACACACGCTCCGGTAGCGATTGTTTCGAAGTAGGTAGGTACTCACCTATGCCAACGTTGCATTTGTTCGATTAGTATGACTACACGGAATCGATTGAATAGTTTGATATTGAGCGGCTATTAAAATTGGCTAAGCTGGTTCAGATTGTTTCATGTATATACGAAATGAAAAAGCGAGCTACATCCTGAAGACATCATCTACCCAATATACCATGACAATTGAGGAGTCAGAAGCTAGCACACAATTGTTTCTCTTTGTCTTGTCTCAATTCAATATGTTAGGTTATAGTCTCTGTACCCACAAAATTGGTTTGGTAACATAAATATACGCCAAAAGCAATCTCATATGACTTAATTAACTCCACTGTCAACGGTAACATTCATATCATAAATGTCATTTGTTGTAAATTTTACGAATAAGATTCCTCTGAACCCTTTAAAGTTCACAGTATGGAATATATTTTATTGTGAATGTAACAGATTCGTATCTGTTGGAGCTTGGGTTTGATATGTTGGAAAAATGTTACTCACTAGATTGTTTCTCTTCCGTGATTGCGGTGTGTTCGGCGTCACTCGTTGTTTACAAAGCAGCTGACAGACCACTAATCCTTATAGTACGGATTGTATTACTGATAGCTCTGTGGCGATCGAACAAGGTTGGATTGTCAATCAACACAAAAGTAGCATATCGTATTACTCAAGTTCTTAACCACACTTGTTTTCGTTTGGATCGGTGAACAAAAATCTGATAGTTGCTTGGCGTTGTGGAATGTTTCGAGAAATTTTAAATTAATATGAAGTAGGTACCTATTGTAAATTCGCCCGTGGTAGTTCGTGAGGTAAAAAAATGTTGAATAGATGTCTCGCTGTGACTATCGTAATATTCGATCCGTATCTAAGGGAGGCTTACCTCAATTACACCTCTGCGAGCGAAAACATGTAAAATGAAAAGCAAAACAAACCTGACACCAGTAAGGCAATTTCTCCTCGCCTAAGGAGAGCTGTGGCCGTAGGTAGTGGGACTATGGGTTAAAGTTATTATGATGATGATGATAATGATTATGATTATGAAGGATTCTGAACTATACCCAGACGTGAAGTTTACAATATTCTTCTACACAGCAAGTGCGACAAGGTAATGTTTTGAAATCGACACTATAAAGTAACAAAAATAGACGTGTCATAAAAACATCTATGTGATCAGATGATTTTGATCAGTCTATATTTATTCAATGTCAATAGCCAGTATCAAATGGCTTCCTATTATGCCTTTGGATATAAGCTCCTACCGAACGCTTTTTTATGTGACTTGGCGAGTCTACGCGTCAAGCTTTGAGATTGAATCACGATCAAGCAAGTCATTATAACACCTTGTTAGGGTTCCATTTGATTTAGATTGTATGAAAAAAAAAACATTATTCATACACATTCCAAATTAAAAACTTCTGTGTATATCACTGATTTGAATTGTTTATCTACCGGTTGGTAAATGTCTTCTTCGTCTTTAATAAAGATACCTATATTATAGTCTAGTTTCAATGTTTACATTATTCAATTGCCTACCGTAAAACAATTGATATTATAATGATAAATATTTAGCGTATATTTGTAGTTGTTACTGTAATTATGTGATAACGATATACCTATTGCTCTAAGCTATACCTATGTTTTGTGACGAAATATGCTTTATTTTTGCCAATTTTTGATTTCAAATAATGTTTTCCGCGCGTGAGATTATTAAATAAGTTTTTCTCTCTCATAATATATTTGGGCGGAACACACGAATGATTGGGACGTTCCGAACTTGTTTGAGGCTGTTTGTAACATTTGTGAAGTGTTATATAATGCGGTTCGTATTTATAAAATCCTGTTATAATACTTTTTACGTAAACCAGTATACTGCTACATTATATACATTAATGTTATAATTAGAAATATATGATTTAGATGCTTATCAACATAACACAAGTATGAACATGAAGGTATGACAATTTCTTATGGCTGAGAAATACCTCTTTCTGTCCTCTTGATGAAATGTGTGCAATTAACTAATATTTGTGTTAAAAGAAAATCACAAACCAAAAAATACAGTTTTAACTCATTACATTAAGCGACGAAAAGTAAACTCTAATGTGATCGGTTCCGTAAAGTTTAAACAGTGAACCGTGTAAATTAACCACATTACATATTTCTGTGATATAAGCAGTAAAGCAGCAGTAAAACTCTTCCTCTTCTTCCCCTCAAATCTACCTTTTGCCACGTGATATTATCTTAAAAAATCGTGGGATGATCTCATTTACCGATCAAACCTCATGATTTATGTATGAAGTCTTTTTCGAAAAATACTTTTTGAAAATTTACCGCCAAAGGAATGAATGGTTTGAATTCCGTGAATGAAGTTGTTATTATTGAAAAATAATTAAAAAGGCTATTTTTTAATTTAATTTTCAATTTACCTAATAGATGTCCTATGGGACGGCTAGATAATAATTTGTTCGTTTTTAATTTTTTTTCTTGATTAAATCCCTAGTCAACACCTGCATTATATATATTATACAATCAAAATTCATCGTCCATTTTTAAGCTGAATGCAAACATGCAAAGCTTAACAACTATTAATTACAAGCATCTTTTTATTAAACTTTAATTTTTTAATTAAACTCGCCCTGACTTTGCCATAACGTTACTTGAAAGATGTTTTATAAACAATTTAATGAAAACTCAAATCAGTAAAATATGAGAAACATCATCGAAAAAAGCATATCAATACTAGTTATTTTCAAATGTGATATGTTACCAAGTGTAAGGGCGTTGCCCAGTAGCATGTCTAGTCCTTAATGTAACCAACGCTGCCCTAATACCCTGTGATTCGTCTTGACCACGACAACTTCGTTACCATGGCAACCAAGGACCACACACACGCCTTAAACTTGCTTAGGTCTTTTACACAATGACTTGATTTATATTTGAAAATTAATTTATAAGAGCTTGAATCTTTGATTTAATATGATGTTAGACTAAATTGAACTATATGCTAACCTTTACGCTATGTGTTCATCGACACGCACACACACACACACACACACAATTTGAAAGTTGCATTATAAAGATTAAATAATTTTGTATTGTTATCTAAAGAGTGTAATTTTATTTAAAACTGTTTTCATCACGAGTACATTCTTTCAATCATTACCGCAGTGATCTCCCGTTCTCTCTCTCTCTTTTATCCAGGTTCAGAATGGGTATCGTTTTTATTTACAGACTTCATAATACACCATTAGTTTAAAAAAAAATATCTAAACTGTCCATAACATAAGAATAAAAGGGGAGAACCTTTCTTTGGAATGTAAAATAAACACTCAACGGGCTATTTGCATGCCCTTGGAGTTCAAGCACCAATTTTACTGTCACTCGCTCAGCCATGTCACGGACCCTAATACCAGGGTTGTCAGAGACGTATGCACTTAAGCGTTATTTATTTTACCAGGAACTATTCGCATATGTGTGGACGCGTCCTTACGCTTGACCCGACTACGCTATATGCAAATGAGACCCTTCGGTTATTCACCGGCTGAATATTTCAGCGGCATTGTTTGGTTGCGAAATTAATGAAATCCGCAACTAATATCAATTCGCCATCGTCACGGAGAGAATCAATTCGTTGTTTGTGCCACGCCCGGGTATAGTTTGTTTTGTAATTCATTAAGTCGGTTTTGTGCAAACGTACTTTCCATTTTTCCTTCCTTATACGTGGCCGTTTTGTGTGTAACGTTAGCATCTGCGAGCCAATTAATGATCCTAAATGTTACCGTATCAAGTTGAAGGAGAAAATTAGATTTCAATGATAGGACTCTGTTTGTGATGTCATGCATGACATAGCTAAGTACATTTTGTTTGGAAAAGTTATTGACATTATTTTTGAAAGAACATTATTTTGTTGTAACAAATATTCTAAAATTATCTAAAGCACAAGAAGCTAGTAAAATTCTTTGTATATGTAATAATATAAATGTGGAAATTAAATCTTCGGATGTTCCATCAAGTAACGGGCATTTTAATTTTGCAGGTATTAGCTCAATTAAGAAGCAGTGTAAACCCATGAATACTGGATTCTAAAAGCCTTATAAACATCATACCACGTCTTTAAAACTGTATGTGAAAAAGTCGCAGTATGGTTCAAACTTAGGATGTTGGTTATTTCTGTTTAATATTTAATATGTTTATTTAAGTCGCATTTTACGACGTCCTGGACGCAAGACAAAGTATCAGAGGGTGCTTTTGAGAGTACTCAAACGCCTCGCTGGCGCTGTAATATTTAACAGCGTCGTAATAAAGTTGATGTTACGGTTGTAAATTATCGTTCACTTATTTTGTTTTAATACACAACACTGAGGGAACAATACAGCATGTAATTTAATGTCAAGTTGATAATAGACAGATAAAGGATAATAGCCAATGAACCAATAATTAATTGGCATGCAGAAGGATTTCTCTGTGTTACTTTTAACTGGAAATTAAGGAAAGCCGAAATATACAAAAAAAAACTTAATGTTCTTCAAGCAGAAGCTACGAACAGGTAACGTTAACAGAAAAATGGGTCGAATACCAGTTTGCGATTTGTTTGATGCACAGTCTGCTTTTATGCCAAGTTGCACAGTCTGCACAAACTGTCACTTGTAATAATTTTCTCAATGCCTTTTCGTCACTTCTCAGACTCTCTTAATTGACGCATGGGTTGAAAGATTTACGTGAAATTTAACACTTTACTTTTCGAATATGAGAAAAGTAAAACAAACCTAAAAACAAACCTAATATTCCAAAAACATATTTGTGTTCGATGGCATTGGCTTCCTCGGCTTTTTGTTTCGCACACAATATTTAAGCACTATAATGCTATGGCTTTTATACGTAAATGTTTAATATGTATTTGTGGCTGTTAAATCAGTTTCTAACAAATTACTTTCATAAACTTGAAAAAAGAAGCTAGCTAAAAGCAATTTCATTTGTTCATATTAAAGTTTTCACGAATTTTATTTATTTATTAGTATCGATGTGTGGCTATATTGTTCTATGTCATTGGGCAAAATAGGAAGTTTTTCTTTCCAATACAGCAAGATCTAGTGTAAATGTTGTTGTATTGGGCTTAAATTAATACTTTATCTATGGCCGCGTATGACAAAATCTCACAAATAAGGATATTCTTTTTTTTTAATTCTAGTCGGCTCTAGGGTCGCGATGTATAATTTTCAGGCCTATGCACAAGTAAGCACTGACTTACTTTCAGAATATGAGAAATGAAAAGTACTCGTAACAGACATACCCCCCGAATGCCTGCTGTGAGTCCACCAGATAAACATCATTCACTATGATATAAAGCTTCCTGGATGACAAGTAATAACTATCTCCATTCAGTATCGAAGTATTTGATATTACCATAATAAAATTGTTCAATGCTATCTTTTACGAGCTTTTGTGTTTGGAAATCGAAATCAATTCTACGTTGCCTTTGCATTGTTTCAGGTTCTTGTCCGTATCTCTATCTGCGACTGACGGCGTGTGCGCCTGGTGCTTTGCCTGCGACTCACTAAACGGGAAATTTTCGATCGGTACACGTCTAATAGCTACGGCGAACTCCAACCCGATCCTGTTCTTCCGGTCCTCATGATTACTTCGATTCAAAGTAAAATTATATTTTTTCCCTGGATAAATCTTTAAATAGATCAGAATGAAAGGACATTTTATGAATTAAAAAGGAAACTAGTAATTATTTATCAGTAAGTTCGAATGTATTTTCGGGGCAAAGGTCGACATCAATCACACCAAGGACTCGGATTTTTCGATATTAAATATTTAAACTTAAACTAGCTGTGCCCGCGAACTACGTTTCGCTTTAAAAAGCTCAATACTCAAAAATTTCTGGAGAGGACCACCCTTACCACCTACGCGTATAAAAATAGCCTACAAAAAATTCATATAAATCGATCCAGCCGTTTCGCAGGAGTTGGATAACAAACAATGCGACACGAGATTTGATATAACTTTCTAACATCTAAAACTATGACATTTTTATTGATACTCAAATTTCTTTTATCTGTGACTTTGTTAATAAAATTATATGCTGGAATAACATAAATAGAGAAACTAAATATCGTTGTTTTAAGTTCAGTTTGAGTGTTAATTTCAAAATTTATAGAATCCATACAAAATTTATTGATTAAAACAGACTGATCTTAAAAGCTTTTAGTTGTATTTCATCTGCAAAAAGAATACCTCGAATGGATCTTAAAGTCTTTGATGCAATAAATATGTTGTCTGAAGCCTTTACTGATATGGTATCGAGATACGTTCCTATCTGATCCCGAGCCGAGACACATTGCTTCCAATATCATAACAGATAACTTAGATCTTGTGCGAAGTCACGAACAGGAATATACAGTCGACCAACTAAGTGTTTTACTACTTTTAACAATAACTCTTTTATAATTATTTTTTTTTTTTTTTTTTTTTATGTAAGGCCCGGCAAATGACCTCCTCCCGCCTGATGTTAAGCGGTGAAAGAGGCCCAAATGAGTTGACAGATAGAGTAGGGACGACATCCACTATCCTACCTGCCCGCCCCTTGCCGGCCTAAAAGATGCTTTTTCACACCTCTTTTGAAGGAACCCATGTTGTAGGATGGAGGAAACACGTGCGCAGGTAGAGAATTCCAAGTATGGGATGAACGACAGAAGAAGGAATCTTGGAATTTCTTGGTACGGTGTGAAAAGGAGGACACAGTGTACGGATGACTCCGAAGGCCCTTACGCGTGTTTCTGTTAAGGAATGGAGAGGGAGGGATAAGGTTAAAGAGCTCCTCAGAGCATTCCCCATGGAACATTCGGTAAAAGGCGCTAAGAGAGGCGATGTCACGACGAAGTTGTAGAGGCTCGAGGGTGTTAGTTGCCTCTACATCGCCAATTATTCGAATAGCGCGACGCTGCAATCTGTCCAGAGCATCGAGGAGGTACTGAGCGGAGCCGTCCCAAAGGTGCGAGCAATATTCCACGCAAGACCTAACCTGAGTTTTATACAACAGGCATAGTTGGTCCGGCGCAAAATACCTACGCACCTTGTTTAGGACACCGAGTTTCCGTGAGGCAGCAGTTATAACGGATTCGATGTAGTCTCTGGGGTTCAGATCGCAGCGAATGTTCATTCCCAGCAAGGTGATGTTACTCTGTGTGTGAAGGGTTGTGCCCTGAAGAGAAGGAGGGGGGAGGAAAGGTGACCTTTTCGCCGAGAACGCGCACACCTGTGTTTTCTTAGCATTGAACTCGACAAGATTGTTGGAACCCCATTCGGAGATGAGGTCCAGCGTCCTGTTGAGCTCAATGATAAGATTCTGCCTCTCCCTATCAATATTGCCACGAGCAGCCCCTGAGCTTCCGTGATATCCCCCATGCACTGTACTGTCGTCTGCATAGCAATGTATACTTCCCAAGGAAAGCATGTCATTGATATGCAGAAGAAACAATGTTGGGGATAGAACGGAGCCTTGTGGAACACCAGCATTCACTGCCACGAACCGCGAAGCGCAGCCGTCAACGACAACGCGAATTCTACGCTCGTGGAGGAAGCTGGCAATCCACGTACAGAACTGAGCGGGCAATCCGTATGCCGGAAGCTTGGAAAGGAGAGCCTTGTGCCAGACTCTATCAAAAGCTTTGGCGATGTCGAGACTAATAGCCACAGACTCGCCGCGCTTATCGATAGATTCACCCCATTTGTGCAAAAGGAACGCTAGAAGGTCACCTGTTGACCGTTTAGGACGAAACCCATACTGACGGTCATTAAGCAACGAGTGACCTTCCAGGTAACGGATCAGCTGGGTGTTAAGGATCCTCTCCATGATTTTACACAAAATGGAAGTGACGGCTATAGGGCGATAGTTAGCCGGATCAGAACGATCTCCCTTTTTGGGAACCGGCTGGACATTGGCCTCTTTCCAAGATTTCGGCACACAACCAGCAGAGAACGACAGACGGTATAGACGCGTCAGGACCGGAGTCAACTCCGCTGCACACTTCTTAAGTACAATCGCAGGAATGCCGTCTGGTCCACTTGCTTTTCGAATATCAATCGACTGTAGCTCCGCCCGCACATCTCGCTGTCTGATGCGGATATCGGGCATAGTGCTGCCACAATGGGACAGTGTCGGAGGTTGTGCACCACAGTCATCGATACGGGAATGGGCCGCGAAGAGTTTTGCCAGGAGGTCGGCTTTCTCCTGCGGCTGATGAGCAAGTGAGCCATCGGCATGTCTCAGCGGTGGCAGCGAGGGTTGGCAGAAGTTTGATTGCACAGCTTTGGCCAGGCGCCAGAAAGAACGGCTACCCGTAGGGTGCGCTAGCAGTTCCTGACTCACTTGTGCAATGCGCTGAGCGTCCGCTCTAATGTAAGCCCTCTTACACAACTTGGTGGCATTATTATAGGCTGTTTTCAGTAGGTTAGTATTGGGATCCCTAGAAGCTCGACCTCTGATCCAAGCGCGGTAAGCTAGCTGTTTGTTTTCAACAGCAGAGGCACACTCGCGATTGAACCAGAGGTTACGTCTCCCTCTACTGACGAGATTGGAATGTGGAATATAATATTCCATTCCTAGTATGATCTCGTCAGCAACAGAGGTAGCGCAGGAGTCCGGATCCATCCTATTGAAACAGCGCTGCCACCAAGGAACAGATGCGTAATAATCCCGCATACCGTCCCAATCTGCTGACGCATAGTGCCACAGACGGCGTGCTGCAACCACAGGCGACGGTCGTGACGCCTGAGGCACTGAGACGGATACCAGGCAGTGATCTACAAGATAATACTTCCATTGTTCTGATACTAATCAGTAATGGATGATATAATCAACATAAATAATAACTTAGATCAACTATCTGTCTCTGAGGCTGTATTATGTTCTCCAGAAGATGTTGCTGCACACTTATATAAAAGTGAGGCATTTAATATTTTCCATGTCAACATCAGAAGCATTAACTACAACTTTGATAATTTCCTAACCTTAATACATAGACTTGACTCTCAATTTGACGTTTTTATCCTTACTGAATGTTGGTTAAGCAAAGTTGCTGGCTTGCCCACTATCCCTGGTTATGACTCTTTTAAATCTGACTATATGAATCAAAATGACGGTGTTGTGGTCTTTGTCAAACATGGCATAGAATGTACTATTCTTAATCTTGATTTAAGCGACGGGAATTGCTTAGTCTTAAATTTTTCAAATAAAATATCTGTTGTTGCCATATATCGTTCTCCATCATACTCAAATTTAGATCGTTTTCTTGACAGCCTTAATACAATTCTACACTCACTACGGTCCTTTAAGTCCTTGTTTCTTATTGGTGACCTAAATATTAATATAGCCCCATCAAATCGTAATGCCTCAGCTGATGATTATTTGAACTTGCTTGCACAACATGCTTTACTTCCAGCTCATCTTTTTCCCACTAGAGAAACAAATTGTCTCGATCATGTCATAGCCCGATCTCCTTTTAATTGCAAAACACTTGTTTTAGATAGTTTTATTACTGATCATGCTCCTATTATACTTAGTTGTAGTACACACATGACTAGGTCTAAACTTTGCTACACCTATCGACGTTCTAATGTTCCTGATATAGTGGACGAATTGTCTAAATCCAACTTTTCTACCGTCCTAAAGTGTAACGACCCCGATACAGCTTGTGACAACTTAATTCACATTGTATCGTCTGCTGTTAATAAGCATACTCAAACTATTAGCGTACCCAGCAGAAAACGTATATTAAAACCCTGGATGACTTCTGGTCTTCTTAGGTGTGTTCGTAATCGGGACAAATTGCACAAAAAATATCGAAGAGACCCTGAGAATATTATAAATAAGATTTCATATTTCCGCTATCGAAATTTTTGCAATAGTCTTCTTAAAAAAGTCAAGCGCGAATACGAACAGAGTGAGTTTCTTAAGATTAGAAAGAGTCCAAAAGCAGCCTGGAAACTTATAAATCGCATCGCTAATATCGATAAAAAGCAAAATACTGCCAATGCTTTGTTAAAATTATGTGATGACCCCAGCATGTCAGTTAATACCGTGAATTCGTTCTTCGCTAGTATTGGAATTACTCTAGCTTCTAAATTCAACTCAAACACTTCGGCTTATGAACTTTCTAACCATTCTTCTGTTTCCTCACTTCATGATGTCCCCGTGACCTCGATGGTGCTACTTGATGTCGATGACGCAGAGGTAGAAAACGTAATTTTGGGTTTAAAAGATAAATGTGCGCTTGGATGGGACGGTATTTCTACTACCCTTATCAAAGCTGCTAAACATATCCTTATTCCTATTTTAGTTCATATTTTCAACCTTTCACTTTCTCATGGGATTTTTCCGCGTGCCTTTAAAAGGGCTATTGTACATCCTATTTTCAAGAGTGGTGATAAAGATAGTGTCACTAATTACAGGCCCATTTCGGTCTTAACAGTTTTGTCCAAAATCTTTGAAAAAATTTTAAATGTAAAATTATTAAACTTCATAAATGCTAAGAATATACTGTCTGCAAATCAATATGGTTTTCGAAAATCTAAATCTGCGGAAGACGCGGTCTTGGAACTATCCGATCACATTATTAAAAACTTTGACAAACGACTCAAATCCGCAGGAGTGTTCCTTGATCTGTCAAAGGCATTTGACACTGTTTCTATCCCCATTCTTATATCGAAACTTCACTCTATTGGCGTTAGAGGTATCGCCCTTGATTTATTTAACAGTTACCTCACAAATCGTTCGCAAATTGTTGTTATAGATAAATTTGAGAGTGAGGAGGAATCACTTAGCTTTGGCGTCCCGCAGGGAAGCGTTCTTGGCCCCACTTTATTCTTAATATACATAAATGAACTCTGCAACATGTCACTTCCCAACACCAAAATTATCACCTATGCTGACGACACAGCACTTCTTGTTCATGGTCGAAACTGGGACGAAGTTCGTGTTTACACAGAAAATGCCCTGCGATCTATTATGAGCTGGCTTAGTGCAAATCTTCTCACTCTCAATTTATCTAAGACCATAGTTATAGGTTTCGCTCCCACAGCAGCCTCACAAAATCCTCCATCGTTCTCCGTTCGAGCTCATGTTTGTCCTTATGTGAATGGTTCGGTACCCTGTAACTGTACATTATTGAAAGTTGTCTCATCTTCTAAATATCTGGGAGTCATGATTGATAGCGCTATGAATTGGAAGCAACACATCGAATACACAGTGTCGAGAGTGCGTAAATTAATTTATACCTTTAAGAGTCTCCGATCGGTTGTTGACTTCAAATATTTAAAAACCATTTATTTTGCTCTCGCCCAATCAGTGCTATCGTACTGCATTACATCTTGGGGAGGATCAGCAAAGACTCATATGTTGCGCTTGGAAAGAGCTCAGAGAGCAACTCTTAAAGTACTTTCGAAGAAACCTATTCGCTTCCGGACTTCTGACTTATACTCTCTTTGCCGGGTCCTTACAGTTAGACAACTTTTTATTCTTTACACAGTATTAAAGAAACACGGTGAAATTGATTTTGACCCTCAAACTGTATACTCGAAACGTCGATCCGATATAGTTTGTTTCACTGAACGTCACCGTACGGCTCTGGCAGCTCGACATTATTGCTATTTGAGCCCAAAACTATATAATAAAGTTAACAAACAGTTACATATTTATCCACTCTCTTCATTTAAATGCAAAACAAAATGTATACAATGGCTGCTATCACTGTCATATGATGAGACTGAAGACCTGCTAAAAATTATATCATAAACGCATACTCACACACCCACGCACACACTCACACACTCACGCATACACACACACACACACACACACACATACACACATACACACATACCTACATATTCATATATTCTGATATTCTAACAGTCTAATCACTTTTTGCTTTTGTTATTTAAGTATTATTGTAATTATTTTAAAATTTTCTTGATTGCTACTGTTTCAGAGGGGGGCGTTGATGCACGCGACACAGTGTTATACACTATTGCGGGTATCATCGTTTTTCTTATTGTAATGTAAATGTCGTTAGTGTTAATAATATTAAATAAAAAAAAAAAAAAAAAAAATGAGAATAAAATTTCCATAGGGCAGTTGTAACTTCAAACTCAACATGAAAATCAAAAGATTCTAAACGAAGCCACAACATGGCGGATAAACTATAGTTAAAGGTGGGATAGAAAAGGATTTTCCTGGCCGATTATACGTAACCATAAAAGTGTACTAACAGTTCCAGGAATAGTATTTTGTATTTATCTTCCTTTCTCGTAAATTTCCAATGGTTTGACACTTGATTGCTTATACATGAGCAACAGTAAAAAATCAAAGAAGCAAACGACGTCCTATATTTTATCACTCAAAAAGGTGTTTATTGTTAGTGCATTTCACAAAGAGGTAAAAATTTAAAATATCTTTTGATTTTCTATGAGCGTGTGGTTGTAGATCAAGAATTCCTTATATGACTTTCCATCTGTTTCAACGCAATAAACTTGATAATTGTAATACCACATGATATCGGAGTTACAACTTTATGTTTTGAATCATTAAAAGCACCGACCACAATTGTGCCGGAGAACAGGAAAATTTTGTGCTTAAAATGATTGAAATAGGAATCGTCGACTAAAATATGATGTTTGCTCATATTGGAAATGGTTTCTCTACTTTTGATCTGCAATAAATCGAACACCATATATAGAAGTCGAAACGTGTAGACATGCCCGGTATAAATAAATATGTATTAAGCGAACTTAACACGTGTCGTTGGAAATTCTGGTTTAACGATTATTCAAGAGCTTAATAGAAGAGAAGATTAATTGATAATTTAGGGCTCTTTATTTTTTAAGTCAACTTCTTCATAAATTTTTGTTATTGAAACAAGGCCACAAAATCTGACTAAAAGATTGATGTATTAATTTCTATTTTATGAAATAATGTAGAAATCTACTTTAAAAAATTTAGACTGAAAAAGAAACATATCTCTGTATATTGTCGGTACTACATCTATTACCATGTCAAAGCAGCAACACAATATTCAAACTGACATTACCGAGCTGGCTTCTGAAACTAAAAGACCCTTTGCGTAAGCTCGGATTTGTGAACAATGCAGTCATATATTCACATCTCAACATCCTATATCACCGGAAACTGATCACCACCCAGACAAAGCCTAATCAGATAAACGTCATATTGCTTTATTATCATATTGAAAATGCTACCTGTCATCTAGCGAATAAATTACATTTAATAGACCCGACTCGGCCTGAGCGGCGCCGGCGCACCATTGAACGGCAATGTCATCAATACAGTCTATTCTCGAAATGTCAACTGGCAATTATGTTGTAGGCATTCTAGCTATTAAGACTAACTCTGTGATTATTGCCTGCGTTTGTCCTAAATCAGCAACGGTTGCATTTTGCGCAGCTGGCTTAAATGATAGATCACAGATTGCTATGGGGACTAAACGCAGATTTCAATTGACAGAATGGTCACAAGGCAATTTGTTGGCAATTTGTTAGTGCGTTTTGGTAATTTCTCGAAGTTATGACATTATGATGCTATTATTGTAGTTATAATACCTACTAATACCTACTAAAGGTTATAATACTAAATGTAAAGTTTTCTCACTTTTTTATTTGCCTATATTTTTTATTTTACTCGTATACTATAATATTGTAGTATTCAAATAAAAAATATAAGCATGTAAAGGTTGTTTAACCCTTACTACTCAGGTTGTAAACATTATAGCCTCGAAAGCTTGGTTTGGCTTTTGATAATTAATAAACGTATGCTAACACATTCACGCACCACCTACTGAAGATTAAAAAAAATGTTTCATATTAAATTCACAATAACACCGAAATAACACATGGTCTATTTTTAATACACAGGTCTTTGAATTTGTATCTAATACAAGGCACCCCGAGTTACTTTCGTGCTATAAAAAAAACAATCCAATAAGTAACGATTTTTTCCAAGGTTCCAGCGATATCATCAATTTCTCTAATCTGATAACTGCCGTCGGGAAAGGTTGCGTAATCGCTTAAATAAGTCAGAAAGGTTAATGCGATTATTTTACATATTAGGTATGAGTCAACCACAAATGACCTGGCCTATTCTATGGAAAGTCTGGCTCTTGTATTTCGCCTCCCCACGCAACTCTTGGCATTGACCAAACAATTTCCTCCCATAACTCATACGACACAAAGTGTGCGGTGATAAAAGTTTTCTGGGAAATGTCACGTAATTCTCAATTCGGCGTGTTAATATTTCAAATTTAAGCGTTTGCTTGTAACAGCAGGTACCTACCTCATTTTGATACAATAAAGACTTTTTGGATGTGAAATTCCTTCAACATACGTTATTTCAATATAGGTTTGAACTCGATTAATTCATTTTATAAATTTTATTTTAAGACCACGTCAGAACATACATTATTTTATATTGCAATTTTCTACTAGTCGAGAATTCAAATTTAGGTCAGCAATAAAAAGTTAATTCAACATTCTCAAAAATGACAAACCACATTACTCATTTTACTCACGATGGCTTTTCCGTAAAGAGATTATATTCACGTCCCGCTGCTGGGCATCAATTTTTCTTAGAAGAAGTGGAATTATTCGTCTACTCCATTCCATCACGCTGCCCCCTAACCATGATCATTCAAAACAATATTTCCCCTAACCATGATCACTCAAAACAATATTACATCCGCACTGAGAGCGAGATGGCGCTATACGCAGCAAGAGCGGTATCTCTACAATTTCATTATTGTTTTAACCTTGCTATAAGTGATCATGGTAGGGCCCTAGGTCCGACGGATGTTTGTAGGGCTTTTTCGAGCTTCCCCTCTCGCTGAGGTGTAATTGTAGTTACACCTCGGCAAGAACGTTAACGCACGGTCAGATACTTTTGATTTGAATGATAGAGCTAAGTAAAATCAAAAGGCGGTGTGGGTAAATAAATATTATTTATGAAATGTAACCTATATTTTTATTAGTGGAATCGTTCTACTCTCGATTCTGAACAAACTAATTTCAGACTGCGCAATTTTATTTACACATTCTATGTACACAAAACAGAAAATTACACAACAAAGAAATACAAAATATCGAGGTACATAGGTTCTGCTTATTTCCAAAGAAATGTCTACCAGCAGACCTGCGATAGGAAAGACCAAATGGTCATTTGCGTTTTTGGTCAAATGCGTCGAACCCGATAAAATATATCTGTTATACCTACGGCACGTCATACTGGCGTTATGTGTAGATTTTTTTTTATTGCAGAAAGTTGGCAAACAAGCAAACTGCCCACCTGATGGTAAGTGGTAACGTCACCTATAATACATATGGCTCTTGTGAGATTCGCAGCAAAAGTGCAACCCCCACAAGAACCACAGTGTACGTTGCCATCTTGTGACACCAGATGTAAAGTCACAGTACTCAGTAATTTCACTGCCATATCTTACCCTTCAAACCGGAATCGGAACACAGCAATGCAAGCACTGCTGCTTTGCGGCAGAAATAGGTAAAACGGAGATACCTAAGCAGACGACCCTGGTACAGAGTCTCCCTCCAGTATTTTTGCAAATGATAAAAATTATATAATATACAACACACAATGATAAACTAAATCAACTTTTTATATACTATTTCAATTATTCAGACATTAGATACAGAAATTTAGACAGTATTCTTTAAGTACGAGTAGTAACACAATTAGACACGGCGGCGTTTAAAAAAATACAATGATTAGGATTCGCGGATGTCGAGCGGGATATTCCACAACCGAAACGTGAACAGTAAAAGAATCAGAGTAGAACTGAGATAAATGGGAAGGGATATCAAGAAGAACCTTCACTTGGGATCTACAAAATATAGAGTCAGGGGCATTGTTGAACCACTCACGCAAAAAGGTAAGATATGATGGTTTGTGCATTTACCCGAAGACATTATAAGAGGTCTTTGGATTTACCTATGACAATAATTATTATTTTCATTAACACTTCATTTACAGTTTATATTGCAAAAAAATGTGTACTCGCTTCAAAGTGTCAACTGGACAATATGTTCCCCAAATATCTACATACTATGATAGCATTACATACGAGTATATCGATATTTATGACTTATAGTAACAACCTGTGACATCAGCGTGCCTGAGGATTTGACTCACTTTGGATTTGGACTTCAACAGAGTTTCAACTTGCACTTTGTAAACTAAATTCAAGAATATTGAGCAATTTTTCCATATATATGTAAATAAAGTGTATAAAAGATAGAATGTTTAAATCAAGTGTACAAAATATTAATAACAAACAAGGAGATTGTTTGTGTATTTTACCATAATACAAAACATAAATACCCTTGTTCTGTATACACAGATGTTTAAGAAATGACTGAATATGAGTATGGTGTTAAAAAGAGTTACGTGATAAACTTCGTATTTACAAGCTTTTATTTAACTTGCAATGTATGTTCGGGTGGAATCTTGCAACTCAATTTTGAAGCAGATATCTTTAACCGATTGAGCTGAAATTTTGTATACATGTTCAGTTTGGATAACAATGCATGGTTGACTGTGTGACGTCATTTTAAATCCAAGATGGCGGCATACCCAAGATGGCGGATCAATTATTTTTAATGCACCCCTACAATATGGGTATCAAATAAAAGGTCTTGCTAAGAGTAACTCGAAAAATAATGTGACGTCACTATTTATCCAATATGGCGGACTTCTAAAGCTTAAAAATCAATTTTGAAGTAGATATCTTTAACATTGAGCTGAAATTTTGTATACACACAGTTTGGATGAAAATGCACGGTTAACTGTGTGACGTCATTCTAAATCCAAGATGGCTGCATACCCAAGATGGCGGACCAATTATTTTTAATGCACTCCTACAATATGGGTATCAAATAAAAGGTCTTGCTAAGAATAACTTGAAAAATTAAGTGATGTCACTATTAATCCAATATGTCGTACTTCTAGAGCTAAAAATCAATTTTGAAGTATTTTGAAGTAGATATCTTAAACCGATTGAGCTGAAATTCTGTATAGACGTTCCGGCAAACGACCTTGCAACAATGATGCGTTGAATGAGATGAACAGACTGAGAAACGTGTCCAGTGATAACTAAAAAGTAAAAAATAAATTAAATGTAAAAAAAGCCTTTTTAAAACAAGCTTTTATTTAAATGCGCTAAAAAGAATTAATAAACTTTTACACTAAAACTTTTACTTATAACGTGATTTCACATTTGACACAATTTATATGACATAAAAGCTTGTCGCGAGATTTACTTTTGTAGATAAACAAGTAAATTAAATAATTTGATGTGAATAATTTTATACATTACAATTTTCAAAGTAAATACGAGTAGGTACTTAAAAGTACTCTTTTAAGTACTTTTAAATTACTACACACAAGTAAATCTTGCGATAAGCTTTTATGTCATATAAATTGTGTCAAATGTGAAATCACGTTATAAGTAAAAGTTTTAGTGTAAAAGTTTATTAATTCTTTTTAGCGCATTTAAATAAAAGCTTGTTTTTAAAAAGGTTTTTTTATATTTAATTTTTTCGTTGAATATGCACTTAATGCGTGTCAAGCCAAAATACGAGTAAAGACATGACAGTTTTAAATGATTATGTCAATGATGTATAGTAATATATAAAAATGAATATTTATTTATTTTATTTATTACACAAAACAAGAAATACATTTTAACATTTTTTTTTCAGCATCCTATAAACCAAATCTGGTTTTCTGGACACTGCATTCATTCAGTTCTCACACTCATTTACAATAATATTATTATTACATTATTAAACATAAGTTTAAGTACATATTTACAACAAGACATATCTCCAACATAACACACTTTTAAATCTGTGACACAAAAATATCTTTAGTATTTATCGTATAGATACGCTAAAAATATAAATAGGGTACATGATATATTTTTTTATCGGGCCACCACATAATCGCACGGCCACCGCCGACCCTTCTCTAATAACAATGTCACAATGGCTGAAAACACACGGGATAAGACTTTACATTTTGTTTACTTTGCGTTTAGTATTAACATTGCCTGAATCTAATAATTAAATTTTATTAATAATTTATAGGTTACATATTTAATACACGATGCTAATTTTTATTGCAAATATTTTTTTTTGTATTTCTATTAAATATTTTATTTACTTAATTTTATCCAGTCATTCTAATTAATTCATTGATTAAATATTATATTTTTATAACACTATTTAGTAATAAAATAAATTTTATCTGTAAATTTTTATTTGCTTATGTAGTAGAGAAAGAAAATATTTTTTTAATCTAAATTTTATATTTAATTTTGTTATTTCGTCTTTTATTTCAATAGGAATATTATTTATTAATTTTGGAATTTGATGCTATAGCAGTTGTTTTCCATAAAGGTTTCTGTACAAAGGGACGTTCAGATGTATATGTATGTAATAATGTATAAAGTAATTTTAACAGACGTATTGCGTTCAATTTATAATGTCAAAACTGACAAAACTTACGCACATTCAAAATGTGTTAAGTATAATATATTAAATAGACCTGAGATAACATATTCAACATAATATATTAATAAATACTTTGTAGATTTTATTATAATCTAAAATTATATAGCTGAACTGTTTGTCCTCAACTCAAGGTACATAAAAAATAACCTCGACAAATCTTATTTCAGATGTCACGTTAAAGTAAATTTATCAACAGACAATAATTTATTTTTAATGAGTGAATTCAAGGTAATTCGTAAATAAAAATTTAAAACTTTGATGAAAACTTTTAGAGTTATTTCTTTACAAAATTTCTAATCTTAAAAATTGTGTATAGCTTTGTAACTAAGATTTCACTGAGAAAACTTCGTTATTCGGAAAGGTAAACTCCTTAGTGCAAAACAAATGATATCAAATGACCTCGGTAGTTCTAGAAATTAATGACAACAATACATTCAAACAAGTAAACATTTTTTAAAATTTATTTAAATCGAAGGCTGCATAAAATTTAGTTGTTAACGTAAGATTAATATGAAAGTATAAATCATACTAAACGTGCTCTTTAATTACAAGTCAGCGAGCAAATAAGAGACAGCAATGCGGTAGTGGTATAAATGGTCTAGACATAATGAATTACCAACAATTTACATAGTGATTCCTAGTAAGGATTATAAAGGTTCTTGTAATAAACAACACTGTTATTCAAACATGTAAAATTAATCAATTTGCCAAAAGTATTTTTTATAATTGATTATTCTCACAAATGTTAATTTCAAACAGTGACTTTAAATTTTCATATTGAATCAAGATTTTTGACTTTGACAAACAATAGATATATAAATTAGATACAAATATCAAGTAGATTTATTAATATTCGCTTGTTTTTATTTATTTGAAAATAGACAAGCGTATAAGTTTAACCAAATTAAGCTTGTAGTAATATTCAACAAAGAGTCTTCGAAAATTTTGTCAATACTAAAGGCACCTTTTTATTTTTTACGAGGTGGAATGCAAGTCGACAGGTATGTGGGACTCTTCCGGCAAAGTGTAGGGCATACCTACTTAACCATCCCCAACGTCCGTCTTGTCCATAGTCGGGGCAATGCAGACACTGGAAATATCAGTTTTCGGGTCATCCCGGGCAGTCCAGCCAGCTGTTGGTCAGATGCCTGTATCGGGGAATTACCCTGAACATGAACAATACCCAGATTCGGGGGGACGCCACGAGCAGCTCACGACGTCAAGCTCACTATGCTAAGCTCCCAACAACATGTCTTCAGTACAAACGGCTCCTATAATTGTCATGATTAGTGACATTCTGAAGTTCAGGGCTAATGTCAGCCATAACAATTAAGTATTAACCCAGCTATCCCTATAGTCTCTACAGACGCAGTATTTACAAATGTTCAACACAGTTTCCATAGCAATAGCTATCAGGGTCAGGATGATACTAAATACTGCCAATATATTAAAATAGGTAAAGAAATATTTTTTTATAACGTTAATTCCAAGAAACCTATCAAGTCATAAGTAAACTTTAAAATGCAAAAAAGAAACCATTTTTAAGTTCATCATTAATCACGATTCTTCTTCTAATAATAGGAATTTGTTTTTATGCGCTCTTTAACGTCTTTTTTACGTTACAAAGTCGCATTAGTATGTTACTTGATATAATAATGACATCGTAACTTAAACATTTAATAGTATCAATGAGGAATTAATAATTTTAATGTTATAGCAATAGTATCTATATTTATAATATTTAACGTAAAAGTTAAAAAAAATAATACGGTTGATAGAATTTAAAGAGAAAACGAAAAAATATTGGCCGCATTCATGTACTCTTATCTGAATACAAATCGTAAGTACATCTTTTTTGTCTGATGCTTAAGATGTTATGTACACACATTAGCTTATGATGAAAGTCGTTAAGCTGTGACAGAAGGCCATGGACCTCAAACCGATTGGCGCCTACGTGTGAAGAGTCTAGTTAAATATTGTCTATATAGTTACGTCAAAACGGAAGATGTTGTTTGGCCAACTTGTGTGTCATGTCAACTGTGATGAGCCCGTTTATTGGTTGTAATACTAGATCAAGCACACTAGTCGGTAAAGAAAACAAGTGGTGTGGTGTGTTCAAACTAGTTTTTACTGTGATCACTCGAGGAATAATTGTAAAGTGAATCTTGTTTGAAAATTTGTTCCCAGTCATTGCTAACGATATTTTTAGGTTGTTACAGATCATAGATGAAACAAGTAGTCGCCGTCATATTTTACAATATTGCTATTGACAATGTTCAAAGTAAATATTTTTTTTCAAACAAACTAGATTGCTATATATTTGTATCTATTGATGAATTTGATTATAATGTGAACATAGTTATTGCAGTGCCGGCTTTTATTAATAAAACCCGATCCCGTGTGAATCCGAATGAAAAGTAACCCAGTCCCCACTAATATTATAAATGCGCAAGTAATTCTGTCTGTCTGTCTGTAACGATCACACGCCTAAGCCGCTGAACCGATTTTAATGAAATTTGGTCTAGACATAGCTTGAGCCCTGAAGAAGGATATAGGCTACATTTTATCTTAAAGTTTAGTCCTTAGAAAACGAAATCTCACATAGACAAAGTAGCGAGCATGGGTTAGTACTGAATACACAAACAGACAAATCTTTTTTATAATAGGTACAACACGCCAGACTTTGAGACTACGTTGACATTGAGACTTCTCTTACCTTACTCGTAATAGCGATGGCTTTCGTAATGCAAATGTTAATGCTCAGATAATGCAATGAAATCAGATCAAAGCTTATCAGACCCCAGCACACAATCATCATTATAACAGCTCATATACGTCCCCACCGAAGGGCTCGAGCCTACCCTAAGTTAGGGTGTTTAGGCCTTATTCAACCACGCTGGCCCAGTGCGGATTGGTCGACTTTATATACACCTCTGAATTTCTTTGCAGATGTATGCAGGTTGCCTCGCGATGTTTTCCTTCACCGTAGGAGCGTCGGACAAATGTACCTCTATATTTGTCCGATGAAATTCAAAAAACGAAAAACACATTGGTACATGGCAGGATCGAACCACGGACCTCCCGATTAGAAGGCCAGTGCCGAGGCCACAGCGCCACCGACGTTTTCAAAAATATTTGATACCATCTAAAATATAAGTCGAGGCCACAGCATCGGTGGCGCTGTGGCCTCGGCACTGGACTGTGCCCCGAGATACATTGTTAAACTGTGCACGAGTAGAATTGGGAGGCCCGCGATCGATCCTGCCATGTACCAATGTGTTTCTCGTTCACGAATTTCATATGTACTTTTATCTGACGCTCCTACAGTGAAGGAAAACATCGTGAGGAAACCTGCATACACCTGCGAAGTAATTCAAAGGTGTATGTGAAGTCAACCAATCCGCAGTGGGCCAGCGTGGTTTGACTAAGGCCCTTCGTGCCCCTCGGCGGGGACATGTATGAGCTGTGATGATGATGATAAAAATATAAGATCCACTGTTTATCCGCAGAAAGTTTTAAGGAGCATATTTTTATGTCTGCCACCATTGAAAGTCGTGTCTGCGTCAGCTGTGATATCATCGGGCTATTTCGTAAGGGCAATGAGTGACTTCTGTCACGCGAGGCTTATTCACGACTTATCAAGTGTTCTGGATACCCTATAAGGGTTGATTCAATGTTCACTGCTTGTTAGTCGACGTGTTTCGCGTCTAATGTTGATTCGAGTGTTTGTGTGTGATATTTGGGGAATTCATTGCTTCAATACCAAACGTTGACTTCATTAGTTTTTTATATTCTGCCATTTATATGTTAATAAATTAGTGTCGTAAAAGCCGGGGTTGATACGTTTTTGAGATGTCATTGATTTTCAAATATTTTGCATTAGAATTTAATATTTGTATAATGTTTTTAAATTGTTTTGTTAATATATTCAGATTATTGTCTGTAATAATCATATTTATTAATGTTGATAAGTTATAGTTGTGTTAATTTACATTTAGTATTATGCGGCAACTTATTTTGCAATAGTTATTAGCATCATTTCAAAGTTATGCAGGCCTTAACTATCATTTTTGATAAATCTTTGACGGCAAATCTACACTTAGTACTCGTAGTATGGGCAAAGATTAAATAATAGTAGCTACGTAAGTAGGGGGCTATGGTACATTGATTAGTGTGTACTGCTTACATCTAACCAGGCGTTCACACTGCACGCTCACACATAAAATAAACATGATTTCATATAATAATCCATTGCAAATAGTTTAAATGACACCCATGTCACTCCTATCAAAAACTTAGAATCACTAAACCTACTCAGATTGAAGAAATTGTATCAAATCTTTTATATTTCTGCTATGCGACATAAAATTACTGCAAGTAAACGAAAAAAGATATAATTAATTCATTTACAGTGTTTCAGATATTGTAATTACGAAAATTTATCGCAATTACAATGTCTGAAACACGGAAATAACTGTTTTTGTCTGTCTGTTATAGTTTCACGCCTCAACCGCGGAAACAATTTTAATGGAATTTGGAATTTAGATAGAGTACACCTCAGAAAGGAAGGATATAGGCTACTTTATACCCCAAAAATTTTAATGACTTTTCTAGAGAACGCGAGATATCTTAATACCACACAGATGAAGCGCGAGCAACAGCCAGTACCTAAATAATTAATACCTCAGGCAATTAATCATATGACGAAATGTTGTCAAATTGAGAAGTGATAGCCCGTGTCGGCGGTTTTAACGACGTATAACGTCAAAACCGAGCTTGTCAATTATATTTTACGATGTCAAAGCGCTCTTAAATAGCTTCAACGATACAGCACAGTGTGAAGGCACTGAGGCTGGAAACCGGTTGCAAGTTAGATAATAAGCCGATGTTTCGTAATACGGCGGCCGGCGGTGAGGCACGCATTGTGGGCTCCAGAGTAGTTCAATGGGATTGGGGTAATCGATACTACATATAATTTATCGTGTTGCGTTTTTTTTAGTGTTTTGATATGTTGTTATCCAGTTTCAATTAAGGTTGGGGTATCTTCTCTGCCATTATTTCGAAATTTCTAAGACTTCTTATATCAGCTTGAATTGTAGTTTATGGCTTGCAAAACTATTCTTATCCATTTCGTTTGTAGAAAAGTAATATTGCAATCAGGCAGTTAGCTATACCCCTTGTATAGCTGGTAACTTGGTCTCAGATAATGCAATGAAATCAGAGCAAAGCTTATCAGACCCCAGCGCACCATCATCATCATCACAGCTTATATACGTTTCCACCGAGGGGCTCCAGCCTATCGTATGTTAGGGTGATTAGGTCTTAGTCAACCACGCTAGCCCAGTGCGGCTTGGACGACTTCACATCCACCATTGAATTCTTCGCAGATGCAGATTGCCTCACGATATTTTCCTTCATAAAGCTAGCTACTAGCTTTAGACAAATGTACATATGAATCACTAGCTTTGGACAAATGTACATATGAAATTCTAAAAACGAAAAACTTATTGGTACATGGCGGTCTCGAATCCCTGACCTCCCGATTGGATGGCAAGTATCGAGTCCACCGCGCCACCGATGCTCCGACTTGGACTTGGTTTATCCGATTAAATATATAACTAAGATTTTATCAAAGGACATTGTTCTGCGTCCATACATTGTTCGCCCCAATACCAACAGCAGTGAAAAAATGATTTTCGTATAATTAGACATTAGTAAATACTGTACGTTCACATCAATTACTACGGACAAGCTTCGAAATCGAATTAAATATCAAAATGAATCAGATTTTGAGGTTAGTTGAAGTAACACTTTAATTCGTTAGAGCAATACACATAGTCCATACCTATACAATTATTAAAATAATGATTATTGCAATCAATCAAAGAACGATATTATAGCACGTAATGAAGAACAAGTAATCTCGAAATTATAAAGCAAGTCAAAAACACAACGAACTAACAAGCGATAGTGCGTGAGTAGTCAATTGACGTATGTTTTAATTTAATTTACGTTGTAAGTTATGAAAATCTTTAATATTTATAGAAATAAATAAATGTCCATACCTACATAAAATCGACTCAATTCTATTCAGTCGAGCGAAGGCAACAATAACCATTCCTATATTTTACTTCATTTGGTTTTGTTTGTAAAAGTACTTTTATATATTTTTGATTTGTCCGTCGAATTCATATATTTGTTATGAGTGTTATAAAATATGCACATAATTATGACGTAAATCAAATCTTTGTTGGTCATGGAGCGATTTTCGACATTGTCCTTTAAATGTATATGTTATACTGAAGATTTAGAAGAAATCGATATTTAAGCCAAGGCACAAGCTGGATAAAATTCTTATTGGATGTGAGAAACATCTAACAATGGGGTGACAACAATTCAAAATGACCCCTACGTAAGGATTTCCTTCCGCGTACGCTCAGGGTGTGGAATGAACGGAATTATCATGAGACTACAGCATGGAGTTCTTCAAAAGGGGTATTAAAAAGTTTACAAATACCCCCTGTGCTGCAAGCGTCCATAAGTTGCGGTAACCGCTTGATATCAGGTGGGCTGTAAGCTTATTTGCCACCTTAGTGATATTAAAAAAAAAAAACAGCGACAACTAACGACGTACAAGAAACTTTGTGAATGTCTTTCTTGAAATTGGCTGTCCATTTATACTCGTAAGTTACTACGTGTAAAGATTATTCCCAAATCCCCAAAAGCAACTATAGTTTCTATCTCTGAAAATATTTTAGTCGACCACACTGTTACTAAGCGAAAAATGTATATAAAAGAGGATGACCGATTTTGCCCCGCTATCAAGGTCGATGACCAATAAAGCGGTAAATCTTATACAATATATTTCATCAAAACATGATTTTTCTTTGTAATATAAAACAGATAGAAGCTGTGGTTTTACAATAACACCTTTTTCAATGTTATGCATTATTTTTTTCATTACATTTTTAAATGTTTATATTTCTAATAAATTATATATTATATTTCATCATTTCAATTAAAAAGCATTTTTTTTACAATTACAAAAGGTTGATAGATCGCATAGTATATGTTTTATATTCTATGCGATCAATTCTATCAACCTTTTGTTATTTATCAACCCGTTTTCCACCTAAGCAGCACACCATTTTTTCACGCTAACATCAAATGTTAATTATATTTGAGTTTACCCAAAATACTACATAGTTTTAAATGTAGCGCGTTACGTTAACAAACGATGCTTGATGACGATGGTCAAAAACCTTAGAGCATTTACCCTATCAAAACCTAATGAATCGCGAAGATGTTGAAAATGCTGCAAAGCTGTACTTAGGTGGAACGCGCCTAAAATAAGTCGCAGTCGCCTTCGTTGCTTGTCACGTTGCGTTCTTTGCGATTTCTGTTACACATTTTATTACTTATTATTGATAATAGTGAATATCAATAGATATATTGATAACATTATTATAACTTATTTTTAATGATCGATAGTTCAGTATAACTAGTTTGATGTCTTGCAACTGCATAATATAGGTCGCTTAGGTTAGGTTAAGAGCAATTTTTATGGATATCTACGAAACTGCAGCTTTAATTAAAAAAAACGATATTTTATTTTCTATTCAAGGACGAAAAACGTTTACAATGAGCCTAATAGGGTTGTTTCTGTTCATGGAAATTTGTAAGTGGGGCAGGTCTCCATACAAAAATGGGCATCGTCCTTTTATTTATTTTTTTGTTTGTAACTATTGTTAAAGAGCAATTTTCAAAATATTTACATTATAAAAAGCTCATAATTAAGTATAGCTATAAAAATAAAAGCACGATAGCAACAGACTCAGAGAATCGCCTTTTTAATTAAAAAGGCATTGTAAAAATATCAGATTTTGTCTGCATAGGAAAAAGTTATAGTTTTTTTTTCAGTGTGCTTTTGTATTTGTAGACCACTATCTTTAGACTGACAAATAGCAGGCCGTTACCAAGTGAAGCTCGCTGCGCTCGCTGGGCTCGCACGGTTTCAATTTTAAATTGCCCATTATCGCCAGCTTAAAAAATAATTTAAGAAGGACTCTTCAAAAGAATACTACAAGATTTTATTGGAGAACAGGAAAAAATGTATTCATTCTACATACCTAATATGTGAGCAAGAGAAAAAAAATAGATTATAAATATAGCGGAATATATATCTGAGCAGAACAAATTATTTTGCTATTTCCAGTATGTTTAAAAATATCAATATTTAATATATTCTTCACAAAATCTTGAATTTAAAACAATTGTTTGAATCCTAAATTAACATGACTGCTAATAGCAAAATATTTTCACCCTAAATTAAGTGAGCCTTAATTTAATAGATAAAAACCTGCTCGCATACAATACGGCCCAAGGCTCGCGCTGACCTTTCGAAATCAGATTAATTGAACCTAATTGTGGATTCGACGAGATTGATCGATGGACATGTGGAAAAAGAAAGATATCGGATAATGAGATGCGGGTACAAGCTTAAGTGTATACTGAGCGTAGTAACTATGTATAATTTTAAGTATTGTTTGAACATGACCTGTAATTTTCTTCGAATGAAACGGTAACAAGGCTGTTTAGAGCGCTGTTGATTCATTATCATCCTTATCTAACAAAGAAAGAAAGATTTTTTTTATTTAAAAAAAGCGTATGGGCCGCATCCTAACAGTTATTCCTCTGTGAGTCGATGTGAAGCTTCAGAGCCTTTGGTGATAGACTGGGTGACTAAGTGGTTGGATTCCCGCCTGTCAACTGTTATTGGGTTTTCTTGCATTTTTCCATAGAAACTTTATACTTATACACGTTGAACAGCATACTTTAATACCTTATGGGCATTTTGCTAGTATGTCCTGCTGATACGGAGGGTTGAAAAGGGTGTTAAAAACGTTCCATACAAATTTTAACCCCTATTTTACCACATTAGTGGTTGAATTTTTAAAAACCGTTACAAAATAGATCATTCTGGCTAGATTCTGATAGTTTAGACTCGACAAAATATTTCCGATTTTCTCTTCACAAGAACCTTGTCCAGACTCCTAAAAAATCTAAAAAAAAGAATTAACGAAATCGGTCCACGCGTCCATAACAAATTTTGCATTTGGGAATTTTAGTTAGATATTTTTATTAGATATAGATGTTAAAGTAATCGTATTAAACATTGTCAAAAGTGTATATATCTAAAGGTCGCATAGGTATTCATTTATTCATACATTGACCAAAAATGAAACATTAGGGGAGAGTTAATATTATTATATACCTAGTTGAAATATTGTATATATTATGGAGAAATAGACAATTTTAAGACTTAACATTCAAATTATGTGCACGTTCACGCGAGCGCAGCCATAGAAAAACTAGTTTAAATTTACAGATTACGAGCGAACGTATAAACTTCCATTTGAAGTAGTCTAAACTTCTAAAGTCCTTTCTTGTGGCACAAAACGTCACTTTAATATTCCTCGCGAGTTTGTTCATCGTCGCTCGGACAATATCGACCCCGCCTGCCTCAATCGGCAGGCGTTACGTGTTGACATAGCTCTGTTTGTCCAAGGGCGAAATCGAAACGATAAACTAAACGTGAGCGAATAATATGAAAGTTTGACACAGAGTGGATTAAAATATTCGAAGCCAAGATATTGTCTATTAGAATGTTTACTAATAATTAAAGTTCGAGTAAACGCACACTAAATACCGGGTTATTTTTCCAGCAGGAGCCAAATTTTGCGTGCTGGTTCAGACAAGTTCAAAAAGAACATCTTTTGCTATGGGACCAAACTCGAAATCGCGAAAACATCAGCTGTTCCACATATTTAGGTGCAGTGGATGTTGAGCATTTGTATGGAATAGCTGATTTTTTTTCGCGATTTCGAGATTGGTCCCATAGTGAAAAATCGTCATTTTGCTTGTCTGAACAAGCACGCAACATTTGGCTCGTGTTGGAAAAATAAACCGGTATAATTATGTTATTTTTTATACAACTAAGTTGGCAAACAAGCAAACTGCCCACCTGATGGTAAATGGTAACAGTCACCTATAATATATGTGGCTTTTGTGAGATTCGCAGCAAAACTGCAACCCCCACGAGAACCACAGTGTACGTTGCCAACTAGTGACATCAGATGTAAAGTCACGGTACCCAGGAATTTCACTGCCATAGGTATCTTACTCTTCAAACTGGAACACAGCAATGCAAGCACAGCTGCTTTGCGGCAGAAATGGTAAGACGGAGGTACCCAAGCAGACCCTGGTACAGAGTCTCCCTTCGGTAATGTGTTAAAACAATATGTATTCAAAGTTATTATCAGTCAGTTACCTTAGTATATATTTTACGTTTGTTGTTCTAGTTTTTTTTAATTGTCCAATTTTGAATTGACTAAATATCAGCCTTACGACTCCACGACAGATTTTCCCTCTTTAAATTGAAATTAATTTACGTCTTTATATAAGTTCACTTATTTTTAATTACCTTGGGCAAGATTTAAACCCACATCTTAAATTTACCATGTAGATGCCACATGAGGCGACTTGGCTAAACTAAGCGAAAATTCTGTTGTATTAATCTCTTTTTATCTCGTTAAGCCAAAGTAGATAACAAAGTTTTACAGATTTCGTGGAAATTGGTTAAGAAGAATAAAGCTTACTTGTGAGGCTGCCTAATTCGCCACGAATTTTTATTGAAATAAAACTTAAAAAACTTACAAAAACATGCCTGAAATGAAAATTATTCTTATACTGATTTATTTAGCACATAAAAAATCAACAGTAATTATTTTAATAATCCATTCTCTTTCTTAAGCCTTCCATTTACACATTTGGTTCTGCTATGGTCGCGAATTGATTATATTCATACATTTCTAATAAACTTGTATGACCAGTATCTGACTCAATATTCCACAGAACAAATACGTTCAGTCATTACAATCTTACGATCAAAGCGACCCGATTGTCCGACAACAGTGCCACGTGCCGAACCTATCCCGTATCTTATCAGCACAGATCTACGCAATCAGCGGTTTGACCGGTTAAATTTCTTATAATGACTCAGACCGCTAACGATTTTCCGTCAAAGAAACAATCGGTCATGAATAATGGAACGCGCAAAGTTGCCCCAGATTAATAATACTAAGTACGTGGTCATTTTGTCCCGTTCTTGAGAAAGTGTAATAACTAAAAAAAGTGGTGAAGAGCGAGATGGATTCAATTAGAAGGGTTCCGCACCTATAAATTCGTATTGTTATCATAATGATATCGCCGATAAAAAATATATAGTACAAGACAAGATTCGGTGTTGGGATCTGTATTTTTTTCTAGCTACACTACACAAGGTGCCGCCACACCTTTCCGCCCACTGCGACTTTCTTGACCTCACTCCAGTTCAGTCCCAGGATCGAAGCTCGCGGTCCAAGCTCCGGCGCTACGTCTGTACGGAACGTCCGCGGGTTCACCTACAGCTCGGTGGTTGCCACTCAAAAGCGATGCACCATTTCCGGAAATGGTGATGGATAGACCACACACTTCGAAGAGGGATGACAAGCAACGTCTGCATCGCTCTCGATTAGCAACCACCAGACAGTACAGAAACTCTGGTACAGACGTAGCGCCGAAGCTGATTGTGAGCTACGAGACGTGGGACTGAGCTGGAGTGATGCCACGAAGTCGCAACGGACAATATTGCATGGCGGAACCTTGTGGAGACCATATGCACCTCAGTAAGCATAGCACAGCGCGTGGACTAAAGAAGAGAAAGTGACTACTCTCCGCCCCTTCTCGCTTCATCGTTATATGAGAGAGCGAGAAGAAACATGTTATTTGTATCTTATCCTGGTTTATCCACGGTCTGTGCTACGTCTGCTGGGGTGCCTTAGGATAGCACCAGCGTCAATAGTGATCACAGATCATCCCTTGGCGACAGCCCGACCAGTTGGTCGGGCTTGCCCGGGCGCGTGGGTAGTGGAGTCGCAGTGTGGACCTTACCTAGCGCGCCCAAAAGGGCAGGGAGAACACCGGGGGGTTTTAGTGGGTAGGCCTGGCACTCTGCCGGGAGAGCCCCACACACGCTCGCCGTTTAGCCAACGGTGGGTACGGTGCGGTTACGCATTTCCCCCCGAGAAAAAAAAAGTGATCACAGATCATGTACTCGTAAACATTTTAAAAAATCAGAACTAGAATTTTCTCTTATCCCGTTTTGTCCACGGTCCGTGCTACGTCTGCTGGGGTGCCTTAGGATAGCACCAGCGTCAATAGTGATCACAGATCATGTACTCGTAAACATTTAAAAAAATCAGAACTAGAATTTTCTCTTATCCCGTTTTGTCAACGGTCCGTGCTACGTCTGCTGGGGTGCCTTAGGATAGCACCAGCGTCAATAGTGATCACAGATCATGGTACTCGTAAACATTTTAAAAAATCAGAACTAGAATTTTCTCTTATCCCGTTTTGTCCAAGGTCCGTGCAACGTATGCTGGGGTGCCTTAGCATAGCACTGGCAGCAATAGTGATCACAGATCATGTAAACATTTTAAAAAATCAGAAATAGAATTTGTGTATAAGTCACACAATGTTTACTGGAGGGAGACTCTGTACCAGGGTCGTGTGCATGGGTACCTCCGTCTTACCTATTTCTGCCGCAAAGCAGGGGCGCGTTCCGAGCCTACACTCCAAACACTCCGAGTTGTTTTTTGTCTTGCTCTAAGGTGTGGAACGACTCAAGTTGTTTTTATAACCTCAAATTTTGACATTACATACAATTGTATTTATAAATTGTAAATATATTTTTCACGTAATGTTAAAAGTAAAATTAGGAATAATTAGAAAATATAAAATTGCTTTTTTGTTTACCAGCAACCCTTTGGATCAAAACATCACCATCTAAATCATAATGAGGAGTTCCGTCACTACTTAAAACTAATTGGAAGTCTTCCATTTCGCAAGTCATACAAGTCACACACAATAATAAATACTTAATAAATTAAGCTTTTAGATAAATAAGGTTTTTATTAATATTAACTAAAGTAAATTAAAAATTAAAGTAAACTAGTGTGCTTTTTTAAAGATTTGACATGATGATGATGACATAACTTTAACTTAACTAACCTATCTATCTATTAAAGTGACGTTTTATACGTCAATGTTTTTTAACCATCAAAATTGATCGCCAAAAAGTTGCGACTCTCGGAGGCTCGGAACGGGGTAATTGTGACAGCCAAACGTCATGCCGAAAGGTACGGAACGGCCTTAGAGTAAAAAGTTGTAGGCTTGGAACGCGCCCTAGCAGTGCTTCATTGCTGTTGTTGCTGTGTTCTGGTTTGAAGAGTATGGCACTGAAATTACTGGGTACCGTGACTTTACATCTTAAGTCACAAGCTGGCTACGTACACTGTGGTTCTTGTGGGGGTTGCAGTTTTGCTGCGAATCTCACAGGAACCACATGTATTGTAGGTGACTGTTTGCTACCACTTACCATCAGGTGGGCAGTTTGCTTGTTTGCCTACTTAATTGCAATAAAAAAAAGTCAAAGCCTCTATGATGACATTCAATAATGGGATGTTTTTGTACATCCAACGTAGCTGAGTAACCCTAAAAAGCTGGCTAACAACAAATTACGTCAAAGCGCGGCCCCGAAAGAACGGGAACAATGGTACGTGTTGATTTATAACTTTATTAATTCGGTTTCGGCCAAATAAGTTCACGTGGCCTAGCGAACGTGTTGCGTTAAACTGTTCTATGATTTATCAACCGACTCGACTTTTTTATACAACCGCCATTACACCTACATCTGCTGAACAAACGCTTACATTTCGGTTGTGTTTGTTTAAGATCACGATAATCTTTTAGACAGATATAAATTAAACTGGACTTAAATAGATCCATCGGCTATAAAAATAAAATATCATAGGGAAAATCTTGGGAGAACTATGATTTCCTAATGCATAAACTGAAAAATTATAGCTTAGATTTAATAGGCTAGATGACTAAAAATTTTTTTTTGCTTTAATAGAAGCTCATTCATATCATAAACAGAAACAATAAATCGGTTTTAGAATAGATATAAAAACAACCAAGATATAAGGTATTCAAGATTTTTCTCCATCTTTTTCTAGCAAAACGGCAATTTACAAGGAGTTTATATGGCCGTACTCAAAAATGACGTCACGGTTGATGTCGGATCCCTCTGTCTAATCGCCTTCAAATTAACAACTTATAATGCTTGTATCTAATGTATTTCTAAGCCGATTTTAATTCTAATTTCACAGGATTGCGTTTTTTTCACGGTATTTTAATATTTAACGACGAGACGTAAACATTAGAATTCAGTCATCATCCCAATTGGATATTTCGCCTGTTTAAATGAAATGAAGAGCAAAATTTATAGAAAAGGCTGAGTTATATTTCAACGATCAACGTGTTTGTGTAAGTCCGAAAAGGCGTTGTTGAATTACGGTAGATGTAAATACATATATGCTTCCAATCTAATTGATTCAAAAATGTTACTTAACATCTTATAATCACACAGCGGAGAACCCACGATAGTTTAATTGAAAGCGTATTCGAAAAGCTTTTCAATCGAATTCCGAATGTTAATTGCATCGAACATCGAGCTGTCGCAATACTTTATTAACCTATTCAATGTTAAAATATTCAATATGCCTATATTCTTTAATTAAATTGTCTCCCAAATCACATTTCGGCCCGTTCACGTTCGACACTCGCATAGAAACCCACGCGCGTCTAGCGTTGACAATTAAATTAGAATTTCCAAGTTTATTGCGCAAGTGACTACTTGTATGGTCCATAAGTTTCGTTAATAAGACGATACACCGTCTGTTTAGTGCGATTACTCCAAACACTCACGATCTAAATACATGAGTAGGTTTCTCGTTATGTTAATGTTTAATTTGGCTCTACGAATGAAATTTGAGTGCACACTTTGGATGAAGTACCGCCAGTTAGGAGGTAAATATTGGGATATGATTATTAAAGCATTTGATAACAAATATGAGATGCACGAAAAACAATATTAGCTAACGAATATATTAAGTAAACCTCGATATTTGTTTTTAATGCAGCCTTCTGTCAAACAATTGCACTTAAGCTTAAGTATTTAAAAGATGATGTCAGATGCATGGACAACAATATTAACGAATCGGTTAAGGTTGCTCTGATATAGTTATCAATGTATCTTTCTATCAAGCAGTTGCATTATACTTATTTTAAAAGATCTAGATATGAGATGCATGAAAAAAACAATATTAGTGAATGTGTTAACTTTGCTTTGCTATAGTGTTTAAATGCAACTTTCTGTTAAACAGTTGTAGTAAGGCTTGTATAATATTTAAATAGCTGGGTGTATGAAAAATAATATTATGGAATTTGTTAAGTTTACCACGAAATAGGTTTTAATAGAGCTTTCAAACAATTTTTGCAAAGTATATGTATTTAGAAGAAATAGATGTGGAAAATATCAACTATTTTGGTAACTGTTAAGTGTATAATATCATTTAATCCAACTTTGTAAAAAAAACTGTAGTAAGCCTTTAGTATCGAAATGTTTAAATTAATCTACAAAGTATATGGTTACAGCATACTCAAGATGATTAAAACAAATTAATATAGAAAATACGAGTATATCATTGTTACATTAATATATGAAATTTAAATCCTAACTCATTGCCAAATGCAATAAATAGGTATGCAGCTCCAGAAAAACAAATACTATCAAATCTCGCTGTAACGTTACGTAAATGAATTTATTGCTTCCAATATCCTCCGCGAAAGTAATTGTATACAAAGCCTTAGAAGCCGCTCTTGTAGTCGAACCTAATTTTTTTAACGATGCAACAAAACTTCCACTGAACAATCGCGAATCAAGCACGGATGTATCGAAAAACGATATAGTCCACGCATAAACCTTAGAAGCAGTGTATAAAATTATACGGCCACGAACAAAATGATTCATTGCTGTTACAAAGTTTCGAGTACCTCTCATACTTTCTGAACTTGCATAAAAGTTATAATGAACACATCTCATTATAAAGCGTAATTTCGAAATAATTCCAAGGCCGGGTTATATTTTTAGAGCAGCGTACGATAAACAAGGGTAAAACAACGTGTTTAATATACTCGTAGTAAGTGTAAATGAAGTCGATAAATAAAAACTTTTACTTATTTTATATAGTACTTTGCATTTTCTTTCAAATCTATAGTAATATTATAAAGAGGAAAGATTTGATTGTTTGTTTGTTTGTTTCTATTGAATTGGCTCCGAAACTAACTGGACCGATTTGAAAAATTCTTTCACATTGAGAATCCTACGTTATCCCTGATGAACATAGGATATAAAATTACTTTTTCTACGGGAAAATATAAAATTCCCACGGAAAAACAAAAAAAAAACGCGGGCGAAGCTGCGAGCGGAAAGCTAGTGTTAAATAAATTGAAAAATGAATAAAATCAATAATTTAAAAAATTCGTTAATAATTATAAAAATTAAAAAAAATTCGTTAATAATTAAAAACAAATCGTTCAAAAAATCTTTGACGCCTTGGCCAATTAGACCACCGTGCTCTTCCGCCTCGACGATAAAGGTTTTTCTTTATTGATTTTATTAATTTTTCATTTTTTTAGCATTTTTAAGGAAAATGCAAAGTTCTCTATGAAATGTAATATATAAGTTTGCTTTATTCTTAACCAATTTTCAAGAAATCTGTAAAGATTTCTATACTTATTGGATGTTGATACGAAGTTATTAGCTGTGAATAAAGACTATTTTGGCTTAACAGAGAATAAAGGAGATCAATTAAGCTCAATCCACACATTTCCGTGCCGTGCCCGGGACGTGGACGGGACGTGTTCCGTCAGTGGCTTGAAAAAGTTAGTCATTGCGTACTTTTTATATGAACTCGTTCACACACGTCCGTGTTCGGGCCGGCGACGGAGCTTCAGTGCCCGAGCCGACACCGTGACGTGCGCCCATCCACCGATATTACCAGTACACGTCCGAGTTTTTCTATACTAATACTAATAATATTATAAAGTGGAAAGATTTGATTGTTTGTTTGTTTGTTTATTAGGCTTCGAAACTACTGAACCGATTTTAATGAAAGTTGGTTTAGAGATAGTTCAAGACCAGGGAAAGGACATAAGGTGATTTTCCTACGGGAAAATCTAAAATTCCCAGAGGAAAACAAAAATAACGCGGAAGAAGTCGCGAGCGGAAAGCTAGTATTAAATAAAATGAATGACGAGTTATTAATTGAAGCGATATGCATCTCTACAGTTTTAATCAAAGTCATAATGCATATTGGTTTCCATAAATGGTGCTTAAGAGGTACAGATTGAAGTTAGTGGCCCTGACGTGGCACGGATCTGACACGGCCCGGTCACGGCCCGGTCACGTCCCGGGCACGGCCCGGATGTGTGTGGATAGACCTTAAGGCTAAGAATTTCGTCGGGGCGGGTAAGAGCTCGGTGGCGGTCAAGGCGTCAACACGGTATATTGGATACGCGGGTTCCAATCCCGCCCGATACGAAATTTTTCTTTATTGATTTCATTCATTTCTCAACTTTTACCATGTTCTGGATAAAACTTTAATGAACTAGTGGTATACGAACGCGTACTTTTGGCTTTGTAGACAAGATCAGAACTACTAAACCGGACGATTGTTAATGGCGGTACCGCCTTACCTTCTCCAGGAATTGTCTTTCGTGTTAACATATTCCTGTGGCTTGTCGTATAGGCTTTTCGAATGGAATCACCGGTTCCAATAAAATACTCGTTTATTTTTATCGCAGTCGTAAAACGTAATCAATGTTTGGATTGAGTCAATTTGCGCTTCGCACTTAAAACCTTTGCCAGTCTGCCTCTCGTATTAGATGTGCGCGACAAATCAAACTTTGGAAATAACACCTTTACCGCTGTGCAATAAGGTCGGGACAATAGAAAAGATTTACAGCAAACTATTGGCAGATAAGCAGTTAACTAATATGCAAACTGTTCTGCTTTTTTGCTGTGATATGTGCAAATTTCGGTATTTTTATGCAATGTATTGCGCTATAGATTTGTTGCTATCCAAGGCGTGATTAAAATTGATTGTTCGCATTTTTTCTTTTTACGAATTCACTGCGGATTATTGTTGGATGAATCATCAGATGCAAAGTTTTCTATGACTTGTAGGATTTTATATACATAATAAGATTATTCACAAAAATAATGTTAAAAAATAACACAAAAATAAAATTCGAAATAAAATAGTACATTACTGCAGAGGCCGGGAAGCTAGGGATTGCCGGACGAGTAATGATTTCAAGGCGCTCGGCCTTGAAATCATTACTCGTCCGGCAATCCCATTCCCGCCGAGGTATGTATAGTGCTTTTCTCAATAATTGCGAGGAAATAATGAAAGACTGGAATTAATTATGAAATTCAGTGTAATAATAATACCATATAAATAAAATTCTTTAATTAAAATAATTATTGTTTAATGTTGTCTATTTATTCAAATATTTATAATTGCCGTGATCTTCGTATAATTTAGCTTTATGATCTGTAAATAAGACAATAGTAGGTACCTTATAATAATAAGCTTCCTCTATCTTGTTAAACGATTGCGTGCCCAACGGGTCCATAATGATCTTATTTTTTGTGAACCACCTATTTTACACTTATGGTATGCATAAAAGATTTTGAATTGAATTGAATTGGAAACAAATGAGTATAATATGAGTAAAAAAACAAATCAAGCAATTAATTAATTAATTAATTCTAGTAGCCTAGCATTTAATAATACTTTTTAATTAGTGCAAAGGAAACAAAGCCCATACAGCCCAATCATATTTTACGCAAAAAATGTAATACCGCTGATTAAGACTTTTTTTCTCTCGCAACGAAAATTAAGCATATTTTCGTGTGATTTCATACCAACATTTTAATAAAATTGTTGTCATATTCAAAATGCTTACAACGTGTCTCATAATAACTCCCCATAAAAATTACAATATTTATTTAACCGAAATGAATGTGTCAACTTTAATAACTTGTCATATCAATCGAATTTAATTGTCAAATTTTAGAACAGTTTTAGGTTGGCACTTTTGATAGTTTAAATAAAATTATATACCTATTATAATTTTTATGGGGAGATATAACACACGTTGTATATGCTCGAAGAGTGCATTTTATAATGTGGTACCAATTGTCTGTATGACAAGTTACATAATTCAAGTTATAGATAAATTAAAAAAAACATTGGAGCAGCGGCCAAAAATGAGTTTTCATACTTACTTTCTTGGCCTAGGCTGGGAAAGTAATGCATGAGCCAAGAATTACAAACTTCGTGTCTTCTTTTTAGTACAATAATGCCTACATTTCCGAGCATGTTTGAGAAAATAATATTTTCGCCTTTGTAATTTACAAAGACGAAGACATCTGAATATTATTAATTTATTACTGTTATACTTTAGAAATAAAATACTATAGTAAATGTTGAAAATCAGTAACACAGTTTGAATGCGAAACGCGCTGCAATAGTTTGCATCGATGCAAACGAGCGTTTGCATCGCGATTGATATTGTTAGTCTTTATTTTTGAATCAATGTATTCTATTCTATGATTTGAATACAATTTGTTTTCGATTCAATGATTTGAATACAATTTGTTTTCTAGTTAATGATTTGAATATTCGGTTGCTTATGCACTATTGTTAATGTTCGAATTCTGAATTTGAGAGAATCCTGAGAGAATCACTTTTTATTGGACGTTCGGTATGTAGACATAAAGGGTAATGTCCATTTTTGGCTATCAGTGAACACAATGCTACAAAGAAAATGATTTGCAAATCAATTATCTTATTATTTTAGCAAACTTATAATCAAAAAGATCTGTATCAAACAACACTTTTATGAATTTTTTGCAGTCATTATTTTATTTATACGATCAATAGTATGACATCTTCCGGCGTAGCACACTGTACTTCATCCAATAATAATTGCGCGAAATCTAAATGCTGCGGTCTGTTACAACTGTCAACACTAATACGAAAACGAGGAAAAAGAATATCTTATGTTATGTCATTTGCTCTGTTTTTCTGCATCGTGATTGTTATTTTTGTATTATTTAGCCTTTTGTATAAGTATAGCAACATTAAAATGGCCAAATATGTCTGTTGTGAACAATTCGACAATATACGAAGCTATTAATTGTTACACATGGACCATCGGATGCCCCAACCTAAACTGGCCTTTATCTGGCTCCATATATCGCGTTTGCATTGCTACTACTTATAATGGCTAACTAAATGCTATGTAATAGTCACAAATAAACGTGATACTCGTACAGACGCGATGCAAACGTGCGTGTACGGCGTGTTTAGAAATATGAGATAGTGTTGTGATGACGTATTCACGCCAATTTTTTGCCAATTGATATATACGATGTTACATAAATACTCAAAAAGCGGAAAGGGGGGGAATGGTCCATGTACATTATTAGAAAATCTTAGTATCATTTGGCTTACCACCAAAATAATCATGAAATTTTTCACTGATGTGCAAACCCTATTTCAGTAAAATTATAGAACAAACTACGCAGAATGACAGGAACGGTGTTCCGGTTCTCTGACATGACAGCTTGCTAGGGCTGACAATATTTTTGGCTTTGATATTTGATAATATTTTTATGGACTATTTTGTAACACGTTGTAGTTATATTATGAAACAATAATTAGTAAGATAACATAAAATAAATCTTGCCAGTAAATATTCACAGCCAACTACAGGTTATATGAATAAATGAATTCATTTCGTTTTTATATTGCTATTCAGCTGTATATTGGTGGTGTATTGATTACAATAATTAGCAGGATCACGACCATTTTGCTATTTTTAACCTCTCTATTACTTTTTTACAATCAACTCGTTGCAGAGTTAATGACATAGAAACAGCTCGTTATAGCACCTCTTGTAATGTTTCACGTTACAATTATCTACATGCAGCACTCATTAAGGCGTAAGAAGTGTAATTTCTAGCTTTTTACTTATCTGTAGTAATATAACCTTCGTGACATGAAAGTCTCAGTAGACTTACTTTTAAAATCAGTTCCCACAGATGGAAATTGATATTGTGATTTTCGTACTCTTGTGATATTGTGCCAAACTAAAACCGTACATGGTTCTTGACTGAACCAGTGATATTTCATTTACTCTAATTCCGCGTATAAGATATGAATCCGATATGGTGCTAGTGTCACAATTCAAGAGTACGGAAACTGACGACACCTAGTTCATTTCAAGAGTAAGCCTATAATTTCCGTACTTTTGAGTTGCGATACTAGCAACAAACTGTATCAGTTTTACACGGATCTTGAGAAAATCACTATAAGTGTCATTTAATTTCCTTGAGGTCCGCGCAATATGGAATGCGGATCCAGTTTGACGCTAGTATTGCAACTCAAATTTATAGAAATCACAATACTAGTATTGATCGATCCGAATTGATTTCAAAAGTAAGCCTATAATTCCATACTCTTGAGTCGTAATACTAGCGCCAAACTGGAACCGCATGTTACTTATTTTATTTATTTAACATAAACGCATCATGGAATGTGGATCCAATTTAGATTTATTTAGATTTAGTGGATAGTTTGTATTCCAACTCAAATATCAATGTTGATCGGTAGGAATTGGTTTCAAAACTGAGCCTATAATTTCCGTACTCTTCAGTCGCAGTATTAGCGCCAATCATGTTCCGTATGGTACCGGACTTGAATAAAACAATCTCGGTGATGTTTAATTTACTCAAAATAAAATAGATGCAGCCGAACATAGAACCTCCTCCTTTTTCGAATTCGGTTAAAAAGAAAACAAACCACAATTAGCGGGGAAAAATATGTACGACTGTATAGGGCTTGACAAAGATAAATATGCATAAATCAATTTGAAAATATATAAAACAAATATGCATAATATATTAATACCTATTACCGAATGGAAAGATTTATGACTGAAGAAAAAAAAAGCAATGTACTTTTTACAACTCACATCAGTCATGATATTCTGACAGTAGTTTAAATAGCCCCCTCTTGAATGCATACACACTGGAGCCTATTCAAGAGGGAGATTATTCCAGTAAAGTTTCGACTGCACAAAGAACGAAGATTGAAAGACGAACAAAGAATTTTAATGCAATACTATAGTGTGCCCGGCAGACGTTGTACGCCTGATTACAGCGCCACCTACCGGGTCCAATTGTACGTATAAACCTTCCCTGGACCTATTCAAACACACACAGACTGGTCGACCGTTTTAGAGTTTTTGCGAGACTAATATACATCATTTCATTTTTATATATAAGTAAAGAGAAGATGATTAAGTAACGCTTTCCGTCTTATTAATAAAAATAGCCTATTCCTGCCTTAATCCGAACATACACTTGGAGTAGTTAATCCCAATTTAAGCTAAGAGTAGCTTTGTGTTTATGACATCTATATTATTTTATATTATATATAAATAAAAATGGAACGTCGAATTGTATGTACGCACATAACTTCAAAACGTCTGCACCAAATTGTTTAAATCTTATTTTGTTGTGTTTGTTTTTGTCAGGACAAGGTTTGTATAAAAGAAATTATTTGAAAAATTATGCCAAAAAGTAAAAATTATTAATTTGAAAATGTTCATATAAAAAGTGACAGATTGACTTTTTAGGTAATTTTAAGATTCTATCAATAAAGTCAATACGCAAGGAATAACATTAAAATGTGCCAATTGCAATAACTAATTAAAATGTTTTTAGAAGATAGCAACGAAAAGATTACATTATTTTTTTATATACACATATTTTAAAATGATCGTACGTTTAGAAAAACATATTAATAGGTAGCTCTACAATTGTAAAGCTTTAGCTGCGTTGATGTCTTTTCAACCAGCATGCGTACGCGCAACGTTCAATATTATACCTGCTGTCACGCATTAAAATATAGTACGTCTTTTAATGCCTGATTTTACAGTATTTATTTATAATTAATATTTTCTAAGAAGCTGTTTCAATGTTTTTTTTGTATAATTTAATTACAACGTATAATTTTTACGTTATACTTTATACGTTAAATTAGAAAGTATTACAGTTTAAGCATCTTTTTAGGACTACATTTTAGATACCTATCCGTATTAAGAGTAAGAAGCGTTCAAGTGGAACTAAATATTATTTATTTTAAATTGAGATTAGAAAGGCGAGGTGATTAAACTAGTTTACGACAAAGGATTTTTTTCCGCTTGCGAAACGTTTGAGCAAAATTATATTACGAATAGAGACCTAAAGTTTGAAACTTGTTGAATAAAAGTATTTGCCGTTTTTTTACCGACGAAAAAGGAGAACAGGAAATTATTGTTGATTTACTCACTAATTGTGATCAATGACCACGCATTACTTTTTACAGAGTGATCCGACTTTGATGATTATTTTTTTATTGGAAAGGGTATACCCCGAGGGTGGTTCCATATAAATTTTAAAAAACAATTCCAACCCTAAAAACTCTTTAACAAAAAATTGAACCGCCGAAAAAACTAAAAAGCAAAAACACTGAAAAGTTAAAAATAATATACAACATCACACTTCTATATTGAAGTCGGTGCCAAATGATGATCTAGAAAGTGTGAAAATTTGTCACCGACTTCAATATAGAAGTGTGATGTTGTATATTATTTTTAACTTTTCACTGTTTTTGCTTTTTAGTTTTTTCGGCGGTTCAATTTTCAGCTATAATTTCGTTATAATCAAACTGCAATTTACATCTTATTTTTGTTTAGTAGTGATTTTTTTTGATTTGACTCTCGTAGCTATATTTATTTCGGTAATTTACATTTCATTACTTTTATCATAATACTGTAATTCAATAGTACAATGACGGACAGTTACGGTGAACTAATCAAAGGAAGCCGTATTTCTACGGGATCGACTATTGTGTTAGCATCAACGGAACACATGAACTGTACAGTGCGTTTGTAATTAGCTTAAACAATTTACTTTTGCTATATTTTATACTAGCTTTCCGCTCGCGGCTTCGCCCGCGTTATTATTGTTTTCCCGTGGGAATTTTATATTTTCTCGTAGGAAAATAATTTCTTAGAAATTGAAGCGGATTTTAAATATTTTCCATAGAAACTTTCAACCCCTATTTCGAACCATAAGGGGGGTGAATTCCAATAAACCATGAAACACGTGTTCAATGAAATATTTTTAAGAGCATGAATCTGAAGTTTTATCAATCCGTTGCTAATTTAAAGATTTTTCCATACAAACTTGCAGCCCCTATTTCATCTCTAGAGGGTTAATTTTTTTAAATCTCTTCTTAGTGTGCTTCCGCATTTTGAATTAAAATAACTCTCCAAATTTTACGTTTCTACTATTAGCGGTTACGGCTTTGCATGCGTCTATAGATGGGAACATCTCCTTTTATATATATAGAAATATATGCTACTGTTACTCTATATGTGATGTTCAAGCAATGATGATGATAGAAAAAAACAATGTTTTCCCGACATTTATTCATTTTGACTATTCGACTGTATTCCGAGTAACACCGGTCTTCGGGAACAAGTTTGTCTTGCTGCAAGGCTGTTATTATACCAAGCTAAGTTTTCTTACGGATGTTCTATTTCTCTGCCTTGTTAGGAACTTTGATTATTGTTGGTAAATATTTAATTGCTATGTTTAGTACGTAATCACTTGTTATTTTATTTTACAATATGACATGTAATATATTATCTTTATTTATAACTTTTATTCGAAAAGCGCGAGGTTTTGGCTCGATCTTCTCGGGGAAGTCAGTTTATTATCGAGGAAGAGATAGACTCAATTTTCAATTGAAATGATTATTTAATATAATTGTTGTTTGTACTTATATTGCGTATTTGCCTCACTAATTATTAAATGTTATTTAATAACCTTCACTAAACATATATTAGAATTTAGGTTATCTATTTTTATTTTAATACTAGTTGCCCGGATAGACTTTGTTTCGTCAAAAGTTATTTATTTGTATGGTAAAAGAAAATTGTTTATTATATTTTCCACACAATTTTTATGTTTTTCTTTCAATGAGAACCTTTCGTGAGCCTTAAGAAAAATATGGAAAAAAAAATTGCTGAGTCGGTCCACCCGTTCTCGTGTTTTGCGCTTAGCAACACATTTGGCGATCAATTTTTTTTATATAGATCTTGAAGTGATTGTTAAGCTTAAAGCTTTAATGATTGTTGCCAGTTGCCACACATGGTATAACTTGAGCTTTCTTTAAGCTTACACAATATCATTAGTCTAATTCACTTTATCCAGTGTTGGGTTTTACTCAAACTTCAATATCTTTTACGAAGTGTTCAAAAATATTTAAAGTTTGAATTTAAGATGAGTCATTTTCGTTACAATCACAATGTGTACTAATGTAGAAGAAAAAACTTCAGGCTTGCTTATCAGGCTTGCTTGTCTGAACGAGCACACAAAATTTTCTCTAGTGGCAAAAGTTCGGCTGTTAGTCCGTTTTACCGAACTAATGCAACTTTTTAGTGACAGTATTTCGGTTGGTATGCATTATTTAATACAATTTTGTTTTAAATTATTTATTTATTGGTTTCTGCTTCAAAAGTAACCTTGTATGTAAATTAATAATTTCCAACTTCTTTCGCCTTCCAGAACTAAATTGCTTTTCTTTGTGAAGATTTCACTATAATTGTTACTATTCTATGATTAAACTGGGAAAACTTGCAATCAGCATCAACGTTTCGCGAAAAAGAAACAAAGGAGCATCCAATAAATATGAGGATACAGTAACACCGCGATTCGCTTGGGAGCGAGATCGTGTTCGATAAACTATTACAAACGTAGATCTGCCATTGTTCAAATAAGCGAACTAAGCCATCGTTTACTCTTCTCGGTGCACCCTGAGTTAGTTTAATTAGAAACAATGGCCACTCAAAAAGTATTATGTCACACTATTTGAAAGGAAAGATTTCGTTCGACGAATTAAATGTTACGCATAATTTTCGTAGATCATTCGTCTAAGATACGAAGTAATGGAGATTGTTTTTACGATAAGATTGTGTTTTATGTGTGTTTTTAAAATAGTGTGTCCATGTTGAAGTGATCGTTATGTTCGTTCGTCTAAATTGTTGTAGTTTGTTTAACAAGAAAGGTAGTGAAATATTTGATTAAAGATATTCAGCTTTTTGCATTAGATGTAATCTGCTATCTTCTGCGATGTATAGATTAAATAAATTGCAAGGTTTTTCTGATTTTTTCGTGTTTGAAAAAGATTTTGTTTTACAATATGATGACAATTTTTTTTAGCCTCAACACATAACTTCAATTTTACGCAACGCATGCGCGATAATAGTTTTAAATCGGAATGAATATATCCTTGTTTCTCCTTTATATATTTGTTCCATTCAATCCAATATTAATAGGTATTTTATTGACTCTTTTGGCTATTTACGAAACATAACAACAAATTATATAGTTATGTTTTGGCTAAATGTGCAAGATAATTAAAACAATAGTTTACTTATAAGATGTAAGTTTATACATTTACAATGTATGTAACACGTGCATATATTATTGTTTTTCTTTACAAACTGAACTGGATTTTATTTGTGTCAATCAATAAATTGAATTACTTTTTAATGGTCTTACAAAGGCATGTCGTAGTAAATTTTTATTTATGTGTACATAATAAGAGCCCTGAAATTGTAACAGTAATATTATATTCAAGTAGGTACTATGTCCCAAGTCAAACAAAAGTTGCTGATGTGAATTTTTGTGAATTCACTGGAAATCTGGAGTGTGATGTTCCCATAAAAAAATAAGGTCCTCTTTTTTATGCCTATGACAAAACTGGTTCATCTTAATCTCTTCGCTTTTATACGTGCGTGGGAATTTTTCGTTATTCGGTACAAGGGCTTATGTTATATTTGCATTCAATAAATTAATATTTATCTAATGTAAAATACATTTGATATTTCTTTATTAAACGCATAATTTACATAATAAATTTAAAGGGAAAAAATCTTGATATTTCCATAATATTTCATTTGGATTTCAAATACGACGCGACATTTTCAATTATCATAATAGTCCATCGGCGGGAACTATTGATTGGGCAGCATTAGGTCAAGTCCATGTGTCGCGTTTCCATGAAGCAATTATGTTCAAAGTTACGAACGACCGTCAGCAAAACGCAGGGCCAAAAGAAATAAAACTCCTCCGAACAATGACTAAAGGCTCTTCTAAAGACCCTTTAATAGCGTAAGCAGAGGCAGAGTGGATGTCGTGACAACTAAAAAAACCTCATGAACTTTTTGTGTCTTCCAATAAACAATATCTTCGAATTGTGTGGATCAAATCGAAAATAAAAATAGAATCACGCTCCAAATTTGCATTCGGGCTTAAAGGAAACACTGATTCCATTAGAAGCTTTTAATAAGCTTTGCAAGACAAATAATAAACAAAGACCGGTTGCGCACAATCGAATCAAAGTTACTTACTGTTGTCGCTCGATTACGAAAGCAGTTATCGGTCCTATGCAAAAGGGGGCGCGCGCGCCTCCACCAACTGACACTTTCTCCAGACTCCCGCCACACCACCCCGGAATCACCCGCACTGTCTGTCTATACACAGTCACTGAGTTCCCGAAAGTTTTTAATATGCGCGCGCCGAGTCGAGCGGCGCGCGTCCGATACGCCGGTTGGCCTGTGCCGTACTAGACTAGGGGTTCAGAACTGGCCGCGGCGGCTACCAAGTTGCAACTCGCCGCTTGGCCCTTCTAGGCCCACTAGCCATATACAACGCTATTCTCGCAGCACGCTTCGCCATCCACCTTTTTGCGTTGCTCATGAGCGTCTAAAATATAAGTGGACGTTTGGATCGACTGTAAATTGAGCTTACTGAGCTTCGGATACGTAGTCGTTGGGTTGAAGGTGGTTTTTGTGTATTGAAGCTCGTGAGTTACTTTATTTTTTTGTGAGTTTCAAGTTCGAATTTTTATATAGGAATGAAGGTGTTGCTTTTATTTTCTATAGACAACCAGAGGCTAAAGCATTGCTGAAAAGCTTGAAGCCTAAAAGCTTAAGTAGCACAATAATCTGTGCAGCGATCATTCACCAGAATAAATTACTGGTCCAGATGAACACTCACAGCGAAATTAATTCCAAGATGAAACTTCTAGATCGGAAATTGTAAATACACCGAACATCGCCAAAGTTCATCGGAAAGTTAAATAAGAGGCTGCGCTGGACCGATAAAGTTTCGATGAATATTTTCCTGGTCGATTTTCGATCGCATGATGTTCACATCGATTTCAGCACGACTATAATTCTGCTTTCTTCGCAACCGTTTAAATGTATACATATATACAAGATCACATGAGTGACTATACTATTCTGACTGACTGATTCATCGTAAACCGACCTTAAAGGAAAACTCGAAAGAAAACTTTCCACCAGTTCATCTCACCAGCGTGATGTAGTATGCAACTGCCTCCTCGTCTAAGCGGAGACCCGTACCCAGCACTAGTATGTACCTGATTTGAATTGGATGACTGTCATCCAATTCAAATTCAAATCCAACGAGTATTCAATTCAGCGTAAGCTATTGAAGCGTAAACGTAAGCGGATGTTCTTGTGCGATAACATACATTTGGAAATGATTTCCTGGGAACAAACACACCCTTATCGAGAAGGGTGTGCCTTCTCAATAAGGGACGTAAGTTTATATATAATATAACTACGCTATTTTCGAAGCTAGAAACATGAAATTTTGTATTGCGACTACTCTAGATATGACCAAACGCGTGATGAAACAAGGGTCGTCAGTAAGTGGGTATTTGTTCACGTGTTACCCTTAAGCTTATTTTGTTTCATATTCTTTCCTCCGGGAAAAAGTGAACGCGTAAGTTGTGAGCGGGATGTTATTGAGACTGATGTTTATGTATGATACACGCCACGATATCGTTGAAGCTTAGCATACGGTAGATTTTTAACTTACTCGTATTGAAAACATAAAAACCTTTTACTTCGGTAGCAACCTGATTCAGTGGTGTAAGAAACTCACTCTGAAAGACTTGCTTGAAGGAAACTGTCATCCTTATCTGCTAGTGGTTCATCCAACCGACCAATGGACTAATTTTTAAAATCAAATAAATTTTTAGTTTTTACACTTATTGACATGTTTACCCTTCAGCCTTACTTCAAATAAAATATCTACACAAGTAAGACGTATTATGGCTCTTTTGCTTTTAAATCTAACAGCAAAGTTACCAGTGGGCAAGGCAAGTAGAGATAATGATGAGTATCCTAATTTCGAACTTCACGCATACAGAACCACAGTATCTACATAGTAATACATAATGTAGCAAGAGTATATGCTATTATTATTAAATGCGCGTCAAAACGAATGGGTCCGTCCTTCGAATGATGACTAACATAATGCACGACACGAAATCGCTTCGTACATAACACGACGCGAGATACGAGTGCCATTTAAATACAATAGATCCGAATCATAAATTCGATCAATGCCAACAATGAGCAATTAATGGTATGCGTACCACGATGCAGTGAAATGTATGAAAGCAGATATAACGTACGAAAGGTTCTTTATACGTTATAGCTTCTTTGGGTTAACCCGCTAAGACCAGATGGGTCTAGCACTTGGCTACTTACAATGGTCTTCATAAGAAGGCTCAAAGTCACTCAAAGGGCAATGAAGGGGGCTATGCTCGGAGTTTTTCAATGTGCTCGATTTAGAAATGATGAGATCCGTAGTCGAACTAAATTCATTGACCGGCGATCTGGTCTAGGTCGCGGAAATCCGCTGGATAAGAGAAGCGCAGAACCGAAGTTTTTGGAAATTCCTGCGGCAAGCCCATGTTCAACATTGGATGCCTCTTCGCTGAAATAATGATGATGCTGATTCTCAGCAATATCATAATAATCGGCCCGTGTTCGTCCATCCTGGACATAGGCCTCTTCAATGGCACGCCACTTATCCCTATATCCGGTTATCCTTATCCAACCGCTACCAGCCACTTTACGTATGTCGTCACTCGTCTCTTGTCGTCACTCGTCTCGTCCCACACTTGCCAAGACGACGCCATCGCCACTCTAAAATACGCTTACTCCATCGGTCGACAGCTCTACGATAGATGTGACCAGCCTATTGTCATTTCAACTTGCTAATTCGGTGGGTTATATCGGTTACATTAGCTCTTTACTTAATTTCAGCGATATACACACCCAGTTTGATAGCAATTGGTTTAATAGTTTGTGTGACATTAAATTTAACAATTATTCTACTATCAAAAGCTTTCACGTTAATGTGACAAATTTATATTTACAAATCAAAAGGTTAAAGTGAAACACAGTGAAAGCTATTTACTTTTTCATTCATGCTGCGATATTCAACGGTTAATTTCGTTACCTCGAAGTTTTAAAGCATTTTCGTAGGAACCACCCCAGTGAGTAACATTGATTCGGTTCTAGTTCTGCGAAGCTACATATCGCGTGATGCGGAGGGGTGAAACCCTTAGTCCACGTCTTGCATGTAATTACGAACCTATAGAACCATAGAAAGTTTGTTACTTTTCGGGGTCAGAGCGTGACTTATGGCAACCCTAACTTAAAAACAACATTAAGCGGGCAATAAAAGGGCGAACGACTGGATCCATCCAACATAATCAACAGCGCTAATTGCCTCCAATCCTAGCGCGGGGCATAAATCTTTATTCCCGTATTGCCGATCCCATTAAATTTTAAATTAGCATATCAAACAGGCTGATTTGTTACGTTGCTTCAACAGGTTTGATTAATTTGCCCCAAGACAAAAAACTGACGTTTAAGAAAACGTTAACCTTAAGAGGTGTTATGTGATTTAGTTTGGGAGCACGAATTTTCAAGAAATATTTTTACTTTTCTTTTTTTTGTACTGACTTAAAAACGAACTAAATTAAAAGAGATCTAAATAGCACTTAACGGGACACAAGTCATCCTTCTTGCTCCCGGTGCATCCTGCATCCTGTAGACCCTGAGTTTCTACCAAAATAAAAGACTAACACGCACGGCCAGCGTGGTAGGGGTTGGCTCCATTCCCTCCTTTCTTGAGGAAGGCGTAAGACCAGCGACTGTATTTGTGCTTAAGTGATGATGATGAAGCTAACAACTAATATTAAAGGAAAATACAAGCTCGCTAACAATAACCAGATGAGCACGATCATGGCATTTTACTACTTTGCCATTTCGAGGTATTTACATTTAACGAAATTATTACACTGCATTATCCACATTTACTACCATGTTATTCTGCGATCTGGACGCTCAGACATTTAACGGCTTTGTCGTAACACTGAATCGCTTATCTCCTTAACGGTTAATCTAAAGCAAATGATCGCTTAAGTGTTCTACAGCCAAACTTAAACAAGGGAGAGCCTTCAATAGTTTATTCTTGAGTATAAGTTGTCTATGACACAATATTTTCACTTGCTCTCCTAGCAAAGTCACAATTTAAAGGAAATTGCTTCTTCAGCAAAGCAAAATTGTTCTTGTAGCTAAGTTCCTTTGCTTCCTGAGCATTGCTACCGAAACAAATATAGTTTAAAAAACCGGTCATCGATCGCACGTAAAACGGTGCGTATAATTATTCTACTAGTAGAAATCAAAAACGAGTGGGTAGAACCACTCGTTGTAGAATTCACTGAATGAATATTCAATAGTGCATTACGATACAAGTGCGGTATTTTGGTTATAACTCACGAGGAGGAATTTCAGCACGAGCCGAAAGCGAGGGCGTAATAGAGCCGAGTGTGTATAACCAATATACGTACGTATATCGTACGCCCTTTTTCAACATACTTGTGAAGAAAAATACTTAAAAAACTGATTTTTTTGGGATAAATAACACAAATCATTGTCAATTTGTAGACAAAACTAAATAATGGTATGAAATCGTTTGAATCGAATTCGTTTGAAAAACTATGTAGTTCGTTGATGTCTTTGATATTACCTCTAGCTTTTAAAAAATATAGTACATTACTGGCGCGGCCAGCAAGTGCATGGTTCTGCTATAATACATGCGTGTTTTATGAGCTGCTTTATGTATCTAAAACCGATAAAATTATATCCACTTTACCAGCAAATCCGTTGAAAAAATAGTGAATTTGGAAATTGGTATACGAATTTTATGATTTCGAACGCGAATTCTAATTTTATTATTTAAAAAATACGTCTCCAGGGGCTCTATTTTTGTAAATTCGTATGACGCTAGTCGAACGTTGTTTGCACTTGACTTATAAATATTTATTTTTTTTCGTTTTTCATTACAATCAATAGAGTATTAGGTATGTTAATAATCAATATTATCACGATCTTTAATAAAAAACAAAACGATAATATAATCAGTAGAGATCGAGCGAAGAAAGCATTCGATGAGCACTCGACACTTGACGATTGGTTCAAAATAGAACCCCTGGCTGTGGTTAGCCGACAGTGGTTAATCAAAGGAGCATCTCATTCGAGGCCACGCCAGACTGGAGCTTGCGATTTCATTTGCGTGCTCGTGCAAGTGCTTTTTTATTTCTCAATGATCCAAGCTATCTGGGGTCAGTGTATTTCTCGAGCGCCTTATCCCCTAGAAATATGAGAAGTCGCGCCCGCCAAATAAATGGAATTCTTTTAAGGATATTGAAATATCTGCCGGCGATGCTTTGGGATACGTAGATTAATTCAGAAATGATGAATGCTCGGAGTAGGTAAATCTGGTTTTATTTACGGCTCGCTTGTCGCTTTTGTTTCGTTTTGTGGCGGCTCGGTTTCCTATTTCTCGTAGTAATTGGTATTGGGAAACGTTTTTTTTTGTATTGAATTTTTTGGATTTTCTCGGCAGGTAAAACATATAATGGATACATATAAAAGCATAGTCTTTGTTAATGAAGATGCGGAAGAAAATAATATTATGAGTATTATTTTTGATTACTCGTTTACCTATAGGTACTATATTTATACCAGGTTAAATAAAAATAAGTAATCAAATTAACAGAAGCGACACAGAATCAGTAACATAGCGATCTATGTAATTTGAAAATATTTCGCTTTTTTTTCAAATGTGCCATCAAAATAGAACTCTTGGATATAATACTGAAGACTGCTTAGAATTTGAAAATGGTAAAAATATATGCTTAAATATGCTTATATGAATATATTTATATGCTTTTGCAACTGGAAAAAATACTAAAGAATTCTAATTTTTGACAGCATTGTTATAAGTAATGAAAATTTAACTGAGAATGGTTGCTAACCAACATTTATTTGTTACAGATACGAAACAATAATTTAAGATGAAAAATTACCAATGACACCTAAAAATAACTTTCAAAAACCCATTTAATGATACCATACATTTTTTTTTCTAATATGGCAGCTGATGGTCGCCATATTTGATTTCGACAACTGTAATGTTTTTATTGACACTGGCAAGAATAAAACGATCGATTGGTATGAGAATCATTGAAATCGGGCTAAGTGTTTGGCCAACAGATCAAGTGCGACAAAGGATCAAACATACATACATAGACTGACGACCATTACCCTTCTTTGCGTTACGTTGCGTATTTTAAAATACACGCTATGCGAATAATATCACGATTAAAAATAAACAAACATGTAGACAGTAATTTTTGTTTTTGACTAGTAAGCCCGGCAGACGTTGTACTGCCCGATAACAGCGCCACCTACCGGGTCCAACTGTACTTTTAAACCCTCCCTGGGCCTATTCAAACACACACAGAAAATTTCGTAAGAATCTGTCGATCCGTTTCAGAGTTTTTGCGAGACTAACACACATCGTTTCATTTTTATATACTCGTATAAGAAGACTAGTGGGCCCGGCAGACGTTGTCCTGCCCGATCACAGCGCCACCTACCGGATCCAACTTTACGTTTAAACCTTCCTTGGACCTAATCAAATACACAGAAAATTTCGTAGGAATCTGTCGAGCCTTTTTATATATAAAGCGAGCATTTTTTATATAAAGAAGATGTATAGGTGCTCGTATTACTTTTTAATCATCATCATCATCTTAACAGCTCATATACGTCCCCACCGAAGGGCTCGAGCCTACCTTATGTTAGGGCGATTAGGCCTTAGTCAACCACGCTGGCCCAGTGCGGATTGGTCGACTTTACATACACAATTCAATGTCTTTGCAGATGTATGCAGGTTGCCTCACGATGTTTTCCTTCACCATAGGAGCGTCAGACAATTGACATATTATGAAATTCGAAACGAAAAACAGATTGGTACATGGCGGTCTCGAACCCCGACCTCCCGATTGGAAGGCAAGTGCCGAATCCACAGCGCCAATATTGACTCCCAATTGTATTTTTATCCTGTATGCGTATGTAACACAACTATTGCAAATATTTGTCACGTTATACTAGGTATACGCCAAACATGAAAGTAATGCCAAACTACATAAAATAAAAAAAAGCTTCACAAGCAACCGAAGCTATATCGACCGCGATAAAAATGAATTTTTCATTAAACCAAAATGATAAATTCTCGATATAAATTGATTTTATCATTGTAACTAATCTTCATAATGTCCAAACTATGATACCGCTTTCCAAAGTTTCATTCGATTTAACAGTAGTTTAGTGAGCTGAGAGTGGAGAGTGGATGTTGTTTTTTTTTCCTATCAAAAAAGCAATTACGAGTCACGAATCTGGCGGCCAGTGACGCGGGTCCTAGTGGAGATTAATTGAATTCTTAGGTGTGAAGAGATCGGGATGGGGCGGTGTGGTGAGTTTTAAAGTCACAAGGCACACACTGAAAAAAATCTGATCTTATCAAGACCATTTAGAACTTGTTTAAAAACATTTGTCGATATTTATAAAAAATATGTACAGATTAACAAAGTAAATATGTTTCCATTCACTAAGCTGCTGGATATTGTACGGTACTTTGTTTAAATTATCAAAATAATTGATTAAAGTAACGAAATATTTGATTAAAAATTTCGCAATCAATATAATGTTTAGACTTAACAAGTAATGCATTAAAGTAATAAAATAATTGTAGAAGTTATCAAGTACTGAATAGAAACAATCAAAACGATGTGATCATTGTAAACATTTAGCTTGATTGATATCGTCATGAAATTTGTTAGATCAATAAATCAATGTGATCATTGTAAACATTTAGCTTGATTGATATCGTCATGAAATTTGTTAGATCAATAAATCAATGTGATCAATGTATACATTTAGCTTGATTGATATAATCATTCAATTTGTTAACTTAATAAAACAATGTGATCAATGTAAACATTTAGCTTGATTGATATAATCATGAAATTTGTTACATTAATAAAACTGTTTGATTAGGCTCAAATTAACGACACTGGGTGCAAGCCCTTTTGTGATTGGTTAGAATGGTTAGCTACATGAAATAAGCAGTGTTGCCACCTTGGTTTTTAAAAACTGCCCAACATAAATATCGCAAGACAGATTGTATCTTGTGAAGTATGTCTATTTGTATAACAATTGGAACTAGTATTTATTAAATTCAAAATAACTTTAATTTCGAGTACGCAAAACTTTTGTTAGGCTGCTACCTGTACCTATATTACTCACTGATAAACCCATGCTATCAAAATTAAATGACATGAAAAAATTAAATATAAGTAGTTTGCCGTTTAGTGGATTGAAAATTGTTATACATAACATTGTCTTTATTTTTTTATTAATTTATCATAATAAACACAATGAATAAATTCGAATTATTATTAGTAAAAGAAAAACACAATGGTTTGTAGGTAGGTAAGGTACATTGCTAAAGGATTACAATTCACATCCTAAAAAAGAACAGCAAGCAGGTACAATTTTGTTAGTAGGTATACTATGTAGGTATATGTTTATCTTGGAATGAAAGAATTTCTTAAACTTATAATTAATAGGTACTGCTGTAGATACTTTTGACTAAATTGGAACGTGGCAAATTAATGATACGAGTGTCTATACCGGGTGTAACGGAATACCAAAATAATATTTAAGGTTGTTGATTAACAAAAAAAAATGTTTTTACTTTCGACTTAATACGCTTAACAGTTAAGCGTATTAAATCGAAAGTAGGCATATAATAAAAATACAAAGAATAGTCATAAAACATTTTTTTGTTAATCAACAACCTTAAATATTATTTCGGTATTCCGTTACACCCGGTATAAGCGGCTGTTCTCTGGCCATACACATTGTTGGCGCGTGCTGTGTGGTTTCTAATATATTTGTCAATAAAACGACTTATAAAACTAATCAATATTCAGACAAAAACGTAATATACTTATATTTAAGCCTGCCTGCCGTCGGTGGCGCTGTGGCCTCGACACTGGACTGTGCCCCGAGTAGAATTGGGAGGCCCGCAATTGATCCTGTCATGTACCAATGTGTTTTTCGTTTCACGAATTTCATATGTACATTTATATCTGACGCTCCTACGGTGAAGGAAAACATCGTGAGGAAACCTGCATACACCTGCGAAGTAATTCAAAGGTTTTTGTGAAGTTAACCAATCCGCACTGGGCCAGCGTGGTTTGACTAAATCCTAGTCGCCCTAACTTAACTAGTTAGGGTAGGCTCGTGCCCGTCGGTGGGGACGTATATAAGCTATGATGATGAAGCCTGTTTGTGTCTTGTCTATATTTAAGTGGACTTAAGTATCTGATAGGACCTGTCAAAAACGCATTCTCTCGGTGGCCGTAGAGTAACTTACGAGTGAACAAAAATATTACGTTTATTTTTTATTATTTATTTCTAAATAGTTTGTGAATTTAAAAAATATTTTATTGAGCTCCTTCTGTTCCCTTAGGGTGATCCCTGGCCTAACTTAGTGATGATGGGACGTAAAATAATTAACAGCTGAAAGTATAAGCATCATGTCGGGACTAAATATTTTTATGATTTTGTACAATATGTTCAATCAAATATTTGTGTTATTTTGGTGTTCCAAATTCAAATTAATTCTTGAAATTTAGTACAACATTCTCTCCCTGTTTTGTAAAGGCTTAAAATGACTAACTTTAAGTTTGAGTTTACTTGAGTGAAGTTGAGTTTACTAGACACACACAGAATATATCATTTTTGAGCAGGTTGTACAAAATAATGGATTTTACTCTAAGATGGGACCACCTCATATCGGGAGTATATGGGTTACAGATGCCGGCAAACATCTTGAAAGATGCGCACAACACAAATTTCTGGTCTCCTTGGCAGTGAGGCAGGTGGCCGGTGGGGCGGCCGCACCACTTCAACCGCGCTATTGGTTGACTAGTCGACCCTTGCCCCCCGCACTGTGTCTACGTGCGCAAGATTAACCTCAACATGCCGAAAAATGTTGAAGATGTTTGCCGGCATCTGTACTAAGAGCTCTTAAAACCCGCCTTGTTCCATGGTGTGAACGAGACAGCGCTTAATTTAATATAAAGCGCTGCCTCCTTCACTCATAGGAACAAGGCAGATTTTAAAAGTCATGATAACCTGCTATATCCTTCACTTCACTTCTTTATTTATGGCAATCGGTCGTAAACACAGCCATTACTGCCAAACTCAAGTTTTTGGTGAAATACTGTTAATGCATTTACTTTGTGAAATATGCCCGAAAGGGTTAAAATGATATTGTTTTGGGTTATCTGAAAAGAGACAAAACAAGACATCACAATAACATAATAACATCGAAGCACACAAATCTTAAGTGAGTATAATTAAGCTTAACTCTTCCAAACAATAAAAATAATTAACCTAATCGGCCCCCAATTGACGGAAATATAGCTGCACAAACCATAAAAAACTACAACATGAATACAGACGAACAATAAATCGTGTCTTAAAATCGAAAAAAAATTGTGAACCTAACATTACATTAGGGTAAATAGGTAATACAAGTCTTGTACAAGTTGTAATAAGTACTTTTATTCAAATACATAATTCAATTCTATTCTTTGTGTAGTGGCGCTGTCTTTGAGATTCTGCCAACAACAAGTATACATACTGCTTAGTTTGAAATAATTATGTACATACATAATTAAATATTTAAAATATTGAACACAATGATGTTGATTCTACCTAAAAATTACTGTCGTTTTATAATAATGTGGCAACACTTCGTGGCGGAGAGCGAGCGCTTTGGCGGGGCGCCGGCAAGTCCTTCCTGTTTCAACACGCACACACAACGGTGTTCAAAGTAGGTACTTATTAAAATGATTCAATACAAATTTCAAAAAAATACCATACATTTGTTACGTAGAATATCTATTCGATTAAAAAATTATTACGTAAGTACTTATTACATTTACTAAGATGCAAATTGTCTCGAATTGTTATTTTGTTTTGTTACATTTAAAATAGAATGCAAATTGTCTAGAATTGTTTTATTTTGTTGATTTTATCAAAGAATAAATATGATTATTATTTGAAATAAAAGGTATCTTATTTACAATTTAAATGTTTAGTCCAGATTTGTATTGTAATTTTGCAATTAACTTTTTGTAGTCTTACAGACGCATTTTGTGCAGCACACTTATCGATATGATTTATTTTGATCGTTCACATCTACCAAAATACCAAAATATTTGACAAAACCAACCTTAGCTCAAGACCTTAATGTGCAGGTACTATCATTAGTTAGCAGAGCACAACAAATGGATGTTCATCTTATATCTTGAGATAAGTCAGATTTTTGTCAAATGTTTATGTATATTGATAGGTTTGAATACTCGTAATTTTTTATGCTGACTGTATCTATATTCAGATTTCAACCAAGTTATCTATTTGGACTAAACATAACACCTAGTAAATCCCAACATATACTCCTAATAAATTTGATAAAGGATTTATTTGATCCATACAAGTTGAATGGTAACATCAATCTACCATCATAATAGAAACAACCCGGGACAAATAGCTAAGTGATAGATCTTAACAAGATCTTTTTTTATTTAATCAAGTGGCATATTTTATTTGAACCTTCATCATTGTTGTTTTTACAATATCCTTGGTAAATTAATCAATTTCAATAATAAGAATGAACATGTCGTTTATAAAATCAATCATGTTCACAGTTAAACACATAAAGTAACACAATAAAACAAATCATTAACTTTCATCAAATGAATAAAGATAGTGATTACTTTTAACAACGTCGATATCAACGCTAACAAGTTGAACATTGTTAATATAACTAAATATTTGATCACTTCAATAAAGTGGTTTGTTGAAAAAATAATATTTCTTGATTAATTTTTTATCAAATTGGCATGATAGCAACCATCGATTCACTTTATGCGAACGTATATAAATAAGTTCATTAATTAAATTCATCACAATGTTGATAACATTTATCACAAATTTTTTTCAGTGCAGACTCAAGCGATGATCTCGATTTGTAAAGTAACTTTGAATACTCAGTTACAATGTGACGTATTGCCGTCATCCTCTGATGGACAATGATTTAGCTGATGGTGGAAACGAGCTTAACCCAGCTACCTTTACAAACCAAATCTTCTAGTCAAATCTGAAGAAGAACATGAACCAAGCGCGCGAGCCGAGCGAGTGAAGCGAGCGTGCCGCGGCAGCGGCCGGCGAAGCGCCAGAAACGACTTTATGTGTATTCTCGACTTGTAGGCGCGAGCGCGGGGGAGGGGCGAGAAAACGAGACAAAAGTGTTTCCTTCATTGTCTTTTCAGCGTTTTAACGATGAGGCATCTGTTTATATGCAGATTAACTAGGTAAAGTGAAGATATTCGCTACTTTATTTCATTTCACACTTTAACGGATCGTATCCAGTAATTTTGAGATTACCTAGTTAATGCGCATATTAACGTATTCCGTATTGTAACGGTAACATATATATACTATTACCGTGGTATTACACTATACCTCTGTACAGGGAGACTCTGTACAGGGTCTTCTGCTTGTGTACCTCCGTCTTTATACCTATTTCTGCCGCAAAGCAGGAGTGCTTGCATTGCTGTGTTCCGGTTTGTAGGGTAAGATATGGCAGTGAAATTACTGGGTACTGTGACTTTTCTTCTGATGTCACAAGTTGGCAACGTACACTGTGGTTCTTGTGGGGGTTGCAGTTTTGCTGCTAATCTCACAAGAACCACATGTAATAAAGGTGACTGTTACCACTTACCATCAGGTGGGCAGTTTGCTTGTTTGCCAACTTAGTTGCAATAAAAAAGATTAAATAGATCTTATTCTAAATTTATTGATTCCATTAGCCTTACACAACGTTTTAATTACAATTAAATTGCGCAGAACCTGAATATAGTTTGTTCATAATCGAGAGTGGAATCGATCCCATTCATAAAAAAATTTGGGTCAGATTTTGTCCAAATTAAATTTTAAACTACGTTTCTTTTTAAACTTACTCAACAGAACAGAAATATGGATATCTTCGTAAATAATCCGATAGAATTTAATTTATTAATTTATACGAGTATAATATTTTTTTAATAAAAATTAGTTAGGGTGTCTAAGCTTGGGGTGCGATGTCAGAACACCTCCTCGTGGTGCACCCTGGACAACCCGGTAGATTTTCTGTCGCGGGCTAAGAGTCTGACGAGAGGCCCCTCATGGGGGGGGGGGGCGTGGGATGGCTGGGTTCAACTCGGCGGGCCACTTTGTGTGGCCAACCGCTTCATGCGGTGCAGGGCGAAGTCCCCTCTTCTTTTCTTAAGAAGAGGTGTGGCTTTCGCCGGAAGCCGGTTTTCGGCTGCTGCCTTCTGTGGCAGCAGGGTTGTGGTGAATTTTCTCACCATGGCGCTCTGCGCCTGCAGGGGATCTCCCTGAGCTTCGGCTCACCCGCGCGGCGGTGGATCCAGTGGGGTCTGCCGTCGGGCAACCCGTAGGCCGCATTGAGCGGACACGGGGGTCCGGCGCACTGAGCGTCGGGCCGCGTGGAAGAAAACCACTATAAAAAATCACCCCAACCCCAAGGTGGCGTCTTCGTGCCGAGGGGGTGCGTGGCTGGTGGGAGACCAGTCCCAAGCGGAGTAAGGGAGTGTATCCCTAAATACACATATCATGGAATTTGGCAAAAACTCAAAACGTCCCCAGGGGGTATCAGTCCCCCCCGTAGGACCGCGCAAGGCGGCTGCGGGCAGCCAGGCGTATCTGGGGCTGGCTCTACCAAATTCCACCCTTCCGAGCGACGATGCGCTCAGCTCATGCGAACCCGTTAAGAGCGGGCCACCACCGGTATCCGGGCCGGCTGGTGGAAATACCATCGACTTAACCGAGGCGGCAGGAGAGTCACAACCCCCGACGGCGGTTCCCGGGTCATCGAGGGGTAAGAATGCGACCGGACGCAAAGGAGGTAGGAGAAGGGCCAGCATATCGGACATCATGCTGGACTATGATGCTCCTGATATGTTCCCGATTTCGGGAGAGTCCGATTGTCTGTCGGAGGGTTCCTCTGTCATGAGCACGGACAGTGGCATGAATGCCTCTACCGCTCGCCGGAAGAGGGCACGTGAAGTAGGAGGAGAGGAAGACAGCGATGATCCTTCTTTTGAAGATGTTCCGCTGTCTTGCGTTAGGACACCTAAGCCTAAAGGCAAGCGAGGCAGAGGCCGCCCGCCAACAACCGGAGAATACGTAGGGTTGGCAAAGGCTAAGGCAGAGTACCTCCGGCAGGAGCGCCTGGAACTACAGCTACAGGCCGAAAAAGAGCTCCTAGAAATGCCGAGAGAGCCGAGAAGCACAAGACGTACGCCCCTCCCCGCAACAACATCAGCGGTGGTGGAGGCTTTGACTACGCTGGAGGAGAGCGGAGATGACGACCCGGCGCTCACCGTTACCGAGCGCATGGGTCGAGCACTGGCCGTCATAAACTTCGTGGCCGAAAGGTCATCTAATCTGAAGGGGACGTTTGTTAGGAAACTGAAGCAAGCAGCGAAGGACCTACGGGAGGACGCCAAAATTCTAGCTGCACGCACTGTCTCTGATGAGACGGTGCGCTTGCAGCAAGCGAACTCCCGTCTGGAGGCAGAGCTAAAGGTCCAGAAGGAGAAGATCGCCGAGCTGGAGGCGAAGATGAACGATCTCCAGGGGAGGAGTCAACCACCACCCCACACTCCAACCCCAGCGAACCCAAACCACCGGAACGAGTCTCTAGCTCAACTTAACATCGAAGAGCTAGAGAAAAGACTGATGGGGCGTATGGTTGCACGACTCAACGCCAGGCTCGAAGGGTTAGAGCCTAGGCTGAACCCCGAGCCGCGCCTGCGCCCCTCCCTGGAGCATGAGAGAAGAGCCGAGGCAGCACCCGCTCCTGTGGCTACTGACGTGGAGATGTCTGCCGTGCCCGTAACCCGGAAGCCTGCGAAAAGCACTCCCCCTGTGCTTCAAAACGCGGCTCCCTCCAAAAGGCGCAGACCAGTTAGAGCGAAGAAAGCCGCTACGGATAAATCCGCAGCGAAGGAGCCACGCTCACTGCCGCCGGCCTCATCCAATATGGAGGAGGTTTGGACCACGGTAGTGAGGCGTGGCCAGCGAAGAAGACGGAAAGAGGATGGCATACCGGCATCTACCACCATACCGGAGCAGCCTCCTCCACCCCCGAAAAAAAAGGCCCCTCCTCGGCAACCCAAACTGCGTACGCCGAAAACGGCGGCAGTCGTGCTGACACTGCAGCCAGGCGCCGAGGAGAAGGGCCACTCATACGCCAGGGTGATTGCGGCCGCCAGAGCCAAGGTAAGCCTCGCGGAGCTGGACATAGAGGGTGTCCAGTTCCGTAGGTCCTTGACTGGGGCAGCCGTAATCCTCGTTACGGGCGATGGGAAGGAGGCGAGTGCGGTCGACCTCGCTGTTGCCCTTAAAAGGGTAGTTGACCCCAATGTTGCGCGGGTAACCGTCCCGACAAAGATGGCGGAGATGTTGGTTTCCGGACTGGACGAATCTGTTCAGCCGGAAGAACTTAAAGAGACACTCGCAAAGATCGGCGAGTGCCAAGTCGAGGAGGTCCGGGTGGGGGAGATCCGCCAGGGCCGCTACACCATGGGCACGGCTTGGACGTGTTGCCCGGTGGAAGCGGCAAAGAAGATCGCCTCTGCTAAGAGGCTGCTGGTGGGCTGGTCCGCCGCGAAGGTGAAGCTCCTCCAGCCCCGTGAAATGCGGTGCTTCAGGTGCCTCGAGTCGGGGCACCTGAGAGTAGATTGTAGAGCGGAGGTGGACCGGAGCGCACTCTGCTACCGGTGCGGGGATGCAGGGCACAGGTCGTCGACATGCCTGTCGCTGCCTAAATGCCCATTATGCATAGCGGCTGGGAAACCGGCGGACCACCGCCTTGGGGGTAAAACCTGCTCTGCCCCCAAGGCAAAAATCAACAGGAGAAGGAGGAGGGCAGCGCCAAACAGGCCACCCGAAACCTCCGGAGGGACAGAAATGGAGGTGACCGAGGACGTAGTCGGGGCCCCCATCATACAAGAGGAGACCGCGGGAGGGGATCCCCGCGCTAAAAGTGGTAACCAACCCCAGGGCACCTAGTGCTGGGATGTTTCGTGGTGAAGAGCGGCGCACAACACCGGCACCGCGGACAAAGCAGCTGAGCCACACGCCCTAGGCGTAGCGGGAGTCCGGAAACGGACGCATTCACGGGCAGGGGGTCAGTGGGAACAAGGCCTCGCTGTCATCCCCTTCCCCCTGTCTCGTGACGGACGGAGGAGCTGCGGGGGTTTTTAGTGGGTAGGACCGGGCCGAGTTCGGACCGGGGAGTCCCACATATCCTCGTGGTTTGGCTCGACCACGAGGAATGTGTAAAAGCATTTTCCCCCTCCCAAAAAAAAAAAAAAAAAAGGGTGTCTAAGCTTTCGCATTTTTTTATTAACACGTTTTATATGAACAACTTATATTAAGTATTTGATTTGCTTAAATCTAGTTGAATTTATTTTTTGCAATTTAATTTTACTTGATTTGACAATAAATATATTGACATTTTATTTTATTCATTGACATTCCATTAATTTCATTTAATTCGTTTACATTAAGTTTATTTATCGACGTTCGATTTTATTTATTAAAATTTACTTAATCTATTTAGTTCCATGTTATTAGGTATATTATCACGTTTTTGAAATAATGTGACTGAACATACTTTATTAGACATGATCTCAGTTCATGATTATTTTTAACCAAATACAAAAGCAATGAAATTAAATTAGTTTAATTTTCTATTCTTATTTCATTGTATACCTTAATGAGGTACAATGTGAAAATTCATCTCAGACACTTGTATTGTATTTGTCCGAAGAGGCCAGAGAAAGGTTTTTAGTTTTTTCTATTTTATTTTAAACTTTTACGTTTTTGTATTACATGAAAGATGTTTTTCTGTTTTTTCATTGTGCTTCAAGATAGATGTATGTTTTTGTTCCTTTTGATATGTTTTTAAAATATTTTATGCTTCCATGAATGAATATATAACTACTCGTAGTTAAAAAAATTACGGGTTGCACTCCGGGAGTGCCGGCAGAAGTGAAAACTTAAGTATTAACGTTGTGCGTTTTGGATATTTTGGAATGGTTATGGAATAATTTTGCACGAATTGCTTTTATTATCAGAATAAAAGTACTATCTTTTATGTGGTAGAATACAATATTTATTTATTGCGCTATCGTACACAAACATGACAATTTATATTACATTAAAAAGTTTATCCCTCAGAAAAATCAACTTCCTGTTGTAACGTTGTGCGTACATAATTATATAACTAGTAATAATGAATCAAAATATTTAGACATAGACATAGACATAGACATAATTTATTGATAATTATTCAATTACAGGCCAAGTTTTTACATTACAGTATTATAACAGTATTATATCATTCCATATTATTACATTAATTATTATAAATTAATAAATATACATAAATTAATTATTATTACATTTACAATTAAATTAAAAATATGATCAAAACAGACATTAATATACTACTTAAAAACGTAATTTTATAACAAATAAATAATATTTAATTTATACTAACTTACCTAATTAATATTTACAACAAAATCAAATAAAAGCACAATTTAGATTTTTCCTAACAAAGTAAATAAATTGATTAAAACTGTCTCAAGTGACGTGTGACTTCCAGTACTTTTGCCAGCCGTCAGCCAGCAGTCATTTTTTTTTCTAGACGTTTCGTCAGAAATGGCTTTAGCTGCAGAAAACAATAGCGCGAATCTGTAGCAAGCTAATGTCATTTTCATATATTTTTCTTATCGCTACATCATTTCGTATTTTAGAGGGCACATTAAATTCAATCAACTAAAAGCATTTCATTAAAGAAGTTTGTTGGAGCAAAATACACCGTCAACACCCCCAAATGGTTCCCTCTGAAAACCAGCGCTTCTGTTACAATATGTTACAGAAGCATCTAGCTGAGATGGGACCATTTGACCATTTGCTGCTTTTTTATCATTATTAAACTTTAACATCTCCACTATGGCCAATAAACATTTCTTTCTTTCTTTTAAAAAACTTTCGAGATTTATTGAAGTCTGTTATTACTTTACCTGTAACTTGGACCAAACCTAACAAGTCGCGCCTAAAAGGTCCATCATCACCTATCTGCGCCCGCGCCGTCGGAGGCTATCGTAAACCGTATACTTTATTATTCTTAGACACCACTCACCAATGTAATTAGACACCGGGGCTTGTACCCTAAAACGTTTCTAATATTGATAATGCCCACTAAACGTCCATTTTATTTTTATTATTAGTTTTGAATTAAGTTTCCGATGAGATTTCCTAGACCCGGTAACGTTCCACGATTTATGCATATAATAATATATTTGGGTGTCGTTTCATGTTATTGTAAGTATAAAAGGGACTTCGTTTCATATAGTACGTATTTCTTTTTATAAATAATAATAGCTGTGCTAGCATTCACTGTTGTGCTTTTTGTATGTAAATGTAAAAATTTGGACCCAAAAGTTTATACATTTAAAATACTACTTAAACATTACCATCAGTGCTCGTGGTTTACGAGTTTTTTCTTACAGTTTTGAACAAATCTTTCGGGGAAACTTTTTGATTAGCTCAGGACCTCTAATATAATTTCCACATTAAAACTTTGAGCCCTCGGGTTTAGTGAACGTCGTGATAGAACTTTAAATTGAAAGCATATTCGTGATCGACATTCATGATTTGAACTATTAAAATTCGGTAATTCTACCAAGTGTCTTTCCGTTATTTTATAACTTACGACATAACAAGTCGGATTTGTCTCTAAGTTAAAAATTCGATTACTCATTAACTTTTAAATTCCACATTTCATCTCGTGTCTATTTCAAATTGGATATTGTATAATCGGGTTGTGAATTAATTTCATACGTAGCGACACATTTTATTCGTGTTTACTGTTATTATTTTGTATTCATCGTTGTATTCTATCATTTAATTCTACCGCTACAAATTATAAAATTGCACTTCGTATGCAACATACAAAGCGCATTCTTCACTACACGACAATACTCGTAATAATTTGAAATAATTACAAGTGACTTGTCATCTAAACGATAAATATTTTTTTGATGATAAACAAACTAAATAGCAAATAATGCGATGTATAATAGCAAATAATGGAAATAATATAACCACAGCCTTTATTTAGTATTTCTTTGTGTTGAAAGTTAAGAACGGAACGTTGCAGTATCTGTTAACGATACCTTTGACGTGAACAGTAGAAGCCAAAAAAAAACAATCAAAATTTACACAAAACGTCTGTTACACCCCAACGCGGTCAACGCTACGACCTGGTGGGTAATAGGCTAGATGACAAAAAATTTTTTTTTGCTTTAATAGAAGCTCATTCATATAATAAACTGAAAGAAAAAATCGGTTTTCGAATAACTAAAAAAACAACCAAGATAAAGGGTATTAAAGATTTTTCTCCATCTCTTTCTAGCAAAACGGCAATTTACATGGAGTTTATATGGCCGTACAAAACAATGACGTCACGATTGATGTCGGATCTCTCTGTCTAATCGCTTCCAAATTAACAATGTAGCTAATGTATTTCTAAGCCGATTTTAATTCTAATTTTACAGGATTGCATCTTTTTCTACGGTGTTTTAATATTTTATGACGAGACGTGAAAATTAGAATTCAGTCATCATCCCTATTGCTGAGGAAGTGATACAACGTGTAGAAAATATTGAAAATAAATAGTAATGTCCTCCAACTCAGTGGCTAGAATTCTGTTTTGAGTTTGTATGGTATTGTAACTTAAACTACTTACTTAAGCCTGCACCTGGGTCGTACGCCCCAGGCACGGCTATTGACTCTTTTCTGTAACGCGATGGTCCCGGTGCCCGCACGGCGAATCCAATGCTAAGTTATCGTCTCATATTGGCTTTGGAAATCATTTACTGTCGTCAAGTAAATTTTCTGCCGTCTCTATACTTTATTTTTTGTTGTAAAAAACATTTCAGTTTAAAAACTTTTTAATACATATCCAATATTCAATACCTCTGTATCGTACATATAATTGCTGTTCATTCGCTTCCTATCTTCCTTTCACACAAACTTTTGTTATTTATGCCTTCATCGAACTTAAGAGTTGCGAAAGAATCAGCACCATCTGTTCGACCTTTAAAGCTAATGGATCTGACAAAAAGTGCGATCACGTTTCCCACGCCAAATATAGGCATATGATTTGCATGCACATTCATTATTAACCCTCAATTTACCTCTAAAGATATGCACCCATCTCGGGAGCTCGGAGTGGATGGTCTAACGCAGTGATTCTCAATCTTTTTCATAGCCCGTGATACGTGCAGTTACGTTCGTATGCTTTGTCAAATTTAGGATGAACATTTTGATAGCTCACACAAAAGTAGAAGTAGTGTATAATCGTTAATGAACCTATTTATCGTCGTTTATCATTCTCATCCATCAACCATTCACCATAGCTTATATACTTCCCCACCGAGGGAAGTTAGGGTGTTTAGGCTTTAAGTCAACCATGCTAGTCCAGTGCAGATTGGTCGACTTCACATATACCTTTGAATTTCTTTGCAGATGTATATGGGTTGCCTCACGATGTTTTCCTTCACCGTAGGAGCGTTATACAAATGAACATATGAAGTTCCAAAAACGATAAACATATTGGTACATGGCAGGATCGAACTTCGGACCTCCTGATTAGATATAAGTCCTTGCTTCTTGCCAAATTTTACGATTCTAGGTCAACGGGAAGTACCCCCGGTTTAGATAGGATAGGTTTAGATTGCTCTGTGAAATCGCAAAATTTCGCCTTCTTGTAAAGGCTTTGCAAGATAGCGCACCACACTTTGAGAACAAGTGGCCTAACATATTCAACTTTTTGCATTCTATACATACGCAATCTTTTTTACGCTCAGCTGTTTTATTTGCAAATCACTATAGGGGCATTTCGAATGCATGATAATAGTAAGTACACTCAATGATGGCATCGCGTATTCATTGAGTCGTAAAAAGATAGCTTTTTAGCGATCTATTGTAGTGATTGCAAGGTTAGTTGGGAAGGAATATCCTGACGGATGTTTGGTGACAGCGATTAATACTATTAAGTGCTAAGCTATTAAGTGCCCATTCTCTGCGCAAGCGCAAGTAGAGTTTCTATTTCTTCACTAATATAGTCCGATTCCCCGGTTTCCGGTTTCGGTAAATGGACACAATCCACTGCCTAACGTGCCTTCATAAGCAGGAAAATGTTGAATATGTTTCATATTTAAGCCTAACCAGGACGAACGCTGACTTGAGTAGAACGCCAGGCATACAAGCTAGCCGAACTCCTAAATATCGCTAAAAGAGAGTGGACAGGAATAAAAGTAACGGGCAAAGAAAATATAAAGCAATCTAGTAGGTATCTACCTAGTACTCTTCATAGTATTGTAGTTTTCATTTGTAACCGCTTCCATGGTCTAATGGTTATGATTAATTTGGTATTTATCCAGAGATCCTTAGTTCGATTCCTTACGGGAGCAGATTTCCTGTCTGGTTTAGTTGGTGGTAGGGCTACTGAGACCGCGTGGCTAGCTACTACCGTCTTACCTAAATTTGTCGCCATAATAACAATGTTAGTAACATTGTTGTGTTCCGACAATTACCTAGAGGTAAGATAACCAGTTCCTCAGTTATTGAGGAGTCAAGATGAGGCTTCCTTATATATTCGACCTAATCTTCTTTTACCATCAATGAGGTAAAACTTCTCTATTCTGTGTAAAAAAGTATGTTTCATTGTCAAAATAAGAATACAGTATCTCTAGCCGCACAAAAATATAAATACTAGGTAGCTCAGATGCTAAGGGAAACTAACCAGGTAATTAGCCTTATAGAACAAGTAGGTACACAGAAAACACATTACGAGTGTCGAGTCGTGACCGAGGAGCGAGACAAAAAATATTAAGAGCATAATCGAGTTTCTACTTTAAAAGGTGCAATCTTAATTAGTAGAAACGATTTCTTTTTCGTGACCGGGCTGCGAGTTTTTGTTTGCAAATAGCATTTAGTGTTATGAACACTCGATTGTATAACGCTACGTGTTTCGACGGCAATGTAAGTAAGTATCGCGAATAGATCTGTGTCCGATTTTCCGCCATTTCCCTGCTCCAATGGTTCGTCAAAATGTTAAAACTTTTTAATTTATTTCAATCGTCAGGTCCGTTTCACGCAGAGCGCTTTATGTAATTGGGTTGACTGTGATGCTCCTTTACGTAACTATAACAGTAGGTTTTTATCGAAAGTTAAATAATTGGGTATGTTCTTTTTCAAGATTTCAAATCAAACATTACATTTAAAAAAATATAGAATAACAGTACTGATTCGAAATTTGAATGAATGTTTTTCCTTTAAAAAATCATATTATTATTCATATGAAAACCCAAAAAATTTAAAACAGTTTTTTAGATAGTTTTCTCTCTCGAGGATATTTCATTACTATTAGATATAGGTTTATTGTTGTATTCGTGTAGGTACGTTTCGATGCTGTTGCTTTCTTCGTGTTTAAAAAATAATCAAGCCTCAAAGGACATTCTGGTTGCTATGCGATTTTGATTGAACGAAAAATAAAAACGACTCTGTGAGTGGTCTTATGCAAGCGTAACGTGGAGTTAGATATTGCACAACTTTTACTCTATGATTTCATATTTCATTTTTACTAGATTTTTTAACGAATGAAAAATAATATTCAATTCAATTAAAATCTTTTGCTCTGATACAACTAAGAAAAGTGGTGCAAAATCAAATGGCGTAAAATTATACTATTTTCCTGTGAATAACCTGTAACGTGGATGTGCAGTGAAGTGATAAGCGAGTTGTAAATGAAGCACGAAAGGTTCGTCGCTGAATTTTATATTTTTCACTTTCACATTATTATATGTAAAAGGCACTTCTTAAGTACCTATAACTTTCAAGAATATTAGGGCATATCGACTACTTTATTATTGTTTAATTAACCCCTAGATGGTATTGTTATGATAAAAATATTATTTTATATTAAATTGTGGTATCGCGACCTCTTAGCGTTTTGATGTCGGCAATTGAATGATGGGGGAACAGAATGAAAACCATGTCAAACTAAATATTCACTATGCAGTCATGCTAGGCGAGAATGAAAGGAGTCGCTGTATCAAAGGATGATGTAGCACCTTATGATGCTATATCATCCTTATAAACCTTACGATGAAAGCTCACATTTCCTGATCACGTGTAAGAAGAGGCAAAAATATATAAAAGCAGTAACGAAGCGAGCGTATTTCTATCGAAAGTACCTAATTCGAAAGGACTAAAAGGTAATATATTATTTGTCATTAAGTAAAAAGAATAGTTCATGAAAAGGAATAACAGTATATTTACTTTGAAAATAATACATTTACATGCATGAAAAACGTGCATAAAACTCGGAAAATATTTTAGTTATTTTGACATCATACATTCTGGGAACTATTGTGTGTGAAAAAAATTTGCGAGTTATCACTACCTCATCATTATGGTATGGTAAGTCTGTTTTTATTCTTATAAAACATTGGGATGCGAAGAGCTTTAGATTTTTTTTAGGTGAATTAAGTCTACTGCATCTTTTTTTACCCCGGTGTATTATTATTTATTAGATTAGGGCTGGATAAGTAACACATAGTTTTTTTTATTGCTGTTGGTGGCGGACGAGCCAGTGGCCGACCTAATAGTAAGTGGTAACCACCGCTCATGAACATCTGCAATGCCAGGGGCATAGCTCCGTTTCTACCTACCTGGAGAGAAGTGCTCTTTTTAAACCTCGTTTGAAGTTGGACATATCGTAGTGCTTAGGAAATACCGCAGCTGGGAGTTCATTCCAGAGTTTGCACGTACGTGGAAGAAATGAACGTTGAAACCGAACTGTTCTCGACCAGTTCTAGGTGGTCACTGACGATGCGGAATGCACGCCTTTGCAGTGAGTCAAGAGAGTCGAGCTGATATTTATATTTTTTGTTATATTTAAGAGGATTGTGAAGTAATCGTGCGCGGCGCGAGTAGGTATTTTCTAAAATGCTATCTGTTTCACATCGCTCGGCCTCCGGTCTGGTGTTTACACCACAAATACAACATGCGCAAATTTTCACGCACACTACGACACAGCAGCGCGCGACTCGGCCACGATACTCGGCGGCTGCGGCCGGCGCGAGAGCTCGAAATTATTATTCTATCGTTCGTAATGTTTTGCGTTGCTTATATTTCTGACTCCCTTTCCGCTCGCAACTTCGCCATCGTTACTTTCATTTTTCGTGTGGGAATTTTATGTTTTCACACAGAAAAATAATTTATAGCCTATATTACTCAGTGATAATGTAGCATTCTATTAGCCAAAGAATTTTTAAAATCAGTCTGGTAGTGTTTGAGTTTATTCATTACAAACAAAAATACAAACGTACTTAATCTTCTTTCTTCATAATATTTTAGTAGATGAGGTTCGGAATACAGAATTTATTTACATTTCGTAAATTATTTCTGTATTGAAATTTATTGTGAAGGCACTTATTTGGTATCCCTATAGGTAACTTATAGGATTGAGGGTGAGGACTTTTTGTTAGGAAAGTATGTATCCTATATTTACCTGTCTAAGGAAAATGCCATTTTTTAAGATGAGTGTTATACCTACTGAATTAAAATAACTTGCATTTGAGATGTGAATCTTTTCTGAAAATAAAACATTAAACATATAATAATACTTTTACATACAAACTAAATAGGAACAGGGATACAAAAATAAAAAGTAATAATAAATAATAATAATATTTTTTTGATTGGGCTGGGCAGCTTTTGCAGAACTTGGCTTTGCTTTTAATATGAGCATTAGCATAAAACAGAAAGCGCGGATCTTCAACTAGTGTGTCCTACCAGTGCTTACTTATGGAGCTGAGATATGGATAACAACTAAGGCCATCGTCCACAAACTAGAGGTGGCACATAGAGCAATGGTAAGAAAATTGGTAGGAGTAACACTCCGGGACACGAAAACGAATAGTTGGTTCCGAAAACGGCGTCAGGTCTCGGACATTACACACCACGTAGCAAAGCTCAAGTGGCAATGGGCTGGACATATAGCCAGAAAGCCGGACTCGTGGTGCAGAACTATCTTAGAGTGGAGGCCATGGAACCGTAAAAGACCCAACGGGAGACCACAGATGCGGTAGAAGGACGACATCGTCAAGATGGTGGGCACAAACTGGATTAGAGTAGCTCAAAATAGAACGGAATGGAGAAAGTTGAAGGAGGCCTATACCGCCATGGTAGAAGAAAAGGCTTAGATGATGAATAATATTTTTTAATAATTATATGATTATTTTTGTTGGTGATGTTCACCTCAATTTCTTTATTAATAAGCCAAACGTAACATCATCTGCAACTAGCTCCATCTCCATCCATCTTTGAAATTAGTCAGCAGCAAAACAAAAATAATGTGCGTCGGTGGAATCAGGGTTAACAACAGGGCTCTGTGACTGATCCCTCTATGAGTTTCCATAATTGATCCTCAAACCCAAGATTCCTCGAAAAGCCCGGAATACCAAAGGAAAAGGTGGCTAGATGACATTAAAAAAGTAGACTGGACTGACATCCACAATTAAAAAACGCAGGCGTTTTATTAAGTAACTAACTAGTTATACTAATAGTTTTAGAATTTATTTTTTTCCACCTCCGTGGTCTAGTGGTTGAGGCCACCGGGTATTGATCGGGAGGTCCGGGTTCGATTCCCATTGGGGACAGAAGCTTTTCTGATCGGTTTGGTTGGTGGTAGGGCTTCTAAGCCCACCTGGCTAGCTACCACCGTCTTACCTAAGTTTGTCGCCATAATAACATGTTAATAGCATTGCTGTGTTCCGATATAAGGCCAAGAGCTTCCCTGTCGTATGAAAAAAAAACCTATTAGTAGGATTATATGTAATCAGGTGCTTTAAATTATATTGTTAAAATGAAAAAAAAAAACGTCAAAACCGTACGAAGGGTGCCTTCTCCAAATATATGCCTACCCTGCCTAACCTACATATATTATTTACTTTGTCGTTTGTATTTGTTATACATTCGTAGATTGCATAACGCGAGTACAAATAAAATAATATTGAAAATAACGCTACTTGCATATAGTTTGTTACACGTTTTTTAGCTGCTCCAACTTGGTTATACGAAAAATAGTTTGTGAGCAACTTAGAATACGATAACGAACATACAATGCATAACAAATACCTATCACAAGAAACAAAAAATGAATTTCTTTTGACTGTGTGTCTTTGTGGCACATATCTATTATAAAAAATAAAAACCGACTTCATAAACACTGAAAAGTTAAAAATAATTATAAGAATAGGTACAGACAACATCACACTTTTATATTGAAGTCGGTGCCGGTAACTTTTCAGTGTTTTTGAAGTCGGTTTTTATTTTTTGGAAAATATTTTTTATTTTTAACTTTTTAGTGAATGAAGTCTTTTTAGTGAAAGAAACCCTAATATAATACCCTAGTATTAAATTAGGGTTTCCCTCGATTTTCATGGGATCCCATCATCACCATACTCTATCGAATACAAAAATAATTTTGAAAATCGGTCAACAATTGGCGGAGTAATCGCGTAACATATACACAAAACACGTTGGACACACGTAAATATTTAATGGTTTTTCTCGATTTTTATGGGATCCCATTATCAGATCCTAACTTTGATGACCATGGGACCAGCCTTGGAGTATCCTATCGAATACAAAAAGAATCATCAAAATCGGTTCATAAACGACGAAGGTATCCGCGAACAAACATAAAAAAAAGCATATAGGTATACGGTCGAATTGAGTAACCTCCTTTTTTCGAAGTCGGTTATCAAACAACTACATACTTACTTACAATTTATTTTCTTATTTGATTTTGGGAATTTACAGTTAGTTAACAGGCTACAGGCTGCTTACCCTTAAATAAGGTTTGTATTGAAATAAGATCCTTAAAATAAAACACTAAAATCAATAAACGTATTCGAAAAGACATTTACTTTTTGATGTAGAAGGTATTTGTGTAGACTTGAGTAATACCTTTCAGTATTGATCGATATATCGATATTACTTTCTCCTCCCTAGTCGACAATAACTACGATAACATTATGTCACATCACTAGTAGATTATGCCCCATTATACCCCTGCCCCCGACCCGTATCGTGCGATAGAGAGAGTTGCAAGAACTGGTCGAAATTGCCTACAATTCCTGTTTGAAATATTGTTTCGGGCGATAACTGTTTTACCCCCCTAAACCTTTACGAAATTAGACACTTTTGGTCTCATTCTATTCAGTATACCTTAAACGATGTTTGTACGTTTTGCTTTTTTCGTAATTCAGTAAAATTTAGTCAAAAAAAGATAAAAATGCTCAAGGTAGTTTTTAAGTCTAAAATATAGATATTTAGATGCTAATAATTTATATTCTGAGCAATATTTCTTCAAAATCAAAACGTACAAACCTAGATCTTCATTATATCTACAACATTTCCAAAAATTATGAAAATTGGACTATATTTAGTGGGAGAAAAGCGTTATCGCTTTTTGTATGAAAATTTACAGCCTCACAATCCTCTTAAGAACAAAATAGATTATTATAATTTATTTTTGTACACAGCACATTAATGTGTACTTTAATGTTGATCAAAGATCAGTAGAGTTCATTTTTCTACCTGTACAGAGTCTTTACTGTTGGCTTTGTGATATTGTTAAAAAAGCATGTTACGAATAAAATATTCGAACGAGTTGCAAAGATTTGACCGACACTGTGAGTAATTAGTGTGTAATAAGACACTATAGTCTGGGCACATGTATATATACATAATCACACAATTACTCTATACACGCTGCACATACATATATATATTTTTTTGTTTTGAAAGTTGATAGTTGGGGCGATACACATAGTATACTCACACATACACAATCACACATTAACTCACCACGTATCATACAAACACTGTTGTATTCCGGATAACTTGTGTTACTTACAAAATTGTAATATGTGGTTAGCTATAATTGGCTTCTTAATATTGTAATATATTAATACATAAGTTTTATAATTATGAGCTGTTGTTAACCCGAATAAATAAATAAATAAATAAATAAATTTGTGATATACCATATACAGGTTATGTAGCACCTGCAGCTAAACTAATAGGTTAGTAGGTTTCTTAGAAAAAATCCAATGCCAATTTCTATACAGCTCTTATTTGCAAAAACGATACCTTATCACAATAAACTGTGCGAATTGCCAACAAGCACATCGATAATCGATTTCAACTGTAACATTTCTATGAGCTGCCGACGTTCTCTTAACAGTACCTTAATAGGCTTAGGATAAAATGCAATAAAACAATCTTCGAGTAGCGGCCGTAGTTCACACCACATTATGATGAATGAAAGCGTGCAATCCAGATGTCAAGTGAACACGGTCGGTTAGCGACGGCGTCCTGAGCAGCCGTGAGCATAAATAATTGTTATCCACGGTAACAGAACTATACCTAGTTTCGTATATCAACACTTACTCGTATTATTTGAGATATTATTGCTAAAACCACAAAAGTCGTATTGCTACTGTCGTATTATATCTGTGGTATAGTGGTAAAAGCCGCTACTAGGTAATACTATAGATACGGATGTCGCTAAACCAATTTTAATGATTTAGCTTTGGCTTTGGGGTAGGGCATAAATTACATTTTATCCAGAATTTTAGTGAGTTCCCTGGGGGCACGTGATATAACTACACTTACGATATAAGAATTCCATACAAACGAAATTGCTGGCAACAGCTAGCTAGCTTTTGGCTGACAGCTTCGTTCGCATTTTTTTTCCTTTTTCCTGAGGGAATATTTTCCGCGGTTTTGGTAAAAACAATCCAAATTACAAAGCTTTTAAGAAGTCCCGTCAAAACTATTAAACAGCAGTTTAGTGTGATATTAAAACATAAAGCAAACTTTCAGCCCCTATTTCATCTCAATGTTGATGAAATTTTCAAAAAATAAAACACGGTTTTTAAGGTTCCTTAGTAAACAAGGAACCCTTCTAGTTTCGGCATGTCTGTCTGTTTGTCTGTCAGCGTTTTTACTCAGAGACTATTAGTACTAGAAAGCTGTAATTTAGTATGGGTATGTATTAATCATGCCAAAAAAGTGGTGGAAAAAACATTGAAAAAAAAAATTTTTTTAGGGTAGCTTCCATACAAGTGGGATTTTTTTTTCTTAACTAACCTATCGTGTGGGGTTTTGTTCAATAGGTCTTTAAAAAATAATGTAAAGTTCAGAACGCCATTTTTCGATTTAGGGATCCGTTACTGAAATATTTGGTAAACTGCAAATTTTTGTTAGAGGTAAGTGTCCCCCCCTCTATCTGGTAAACGGTTATCTAAGAACACGTGAAAAAAATTACAACGAAGTTTAAAGGAAAACTATCAGAGTTGAGTACTAAGTACAAACTAAAAAGTTATAGACGACTAACTTATAAAATGTACTCGGAAAAGTAAAATTTCATTGAAAATTAGTACTGAATATTATAAATTTACGAACCACGTGAAGTTAAGGAAATATAAAATCATTGCAGCTTTAATAATAATAATAATGCCTAATTTAATAGCAACGTATTTTAGTAATCTGTGGCAACGTGTTGTGAGGTGTGAGTGTGAACTCAAAGTTGCCATTTGCAACTACGGAACCCTACACTGCGCGTGGCCCGACACGCACTTGGCCGGTTTTTTAACTAATTAAATTACATGAATTAGCCTAAATACAAAAGTCATATATCTAGCTTCAAAGTCAATGATGTTGCCATTGACATAATTATATCAATGGATGTTGCATAGAAACTTTCAACCACCCTTTAGGGGTTGAATTTCCAAAAAAATATCTCAGTTGATATTAGCATAACGCTAAAGGAACTTGAGGACCTAGACAAAGCGACAATTGAAAAACGATAACGAAGTTCGATAAGCACAAAATGTATGAGATTGACATAATATGCCATCGCTAAATAACGTGGCGAATCGATCAAAATCATCGATATCTAAGTTGGTAGGCAAATTGATTCTCAACGAATCGATGAAGTAGAGAATTGTTTCTTCGTAACTTTCATGTACTACTCAAAATAACTCATTTTTCATTAAAATGAAATGAAAACATATTTAAATAATTTATTTTACCATTTCTTTTCCATTTCTCCGATTTGAGTACTTAAATAATCAATATGTTGTTTTCTTACAGAAAGAACAATTCGACACAGCGATCGCTAATCCTTACGTTGGCTAGAAATTTGTTTTCGTTATCTCAGAGACGATGGCGAATTTAGTTATGTCTATGCCCCTGATGGATAAATTTCATGTATAGTTTTAACAGTTTATTCTCGGCAATGATGAATCAGTCATAACATTGTAATTTTATAAATGACTAGCTGTGCCCGCGAAATCGTCCGCGCGGAATAGTAACTTTTGTTGAAGTTGATACAAAGCCTGTGTTATACCTTATATAATTAGCTATCTATTAGTGAAAATCCCGTCAAAATCGATCCAGCCGTTCCGGAGATTAGCTGGAACAAACAGACAGACAAAATTTTTTTAAAATTGTGTTTTTGTTATTGGTACCTACTCGATATACTCGTACATTCATACCCATTTAGTAAAAACTTGTTATTTTGACATTACAAATGGACACTTCAATTTTATTTATTTGTCAGTTGCAAAGCTAAGTGACTACTTTGCTACGCAAGATCTAATATACATATAAAAATCTCGTGTCACAGTGTATGTCGTCGAACTCCTCCGAAAGGCCATGACCGATTTTTTCGATTTTTTTGTGCATATTTGGTAGGTCTGAGAATAGGTCGTAGCCTTCTTATACTGCTAGGTGATAAAAGTGAACTTTTTTAGATTTTTTGGACAGTCGTTATGTCGAGACGTATAGTTCCTGGGCACAGCTAGTAATACATAAAAGTTGAGATAAAAACCTTCGTGTAAAATATGTTATTGTATTTACCAAATTCATTTGAGCCATGCTTCTTTTTTAAATGTTTTCTGCTGAAAAGACAGTCGTCATCGTTGTCACAGCTCATATACGTCCCCACCGAGGGGCTCGAGCCTACCCTATATTAGGGTGATTAGGCCTTAGTCAACCACGCTAGCCCAGTGCGGATTGGTCGACTTCACATACGAGTACATCATTGAATTTCTTCGCAGATGTATGCAGGTTTCCTCACGATGTTTTCCTTCACCGTAGGAGCGTCAGACAAATGTACGTGTATGAAATTCGAAAACGAAAAACCCATTGGTACATGGCAAAAGTACACATTGTTAAAAGACAGTACCAAATAAGAATGATTTTCTGACGACATTTAAAATAAGCTATTCATGAATCAGGTTATTTATTACTTATGTTCAAAAATTATTTTTACAAACTATTCAAAAAGCCGCTCCTTTTGGTTAAGATATAACTTCAAAGCCTTAAGTATCTCTACAAATTAATTCTTTTTCACCACTTTTCATTTCAAGACAAAAATGTAAGGAAGTTTAGCAAAAATGGAACGTTATCTAGAAATATATATATTATTTAGTTTCTCTTTTTGTTACTTATACGAGATATTAGATATTAGAAAATCAATTCTTATAATTAAACCCGCTGTTTGCGTTTAACTTTCTCTTCAATGTTTTATTCGTTATAAGTTACATTGAGAATATATCACAATCAACAATACTCGTCGTAGCTTACCGACTCTCAATGCTATCTAAGATTATTCCTTTTAAAGTTACCATAGTTTTTAATAGATCACGGCGATCTATCGGAAGGGTTAGAAAGGGTTCCCACGAGAGGTTTTAAATGAATAAAGCACCATACCTCAACGGTTTTATTATAACTGCTCCGATTAGCTATCTGTGGTGCACGATACTATAGATTTATCGCCCTTACCATAAACGATTCTCGCCTTTATAATAATAACATAGTGGAATTTGAGGGTTTACGACGGGGCAGATAGATTTTTTCGAGGTAAGGATTACTTTTTGCGTCTTCAATAAGGTTCCAGTGTCTATTGATTGACAACCAGATTATTTTACCAAAGAGTTGGAAAATAGACAAATTTTGACAATGCTTTTTTTTTAAGTTCTGCGTTCGTGTCACGTGATAAAATAACATTAGGCCGATGATAAAGGTAAGTTTTATCCATTACATCTTACCATCAACTGTCGGAATAATACATTGTGTGACCGGCCTAAATCAGATGCTGGTAGCTAGCCAAGTGGCATCAGATGCCATATCACCAACGCAGAAAAAATTAAAATTACATAAAACACTATAATTCCGCAAAAAAATCACTTTTTTACACATAATTCACCATTGAATTCTTAATTAGGTACATCAATCGATTAATTTCACAATGTCAATGACAACATCACTTTGACAGGTGCAAGTACATTAAAATTGGATCATGATGCATATACAATTATTACGACAACTGTATTAGCCTCTGTGATTAGCCTCATGCCTCCAGATCTAGATCAGGTAGCCGCTGGACCTGAAGGAAGGTACATTTCTTTGTAGCTAAAACTATGAAAATATGTAAACAAATTTTCATAGCTTTAGCTACAAATAAATGATGAAATGAAAACATAAATTAGAAGTTAATAATAAATTATGGCTGATGAACTTATAACGTTAAGTTCATCAGTTCCCAATTTTCTATTAAATTTAATACTATTTCAGGACGTTCCGTTTAATATGACTCTTTATTTAGGCACCAATCCGAGAATACAGGGAGCGACACAATATCAATTTTAGAATATGTAACAACAGGTATTAATAATTATAACAACACATTATAACAGACGTGTAATATCGTCCAACCTTGAATGTGTACGCTTCGGAAATAAATATTCATTCATACGTATCGTTTCCAAATTGAAAGCTTCTAAACAAATTACATTAGAATGAAAGCTTTATATCGCAATGTGTTCTTTGATTCATTTTTCCCTTGACTTTTTTCGGTGCCTACAGCGAGGCGGGGTCCATTAAGATAGGTCAAATCCATCCATTCCATTAGTCTAGGATACTTTCAGAAGGCCGTTGTCATTTCTCACGTTCGTATTCCTGCGAAAGTGCTTCTTTTAAGCAGCTGCCGAACAAGCTAACAGCCCTTTAGGTTCAAATCGACAACTGTGTCAAAACGTCATTTTCCCAAATGGTCAACTTTTAAAATCAAGTTCCCAAAAGGACAATTTACCAAAATGTTAACTTCCCAGAATGTTAACTTTACAAAATGACAACTTCCCAAAATGAGAACTTCCCGAAACGTCCCATTAGTTTCAATATTCAACACCATAAATCTAGTACTATGTTACCTTTTTGACGTATTATCGTCAATGATGTTATCCAATTTTGTAACTCTTGCAAATGAGCTTATAACGTGGTGACGGGTTAAGTAGGTAGGGCCAGTATGGGCGAGTACAGTCACGTGCATTTACACATAGGTAGGTACAATCACGTGCATTTATTACCACATACCCTTTTGACCCTTTTTCATTACCACAGCCCATATAATTATGTTCCCACCGAGAGGCTCGAGTCTACCCTAGTTAGGGTGTTTAGGCCTTAGGCAACCACGCTGGCCCAGTGCAGATTGGTCGACTTTACATTCAGCTTTGAACTTCTTCGCAGATGTATGCAGGTTGCGTCACGATGTTTTCCCTCACCGTAGGAGCGTCGGACAAAAAATGTGATATGAAATTCGAAAAACGAAAAAACACATTAGTACGAGGCAAGAACTCCGGACCTCCCGATTAGAACGCTCCCGATTAGACAGGTATTAGAGCCAACTTCTTTTTCTCATTCCTACTTGTATTTGCAGACATCTTGATTATATTCAGGATGTATGCACATTTTTTTAATAGGTTTACAAAACTGAATACAATCTTATATCACAAACATGTGCTAATAATCAATAACATCTATGTTCTACAGATTATACTCTTCTGGATGTAAACACAGCATGCAAAGATTAAGGAAAACAGTGACATTGCGAATGTAACCAATTTACGATTTTTGTTTAATACCCTTTAACATCAAATAGGATATTGAATAGAATGCAAATCTTTTTTGATTTTGGCCATAGAACCAGTGAAAATATATATGGTTTTGCTTAAGCATTCCGATCAAGGTTGGTTCTAAAATTAGGCGGATCAAAGGTTTTTCATGCAACAAGGTTAATATGTTTTCTTTAAATTACAATGTTTTGCTTTGTTTTGACGCCAATAAGTGCCTGTAAAGGCCTATGTTGAATAAATATTTTCTAAATTGAAATTTGAATTTAGAAGTCCAGTGCCGAGTCCACACCGCCTACATGTTAAAGTCCTTTTTAGTGTGAACTAAACTTTGTTCGGTAACTCTTATGTGCGTCCTTTCGTTCGTCGTCATTTTGTTCACCCAATATCTCGATAGAAAGAACAGACAGACGGACCTGTCTGTTCTTTCTATCGAGATATTGGCCCCGGGGTTACCTATAGATTTAGGGTTTTTATTAGACGATAACCATGGGATTTTTTTAGATTCCACCAACCGACCAAAACCAATATACCGAGACTGTAACTGAACGCCCAAATAATATTTAAGGAGCATATAGGTTAGATATTAGGTGGACCCTAGGTGCTTGTCTTTTCATGATGCTGACCAGCGTGACGGCGTGGGAGGCTGCCGCCTTCTTCTGCGGAGATGTGATCTCGCAGAAGGAGGCAGCGGAGCGGGCGCGGGAGGAACATAGCAATGTAAGCAAGCACTGCTGTTTGCGGCAGAAATAGGCAAGATGGAGATTCCCAAGCAGACGACCCCGGTACAGAGTCTCTCTCCGGTAAAACACATGGACAAAGGTCTGAAATCTAAAGCTATTTTTACAGTTATAATATCGTCTAACTCCATATTCAGCATTTGATGCTGAATTTGGAAACACTAATTTTAGTAACCAGTGCCTCGATATTATGCTACTAAAGCTGATGACCCTAAATTCGTTAAAACATTTTATATGGTTTGTTTATGTTATGGTCTAACACTAATTCAATTTGCTCAAATTGTTTTCCTCTATATTGATCCGTGAACACGGGCGACGCGGAAACATCCATGTTGTGGGTTTCGAAACATTTGAGGTTTCTGTACCTTCAAAGGAAAAGCGAAACCCTTATAGGATCCCTTCGTTGTCCGCCTATCCATAATCTGTCCGACAGAACCCATTTTCTCTCCTAATATGAGAAGATATCAAAGGAAATTCATATTAAATACTCGGGTCTGCAGTCACTTTCAGCTGTAAAAAAATCTTACGTGAATCAAAAGATATGACTGTTTATGTCGCGTATTTTGCGATTTCACAAAATATGCATATTTCAAAGCTATAGTGATACTATTTTTTGACCTAGAATCATGAAATATAGCAATTTAAGAAGCAATGCCTAGAACATGTAAAGAATGAACGCTTAGGTTTATTCAGCCAGTTCGTGTTGCTTGCAAGCGTGGATCCACCGTTGTGGGCGCGATGGGCATGCCCACAACCCTAATATACTTGTGACGTTCGTCACAAACCATCTCTCCTTCCTTTTTGCTTCCTTTCTTTCTTCCATCCTTCCTGACAATACTTCTGTTCATCATAACACTCAGCCCACCCTTGCCATCACCCCACTTCCCAATTTTACACTCTGTGAGATGGGGCCAGAATGTATCAAATCGCATTTGAGCTCTATCTCCCGTACATTCGCGAATCACTCAACCCACAAGAAAAAAAATAAAAAGGAAAATAAATATACTTGTGACATCACACTTTTAAGGTCTTTTAGGAACGAAAGGCTCATGCCATGTGATGGCACAGTATTTTTACTAAGCTGACACGTCTTCTCCCAGAATCCGGATTCAGTTTAAAGCCACTTTGGCGCACTATACAAACAGAATCACCAAGTTTTCGCATATTTGAATTAATAAGGCAAAGTTTGAGCTGTTGAAGTGTCCTCCATTCTGGATGTGTTAAGCCGCAAGAACTAAGTAAGCTTTATATGTAGGGTTAGTAAAATAATTATTTATTATAACTAGAATTTTACTCGTAGGTAATAGGGTAAGCTGTCCAGAGTGCCGACCCCCACCAGTGACCGGCCGTTTTTAAATAAAATACGAACCAATTGTGATATTAACCCTGTAACTAGTAATTTTAAAAACTATTTTTAATAACCTACAACATAGATGCAGTAACATCTGTCATTAGTCAATATTACGGCTTTATTCCACATTTGGAAGAAGAGCTGAGAGCTTGCGAGTTGAAAGACACGTTGACAAAAAAAATTGTGAAGAGGCGATTTTAAGCCCCGAGTTCTCTTATTATTGTCAAAAATAAAATATGCGTAATATAAAATATACAATATATGTCAAACTGTAACTGTTCTATGAAAAAGTCGGAGGCTGGGTGGATTGTAGCAATAAAAAGCTTTTTCCAGTGTTCGGGACCACCCGGCCGAACATTGATCTTGATGATTAAACAGATTTATTGTATTTTATTGCATATGAGTTCACTATGAAGTATAAGTATACTGCTAATGTCTCTCGTAATGTCGAGTCAACCTTATGTTCAGTACTCGGCCTTCAAAATAATCTGAATAAACACTATGGATAACAGCAGGCCTATTACCGATCTCATGGTTTTCAAATGATATCATGATGAAATTATAGTGCAAAACGAAAAAAAAAAATATTTTAAAAAATTTCAGGAGAGTATGTATCACAATTTGTCTAATTTAATAAAAAGTAAACATTTTTTCCTTTTTTTTGAGATGGAAAGGCTTATTTTGACCACACAAAAAGGACATGGATGACAAATAAAAAAAATATTGCATTTGCTCTAATTAATAATAATGTTTTGTTTCTTTCATAAATTCATCCATATTTTCAAAGCAAAAGTAAGACATATTATAGCACAATTATTGGAGATTAAGTAGGCTACTATAAAAAATTTCATTGCTTTAGCTTAGGGTACCAGAACATTATGTTTGATGACCTATTAATAACACATTTCATCACATTTATAATATGTAACAATTGACTGTCCCCAAACTATAATGCTTTTTTGGAAATCACAGCCTATATACGTTCTACTACTGGATACAGACCTTCATATATGGGAGAAATACATGAGCAGTAAGGACTATAACAACACCACGCTGCCCCAATGCGGATTGGTGGGTAGAAACTGCTGCAATAGTAACTGGGACCAACGGCTTAAGGTGCCTTCTGAAGCACGAACGAACTCGAGATCACAAAGTTTTGGCCATCCATCCAGAGTCCAACCGTGGCGAAGGTTGCTTTCCTTTTAATATCGAAACCAAAACGTACGCCAACGCCACCGAATTCTTCAGTGGCTTTCAGCTCTTTGGCATTCAATATTGAAAGTTTTGTGTCCATTCAATATTGAAGGTGCGAGGGGTACTTAATCGTATCTAATTTGATGTCGCTCGTGAGTTTGACTCAGTATGCCCTTTCTGCTTATGAGGAAACGGCCAAGATACTTGTAGGAACTAGTTTAAGCGACCAATGTTTAGTTATTAGCAGATAGACAGGTCACGGCGTGTTGAGAGATTGCTGTAATTATATCGAACATGTGGGTTTGCTTGATAATTCAATATTACATATACACTTAATCAAAATTTCTACAAATGGCGATTATTGGGCCAAAGTTTTAATAGCTGTATGTTTATGGCTCGATTTTTCAATCGTCAGAAAACTTTTATCTCAGGAATAAATATGACAGTTTGGCAGATATGCCATATTTATTCTACAGTAAAAGTTATTCATGGTTCAAAAATTCGCGAGGTCTTTTTCTACCTTTATTATTTGGAAGCTAAGTGTATAACTGACGCACCCGTAAAGTATCCCAAATATGTTGAAGGATCAGGGAGCAAAATTTTAATAAATGAAAGTTCAAAATCATTCGAATTTGGATTAGATTTAAATAGATTTTGGCAATATAAATGTAAAGAAAGAAGAAAGGAAAGATAATATCTTTATTTGCTATATGATGATACAGGTTCTTAAAGTTCAATGACTCTACATACTTTGTTGAAATCGTCAACGTGCAAAATGTAATAGATGTAATATATATTTGTTATGTTAAAATTGCAATATGTTATGATATCACTTTTGATTTGATGAGTAGCAAGCCACGCTGTACCTATGTAAGTATAACAGTTTATAACCTGAACTAAAACAGATTTTTTCATCTCGATATGATTGAAACATGAAGATGAAAACGCGAAAAGAAACTAGAGTCTCAAAAATTATGCAAACCTGAATTTGTTTGAGGAGATTTGAGGGGGAGCATATTGCAAACCATGTAGTCGGATAGAACAGCGTGGAGAAAGCTGAAAGAGGCCTACGTCTACTATAAAAAAATATTTTATATTTCATAAAGGGCTATTTTATATTATATTAGTACTATTATATTTTTTGATTTGCAGTAAAACTAGCTGCAACCCCCCCCCCCCCCCCACACAAGGGCCACAGGATACGTTGCCAACTTGTGACTTAAGATGTAAAATCACGGTATCCAGTAATTTCACTGCCATATCTTACCCATCCAACTGGAACACAGCAATGCAAGCACTGCTGCTTTGCAGCAGAAATAGATAAGACGGAGGTGCCTATGCACACAATCCTGGTACACAGTCTCCCTCCGGTTTTTAAAAAAAGGAATTATAATTCCTTTTTTAAAAAAACTTATTCAGTATTACTCTTACAATTTTGGGAGCTTCATAGATTTTGGTTAATGCATAACTGAACGGCCCAGGTGCTTATCATAAAAATAGGAAGCTGCGTAATAAATTTCGTACATGAAATCGTAAATTGGCTATTTATTTATTCAAGAATTCTTCTCTCTTTTTGTCGGAGGAAATGGCACTCTGAAAACAAATTTTGAATATAATTTTAATAGATATATCGTGTTAACATTTTGTATGTTTGATGTGTCTTTTGAGTATAAGAACTATTTTTTTGGTTGAGTAACGAAATTTTGATTGAAATTTGTTTTGGCGACATGGATATTTTCAGAAATATTTTCAAGAGTGACATATATTTTTTTACTATGGTATATTAAACGGGTTTTGCTAAAAAAAGATTTACGTGGGGCTCGATTAGCTCAGCTCAGAGTTGTCAGCCTCACTATCTTTCAAAATACTTACAATGAAGTAAAAGATAATAGTTAATCACAACAAAATACATACATCGGTTCGTTTCAGATTTCAGTAATCGCATTAAATAGTATCACTTATCACTATAACTTACGCATAATTACGAGTATTTCAATTTTCTAAGCATACCAGCACGTGCCATTTTACAAACAAGAAACACATTTCATTTCAATTCTACTGGAGCTGGAGTGTGTTATTTTAGTAGACATCAAATCCCTGTTCTACGATCAAACTATTGACAGACTAAAAGCCGCCAAGCGCACCTTCTAAATATCACTTTAACTTAAATAGAAATAGCATTAAGCAATATCAAACAAGCTATATTTTCCGAACACTGCAATAGGTATATCTTGGACAGGGTAATAATAATGTCCTCCTAACCGATATTCGGTCACGGCGGTCAATCTCCACAGAGACTAGCCATCTGCACAGGAGATATTATAGTGCACAAGTGACTGCGCAAACGCAAGTGCACTCTCTGTTCCTTCACTCGCCTAGTCCGATGGGACGGTTAACCGACACGACCGGGGCGAGATCAGGCGCAGGATCCACTGTTTAACGTGCCTTCCGAAGCACGGAGGAGCTTGAGCTGTTTCTTATTTTGGTCACCCATCCTAGAACTGACCACAGCGAACGTTGCTTAACCTTAGCAATCGTTCGCTGAGCGCACGCGCCAATGCGCCACCAAGCTCCTCAACAAGGACAGGGTACTGTCTAGATGACTGGTTATGAGCTGTGTGTTTTTTACACACAACAGAGTATCTCTTGGCCTTCATCTGACCTGATAGCAAATGACTGTAAGGCCGAAGATGAAAGCTAGATTTACCTGGACTCCCCAAGAATTGAAGAACTGGCTATCCTACCTCTAATCATCGGAATAGAGGACGAGCTTGATTTGGTCGCAAGTGCTTACGGTAACTGCTAAATATCAAATGAATATATTCTACTAGCTGTGCCCGCGACTTCGTTCGAGTGGATGTCGAAAAATAACTTCATGTTGTACATTTTTTCCCGTTTATGCAACATTTTCATTGATGCTCAGTTTCTATTAGTCGTAGCGTGTAGTTATATAGCTTATAGCTTTCCTCGATAAATGTACTATCCAACACAAAAAGAATTTATCAATTTGAATCGGAAGTTCCTGACATTAGCGTGGTCAAACAATCAAACAAAATCTGCAGCTTTAATAATTAGTATAGTAATTAAGTAAGTAAGTATAGATGGGGCTGTCTAGTCATAATTTGCTATTGTAAAATATTGATTGCATTCGAGAGTAGAGTTTAGACTAATACTTTTAAGCATACAAGAAATGTCGAATGTAAAATCATCTGTAGTAAAAAATAATAAGTAAAATATTTTTCATTTTAAACAAACGGTATTCTGGCGATTTGCGTTGATATCTCATCTTAATTAGTCCAGACACCATTATCATTTTGAAGATTTTGTTGATAGCCATGTCTGAGAAGGTATAAACCTAATTTTTGGCGTTTATCGCATAAAAACACTTTGCACGGGATATTATTGCTATTTTAATACAGTGCGGACAGAAGTTTTGTTGTTATTTCTGTACGAGTAACTGTTAATTTTTTTCCATTTCAAATATTTTCATTAAAATAAACGTGTATTAATCTATTATAAAGGCACTATATTTACAAAATTTTTACATAATTATATTGGCCAATTTAACGCACTGCCTAACTAAAGAAGTACTTGCAAAAAAAACTTTACCTCACACCGTCTTATTAATAAACGTAGACTAAAGCTTGAGTAACTTTACTCCGAGTATTAAATCAGTAGTAAACAATTTTCATATTAATAAACACGGAGTAAGAAAGGAGTAAGCTATTCCAACTCTACTCTTGGAGTAAAAGTTAAACCTGCCAGCTACCTAGTTTAAGGAGGGATTAAGGATGGAGTAGCGTTATCTTTGCGAATAATATAATTTGTGGGTAACAAAACTACTTACAACGAAATTAGAAACACCAAATTATGCATTGTTGCATTGGATATAATTATAATATACATAACATCGCAATGCAAATCAAGCAAAACCAGCTCCTTGAAGATAAGGTAAAATTAGATGACGGGACATTTTCTTCTGGAAGTAACTCGGTGAATAACTCTCTGAGGGGGAAAGCACCAAGGAAAGCATTTATTAATGACAATTTTTAATTTCACTCCTAAATATGCATAATTGTGATTTTATAAAATTAATTAATATTTAGAATATTTTTTCAACAAACTAAAAATCTAATTACTTTTTTTAAAGTTTTTATTTGTGATAATGATAATAACGAAGCCATACACATGTAATATATTTCATTTATAACGTTTTCAACATAAGACAAAGGGATGCTTATCACAAGACATTCCTTTATGATTACACCTCTATTCCAGTCGTTCAAGACCATATTGTTCTATAGAAATATCTTGTTAAGTTCAAGATTATCGCGTGACTACTATCTTAATAACGTAAAAACATTGTCAATAGACCATTATGAGACGCAACGTACCGTTCAACGCTTTTAAAGCGACTTGCTGACAGTTTAGAGTAAGAGTTAAATGACCCATTACCGCCCCCTCTTTTAGTAACTGTTGCTCGGGCTATTGTGGCGATGACAACTTTTCTCAGTTAAAAAGATTTCACAAAACCATTTTGTTATCAAGCTATTTTTTGTTTTATTAGAGAAATTAAAATTAAAAGTTATAACAATTAAAGGTGGCTCTATAAAGAGATCGTATGTAAATGTAAATTTCTTAAATATTATTGTTATCCTATTGACGACGATAAAAAATTATTATTCCACATTAGTATGTTTTTACCTACATACGAGTACTTTTACCAGAGCAACTTAACACTAAACTGGCTGCCGCCAATGTTGTTTCGTCTCTGTTTTGACGCTGTTATTTTTTTATTGCTATCGGTGGCAGACGAGGCCCACCTGATGGTAAGTGGTACCCACCGCTCATGGATATTTGCAATGCCAGGGGTATAGCTCAGTTACTGCATACCAAGAGAGAAGTGCACTTTTTAAACCTCGTTTGAAGGTGGACACTGTTAGCACAGATTGACATACACGAGTGTCCATAATGGAACTAAAACAAAATCGCCTAGCATTGACAAATGACTTCTTCAAAATTAGTTCCCTGGATACCCGAACTTAGTATTAGTGACATAACCGTTTATATACGTGGATGTAAAAAATATTATTTGAATACGAGACTATTAGAAATAGAGCTCCTGAATATTATCTAATGTCATATATACGCTGAAATACAGAAAAACTATCGAACTATGCAGTGACAATAACACTCAATATAGTGCTCAAAAGCGAGTTACGCCCACAACAAGATAACCAACAAACAAATCATAAAGGCAGACGCTTACTTAAGTCTCTAGATAGATACTTCATCATCGTCATATCAGCCACCACACCTCCCCCCGGAAGGGTGGATTTAGGTCTTCTCTCACAACTACGCTGTCCCTGTATGGATTGGTGAGGAACATCAGAGCATCGTCCGTTGGTCGGCTAAATAAAATCAGCTGTTCCATACAAATGTTCAACATTCACTGAACCTAGATTTAAGGAACAGCTGATTTTTTTTGAGATTTCAAAGTTGGTCCCATAGTGAAAGTTGTTCACTTTGCTTGCCAGAACAAGCACACACATTTTTTAAGTAACTAAAAATAACATTGTATATCTTAAAAATAAATATCAAATGAAGACAAAATGAATTGTGGGTATTGATTGACTGTAAAATTATCGAATTGACACATACTATCAGGATAAATAAAACATATACGAAAAAAGGTCACGACAGCATGGACACCCTACTTTTTAGGAAAATCACTACTTCAGAATTACGTATAGTAGTGTCTATTACCGGTCTTCAAAATGTATGACGTCATTACATAGTACTTTGCGCGCGTCAGGGATCACTTTCTGTAGAACATTTCCCGCCGGACCACCTGTACCATTACGCGTGTGATCAACTGATAATTTGGCAGTCGCTATGTAAAAAATATCAGACAATTTGCGACTAAGAGCCGAGGCTTGATGTATTTAAGCAATTTTGCACTCTTGGGCCACAATTTTGCGCTGGTGCCATTCAACTGCATAGAGGTCGATTTTGTTAAAACACTGGACCATTTTGAGTTAATGCGGCAATTACGATTATAGGTTGAGAGGTCAAGCGTGTTATTTCCACGCCGTAAAAATAAAAACCTTTGGTTGATTTTGCTTTGAAAATATAAAAAGGTACATCTCTTTATAACTTCACGCGGGAGATCTGACCCTTGGTAAGGTAAGGCTTACAATACGCTGCAAAAGCGGTATCTCTCTTTCAATATTGTTTTAACCCTGTTCTAAACGATCGTGGTTCACCAGCGCAAGAGCATTGACAGGAAGTGCAACCTCTGAGCTTTGAGTTCGCGAACAAATATTTTATCTTGACAATTCCAGTACCTTTGGTTTTATAGTCTCTTAACAGGTTCTACCTCTGCGGGTAACAAAACAATATAGGATAATATGTTTTAACGGTCATGTTAATATAGTTAACATTTTATAATAAACTGGGCAAATACTCCTTAATAATGAAGATAGCGTCATGGAATAAAAATTAATTTCAATTGATAGTTATACAAATATTATTATAATACTTGAAACAATTCTAATTAAGAAGTTTGAAAGTTTATTTTGAGTTGCATTATATTCCATAAATAAAAAATGCATTCTTGAATATTTTGTCTTTAGTCTTTAGTGTATATTTCCTAAATTAAGCTAAATTATATCTACAATAAGCTTCCATTCATCTATGATTCTGACCAACTTCTGAATTAAGTTCATTAAATATATTCAAAATGCTGTGAAGGTAATTTATTAAACCACTAAATTAATAGTTCCAAAGAAATCAGAAGCAAATTTTTCAGATTAAAGTTCAATCTTTAGGCTGAACAATGTGTCATTTTGTTAGCAAATTCTAAAATATACTTCAACAATCTGCCCGCGAAAATTAGAGCACATTATTATTTCGTTAGCCGCGTATCTTTACTCCCAAAATCAATTTCCGGGAATGAAAATGGCGAAGCAAATAACGTTTAATCTATAAAATCTTACAGAGGATCCAACATTGGAAGTTCTCGATTCTCCAAATACAACAAGTCCTCCTGGTTATGGCTGTATTGCCTTAGATAAATCCCCCGCTAAGATACCGGGCTCACTGTTTAGGGAACTTGTGCATTCCGAAGGAAGTTTCTATATGCTAATGAGTAAATTATTGTTACAAAGGGATTTAGGTTATCCGAACTGATTATTGGCGTGGTTACGTGGCTTGTAACTAAAAAGCTAATACATTTTGAGAAATAAAAAACCGCCCAAGTGAGAGTGGGGCTCACGCACAGAAGTTTTCGTACAAAAGGTTCCTAACTACATAATATTTACGGTTGTCAGATTTTTCCTTTGCATGTACTCTAAGAACTTCCTTCCTAGGTCAATGGAAAACCAAAAATCTACCCTGTAGGTTTTGACTCCCTTGTGAAATCGCAAAATATGTGACATAAACGATCATACCTTTTAATCGGGTTGACTTACAAGTTTAATCTTTTCAGCTGTGACTAAAGACGAGTGTTTCATATGAACTTCAGTTTGATGTTGAAATTCATATGAAACACTCGTCTTTAGTCACAGACGCACAGTGTTCTGCGCCGAGCCAAACGTTTTGGCAGACAGACGGACAGACGGTCAACGAAGTGATCCTATATGGGTTCAGTTTTTTTGCTTTAGAAGTACAGAACCTCAAAAGTCCATACTCCATACTAATATTATAAATGCGAAAGTAACTCTGTTTGTCTGTCGCGCTTTCACGCCAAAACTACTGAACCGATTTAGATGAAATCTGGTATAGACATAGTTTGAGACCCAGGAAAGGACATAGGATGGATTTTATCGCAGAAATCACCCCCTAAAGGGGGAGAAAAGGAGGGTGGAAGTTTGTATGGGTAATCAATCAATCAAACCGCTGAACCGATTTAAATGAAACGTATATGGAGACAGTTTGAGTTGTGGGGAAGAATATAGAATAGTTTTATCCCCAAAATCATTCCTAAAGGGTGTAAAAGGGGGGGGGGGGGGATTTGTGAAGGGAATCAATAAAAAAGATTTTCCACGCGGACGAAGTCGCGAGCAAAAGCTAGTATTATCATAACCACATTAGTTTATATACTCGTAAGTCCTGTACAAAAGTTGTATACATTTCCACAGCTCTCATGTGAAAGGTAAACGTTTTGCATTTGTTTTCGGCACGCACCCGCAATTAGTTTACACGACCTATGCCTCCATTTGCCGGGAGCCCAATAAATCGTGGTGTCCCGACTTATTTGCGTAAATGAATCCAAATAAAGCCGGACAATAGTTTTAATTAAACAAAGCGAGTGAACTACAGCGTCGTCTGTCCCGTGTTCGCGTTATCTGGGGTCCTACCGTGATCGCTTTGAGCGAGTGAAACAATATTGAAACAGAGACACTGACGTCGCAACGTATAGTGCTTACTCGTTCTCTCAGCGGTGTAAATACTGTTGCAGTAAGCGTGCGTTACTGTTAGCAATCAGGGTGAGGCTGAGCGGGTCGCGAGATCATAAACGCGAGAGTCGCCGGTCACGCCACGACGACGCGGCTGAACTATCTGGGTGACGTATTCTTATAGTACTGAGACTCTATTTTTAATGAAAATCAAAATTATATTAATATTCGTTGTTATATTATGTTGATTTTCGAAGAAAAAGCGAGCGCAGATGACGCTTGACGCCTGAAAAATGGTTCAAACCACTGCCTTGGTTATTGTCCAAGAAAAAATCTATCACGATCGCCTTGAAATTAATAGTCATTGCGGCATTAATACAACACTCTGTGTCAACGGTCTGATAAAACATGGTAAGTATTCAGAATGCGGACGGTTCTGTTATCTGTAATCTGTATAGCTTTCAAACGTCTTGTTGTAGTTGAGGCCATTTTTGTCGCAAATAGCTTGCAAAGTTGCTGTTTCGAAGGGTGACATCCAGTGAATTACTGGGTTCTGTGATTAGACACCTTATATCATAAGTTACCAACCACAGCCATGCCACGTGGTAGTCCTACGCAAATGAGTAATCTCATTGGAGGATGCTGTCAGTACACTTGAGCTCATAATGGGGGAAGTTTTATCAGCAATGCCAAAAGTAATTGTCAATAGCATACATCCAAAGGCTATCTAATAACCGCCTAAATCCGGTGTATACTTTGACTGTATGCAATAACAACAATGTTTTCAAAACAACGTTGTGTAAAAATGGTCTATTTGATTGAGCCGCTACTGTGGTCTTATGGCTGCAAGCATCCAGTATTGATCCAGAGGACTGGGGTTCGATTCCTCATGGGAGCAGAAGTTTCCTGTTTGGTTTGCTTGGATTGGTGTTAGGGCTTCTGAGCTCGCCTGACTAGCTTCCACCGTCGTACCCAAGTTTGTCACGATGATAACAATGTTATAAGCATTGTTGGCGTTATTGTGTGCCAATTAGAGGTAAGATAGACTGTTCCTCAGTTGTTGACGAGTCCAGGGGAAGCTCGCTTCCATCCTTAGGGCTTCCTGTTGTGCGTAAAGAAAAACAAATAACATCCGTCCGTTATAGATGGGCTGATATTGCGGACTCAGAATTTTGATGTAATTACATCAAAGTAGAAAAAACAAAGCAATATATAAGCGAAAACGTAGGTTCCGTTAGCGCGCTGCTGGCGTAATTCAGTAAATGAGGTTGTACAATTTAGCAGATTTATATGGCTCGATAAAACAAAATGGCTGCCGCACGTCAGTTTGCAGAGTGGGCAGGTGATAACGACTGTATGCTGTACTGAGGCTGTACTCTCATTACGCCCTTCATTCCGCTCTCATTATTCTTAGACGCGAATGATAAGGATGGTCAGGACGAAAGCTATTTCAAACACTATACACAGAAATCGCGAGCTCCGCCTCATCTGGGAATGTTGAAAATTAATTGATACCAATGTATCTGCTAGATAATGTAGTCCACATAAATTTCGATCCCATAAAACGATAGCTCTCAACGTATAATGACCCATAATAGATCGATAGATCCCCGTAGTCCGCATTGATTTCGATCGATTATTAACGAAACATTTTTAACAGTAATTAAGGGAGAGTGGGGTTATGCGTACTGTTCAGGGAAGTAACCCTTCACTCAAACAGAAAGTTCTAACATTAATCAATCTGTCTTTATTTATTACCATACATCAGTCTTAACTTATTAAATTAAAATCTATGATTTTTAAATCAATGTCAATGTTTATTTTTGAAAAATAAAACCCTTACATTCCGTTTTTTCCCGATGTTTACCGGGTAAAGGCGGACAGTGTGTGTTGTTATTGCGGTCAGTCTGCTTTCCCATAAAATGGTCACAAATATTGCCATTATCTGCCTAAATTTGTTTCGATTTCCGTTTGTATACACATGTGACTCTGAAATACTTATAATACAACCATGATAGAGTCACATGTTCTTATTCTTCACAACAAATAAAATATGTTCACAAATACCCCATCAGCCTTTCAATATTCTAAGGAAAAAATATTCAGGCTAGATTAAGATACTTCTAAGATATTACCTTAAGTTTGCAAATTTCAATAACACCTTACGCATAACACTAATACATAATAATACTGCGTACTAATGCGGTTTATACATATAGCAATTTAACTACTCTAAACGTTAACTAACGCAAAGTCATCAAAAATTATTATGGGCATGGAGCCTTGAAATGGGTTCTCGGCTTCCCGTAATGACAACCTGCTGGACACTTAGGAGGTGGAGTGTATCACGAGAGCCGAGTTTGTGAGGTGCAGGTTTTATTAGCTGATAACATAGTGTTCGGTATTACCTGCTGTCCGTCATCACACAACACTCCGCTTCGATGCTCTCTATAAAAAAATATTCATTCATGAAAAGCTTGACAAAAATATCCAAATCCGCTGAGACGTTTTTGTGCTTACATTAACACAGTAGGTACCTAATTATTTCTATTTGCGTAGATTTAGCGCGGGTGCACTTTAGTATCAGTCTTTGCCCACATACGGCTGGTTTTAGTAACCCGAGCTATGCGCATATTTTAATGCGCACATTAGTGCCCGACTTTCTGCCTCTATGTTAAAACAAAACTGTGGAGCAAAAAATCTCAATCTGCGCCCAGCCTTAGCTATGATTGCACCATTATAAAACTATTAAAACAACTAATAAACTACAATACAGATTTTGACAAAATCACAATCAGCGTAAATTCAATGTTCCACGTCTAGATGAAGAATATAAGCTACACTCAGGTGGTAAAATTATACAAAGGAGCTGAAAATCTTTTCAGCTCCTTTGCTTTTATCCCTAGATAAAAAAATACACGAAGAAAAAACTCGACAATACCAACAAACAAAGCTTATTAAAAATTCGCGCTAAACTAACTAGTCGCGCATAAAAGCTATTTGAATTAAAAATACAATAATACTGGTATTAAACGAAAGAGGAGCAATTAACATGAAAAGTTAACAGAAGATAATTTTAAACGACCTCCCAAAGATAAAAAAGTTTCGATTCAATAAAATGCTACTCCATAGAATGAGAGCCCTTACCTTGGGAAGTTTGAAGAACCATGGTCATAGTTCTCAAGATTTATTCACATACTAAATGCAGTGGTCGCTTGTTGCTACCGCGAATTTTCTAGACACAACATGCCATTGTCTGTCTGCGTAGCCATAGGTCAGGCGCGGAGGCACGTTGTGTCCATCCGTTGGTTCCATGCAATTGTTTTATATTTTTGTGCTTGGAGGAACTTACTTGTTTTAGTATCAAAAGGGCTTAGAGTAAAACCTTTGTGATGGAATAACAAAACGAAGTAAGGTGTGTTAAAGGTCGGATTCGTATGCACTGGAGGATTTTTATGATTGCAAACGTAAGGATGCGAACGTGGGGATCTATTGCGAACCGTGGGCGGCGCAGTATCGGACATGCAATATGTATTGTGGTATACAGTAACTCGAGAAATCCTCCCGGTAAATAACGGTATAAAACCCCATGTCATAATTCACAATATCTCACTTTACACACGTAGAGTTAACAGTTGCGGGAATTGCAAGATAGAAATTCGTGGCGAAGACTTATTGTTTTCTTGTGCCTGTATTTTGAACAAGCCTTGCTATCAACAGTAAATGGCTAAGGATGTTGTCGAGATTTGTAAAATAATGAAATAATAAAACGAGCGACTCAGAAATCAGCACAACGCTTTTGAGACGATAAAGACGATCTGGATAGCGTGCCCAGCCCAGCTCAAAGAAAATGGAACTGGCGACGTAGCATCCATGTGTAATATTACACGAACCATCTCGCACCACTTTTGACCCTGTCACAACTCGAAACCTATTTATCCCACATCCATAAAATAAGGTTAAAGCCTTTTAGCTTATCAGAATCCAAAATTTCATATATGTAGTTTAAACAGTTATTAATATATTACCGATTAAAAACCGGTATTTTTATGACTGACTCACTGACTTATAGATCAAAAACCTAACCCACTTCCAGATGACCTAGAAACTTGATATTTGGCATCAAAATAGACTACCACTCGTATTTAAAGGAAAAAATCTGAAAAGTTATTGAGAATTAATATCAAAAATCTAACTATTTTTCACGAACTATTTCGAGCTACTTTTGACCTCTTCACAACTCGAAACGTATTTAACCCACATACATTATATTTAGCTCATTTATTAAAGCCCCTTGGCTTGTTTAGAATCTAAAATGTTATAAATATTTCTCCAACAAACAGTTATTGATATATTTACCTTTAAAAACCAGCATTTTTATGACTGAATCACTAACTTGGCAATCAAAAACCTAACCCACTTCCAGATGACCTCGAAACATTAGATTTGGCATCAAGGTAGACTATTAAGCGTACTATATAAAGGAAAAAATCTGAAAACTGAAAATTATTGATACTTAGTATTAACAAAGTAATAACAGACAGCCGCGCTCATTGATTTACTACCATTGCCGCGCTCATAAGCGCGAGCGTCCTGATGCTGCGCGACTGTCTGATGAATACTAATTATTTCTGTACAAAAAGTAATGATATCCCATCAAAAACATAAATGTGAAATGAATGCCAAGTTTGCTTTGCTGTTGACTTCACCGACAAAAGAATTGATATCTATTTGGGTGCCAAGTTCAGACTAATAAATTTACAAATAATTATTTACACAATGCATTTATTCACCTGGGATGTAATTCAAGTTCAGGATTTGAATTGGCTATAGTATATTACAATTTCTGAAAATTGGTTTATTGATAAAAACTAACCAATTCAAATCCTGAACTTGAATTACATCCCAGGTGAAATAAATGCATTGTGTAAATAATTGTCTGTAAATTATTAGTCGAACTTGGCACCCAAAAATTGATATCAATGTCGGCGAAGTCAACAACAAGATATTCTATATTATTGTACTTGGCTTTCATTTCACATTTATGTTTTTGATGGGACATATTTTAACAAGTATTATAATCAAAGATTTTAACCGACTTTGAAAAAGGTACTATGTTCGACTACGTATCTATTTATTATGTATGTTCACCGATTACTCCGCCATTTGTGGGCCGATTTTCAACATTAATCGAATGGGTAGTCCCATTGATTCTCGAGGTAGTCCCATTGCCACTATGTCATGATCCGATGCAGGAATCCCAGGCAAATCAAGGGAAACCCCTAAAATTTTATAGGCACGTCAAACTTATTTCATGTTTTTTCTTAAGATATTCAGGTATTTGCGTCTGGTAGTCATCATGCCATGTTACTGAGCTGATGATGAAAGGTGTTTGATAGATTAGGAGTTCGGGAATAATTCTCTCACAGCTGTTTAGAGCGAAAGACGTTTCATTTTAAGGTATTCTGGTGTTTGCCTTGGCTTAAATTCTAATACGCATGTAAAAACTTTTTACACTACTGTGTTATTCTATTTATTCTTATATTATTTATGACTTTTTGGTGATTTTAAAGTCGGTTTTTGTTGATAAGTTTCCTTTTTCATGTGATATAAGGCATTGGTGACAGAAGTGGGTACCGTTTCCTACTATGGGATATAAATATAAACTAATGTATCGTTTCCGTGGTCTAGCGGCTGAGCCCACCAAGCACTGATCTGCGGACCTAAAAAAGCCGCATCTGTAGAATCATAATATGATAATAATACGATTTAATAAGGTAGTCATAAAATAGTCAACATATTGTCTATTCGTATTATGAACGGCGTGCAGTTCATTATATATCTTATGCAATTCTTGTATTTACCAGTCTTGTATGAATATTCGTAAATTGTCCTTATTGACAATTAAACAATTCCTACTTTGTTGATCTGTTTACGAATATTCATACATGTACTCGTAGGTAACCAATATCTATAAAAAGGTTACCGGCACATTGCGTTAAATTTATGGACGTGAGAATTTACTACCCTCTAAAACGAAGGCAATGCTCGTCTAGACCTTAATTTTCCCATTAATGACTATGGCGATGGGTGCTATCTCGACCTGAATGCAGATAATATCTTAAAAGAACTTGACCGACTTTTGAATAATTGCATTCGGCTCGTTTTCAGTCTTCGTAAGTTTGACCATCATATCTACTCATCGCAGTCTTCTGAGATGGATGCCTATTCGATAACGGAGGAAGATGAGGGTGATAACTTCCCTTTTTTGTCTGCTTCATTCCTCACCTGCCTCTGCATATTTAAAATTCCATTTCCAGTACTTATGTACTTTTTATGATAGGAAGTCTTTGCTCTTCTTTCAATAGATTGCTGAAGTGTCCTTCTCACCATTCTGATGCCGTTCATTCTTTTTTCTTTATTCGATCGATTATCTCTTGGAAATCTTTTCTTCCCGACCTAAGAATATCTGAATATAGTTTGCATGTATATAAGAGGAGTCTACGTAATTTTCTGTCAGATGACCATCAATGATCTGTGGCTACACGACAACTTTACCTCTGCATTTGTATATTAAGTTTCTTTTTACATCTACCTCGTGACTCTCAGAATCAACGTCAACTAGCAGAAAATGCCTATGGCAGTAAGCCCACCTTGAAGACAAATGTACTAAAGAATAAATAAATAAAGCTGTTAAATAGGAGAATCGCATTAGATGAATTGCACTCCATTGGTAAGATGTCTGGAAGCATTATGACGCATAATGAATGACTCGTATACATTTGCAACTGACATAGATATAAGTGCGTCGCATCATATTGTTCTGGCTTGCATATAACCGATGACAAGTCGAGCTACACCCACAAATACAGAGTGCATTTCCAGCGCTCCAAATAAGTATTCGCTTGTCAGTAAAATAACCTCTAACGTGTTCTGAGTAAGAGCGACATTACACTGTCAATAAGGGCGAGGCCCGAGGTGACAAAAACGGCGAATCCATTAAGTGAGTTGCCTCAGTCTTAACATTGTTAGTAGGAGAGATTGGTAATACAAGAAAAATACTAGCATGGACTGTAAAGGAACCTGTAGTTGAGGAATAATTTCTTTCCTGTTTTTTCGAAGGAGTCTCAATGCCACAAAATTTACACGACAGAAATAAAAAAAATAATGAACATCTAGATATAGTCCTTTTTTTTAAATCTTTTATTATCAAGCTATACACCTAATAGTTAAGCCAGCTTATTCTTAATATATTTACAATTAAACTTGGACAGACATCACTTGTTTTCTTAACTCTAGAGATTTTATATAAAAACTTATTATACATTTACTATTTTCACAAATAAAACTTGAACTAAACGTTAAATGAAACAAAAACAGAATATCTTGCTTAGGACATCGTGTATCTATTAATAACTTATGTCTAAGTGTCTCGTTAATTTTGCATTCCATCAACAAATGCAGAAGATCTTCCTTAGTCTGACAGATAACACAATTGGGGCTTTCAATTTTGCGCATGAGGTAACCAAAATTGTTCAATGGAACATGACCCGATCGTAATCTAAAACAAGTTACTAATTCCTTGCGATTCATTTTCCTTTTACTAAACCAAGGAGTCTGTGGAGGCTCAGCAATAAGAGATTTGTACCAAATTCCCTTTTCACTGGATTTGTTGTCATAATGTGTCTTCCATTGATCGTAACAACGCTTTTTAACGATCGGGATGTAATCTGAGGACTGGAGAGACACCTGAAGAGGAATTCCTTCGGATTGGGCTACTCTGGCGAGTTCATCGGCGACCTCATTGCCAAAGACCCCCACGTGGGAGGGGATCCATTGCAGACAGACAGAGAATTGAAAACAATATCACTATGAATACATTTGATTCGAGAAAAGTATGAAATATAAGTTCCACTTGCGCATTGGATGTTAAGCAAGATTAAAATCAATACAAGAAAAAAATTACCTGTGGCAGTATTTGAATATGCCTTGTCCACTTTGATAGCCGTGGTAAGTGCTCGGTTACCAAAGTAGTCATTGCATCAAAATTTCCAATTTATCGATCTCTTTTTACCTTGTCAACCCAAAGTAGACCTCATATCATATCAGATATATAAAAATATGCAAAGTAAATTAAATAATCTTATTAAGAAGTTATCCGTGCGGTGATTTAGAGTACATGTTTCGCCGCTTCGTTTCTTCCCGTGGATGTCGAAGGTACCTATAGTTACAGTAAAGTCCCTTCGGTATAGGGAGTATGCTGTAGTCCACTCCGCTCCCTATGTCATCACATACACTAATAGTGCAGTCATTGAAGCGTTATTGCTCCGATTTTTTTACTGTGAACCGATTTGCATGAAATTTTGGAATTAGGCTCATCTTATCCTTGACTTCAAAAATGAAAATGATCTGAACTCCGCACCCACCCTGGGGGTGGTGCCTCCCCTTCTCGGTGGTGTAATTTTTTTTTTCAAAATAACCTCAGATATCGATAGAAGGCCTAATTTTAAGAAAAAAACGTTTCGTAAAGTTTTTCAAAAAACCAATACTTTTCCAGTTATTGGCAATTGAAAATTCGGAATTTTTTCACGTTTTTCATCGGTTTTTTGCAAATATCTCCAAAAAGATGCATTTTAACGAAAATTTTATAATAAACAAAATTGTAGCAGGTAAAAAACTGAACAAATTGGTTTTTTATAAAGTGTTCTAAGTGCAATATTAAGCTAGATATTAAAGATCAAAGCAGTTTTTTATTTTGTCTGAAATTTAATCGATGTATTCAAAGCCATCTAGCGGCGAGTAGATAGATTTTATGCATTCTAATGAAATAAGGTTTTGTAGTTCTTAAAATAAGCTTTAAAATGAGCACTATTAAAAGTCTTTTGCACGTAAAATGAGTGAGCTGTAATGCAAATAATAGGCACATCTATAGGTTTTTTCTTTTAAATCAATGGGTTTCATAAGTGGCATTTCCACCAAAATTAAAATTAATCGTATTCCGTCTAGAATTAACTTTAATATAAAGATTTTGGTGGATTCTAGCAGTTTGGCTGCTTTAGGACACATATTTTTCAAAAAAATCACGATTTTAAGAAAAAAAATGTTTTCGAATTTTTACAAAAACCACCTTCTTTTCATAATATCTCGAAAATGATGAAAGATACGTATAAAAGTATAATGTAAAAAAATGTAGGTAGGTTTTTTTCCGACAAAAAATTTATTTTTATTTTTTCTGTCACACAAAAACTGACGGAGATATGATTGTTTAAAGAGCGCGCGGCAGCGCAATCACAGTCTCTCTCGAGCCCTTTGACCCTTCACCGTTTTAAAATAAAAGGTTTTTCACCATATATTATAGTGAAAAAAGTTGTAGCTCTTCTAATTACCTTTAAAATGGTTTTTATAAGTTGTGATAGCATCAAAATTGAAGGAGTTATGGTCCAAAAACCAATCGTATTTTTTTTTACTTAATAAACTTTTTTATGCATTGTCATGCTCTTGTTGCAGAATTTTGTAAAATGTATTACTAATTCAACCCTGGTGCAGTTTTAGACAACTTGTAAGTTTATATTTTATTCAATAAATGGTGATTTCTTACTCTATAATTAAATTATTTTTAAATATGTAATCATATATATTTACTGTTTTAATTTAGGGGTAGTTATAAGGGTTGAAAAGCTTGAGAATATGATAATAATTTTAGAGAACGTGGAATAACATTTAAATTCTTTTTCATTTCATCAAAATATTTTTTTAAACAATTTTTTATCAAGGTGTTGTTTTTAAGTGTCGAAAGGGGGTTAAAAATTCGATAATTATGATAGAGAACATAAAATATTATTAACTCTATACTTAAATCTTTTTATGTCATACCAAAGTATTTTTTTGTGATTTTTTCAATTTAGGGTTTGTTTGCAAGGGTTGTACGGTTTTCAAGGGGTTGAAAATGATTTTATTATGAGGTAATTGTGTTAGAAAACACTTCACAATTTCACCCCTTAATATTAAACACGTTTTCTAGCGATAAAATGGCTCAATGTCAATTTTTCCATTAAGGGGTTGTTTACACCCCTTAAAAGTAATAGGCGGAGCTCAGATCATTTTCACTTTTGAAGTTAAGGGTAAGATGAGCCTAATTCCAAAATTTCATGCAAATGGGTTCACAGTAAAAAAAATCGGAGGTAAGACCCTATTTTTCGCTTCAATGACTGCACTATAACAAGTGTAGTAACTAGTAAGTAACATTCGTAGAGAATGTATCATAGAATAATTATCACGGAGGCAGCACCCCCCATTCTAATAATATGTTACAGCCGAACCAAAGCCAAACCGTAGCGAACATTCATTCGGAAGTCAGTCTACGCGCTCTGATGACGTGATAATGTAGCGTTCTGATTGGTCGAAAGCAACGGCTTCGTTTCGGCTGTGGTTTACTAGTAGAATTGGCCCTCTGTACTGTGCTATCCAACCTAACGTCAGAACCGAACAAAAACATTCTCATTTAATCATTCTCATTCTATAACTTCTAAATACAAGACAGTACAGCGATTTGATCCCAACAGATTGACAGATATAGAGGCACTCAACGTTGCGAGCATCTCGATGCTTAAGGCGGCGACCATTGATTGTATCGATTCCTGCATAGCGATTTAATGACTCGGAGCGCTCTTGTGCGCATCACAATAGCACGTTTTAGCAATTGCAATATTACATCAGGGTTACGACGATCGCTTAGGACAAGGTTAAATCAAAATTGAAAGAGACATCGCTATTGAAGCATATGACGCTGTCTCGTTCTCACTGCGGTTTTGGTATCGTTTGAAAAGCGGGTGATACACGTTCGAGTAGGTCGAGTACTTGAGGCTCGACGACCTTTTTCGCCTGTGTGTCACCATAAGCATATGGTACTGATAGGAACAATGTATAAGAATAGACGGCATAACTTGTTTTTTTTTTTGAGTGAGCTATGCTGTTAGCCGCAGATGGCTGTTACAGCTTCACCTTAATTAGTTTATAAGAAGGCCTGAAACTTTGGTGGGTCCTCAAGCCGCGTTTGGCAAACCTAACCTGATGGATTTCTAGCTCAGAGAAGCATCACCACGGGGGTGTCCCGCTCTCTGAGTAGAGTCACCAGGCGGTTATAGCCGGTGCGGGGAGCGGCTGCAACGCGAGCGCGCCTCTAAGGCTCGGACGCTCGAGTTCGCCGTGTAGTGGTGGGTCCAGAGGGTGTAGAGGGAGGAAGCGACCAGGCACATGTCTGTACCTGGTATATCGCAAACTGTGTAGACCGGGCCGTCGCACTCTTGTTCTACGAGTACGGTGTGTGGGACTGGTGCGTGGATGTGCAGTTTTGAGAGTCGATTGGAAGGCGGAGGGAGAAGATCTTTCGCTTGTGTGATCGGGTCGGGGGGATCGGGGAGGATGTTCCTCGATCGACGATTTTTGGCCGTTACACTACGTAAGGGGGTGGAATCGACCGCCTGTCTAACAAGGGAGTTAGGGTGGACGGACGGTAGTGCTAGCGAAGTAGCGTTGGGACAGCTCGTGAATGTGGGACGGCATAGCTTGTATTAAACGGTAATGTAATAGATTACCCATTTTGTAGAAATAAAATCATAAGGAACTACTAAATCCTGACTCTAGGTGACAGTAGTTTACGTGCTGATAAAGGAAATTTGGCGTTTCTGTTTTGTTTTTTGGCACATTTCAAAATTTATTTTAATGTGTTTTCGTTTTTTTTATATACAAGCGCATTTTTTTTTGATTTTGCGGATTGGAACAGTGCTCCGCTCATATTAGCATGCTTTGACGTGCTTTGGCTTTGATAATAAAAATATAACTTTTAGTGCTGCCAGAAATAGTTTCATAAGTACGCTTACTTTAAAACTGCTAAGTAAGTTCGCTGGCGATTTGACAGGTTTGAAATTGTGCCCTTAGCTCGTGTTGGCTCATACGTCTGATAGCCGCGAGTCGCAAGCCTGTTATTTTTCGTAACGTAAATATTACTTTTAATTAACATAAGGCCATTGCAGCGTACGACACCGCGGGAAAGAATGAGGAAGTCAAATCCTAGTCATCAATGTCGACTCGAGTAAGTACGGGGCGGTCTCAGAAGTAGATGGACATTTTAGTATTATGTCATACAAACTTTTCCTTTTATTTACTACGGTTACACCTATATTGCATTGTAAATAGTTGGTTTGGCATGGTGTTAAAATGTTTATCTACTTTCGAGGCCGACATAGGTACGTGTCGTGTACTTTAAAACCGCGATTTTAAAGTAAGTCTATTATCCGCTTAAGCGATCATAGTAAGGGGCTAAGTGGCGGCGAATCGATTCGAGCTAAGAAGATTCAGACGGTCGTCACGACTTCCCTTATGTGAGGCGTTCAGTCACAGCTTGTCTCTACAGTGATAGGTTGTTAGGCATTTCTCGCCCATTTTGAATCTAATGGTGTAAATAATTGCATATAAGGAAACAATCTTTAATGAGTAGGTATAGTATAGCAAAATTTCCGACAAAGTAGTCAATAATTTGTACAAACTACGCAGGTTTTGCAGCGCCCGCCCTTCCTCAAATCGCTTGGGTCAAGGGAATATCACTAAGTAGTACCTCACCAAATGCAAATACTTAGATTCGACATTACATTTATTTATTTAATAGGTAGGTACATTTACAGCAATCGCAATAAATGTATACAACTTAATTAGATTAATAACTTAGGGATGCGATAATGATATAACTAAATAATATTTTATGAACGATCTCTGTAAACTAAAGCATGTACCTACTTATTTCTTACTCCTTTAAATCACATAAACAACTAGTATAAACATAAAATATATAATCATTGAAATAGTATGTTTAAAAAAAAACAAAAATTAAGTATCTACCTTAAGTACCTACCATCAATGATAAGGTACTACGGCTTACAAACTAAACTAATCTTTAAGTTTTATCACACGATATGCACGGTTCGATAATCCCGCTCAGCTTCTTGCACGGCAGCCATCAATCTAACATACGGACCCCGAGTTCAGAATCAGCATAAACGCCGGTCCCGGCTGACCTCAGGACCGTCGGGCCCAAATAAGGCGGACACGATGTCGTTTCGACAGCATTAGCTCGTTGCTATCGCCGACAGCGGCGCCGGCGATGGCGGGCTAACGACAAACGTGGGTAAACAAACGCTTGACTGGAAATAAGCTAACGCCTTCGATATTGCACCTCGTGGTTTTAGCCGCATAAGTAGGGATCCCGTGGGAATGTCCGGAAAAAATGACATTACACGGCTATATCGTAGACAATGCGCATGTTTCTTCTATGCAACCGGTGTCATTAATAAAACGTGATACACGAAAAAAAATTTTTTTTTTTGAACTAGCTGTGCCTGCGAACTTCTTTTTGCCAGTAAAAATACTAATATCGCTATTAAAATATGGGAGGTTGGTCGTAGATTCTGGAGAGGGTCACCCTTATCACCTAGGGGTATAAAAATAGCCTACGACCTATTCTCAGATAAACCAAATATAGTTACAGGAAAAAAAAAACCCGATGTGGAGAGCCAGGAACCTTCACTGTTGGATCTTCTGCTGACTTCTCATCCTGATGGCTACCTCATATTTGTCGACGCCCCTCTTGGCTCCTCCGACCACTGCCTTATAAAGAGTATGGTGCCACTCGCGTGCTTGCAACGACCTCGAGTTGCACGTAGTCGCCGTGTGTGGCACTACAAGTCAGCAGACTGGGATGGGATGCGGTCCTTTTTTGCGTCCTACCCTTGGAGGCAGGTTTGCTTTTCGCCGGATGATCCCAACATCACCGCTGAGTCTGTTGCTGATGTGGTGTTGCAGGGTATGGAAATTTTTATTCCATTCTCAGTAGTCCCCATTGGTGGCAGGTTCCAACCTTGGTTTGGTCAATTCTCCAAAAAGGTTTCTCGCTGGAAACAGGAAACCTACCAAGCCTGGGCAAATGCGGTGACGTCTCGGGATGGAAATACCAGTGCCTTAAAAAAGCAGTATAACTATGCCTCCAGATCCTTCAAAAGAGACATTGCAAGAGCGAAGTCGGAGCACATCAGTAGAATTGGCCAGAAACTAGAGCGTCTTCCTTCGGGGACTCGTGCGTTCTGGTCTCTTGCCAAAGCTATTCAGGGAAATTTCTGCACTCCATCCTTTCCACCACTGCACAAGGATAACACATCGTTAGCCCATGATGCAAAAGAGAAAGCCGATCTTTTTGGGAAACTCTTTGCCTCCAACTCGACTTTGGATGACGGAGGCCAGGAACCGCCGACCATACCGCAGTGCAAGAGCTTTATGCCAGATATTCGGTTCCACCAAAGCTCAGTACGTCGAGCACTATTCGCCCTGGATATCCATAAGTCTAGTGGGTCCGATGGTATCCCTCCTATCGTGCTAAAGACGTGCGCTCCAGAGTTGGCACCGGTTTTAACGCGCCTATTTCGGCTCTCTTACTCATCTGGCGTAGTCCCAAGTTCATGGAAGACAGCTTTAGTGCATCCGATCCTTAAGAAAGGTGACCGCTCGAATCCGTCCAACTACAGGCCGATCGCTATAACCTCTTTGTTTTCAAAGATAATGGAATCGATTATCAACCGCCAGCTTCTTCAGTACCTAGAGCAGCCATACTCAAACTGCGGCCCACGGGCCGCATGCGGCCCGCCAAGCATTTAAAAGTGGCCCACCCGTTGTAGCTTCAAATTCTATTAACGAAAGTCAATTACCTACCTATTAAAATACCTAAATTCCGCGGGGTTATTAAGCGCACCGCAGGGCACTGAATGCACACGTTGTACAAACTTAGAAGTTATTTTTAATAAGAAAAGAAGGAGTATAGGTACGCCGAATATTGGATAATAATGCCTGACCTTAATTACAAACCAGATCTAGATGAAATTGTTAAAAAATGTTCCCAATATCATCATTCTCACTAAGATTTAAATAAACAATTAAACATAATAGGTTTTTTCATTAACGCCTAAAAAACCGGTTGTGATTTATTAGTCGCCCGCGCGACACAGCTAAAATCTAAAAGTGGCCCAAGAAAAAAAAATTTGAGTATGGCTGACCTAGAGGATCACCAGCTGCTTAGTGACCAACAATACGGTTTTCGTAGGGGTCGCTCTACTGGTGATCTTCTAGTTTACTTGCCCAATGATGGGCAGAGGCAATCGAAGCCTTCGATCGGGTCTGGCACAAAGCGCTTCTTTCTAAACTTCCTTCGTATGGGCTTCCCGAGCAACTATGTGGATGGGTTACCAGTTTTTATTAGACAGAAGCATAAAGGTCTTAATTGATGGTGAATGTTCAGACTCACTGTTTATAAATGCTGGTGTCCCCCAAGGATGTGTGCTACCACCTACACTTTTCCTTTTGCATATTAATGATATGCTGCAAATCAGCGGCATTCATTGTTATGCAGATGACAGCACGAAACATACCTCCTATAACGGCCGTGCGAATATTTCTCGGGAAATTGTCATTGAGTGCCGGAATAAACTTGTGTCTGAAATTGATACATCATTAGAGAAAGTCTCTAACTGAGGTCGACTTAATTTAGTCCGTTTTAACCCTACAAAGACACAGGTTTGCGCGTTCACCGCCAAGAAAATGCCATTTGTCGTATCTCCTCGCTTTCAGAGCATTCCATACCTGCCTCAGCCAATATTGAGATCCTTGGTGTCGACATATCGAGCGAAGTCCAGTTTCGTGGCCACTTGGAGGGTAAGGCTAAATTAGCCTCTAAGAAGCTTGGTGTGCTCAATAGATCGAGAAGGTATTTCAGTCCAGCGCACCGCCTACAGCTTTACAAGGCGCAGGTTCGGCCTCATACAGAATACTGTTCTCATCTTTGGGCAGGGGCACCCCAATACCAGCTTCTCCCACTGGACCGCATTCAGCGGAGAGCGACTCGAATCGTCGACTGCCAGGAAATTTCTAATCAGCTTGATACCTTGGCGCTGCGTAGAGATGTCGCCTCACTATGCATCTTCTATCGCATATATTACAGGGAATGCTCCGAGGAATTGTTCGGTCTCATACCTGCCGCCTCTTTCCGCCATCACAGTTGGCAGTTCACAACTGTGCGTTTTTCTCGCAGTTTCCTGCCTCGTACAGACAAACTTTGGAATGAATTGTCGCCTTCGGTATTTCCGGACAGATACGACCTTCAAACTTTCAAGAAAAGAGCGTATTCCTACCTTAAAGGCCGGCAACGCACTTGTAACTCCTCTGGGGTTGCGGGTGTCCATGGGCGACGGTAATCACTTACCATCAAGTAATACGTTTGCTCGTTTGCCCCTTATCCCATAAAAAAAAACCAATAAAATAAAGTATAATTCAGTAATCCGATGTATTTATTTAATCAATTACCAACACTAACAAATATCAATAAACTTTTGCCCGATTCTGAATCGGACCCGGAACTTTGAATTAGCATTCACACTTTAAATAACAGACCAACAAGACAATCAGCTATAAATTCACCCGGAAAATAGCACAACCTTCATTATTTAGATATTATTCAAAGTTCCTTCAACCTCGGGCTTGTAAAGAATTACAAATAACAGCAAATGAGTTTTCCTGACAGTTAAGTAACCTCATCTCCATATAGTTGCTACCTCTTGAACAGCCCAAATCCCGCTCTTAGTTGTAGTTGTATCATAGCTGTCTAAATAAACTACCTGTAATGACGCAAAGATCGCTAGTCAGAAGAACGATAGCAGCTAGAACTATGATTAGCTTTTCCCACGACTCTTATCTGTGTCATAACACAACCATCGGTCTCTAAAAGGGGTATGCAAAGATGCACCTGTCAATTGTGCGCCGATCTTTGAGGCTGATATTCATTACTGCGCTTGCGGACGTAAAAGGGGCACGCATGTTAAGAAGACGAGTCGATGTCGCGGCCCGCGGCTTGCTTAAACTTATATGAAGAATATCTATGGATAGCAGGATAATAATCATATATAGTAGGATAATTGCGAAATTACGACGGTCGCTATCAGCATAGTGATCGTAACGTTAATAAATCGAAATATAGTTCGAAGGCCGATAAGGCCATTCTGAAGGCTAATAAGGCCCTCACCAACAGTTAAACAAAGGAAATCCTTGAAATCATTGAAATAATTTGTATTTTTATCAAATTTTATTAAAATGTTGGCGCTTGAACAAACCCTCTGCCTGCTCCTTCAAATAAAACGTTTCGCCTCCCATCACCTTCTCAACGAAGGCTTCACAGGGTCCTGACGAAGCATGTTTACTCGGCGTAATACCGACACTTGTATGTTTAATTACCAGATAATGGAATTCCCCAGTTCCAAATGGGTTTTAAATAAAGGCTCGGGAGACGGGTATCTTCGTGTCACCTTAAATACCTTTGTCTGAGTAACTCTTACGCAAATTTTAATGAAAGCGTAATAACCGGGCGCCAATTGTTTTACTGAGAATTTAATTTACGTTTAAACGAGGTATTATGTTGTCTTACAGTATCTGCTGCTTTAATAGTAAATACATTATTTCCTTTTAGTAGAACTAATGTACCTGCCTACTTGTTTTCTCGCATCTACTTACGTATAAATACGGTAGGTATATTAGTTTCTTGTCAATAATATACAAATAAAGCACAAAATAAGAACATAATAAATATATTGATCGACAGATGGTAAATTTTTTTTGCTTTAATAGAAGCTCATTCATATAATAAACAGAAAGAAAAAAAATCGTTTTCGAATAACTATAAAAACAACCAAGATATAAGGTATTAAAGATTTTTCTCCATCTCTTTCTGTTTATATGGCCGTACTCAACGATGACGTCACAGTTGATGTCGGATCTCTCTGTCTAATCGCCTTCAAAATCAACAACTTAATATGCTTGTATCTAATGTATTTCTAAGCCGATTTTAATTCTAATTTCACAGGACTGCATCTTTTTCCACGGTCTTTTAATATTTAATGATGAGACGTAAAAATTAGAATTCAGTCATCATCCCAATTAAATACAATATTGTTATTTAATTTTTATTGAATTTTTTGTCAGTATAAGCAGAGAATTTAAATCTCTGAGTATAAGATGTTTTGGAAGACAAAAAACTGAATTGCCAGTACTGAGATTTTTTTACAATCGCAGTCTCGAAATACCGTGTTTCTTAACAACTGGTTCCGCGATCAATAAATTTGGCTTCTGTTAATTGATTTAAACACTTTGTTAAGATACTAGACTGAGATAAAAAAATCGAGAGAGTTCTATTTACGATGGAGAGCGTATGTATACAGTTTTGTTAGAATTGACATATGATTTATTTAAAATAAAAAATATGCTTTAGATATGAATTGGTCATAATTATTACATATTATAAAGAAAATACGCATTATAATATTGTCGACGATTCTAGCTAGTGTATTGACGAGACCGGATTCAAATCGCAGTCGGGGCAAACATTACGAAGTGAACAATGTATGGTTTTCGGTCATAGATTACTAATAATATAGGTATTAGTACATAGGATTACGTAAATTCTGTTATCTAGTATCCAAAATAGAACTTTTTTAATTGGTAGAAGTAAAATATATGCCAAAACGTATAAGAATATTACCTAATGGTAAGGTGATCGATGATATTTGCATGGGGCTGATCTTTGCAATAGTAATAAACCACCGTTGAGCTGAAAGTGAATAGTTGCTTTCGACCAATCACAGCGCCACATTATCACGTTGTTGAACATTCAAATTCATACTATGCACTGCGATTGGTCGATTGGAACTATTAATTATTGGTGGAATTGGACTTGGATTGCCTGATGTGGCTTGGTGAAGTAATGCGCAGAGCCGAAAATCGCGTCGTCAAAAAAGCGCTGAGCCTAGAAACACAAAAGCGGGCGAGCACGTCCTCCCTCTACCGGGTGAACTAGTATAACCAAAATTATTAGACTTATGTTAAATACCCCAATCCGCAACCCAAGACAAAACATCTTGACGCAGACGTATTAGGATAGCCGATTCCACATACGCGTAAAGTGGGAATGAGCAAAGAAGAAGAGACCTCAGGCCTAAATAGTTGGTTTAGCTTTAGCAAACGTTCACCAAGCGCACAAGCCACTGTTCCATCTCGAGCTCCTCGTGAAAGGTCAAAAATCATCACGGTATCTCTACTTTTCGTTATTTTATTTTGATGGTAGATCAACGATTATTATTATAACATTTAATAGTAGTACGAATATAAAGCATCAAACCAATTTTGAATATACACAGGCCATAAAGTAGTAGCATGGCGCAGGATTGTCAAAATAAATTGGCTTTATTCATAAAAGCAGGCGAAGCTATAACTAGCTTATAAAAGGTTTTGTTCCCGTCACTCATATGAAAAACGACAAAGATAAAAGATATTATAAGAGCGTGATAGCTATTGAAGGTCTTATAAATATATTTTAGCTTAAGAGAGCATACAAAGTTACGTCAACCAAACAAGATTATTAAGATAAAAAAAACTTTTTAGCAACAATTCGATATTCCGTGCTTGGATAGATGGAGGGCGTTCAATAAGAAGGTATAATTAAACCGTCATTAACCTAAAAACAACTAAAAATGATAAAAAAAATAAAAACCGACTTCAAGAACACTGAAAAGTTAAAAATAATATAAGAATAGGTACAGACAACATCACGGTACGAAGTCGGTGCCAAAAGATGATCTCCTAGAAAGTCTTAAAATTTGTCACCGACTTCAATATATGTGATGTTGTCTGTACCTATTCTTATATTATTTTTAACTTTTCAGTGTTTTTGAAGTCGATTTTTATTTTTTTGTAAAATATTTTTTATTTTTAACTTTTTAGTGACTGACTTTGGTGACCACGGGATCACCCTTGGAGTATACTCTATCGAATACAAATTTGAAAATTGAAAGAATTTTGAAAATCGGTCCACAATTGGCGGCGTAATCGCGTAACATAACACAAAAAAAAACATACGCATCGAATTGAGAACCTCCTCCTTTTTTGAAGTCGGTTAAAAATAGGTCACATTTTAAAAACTGACTCAATATAACAAACCTACTTATACAACTACTTACGTATGTAGGATACTGAAAATAGACACATCCGCTCAATATCCAATTGAAATA